>CM053788.1:240523096-241950596 GCA_028749045.1 Cupressus sempervirens | reverse complement strand
TATCTATGATTACCTCTCTAAAAAACTTTATTCAAAGCCTTATTGAGTTTTGTACAAATGAGAAAGATCAAAACCTCACTAAACTACCCAAATTTTGGTGCAATTCCAAGGGTTTGATGCAAGAATGGCCCTAACTTGAAATTTCACCATTGGATCTTTAAAACCATTTAGGGAATACAAGTTAGGGAAATATACTATAAGATTCCAAAGGTAGAGGACTAGAGGAGATAGGCAACTCTTTTTACAATCAAGCCCTAGGCTAAACATCCATGTGTTCAACCCTTGTTTCGAGAAATTAAGTGTACAAAAGAGCCATGGAAGTGGATAGACCCAAAATAATCATGTATTTTGAATAAAGTAATGTCCCTTGAACTATTTCAACCCTTGGTTTGGCTCTGTAAACCCACAAGAAAAGACTTCCTTCATTAACAGACCAAATTAGCCCAATTAGGCCTATTTGTGAACCTAAGTAATTTTGTGGCATAGAAGGACAGTCAAGACATGAGACTTTGGAATCTCAAAAACTCCAAAAAGGGTATCTCAAAAGGTGACTATTTCTATAGATCCTTTGGAAGTTATAAATTTTATACCCCAAAAAACCCTTTCATAAGGCTAGTTGACAACTAGGTCTAGAAACCTAAAAAGTAGTTTATGAACCTAGGAGATATAAGGGCTTGGGAGATCAGTTGTTTTGGTTGAAATAAGGTGTAATAAGATTGTTTTAACCCTTTCCACTCATCGACATGAAAGGTTTCATTCTTGCACACCCATTATGTAAGAAGGCTAAAGAATCAACATGATTATTAGCATGCAATTTGAGTGAAAGGGAAAGCATGTCCCTTATAATATCAAAAGAAGTTGAATAAACTTAAGTGTTTCAAGAAGTCTGATTTTTGGAGTGTCGATCCTCAATGAAGTCCAAAGGATGGTGTTACCCTTGAATTTTAACCCTATTATGTAGGTTCATTGTGGTTCAATTGCCACCTTTGCGTCAATATTACACCCTCTCATAAATTGTTTCTTATTTTCTTGCACTAAGCTATTTAAAACAAAAAAATGAATCACTGCCTTTGGAAACCTGCTTGAGATTTGATCATTGACTTTTTAAAACTCTTTATTATTGTCCTTTATTTTTCCTTCCTAATGTAGTTGTGGTATAGATTTATTTAACGTGCTTTTTTTAATGAAGACAGTGACATTAGATAGATTTCTACCTCTTGCAAAGTAATATTAATCTTTGCTTTAAAAAAGTATCTTCTAGACATAGATCACACTCATTATTTTCTTAACTTAGATTGCACCAATCCTTTATGAACTTTAAATCGCACCAAGTATTTATGAAGAGTGGATAGCTTCTTTTATGAGTTATTCTCTTAACTTATCATATATGTTCTTGATATTGCACAATATATGTTTGGAATACATTTCACTACATACCTTGCATCAAACTATATATTCATCGAATACAGGTCTCCTAGAAGTTGTATCATTTCTCCCATAAGACATTTGGCTTGCTATAATCATCATGTTGTTGTAGACACCCAAAAATGGGCATGCTTGTGAGTGAATGTTAAATTGCTAATTATTTTCTACATTAATAAAATTGTTAATTAATCATCTTCATTCCTCTATAATATGATCTTCAAATCATTTAATCATTCTCATAATATAAATTAAATAATTAACATTATTTAATTAATTATCTTTCAATTAATTAGTCGTTGCTAGTTAATTAAAATTAATTTATAAAGTCCCGTAATTTAAATTATTATTATTAATTATTTGAATTAACTAATTTAGTCATCTTAATTAAATTAATTTAAAAAATAAATTTAATTCAATTTCATCTCAATTTTTCATCAATTTCAATTTCCAATTAATTCCATTCAATTCTTTTTTTTTTGGCAAGTGCTTTTGACTGGAGCTTTGAACCAGTGGGGTTGCATTAGTAGGGGACCCCATCCTTGATGAGAATGGGGTCGTCGAGGCATTGACACACCTCCTAAATACACCTATATTTATACTACCCATCACCTTATCACTCCAAGAATTCTCCATGTCTCTCCATCCTTATTATGCATGGGGGACATCATAGCAACCTCTGATCTTCCATGCAAAAGCCTACACAACAACCACACTATCAACAACTAGGGTGCAAAAGCTTCAATCTCCTTATATCTTTGTTACTCCTTCAAACTCAAAAAACAATACAGTCACCGATCGTAATAGTCCATCCACCTCCTCACAAGCACGAGCAGTAGTAGTAGAATCCACATTAGCCAACGGACCTACCCAACAAAAGGGCCTGCAAGTCTCAAACTGAGGACCTCACACTTGTGAGGCTCATGACATTTTACCATCATGATGTAGGCTCATCTCCAATCCATTCGATTCTATTTAATTTCATCTAATATCATAATATTTTTTAGATGTACAGGAAGGAGAGATTATGGAGAATTTAAATGAGAGTAATGAGGAGGGGCATAAATAGATTATTGAGATAGTTATTGACATGGAAGTATTGTTGATACAACATAACCAAGATCATCATGACATCCCCCTTGAGTTTAATTTAACTACAACAAGTGAAATGGAGAGTATGGTACTTTGGTGGTGATCATGATATAGGTATAATTATGTAGTGTGATGAAATGCACAAAATCATTTTAGTTATCTTTCATCGACATAGTCATGACCACAATATAATTGGTTGATCAATAAGAAAGTCTGGATTGTCAAAATTACCAAAGCAAATAAGAACGCTTCTCATAAATGAAATTCCTTAGCTGACTATTTGACCAACAAGTCAATTGATGAAGGATTGATTGTAAGGTCTAACACTCTTTGTAAGCCTTTAATAGGGTAGACTGTAGTTTATGATCAAACATTGTAACCTTCATTGGATACACTTTACAACTACAGTAGTGAAGATTTGTGGGTGTCATCTCCACCCCAGTTTCACCTTCTCATTGGAGGGTTTCTGGGTAACCAAATATCTTGTGTCATAAATGTGTTGAATGTTTACTATTTTCATGCTATAGATGAATAGGAAAAGTTTGTCATTTTAGTTTATATGCAAATTGTGAGATGGATGTGTGGTGAATTTTTTAATGGATAAAGTTTTGAAGGACTGATTCACCCACCCTTGCCTCTCAAAGTTTACTTTCCCTATTGTATTTTTGATAGGGAAATGCTTACATGTAGTAGATCCCAATAACATCAAATGAGAGATACAATTACCTTTGAAGATGCAATTGACTTTTATATGTGATCAAGTATGTAAATGCAATAGCCTTGACTCAAGGAAACCATAAAAGAATCAAAGAAATCAAAACCTCATGTATGGAAATGTATGTGACATGCCATAGATGAATAATAGAAGATAATGAATGGATCGGAATGATGAATCTTCTCCTTAGAGCTAAACTCCACTACCACCTTGAAGGAAGAAGCTCAATACAAGAAGGATATGTCAACACTTGAATGCTTGAAGAAAAATGCCTTGATTACTTTCTTGCTTGTGGATGTCTTGAGAATGCATGAGATTGACAATATGAGATATAAAAATGGAGCCTCCACATATACTAGTTTTTGGGTGGGGAAAAAACTTAGGTTGACTAGGGAGTTAAATAAACTAATTTGCAAACTCGAGGACTTTCAAGCTCTGAACCCCGTGACCACCGGGGACTAGGTCAACTTGGTCGACCTACTCAACCTAGTCTTTGAATAGGTAAACTTGGGCTTGACCTCATCTCAACCAGGTCATATTTGTCCTAGAGGATAAGATAGGAAGGCCATAGAAAGGTACAAAAGGAGGTGCAAGTGAAACTAAAAGATAACAAACTGATCATAAGATATGTTCAAAAGGGTAGCAAAGTGGCACCTAGAAGACCATGTTTGAAAATAAAAGATGATGAAGAAGAGTGAAATGAAAGAGGAGAGGAGAAAAAGAGAACAAAACCATGCTAAGGAGGGCTAAAAGGACTCAAAATAAAGTGTGCCCATTTTAAGATGATACATTTAGCCCCCACTTTAATGAGAGTATGAGGGAAGTCATACTTCTAGTAAAGGAAGGAGAGAGAAAAAGAAAATGTCACATCAAGGTAGAAAAATCACTAGTCTTAAGGACACAATCCCCAAACCTAGGATCCTAACTCCATTCCCATGAATAAGAGAAAGAAAACAAAGCAAAAGAAACTCGATGAAAACAAAAGTAAAACAATGCCAAAAATACACAAAAGGGGTTAGTAATAAAGCCCAAATAAACTAATGAAAGAGACCTTAGCTAAGGAAATGTCTCACTCACTAATATCGTATTTGGAAGGCTATTATAAAACATAAGAGATCCATATAAGAAATGAAAGAGTACCAAAAAGGGTTGTGTCCCTCATGATTATGCCCCACCAACATGAAAGCATAAAGAGAGAGAAAGAGAGTGATTATCTAACCCATTAAGCTTTGTGTCCCTTATCGTGAATCTCAATGAGGAAGGATTTAATGGTCTAATAGGTTTGTGTGCATGATATTTAATCCTAAAAAAACTTTTAAAAAAACTAGGATCAAATGGTTTAGTGGGTTTATGTGCTCAATAGTCAATCATATGTGCCCCTCAGCAACTTATGCATGTGTTTGTGTGTATGTGTCCACCCATAGATCAATTTTGTGGTATCACTACAGAGTGAATATGTGTGTGTATTACCCTATTAGGGATTTAGCAAAAACAAAAACAAAAACAAAAACAAATGGATGTGTTTCCTCAAGAAGGAGAAATCTCACTTATACCCATAAATGATTTAGCAAATGTACATGTCTTACCCTTATATATGAGTTTTAGCATATGTGCTTATGTCTGCAAAAGAGATATGAAACAAAAATGTATGTATTTGAGGATGACCTAGAAATAATACCAAGAAAATAAGGCTAAAGTACTCCACATCATACTCAAAATTCATATTTGCACTTAATGGAAAATATATGCAAAAGAGGGTGTATATATGCCCCCCCTCCTTAGGATGAATGTGTATCCACAGACATCATAAGGAAGAGAATCAAGGATAGGTACATCTATCAACAAGGAGATATCCTTCATCAACAATGGATACCATAAACTTAGCAAAGAGAACTAGCTCTTATAAGCTAAGAATATAGATAAATTATGAAATGATATATCACAAATGAGAAGAGTCCTCGAAAGGAAGAGATATTGTATAAAAAACATTTACCTTTGATAGGAGTGTCATGAACAAAGATACAACTTCCAAGAAGAATAAGGATGTACCTATTTTAGTCTCCTATGTACAGGTGAAATAGGGATCCTTGGAAGAAGGATGACAAACTAAACCACATAGTAATGATAAATGCTAACTATGAACATAAGTTTGCGAATAAAGAAGAGGCGACGATCACATACATGCACCTCTTGAAGGAGTCATGATCAAAGCACCATTCCTCATTAGAAAATAATGTTGCATAATAAAAAAATTCCTTTGTACTAAGGAAATCTGATCCTTAGAGAGAGAATATACAAAAGGCCTTGCCCCTCAAGCATGAGACAATAAAAAGAGAGGTTGTGATAATATTATGCCATAATATCTTATGAGATATAAAGATGCAAGAAACAACCAATAGTTATGCACAAAACATCCAATATCAACAAGAAGTATTATAGAATAATGGCATACCATAGAAGAACAAGAAAACATCATAAGATAACCTACTCTAAACATCATAATATGATAAGAGAAGATATCACATACAACATAAGCTATAGATGATTACTGACGAGAATCACCAGTATCCAAGATATCAAAAAACATTTGTTAGGAAAAAGACACATGATCCTACATGCAACAAAAGCTTTTCATAACCAAAGATAAAAATGTACCATACAAATAATATCATCTATAGAGAAATAAATGAAAAGATAAAACTGAATCATGTCATACCTATAAGAAGAGATAACATAAAGAAAGAAGGTAAAAACATCAATCTAATGAGATCCTTGTAATATGCATAATACAAAGATATAGTTGTACAACCAATGAATGCAAACATATTAAAAAATAAATGCCTAAAAAGGATAAATAGGCTAAGAGATAACATAAGAGGCTATACTAATACCAAATATGCACTTTTGAGAAAAGTATATACAGGTATCAAATAACCAAAATAGATCCCCATAAAGGATAATCCTTGCCCTCTAATGAAGGTGAACAAGGAAAAAGTTCCTATTGTACCATGCCTAAACATATTATGCAAAACAACAGGGAATGGTGACAATAGGGGTTAGAATTACTAAGTATTTTTATGAAGAAGAGAGTAAATATCTTATGTATAAGAAAGTTTACCACCTTCAATGTTACCACAAATATAAACAATAAATTATATATGATATTGAAGAGAATGTTCATTACTATAGCAAAAAGGAAATTTAAATATGGCAAAAACGTTTAGAATTGATGGTTGATATTGTAAGGTAGGAGCTTGCAAAAGGTGAAGCTAAAAACATAAGGCTAAATCTTTCCTAGTATCAATAGGAGAAAGATGTGGAAGTAGAAGAAGAAGGTGTAAAGGAGGTTAGGTAGAGGAGAAGAAGAAGAAGGGTCAATAGAAATAGGGACATGACAAAGACCTCACTTATGATATTGTGTAGGGTGGTCAATAGGCTTATTAATACCAAGATTGAACCCTTATTACCTTGTCGAGTAATAATGTTATAACCCATAGTATAAGTACGATAAAAGGTAGAAGGAGAGAATGTGGTGTTAGAAGAATTGTGATCAAATATAGTATAAGGAGGAATTATAGGATAAGTAATTTGAAGAGAAGGTTGAGAAGGAGTAGGTGGTGGAGAAGATGACTCATTTAAAAATTGTGAAATATCAGGATCATGAACCATACCTTGAATATGATGAAATGAAAAGGGGGTTTGATCATTAGGAAGAGAAGGCATAAGATTAGGATTAGGTTTGGGAGGATCACTAACAAAATTGTGAATGTCATATAAAAGATAAATGAGAAATCCACATAAAAGTCTAATGATATTCTTGAAATATGATATATCTAGAAACATTGTGTTAGTTAGTTGTAAAAGAAAAAACCAAGAAAAGTATGTAAAGACATGAATAACTTAAAGTTATAGAAACTTGCATAAACATCATAAGTATGATAAAGAAATGCAAGAAGAATAGTAACCATAAAAATCATGGTAGACCAAAAGAATGCCATATTTAAAATCCCCAAAAGGAAGGTAAATCGTCTAATGGAAATACAGAGATCTAACTTCAAAATTCAAGTTTACCAAAAAAAGGTAAACATCTCAAACAAACAATTTAACTTTAAAAAGAAAAAGGGGCACAAGTCAGACTCACCAAAAATGTTTAGGTGAAGTCAATGCCAAAGACAAGAGATAGCCAAAATAGGAAGATCTAACTCCAAGAAAGAGGGTAGGAAGGTCAAGTTCACCAAAATGTTTAGGGGGAAAAGGGGTGATACTTTAATAGGGTTTTAGGTCTCTACTTATCCTGGCCACTAAGCCATTCAAATATGTATGTGAGGGAAAGAGGGAGATTTCCAAATCTGATTCCACTTATATTCTAAAATAGATTAGCTAGAATCCAAAGGGAGAAAGGTATTAATACTAAATTCAAATTATGAAGAAGAATACAATACAAGGAGATACTCTCTTTGGTCCTTATAGGATAATGTGTATGTGAAATTGAACCAATTGCTTAAATAATTTACATCTAGATGCTATGTGTATACAATTAGCCCAATAAAGATATAGATCTAGGGTGAAGATATGAAAGGAAATAAAATATAAAAGATTCACCTTAAAATATGTAGAGGAAGATGTATTTTATCTCTAAAAGTCATGGATTCAAGTTTGTTTTTTAATATCCGAGTGTAGATTCTTGAAAGAAATGACAGAAGGAACAAAACCCAAAAAATGTTTGAAAAGAAGGGGAAAAGGACTAGGCTGACCTAGAGGAAGGACATCTTGCAAAGTGGTTAAGGTAGTCTAGTGACATTGTAACAAACCTCTCTAGAAATCTCTCATGGAGTTATTTCTAGATTTGCATGCGAAATCCTACTATCCTACTTCTACACATAGAAAATGAAGAGTTTTTTTTGTTGGGTTGGATGAGGGCTTCCCTTGGTCAAGCCCTAGGTTAAGGAATTAACTGTAAATTGAAATATAATTGATAAGGGAAATGCTTAGATAGAGTAGATCTAAATAAGATCAAATGAGAGATATGATTACCTTTGAAGATGCAATTGTCTTTGATATGTGATCAAGTATGTAAATGTAATAGCCTTAACTCAAAGAAACCATAATAGAATTAAAGAAGTCAAAACCTCATGTACGGAAACATATGTGTCATGTTGTGGATGAATAATAGAAGATCTTGAATGGATTGGAATGATGAATCTTCTCATTAGAGCCAAACTTCACTACCACCTTGAAGGAAGAAGCTCGATGCAAGAAGGAGATGCCAACACTTGAATTCTTGAAGATGCTTGAAGAAAAATGCCTTGATTACTTTCTTATTTGTGGATGTCTTGAGAATGCATGAGATCGAGAACGTGAGATATGAAAATGAATCCCCCAAGCCTCTTTATATACTAGTTTTTTGGCGAGAAAACAACTCAGGACAACTAGGGAGTTAGATAAACTAATTGGAAAACTTGAGGACTTTCAAGCCTTGAACTCGGAAACTATTGAGGACTAGGTCAACCTAGTCCTAGACTAGGTCAACTTAGGGTCAACCTTGTCTAGACCAGGTTGACCTAGTCCCAAAGGACAAGATAGGAAGGCCACTGAAAGGTCAAGAAGGAGGTGCAATCGAAACTAAAAGATAACAGACTGATCAGGAGATATGGTCAAAAGGTAGCAAATCAACACCTAAAAGACCATGTTAGAAAGTAAAAGATGATGAAGAAGAGTTAAATGAAAGAGGAGATGAGAAAAAGAAACCAAAACCACACTAATGAGGGCTAAAAGGTCTCAAAAAGAAGTGTGCCCATTTTAAGACAATACACGAGGAAGGAGTCCTCCCCTTCAAATCAAGTTATAGAGCTAAAGAAGGTTGCATGGAAAATGGAGAAATTGGAACTAGAAGTAGCAAACCTACTAAAATGTTATGGTTAGTGGTGCTATAACCAATCCTTTCTATTCGGTCTTTTGCTTTCCTAGTTTTTCCTATTATGTTCTAATATTTGGATAACTCTTGTCCTTTGTCGTGCCTTTTTGGTAAGTGTTTGTTTATGTCTTTGGGCTTTAACAATTTATATCATTTGCACTAATATGTAAAAGGTTGTAGGGCCCCTTCAAAACATATTTTTATCTAATCAAAAGCAAGAAACAAGAAACCATGAAAATAGAAGTGCCATAAATTCCTGAACATACCACACACACACACACATATATTTGTGTGTGTGTGTGTGTGTATTTGTGTGTGTATACACACACACATATGTGTATATATATGTATATGTTTATGTATATATGTGTATCTATATATGTATATGTCTATGTATCTATACACACACATACATACATATATAGATACACACATATATAGATATATACACATCTATATGTGTGTGTGTTTATATATACATATATGTGTGTATACATACATAGATACACATACATATGTGTTGGAAATGTAGTATAGACTAGGTGACTAAGAGGGGGGGTGAATGAAGAACCAATAAAACTTATACTTTAATTTACCAATTAAAACTTCACAATATAATCTGATCTAATTGCATGCATGAAAAACTAAAAGAAATAAAACATTCATAACACTTGACACAATATTTGGTAACCAAGAAACCTTCCAAATAGGAAGTAAAACTAGGGTCGAGATGATAGCCACAAGCTTTAGTTCTGTAGTATAAAGTTAGCCCGTTAAAGCTTACAATTGATCACTTTTAGCGATATGCCCTATTAGGAGCAATAAAGACTATTAGGTCCACCTTGTGAAAGGATTTACAACATACAATGAAGTATGGACTCAGTTAGGAGATTTGGAAAGAACTGTTAAGTCCACCTTGTTAGAGGATTTGACTGATGCACCTATTAAGATGAATTAGTGACTAATATCTGATTTGCAACTCGATTTGCTAAATGAGATTCCTTTGAAATATAATGATCACCTTGTTGTTATAGATAAGACTCTACTTCTCCTTATATTACTTGTAGCCTTCTTCTAATTCACACTCATGCTTCTTCTTTCTTGTTATACTTTGATTATATTGGATATGATAAGATGTATTCCATATAAATTCAATAATCTTCACTAAGTTGGCTCATTGCTAGATCTTAGGTTCAAAAGACCACTCAGGTGATATCCTGACACTCGGCAACACTGTCAACTAGAAAAACTTTGGCATTAATTTGACACTGGTGTTTGGTCCACATTGATCAATTTAGAGTAGTTCAAACTTAGTTAGCACTTGGTGAGTACTGAAGAAGTCAGTAGACATTGAAGGACTCAGTTGACACATCATATTTTGGTCAATAATACCTTCATTCTACTTTGTTAACACTACCAGCTCAATAGACATTGATAAGCTTGGTAGTAATGCAACCAATCAAACTAGTTAAGTGTTTAGTCACTAATTGACAAATGATTTGACCATAAGGTCAATAATCTCCCCCTTTGGCATTAGTGAAAAAAACACTTATCATACCAAAATTTGAATACTAAAAAATATAAGTCAAAAATCCCCTTATCAACATGTTTGGGTCTGCAACTCAGTTTTGACTATTGTCTGCTGCTCGGTAAACTCTGATTCTATTTTTATTTTATTTTTCAAAATTGTTTATGTGTACATATTTTCTTCTTTGTATATACATCTTCCTTGTATATATATCTTTTGTATGATAATAACCTACTTTCCCCCTTTTTTGACACAAATGCCAAAAAAAATGCATAATTACAAGGTAATGCAAAAATGTGAAAGGAAATCACTATGTACCTTCAAAATTATGGACATGGATTTGTCCCAATTTTCTTGCAAAACTTTTGAAGTGCACAATGCTATCTACACTTCAATTGATAGTTCCATCATGTGACCAACAATTGAGAAATTATTGTCATGGATTAATGTTCTGACATGCATAATATATTTTTGCATTATATCCATGTTGGGAACTAACATACTTTGAATATCTGTAAGTGTGGCCATTATCTTGGCTTCTTACCTTAACATTTTTTCTTGCAAATATGTAACATACTTGATCTTCATTGAATATGCAGAGCTAGTGCTAGGGTCAAGTGACAACTAGTGTGCACTTTCCTTCATATCAATATCTATTTTATTCAATTTTTCCTTTATCTCCTTGGTGAAGTTAGATGTATCACTCAACTTGACAAATAAAGAAACAACATTATTTATAGAATTTTCAAATTTAGAAAGAATAGTGGACAATTCCACTTGATCAATAGCAATCTTCTAAGACACCTTCACCAAAACTTTTTCTTCAAATTTCCTCTTTGCTCTCTACAAAAGTCTATCCAATTGAATTAATTCCTCATTAAACTTGCAAACAATTTCAACAAGCTGATCCAAAATTGGTTTCTTTTCATCAAAATCTATACTCAATGCATCAACAAATATGTCTTTAATATCTTCAAACTTTTGATTTTTCATTTTCTTTTCTTCTCTGAGCTTTTTTTGTCTTGCCCTTTTCTTCCATAGCTCACCAAGGGTATCCATTTGATTAGGAGTTAGATTGGAGAGATCCCAATCTGGTATGCCAATGTCTTCCTCTAGATCAATTTGATCAATGGAGGCTTCTACCTCTTTACCCTTTTCTTTATGTACAATAGAAGGAATAATTTCATTTCCTTTTCTCAAACCTTTAGTGCTTAGTTGAGGCTTATCCTGAATTGTCATTGCACTTGCAATAGTAGAAATAATATCAATTACAGAAGAAACAACACTAATAGTAGGATTATTTAAAATATCTTGCTGAGACTTGGTCTGGCTTGTTGCTAAGATAATTGGAGCCTATTGCTTAGTAGATGAAGTGATGGAAACAACACTCATCATTACACTTGGTAGAATTTATCCAACAGTCAATTGGATGTTTGGTGGAACAATGTTTACCTCAATTTATTGGGTAGTAGCCTTCTCTGAGCTAGGTGACACTAAGGCTTTGCTCAGAGAGAGTGGGAGGGAGGCCATTACCTCTATTGCTATCTTCTCAAGATCTAAGTCTTGAATACTCTCAATTTTAGGAAGATCTCCACTTTCTTCTTGATCCTCTTCATCCTCTTCATCATCTCCTTCTACATTATCTATCCCCTCATCTTCTATCTCAACATCCTCTTTCTCCTCATCATCCTTATTATCTATTTCAACAAACTCTTTAGTAGGCTTGTGTAATCTATATATGTTCTTACATGCAATTTTTTTTGACTTCACAACTGATTCAATATCTTTTGACAAAATCAGGAATGCATTGAACCTGGGGGTCAATTTTTGTTCATTTTTCTTCAATGATTCCTTCACTTCCTTGTCAAAAATATTTGGTATAAGTTGTCACAAGGTTTGTTCTCTAATGTCCCTGACAACACTTAATGTGATATCCCAATGATGTGTAACAACCTTCAATAAGATATTAGGAACTTTCTTTGTCAATTCCTCTAGGGAGTACTTCTATTTAGCCATCTTAGCCACTAAGGCTTCTTCAACTTACTTTTTCTCTTCTTTAGTTGTTTCATACTTCAAAAACTTGAAATCAGACACACCTCCACCATCTTGCAGTCTTTTTAGTCTTTGTTCAAATGTGAGAGGAGACCTTTTGAATGTCACATTTTGATCTTCTTCTTCATCTTCATCATCACCATTAAATTGAGCTTCTTCCTAGATTTTGTAGGTCTTCTTGTGAATATTGTAGGAGAGGAATTTGTAGCCCTTGTGATTATAAACTTCCCTATCTTCTTAGGAGGCTCATCTTCTTTAGGTTCTTCATTTGTAGATTCCTCTTCTCCTTTCTCTTCTTTAACATCATCTACCTTGCATTTTGTCAATAGAAGAGGGGAACTAGATTTCTTGTTCTCCTTCAAGATCTTTTCCACCTATTTCCTTCCTCTCTTCATGGCTTGAGGAAGCTTGATTTCCAAAGAAATCTTGGCCTTGGCTTCTTCATAGGTACCAAAGTATGGTGCCTTAAGGTCCACTGGCTCATTGAAAAGAGCCTCAATTATGTCTCTTGTATCATCAATATTCACCTCATATCCAAGAGGTTTCACCCATGTTATCCTTGGTCTAACTTCCTGTATATGCACTTTGTCAAAATCCACAAGAAAACAAATATCTTGTTCATAGTTATCCACTAACTATTTAGGAATCCTAGATTTGCTCTACATTCTCTCCTTGAATGTCTCAAAGTATGCATCCATGATGCTCTCAAAGTTATCTCCCATATCAACTATAAACTCAATTATCTGATGTATAATAGGTATATTCTTCTTCCATGCCACAATGCCTTTGGAAGGGAACAACTTCTGAACATAAAAGAATAGATAAGATGTGATCTATACTTACACAAATTATTCTTTGATGACCGGATGCTCTCCATGTTTTTGCTAATTTGATTGAGCTACAACTCTGTAAGGTCAAAAGATAGGTTATTCTTGACCACTTTGTATTCTAGATCAACAGCTTCATAAGGGACACTATTCAATCTGCTTAAACTATAGATTTTGTGGGCAATAACATGTATCCCAAACTTGATTTCCATATCAGTGACTCCATTCAACTTCATACCTTTTCCATCCCACTCCATAAGAGTTTTCTTTTCAAGTTCGACCCTACCTAGGGTTTTGGTAGTTTTTGTCTTGTTGAGCATAGGTAACCCTGTGATTCTATGAAACATCTTCTTCATGATCTGAATGGGTTGATCAAGCCATAGGTGCATGTCGTGGACTCAACTAAGAATAAAGCTAATCCATTTTCCTTGAAAGTCCCTTGGCATGTGCAGGATATGGGTCAAACCCCTTTGCTTCCAAATGTTTGTGCTCTAGTTTTAAACTTCCATCCATACATAATTCTTCATATGCTTGGTTTAACTCTAGGGTTCCTAATTCGTAGATTGAACAATGATAAAAAAAACTAGATATCATGAATTAGGAGTACCTTAGGAGGGTTTTCAGATTGAGCTCCAACTGGGTCAAGTTCTTTTGCAACTGCTAGACTCAATTTAAATGCTAGGGCTTTACAATCAACACATCAGACCAACACTTCCAAACCTTTCTTCACTTTGTTGTTGGAAGATGCCATTTCACTCACTGAAGCTTCAAATGTAGGAATAAACTTTGATAAATCTACTCTGAATCTCTTAGGGGCTTAAAGATACTCTTCCTTCTTTTCTCTAATTTTTTTTTGGTGAAACAATAACCTTTGATTTTTTCCTTTTAACTAAATTCTATCTTGAAATCACCATTAATGTTTTGTACAATAGTTAGCTTAGTGATAGGCTATCCAACTTGGCTAAGTCTTCAACACTCAAAAGATACCTTCAACTCAGTAAAGTCTCCAACTCACCATCTACATCCAAACTCAGTTAGGTCTGGCAACTCGGCCATGCTTGATAAGGTCTTGAGACATAACTTCAACTATCATCTTAACTCAGTGATCCTAGTGCATCTAGAATATTGATATGGATCTTCTTGCTTGTTGGTTGGAATTGATATGCGATATCTCCTTAGAATCATAGTTCCAGTGATCTCCATGCCTAACTAGTTTGAAATGTTTGAGTTACCCAATTCATTGACTTGGGTGTCAATATTTTTAGGACTTTGATTTGAATTTTCTTGAGGTTTCTTTATCCATTGCTGTCTCATTTGATTTCTGATTTTGTTAAACTTTGCTTTCTTCTCATCTTCAACTTTACCTCGATTCATATAGTTTTTAGCTAAATGTCCAAGTTCTGTACATGCAAAACATCTCTTTGTAGGGTATCTCTTCCTCATGATGTTTTATGTTATTTGCTCCAATTTACCCATACTCAACACAATAATGACATTTGCACCATGTGTTATAATCCCAACCAAAAATAGATTTCACAATTTTTTCTGCTGGGTTCCATTTCTTGGTCTTGCATTTGGAAGATTTATGACCTTGTTTGTTGCAATTCAAACAATTTCCTTCAAACTTAGATTTCCCTATGCACTCACCTGCTCTGTGTCCTAGCTTGTTACAACTACAACATTTTTCATTGAATTTTGATTTCCCATTGCTCCAACACTTGTTTTATGTATGTCACATTTTTCCACAATCATTACATGTAGGCCTTTTGTTCTTTTGAGCTCCTTGTTGAGATGATTCACCTTCATCTTTATAGCCTAATCCATCTTTTCCTTTATGTCTAAATTGAGTTTGCTTGTCAAATTTATTTATGCCTTCTTGAGGTTTCATTATCCTCTAATGGGTTTGCTTCTCTATGCTAAGGTCATTCTGCGATCTTTCATTCTATGTCCTCAAGTTGATAAGCTCTTGATTTTTATAATTGAGTTGACCAATTGAATCTGCTTGCTAAAGAGATAATTGATGAATTTCATTGTCCTTTTCTTTTATACTTTTAGTTAGCAATATTTTCTCTTATTGGTTTTGTCCTTTTGTTCCATATCTTCACACGTTCTAACTAATTGAATTTCTTGTTCTCTTTTTAGTTATCTGACTTCTTCACGAAGAGTAGGATTCTTTAAAAGTAGATCTTTGATTGTTGCATCAGCTTCATTTGAACTTCTGCCATGGAAAATGTCTTCAATTCTTTCTTCAATGTAGAGATTGTCATTCATTTGTGTTGCAAGATATTTTCTTTTTTTCAGGGATTGAGAGAGTTGCTCCTTCATTTTCTTGAATTGTTCCATGGCCAATTACAGATCCAACTTTTCATTTTCAATAACATTTTCTCCAGTCTATCTACTTCCATTACCTCTGATCTTTTCTCAAGCTACTAGACTTTTGATGTGAGAACCAATTCACTGATACCAATTATTGTAAATGTAGTATAGACTAGGTGACTGAGAGGGGAGGGGGTGAATCAGGAACCAATTAAACTTATACTTTAATTCACACATTAAACCTTCACAATATAATATGATCTAATTTCATGTCTAAAAGAGTGAAAGCAATAAAACATTCATAACAATTGACACAATATTTGGTAACCCAAGAGCATTCCAAATAGAAAGTAAAATTGGGGTGGGGATGATACCCACAAGCTTTAGTATTGTAGTATAAAGTTATCTTGTTAAAGCTTACAGTTGATCACTTATGGTGATCTGCCCTATTAGGAGCAATAAGGACTATTAGGTCCACATTGTGAAAGGATTTGAAACATACAATAAAGTATGCGCTTGGTTAGGAGATTTGGAAAGAACTATTAAGTCCACCTTGTTAGAGGATTTGACTGATGCACCTATTAGGATGAATCAATGGTTAATTTTTGATTTTCAACTCGATTTGCTAAATGAGATTCCTTTAAAATACAATGATCACCTTATTGTGATAGATAAGACTCTACTTTTCCTTATACTACCTGTAGCCTTCTTCTAATTCACACTCATGCTTCTTCTTGCTTGTTATACTTTGATTACATTGGATATGATAAGATGTATTATATATATACCAATCCAATAAATTACCTTATGGAGTCGGCTACAACACCAAATTCAATCATCTTCATTAAGTCATCTCATTGCTGAAACTCAGGTTTAGAAGACCACTCAGGTGATATCCTGACACTCAGCAACACTGTCAACTCCAAAAACTCTAGCATTCATTTGACACTAGTGCTTGGTCCACATTGATCACTCTGGAATAGTTTGAACTAGGTTAGCACTTGGTGACTTGGTGAATACTAAAGAAATAGAGACTAAAGGACTCGGTTGACACAACAGAGCTCAATCAACACTACCTTCATTCTTCTTCATTAACACTGCTAGCTCGGTAGACATTGATAAGCTTAGTAGCAATGTAACCAATCAAACTGATTACGTGTTTAGTCACTAATTAACAAATGATTTGACCATAAGGTCAACAATATGTGCATAAATACATGCATATATGTATAGTGTATATTTACAAGATTTGTTGGTGCTTCTATATGTGGTTTTTCTTTTATATATTTTCGTATTTTGAAAGATTTTTAAGAAATGTGTGTGTGTGTGTGCATGTGCATATGAATTTACATTGATGTGTGTGTGTGTGCGCGCATGTGTGTGTATGTATGTATTACATACATATATATATACATACATATATGTATATGTATATATATGTAGATACATATATACACACATATATGTACATATATACATATATGTATATGTATATATATGTAAATACATATATACACACATATATGTACATATATACATATACATAGATACACACACACATATATGTATATATATTGATATCTATGTATATCTATATATATTTGAGTGTGTGTAACTATTGACACAAAAGTATGCTCCCCCCTGCTTGAGGTTTGATCCTCAAGTGACCTTGTGTAACATGCAAACAATCTCCAAGTGTGGGACTTGCACTTTGAGGTTGAATCTCTAGGGAAGGCTGACTTGCTTACAATCATGATGCATCTAAACTAAGCTTGGGAGGAAAAGGAAGAGAGAATGCAAGAAATTAAATTGCTGAAAGGGAAAGTGGGGTGATGCACCAGATTGAAATTGTGGTTTCAACTCTACCTATAAATACACTTAACATCAATGAAACACCCAAATACACTAATCTTAACTTTATTCTATTTCTAGAAAATTGAAGGATTAATGAAGGAGAACTTCACCATCACAAAGGAAGGAAATATTGAAGAAGGTGGGAACAACAGACAAAGGAAAAAGGACAGGGATAGGAAAAGACAAGAGGCCAGGTGGTTTTTTCCCCCTGAAAATTGGTACAAAGCCAATTTTGATGGGGTTGCCAAAGGGAACCCTAGCCCTACTGGTAGTGGAGGCATCATCAAAAATAACTATGGTGGAGGAGTTGTGGCTTTTTCCTACCCTCTTGGACATCAAATGAACCATTTCGTAGAAGCCGGTGCTGCTAGTCACATTGTTAAACTAGCCCTGGCTTCTGGGATTGAGAACCTTTGGCTGGAGGGGGATTCTTTAAAGATCATAAATTGTCTAAATGGTAACTCTATACCTTCTTGGACCATTGCGAATGTGATTGAGGAGTTGAAGTATGACTTGGGTAAGTTCAACAAGACCCATATCAACCACATGTACAAGGAGGTCAATTCAACTGCCGATTGGTTCACAAATGAAGTGGTTGCCAAAAATTTGGCAATGATGTGGTATGTTGGTGACAACTTTTTGGTGGCAGTGAATGATTTAATTCTGCAAGACTGCATCCAAGGAAGTACTAAAAAAATCCAAAATTAATAATGGGAAGATTTGAAAGATTGCACGTCAGAGTGGGAGTTAATGAAAATCATGCGAAACTCTTTTCAAAATATGATAGCATGTACATATGGCATGCTTTATGGGTTGTCTTGAATACAACCATTAAAATTGATAAATTCAAAAATATTTTTGAGTTTCACATTTTGAAGGAAGCTGAGGTCTATAACAAAACAATGAGTAGGTGGGTGCTTATTGAACATGAGGAAACCATGGTAGGGAAGAGAAGTAGGAGGGAGCCATCGGGGGAGGTGGAGAACTAGAAGAAGAAACTAAAGGTTTGGCATAAGTTGGAAAAGGGAAGAATCACTAGATTCCTGGAGAAGCTCCATGGATTTGATGCAAGGATCACCAAGACTATGGTGGATTACTAGAAAAATGGGAGAGTCAAAATTGATGGGGTCACCCACCATGTCAATGCAGATTTGATAGCCTGAGTTGTGGAGATCCCTCTGGAAGGGAGAATCTTCTTCAAAGACAAGAAAATGTCAACAAATGTTGTCAAAGTTTTTGTGAAGGATGAAAAGGAGATGACTAAGCTCATCAAGGTGGAGACGTATTATGAGATGGAGTCAATTAAAAAGCTATGGAGGTATGTCCTAAGGATTATCATTGAATATATTTCTCTGGACCCCAGATTTGATAGGATCAAAATGCATTGTTTTGTTATGCTTAATCACTTTAGGCATGGAGTCAAAATCTTTTTTCCTTTTTTATCTTTTCACCTCCATGAGAAAGGGTATCGAGGGTTTTAAGAGGAAACCTACTGCTAACCCAACCCTTCACGAGGGATTACTCCTCCTAGTCTATGAGCATCTGAAGACTCAAACTAGGGGAAAATCCCTTGATGATACTAGGTGTGCATCTGAGGAAATAGGGAGTTTGGATTCTGAGGATGTGCATAGCATAAAATTAGAAGAAGAGGACTATGCTTCCTCTAAAGGTAAAGCCCCCAAGGAAGAAAGGAAAGTCACTCCCTCTATCCACATTCCTTGTAGAAAGAGCCCTAGAGGCTTACCCCCCATTCCCCCTAAGCTTGAGCCTTAGGACGAGGAGGAGGATAATGATGATGATGAGGATATAGACTCAGAGGAAGAGAAGAAGGGGGAGGATGATGAGAAGGAGGAGGAGAAGGGGAGGGAAAGTGAAAAGGAGAAGGAGGATTCAATTGACATGTTAGGGAATCCCAAGAAAAGGAAAGCAGCTGAGGCTTTGCTACTGGATGAAACAAATGACCAGATTCCTGAGACTTCAGGCCCTAGTCCCACTACCTCTTCATCTGAGGGGAAGATAGAAATTTAGGGGAAAGAGAATGGGGAGGTGAAAATGAAAAATAGGAGGAGGTCTTGGAGGAATTTTAATTTGAATACCGCAAAATTAGGGATAGTCAGGGAGCTGATGAATATCCAAGTGATGGAAGACAACGATGGCAAAGCCCACTATGATGAACTCATTGATCCTGCACTGGTTGTTATCTCTAATAATGCAAGGGAAACTAGGCTTAACCTTTTGAACAATGCTAAGAACAACATGATAGACAATTTTCAGTCTATCAAATGGTTGTTCCATGAAATTGAAGACCTTAAGGGGAAAAGAAGCCAAGAAGGAAGCTAGAAAGTCAACAGCAACCAGGGGCACAATGAAGAGAAGAGAAGCTAGGATGGAAGCCAATGGCACTACAATGTCCATGAACACAATGCTAACCAGGAGGACAGAATCACCAAAGTTGAACAAAGAGTCCAAAGGACAGAGTTCTCCCATCAAAACCTAGCTAATTAGGTGATCGCTACATTGAACACCCTGAATGAAAACATTAATAGTCTGAGTGAATCACTGATGAGTGTTGGATTTGGTGGGGAAAATATGGAGAAGGCTAGCTTGGACATTGGGTAGGTTGAGGATGATTCGAAAGAAACCAGGGATCTGGCGGATGCTCAGAACCAGGACTAGGAGGATGCAGACAACCAGAAGACCAATGAAGCTACAGAGACCTTGTAGGTTCTTAATAGAGAGAAATAATAGTTAGTGCTTTCTTGTTGTCTTGTATTGTCCTAGTGTAGCTGGTTTTTTCTTTTTCTAGTGTAGCTAGTTTTTTGTTTCCTGGTCGCAGGCCTATTGTTTGGGTTTGGCTTTTGATAAGCAGATACACTGTAGCTAGACTTTTCTTAATATTTCTATTTTAGATATGTTGTAAAAAATTTTGGGTTTTAGGATCCCTGTAAAACCTATTTTACTTAATCAAAAACTTTATTCTATTTCCCAAGGAACCTCATGCATGTTTAGAACTGATGGAGGTGCTGAAAGGAAATAGAATTTCACTATGTAACAATTGATACCAGATTTAACACAACATATGAATCAAGAAGAACATAAAATAAACATTCACTATAAGGTAATAAGCATGCACAAATTAATGAATGGAAATAAAATGTAAGAAATATAGCTATTTCATTAATGAGAGGAAAAGGAATGCGTTTACATAGCATATTGTTGTTACACAATGCAAATAAAGAAGAACCCTTAAAACTATTTGCAAACTTGCCTTTATAGATCAAGCATAACTCAGATTTTACATGAAGTTCAAATCCCAAGAAGACTAGAGTTAGAGATTAAAGAGAAGTAATAAATGAATATCAAAAAGAAATTTGATCTTTGAAGCAACTTATTTTTGGAAGTGGCAGGAAGGGTAAAAAGATTGCATCCAATAATTGAAAGGATAATCACTCATTTGCAAAACATTAAATGGGCATGAAGAAGCATTAATATCATTGTTACAAGGCTCAAGAAGCTGTACAATATTAAATAAAAAATCTTAGTAATGTGTTTTGGTTGCAACAAATCAAATCAAGCCACTGTCAAAATATCAGGATGGGATAACACACACATTTACCCACCCATGTAAACCTGTAGAGTTGACTTATTGACCTTCACAAATCTGCAAGAAAAGATTTGTTTGTGAAATGGGGAAGAAAATTGGTCATTGATCATTAGAAAAGATGCACGCTATTATCCTTAAGAAATGAGACATTGGAATGGTCCCACAACACCCTTTAGTATAGAAAATCCTCAAAAAATCCAATATGGCACCATTGCACATGAAAAAGTAGAAAAATAGAGTATGGGAAGGGATAACACAAAAAGTTTACTCACCGCTACATAGCACAATTCTAACACTTTAACCTTGATAAAATGCCATAACACCATTGAGTGAAAGGTCTGTAGGGAAAATGTGGGAACATGTAAATTTAATGTCTACCATGTGGGTCCAACTACATTAACCATCGAAAGATGTCTGAAGTGAAAGCTAGGACATGTGGCAACAACACATGCATTTAAGCATGAAGGAGAGTGAAAATAACACCACTTCACTGGAATGGTGACATGTAGAAGAAGAAAACATGGGATAACATGAAATGTTAACACCCAAATATTTCATGTTATCTCACCTGTGACATATACAAGCCCATTGAAAATTTCTCAGATCAATTATCTGTGATGGGCTGAATGGGGGCAAAAATATCCAACATTATATATATATATATATATATATATATATATATATATATATATATATATATATATATATATATATATATATATATATATATATATATATATATATATATATATATATATAGAGAGAGAGAGAGAGAGAGAGAGAGAGAGAGAGAGAGAGAAGCCAAGATTTATTATTATTGTGTTGTGTTTTAGTATTATTATTTATTACGCTTGAATGGACTCAAATCCAAAACCTCCCAAATAAGAGGCTTAAAATTTATCGTTGTGTTGTAGGCTCTTCCCTATATATATATGTGGACTTTGATCTTTTTTATTTATTGGAGTTTTTCTTCCTAATGAATCATTTTAGAGAATAAAGATATATCAGCTTGGTCCTATGATTGATTCATTTTTATTCTTCTCTATGTATAGTTAATATAATAAGTCACTCTTTATTTCTTCTACTTATGTAGCATTGTGTCTTAATGGAATGACAATTATTTGAGGATGATCTCCTATTTTCTCTTTAGTGTAAGTTTTGTATATGGGTTTTAGAAGATAATTGGGTTTAACGTGTTCTAGTTATCAATAGTATGACTATTATCATTTCATTCATATGTTCTTTTCACTAATGCACTAACTAGTTTTCAAGGAAGTGTTGTGTATACTAGACATGTTTATTGCATATTGATCATTAGCTATGATCTTAGTGGATTTTTATAGAATCCTTTATATAGGAGATAACAAATATGCAACAAATTATATTGAATTTTTTGGTTTGAGGATTATTATGTATATGCATTGGATTTTATGCTAACCTAAAAAAAATAAGAGGAAGGTGTGTATGGAATGAAGGACCCTAATCTTATAATTTCTATGACTATGTTTAGTTAACTATTTTTTAAGGTTTGCATTCATAACTCCTATGTATAATATGAGTACATATTGTATTGCAAAATAAACATATAAGGTTGTTTTGTTACTTCATAGATGATTATATATCACCAACATGTATGTTTGGAATGGGCTATGTAATTTGTAATTTGTAATCTATATTATGTTGATCTTAAATAAAATATGGGAATGGTCATAGGCTTTCTTTCCTCCATTCTTTCCTACTAGTGCCTATGTTGAATGGAGGTGTATTTCTTTTATTTTTATTGAAATTTCTTGGCTATGGTCTCTTACCTACCAAAAAAAAAAGAAAAAAAGTAATAAGAACAAAAAAAATAAGAGTATGTCATTTCATTAAAGTCATATGTATTTTCATCTTTAATCAAGATAATAAAGAATTGCCAGG
Organism: Cupressus sempervirens; assembly: GCA_028749045.1. NCBI lineage: Eukaryota > Viridiplantae > Streptophyta > Pinopsida > Cupressales > Cupressaceae > Cupressus > Cupressus sempervirens. Next base: position 241,927,352 of record CM053788.1, on the reverse strand, counting down.
TTTCCATTGCATAACTAGTGAGGCACATTGAGAATATATGTACAACTCTAGTTCACAAGGGTGATTGAAGAAAGGAGAAGGAAAAGCCCAAAAAAGGTGATGAAAAAGGAAAACCACTTAGATAAAGTCATGCTAAGTGAGTAAAAATATGAAGTAAGATGCCAAGTATATAGGGATGATGGTATAACCATTAGTGATGCAGAATGGTTAGACCAATGCAATAAGAGGAAGCTAATAGAGAGATATTTATGATTGTCATGTCAATAAGAAGGTAGAAGTGCACTCAACATTTCATTTAATGGTTATGATGTTATCACATAAAGGATAGATAAAATGACATAGGAGCATCTTAGATCTTTGAGCAATCTTGCATCAACCTAAAATATTTCTTCTTTTCTGTACTAGTCTATTATTTGTGAAGTAGCCATTAGTGGTTTTGGTTTCTTATTACACATGGTTGATATCATGTCGAGGACCTATCCTAGATCCTTCTCCTAAGTGTGCAAGTTCTAATGTTTCATAAACTTCAAGTTATGTATTATTATTTGCACTCTTTATTTCTTGATGTTTTCATCCAACAAGGTGTATTATTATAATTGGCACAGTTTCCCATACTACATGGCATCTTACACTATTGGGAGCCACCTCTTAACACACACGTGGACCTATATTTGAGTGTGTGTGATCTTATATTGTACTTTTCTTGCGTTTTGGTTTACTCTTCTAAGATTGAACCTTTAATGCAATTAAATGCATGACTAGTTGACTTGTGGTTTAGCTGACTATAAAAGTAGCTTAGTTAGAGGTACGAGATCATTGGAGAGATGTGATCTTAGATTCTTAGGAGTGGAAGATAGAAGATGCGAGTTTGACTCTGATTTCATAGTTTCATTTGGTCGCAATCCATAAGGCCTCACAACTAGGCATGTTGTTGTTTTATATGCAAAGCTAAATAATTACACCTATTAATATGTTACATCTCAGCTCATTTTCTATATTGTTTATTTTATTTCTATGTTTAAGATATTGTGTGCAAATCTGAGTAGGGGATTTTGGTAGGTTTAAGTTGAGTTCATTTCTCTCTTATTCTTTCCTTTCACATCCACTCTACATCAAGTGGTATCAGAGTTGGGTTATCTTTCCTTTTGAATTTGGGATTGTAGAGAACCTTATTGGAATAGTTATAGGGTGTAAGATCTAAAATTTTACCTATAGCTTGTAGAAGGTTACGATCTTACAAGAACTATTATCAAAATGGTTTGGGGTAGATGAAATGTTGATAATGCTATAATGGATATGTTCAGGCAAATTCTAAGAAAACTTGAAGCTATTGAGGCAACCTAAAGAAGAGGTATACATCTTGAAGATCTTATTGATGATGAAGAAGCACCACCTAATTCTAATATTGGACCTAAGGTTTAACAAGATGAAGAAATGATTTTGAGAGTTTTGTCTAGGGCCAACTCTAGATATGCTATTGAAGTTGCTTTCTACAATGGAAGACTTGAGACTAATGCGGTATTGGATTGGATCACTAAGATGCATAAACACTGAGTATGAAAGCACTCATGATAACAAGAAGGTCAAGATAGCAGTCACAAAGTTAAGAGGTCATGCTTTTCTTTGGTGGGATCATTTATTGAGAGATAGAAAAGGGGAAAATAAAACATCAAGACATGGGCAATGATGATTGGAAAGATAAAGAATAAGTTTCTCCCTACCCAGTACCAAGTTAATTTGTTGAGGAAGATGCAAGATTTTAGGCAAAAACACATGAGTGTGAAAGGATATACTTAGGAATTCTACAAGTTGGATATTAGATTTGGATATGTGGATGATAAGGTTAAGAAAGTAGCTAGATACCTAAATGGTTTGAGGAAATCAATTCAAGATAAGATCAGGTTTGTTAAGATGGACAAAATGGAAAAATTATATTAGTATGCTCTGAAGGCTAGAGAAAGATTGGCAAAGAGACAAGATCAAAGACAAAGAGGAAGAGGTGGCAGATTTCAAATAAGTAGCGATAAAAGATATTGAGAAAGTAGAAGATCTAACAATAAAATAAAAGATAAAGGAAAATAAGAATGGAAGGAAGAACTTACTGGTAAAAGAGATAATTACACTAGAGGTAGCTATATTGGCTACTCTAGGAATAATAATGGTGGAAAAAGAGAAGAAATACCTTAGTTTAAAGGTACATGTTATAAATGTAGTGAAGAAAAACATAGAGAATTTGAATATACCAACTCTGGAAAGAAGATTGGAGGTAATAGCAGAAGCATTTTGGCTTGTGAAGAAATTGAAGAAACACCTAATGAACATTAAAAGGGTGAGAACCTAATGTTGAGAAGAATCATGTGGAATGAAGAAGTTAGTGGAGAACCTATTTTGAGGAGTTTGTTCAAAACTAGATGTAAGATGTTGGTAATCATTGATAGTGGAAGTTCTAATAATTTAGCATTTGAGGAGTTGGTTAACAAATTGTAGTTGTAGAGATTGAGAAATCCTAAGCTTTATCATTTTGCTTGGATCTAGAAGGAGCATAAATTACTCGTAAGTGAGCAATGCCTTGTTAAATTCAAATTTGGGAATTATCATGATGAAGTCTTGTTTGATATTATGCTATGGATTGTTGTCATATTATTTTGGGGAGGCCTTGGTAGTATGATCGAAAAGCTTTGTATGATGGTAGATTGAATCAATATAATATCTAGGTTGATGGAAAGAAACAATATTTCCTTTAGTAGAAAAAATTGACAAGAATCACCATACCACAGTTAGGGTATGCTTGGTTGAAGGTAATCGATTTTCTAAAGAAGTTGAAGAAAAAAATGTTTGTTTTTCTTTGATTCCTAGAAAGAATAAGAAACAAGATGAATTAGAACATGCACTGAAATTGAATCTTTTTTGGCAAAGTTTCAATATATTATTCTTGATAATGTACCTAATGGTTTACCTCTTTTAAGAAACATAAGTCATTGTATGGATTCCATATGCATAGATTGACACTTAATGAAAAGGATGAATTGAATAGATAAGTGCAAGAGTTTCTTGAGAAATATTTGATTAGAGAAAGTTTGAGTCCTTATGGAGTACCTAAAAAGAATGGAGTATGGATAATGTGCACTGATTCTAGGGCTATAAATAAGATAATTTAGTGAAATATAGATTCCCTTTGCCCATGATGGATGAGATAATGGAGAGTTTAAGTGGAATGAAGTATTTTACAATGATTGATTTGAAAATTGGATATCATCATATCATAATTAGAGAAAGGGGTGAATGGAAAACTAATTTAAAGACTAATTAAGGTTTCTATGAGTGGTTGTTTATGCCCTTTGGTTTAAATAATGCACCTAGTACTTTTATGAGGTTGATGATTTAAGTTCTGAAGAAATTCTTGGGTAAGTTTGTAATTGTATATCTTGACGACATTCTAATGCAAGAGCATCTTGGGTCTTGGAACAATCTTGCATCAACTAAAATTATTTCTTGTTTTATGTACTAGTCTATTGTTTGTGAAGTAGTCATTGCTATTTGTGGTTTCATGGCATGCAAAGTTAACATCTTATCGAGGACTTATTTTTGATCTTCATCGTAAGTGTGCAAGCTTTGATTATTTGTATGTCTCGAGTTGTGTGTCATTATCTATGGTCCTTATTTCATGTGTTTCTCTTCCTACAAGGCATGCTATTTCTATTGGTGTAGTTTTCTAAGTCATGTTGGCATGCTGCAAAGTTAGGAACCGACTCCTCAAACATGTGTGGATTTACCTTTGAGTGTGCATCACTTCATGTTTATATATTTTTTCATTTTGGTTTACACCTCCAAGGTTGGACCTATAATGTAGTTAAATGCTTGACTAGTTGTCTTGTGACTTAGTTGGCTATATAAGAAGCTTGGTTAGAGGTAGCTCAAGATAGGAAAAGGTAGTAGAAATAGAAGGATATTGAAGAAGAATATAGGAATGGGAGTTTGGATTCTTACTCCATAATTTCATTGTATATGGCCATAATGTGGAAGGCCTCACAACTAGGCTTGTTGTTTGATTTCTTCTAATAATTACAACAGTGTGGCAACCAATTGTCAATCCTTATGTTCAATGTGTTTCTTATTAATTACACCTAAGTAAAAGTTTAGAATCTTTCCTTATATACACTAGATTGTATGTTTTGTTTGTGTGTAGCTCTAAGCAGGGGATGTTCAAGGATTAAGTTGAGTTGAATGTTCAAGGCTTAAGTTTTACATTCTCCCTACATCAGGTGTTATCAAAGTTCTTTCTTTCTTGTGGATTAGATTGTGGAAAACCTTATTGGATTGGTTATATGGTGGCAGATCTAAAATTTGACCTATAATTTGCATAAGTTTACGATTGTAATAACCTAGAAATGGTCATCTAGACTATTAGCCCCCTTCTCAACATCTTGACTAAATTAATTAATCATCTACCTAGACCGAATTGCTAAAAATCAATAAATTTTCTAATAAACTATAGTTTTGACTATACTATCCTAAGTTCATTATTTTTAAAAAAGAATATGTCCCCTTTTAATTAAATAAAATCCCCCTTTCTTCTAACCCACTTAAAGTGCACACATGAAGTCTTTTTTGTATTTTTCAAACTAAAAGAAAAGGCTTTGTGACTTTTGTCTTATATGGGAAGTCAACTTCTATTTTTATTGGTTGATTTGTTTGTGCACATGGATCACTCCTCATTTTCAAACTCCATCCTTGATCTTCCATCATCTTGATCTTGATCTCCACCTTCCGTATGACTTTAAAAGAGAGAGAGCTTTCCTCTTCAAAGGATCCACATTCTTGAGTACTGTTATGCTATAGGTTTATCATTCAAATTCTTGAGAAAATTTTGTGGAGAACTTCCATTTCTTGTCTACATTCTCTTATACCATAGAATTTTAGCTTAGAATCATGTTACATGTTAGTTTAGCTTCTATTTTGCAATAATCTATCTCACATAGTTTAATAGTTGGATTGGTAATACTCCCATTCTTGTTAACATAGCTGCATTTTGCACATTCATACTAGTTTAGTCTACCCTTGCATTGCATTCTTGATGCATTCTTTGTGGACACTTGTATTCTTGCATCTTGTCTATAAAAGAACCTCCTATCATGGTTTACTAGCAAGAAGAGTATCTCTAAGGCTCAGCTAAGAGCCTTCTTATGCTTGAAACATACTTTCTTGCACTCTATGTATAGTGAGGTCCAAGTTGGCATCCAAACATTTTAAACTCATGGAATCACTTGGATAGAAGGGTTTAGAGTGTGACACATTTATAGTGTACATTTTTGGTGTCCATCGTGGGGTAGAACATCCTAGTTTTTCTCTTTAGCTCACTGCATTTCTTGCATTTTTTGCATTCTATTCTCTCTCTCTCTCTCTCTCTCTCTCTCTCTCTCTCTCTCTCTCTCTCTCTCTCTCTCTCTCTCTCTCTCTCTCTCTCTCTCTCTCTCTCTCTCTCTCTCTCTCTCTCTCTCTCTCTCTTTACAATTGCAACTTTCAGGTGATACTTTGCTAGTATCATACATCATTTTTTTGTACTTCCATGTGATACTTTTTTGGTAAAAGTATCACATGATTTTAGTGAACTCTATCACCTCAAAATAGTAAGTTCTATCACTTGGATTAAGCAAAAATATTGCACAAACTCTCACATGGGTATACTGAGAAGTATCGTATGATAGTCTTCTAGCAAAAAATGTCACTTGGCTTGAATTTTCTTGCCTTTTAAGTGGTTTGGTCAATTTCTTGGTTGTTGTTTGTTGTTTGTTAGGTTTTATAGGTTTGTGACTGTTTGATAGAGTATTTGCAAATTTTTATGCTATTTTGGGACTAACTTGTGGGACTAACGGTTGTGCTAGTAGGTTGTTGCCTTGAAACATTTGCACAATTTCCTTGAAAAGAATGCAAGTTAAAGCTTCAAATGTGCAAGGGCTTGTAACACTTGCTTGCAGAGCTGTCCAAAGCATAAAAATCAAACTTGCTTGTTTTCTTTTATTCCATGTGGGCATTATACTAGTTATTTTCATTTTGTAGGCATATTAAACTTGTGATTGGGATTTTTTGGTGATAGGAGAGTATGCTTTTCACCTTTGTGGTGAATCAGAAATCTTGACTTGCCTTTGGATTTTGAAAGAAAAGGGATAATTAAAGCTTCTTTACATGTTTGGGGGAAATAATCAAGATAAGAGAGTGTGCTCTTCACCCTTGTGGTGAATCAGAAATCTTGAGTCTTGAAAGTGGATTCAATCTGTTGTAGTTAGAATCTTTTAGAGGGCCTACTCTTGGGCAACCAAGAGGAATGACCTAAGTGGGGACAAGAAAACCTAACTATTCCAACCCATTATAAAATCAAGGCTATAAAGAACACAAAACCTTGGTAGATGTATTGTTTGTCTTCACTTAGTGTGATTAATTGTGGGATTGGGACCATGAGGAAAATTCTAAGCAAGAACACTTAATGTGCTCTTGTGACCTCAAGGTCTATTACCCACCACAAGGTGGGGTGTCTTGTAATTGGGTGCAAGAGGAACATTGTGAATGAAAGCCCTTTCTAAACACTCTAAGTTTGTAACTACCTTTTTTTGCCACTAAACTTCTTTGTGCAAGGATCAATCCTAGTGGACTACTTAGATCACCCCAAGATTTAACACTCATCATCTATGTTCCCTTGGTTGTTCTTATGGCACATCCATAAAAAATTCAATACCTCTTGTGAGAAACCACTTGGTGTGAGGAAAAGGAGCACTTAGCATGTGCCAAGTTGTTGAGTAATGAACCATGACTTTAAGGTAGATTGCTTGGAAAGTGTTTTTAAATGTGTTGACCTATGTAAACATTCTCAAAATTCAAACATCTCAGTAAAATTGGTAGGAAGGCCATTCTTATATCACAAATGCTTATTGACTAAGTTGTTTTGACCCTTGTTCAATTGTTTGAGACATGTTAAAAATACCCTTACTATTTGCAAAACTTGTTGTCCTTTGACACAAATTGAAATCTCACACCATCTGATCTAAAATTACATGACTATCAAACTAAAAACGTGAATTTTTGAGTCCAAACTATCCTTTTCACAATTCACTGGCAAACTATCATATAATCTATAGAGAAATATTGTGCAACACTTTTTGTCTAAAAAAGTATCACCTTACTCCTTCCAGTTATATTGTTGGGTCATATTGCATTGTATTGCATTTCTTAAGAAGAACTATCATTCCAAAGAAAAGTATCACCTTGTTACTATAAACTATATTGTACGATACACATTTCTATCAAACTATCACTTGAGTTTTGGAAGAAAATCACCTAGGTCATTTTGCTATCAAAACAAAGTCTTCATTATGTTCTATCTGATCTAGGGTCTTGTCACTTTAGTCCTTCCTTGTCTTGGTTTCAAATCTATATGTTAGGTGTTATCCTAAGTTGAAAAGATGAGTTTAGTTCATCAGATGTAAGTCTGAAAACATCATTTATGATCACTTGTAAAAATTTGGTTACTATTCTATGCTAGCTATTTGCTACTAAGCTTCTTGCTCATTCTATCAGCTCAAGTCACTAGTGTTGTAAATTCTTGAACATTCTTGATAAGCCATCTATTTTTACTTTGACAAGTGATTATTATTGATTATACAAGCTTCAAATCTGAATCACTTCTCTCATCCTATTAAAAAAAGACATGTCCTTACATGCTAGTCACAACAAGGTTTCAAGTTGGTAATGGTAGTCATCCCTCTTTTGTATTCGTACAGCTAGAGACTCCACCTAGGCATCCTCATGGACAACCTTGTGTGGAAGATCTTAATTCTAATCAAACATAGACAACCAACATCTGACACAATCTTCTTTACAGCTTTGAAAACCCATTTGAAACACCCTTTGATACACCCAAGGGTGAAAACATTTTGACCAACATGCATTCTAAAGAAATCAATTGCCACTTGGAAGAGAAAGCGCATGAAAATGAAAGGCTTATGGAAGCCATCCACACTAGAGAAAGAGCAGATCAACAAGCTGAGCCTAACCCTCATACACACAATAAAGAAACTAGAAGAGGCTATTAAGCAATCCATTTGATCACATTCCCCTTGGTGGAAATGATGGCAACCACACACCTCCAAGGAATCCTAAAGTCAACATGGTAGCATGCTCATTACCACCCAGACAATCACAATCACATCACAAAAGTGATGATGAGATCACTAGTGAAGATGTCATAATATTTCAACAAGACAAGCTCACTTAAAAACTAATGCTAAAAGCTTTAGAGCAAAACGGGGACCAATACTTCTAGTATATGACAACAAAAGGATGGAAACTCCCCCAAGATTTCAATGTACAATGAATAATTAAAAAATGAGAGCCCACCAAGGTTGAAATCTTGAGATAAGAAATGCAAGAATTGAGGAAACAACTTGCACAATTACAAACTTCCAAAGAGCCACCTAAAACTTCATTTGTTGAATCAATATGTGCTCTTCCATTTGATAGAAGTTTATACATGCCCCCATTTTCTAAGAATATAGAGGTTCCTTAGTGTGAAAAAAATGATGGAAATGGTGGCCCTCATGATCATGTGAGCCATTTCTATGCTATTAGCATGGATTTCATGCATGAAGACTACTATCTTATGTGTTTGTTTCCTAGGAGTCTAAGAGGGTAAGCTATTGAGTTGTTCACAAAATTGACTCCCCCTCTTAAAAAATTTGACAAGATTGCACAATAATTTATCCAATAATACTCTTATAACATTCAACATCCCATAACTATGTTGGACTTGTGCCAAATCAAACAAAAAAAAGGAGAACTTTTTGCAACATTGTTGGAATTAAAGATAAAGTAACTGAGAGGGGGGGTGAATCAATTACTTTCTAAAAAATGATCCACAATTCCCTTAGTTTTCTTAATGAACTAGTTACTACAGATACTTGGTAAACAAATGCTACAACTCGATAAATTAAGCTATTACTTATCTTTAAGCATTCATACATGTAACTGAAAAATGAACACAAGAGACACCATATTTAACGTGGAAACCCAATATGGGAAAAACCACCAAGTAACTAATCACCAATTTTCACTCTTCTAAAGTGAGCCTTGTTAGGAGCCAACCCTATTAAAGGTTACAATACACACTGTTAGGTGTGACCTTGTTAGAGGATTTAATCACCCTATTAGGAGTGGCCTTGCTAGAGGTCTTTAGAACAATTCAATTGAACTATCACCTTGTTAGAGGATTTACAAAATGGCTATTAAACCAACTTTGTTAAGAGATTTGGAATCACTGCTACAATGGTTAGAAAGAAATAATGAATTGACTTGAACAAGATGCAATTGAATTTGTTGGATACAGGTCTCTGTTTAGCATCATTAGATCCTTCTTGATCAGATATGACTTTGCTGCTCCTTAATGTTCTCTGATCATTCTTCAAATTCGCTTCCACAATAATCAGTCTTCATATCACATTAACTTCTCATTTCTCCATACCATATATTTTGAATTCACAACTTGAATTCTTACTTATACCACTCAGATTGTCAAGTCGACCCATTTCCATGTTATATTTACCAATAAACTGTTCATCAATCGGCTACATATATTATTCTTAAACAAATAAACGTCCTTTACTGGCCAACCCTACTCAGTAAATATTGCTTCCAAGAATTTCTAGAGTTAACCTTCTTGACTTGGTTAACATTACAAAATCTTAAAATCTTTTGGCTGCCGAGTTTACTCGGTAAGAACTGCTTTTACCAAATTACCTTTGATGATCGAGTGAACTTGATAAGAACTGTTTCTATCATATTTTCTTTGATTACCGAGTGAGCTCAATAAGAATTTCTCTTACCATATTTTCTTCGATTATCAAGTGAGCTTGGAAAGAACTGAATTTCTTTGATTACCTTGAAGGCTCGGTAATTAGCTGTCTACTCAATAGACACTGCAAGCTATCTTTACTAACCTTTTGGGCTTAGTAGACACTGTCTATTGCCTTGCTGACCTTTTGAGCTTGGTAGATACTATCTATTACGTTGCTGACCTTCTAAGCTCGGTAGGCACTCTCTGATGACTAATATGACACTTGTGTGACATCAAAGACAACACACAATTGAACAATTGTATCCAACAATCTCCCTCTTTGACATTGATGGCAACACAACATGTCATAGTAGAATGAAATTTGAAAGAAAGTCTTTTAATGAAAAAACTCCCTCTTACATATAATCTCTCCCTCTTATACAAACTCTTATTATTTGCAAATTTCAGAAAGATATGAAAAAATATATTCTCCCTCTTTGACAACACATGCCAAAGACAAAACAATTGAATAGCATTGTACCTGATGTACTGATTCATATGTAATGTCTTCATTGGTTTTCTACATCAACCGATAGATCTTCAATTCTGTTCCTTTTGATGCATCACTAAAACTATATTTTAGTGAGCTTTAGATAGGCGAATGACCCCTAACTTAACTCTTAGATACATGAATGCATCCTTAGGTAAAATCTTTGTGAATATGTCAACAATTTGTTCCTTTGTATGCACATATTCCAATCTTATTTCCTTTTCTTGCACTAATTCTCTAACAAAGTGATACTTTATGGCAATATGTTTGGTTTTTGGATGCATCACTGGATTCTTGGAGATGTTAATTACACTGGTGTTATCACAAAACATAACAACTAGTTCTATGATTTCTTGCTTCATACCTTTCAATAATTGTTTAAATCACACAATGTTTGAGCAATTTACTGCTACTACAACATATTTAGCTTCTGCTATGGATTGAGATGTACAATTCTACTTTTTTCTTGTCCAAGAAACCAATCTTTTTTTGAGAAAGAAAGCTCCTCCAATTATGCTCTTTCTATTATCAATATTTCCTGACCAATCTGCATTAGTAAACACTTTTAAATCCAATTTTCCTCCAAGTTTATACCATAATCCATATTCTTCAGTTCCTTTCAAGTATCTCATGATCCTTTTGATTGCCATCATGTGATTTTCTTTTGGTTTTGCTGAGAATCTTGCTACAATCCCTACTGCAAGGGCAATGTCTGGTCTTGTGTGCACTACATATTGTAACTTTCCAATCATAGATCTATAGAATGTTTGATCCACTTCCTTTGATTCATCATGCTTGGTGAGTTTTAATCTAGTACACATAGGAGTCCCAACTAGTTTGTAATCTTCCATACCAAACTTTTTCAGTATCTCCTTGATGTATTTAGATTGAGTGATGTAGATGCCATTCTTATTCTATTGAATTTCAAAACCAACAAAGAATTTTATCTCACCAAACATTGACATTTCAAATTCTTTGTTCATTTGTTCTAAAAATTCTTTGCAAAAATCATCATTTCCTGTGAACAACATATCATCTACAAATATTTCTGCCAAAACAATCTTATTATCTGGTCCTTCTTTTATGTACAAACTGTTGTTGTTATTAGTTCTTTGAAAACCAATTTGAATAAGATAGTTATACAATCTTTCATACCATGCTCTAGGGGCTTGTTTTAGACCATATAATGCTTTATGAAACTTGTAGACCATGTCCTCCTTATCTAGATCAACAAAACCTTCAAGCTGCTCAATGTAAACTTCTTCCTCCAATATGCCATTGAGAAATGCTGACTTGACATCCATCTAATAAACTTTGTATCTTTTGTACGCAGCATATGCAAGTAAGGTTCTGACACCTTCCAATCTTGCAACAGGATCAAAAGTTTCTCCATAGTCTACACCTTCTTCTTGAGAGTATCCTTTGCATACTAGTCTAGCTTTGTTCCTTGATACCTTACCATCTTCATTTAGTTTATTTCTGAATACCCACTTTGTTCCAATCACATTCTTATCTTTGGGTCTAGGTACAAGAGTCCATGTTTTGTTTTTCTCTATCTGTTCTATCTCTTCATTCATAGCTTCAATCCAACATTCATTGTCTAGTGCATCTTTGCTATTTCTAGGTTCAAAATCAGCAAGTAAACAAGTTCCTTTTAGCTTACTTCTTGTCATTGTTCCTTCTGATTTATCACCAATGATCTGATCTGGTGCATGATGCTTTTTGACATACTTGGCTAACATGGGCTCCTTTCCTTTTGAATGACTTGCACTATTATCCTTCTGTATCTCAACTTTTGGTTATGATTTTGGTTGCTCGAGCTTGGTAGAAGCTAACTTGGTAGCTACTGTTTGCAACTTAGGTTCTTGCAGCTCGGTAGGTGTTGACTCAATTTGAACTTCTTGTGACTCAGTTAATGAAGACTTGATAGTTGAAGATTCCTGATTGATAGGTATATTTGGTATTGTATCAGGTTCAATGTAAACAAATCTTATGTAGTCTTCAGGTTCCTTCTTGCTTTCTTCTTCTGTTCTTTCTACAAACTCATCAACTTTTACATGTGCACTTTCTATAACTTTGTGAGTAGATAAGTTCAAACATCTATATGCTTTTCTTTTGCAAGAATATCCCAAAAATATTCCTTCATCACTTTTTACATAAAATTTACCTTTTCTAGATTCTTTTAAAATGTAACATTTGCTTCCAAATACCTTTAGATAACTTACATTGGGTTTGTAGCCATACCATAATTCGTAGAGTGTTTTGAATGAGTCCTTTTTCAGCTGTACTCGATTCAAGGTATGAACTGCAGTGCTGATAGCTTCCTTCCAGTATTTGATAGCAATGCCTTTCTCAATCAATAAGGTTCTTGCACAATCCATTATAGATATGTTCCTTCTTTCTGCTATTCCATTTTGTTCTGGAGTTCTAGGTGCTGAAACCTGTCTTTTGATTCCTCTTCAATGCAAAAGTTATTGAACTCATGTGAGATGAATTCACTACCTTTGTCAGACCTTAAGCATTTTAGTCTTTTGCCTGTTTCCTTTTCTACTCTGGGCAAATACCATTTGAACTTTTCAAATGCTTCTAATTTCTCTCTAAGGTACATGACAGTCATCATTCTTGAATAATCATCAACAAACAGAATGAAGAATTTTTCACCAGTATAAATTTCGATGCCAATAGGTCAACACAAATTAGTATGCACAATTTCTAGAACTTCTTCAGTCTGATAGTTCTTGCTTTTAAAACCAGTCTTTCCCATTTTACCAAATTGACAATTCTTGCATAGACTAAACTCAGGTTTCTTTATGTCAGGAATACCTCTTACTTTTTTGAATTTACTGATCTTTATTAAGTTGTGAAAGTTTACATGACACAACCTCCTATACCATAACCAAATTTCTTCAATTTGAGCAATGAAACATGAACATTCACCAAGTTCAAGATAAAATAAGTTACCTTTTGTTTGAGTGCCATATCCAATCAGCTTTCCTTTTCCATCCAACAATCTTGCTTTTCCATGCATTAATTCTACCTTGAATCTATTATTGAGTAGCTGTGCCACACTCAACAAATTGTGTTTTAGTCCTTCTACCCAATATGCATTATCACACACAAGTTCCTTGGTTAGAGAGATTCTTCCTTTTCCTCTTATACAACAAGGTTCATTGTTACCAAATCTTACACTGCCACCATCATAGTCTTCAAAGTATTCAAACTTAGTTTTATCACTTTTCATGTGATGAGAACAACCACTATTTATGATCCATGTATCATTTTTTATCATATGGGAAATTAGTGCCATTTTCTCATCATTACCAGATTCATCTTTTACAACAATGTAGACAATTTCATCTTCTTCTTCATCATCAGAATCATTTGAATTTTTAGCCATAAAGCATGTTTTCTTACCTTTATCCTTGAATGATTTGAAGTCTTTCTTGCCATTGTACTTGTGACCTTTCTTCTCATCTTTGTTCTGCTTATTTGGGCACCTAGCAGCAATATGTCTAATTTCTTCACAAGAGAAACATATTAGAGGAACTTTACCTTTGTATTTTCCTTTGCCTTTTGAATATTTTCTTGCTAGTAGAGCTTCAACCACTTCAAGATCACTATCTGAACTTTGTTCTGATTCTTCATCACTTTTTGATTGTGGTTCCTTCATCTTTTTCCCTTTTTCTTTGAGTGAAAGCTTGGCTTCAAATGCTAATTCAACATTCTTGGCAGCTAGAACATAGTTGTCGTAGTTGTCTAGCTCAAATGTAGCCAATCTTCCAACTATGGCCTCTAAATTTATTTTATGATTTGCCTCACATCTCCTTTCTTGAATTGTAGAGGCTCTAATTGCATAAATGGGAAGTAGAGTTCTAAGAACTTTACTTACGAATATCTCCTCCTTGATATCTCCTCCAGATGCTTTGATTGCACTAACACATGGTTTGACTTTTTCAACATATTTTGCAATGTTTTCATCCTCTCTCATCCTCATTCGATCAAATTTTCCTCTCAGACTTTCTACTTTGGCTCTTCTTACATTATCATCTCCTCCATAGATTTCTTTTAGCTTTTACCACATTTCAAAGGTAGATTTGTAGTCCTTGATGTCATCAAATTCTTCATAACTCAGAGCAGATGCTATATCTATCATCATAATGTTGTGGGTCTTCTTTTCAAAAATATCATTGATAGATAGTGTACTAGCTGGTTCTGCATATTTTTCATCAAGGTATTTTAGTTCTGTGTCTCTAATAGAAGCTAGATGAAGTCTCATCAACCCTTGCCATGCTGAGAACTTGTCCCTGTTAAGTCTTGGAATTTCCCTCTTATAAGACATCCTAATATTTAGCTTAGATCCTTGAAATCTTTTCCTGTAAGCACCAAACGCTCTGATACCAATTGTTGGAATTAAAGATAAAGTAACTGAGGGGGCGAAGGGGGGGGGGAGGGGGGTTTGAATCAATTACTTTCTAAAAATTAATCCACAATTCCCTTAGATGTCTTAATGAACTAGTTACTGCAGATACTTGGTAAACAAATGTTGCAACTTGGTAAATTAAGCTATTACTTATCTTTAAGCATTCATACATGTAACTGAAAAATGAACACAAGAGAAACCAGATTTAACATGGAAACCCAATATGGGAAAAACCACCAAGTAACTAGTCACCAATTTTCACTCTTCTAAAGTGAGCCCTATTAGGAGCCAACCCTATTAAAGGTTACAATACACACTATTAGGTGTGACCTTATTAGAGGATTTAATCACCCTATTAGGAGTGGCCTTGTTAGAGGTCTTTAGAACAATTCAATTGAATTGTCACCTTGTTAGAGGATTTACAAAATGACTGTTAAACCAACTCTGTTAAGAGATTTGGAATCACTGCTACAATGGTTAGAAAGCAACAATGAATTTCCCTGAACAAGATGCAACTAAATTTTTTGGATATAGGTATCTGTTCAGCATCATTAGATCCTTCTTGATCAGATATGATTCTGCTACTCCTTAATGATCTCTGATCATTCTTCAAATTTGCTTCCATAATAATTAGTCTTCATATCACATTAACTTCTCATT
The DNA here is from genome assembly GCA_028749045.1 of Cupressus sempervirens. Taxonomy (NCBI): domain Eukaryota; kingdom Viridiplantae; phylum Streptophyta; class Pinopsida; order Cupressales; family Cupressaceae; genus Cupressus; species Cupressus sempervirens. Next base: position 241,911,902 of record CM053788.1, on the reverse strand, counting down.
TCTGCATACCATATATTTTGAATTTACAACTTGACTTCTTACTTATACCACTCAGATTGTCAAGTTGGCCCATTTCCATGTTATATTTACCAATAAACCATTCATTAGTTAGCTACAAATATTATTCTTAAACAAATAAATATCCTTTACTGGCCAACCCTGCTTGGTAAATACTGCTTCCAAGAATTTTTAGAGTTAACTTTCTTGACTCAATTAACATTACAAAATCTTAAAATCTTTTGGCTGTCGAGTTTACTTGGTAAGAATTGCTTTTACCAAATTACCTTTGATGACCGAGTGAACTCAATAAGAACTATTTCTATCATATTTTCTTCGATTACCAAGTGAGCTCCCTAAGAACTACTCTTATCATATTTTCTTCAATTACCGAGTAAGCTCAGTAAGAACTAAATTTCTTTGATTACCTTGAAGGCTCGATAATCAGATGTCTACTCGATAGACACTGTAAGCTATCTTTACTAAACCTTTGGGCTCTGTAGACACTATCTATTGCCTTGCTAACCTTCTAAGCTTGGTAGGCACAATCTGATGACTGATATGAAATTTGTGTGACATCAGAGACAACACGCAATTGAATAATTGTATCCAACAAACATACGTTCAGAGATGGAGATCCCTATACTCTAGGTACCCTCAGCAAGTTCCTGAAGTCGACAAAATTGACATCTTTGTCAACACACTTGTACCAGAGTTGTAGTTTGACTTAAGAAAATAATTGTTCACATCCTTCAACGCAATGGTTGAGAGTGCATATCACATTGAGGATGTTTCTATTAAGAAGGGTGACATTGTTGTGAACAAAGAGAAAAATGACAACATAAATGACAAATATAGAAAAAAAAAACCTTGGAACAAGAACAAATATGTCATCAATGATGGAGTAGTGGATGCTCCTAAGACCAAGGAACCTATGTTTAATCTTTCCAATTCCATCTATGCTACAAAACAATGAGAATTTTTGAAACCACAAACATATGACAAGAACACCAAGTTTACTAAAAAAATGATGTGTTTATACACTAATGGTTGAACCTTACGAAGTGGTCTTAAAGACCTTGATTGCAAACACATTGGTGACATTGCTAGACAATTCCCACCCCTATGACCCACCTATTAGACCTCCTTGGTGGTGAGAGGATCATATTTGTAGTTATCATAGAAGCAAAGTTCATAACATTGAACACTATTTTAAACTCAAAGACATTATTCAAGATCTCATAGAGGTTGGTAAAGTTGTCATGGATGGTCATGTTAAAAAATCTAACCATAAAGCTTTCAAGTAACCCTTGCTTGAGTATTAGAAAGGTGAAACTTCCAAGGCTCCTAAGAAGAATCATGATGCTAAGATCAACTATGCCTATGCTAACACAGATAACGTTATCAACATGATTGAACCTGTTGAGTATCTTTGCATGATGAATTCTACATCCAAAAATCAACCCAACTATGATGCTAAGGATGAAAGACCTAAAGTTATCCTCAAAATGTGAAATACTCCCCAACACCATAAAGACACTAGACCTAAGGTGGTACTTTGAGTGGCTGAATCTACCTCTTCACAAAGTGAACCACTTAACGTTGTTACTAGTGGGCAATCTAAAGTCATTCTAAAAGCTGCTCATGATCCTAAGAATGTGTCATCATCCAAACAAGAAACTACCTCAACAATCTCCAATTATGACCTCATCAACCAGCTACAATGTACCCTAGCTTAAATTTCCATCTTTGAGTTCTTAGAATTGTCCCCTTTCTACAAGGACATCCTTGAAAAAGCTTTACATTCTGCCACCATTCCCATGGATATTGAATGATTCCAAGCTATGGTGAATCGTATCTCTTCACCTCACTACCTCACCTTTTCTAAAGAAGATGAAGAGCTCTCAATCATCCCCACAACCTTGCCCTCTATGTCAAAGTCCAAATCTTCCATACTCACATTCATTGAGTCCTGATAGACAATGGTGTAGGGTTGAAGATCATTTCATTCAATGTAATCCAATAGTTAGGCATGTCTAAATTTTCCATTGACCCTAGGCATAAGATCACTATAAAAGGCTATGATGAGGTTGAAAGACCTTTTGAAGGTCTAATTGTGCTTCTAATCAGGGTTGGTCCAGCTAAGAAAGATATCATTTTTCAAGTCCTAGTCATACCCCTTGCATACAATTTTTTGTTGGGATGACCATGGATTCATGACATGCAAGTGATACCTTCCACATATCATTAGTGTATCAAGTTCCCTTTTGATGGTACTAAGATAGTTGTCCCTAGTGACAAGTCAATGTCTATAAATATGTTATTTGCTATAGAAACATTGGTTCCACATAATCACTCTTCTCATGAGCTAACACCATCCTTTATAGAGTGTGAACAGAAACTAAAAATGATGAGCCTAGGCATGGGTTATTACACTCTGGAATCTATTACTACTTTAGCTATTTCCCCTTAGTCTTATGGGAAATCTTCTGCCAACAAGAAGCCTTCAACTTTTTCCATGACTCATTTTGGCACCTTTGTCCAATCCTCAATCCCCCTAGAAGAAGAAAAAGAAGAACAAGCAATCAAATATTGGATATATAGGGAAGAGGAAGATGAGGTAGAAGTCACAATCACTACTCCCATCTCTCCTAAATGCTATGACAAAGGATATAAAATTCTCACAAACATGGGCTATCAGGGCCATGGGTCCTTAACTGGTAACATAAATGCTCTAGTCAAACCTTTAAGTCATACTCAAGGTCATGACACTCAAGATACCACTGGCCTAGGTTTTAGGCTAGAAGATGAAATACCAACATTCAACAGAAGAACACCCATGTCTAGAAAATAAGGAGACGATAATCCTCCCTTTTTTGTTGCCACTTTGCAAGATGAGGATTTCATACCTCTCACCTCTCTCCTTTGGGGAGAAGAAGCACTAACTACTCACAATGATGTTGAAGCTTCCACTTCTCAATAGAAAGAACAAGATGAATCTTACCATGAAGTCCTAAATAGAGGATAGATTAGTCAAAAAAATTTCTTGCTTAATTACTAGAGATTAGAGTACAGACTCTCACAAGTATGAATGGGAAATCCTATCAGACACATCTTGTGAATTAGGGGTGAATGTCATTCACACCTATGCAACCCAATCAAAAGTAGTCAAAGAGTCCAGTATAGGGTCAGACGAGTTTGGCTCATAAACTACTTTAGTGGATCACGTTGGTCCCTCTAGGTCTATTCCCAATCTAGATTCCTTTGCAATGTTCACTATAAGATCAACTTCACATGTCACTAGAGATGACTCTTTTCAGATTAACAACCTTGACGCTTCCACATCTCTCTCCTTGCTTTACCCTAATCTCATAAATTGGTCGGTTCAACATCAAAGACCCAAAATATCATTTTTTCAAAATGACTATGAGATTGCTTCCCACCTAAATACCATTGAACCTATTACTTCTTCCACTAGTGAACTTGCTGTTAACATGATGAAATCAAATATCAAGTACCTTGGTCATAAAATTAAAAGAAAAAACAAGTGGTTAGATGGCAAAAACTACTTTTTGGTGATATTTGAACCTAAAAAAAGTAAAAACAGAGATATATCCAATGGTGAAAACCTCCTTGAGGCACCTGTAGATGAAGTACTTGGTAGTCTACCAAGCTATTTTCAAGATAGATCTTTAGTTCTCATCAAACCTACATAGCCTATCAACATGGGTACAAAGGAATCTCCTAAAATCATCCATGTGGCTTAGTCATTATCAACTAAAGAAAAGGAGAGTTTTGCTAGGTTCTTTCAAGACAAAAAGATTAATTTTGCATGGACCTACTCCAATATGCTAGGACTTGATAGAGATCTTATCATGCATCATTTATCCATCTCTCCTAGTGTAAAACCTATTAAACAAAAATTGAGAAAGATGCATCCACATGTAGTTCTCCTAGTCAAAGTAGAGTTGGAAAACCTTTTGAGTGCAAACTATATCAGATCTATTGATTATGTGAAGTAGATTTCCAACATTATACCTGTGTCTAAACATGATAAATCCATTATGGTCTGTACTAATTTTAGAGATCTTAAAAAAATTCCCTAAGGATGAGTTTCCACTACCCAACATAGACATGATAGTGGATATCATAGTAGGTAATGAAATTTACTTCCTCATGGATGGATTTTTTGGGTATAACCAAATTAAGATTTCTCCAACTGATCAAGAAAAGACATCCTTTACATGTGCCTGGGGCACCTTCTGCTAGAATGTCATGTTCTTTGGGCTCAAAAATATTGGTGCTACATATCAACAAGCAATGACCACCATCTTCCACGATATGATGCATAAAAATATGGAATATTATGTTGGTGACACACTAGAAAATCCTAAAAATGAGACACACATCTTGATGATCTTTAGTTTGATCTTGGACCATATGAAACAATTTCAACTTAGGCTGAATCCAAAATAGTGTGCCTTTGGTGTCACATCTGGAAAATTGCTAGGTTACATTATATCAACAAAAGGCATTGAAGTTGATCCTAAAAAAGTACAAGCAATCATAGAAATGCCTCCTTCAAGAAATATTAGTCAACTCAGAAGTCTGCAAGGATGCCTGCAATCCATCAGAAGTTTCATTTCTTAGTTGGCTGATAAAGCTCAATATTTTAACAAGAATTTGCATAAAGGCTCTACTCATATTTGGAATGAAGATTGTCAACAAAGGCTAGACCAAATTAAAGGATACTTGGCTAAACCTCTTGTATTAATGCCACCCATACTGGGAAAACCTTTGATTTTGTACATCTTAGCTATAACTTCTTATCTAGGAGCATTATTGGCACATGATGAGGCTAGAAAAGAATGTGCAATATACTATATCAGTCACACTTTGGTGGCTTATGAGATGAACTATAGTAACATTGAGAAGGCTTTCCTAGAAGTGGTATTTGCTTCTCAAAAAATTAGACATTATATGCTGGCACATACAGTTCACCTGATTGCTAAAATCAATCCCTTGAAATAATTGTTGAGAAAAGATACACTTATCGATCATTTGGCTAAACGGATGATGATTCTTTCAAAATATTATATTTAGTATGTTGAATGTAAAACTATTAAGGGCAGGCCATAGCTGACAAATTGGTTGATTTTCTATTAGAGGATACAACACCTATGCAAATTGAGTTTCCAGATACCTCAATTATGTACATCACTAAGAGAACTTGGAAAATGTTCTTTGATGAATTTCATACATAGAATGGAGCTCAAGAAGGTATCTTTTTTATTTCACCTCATGGTTATACAATCCCAAAATCCTACAAGCTTTTATTTCCTTGCACAAACAACATTGCAAAATATGAGGCATTAACAAATGGGATCAAAATGGCTCTTGAATGGAGAATCACTAAATTGCATATCTATGGAGATTCCCAACTTGTTATAAATAAAGTGAACAATGAATATCAAACAAAGGATGACAATTTGATACCCTACAAGAAGTTGATTGATGCTCTAAGGAACTATTTCACTTTTGTGATATTCCAACAAATTTGTAGAGTATAAAACAAGGCTACCAATGCAATGGCTACTTTAACATCTATCCTCTAGTTGCAAGAACATGAATTGTGATTTGAGTTCCTAGTGAAGAACTACACCATCCTGCTTATGATTCCTTAGATATCCATCTGCACTATTGTAGATCATGATTCCTCTTGCTATGTGGCCATCTTCTCTTACCTACGTGATCAAGTTTTTCCTAAAACCCTCATGTGCAACCTATTGATATCTGATTGAAAAGATCATTTGATTAGTAAGTTTGCTAAAGAAGATTGTGTGTTTCAATCATTGTTTTGTCACTAATGTCAAACCTGTTACATGTTGGTAAGACAATTGCTTATATGTTTTGAGTACTATCACTTAGTTGATTGATGAGGAAGATTTGATCAACAAGATGTAATAAAAGTACCTAGAGGAAAGGTTGAGTTATGATTATGTATTGAAGTACAAGAATCAATTAAGATAGTGATAACATAATGTATTGATGATCTACTTGAGGTTACAAAATGACTGGCTACACTTAGAAAGTTTAGAAGAATAAAGTTAAACAAAGTCCATTTGCCAAGCTTGACCAAGTGAATAGTAGGTACCAAGAAAAGTTAGTTCAAGCTAAGAAAAAAGTTAGTTGGAGCTGAGTGAAAGAAAATTCTAGTAGATGTTGAGTAATCTTTAGTTGATGTTGAGCACTAGTAAAATCTAGTTGATGCCGAGTGATTCTATAGTAGATGCCGAGTAATGTAGTATGTGCCGAGCATCAGAAGATTGATAATGTCGAGCTACTACACTATGAAAAAGATCAAAGATTCACCAAATAAATGCTAACAAGTTTGTTTTCTTGGAACTTGTGAATCAAGAAGAAGATAAGATTGATGAGCTAGTGGTATAGAATCTTATGTAAATTGTTTTCGAGGCGAATTCAAATGTATTTAAAGAGAAGTTTCTAGAAAAGACAAGATATGGGGTAGATTCATTGTATGCTACTTAATCCATCAAAACCCCTAATTTTGGTGATGGACAATGAGCAAGAAAATGTTCTAATTTCCTATATGTAGGAATATCTGGTCATGAAGAAAAGAGTTAGAGAGAGAATTTGATGTGAAAATCTAATAAGGAGAAGGAAAGGGGTTTTGCTTCATCAAGTGACCCAAGTGAAGAAGTCTGTAATGGCATACTGGGAAAGAAGGCTTAAAGCGGATGAATGCTTGAAGCTTGAACAAGCTATCAGAGCTTCAAAGAATGGAAGCCAAGCAAAGTTGAGGACTAAACAATGATCTATAATCTGCAAGTAAGGTTCTAAGTTGTATCATATCAAAGCTCTACTATTACTTTCTAACAATTGTATCAGCCTAGGGTAAATCCTTTGGAGTAAGGTTGACTTAACAGTCATTAGAACATCCTTTAATAGGGTGGCATTCTAAGTGAATGGCCTAAAGTCCTCTAACAAGGCTTACTTTTGACAGTGTGATTGAAATCCCTTAACTGGGTCACATTTAATAGTGTGTATTGTAACCTTTAATAGGGCATCACTTCAGAAGAGTGAAAAAGGAGTAGTGTGTTACTGGTGGTTTTTCCCAAATTAGGTTTCCATGTTAAATCAATGTGTCAAATATGCTGATGGATGTGTTTTGTTTTATGCTTTACATTTCTACAAGTTGATTTGATAGTAACACATTTGTTTTAGTTAACACAAAATGATTGCATGCATGGTTAAGAATGTTTTATGGGTTCACTAAATTGTGAAATTTTTTATTTGTACATCTAGACCTTGAATAACTGATTTACCTTCCCCTGCCCCGCTCTCAATTATTCTAAAAGGAATTCCAACAATGGTATCAGAGTCATCTACTTAAGAGGATTAGTTTTAAGGTACTAGAAGCACAAAGATTAAGATGTCAAAAAGAGAGATACCCAAGCTCAATAGAGATAACTTTCTTGCATGGAAAATTTTGATGAAGCTGCACCTTGGAGGACTTGGAGATTATGCACAATCTTGCATTGTAGTAGAATGTACTGATCCATCAGGAGCCCTAACTACTGAAGATTTGAGGAAAAAGAAAGAACACTATCAAGCAATGTTGGAGATTGCCTTTGCTCTAAGCTATGCCAAATTTGATGATATCAAAGGCCTTAACATTGCAAAGAAGATGTGGGATGCCCTAGAAACCATCTATGGAGGAGACAAAAATGTTCAAAGAGCCAAGTTAGAGAGCCTCAGAGGTAAGTTTGATGACATGAGAATGGAAGAAGGTGAGAATATTGCTCAATATGTTGCTAGAATAAAAGTAGTTGTTAGTGCAATAAAAGATGCTACTAGTAAAATAGATGATGATACCATGCTAAGTAAAGTCTTGAGAACATTGTGGCTTGTACATGCCATTAGAGTATCTACAATCCAAGAGTTAAGATGTATACCAAGAAATGATCTAACCCTTGAAGGTCTAGTAAGAAGACTCACTACTTTTGAGCTATCTAATTTTGACAACTACAGACCAAAGAGTATTGAATCAGCTTTCAAAGTGAAATTATTATTTAAAGATTCTAAGGAGGTAGAGTAGAAGAAGAAGAAAAGAAAGATAAAGTATGCATCTAGTGATAGTAACATAGATGATGAAGATATTAAACAATTGGAAGCATTGCTAGCTAGAAGATTTCACAGAGGAAAATGCAAGTTCAAAGGTAAATTACCTATCATTTGTTTCAATTGCAATAAAGTTGGTCATATTGCAGCAAGATGTACACAAAAGAAGAACTATAGAGAAGGAAATAAGCACAAAAAAGAGAGAGAAGATGACAGAAGAGACTATAGAGACAAAGGCAAGAAGTCATGCTACATTGCTGATGAACATGACTTTGATGAAAATGATGATGAAGTGGTATATGTTGCAATGAAGGATGAATCTAATGAGGATGAGGCAACTACACTTATAACTTATGTGAACAAGAATGACAAATGGATCATTGATAGTGGATGCTCACATCACATGACTAGAGACAAAACTAAGTTCATTACCTTAACCTATTATGATGGAAATAGTGTAAGATTTGGTAATGATGCACCATGTTTGATAAAAGGAAAAGATTCTATGAAACTCATAGATAATATTTCATGTGACAATGTTTATTATCTTGAAGGATTGAATTATAACTTGTTAAGTGTGTCACAATTGAACAATTTGGGATGCAAAGTTGAGTTTGAAAATAAATCAACCAAGATATATGACACAAATGGAAACTTGATTGGAAAAGTAATTTTTTCTATTTGGATATAGAAGATGCTAATTGTCTTATTGAAAAATTTGATGATGTATGGATTTGGCACAAGAGATTATGTCATGTTAATTTTGATAATCTGATTAGTATTAGTAACATGAAAAGAGTTAGATGTTTTCCTAAGTTGAAGAAACTAGAAAATATAATGTGCAAACAATGTTAGCTAGGCAAGATGTCAAAGTCAAGCTTTAAAAGTAAAGCTTATACCTCTAAAAAAATACTTGAAATTATTCATACTAACTTGTGTGGACCTATTGAAGTGCAAAGCTACAAAGGAGATAAGTATATAATGCTATTTGTTGATGATTATTCTAGGATGATGATAGTCATGTTTCTAAAACAAAAATCAGATGTTTTTCAAATGTTTAAGTGGTACTTGGCAAGAGTTGAAAAAGAAACATGTAAGAGTTTGAAATGTTTGAGATTAGACAAAGGAGGAGAATTTACTTCAAATGAGTTTGAGATGTTTTGTAATGGAAGAGGAATCAAAAGACAGACATCTGCACCTAGGACCCCTCCACAAAATGGAATTGCTGAAAGAAGAAATGGGTCTATAATGGACTTTTCCATAACACTCATGATGGAGAAGAATGTTGCTCTAAAATACTGGAGAGAAGCTGTAAGTATTGTTGCATACACCTTGAACCATGTGCAAGTCAAGAAAGGTACTCATTCAACACCTTTTGAACTATGGTATGGATATCCACCTAATGTGAAATACTTTAAGGTATTTAGAAGAAAATGCTATATTCTTAAAGATGTTAGAAGTGCAAAGTTTGATGCAAAAAGTGAAGAAGATATATTCCTTGGTTACTCCATAAGAAGTAAAGCTTATAAGTGTTTAAATACTAACATTAAAAAAATTGCGAAAAGTGCAAATGTGAATTTTAATGAGTTTATAGAAGTACATGAGGCTGAACCTACAAAAGAACTAGAAGAATGCAAATGATTTGTATACCATTATGAAGGAATGATTGCTGAAGAAGACACTACAAATCATGCTGCAAACTAACATCAAGTCTCAAGAACCACCGAGTCACAACCTGTGAATGTCGAGTTGCATTTAGATGCCGAGTTACAGAATGAGGAAAATGCACAATCTAACTATGAGATTAGCACACATGAAAGAGATGTTGAAATACCTAACAAAGACGTACACAGTGACACTGAAGGTGAGAGACAAAATATAGCTACAAGAACTGATCCTAGACTATCCAAATATGTTAAAAGACATCATCTTGTAGATAAAATCATTGGAAACAAAGATGCAAGGCCAATGACAAGAAATATATTGAGAAGTGAATCATGTTTGTTAAGTATGAAGGAACCTAACACAATGAAAGATGCGTTGGAAGATGATGACTAGTACAAAGCAATCAAAGAAGAAATTCAACAAATAGAGAAGAACAAGACTTGGAGTCTAGTTCCTAGAACAAAAGAAAAGAATGTGATTGGCACAAAATGGGTATTTAGAAATAAGTTAGATGAGAATGGTGAAGTGACAAGAAATAATGCAAGACTAGTTTGCAAAGGGTATACACAAAAAGAAGGAATTGACTATGGTGAAACATTTTCCCTTGTTGCAAGAATGGAAGGAGTGAGAATTCTACTTGCTTATGCTGCATAAAAAGGTTTCAAAGTTTATCAAATGAATGTCAAGTTTGCATTTTTTAATGGCATATTAGAAGAAGAAGTCTACATAGAACAACCATAAGGTTTTGTTGATAAAAATAATAAAAACATGGTATGTAGACTGCGAAAAGCCCTATATGAATTGAAACAAGCACCAAGAGCATGGTATGAGATACTTCATACTTATCTTGTTAAGATTAGATTTGAAAGGACAGATGATAACAACAATTTATACATGATGACAGATAAAGAAAAGGATATACTATTATCTAAAATATTTGTTGATGATATCATATTTGGAGGACAAGATGCTTTGTGTAAGGATTTTGCAAATCAAATGAAGCAAGAATTTGAAATGTTAATGTTTGGTGAGATAAAATTCTTTGTAGGATTACAAGTATATCAGATGAAATATGGTGTATATATCACTCAGTCAAAATATGTCAAAGAGATATTGAAGACATTTGGACAAGAGGATTCAAAACCAATAAATACACCTATGGTGACAACACTCAAGCTATCAAAGGATGATGATTCATTTGAGGTAAATCAAACATTATACAGATCCATGATTAGAAAATTGCAATATGTAGTACACAACAGACCTAATATTGTATTAGCTATTCGAATAGTTGCAAGATTCTCTACTAATCCCAGAGAGAATTACTTGATGGATGTGAAAAGGATAATGATATACTTGAAAGGAAAAAATGAGTTTGGTTTATACTATAAGAAGAATGAAAAGTTTGAACTGAAAGCTTACATTGATGTTGATTGGGCTGGAAATATTGATGATGGAAAGAGCACCAGTGGAGGAGCATTCTTCTTAGGCAAAAGACTTGTTACATAGACTAGCAAGAAGTAGAGTTGTACTTCCCAATCTACTATTGAAGTAGAGTATGTTGTTGCTACTATTAACTACAAAAACATTGTATGGATTAAACAACTACTTAAGGGATTGAAAGAAGAAATCATAGAACGAGGGACACTCTATTGTGATAATACAAGTGATATCAACATATAAAAGAATCCTATGATGCATACAAAGACAAAGCACATTGCAATCAAGTATCATTATGTAAGGGAATTTGTTTAAGATAAAGAGGTGAAGATGGAATATATTAACACAAAGGAGCAAATTGCTAATATCTTCACAAAAGCATTATCTAAGGATGCTTATGAGTATCTAAGACATAAACTAGGGGTGATACTCCTATCAAAGGCTATGTAAAAGATAGAGGGAGTAACTGGCATCAAACAACCTGACATTCATCTCATACAAATTGATGTAGTGGATTTTCTTTAGGAATTGCCTAAAGTAATTACAAAACTAGAATTACAAATTAGTCAAAAGAAAGGTGACAAAGGAGAAAATTGAAAAACCTGCAAAAGCCTATATCTGCATATATTAAAGATGTCAAGTGTTGAGCATACATCTTTGGAATTGTTGTTAAAGAGGGAGAAAGTACATTAAACTGATCAAGTGCAAGAGGAAGAGGAACAATGAAGAGAGTACACCACCAGAAGATCAAAAGATTAAAAGAAAGAAAGAGGGAGAAAGCAGAAAGCAATCAAAGGAAGGATTGGAAAAAAGAGAGGGAGATATTCTGATATTCAGCTGATCAATTCAACATGAAAGAAGAGAAAAGATATAAAAAGAACTAAGAGGGAGTTATGTTTTATAACCTAATTAGAAGAGGGAGTTGCTGATAGAGGGAGCAATTTTAACAAAAAGTTTTCTTTTTGGTATTGTCTTACTGTTTTAACCTAGTTAGTTTTATGAAATAAGATGTTCATTATTTGTTTGACTGGTTGATCAGTTTGGTTTGCCATCAATGTCAAAGAGGGAGATTGTTGATATCTGATTGAAAATATCATTTGATTAGAAAGTTTGCTAAAGAAGACTATGTGTTTCAATCATTGTTTTGTCACTGATGTCAAACTTGCTACATGTTGGTAAGACAATTGCTTATATGTTTCAAGTACTATCACTTAGTTGATTGATGAGGAGGATTTGTTCAATAAGATGTAACAAAATTACCTAGAGGAAAGGTTGAGTTATGATTATGTATTGAAGTACAAGAATTAGTTAAGATTATGATAACATAATGTATCGATGATCTATTTGAGGTTACAAAATGACTGGCTACACCTAGAAAGTTTAGAAGAATAAAGTTAAACAAAGTGGATACTAGGTGTTGAGAAAAATTAGTTCAAGCTAAGCAAAAAATTAGTTGGAGCTAAGTGAAAGCAAATTCTAGCGGATGCCAAGCAAGTTAGTAGATGCTAGGTAATTTTCAGTTGATGTTGAGCACTAGTAAAATCTAGTTGATGTCGAGTGATTCTACAATAGATGCTAAGTAATGTAGTATGTGCCGAGAATCAGAAGATTGATAATGTTGAGTTGCTGCATTATGACAAAGATCAAATATTTTCCAAATAAAAGTCAACAAATTTATTTTCTTGGAACTTGTGAATTAGGAAGAAGATAAGATTGATGAGTTGGTGGCATAGAACCTTATGTAAACCATTTTGGAGGTGAATTCAAATGGATTCAAAGGGAAGTTTCTAGAAAAGACAAGATATGGGGTAGATTCATTGTATCCTACCTAATCCATTGAAAACCCTAATTTTGGTGATGGATGATGATTGGAAAAATGTTCTAATTTCCTATATGTAGGAATGTCTAGTCATGAAGAAAAGAGTTAGAGAGAGAGTTTTATGCAAAAATCTAATAAGGAGAAGGAAAGGGGTTTTGCTTCATCAAGTGACCCAAGTGAAGAAGTCTATAATGGCATACTAAGCAAGAAGGCTTAAAGAGGATGAATGCTTGAATTGTGAACAAGCTGTCAGAGATACAAAGAATGGAAGCCAAGTAGAGTTGAGGACTAAACAATGATCTATAATCTACAAGTAAGGTTGTAAGTTGTATCAGAGCAAAGCTCTACTATTACTTTCTAACAATTGTATCAGCCTAGGGTAAATCCTTTGGAGTAAGATTGACTTTACAATCATTGGAAACTCCTTTAATAGGGTGGCATTCCAAGTGAATGGCCTAAAGTCCTCTAACAAGGCTCACTTTTGATAGGGTGATTAAAATCTCTTAACTGGGTCACATTTAATAGTGTGTATTGTAACCTTTAATAGGGTTTGACTTTAACAGGGCATCACTTTATAAGAGTCAAAAAAGAGTAGCATGTTACTGGTGGTTTTTGGAAAATTAGATTTCCACGTTATATCATTGTGTCAAATGTGCTGATGGATGTGTTGTGTTTCATGCTTTACATTTCTACAAGTTGATTTGATAGTAACACATCTGTTTTAGTTAACACACAATGAATGCATGCATGGTTGAGAATGTTTTATGGGTTTACTAAATTGTGAAAATTTTTATTTGTACATCTAGACCTTGAATAACTGATTCACCCCCTCTCTCAGTTATTTTAAAAGGAATTTCAACACAACCAAAAATGCCAACTCCTTTGCAATGCTTCACAATACACTTTGGTCTTTGGTGACTTGTATAGGAAGAGTCTAGAAAAAATGTTGCTTAGGTGTTAAAAGCTAGAAGAGTCTGAAAAGACACTAGCTGAAGTCCATGATGACATTTGTGGGGCACATTCTAATGACCTTACACTTGCTTAGAAATTTCTTAGGGTGGGTTATTACTAGCCAACAATGTAAGCTAACACTGTTCATTATCCTAAATCTTATAAGAAATGTCAACTTCATGGAAACTTAATTCATGCTTTTGGACATGAGCTTATTTTTGTATGCCTAAAATGTGAGCACACTTCTATGAGTCATTGTATCCAAGATTTCTCAAGAATGAGGTCTTGAATGACGACTCATAACTCTCTATTCATGGAGTGCAAGGGTTTGTGATGGAGGCCCTTAGTTTGACCTAGTTTGTGCCCATGCAAGTACACCATAAAATGAGATATTCAAATATCAAAATATGCATGTAAATGAAGATGCAAACTAATGTAAATGATAACAATGCAAAGAAATGAAAGAAAAGAAATCTAATCTATGAAAAGAAATACCAATGCAATATTAATCTATGAAAAAAAATATGGATCTAAGCTAATATGAAAATGCAAGGATGGATCATGATGATGGAAGCCATGGATGCATGAGAGAAGAAGACAAGAAAATAGAAGTTCTCCACAAAAAGCTTTAATGCTCAAGCTCCTCCAAAAATCACTCTCCAAACCTATAGCATAACAATAGCATAATCGTGGATGTCAAAAATGAGAGGGCTCTCCCTTATAAAGAAGAATGGATGATTAAGATTAAGAGGCAATAAGATTTAATCAAGGGTGGAGAAAGAATGATCCGTGTGAGACAAAATCATCAATGAAAAAAGAGGAGGAAAATTAAATGGAATCCCACTTAGAAATATGTGCATTTAAGTGTAGAGAAAATAAAATAAAATTTATTTAATTTTTATTTATTTAATTTTCTTTTTCTAGTGGGATTTTATTTAATTAAAAGGGAGCAAGTTCTTTTAATCAAATAGGAAATATTTAATTTAATTAAAAGAGGGGTTTTTCTCTTAATTAATTAAATATGGATTAATTATTTAATTAAAAAAGAGGTTTTCTTTTAATCAAATAAGACTTAGGATAACATGATCAAACCTTAGGAAATATTGAAATAATTAAATTAATTACAATTTGATTAGAGAAATTGAATTGATTTGATTTAATAAAATATTACAAACTAGTGATTCAAAAAATTTGATAAATTGAATAATGGGGGCCCATAGTCTAGGCAACCATTTTAGGGTGCATACATTTGCCCCTCTTTGACTAATGTGTTATCGATCTAGGAACACGTTTAGTCAAAGAAAAAAATTGAAGTGTGAGATCAATTTGGGATCACAAAACAACCCAGATGTGTGGTCGATTTAGGAACACATTAGGACAAAGAATGTAAATAATTTTTTACTTTAAAAAGTCAAGAATAAAATTGATAAAACTAAACCAAGGATTGAAGTTGATGAATGCTGCCCCCTCATGATCGAAAGTGAAATGAGATGGAGGAGAAACAACAAAAGATAAAATTCTTGATGTAAGATGAAAGATATAAGAATCACAAAACCATGGTAGATCATCAAGCATGAAATATTATGCCCTAAAGGTGAATTAGAAGAAAAGAAGTAAGGTGAAAGCGAATGGGAGGTAGAAATTTGGAAGATATGGAAAGAAACAAAAAGAAGAAAACAAAATTTTCCGTAAGAAATAGAATGCCCCAAAATCAATCAACTATTTAAGATAAGAATTTTGATTCAAATCATGAAAGAAGATAAGGAAATTAAGATCAAAACATGACCATAGTTGATTAAAAGTCCACAAGAAAGATGAAGGGAAAACCCTCTCAAACTCATAATGTAGCCTAAAAATGCAATCTAATATGAAGTCTAATAATGCAAGCTACATGAAAATGCAAAGGTGTACTTGCAATAGAAAAAATGTAACATAGGATTTTGTGTTCATCCTTCATTAGAGAATGTTAAAGAACTTATTTTCATCATTGGGCCATTATTAATAGGCATAAAAAAATCACACAATCATTGCTAGTCACAAGCGTAACTATAAAGATATGAATGTGATTTATAGCAAATTGGAATGTGGAAAGATTCTAATATAAGCATTTAATACATAAAGGTTAAGATGACTTCGATGTTAACTTACCCAATTTAATGTAGCAAAACCATGCTTGCATCAAGGTATAGATGCTAAGATGACCGTAAGAATGGTTATGCAAAGAAAAAAATCAAGGATGATGCCTCAAATCTCAAGTGTTTCAAGGGGACAACAAGAGACACTCTAGAGTTTCAAGACCACACCCACAAGCAAAAAATAAATAAAAACATGCCCCATTCCCCAAGTCCTCTAGCTATGCATCCTAGATAGACTTATGAGACAAGGATGCTTAACAAAAATAAATAACAATCAACACACAAAGAAAAATCATGACATAGGTAAAGCATTAATTATGAGACAAGGATGCTTAGCAAAAATAAATAACAATCAACACACAAAGAAAAATCATGACATAGGTAAAGCATTAAGTGTTTGTGTTTAAAAATTTAAGTGTGTTAATTGATACTAAGTTCCAAGGATGAGGATCAAATGCTTGCAAGCAGGTAAGATCACATGATGAAACTGGGTAAGATCAAACCCATAAGTGTTGAAAAACACTTAATGTGAGGGATTGTATTGAAAAATACAGTTGGGGTGGTGTTGAAAAACACCATTTGTAAGGTGTCCTAAAGACTAACACAACCAAGAGACCAATGCTAACATAGTTAAGACCCCTAGACAAAGACCAATTCCAAACCAAGGCAACAAGGACAAGGCATGATGGAGAAAGGCCAAGTGTCAAGGGCACATGCTAAGAAATAGGTGTACAAAGGCCTCAAGTAGTGCCCGTTTCCAGGTTTTCACCACTTGGATTATTATTATATATTTATTATTATATATTTTTGGAATATATATATATATATATTTTTGGAGATACATCAAAGTGCTTATTACTAAGATGATCATTTTTCAAGGACATTTTTCAATTTTTAGAATTTTGACACTATATCATTTTTTTTGTATTTTTCAGGATCAATAAATATGTACAAAGATGTCCCCAGACAGAATAGGCATCATGCATAGAACTTCTTCAAGTGGAAGACATTGAAAGGATCAAGGAGCTCCTCTCCCTCTGCTATAGACACTAAATAGGCACTAGACCCAAAGGTTGCTATAATAATGTAATGTCCAAGCCAATTAGGTTCAAATTTACCCTTTTTATCTCTATTCTATTGATTCCTAAGATTTTCACATAGGACAAGATCTCCCACTTGGAATTCTCTACGGTAAACCTGTTTGTTGAATTCTTTTGACATGCACTTTTGATAGACCCTCATATGATCAAATGATGCTTGGCATTTCTCATCTAGAAGTTCTAACTCTTGAAGTATTATGGCACAGTAGTCTTCATCTATAACTAGACCTTTGAGGGAAACTCTGAGTGAAGGAATCTCAACCTCGAAAGGTAACACTACTTCAACACCATATGTAAGGGAAAAAGGAGTAGCCCTAGTAGGAGTACGAATACTCGTTCTATAGGTCCACAAAGCCATATTTTTCTATAAGTGTCAATCTCTATCATTCTTATGGACTGTTCTATGTAAGATTTTGAGAATCATTTTATTTGATGCTTATGCTTGACCATTTCCTTTCATGAAGTAAAGGGAGGACCAATGTTGTTTTATCTTGAATTTCTTACAAAGTTGTTTAAGGTCCTTATTTTTAAACTAGCCTCTATTGTCAGTGATAATCTTGGAAGGAACTCCATATCTACATATAATATGATTTAGAATAAATAGAGAAACTATCTTGCTTGAGGCAACATAAAGTGGGACAACTTCTACCTATTTAGTGAAGTAATCAGTAGCAATGATAATAAACTTGTGTCCGCATGATGAGTTGGGATGAATTTTCCCAACAAGATCAAAGGCCCAACATTGAAACAACCAATGAGAGATAGAAGGAATAAGTTCCCTTCCTAGATCATGCATCAAGTTACCATATTTTTGGCACTTTTTCACATGACTTTGCAAAAGCTATTGCATCAATATGCATCATGGGCCAATAGTACCCTACTCCAAGCAACCTTTGAGACATGGAAAGACCATTGGAATGTCCCCCACAGATGCCCTCATGGATGTCAACTAATGCTTGATCAAATTCTTCCTTTTCTAAGCATCTAAGAAGTGTTCCATCTAGACCCCTCCTATATCAATCTCTAGAGATAAGGGAATGGTGAGAGGTGTTTCAAATAAGGTTTTTGCATTTAGATCAGTTAAAGTTTTCAGGTATAATTCTATCACGAAGGTATGAATAAATGGCAGCATAACAAGATGACTCACAACCAACAAGGGTACAAATAACATGACTTTCTTGGGAAACATAGATAGGGTGATTTAGCTCTTCCACTAGAAATTCAAATCTTGATTCATGTTTCTCTAATTGAAGAAGTGTGGCAAGTGTAGCCATAGCATCAATTGCTTATTTTCTACTCTAGGGATTTGCTAAAATGAGACAAATGTGAATTAATATCTCAAGGAATCAACCATTTTCTTGTAAGATACTAATTTCTAATTTTTTGTTAAATAATTGTCATTGACTTGGTTGATTATCAGCTGCGAATCCCCATATATGTGTAACTCTATAATTCTCCATTTTATAGCAATAGTAAGTCCATTTGTTAAAGCTTCATACTCAACAATGTTATTTGTACATGGAAATAATAACTTGTAAGATTTAGGAATCATGTACCCATGAGGAGAAAAAAACAACACACCAACTCTGGAACCATTTTGCATAAAAGATCCATCAAAGAACATCTTCCATGTTCTTTTAGTTATATACATGAGGTACTTGTCCATACCCAAATTGACTGCTTATGTTGGTTCAATAAGCACTAAAGATCTATCTTAACAATAACTATGGAGATGATCAAGTACCTCATCCTTAGGTGCCTCAGAGAGGTTTTCACCCTCAGATATGTCCTTTCTTTTTACTTTTTTTGGTTCTGACATTATCACATAGTGGTTTTTGCCATCAAAAATCCTATTCTTTTTATTTTATTTTCTTTTTATTTCTTGATTGAGGTACTTGATGTCTAGCTCTATCATGTTGGTAGCTGGTTCACTGGTGGAAGAGACTATGAGTTCAATGGCATTCAAATAGTAGGCTATCTCATAATCATTTTGAAACACTACAAGATTAGGTTCATAATTGTGTTGGGACCAATCAATCAAATTAGGATGAACAAGGGGTAAATCAATGACTAGTTCAAGGTTATGAATATGAATGATATCTCTGGTGACCAAAGACTCCGAGTTTGTCAAGTAACTTCCTAAACTATACAAATTTGGATTTGTCCTAACAATTAAAGAATCATCAACTAAGGTAACATATGAGTTCAAATCATCTGATCCTATACCTAAATTGTCAACTAACTCAGGTTGAGAACTATATGTATGAACAACATCAATATCCATATCAATTGTAGAAGGCTTTGAAAGGGAGTCCCATTCAGACTCATTGGAATCTATTTCTAAATTTTGACTAGGATACTTACACCATGAAGGCTTGGGATGCTTGGATATGAAAGCCTCAATATCATCAAGGGTCACACTCTGTTGTTCTAAATTTGCAATTGTCTCATGAGATACTAGACTATCTAAATCTCCCCAAAGGAGATTAGTAGAAGGGACCCAATCTTTACACACATATTGTTTATTTTCCAAATTAGGTATGTACTCTTGTTATTCTTCACTATCTAGCTTATCAAGGATAGGAGCAACATTCTTATGGTGATTCTCATATCTTAGGCCAATTGACTTCTTAGACTTGCATCTGAAAAGACCATGATCAAGGGGTTTGACTCTAGCATCCAATCTATTACTAAGAGGGCCATGTCTAGGATAGTCCATCTTCTTGATAAAATTATACCTTCTTCCATAAGCTTTAGGAGAGGGGGTGAAGTTCTCATTGTGCATATACTTCTCTTCTCTATAAATCTAATATCTAACAACCACATCTTCTTTCTCATCTTGAATAGGGACTGACGACTGTAGAAATGTGTCAAATAATTTCATAGATAAAGAGAAAGGTTTCATCTCTTATGAAGGTTTACCATAAGACCTAGGTGAAATTGGTAATGCTACAAGGGAGTTGAGTTGATATCCCCCCATGCCAAGGTCCATGGATTTGAACTTGTCTTTACATTTAGCTAAAGTTGCATCAAAATCATTTGCTTCTGTATTGAGGGGAACATGAGTACTTGTTGAAATTGAGTTAATAGAAAAAGTATTATCCCCATGTATACAAATCTCTATTCTGTTGTAAGGAAACTTAACACACTGATGATAGGTAGATGACATTGCATGCATATCATGAATCCATGGTCTACCAAGTAAAATATTTTACTCAAAGGATCCAACATTAACCACTTGGAATAAAATAACTTTTTTTAGTAGGACCAATCCTAATGGGAAGGACGGCCAACCCCTTTGAACTTCTCTCTACCTCATCATAGGCTTTGATAATAATCTTCCTTCTAGTATCAATAACTTGTTCAAAACAACATAAAATCTTTAAAAGACTCAAAGAACAAATATTAAGCCCAACAACCCCATCTATCAACATGTGCCTAACATGGGTTCTATGGATCATGACCTCAATATAAAGGGCAATATTGTGTGGATTTCTCAAAGATTTATCATCTTCCTTGGAAAAGGAAAGGTAATGAGGGCTAGCAATATGATTAACCATGTTCTAGAATTGATAGACATCTAAATTGTTGGGGACATTCGCCATGTGCAAGGCATCCTCAAGGACTTTTTTGTGTCTCAGAGACAACTCTAAAAGCCCAAAGATCAAAATTTGAGTAGGGGTTCTTTGCAATTGATCAACAATATTATAATTTAACCTAGGATTAACCATTGGTTTTGAAGGAACATACTTGGATTGCACTTTTTTTGGCTTACTTGGTTGGTTTGAACTAGGTCCTTTGATGACAAGTGGACCTTGACTTCATATAACAACATTGAGACTTTGGGAAAACACTTGCTTAGGTTTACTTGACTGGTATGAATTGGGTTCTCTAATGACAAGGGGACCTTGACTTCACGTAACAACATTGAGACTTTGGGAAGACACTTGCTTAGGTTTACTTGACTAGTTTGAATTGGGTCCTCTAATGACAAGGGGACCTTAAGATGACTCTCTAGAGTGAGCACCCCTTAGCAACAAAATAGGTTTTTCACCAAGGATAAGAGAGCTCAAATTTAAATCATAACCATTGGGATCTTTATCTTTCATCATGTTGACACTTTCTTCTAAAACCTAATGCATATTGACAACATTTTTTGCATTTTCATAAGTGTAATTTATTATAGCCTTGCCATTCTTAGGTTGGGAAGCTTCCCCTTTCCCTTACTTGGGAAAAGGCTCTTTAAATGCTATGTGATCAGCATTGGTATTTAATCAATATATTTCAAGTTTTCCATTTTCAATAAGATCTTGAACGCTATTCTTAAATCTCCCATAGTTTTCAATATCCCGTCCAATTCCATTATGAAGCTTGCAATAGGTCTTCTCATCCCACCACCATGGCTTAACTTCAAGTATGTAGAACTTTGTAGCATCATAAGGGTGCACACTATTATGAGCAAGGAGCTTCATGAATATCTCTTCATATGACTCACCCAATTGTGTAAAGTTATGTTTCTCTCCTTTAGGCCTTTCTTGATATCTTGGCTTGTTACTTTGTTGATTGGCACTAGCCAAATGGAGAAAAACTTGGTCTTTAGGCTTAGAGAAATCCACAACTCCATCATTAACCACTTGTTTGTTCTTATTCCAATATGTGTTCTTTCTTTTATCATTTTTATTATTTTTATTTTGACCATTGTTGTTGTTGTTTCCATTTTTTGTCAGAATATCTTTCTCTCTCAAAACATCCTCAATTCTAAATGTGAATTCAACCATGGTATCAAAGGACTCAAAAACCATCTTCTTAACTTCATAATTCATCTCAACAACCATGTTACTAATGAGGATTTCAATCTTTTCTTTCTCAGGAATAGTACTAGAATAGTGAGAGCACTGTCATCTCCATCTTTGCAAGAAAGTAACAAAGGATTCTCCTTGATTTTCTTTTTGTGGCATAAGTCCAATAGTGAGATAGATCATGAAAGATTGTATGCAAAGTGTTGAACAAATCTCTCAATTAACCTAGGGAACGTCTTAACAAGAGGAGTTATATTAGTAAACCATTCCATTGCTTGACCATTAGGACTTCTTGGAAATAATCTCATAAGGTATGAGTCGTCATGATGAAACTCAAAACTCATAGTATAGAACTGATGCACATGATCATTCAGATCCCCATTTCAATCATATTTGTCGTATTGGGGGATCTCAATTTTTTTAGGAAAATCTTTCATGTCAACACTCTTATCAAAAGGATTAGGACAAATTGAATCAAGTGAAAAAGAACTCTAGGTGCCAATATTTGCTTCAGTTGTTTCTTCAATTGGTCAATTTCTTCTTTCATAGAGGGATCATGCTTTTGAATCTTTTTGTCTACATCAAAGTTGTAAGGGACCTTAGCACCCTTGTTGATTAAATGTTGAAAGCATGCATCTCTATTTTAGTCCATATATGCTTCAATATGTTGCTGAAAATGTGGGTTTGGTTGCATAGCTATGAAATCATAAGAATTATAGTCAAAGTTTGAGCTACCACCTCCACATTGTGAACCATGATGAGCTTGTTGTGAAGGTTGTCTTGAAACTCTAGAAGGTGTTGGTCTCCTATTATAATCATGTCTTGAAGCTCTCCTTCCTCTAGGGCTAGGAGATCATGAAGGTGTTTTTGAGTGTCTTACACTTAATGGAGTCCTAGGAGAGGTGGATGGAGGAGATTTGTTTCCACCACCAATGTCACATTGTTGAATTTATTGTCAAATTGTGAAGCCATGAGAAGGTCTTGTGCTTCTTGACAAGCTTTCCTTCCCATCTCAATCATAACTTTCCTTTCTTCCTCTAGGCATCTAAATTGTTCTTCCTTCTTAGCTTGTTCTTCTAGAAGGGGTTTTCTCTCACACTCAAGTACTTTGAGTCTACCACTTGCATATCCTAAAGGTGTCATGAGCGGTGTACACAGTCTGGACTATCTAAACTAGTTACTAGTAAATGTTACATTCACATGACCACTAGAAGGCTCACTAATTTGATCATCATATTGGGATTTCTCTTCTTGATAGGCACAATGCTTGTCTTCTTAGCCCTTTGGTGTATATCCAAATATCTATCCTCAATAGGGGGTGAGGTTGGTCTATTTTCATGAGTGGGACCACTACTCAAAAGGTTAACATAGTATTCATCACTTCGATTCTTCTTTTGTGGAGCCATTGTAAAATCCATATCCATATCTAAGTGAGGTGATTCTAAGAGTGTACTCAAGTAAATAAGGTCAATACTATGGTCAAACAAAGCTTCTAGAATATTCTTAGGTGATTGAACAAACATAGGTTCTTTTCCCTTACATCTTTGACGTGTTTGAACTAAAGGTAGTTGTTTAAAGATGACTTGAGGTCACTTTTTTTGATCTACTTGATATATTTTTGTAACTAGCATGGAAGAAAATGTATTAGGTGATAGGATAACCCTAAGAAACGTTGGTACCAAACTAGGATAGTAAAAGTACTCACTTGTCCAAAAGAGATGTGATAAGATGAAATTTTGCAATAGGCATAAACCAACACTACCAAAAAGGTGCCCACAACTTTGGGTGAATAACTTAGCACATATGGACTAGGAGGATGATTTACCCAAATTATAAATAATTAAAATTAAATTTTTACGAAAGTGGATGGACAAGAGATTATTAAGACTCTCCAAGCATAATATTAAAGAATCCAAAGGTATATATTTCTGAACAAGGACAGTCTCTAACTCCAAACAAGGTCACTTGTGAAATCAAAGGTCAGTAATTTAAGGGGTCAAAACACAATAACCTAAGGGCCAAACAAGTTTCTAACAATGGGGTAAGTAGCCTAATCTAAATCAGATCAACATAGGGAGACTAGAAGTAATAGGATAGCAAAGCGATTTCATCATAAAGTCTCGATTTAGGAACTTAGATTTTATTTGTTTTAAATATCCAACTAGGTGTGATAAATTTTAAATCATAAAATAGGTACACAAGACAACAATTAGGAATTTCAAGAAAATATATTCAAACAATGAGCAAGGGACAAAGCAAGCTTGCACATAAACAATAATAGTGTTATAGTATCAGTCTAATCCCTAGAACCACCACTATGTATGTTCTCAAAATATTTTTCAATCACACACATAGTCCTAGAAAAGAAAATTTGACAACACTATGGTTATTAGTAATGTTTAGCTCTACAAATTTTGCAATCTAGAGTGGGTGAAATCCAATCCTAGTGCACTAGGGTTTCGAGACATTCTAAAGATTTAATCAATTGGAGATATTGAGGAGATCTGACAACCCAACCAAAGACTACACTTGTGAAGATTTCCCCCACAAAGACATTTATATAGCAGTTGCTACTACCATGTCAAAAATGGCTATTACCACTTGAGGTTCTATCTACGTGGTTGACCCAATAAAGGGAATGTCCACTATAGTGAAACCTCTCTAATGAAGGAAGACTCACAAATTTATACCATATGGGGACTTGGTTTGGATTCAAGGGTTCCAAGTTTTTGATGTACCCAAAAGGGAATAGAGAATACCCTCTAGCCTCTTCACCTTACTCAAACATAGCAAAACAGATTCTTTTACATGCTAATTCAAAATCACCTCACCAAATTTTTGGAAAAGCCAACAAAAAACACCATCAATATCAAAAGAGAAAGTACTAATGGATGTTGAGGACAAACCCAAGCCGAATAGTGAGATAATAACAAATATCCTTCCCTACCTATGAAGGGATCTATCATCGAGAAGAGCTTCACATGCAAGGAAAGAAAATGAAACACATTCCCTCAAGAACTCCACAAATAATTTTCATAGGGCCTAATTACTATATGAAACACATATGTATGAAAGTAAGTCTAGATCCAATTTTAGAGCAACAAATGAAGTGTGAATCTATGAAAGCGTGTAAAAGCACTTAAGCTAAACACATGAGAGGGTTCATTTTACTTCCAAATCCAAATGTTATAGAGATCCAAAATAATATGTGATAATCCTTGCAATGTGTCTTTTCTTTATTGTACATTTCATTTACTCTTGAACACTCGCTCGCAACAAACAAAGCAATAAGCAAAATAAGCAAACACAAGATATGCAATGTATATCCAACTTATGCAAAACTAGGGTTAGATCTAAAAATATATTTTTTAAGAGTGATAATAAATAGAAAATAACCCAAATGAAAGCTTACATCATGCATTGATCCATGTAAAAATTAAATACAAGCTATTCATTAAATGCCCTTTTTTAATATTGATTTTTGACCTTGTCAACAAGATTGGACCTGTATGATATGAATTCAAATCCAAAAAACTAAATATAGAAAAGATACCCCCATAAGAATTAGAGAACTTTCCAAAAATGTCAAAATTTTGAAAAGATCTTTTCATTTGTTCCCTAGAGAACCATTTTGTCAAAATGGACGAATTTTTGCAAATCAAATTATTGAGCCTTAATATGATATCTAAAATCAAAACATAAAGGACCAAACCTATTTATAATTCAAATACCTTTTCCAAAATGTAAAATTTTTCAAAAAATTTGCTAATTTGTGCCCTAAAATGATTTTTCATGAAAAATAAAGAAAAATTTATAAAAAATAAAAAATACCTCAGAAAAATTTGAAAATTTTACTGAAGCTTCTTTGATATGTCACTACCCTACAAAAAAATTTAGACCAAAACATCAAGCTATTTGGAAGAGATGATCAAATCTTTAAGATCTAGGGTTTTTTTTGTCTCCAAACAAATCTGCATAAGCGGGTTAGCTCCTAAAATATCTAAAACTAGCAAGTAAAGGTAAGTTTCCCCACAATGGGCACCAAAAATGTATGTCTAAAAATGTGAGCACACTTCTATGAGTCATTATATCCAAGATTGCTCAGGAATGAGGTCTCAAATGGCAGCTCATAGCTCTCTATTCTTGTAGAGGCCCTCAGTTTGACCTAGTTTGTGCCCATGCAAGTACACCATAAAATAAGAGATTCAAAGATTAAAATATGTATGTAAATAAAGATGCAAACTAATCTAAATGATGACAATACAAAGCAATGCAAGAAAGAAAATCTAATCTATGAAAAGAAATAACAATGTAATATTAATCTAAGAAACCAAATATAGATCTAAGCTAATATAAAAATGCAAGGATAAGTCATGATGATAGAAACCATGGATGCATGAGAGAAAAAGAAAAGAAGATAGAAGTTCTCCACAAAAAGCTTTAATGATCAACTCTTTCAAAAATCTCTCTCCAAACCTGCAACATAGCAATAGCAGAATCATGGATGTCAAAAATGAGGAGAGGGCTCTCCCTTATAAAGAAGAATGGATGATTAAGATTAAGAGGCAATAAGATTTAATCAAGGGTGGAGAAAGAATGATCCATACGAGACAAAGTTCCACCAATGAGAAAACATAAGGAAAATTAAATGGAATTCCACTTAGAAATATGTGCATTTAAGTGTAGAGAAAATAAAAAAATATTTATTTAATTTTAATTTATTTTATTCCTTTTTATAGTAGGATTTTATTTGATTAAAAGGGAGCAAGTTCTTTTAATTAAATAGGAAATATTTAATTAAATTAAAAAGGGGGTTTTTCTCTTAATTAATTAACTATAGATTAATTATTTCATTAAAAGAGAGGTTTTATTTTAATTAAATAAGACTTAGGATAAAATGATCAAACCTTAGGAAATATTGAAATAATTAAATTAATTACAATTTGATCAAAGAAATTGATTTGAATTGATTTAATAAAATATTGCAAATCATTGATTCAAGAAATTTGATAAATTGAATAATGGGGGCCCATAGTCTAGGCCACCATTTTAGGGTGCATACAATTCCCTTTGTGAAATATTGGTCATTTCAACAATGGGCCTTTGATTTGGTAGGTAAAATTCATCCAAGTTCATCTAGTGGCCACAAGTTCATCATCGGAGCAACTCAATATTTCATCAAATGGGTTGACGTTGTGCCACTATCTGCTGCTATAGAAAAATATGTTGCCTTGTTTATACTAAATCACATCATTTGTCATTATAGCATTCCTTCCTCCATTGTTACTAATGATGGAAGACAATTCAAGAATAAGAACCTCAAACAATTTTGTAAGAAATTTTGAATAAAAAAATATTGGTCCTCTATCTACTACTTCAAGGGAGCGACCAAGTTGAGACCTCCAACAAAACATTTCTGAAAATCTTGCACCGAACAATTCACAAATTTGGGAAGGACTGGCACTTACAAATCAATTTGGCACTATGGGCCTATAGAACTACCATCCATACTCCTACCAGGGCCACAAATTTTTCTTTAGTCCATGGGTTTAAGGCTATCCTCCCTTTAGAAGTTGAGATCCCTTCATTTTGAGTCTCCTTACATAGGTTGATAATCAATGAAGACCATAGGGTATGCGAGTACAGGAACTGGAAACTCTTGATGAATGCCACAAGGTTGCTTTTGATCACATGAGGGCTTATCAGAAGCATATGTCTACTCAATATAATAAGAAAGTTTATCCTTGTGAGTTTGAAGTGGGTGAACTTGTGCTTAGAGAATATCCTAAAAATTACCAGAATCAATAATAGAAAGGGAAGTTTGAACCTAACTGGTTGGGGCCATACATTATCACTATTTAGGTTTGGTGCTTATCAGCGTTCTACTTCAGAATGGAAATAACTAGTGGAGCCTATCAATGTCCTACATTTGAAGAAGTTTTATGTTTAGAGACTCACCACTCAATTCTTCTATACATACTTATTGACGCTAAAAAAATTCGTAAAAATAAGAAAACATCTTAAAAAAATGATCATCTTAGTGAAAACTTAGTAATAGGCACTTTGATGTATCACCAAAGAAATAAAAAATACAATTTTTTTAAATTATAAAAAGTCCTAAAAAAGTCTTCCAAGTGGTGAAAACCTAGAAATAGGTGCTACCTCAGACCCTTGTACTTATGTCTATTAGTCTCAATCACTCACTCCACAACACATTTCTGAGCTTGGTATTGTTTCTTGTCCTCTTCTTAGGGGCATAACTACTTAGCCTATTAAGGTCTCCTTGTGCATGACGGTTTCTTTGGCAACTCACAAAACAATGTTTCTCAACACTACCTCCTTTGACATCAAGTGTTTCTCAACACTTTTTAGATAGTTTACCTATAGTCTTAGATGTCTCACAATATTTCTCACTATCAAAACCAAGTCTTGAAGAAATAGCCAAGTGAGTTACATAGACACACTTAAACATTTAACTGACTAATCAATGATGAACTTTATCTACTTTTGCGTGTTGTCTATGACAATTTCTTTGCTATGTGTTCCCCCCTAATAGTCTTTTGAGGATGTCATGAACTAGAAGACTAGAGGCATAAGGGATATTTTCTTACTTTCTTCTTGTGGGTATACTTTATTCATCTATGGTGTTTAAATCATTCATTCTTGTCCTATTTGACACAAGGGATTATCCTAGCACTTATGCCTTGATACAAGTGTAATCTTGCTATACTAAACTTAGGGAGTCTAATCATGTAACTGTCTTGACTTACTGTCTTTGATGCTTATATTGGATTTCTATATTCCTATCTGATATTGATCATATTCATATCCTCATAGTTACACCAATGATGGTTGTATGATCTCATGATGTCCCTAACAAACACTCGATGATGAAATTAGAATCTAAATGTTATGTGTTTCTTGCTAGTAAGCCACTTTGCATATTAGTTTGTATTTTAGGTTTATTTTCTTGCTTAGTCTTGCATTTTGGCATGTGGGACAGATCTTTCATCATCCTTTTCAAACATGTTAGCTAACTACTTTCATACCTTCTTTACTTTCACCTTAATCATTGCTTTTCATCTTCTTGATCTTTTGCTTCACCTCTTTTTGCTATCTTGTTATCACAAGGGGTTAATCTAAACATCACATCTAATTTATCCAAGTGTTACATTTTACAAAAACATAAGTCTACATCATACACATGAGAGCTAAACATCATACATGAGAGAGATCTATGAGCATAAAGCAATGCTTACATGAGCAAAACACTAAAAGATCACATGTGTCCAATAAGCTAAATACTTTAGTAATAAAGGATTGGACATCCTTCTACATTGACTCCATGACTAGACAGAATCATGTATTTTCCTAATAATAATATACTAACTTCATTTTATTTAAAGAGATCAAATTTCCACAATCCATAGCATAAATAAATTGATATATTTTTGGATTCGATGGTGAAAATCTTTACACAATCGAATCTAGAAATATATCAATTTATTCATTTTATTTGTCAACCTGAGAGCGTAAGATTGAGAGGGTGGCTACAAAGTATATGCTCTGAATCCTCTTTAAGTCATTACAACTACAACAGGAAAAAAATGTTGAAAGAAATTAAGCTGGGAACTGAAACAACATTTGCCTTAAAGCTTAGAGTGATGCTGCAAATAAAAAATCTATTTAAACACCTATGTTGTAGGAATAATTCAATGATTCTGTCATCAATGGTTGAAAGAACAACAAAAGTTTACTTTGCAAGGAAACAAATTAAGAAAGGAAATCTATTCTAACAAAGTAGTTCACTCACCAATCAAGTCTAAAGGTGGAAACTTGAACTCTGAATTCTATTCATTCATAATAAGCAATTACATTTGAAAGCAAGATTCTACTCAGCTAAAAAAAATAGTCTACTCTATTTCCTTCTAGTCAAACCATGAAAATATCAAAATCAATTTTTTTTTCAAGGCTACAACAAAATTTATTTAAAGGAAAGCTTTAAAACCTTCCTACTCCTATGATCATTCCATCAATGAGGAGTAATTGCAAATCATAAAGTTTATAACACAAACACTATTAACTGCGTTTTAACTTCCCCAAGAATGTAGTAGGTTGAGGAAGCTATCTTCCTATGCTGCCATAATAGAATTCATACCATGATCTGTTGTTGCGGTGATTCATCAATCATCTAGTCAGCTTTGATTTCAATATGTTTGGCAACACTTGTAGAGCATTAAATGCAACAAATTCTACATACATGCATTTATTTCATCATCAATGTTAGAAAAGGTAATGTTCAGATTATCACTCTTGCAAATCCTACATCTGTAGGAAGGAACCTACCCAAACATAGCATGGATGAGGAAATACTTATTAGTATGTAATATCCTTCATTAAACCAAAAAAACCATAGATTCAAGAAAACACAACATAATTGATCAATCAATACTTCAATCTTCATGTCTTAACATTTAGATAACATATTCATAAAACATAAATTCTTTTGCTTAAACCATAAAGTCTTAAACTATTTCTTGCAAGATAACTACTAAAAGCAATATAAAAAGTAATCAAAATAATGGCCTTTTAGAGGCTCATCATTCCCCCCTATTGAACTATTGATGATCTCCAACAATCATGAAGTTAAAGATCTTGGCCCACACTCTCCAATCACTAGGCGTCCTTTCACTTGGCTCATTCTTCACATAGTCAAAGTAACCATAATTTTCCTTAAGCCTCTTCCAGTGCTGAACTTCAGCAGTCATGTCATGATCTTCTACATTTTCATTTACCACTAGTAGTGGCTACAAGAGAATTGGGGATTGATACCTTAATGGTAACCAATGTTTTTATTGATTTCTCCCCAAGTCAATATACCAAGGAATCCTTATTGTAGAAAGAGTCAAATTTTGTGGAGAGTGGGGTTCTCTTATTTTTAAATCATGTGGCATTCTAACCCATTGTTGCCTTGATTGAACAATTGCTATTTCAACATTCTAAGATAAATTTTGTTCCCAATCTATAAACGCCCGCTCTTTGATTGCACTCACCTTACCAAGTCTTGTAGGATTTCCCAAAATAGAAATCCAATCCAGATATGTTCATCTAGAGTATTGGACTTCTGGTCTCATGAACAAGGGTGCTATCATCTCATTTTCCCCATAGGGTGTGGCTTGATGTTCTCTTCTTATTTTATTTTGCATCCATGACATTGCTACCCTTAACTACACATCCCCCACATATAGGACTGGGTTCCATTTAGTGTCATTAGGCATTGCCAGATTATGGAGATAAAATTCACACAATAAGTCTTTCAAGGCCATATAAATAGATCAAAATGCATCATAAAATTCATGTGGAGTAGAGATAGAGGGGTTGAGTCATCCCACAATTCTAGTTAACTTTTAATTGGAAAATTGTTCTTTAAGAAATAGAGCATACACTGATGATGGTGACCTACATTCCATTAACTCAGGAATTAATCCTATAATGTACTCAATTCTTCTCTTCAAGACTTCATTTTGATCTAAACTTTGTTTTAACTAGAAGCTCTACTCATTAATAATATGCTTTAATTTATTTTTCTCGAAGTTCCATTAATCTCTTTCCCATAATAGTTTTTGAAACAAATTAATTCATGTAGACAAAGGTGTGGATAAATTTGGTGGTGGCAATGGTTTGTGATGGAAGAGGTCTATCCATTCAAGAGCCAATTGATGAGCTTTGTTTACATTCTATAATGTGAAATACTCACTTTTACTTATGAAAAAAATTGTTTCCTCTTTTTCTTTCTTGCTAGATTCTGTGGCTATTGCAACTAATGTTTCCAACCCTTCTTGGTCTAGTTTTTCCAATATTTATTTAACAATTTCAGGCCTAAATTCTAGATAATTCTCCAAAGGGAGTTCTATAGAATTTTCACTAACATCTTTCATAGTAGTGTTTTCTTCAAATTCCTTAGATATTTCAATTTCATCAGATTCCTTATCACTATTGATAAGCATATAATTGATACTACACTCATCTTTAGGTGGCAAATTTTGAGTTTTACTCTTAGTTTCACTGACTTTGATTTGTGACATTTTTTCCCTTAGAGAGGACTCTTTTTCACTTTTAGACACTTCAAGAGTAATTATAGGAACATAGGCCTCTACATAATTGACCCTTAATTCTCAGACCTTTAACCGCTGCAACTCCATCTCTTAAGGTGGTCATAAATTGGAGAGCTACTTCTTCATTAAATCTATTCAAATTGAAGCAATAATCCAACCATCCTCTTCTAAACATTTCATAGGTGGCTACATCTCCCAAAAGAACTTGATGATCAATAGGCTCATTTCTTTATATACCTTTGCCCATGGTCAATTACAGCTAAATTGCAGAAATTTTTTGATGTTTAAGGCTTACAACACTGGCTCTAGTTTTTCAGGAAAATAATTTTAGAAAAATGACGTGTATGATTTGAAGTTAAATGCACTATATCTCATAATATATCCTTTGCATCAAATTTCATGATTTTCGCGCATGTACAGGCCCATCACCCGAACACATTGTGAATCATCATTAAAAGTTAAATAACATCTTTTAATGTCCTTAATCACATAATGATGCAATCATAGAAGGAAAAGTCACTAGCATGTGATATTTATTATGTACTTATTTCTGGTCATCTCAATGTGCTTTGAAAGTACATACAATTTGAAACATGCTTTAAAAAAATAATCAATCATTCATTTAAATATTTCACTCCCCCCAACTAAATGAAGACATGGGTCCCACTAGGTTAGGAGAAGCAAGAGTGAATAAATATAAACAATACCAAATCATAACAAAGCATGAAAAAATAAAATGTATATAGAGTTATGCAGAAGGTACCTGGCAACTGTTGTAGGAAAGATGTTTTGAAATGATCATCAAAATCGATAGAGTGATGGGATGGAATGGTAAGATGGAAGAGAGAAAAGTGGAAGTAGAATGGATGCAAAGAAAGTACTTCAAAAAGAATTATTTACTATGAATTCCTTGATCATAGTCAAGAACTAGCAGGAGTCAAGGTAGAAGAACCAGACTCAGTGGCTACAGGAATGATGATATCCTCATAGTGTTGGAATTGCTATAGGAACTCTTCAGAAGTAGTTGGTTTATGGTAAAGCTTGAGGCAATGCCCATTGACAAGTAGTTTGAAGTGAATGGGATTGATGGTAGATAACTAAACTGCACCATTTGGAAATATGACAACAATCTCATAGGGTCCTAACTAGTGTGTTTGGAACTTTCCTGGATTATGCTAGTATCTTGAGTCATAGAGGAGTGCCTAATCACCCACAACAAACATTTTCTATTTGATAAACTTATCATGCCATTGTTTCCTTTGGTATTGAATAAGCTCAGTATTCTTCAATACAAATTTCCTCCATTCATCAAGATTGTTTAAACTCGAGATTCTATCTTGTTGCACAATATTGAGTTCTATCTTGAGCTCTGAGGTAGTCTTTAATGTTTTGTATTTGATTTCAATAGGCATTACGAATGACTTACCATAAACAAGTTCAAAATGGGTAAAATTGGTTCTGGACTTCCTACTGGTTCTATAAGCCAAGAGAGCTTTAGGAAGACATGTTGCCCAATCCTTCCTATTAAGTGCTATAGTCTTAGTGAGAATAGATTCCAATTCCCTATTAGTAACTTCAAATTGACCATTAGCCTGAGTATGGTAAGGTGATGATTTACCATGCTTAATGGTATACTCCTTCATAAGAGTAGTTATCAAATTTGATGTAAATTGAATCCCTTGATCAGATGTCAATTGTCTAGGAACACCAAACCATGTAAAAATGGATTCATACAAAAAAAATTCCATGTTGATATCCCTTGGGCATTTCATGGGTTTAGCTTCCACCCATTTGGTGACATAGTCAGTCCACACTAGAATGTAGGATTTTCCTTATGAAGTAAGCTCAATGGAACCTACAATGTCGATGCCCCATTTGTTAAAGGGTGTGACCACTACTTGAGGCTGTAGGGACATTTCATCTGACTTAGCATGTCTTCCCATTCATTGACACTTGTCACATTTCTTTGTATATTTGGATGCATCCTTGTGCAGGCTTGGCCAATAATACCCAGTTGTTAAAATTTTGAAGGCTATTCTTTTGGCTACAAAGTGACTGCTACGGGATTCATCATTACAAGCCTTCAAGACATCATATTTTTCATCTTCTCTTAGACACCTTTGCATGACTTGATTAGGGCTAGTATGGAACATAAATCCAACAATCCATGAATAATTAAAGCTCTTCTTTGCTAGTAGCTTTCTGGCTTGGACAGAGAAGTATACTAGCATTTTAATTGTGGTGAGGTAGTTAGTAATATCTGAATACCAATGGTTTTCTATGGCCAATAGAAAAAGGTGTTCATCTGGAAAACTATCATCAATGGCTGCAAGATCATTAGGGAGATGCAACCGAGAGAGAAAGTTGACTACCACATTGGCCTTACTAGGTTTATCAACTATTGCAAAGTCAAATTCTTGCATGAGCAATAACCATCGAGCCAATCTTTCTAAAATTGTAGGTTTGTTCACCAAATATTTTATAGCAAAATGGTTAGTGTGAACAAATATCTTATATCTAGTGATGTAATTCCTAAATTTTTTGAGAGCATAAATGACTGCATGTAATTCCTTTTTAGTGACTGTGTAATTAAATTCTACACCTTGAAAATTCTTATTGATGAAATAAATGGCATGTTCAATAGAGTCTACTTTCTATCCTAGCACAACATTGATAGCATAGTCTGAGTCATCCATATGGATGTGAAAAGGTAAGCCCCAATTGGGTCCTCTCAAAATAGGTGCCATGACAAGAACTTCCTTAAGCTATAGGAAGGATGTTGCAGAGTCAGAATCCCAAACAAATAATTTTTTTTGAGCAAGTTGTAGATAGGTGTTTCAAGTTGATTGAAGTTTTTAATAAATCTTTTGTAATATCCAACATGTCCCAAAAAACTTCATACATCCTTCTACTTCTCTAGTGTTGGCAAGATACTAATAACCTCAATCTTTGTTGGATCTACTTAGATGCCTTTTAATGAAATGAAATGGCCTAGGACTACCCCTTCCTCCATCATCATAAAACATTTATCACTATTTAAAGATAGGTTATAGTCCTCACATCTTTTAAGTACCATTTATAAATTTTCTTTTGCTTCTTCAAAAGTAACACCATAAACAATGAAATCATCCATATAGATCTCCATAAAATCAGCAAAAATATTGATAATAGCTCATTGAAATGTGGTTGGGGCATTGCACAACCCAAAAAAAAATAATGAATAGGCAAATGTTCCCCATGGGCCAGTAAAATTTATTTTTTCTTGATCCTCTGGGGCTATTTGAATTTAATTATAACCACTAAAACCATCCAGAAAAGAAAAATACTTTTTACTAGCTAAATTGTCAAGGACTTGGTCTACAAATGGTAATGGAAAATGGTCCTTCTTACTGGAAAAATTAAGCTCACTATAGTCCACACAAAATCACCATTTTCCTCCCTTCTTAGGTACTATGATAAAGGATGAGACCCACTGACTATTAGAGATGGGGTATATAAAACCAACACTTAACAGTTTTTGCAATTCATTCTTAACAATATTGTTGACCTATCATTATGCACGATGCTAAATGACATGAATTCTTGCAAACTCCTCTCTTGAAAAGCTGATTTTGTGAATCAACTCCAAGGTTTCAGGTTAATCTTGTGACCTACTAGAATCCATTTAGTTGAAGATAAATGTGATTGTTCACAAGGAGGCCTTTGCTAGTTCATTTTGATTTTGGTCGAGATGAAAAATCTACATGTTGCTTCAAAATAATACACACAAAAGAACTATCTTTTTTTATGAATGCAATCTAACAATGCAACTAGTATGAATTCCTATTCTAATAGGGAGGTTAGCAAAGAAAATAACAAAAATTTAAAGAAAATAACATGAAATTGAAATCCTAACAAACATAAATTATGGAGAATGACACGCCTACGAATTAAGCTTTCAAAGAGATCGATAAATAACCAATGAAAGAAGGAGCATTGCTTCCCTACTTCCATTGATGCAATCATTGATGAGAAACTTAATGAGCATATGATGTTTCACCCTTCATCAAATCACAAGGCCATAGAAAGTGTGCTCATGCAAGACAAAAATTTATGTGAGCACAATTCAATGATTTCTTCTCAAGCTGGTTACATAGCAGAATTCATCAATACCATAACAAAAATTAGAACTAATGAAATGCACAACCAGAAACAAAGCAATAAAACTTTGGCTCAATCAAAATTACATGAAAATAGATCCAAAAAACAATGACACATTCAGGCAAAAATTACTACACTCCAAATGTGAGCACCAAAAGAATAATTTTATTACAAAATAACGACAACCCTCATTGCATATTAAAATAGGGTATTTATAAGAAATCATCTCCTTAATTTGTGTTGAGAGTGAGAGATATTCTTCATGCAATAAAAATGCTTTTGATTAACAAAATAAACTAATTATATATAAACTACAATCTAATTAGTGCTAAGTAGGACTCCATCCATATTTTATTCATTAATTAGATGCATGAGCCTTTTACATGTTAAAAGCAAAGAATTACAAGAGAAGAAAGAATGAGAAAGCTCTGAGTCAAAGTGGAAGTGTCTAGGAGTGCCAAAATTGGAAGCCAATCCTTCACGAGGCATTTATCAAAGTTAAACTATTATCAGAATATGTTTCCAATGCATGGAAAGCTCTATTTTTGGAACTGGTAGTTAACTGTCGATGAAATTTTTGAAAATGTACACTTGCATACTTGTGGAGCTATGGACTTGTGCACTTGCAAACCTATTGAGCTACACACCTCAAAATGGTCCAAAATCTCAAAATTTTACTAAGTGTCAAAATTGAAATTCGGACATCTAGGTTTTGTTCTTCTTCATCCCAAAGCTATGTTTGGATGTTTTTCCTTGAATTTCTCTATAATCTCAATTATTTTAGCTAAATTTGGTAAATCCGAAGCCTCATACTTGTCCTTAACCTTTTTCCTCTAATTGTCTACCTCAATTTAGATGTCAACAAAATTCTTGAGTTTGGTATCCAATTTTAATAAAGCTTCTTCAGTCCTGAAGGCTTACCGGATATCTTCGTCATTAGTAGCT
This sequence comes from Cupressus sempervirens, assembly GCA_028749045.1. Classification (NCBI taxonomy): domain Eukaryota; kingdom Viridiplantae; phylum Streptophyta; class Pinopsida; order Cupressales; family Cupressaceae; genus Cupressus; species Cupressus sempervirens. Next base: position 241,874,654 of record CM053788.1, on the reverse strand, counting down.
TCCACAAAAATCTTCTTAAAATTCTCCACCACTACCTCTATAGGTAATAACCTCTCCTATTCTTCATCCTAAAAATTATCTAAACAAGCATCCCTATAATGCTTCTCTGCTTCCAAAATTTGCTCTCGGGCTTGGTCCTTGAGCTGATGAATCTCCACATGTAATGTTTCCATTACTTTATTACTATCCACAATTTTCTCTATCCAATCATCAATCAAATATAATTCTTCAGCAATATAAACATCCACCAAAATCCTATACCTCTGTCCCTTTATTATCTACAAAATTGTAAGTCCTTGCTCTTGGCCCTTACTTCATCCATGATGCTAAAGTCCTACTTCAAAATTGCTATCATTTTATTCATGTTCTCCTGTGTAGCATGTAGTAGCTTTAGGTTGCCCTAAATAATAAAAATTCCTTTATCCTCAAAACTTTCCTACCATTGTTGATAGGCTTTCAAAAGTGGATCTGACTATACACTCTCCCCTTCCCTGAGAATGGTGTTCAATGTCTCCCCGAGGCACTCAGGATCTAGAGGACCAACTACTTTGGCCAAATATCCTTTCAAGATCTCATTCTTCCTTTGAAGTTCTTGGATTTCAACCTCTTCCTACTCCATGCTTCTAAAGATTTCCTTAATTCCCATAGTCATCATCAATCAGGCTGTATCCCATGTAGGTCTCCCAAGCATGACCTCTTTGATTTGATAGTCTTGGGGGCTGAGACTTTCTACATCTGTATCTTGTGGAGGGATGACTACTTGAGAAAACAATTCTTGGTTCTATGTGTTGGTAACGAAGGCCAATGGTCTTGCCTCATGCGATAGAGATTCAGGCTTATTTAAAATCTTTGCAATCTTAAAAATGTCTTCCTCAGTAGCTCAAAATTAAGATCGGGTACTCATCATTACTTCTTTCCAAAGCCATCTTGGAATATGCTTAGTAGAAGACCTACCTCTTAAGGATGAAGGAGTATGTTTTGCTACCTCCTTTCCCTTATCACTCCTCTTCAAAGTTGTTTCCCTTTGCTAGGGTGCTTCTTCTATGGCTTCTATTTTCGTAGACCTTGCAATTTGCACCTCAGTATCTTGGGAAGGTGGTTGAGAATATTTGACCATTTGTCCCTCCTTCAAAACTTCATCGGGCACCATTTGTTTTGGTTCCTCCCCTTGTGATGGTTCCTAAACTTGTTGCCCTTCTAAACTCTAGGGGGGAGGAGTAACCGAGCCTTGATCTACCACCATGGCTTGTGGTGGAGATGGGGGAGTAAGATTGGGACCCTGTGAGTTTGGCAACATCTGCATCTAGTCTTCTTGTTGAGGTTTACCTATAGGGGTATCCCTGATCTTATCCACAACTAGTTCTATTCCCATGGGTATAAAATAAAAATTTGACATTTTGAAAATGTCATCACCCTCTTTACTCTACTCATCCACCCACTGCTGTACTTCATCTTCCAAAGAAGAGACTTCCAGGGGTCTTGTTGGGGTGGATGACAATGTACCCATGGTACTTCTCCTTTCTTGCTCCATGGCTCTGGCTAGCCTAGTTCTTCTTTGCAAAGGAAATTGTTCCTCTTCTTCTTCCTCTTCCTCTTCTTCCTCTTCCCCTTCTAGAATGGTTTCAGGGATAGATGGGAAAGGCACCATTCTCCTAGTCACCCTTTGCCTTTTCTTCATTTAGATTTTCATCCTCTTTTGTTTTATGGAGGTAGAAGGGGGCACTAGCTCTTCTTGCGAAGGAGGAATAGAAATTTTCTAACTCTCTCCTTCTTGTGATTGGCTAGGCACAAAGGGAGGCAATTGAGGGTCATCCTAGACTTGAGTGGCTCCAATATCGTCAGACCCTTGTACACTCTCTTCCTATTGCTGGGGAGCTACTCGCACTTCACCCTATCCTATTTGAATCCTCTGAGGGGAGGTCCTCTTCCTTTTGTTCTTTCCCTTCCTCTCTAGAGAATGATAGTATCCAACCAAGAGATCAAGTTGGTATACTATCTTTGGCTTGATGGGAGATTAGACTGTAAAGGTAGGAATTGTAACTTTCTTCCCTCTACCTTTCTCAAGGCAGGCTTGAGCATGAAAGCCTATAGTGTTAGGTATTGGATCAAGTTGAAAAGGTTTCTTGATCCAATCCTTAGTCATTCTGACTATGTGCCTTGCTCAATGATTAATATCATCACCCTTCTCCCTGTCAAACTTAGCATTCATGATGGGCCTTTCTCCTATTTTATGCAAGTTGAACAAGGGGTCCAGTAGCTCCCGTGAATCTTGTTTCCTTATTTCTTCAAGGATGTTTAGCGAGAGCCTTGTCTACTAGATACAAAGTCATCCTATAATAGTCCCTTATGCGAACATCATAGTCATTTTTTGTGTTCATCCAATGATCTTCAATAGCATCTTCATGGTGGAACTTCTTACTAGCCAGATTCTCCACTCTCATGATATTATCAAAATATAGCCTAGGGGAATTGTACTCTTCAAGGGGATAATTCTCCCATTCCCACTCAAAAGATAGAATATCTTGCTTCCATTTTACCTGGTATGGTCCTATGACCAGGGGCCATGTCCAACAGGGTCTCCTTTATCTCTTCACCCTCTCATACGTAGATTCAATCTACCAAGCAATTTCCAATAACACTAGTTTGTTGCTTGGATATCTGTGGAGCTTCTTGGGGTTGATAGATGCACCAACCACTTGCATATATGTGAATGTCTTAAATTGGATGAAGTAGGCCCTGAGAGCTATTATCTGTGCTTTTGCCTCATTAGATAAACTCTTTGCGTAATCACCCTCTATGAATCAAATGACTACAAAAATGAATGCATCATTCATGATTTTGTATTCCTTTCTTTGTGCTAAGAGCTTCTTCCTCACTAGTTGAGGGTAGATAATATAAGGCCAGGCATTAGGATCCTGCATATTGCCTCTTTTGTACAAATCAATGGTAGTTTGTTGCCCTTGCTACAAGAAGATAAACATGTAAGAAGTCATATAGAACTTCTTCTTGTCCTTAACTAACCTCAATTGCTCACACAAGTTCTCATTTAGTGTGGTGGCCTAGTTTAGTGGCATCCTTGCCATCTTGATTGTTTCAATAAAATTAACCATGAAAGCACTGAGGTAGCTAGCTATTGGTAAACCCATGACTTTTCTCAAAAGGATGATGGAATAGCCAATATCTTCCTTCACGTATCCCCTAGTCATGTCCACCTTTCCTATGACCTAACCTAAAGGAGTCTTCTCAATGAGGTAGGAGGATTGGATGATTTTTGATGCTTCTTTAGGCTGCTCATGGTACCATCTCTCTGTTGCTTCATAGCAGAGTCTAATAAATTGATCTGCTCTTAGGAGGTGGAAAACCCTCTCAATTTTGTCAGGTCAGAGGTCCAAGACCACTTCTCTTGTCACACTCTTAACCACTCTCTCTTTAGGAACAAACTGCTGAGCTAGTGTCATAACCAATTTTGCTGATTTCACTGATATGGAATGCGAAGCTATGCTTACCAACCTAAAATAGATCAAGGTGGATACTAGAGATTATCTCTTTGTTGGTTTGTTGCAAATCCTAAGGAACTCTTCCAAGTCAGTATGTCCCAAATCAGTGTCTTTGATTTTTGCATGATCATCATGGAACCTTGACTTTGATGGTATGCCTTGGAACTTGAATACAATGAGCTTGGGTACCATTTTCTCTCTAGATGTAGATGCCATTATATCTACACAACACAAGGATAGCATTTATTAGTTCAAAATAATGAAAATTTAGAAAAACTGCAAAAGCATTAAATTCTTCTCCAATTAATTGTTAAAAAAATGAGACTAAGTTGCATCTTTCTATTTATTTACTATTTTATTTTTATTATTTTTATATTTATTTATTATTATTTATTTTTAATTTTTTTTTTGGTCTTTTAAAGGATTTGGCAAGGTGAAGGCAGAATTGGGTGTGCTTTGTGTGCTTGTGTGGGTGCATGACATGGCACAACGCATGGGCTGATGGCATGGCACGAAATGGATGTAGCACGGGCTCACATGGCACCACAACCAATTCCTTGCAGTGATGCACAATGCATGTGTGATGAAGTGCATGACACAATGCATGGGTTGAAGGCATGGCGCTATGCAGTGAGCGAGCACACACGAGTTGAAGGCGCAACGCTATGCGGGGCATGGGCATGCATGAGTTGAAGGTGCAACACTAAGTAGGGGCACACACATGAGGTGAAGGCACGATGTTGTGCAGTGCGTGTGCGCAAGGGTTGAAGGTTTGGCATGGTGTGAGTGCAAAATGTGCACCTGATGCGGTGAGCCCTCACAAGTTTGAAATGCGGCACAAAACAATACAAGATGAAAATAAAGGAAAGGATTATGGGGGGAGGGGGGGTTTTTATAACCCTACCCACCCACTTGGTGCGTGGCATGCCCCTATGTGGGTGTGCAGGTGCATGGTACGGTCCACATGGGTGGTGCACATTTTTTTTTAATAATAATTTTTATATTTTTCCAAAAAAAATTTTTGACTTTTTTCAATTTTTTGGATTTTTCTATTTTTCCAATTTTTAATTTTTTTTGTTTTTTACTTTTTGATCCTCTAACATTTTCTAGATTTTGAACTAAGAGTTCGAGGACCCAAAAAGTAGGGGGTCCCCATTCCTATTAAGGAATGGGGCATGTGTTGTGGAACCACAACAAATAGCCCCCAAAAAAGGAAGAAATGACTAAGGCATTTCTTCATCAGTAAACATCCTTTCAATGCATGTCCAACACCAACGAAACTCTGAACACTTCAAGCATAGTCAAAATGACATCGTAGTAAAAACTTTAGGATCTAAAACCTTCAAGCTCTATGTGTGATTTATGTGTTCATTCCCATCAACCTCTTAGGATGTAATCATTTTGAGTTTTTAGACAACTTGGAAATAATCTTCCACTCCTCCTGGCTGATTCAACAAGAATCTTTATGAAGGTTGTTTACCGATCACTTGCTTGACTAGATGAGAGAATCAGTTTGAGGGCTCTTACCAGGCTGTCACTTTCTTTTAACTTTTTGGAAAACTTTGAGAAATCTCTCCATGTAGCTTGTAATGTAACATCATTACTTGATGAATAAATACTTTAGTACAAAGATACTTCATTTTGAAATTGTATCCTTTTGACATTTCAGATCTTTAGAATCCTTCTATCTTAACATCACTCTCTCTCCCTTTTTAAATTTTTTTTTATTCTAATTATGCTTATACTGTGTAGCCAAGACATTGGTGTTGTTTCTTGGATTTGATCTTTAGTGAACATCCCTTGCATTCCTCTTTTAGAACTTTTTAGAAAATCTCATGCCAAACAATGATCTTAGTAATCCTTCAAGAAGACCCCTCCTGTTTGAACTAATTGGGGTTTGAATCATCCCTTGCTGCCTTCAACCTTAATTTGACAACACCTAAGATGGTTGATTCTTAAGTTTTCAAAGTGTTGAGAGCTCTTTGGTTTAGAATATTGAACATGATATTGAAAGCCTCCCGATTTCTGCAAGGAACATCCATTGTTCAGTTGGTATAAAACACAAAACCATTCAGATATTTTGACATAGAAATACCTCTCCCTAAAATTAGAACCAAAGAGTGGTTAGTGAGATATCTCAAGATAAAATCTCAAGTGCACCTTACCCCTTGGGACTAATACAACCTTGAAAGTGAACACACAACTAAAAGGGAACACTCAACTGAAAACAAAACACACTTGCAGAAAACAAACATACCTGCAAAAATAACCTAACTATTTGCAAGAATAGAATCTAACTAAATGCAAAAATAAAAACCTAACTAAAATCTTTTTGTTTCTTTTAGGCCTCAAAATAATGTTTCAAAAATTGCCCATTTACTGGTAAGGGAAGAAATTCCCCCTATAAGGAACTGGGCCTAAAAGTGTTTTCTCCAAGGATTTTTGTGATCTAATAAGGACCAGTCCACAAGCATTGAAACTTGGTATGGATACCCAATTTTTCTTTCACATTATCCCAAAGTAGAACAAGGTAAAAAATCTTGAATTATTTTATCATGGCTCTCTTGTCGAACCATCTCTTCATGACAACTTGATGTTTTGCCATGTGATCCAATGCAGCTGTGCATTTTTCATCCATCTCTAAAAGATTCATCAATCTAATTTGTACTCTATTTGCATCTTTAGCATATCCACTCATAAACTTCAAAACAAGAATTCTAAGGTTGAGCAAAAATGTTGGCTCCTTTCCATAGACAAGTAAATATGAAGAAGTCCCCAAAGAAATCTTGACCCTTAATCGATCCATCCATAAGCTGTATTTCAACTGCGTATGCCAATCTCTAGGGTTCTCCTTCAATAATCACTTTATTACCAATCACAAAAACAAGCAAAATTAGCCAAAATCAGAAAATGACATACAAAACTTGACTAAAAAAGCTAATGAAGATGACCCATGCGGGGTCCCACCGGGCGTGCCAAAATGTATATGAGCAATGTTAGTATGCTAATAGAAACCAAATTTAAATAAAGCTTCTACAAACTAAACAAAATTAATAAACTTCAAGATAGACTAAGATGAGCTCTCAATTGAGAATATGAGCCATTAATGGGCTCTCTCAATAAGAAGTTCTCTTGTTGAGTGGCTTTGTCTAAAAAGATAGGATGTATGCTCAAGCTTATGCTTCAAAAAGGGCTTCAAATGGAGTTGGAATTTGGGTGTGAGTGTATGGTTTTGATGTAAAATGGCTTCTCAAAATGGCATCATGACTTTACTTCATAGATTGTGTTATTTTGCAAAGGGGAAGGATCCAATTTATAGGCAAGAGGCTTGAGGGATTGAGGGCTAAGATGCAAGGATGGGAAAAAGCTCATGGAGGGCTCAGATTGCATGAGAAGAGAGCACATGGATTGTGCTTCCTTATAGCCAATCAAGGAGTGACACATGTCACATGGTGAGAGGATGGAGGAAAGGGGAAGGATGAGTCAAAAAAGGAGGCTCAAGGGATAAAATCTTCATAAAGACCCTCATAATGACTTGTAAGAGCAATAAAAGGGCTTGTAAGAGTCATTTATGACCTAGTGGACTTCATAAAGTTTTATGGTTGAGATATTTTGAGGGTGATGAGAGCAATTTCGACTTGGACTTGATTAGGAAGGTTTTAAGCTTGTTTAGGCTTGTGCAAATGATTAGAGGATGGATTAGGATGGTTTAGGATTAGCTTAGGGATAGGCAAGTGGATGGCATTTAATGAGGGTGGGTGAAGGAGGAGATATTTGTTAACTTTGGCTTGGGTTAGTAAGTTTTAACCCATGTTTAGGGAATGTGACAAGGTTAGGAGGGGATTAGGATTAGGTTTAAAGACATCTTCTAGAAGAGTCTAGACTTTGGATGAGGATAAAGACTTTCTAGAATAGTCTAGAATTTCCTAGGATGAGGATGAAAACTTTCTAGAAGAGTCTAGAACTTCTTAGGATAAATTAGATTTTTAGGAAATAAATAAAGTTTTATTTATTTCAAGGGTTTGGGTTGAGGAGATATTTATTAAAACTTTTTTAATAAACATGAGGATTAATATTTAATCTTAATTAAATATTTTGAGTTGGGATTAGGGGTAGAAAATGATGGGATTAGCCTTTAATCGAAATTAAAGAAGGATTAGAAGATTTTGGAAGAGGTTATTGGTCATAAGGAAATTGGCCAAGTTTTGGGCAAAAAATAAATTTTTTATTTATTTTAGGATTTTTGGTCAATTTATTAATTAAATAATTAATAAATAAGAAAATAATGTTTAAATAAGATTTGAACATTTTTGGGAGGGATTCCTTAATTAAATATTTTTAATTAAGATAAAGGGATTTAATGACATAAAAATTAATTAATTAATAAATGATGATGTCATCAGGGATTTTTTCAAAAAATAAAAATACTTTATTTTTTAAAGGATTTTTAGGTGTCTACATTTTGCCCCTCTTTGATGTGATGCCGCAAGTGGCATGGCATCAAAGATAAGAAAATAAGATGCCCAAGGCTAGAGCAGAAGATGAGAGAATGGACTGTGAGATGCCCCCTCAAGAAGGCGGCGGGGAGAGAAAATGAGGCTCGATGGCTTCTTGAAAAGTACAAGAATCTCGGATGAGCAAGGAAACTCAGATTGGCAAAGAGAAGGGGCTAAATTAGCTCAAACTCTCACTATGGGAGAATGATAAAGGGAGAATTAGAGGCACAAGATGAAGCAAGCTTAAGATCTCAGGGATTGCAGAGGATGAAGGAGCGGAGCACTATAAAAAAGAATCTAGGATAGGGAGATGGATGATAGGATGATAAAGCTGATGCAATAGGATTTCAAAGAGTCAGATTGGCGGAAGATGGGTTTCGGAGATCCCCAGGACTAGGATTGTAGATCTCGAAAGATGAGGCTTGGTGGATTGATTGGATTGGTGGATCTCTAAGACTAGGATTGTGGATCCCTAAAGCTAAAGGTGAGAAGTGATTCAAAGAGATACTGATGCATAAGGTGGGGTAGGAGAGATAGATGCTGGATATGGATGGGGGATAATGGAGATGAAGGAAAACCATTGAAGCTTTTTGAGCGGGGGGAATAGTTCAAAGAGAAGTACCACCACGTAGTTGAGCACTAGATTTGCTATAGGACTGTTGGTTAATTGCCAAGGTTACCAAGAACATCAAGGCCTTTCCACCAACTGTCTAGAGGACTGACAGACTGACTCAAAACAAACATGCAAAGATTGCCCCAGCATCACACATGAGTCCAAGAGGAAGCAGTGTGGAACCGACACTGGGTAACCCACAAGAAGAAAAGAAAAATAAACAAAAGACTTGATCAAGACCTTACGCTTAGATTTCCCCATTCGTAGCATACCATGATATGGAAGATCATGGCAACCTTGAGGAGTAAACAAAAAGATTGCTTGAAAAAGATATTTCAAGACCCAAAAGGGAAGATTCCAAATCAAAAGAAAGCGAAAATCCAAAAGAGAACCGTTTGCCAATGAGATGGGTAGGACAAGGTACTAACAGACCAAGATTAGACATGAGGAAAGCTATATCCTACAAGGATCTATCGGAGAGCACCTAAGCTAATGGATCTGGATGGGTGATGCATCTGGAAAGCTGAACTAAGAAGGATAGCACTTTGGTGATAGGAGATCTAGCTAAAGGATGCATTGGAATAGCTAACCAAGATGTGCGATGTGTGCAAGATGCTAATCAAGGAGGAATGAACATGAAAGTTGGATAGATACAATGGTACTAAGCTAAAGAGGATGTACAAGCTGACAGACCAAGATATTTACAACCGGGCTAATCAAGATATGGTACAAGCTATCAGACCAATGATAGGTATGATACAGATAGATAAAAAGCTCAGGATGAGAGGATAGCGGGATGGTTCGATGTTGTGCAAGATGCGAAAGCTAAGGGTGGGGTGATAGCGAAAGATATGGATTTGGCAGGATGCATCCAATGATGAGGAGAGATTTTGTGACCAAGGATAGCTAGAGGAGCAGGATGAGATGGATGGATAGGATGGTAGATAGCTAGGATTATGATGGATATAAAGAGATGACATTGGGTTTGCATGAGGATAGCTTAGAGCTAGATATCAATGACAAGGGAGGATGGACAAGAAAAGATCTCCAAGGAATATAATGCCCCCAATCAGAAGATAACATGCGAAAGGAGGTCTTATGATGGATGTGATAGGATTGAAGCTAGGATGGAAAAAGCTGAAGGGGCTAGGGAGATGGATGATAGCTGAGATGATTGGCTGAAGCTGCATAAGATTAGTGGATGGTGTAAGATGGAAGCTGGAGGATGGAGGATAGGTGGATAGATTGGAAGATGGAGGTGGATGTCAAGAGATGGCCAAAAGCATGAGGGTGATAGGCTAAGCTGGGGATGGCAGGATTACGCATGACGCTTGTTTGCCAAGTTTTCATCCTGGTACTTGTCCAAGGTGCTTGAATTGCCAAGTTTTCACCAGTGGACGCTTTATTTTTGTTTTCTTTTTTTGACTTTTTGACTTTGGACTTAGCTGGAATGATTTTGGCTTTCTTCAGCTATTTTGGCTTTTTTGGGATTTTTCACTAGCTGTTGGAATGTTCAATTTTGTTGCTAGTTGTTGGTACATCGGATGTGTGATTTATGCAATAGATTGGATTAGATGGGATTGATGGTAAGAGATGGAGGGATGAAAAGGTTGGAAAGGAGCATGAGATGGGGATGCTTGCAAGAGCAACATTGGCACATTTTGGGATGGGTGTGAAAAGAGCATATGGGGGATAGATGGTAGATGCGAGCGTGATGGAGGATTTGTGGAAGCGTGCTTGGGGATATAGGCACCCAAGATGGAGTTAGGAGATGAGGAACATGAGTCACTAGATGGGGGATTAGCAATGGTGGATGCCATTATGCATTGGGTTTCAACTTTTTTCTTGGGGATCCACATGGTTTTGGATTTTCTTTTCATAGGCTATTGCATTGTTTTGCATTCTTTGATTGGATTTTGCCTTTTTGGAGTATGTCTTTTAGAATACACATATGATTGCCTAGGATGTGGATTTTTAGCTTTATGCATTTTGAAGTTGGCATTCACATTGCTATGGTAAGCTTTGGGAAGATGGTTAGGAGAAGCTTTGTGAGATGGAGAGGATATGAAAGAGAATGTAGGGGGATGATGATGGATGATGTGCCCTGATATGTGCCTTTGTTGATCTTGCATAGGAATGGATGGAATAGGATTTTTATGATGGCTGATAGGAGGATGGAGGATGGTAGATTTTGGGACATAGGGACCCAAAATGGATTTAGCGGATGAAGGGGGGATATGGTAGGTTGTTTTGGGTTGCAAAGATGGTGGAGGGGGGATGACATAAGATTTCTTGAAGGAGTGATGGGAGGTTGGCATGGTGGGCTTGGAGATAGGCTTGGTTTGGGGGTGTGGTGTACCAACACCTTTAGATAGTGAGCCTTTGGATACATATCCAAGACCATGAAATCCTAGATTTTTTTGTGCAATAATAGGCTCTCTGATTCCTTGCTCTTGTGGTCCTAAACCTTGACCTTGATAATGCCATCGATTGAGCATTTGAACAAGCTAAGGAAACTTTTTGCTTGCAAAAAATGGTAGAAGTGATTTATTAGGTGTATTGTAATGGGGAGATACTATTCTTAATTCTTCTGCTGAGAGAGGGCCATCGTGGATGAATGTAAGTGAACCAAGAGGGTAGATTATAGATGGTGGAATAGCTTGGATAGGTGGTAAGATGGAAGCATGGAGCGGGGGAGATGTAAGGATAGGATCTTGATGTACCTGGTGGGATGACAAGATATCTTGTAGTGGAGGAGATATGGCTTGACGTTTTGGAGATGGAGGAGATGGTGACTGCACTATGGATGGAAGACATGGTACGATGATATCTTCATTTATGCTTTGGGGGATGTCAACATGCTTTTGGGCAGGATCTTGATAGGATTGGTTTGGAGTGGATGGTGCAATACGAGGTGAAGGGATGGATTCTTCAAAGGCAGTGGATGGATAGATGGGAGATTCAGTAGTGGAGATGGGTGAGTAGAAGATGGATGCATAAGGGTCATTATGAAAGATTTGGGAAATGCTTGGAGGCGATGTGGATAGGATTTGGAGGGATTTGATAGGTGGTGGGATTTTGATGCTTGCGGGAAGTGGAAGGATTTTAAGCAATTTGATGGATGGTATGGGGATGATAGCTATGGGAGATGGAGGTGATATTATAGATGGGGAAGCTTCATCACTAACTACTTCACATGGTTGGATTAGATGACATGGCTTATCGACTGTTGGAGACAACTTTTCTTGTATTTCCTCTAGGAGATTCTTTGGAGACTCGTGTGTCAAAGGTGGAGGTGGATTGACAGGAATAGCTAGTGTGATGGGGGTGGAAGATTGGAAGCTTGGTTGATGGGGTGATGGAGGGGAAGCTGGAATATCAGATGGCATGACTAGATAGTTTGGAATAACTCTTGGATTTTAGGGGATGCTTGGGGGAATGTTTCTAAGGCTTTCAATATACCCGTCATAGTCAACAAGATTTTCATCATCATTGGAATAGGAGGTGGCGGGAGCAAGGACAATGCGACCAAACACATCATGATAGGATTGGTACTTCATGCTTTGATGATGAGTTTGATGGGGATGGGGTCTTGCATATGGATGAACACGGAAGCTCATGATTGGATTTGGATTAAGCACAGATTTTGGATTGGCTGATGAAAGATTTCCTAGGGAGAGTCAAAGCTGTATGACAGACCTAAGGAGGATTGGCTGGAGATTTTTGGCTTTCTTGTGGGTGGAAGACTTCAAGGGTATGCTATCAAAAAGTGAGAGTTTTGCTTTCCTATGTGCAGGATTCGTGGTGATTGTGTCAACTTAAAGATAGACTAGTGATCCTATGGCATGACACGAGATTGACCACTTGTGGATCCCAACCTTTAGCTCAAGGTGATGAGGGATACAAGTGACAAAGCTGGATTACCCTAGACAATGCTCTGTCAAAGGGATAACCTTGGTGAGATTGGTTGATTGGTAGGATTGATTGGATAGCAAAATCTAGCAAAGTGACAACAACTCTTTAAAGGCTTGGGTGATTTTGGATTGGGTTTCTAGCTGGCTGGGGGGATGATTTGGATGGACTTTGGATTTGGGATTGTTCTAAGGCAAAGAACTAGATAGATTCGGTTGCATCGGGGGAGCTTGGATGATTTTATGATAAGGCAGTGACTACGCTAAGTATGCCTTGAGTTGGGAGATTTTTGCTTTTCTGGGATTTTGACCAAAATTGGCAAACATTCATTCAAAAGCTATGAACAAACAAGCAGACAAAAGTTTTGAGCAAGCACGTCAAACACACCAACATCTTAGGAAGCTTTCTACAAGGATGAAATTTGGTTTAGCTAGGGAGTCCTCAATATACACGAGGTACGTGAGGACCAAATCTGTAGATGAAACTAAAAAGATGTCACACAGCTGAGAGGAGCGGTAACCCACTTCTCCTCTTTCACTTCTCAAGGGTATAAAGTTCCTTGAGGCTTAGCTCGAGTGACAAAATTTTGATCCCAAGAGAGGCGTCTTTGGATTCACCTCCTGATCTTTATACTCCGTCGGAACGCTGGAGTTGAGGTCATCCCAAGGGGTGATGAAATCCCCAAGTAGGCCTCCTAAAAAGCGAAGACAAGATTTTGGATCCTAATCTTATGCACTCAAGGTGGCCTCGAAAGACGACAAGGGGAGAGAAGACTTGGATGATCTTGGGCTAAAAAACACACTTGTTCTTTTACCAACTGACGCTTAAGTTTTCTGATCTAGACTTTGCAAGCACTCATGTTTAAGAGACAATGTTTAATTCCAACTTGAAGTGCCAACAAAAGTAAATCAATCGAAGAATGCAAACAATAAGAAGAGTTAGGGTCAACAAAAGCAAACTCGCGCACCCGGAGGCCCTCCACGTCAAGTATCGATTAATTTTCTTTAAGGCATTCAAGATTGAGTGTGAGTTTGTTTTAAGCCCAAAACAAAAGTATGTGAGATTCGATTTCAAGCGCGTGCCCGGAGGCTCTCCACGTCAGTTGTTATTCAATTTTAGTGCCCAAACTTTAAGTGTGATTGATTTAATCTAGAGTTTTTATCATTTAAGAATTTTGATAAAGTTAAAGCAAACATTCAAAGACCAAGTGAGTGAGTTAGATTGTGGAACATTTAACACCTTTTTCAAGTAGACCCATCCCCATAAATGGCGCTGAGATTGCAACCAATGGTTAATATTTGATGGGTGATTAGAAAAGAGGTGAGTCCAAGGAACTACTCAAATTGATTTTTGCAAATTTGTATTTTAACTTAACAAAGTTTCTTAAATGTCCAAAAAACAAACTTTACCTAGATTGCATGTGGAAAAGAGATTTGTTTTGTTCAATTTTTAGAAGCTCCAAATGAAGTGTTTGATATTGCAATGGTTAATCGATCCTTGACATTCAAGATTGGATTTTTTGTTTGAATCATGCATTCAAGGAAAATTTGATTTTAATCCATGGCATTCAAGAGTGATTTTAGCAACATGCATTCAAAGACAAGTGGTTAAACATTCAAGTTTTTTCCTTTGAGCATTCAAGATTGAGATTTTGTGTGTTGTTTTAAGAACTTTGAAGTGCTTTGTTTTAACCTTAGATCATTCAAGATTGTTTTGGACTCAAAAGTGAAAATGACTCTTTGGACTTTGGTTTTCATTCAAGATTTTGTGTTATAGTTTGCATATTTTAAGCCCCAAAAATGATATTCCTAGATTGTTTTGATGCATGAAAAACCTAAGAAACATTCAAGATTTTGCAACAAGACATTTGTTTGAAACAAATAACAAAGCTTTTTAGGACAATTTTGGCAACCATTTAGGACTCTTAGTTTTCATGAGATTTTTAAAAAAACTTTAAAATATTTGCAAATGAGGTTCATTTTATCCTTGATTGATGCTTTGAGTTTGATTTAGATTTTAGTGTGCACTTAGTGTTGATTTTGAACCTTTTGAAATGGAAACTTGAAGTTCTTTTTAAATTCCCAAAAATGAAGTGTTCCTAACTTTGCATGAATGCATCTAAAACCTTGATGTTGCAAGGATGCAAATGATTGGATTGGTTTAGTTTTACTTGTTAAAAGATTTTTTTTTTTGGGCAAATTTTTAGTTTTTAATGGATTTAAGTATGATTTGGGGGTTCATTTTAAGCACTAAAAAGAAGTGTGTATGATTTTGCTTCCTTAAAAAAAAATGGCCAAGATCTCCCACAAGAAGAAGAAGAAGAAGTAGATGGAATAAGAAGAATATAGACAAGAAGAGGAAGAAGAATTCCAAGTTCTTTGTCCACCTATAAGCTTGAAAAATTTGCAAACACTATGAGATATACTATGAGTTCCTTTGTCTTCTTCATGCTCATGTGGACCTACAAAACCAATTTATACAATCCTACCAATCACAAAAATAAGCAAAATTAGCCAAAATCAGCAAATGACATACAAAACTTGACTAAAAAAGCTAATGAAGATGACCCATGTGGGGTCCCACCAGGCGTGCCAAAATGTATATGAGCAATGTTAGTATGTTAATAGAAACCAAATTTAAATAAAGCTTCTACAAACTAAACAAAATTCATAAACTTCAAGATAGACTAAGATGAGCTCTCAATTGAGAATATGAGCCATTAATGGGCTCTCTCAATAAGAAGTTCTCTTGTTGAGTGCCTTTGTCTAAATAGATAGGATGTATGCTCAAGCTTATGCTTCAAAAAGGGCTTCAAATGGAGTTGGAATTTGGGTGTGAGTGTATGGTTTTGATGTAAAATGGCTTCTCAAAATGGCATTATGACTTTACTTCATAGATTGTGTTATTTTGCAAAGGGGAAGGATCCAATTTATAGGCAAGAGGCTTGAGGGATTGAGGGCTAAGATGCAAGGATGGGAAAAAGCTCATGGAGGGCTCAGATTGCATGAGAAGAGAGCACATGGATTGTGCTTCCTTATAGCCAATCAAGGAGTGACACATGTCACATGATGAGAGGATGGAGGAAAGGGGAAGGATGAGTCAAAAAAGGAGGCTCAAGGGATAAAATCTTCATAAAGACCCTCATAATGACTTGTAAGAGCAATAAAAGGGCTTGTAAGAGTCATTTATGACCTAGTGGACTTCATAAAGTTTTATGGTTGAGATATTTTGAGGGCGATGAGAGAAATTTCGACTTGGACTTGATTAGGAAGGTTTTAAGCTTGTTTAGGCTTGTGCAAATGATTAGAGGATGGATTAGGATGGTTTAGGATTAGCTTAGGGATAGGCAAGTGGATGGCATTTAATGAGGGTGGGTGAAGGAGGAGATATTTGTTAACTTTGGCTTGGGTTAGTAAGTTTTAACCCATGTTTAGGGAATGTGACAAGGTTAGGAGGGGATTAGGATTAGGTTTAAAGACATCTTCTAGAAGAGTCTAGACTTTGGATGAGGATAAAGACTTTCTAGAATAGTCTAGAATTTCCTAGGATGAGGATGAAGACTTTCTAGAAGAGTCTAGAACTTCTTAGGATAAATTAGATTTTTAGGAAATAAATAAAGTTTTATTTATTTCAAGGGTTTGGGTTGAGGAGATATTTATTAAAACTTTTTAAATAAACATGAGGATTAATATTTAATCTTAATTAAATATTTTGAGTTGGGATTAGGGGTAGGAAATGATGGGATTAGCCTTTAATCGAAATTAAAGAAGGATTAGAAGATTTTGGAAGAGGTTATTGGTCATAAAGAAATTGGCCAAGTTTTGGGCAAAAAATAAATTTTTTATTTATTTTAGGATTTTTGGTCAATTTATTAATTAAATAATAAATAAATAAGGAAATAATGTTTAAATAAGATTTGAACATTTTTGGGAGGGATTCCTTAATTAAATATTTTTAATTAAGATAAAGGGATTTAATGGCATAAAAATTAATTAATTAATTAATTAATTAATTAATTAATAAATGATGATGTCATCAAGTATTTTTTTCAAAAAATAAAAATACTTTATTTTTTAAAGGATTTTTAGGTGTCTACAGTGACCACTACACATGATAAACTCCAGTATACGTTGATCATCCTAAAAAACTTGGAAGTTCATGATATTGTTTGGAATAGATGGAGTAGTGACCAACTCAACTGAAAAATGTTTCAACTTTGTTCCTTCAATGGGTTGCAATGCACTTTCTAAAATAGCAAGAGCATCAGCTACCATGTTCTTTCTTCTTGGAATAGACTTTATGTTCAAAGCTTGGAAGTCATCTAACAAGTCCCTTACCCTCTTCCTATAGGTAATCAATCTCTTATCATTGCAAGAGTACAACAATTTTACTTGTTGGACAACTAATTGAGAATCTCCTTCGACGATGAGGGCTGTAAATCCTTTCTAAAGTGCAAAGAGAAGTCCACGAATTAGGGCTTCTATTTTTCAACATTGTTAGTGCATATGAATTGCAATTAGTATGCTGTGTAGAAAGATTTACCTTTTGGGGGAACTAGCTCGATACTTGCGCCAACCCCTAATTTACACTTGGAACTGTCAAAGTGGATGGTCCAAATTGGGTTTTCCACAAGTTTTCTAACCTTGTGCTTATTTGTTCTCAATTTCTCTTTTATTTGAGCTTTAAAGGATTGTCTTGTTGGAAATGAGAATAGAGTAACTAAGAGGGGGAGGGGGTGAATCAGTTACTACAAAACTTTCCACAGTCCCTAAGATGTCTGAATATACCCTTGATCTGATTAATATAAAATGCTGAAACTTGATAATGTAGTAAATGATAAATATTAAGAACTGATATGCTATCATGCACAAAGCAATTTAGCAATTAAAAAACACAAGAGACACCAGTTTTAACGTGGAAACCCAATATGGGAAAAACCACCAATGTAACTAGATACTGTTTTTCACTCTTCTGAAGTGAGCTCTGTTAGGAGCCAACCCTGTTAAAGGTTACAAAAACACACTGTTAGGTGTGACCCTGTTAAAGGATTTAATCACCCTGTTAGGAGTGGCCTTGCTAGAGGTCTTTAGAACAATTCAACTGAACTGTCACCTTGTTAGAGGATTTATTGAATGGCTGTTAAACCAACTCTATTAAGAGATTTTGAATTCACTATTACAATGGTTAGAAAGAAAAAATGAAGTGACCTAATATAATGTACAACTTATTTTTTCTGATTACAGATCTCTGTTATGCTTGACTGGATCCTTACTGATCAAATGCAACTTTATAGCTCCTTCAACACATCTGATCCTTCATCATACTTTGCTCAACATTCGCTTTTTCATTTCTTACTATAATTTGCATTCATAACTTCTTTTTCAAAATCTCACACACTTTAATTCATAACTTGAATGACCATATATACCTTTTAGATTATCTTAGTCGGCTCGAATTACTGACTAAACAAACAATTACAACAGTCGGCTAGAAGTAATTAATTTGCAAATCCGTATACTGGCTGACCTTGCATGGTAAACTTTGTTCAGAAAATAATTCATGTGTTAACCGATTGAGCTCGGTTAATACAACAAACTTTGTGACAATCCTTCAATCTTCAGGAGAACTCGGTAAGTACTGAGTTTTCTGAGATAACCGAGTGAGCTCGGCAGAAACTATGCTTTGGAGACTGAGTGAAGCTCGATTAATACTAACTTCTCCATGATTCCTTTGATGACCGAGTGAGCTCGGTGGAAACTACCCTTTGGAGATCGAGTGAAGCTCAGTTAGCACTGACTTCCACATTTCCTTTGTTGACTGAGTGAGCTCAGTAAATACTGTCTTTCACCTTTCCTTTGTTGACTGAGTTAGCTCGGTTAATACTGTCTTCCACATTTCCTTCGATGACCGAGTGAGCTCTGTTGGCACTGTAGATTGCATTGCAGACTTTCTGAGCTTGGTGAACTTGAGACTAATGACTGATATGACATTTGTGTGACATCAAGGACAACATTATCCAACATGTCTCTCAGGAACCCATTGTAATTTTCTAGGAGACAGACTTGATGAATCTCCATTGTGAATCCCTGATAGAGAAGGTGTGTGTTTCTCTTGTTTGTCTTGAATTTCCCCTATCAATTCTTGAATTTCTTCAACTTTTGGTAGAGGATGAATGGCCACTAATGTCCATCCCTGGCCTTTTATGCACCTTCTTATTCTTTGTACTTTGATCACTTCGGGTGGAGAAGAAGACAAACCACCACTATCTGAAGAGGTATCACTATATGATGCATTCAAATCTTTAGTTTCCCCTTTAATCTTTTTGACAACATTAGATACATTTGTAGGAGTTTGATTTTTGGTAGGTTCCTTTTGTGGATCATCAACTTTCTTTACTTTGACCATTTGGGTCAACACTATAGCAACTGCTTCTTGACATGATGAACATTCGAACTCAAAATGACTAACTTTATGTAATTGACAAAATCCTGGAAGGAGGAGAATATAGGGATCAACCTCTTCTCCTAGACATTGTAGGTTAGCCATCATCTGGTCTATGAATTGTGTTATGACCTCATCTTTTGGGGCTAAAATCATGGAGTCCATATCTTGATCATTTGGTTTTTTGATTGACATAGTATCAAAAACCATGACCTTGTAGGAGCCTAGATCTATTTGCAAGAATGCTACCTCATTAGGGGCATTGTAATTAATGATTTTTAAAAAAAACTTGGGCTCTGCATTTATCTTGATTTGATTGTTCAAACCTTTCCATGGCAACCAAAGCTAGGTGAAATCTGTGGAAAACCATCCCCTAAGACACTTCGTCCATTCTCTACTAAGGAGCAATCCATATGTCTCTGGAATATCAACCACATGTATATTAATGACGTCTTGAATTTGAGGGTCAACTGTTAACTATATCTGCATGTCCTTCAATACACTTATGACTTTGACCTCTATTTTGTCCAACTATATCACTACCTAGTTGGTGGGTTGAGGGGTAACCCCTAGCTTTTGTGCTATGGATAACGACATAACATTGAATGAAGCTCCTAAATCAATAAGGAAATTATGAAGATTTTTTTCTGTATATTCTAATACTGAGCAAAAATGGGGGCACCTCCACCTTGTCTTTAAACATGGTGGGCAATGCCTCCACAATGTTAGCTTGTTGTGACACCACCTTTTGAGGGGTGGTATTAGCATTGTAGGAAGTCTTCGTATGGTCCAGAGTCTTCATGAGTTTGCAGACAGTTTTGCAACATGTCAAACATAAACATATTGGCTTTTGTTCATTTCAAGTCTTCCACCGTGCTATATCTTTTAGTAGACCAAGCAGGGTTTTTCAATATTGTTGGCACATTGACTTGGTTCTTATTTTGTTGTCCTCCAAGTGGTAGGTTTACAGGTGTTAGATTATTACTCATCCTTGGATTAGGGGGAGTTGGTTGTAGCATAGAAGGAATTCCATCTATCAGAGGTTCCTTTCTACTTCTCAAGTTGTATGTATTTTGACTGTCATTGCGGAAGGCAAACATCTCTTCATGCTGAAGATTAGGCTCTTGGCTGAATGGAAATGAGAACTCTTCATCGGATGATTGTTCTACCTATGGATTTTGTGTGGGATTGTAGTATTCCAACAACATAGCATTAAATTACATAGGAGTACAATTATCACTTGCTTGAGAACTTTGATTTATTTCTAGATTTCCATTATAGCACGAACCATCATTGCTAGGTGCATTGTGACTGTCGTCATACTGATTGACATCTACATACTAAATGTTGTTGTTTTTGTCAGTAGGAATACTTCAATTATTCAAAAGTGTGTTCCATTGTCAGTTCTATCTTTGAAAGCCATTTTTGTGATTAGGAGGATTGAGGTTGTTTCCCGCATTATTGTTTCTTGCATTATTATTGTTTCCATTGAAGTTTTAGTTGTAATTTTGGCCATAACTATTGTTGTAAGGACCAACATTATTTCTTTGGAAGTTGTTATTTTGTCCCTGTGACAATCTAAGATGAGTCAATTTGTTGTTCATTTGTGACATAGTCTTTTTCATTTTATCAAATTCTAAAATGAAGTTATTGTCTATTTCTATAGGAACCATTGCCTTCTTCTCAAAGAAATCTATCTTAGGAGGCTCATACCCTAGATAAGTTAGCATAAGGTTATGTGGAGTGGGCACCTACTATAGTGGAACTAGATTTTTTGGTATGAATTGACTAGGCATGATAGGTACTCTAATGGGGTACGTTGGTGTTGCTGTGATAGCTTGAGGTGGGAGCATCAATCCTCCTACATTATGATTGGCTTGCTTGGTGAAAGTTATTGCTTCTGCGAAAATCTTCTCTAATGTATCGATATCTACTATAGGAAGCCTTCTGAGAAAGATGGTAGTAAGAGGCTCCATGGAATTTAGATAAATCTAAATAGCTACCTCAATGGGTATAGTGTATGGTGCCTCCAGCTTGCGATGTGCCATATGGAAGCAATGGTTGAAGCGGGAAACTATCTTAGCTAGGTCTCTTTTGATTGAAATAAATTGTTGATGCATCACAGCTAGGTTGATGAATGTTTTGAATTGTTCCAAGAACAATTTTTTGAAAGTATTTCAATCTCTGATACATCCAAGTGACAAATTGATGTACCAATTGTAAGCAACTTCCCCCAAAGAGTAGGGAAATAAACAAAGGACCACATCCTCATTGGCAATCTACTTTTAGTTGCAAATTTCTTTGAACACTTTAACATGGTCTTCAACAGTTCATGTTTCTCCATAGAAGAACCTTGGGTAAAAATTCTTGGGATTCTTAGGGAGGTCATGGAGTGCACCACTCAAGTTTATTGGTGAGTCTACTATGTTTGTGAAGAAAGCCATCGAAGGATTTGGTGGACCTAAAGGTGGCTACTGTGGAGGTGGAACTGTGGGAGTATGTGGTGGTCCACTAAGTGGTTAGAGTGGAGGTGGAGTTGAAGAAGATGATGAAAGTTTGAATGGAAGTGGTTGAATTTAGGGTACTCCCTTATCACTACATGGTTTATGAAAGTAGGTAAGCTCAAGAAACTCATGTGCCCTTGGTGAAGACCTTAATGCTCATTGAAATGGGGATTTTGGATTAGAACACTCCAGTTTGCATCAATTCTAGAAAAAGTACACCTCTGTAGAAGTACACTTTCTCACACCATTGAATTTTGTGAACCATAGAGTTTCGTGCACCTATGTAGCTATGGATTTACGAACTAGCACAGCTACCCACTTGAATTTCTCAAAAACTCAGATTTTTTTTTGAACTCGTGGCAAATGTAGAATTTCACAAAAAGTGTAGAATTTTGAAACTTTAGAAAAATTTTCTTCCTTTTCTGAGAATTTAAAGTGCACCCTCCTTCTAGTGTTACTTCTATTGAGCTGTCATTATGCACGATGCTAAATGGCAAGAATTCTTGAGAACTCCTCTCTTGAAAAGCTGATTTTGTGAATCAACTCCAAGGTTCTTGGTTGATCTCATGACCTACTAGAATCTATTTAGCTAAAGATAAATGTGATTGTTCACAAGGAGGCCTTTGGTGGTTCATTTTGATTTCAGCTGAGATAAAAAATCTGCACACTACTTCAAAATAATACACACAAAAGAACCATGTTTTTGCATTTTTATGTTTTTTACAAATGCAATTTAACAATGCAACTAGTATGAATTCCTATTCTAATAGGGAGGTTAGCAAAGCAAATAACATGAAATTGAAATCCTAATAGACATAAATTATGGAGAATGACACACCTATGAATTAAGCATTCAAAGAGATTGATAAATAACCAATGAAAGAAGGAGCATTGCTTCCTTGCTTCTACTGATGCAATCATTGATGAGAAAATTAGTGAGCATATGATATTTCACCCTTCATCAAATCACAAGGCCATGGAAAGTGTGCTCATGCGAGATGAAATGTTATGTAGGCACAATTCAATGATTTCTTCTCAAGCAAGTTATGTAGTGGAATTCATCAATACCATAACAAATGCCAGAACTAATGAAATGCACAACCAGAAAAAAAGTAATAAACCTTTGGCTTAATCACAATTACATGAAAACAGATCCACAAAACAATGACACATTCAGGCAAGAGTTACTACACTCCAAATGTGAGCACCAAAAACATAATTTTATTGCAAAATAATGGTGTCCCTCATTACATATTCCACAGGGGTATTTATAAGAAATCATCTCCTCAATTTGTGTTGAGAGTGAGAGATATTCTTCATGCAATAAAAATGCTTTTAATTATCAAAATACACTAATTATATACAAACTACAATCTAATTGGTGCTAAGTAGGACTCCATCCATATTTTATTCATTAATTGGATGCATGAGCCTTTTACATGTTAAAAAAAAAGAATTACAAGAGAAGAAAGAATGAGAAAGCTCTGAGTCAAAGTGGAAGTGTCTGGGAATGCCAAAATTGGAAGCTGATCCTTCACAGGGCATTTGTTGAAGTTAAACTGCTGTCAGAATACATTTCCAATGCATGGAAAACTCTATTTTTGGAACCGGTAGTTAACTATTGATGGAACTTTCAAAAATGCACACCTGCGGACCTACAGAGCTGCAAACTTGAGCACTTGCAAATCTACGCACCTCAAAATGGTCCAAAATCTCAAAATTTTCTGTGTCAAAATTGAAATTCGAGCATTTGGGTTTTGTTCATCTTCATCCCAAAGCCATATTTAGATGTTTGCCCTTGAATTTCTCTATAATCTTAGTAATTTTAGTGGCATCTAGTAAATCCAAAGCCTCATACTTGTCCTTAACCTTTTGCCTATAATTGTCTACCTCAATTCAGGTGTTAGCAAAATCCTTGAGTTTGGTATCCAATTCTAATAAACCTTCTTCAATCCTGAAGGCTTGCCATATATCTTTTTCATCAGTAGCTTCGACAAAAATCTTCTTAATATTCTCCACCATTACCTATATAGGTAATAACTTCTTTTGTTCTTCATCCTCAAAAATATCTAAACAAGTGTCGCTATAATGCTTCTCTACTTCCAAAATTCACTCTCAGGCTTGGTCCTTGAGCCGATGAATCTTCATGTGTAATGTTTCCATTACTTTATCACTATCCACAATTTTCTCTATCCAATCATCAATGAAATTTAATTCTTCAGCAATATAAACATCCACCAAAATCCTATACCTCTGTCCCTTTATTGTCTTCAAAATTTTTAAGTCCTTGCTTGAGGCCCTTACTTCATCCATGATGCTAAAGTCCTACTTCAAAATCACTACCATTTTATTCAAATTCTCCTATGTAGTGTGCAGTAACTTTAGGTTCCCGTAAATAATCGAAATTCCTTTATCCTCAAAATCTTGCCACCATTGTTGATAGGCTTTCAAAAATGGATCTGACTATACACTCCCCCTTCCCTAAAAATGGTGTTCAATGTCTCCTCGGGGCACTCAGGATCTAGAGGACCAACTACTTCTGCTAAATATCCTTTCAGGATCTCATTCTACCTTGAAAGTACTTGGAGTTCAACCTCTTCTTGCTCCATGCTTATGAAGATTTCCTTAATTTCCATAGTCACCATCAATTAGGCTATATCCCGTGTAGGTCTCCCAAGCATGACCTCTTTGATTTGATAGTCTTAGGGGCTGAGGCTTTCTACATCTGTATCTTCTGGAGGGATGGCCACTTGAGCAAACAATTCCTAGTTTTGTGTATTGGAAAAAAAGGCCAACAGTCTTGCCTCATGCAATGGAGACTCATGCTTATTTAAAATCTTTGCAATCTCAAAAATGTCTTCCTTAGTAACTTGAAATTGAGGTCAGGTACTCCTCATTACTTTTTTCTAAAGCCATCTTGGAATTTTCTCAATTGAAGACTTGCCTCTCGAGGATGAAGGAGTATGTTCTGCTTCCTCCTTTCCCTTATCATTCCTCCTTGGAGTTGTTTTTATCTGCGAGGGCTCTTCTTTTGTGGCTTCTATTTTCGTAGACCCTGTAGTTTGCACCTTAGTATCTTGGGAATGTGGTTGAGAATATTCGACCATTTGTCCCTCCTTCAAAATTTCATTGGTCACCATTTATTTTGGTTCCTCCCCATGTTATGGTTCCTAAACTTGTTCCTCTTCTAAACTTTGGGGCGAGGAGTAACTGAGCCTTTATCTACCACTCTGGCTTGTGGTGGAGATAGGGGAGTAAGTTAGGGACCTTGTAAGTCTAGTGGCATCTATGTCCAGTCTTCTTGTTGAGGTTAACCTATAGAGGTATCCCTCATCTTATCCCCAACTAGCTCCATTCCCATAGACATAAAATGAAAATTTAACATTTTGAAAATGTCAGCGCCCTCTTTGCTTTGCTCATCCACCCACTTCTATACTTCATCTTTTGAAGAAGAGACTTCTAGGGGTCTTACTAGGTTGGATGGTGATGTACCCATGGTACGCCTTCTCCTTTCTTTCTCAATGGCTCTGGCTAGCCTAGTTCTTCTTTGCAAAGGCACTTGTTCCTCTTCTTCTTCCTCTTTCTCTTCTTCCTCTTCCCCTTCTAGAATGGTTTTAGGGACAGATGGGAAAGGCACCATTCTCCTAGTCACCCTTTGCCTTTTTTTAATTCAAATTTTAATCCTCTTTTGTTTGGTGGAGGAAAAAGGGGGTGCTAGCTCTTCTTGTGAAGGAGTAATAGAAACCTGCTAACTCTCTCATTCTTTTGATTGGCTAGGCACAAAGGGAGGCAATTGAGGGTCATCTTGGACTTGAGTGGCTCTAGTATCCTCAGACCCTTGTACACTCTCTTCCTATTGTTGGGAAGGTACTTGTGCTTCATCCTATCCTATTTGAATCCTTTGAGGGGAGGTCCTCTTCCTTTTGTTCTTTCCCTTCCTCTCTAGAGGATGATAGTATCCAACCAGGCAGTCAATTTGGTATACTATCTTTGACCTGATGGGAGACTAGGTGACAAAGGTAGGAATTCTAACTTACTTCCCTCTACCTTTCTCAGGGCAAGCTTGAGCATGAAAGACTACAATGTCAGGTATTGGGTCAAGTTGAAAAGGCTTCTTGATCCAATCCTTAGTCATTCTAACTATGTGCATCACCTAATGATTAATATCATCACCCTCCTCCTTGTTAACATCAACATTCACAATGGGCCTTTCTCCTATTTTGTCCGAGTTGAATAGGATGTCCAATAGCACCCTTAAATCCTATTGTCTTATTTCCTCTGGGATGTTAACCTTGAGAGCCTTCTCTGCTAGATACAAAGTCATCCTACAATAGTCCCTTATGCAGACATCATAGTCATTTGTTGCATTCATCCAAATAGCATCTTCATGGTGGAACTCCTTACTTGCCAGACTCTCCACTCTCTCGATATTATCAAAATAGAGCCTAGGGGAATTGTACTCTTCAAGGGGATAATTCTCCCATTCCCATTCAAAAGACATAATATCTTGCTTCTATTTGACTTAGTATGGTCCTATGACTGGGGCCATGTCAAACAAGGTTTCCTTTGTGTCTTCACCCTCTCATACATAGATTCAATCTGCCGAGCAATTTCCAATAACACCAATTTGTCACTTGGATATCTGGGGAGCTTCTTGGGGTTGACAGATGCACGGCCACCCACAGATATGTGAATGTCTTAAATTGGATGAAGTAAGCCCTGAGAGCTATTATCTGTGCTTTTGCCTCATTGGATAACCTCTTTGCATAATCACCTTCTATGAATCAAATGAACACAAAAATGAATGCATCATTCATAATTCTATATTCCTTGCTTCGCACCGAGAGCTTCTTCCTCACTAGCTGAGGGTAGACAATATAACACTAGGCATTAGGATCTTGCATATTGCCTCTTTTGTACAAATCGGGGTAGTTTTTCACCCTTGCTATAAGAAGATAAAGCATGTAAGAAGTCATACAAAAATTCTTCTTGTCCTTAACTACCCTCAATTGCTCACACAAGTTCTCACTTAGTGTGGTGGCCCAATCCAGCAGCATCCTTGCCATCTTGATTGTTTCAATAAAATTAATCATGAAATCACTAAGGTGGCTAGCTGCTGGTAAACCCATGACTCTACTCAAAAGGATGATGGAATAGCCAATATCTTCCTTCATGTATCCCCTAGTCATGTCCACCTTTCCTATGACCTAGCCCAAAGGAGTCTTCTCAATGAGGTAGGAGGATTGGATGATTTTTTATGCTTCTTTCGGGTGTTCCCGGTACTTGCTCTGTATTGCTTCATAGGAGAGTTTGATAAATTGATTTTCCCTTGGGAGGTGGAAGACCCTCTCAATGTTGTTGGGTCGAAGGTCCAAGACCACATCTCCTGTCACACTCTTAACCACTCTCTCTTCAGGAACAAAATGTTGAGCTAGTGTCATAATCAATTCTGCTGATTGTATTGATACGAGATGCAAAGCTACACTCACCAACCTAGAACAGATCAAGGAAAATGCTAGAACTAATCTCTCTATGGGTTTGTTATAGATCCTAAGGAACTCTCCCAAGTTAGTATGTCCCAAATTAGTGTTTTTGATTTCTGCATGATTATCATGGAACCTCAACTTTGATGGTACACCTTACAACTTGAATACAACGTGCTTGGGTGCCATTTTCTCTCTAGATGTGGATGCCATTATATCTGCACAACACAAGAACAATGTTTATTAGTTCAAAATAATGAAAATTTAGAAAAACTGCAAAAGTATTAAATTCTTCTCCAATTAATTGTTTAAAAAAGAGAGACTAAGTTACATATTTCTATTTATTTACTATTTTATTTATATTTTTTTTTTATTTTTGGTTTTTTAAAGGTTTTGGTGAGGTGAAGAGAGAATTGGGTGCATGCTATGCACACGAGCACATGGCGTGGCATGGTGCACTGGCTCATAGTGTGGCACAAAATGCATGCAGCATGAGCACGTGCAATGCCACAACTGGTGCCTCACAGGATTGTGTAGCCTGTGCATGATGAAGTGCATGGTGCAACATCTAGGTTGAAGGTGCAGAACTGCACGATGTGAGGGCAAATGCAAGTTGAAGGTGTGACATTGCATAGGGGCATGTGCATGAGTTGAAGATGCGATGCTGCGTGGGGGCACATGCACAAGTTGAAGGTGTGGCATGTTTTTCGGGCATGGGTGCACGTGAGTTGAAGGTGTAGCACTGTGTGGGGCATGTGCACATATGAGTTGAAGGTGCAATGCTACACGAGGGCACACATGAGTTGAAATGCACATGCAAGGGGTTGAAGGTTTGGCATGGTGTGGGTGCAAAATGCACACCTGATGTGGTGAGCCCTCACAAGTTTGACACACGGTGCAAAACAATACAAAATTAAAACAAAGGTAAGGATTGTGGTGGGAGGTGAGGGTTTGTATAACCCCTCCCACCCACTTGCTCTGTAGCGCGCCCTGCGTGGGTGTGCGATACAGAACGTGTGGGTGGTGCGCGCCTCGTGCCTCATATGTGGTGCTCATTTTTTCTTTTTCTTTTTTAAAATTAAAATTATTATTTTTTTCCAAATTTTATGTTTTTTATGAATTTTTTGATTTTTTCAATTTTTTAGATTTTTCTAATCTTTGATTTTTTCTCATTTTTACAATTTTTACTTTTTGATTCTCTAACATTTTCCAGATCTTGAACTATGAGTTTGAGGACCCAAAAAGTAAGGGGTCCCCATTCATAGTAAGGAATGGGGTGTGTGTTGTGGAACCACAACAAATATGTTTTAGAATAGGATAAACTCTCCTCTGAGGCTATCTAACAAGTTTGAAGTCAAGGCTGATATAGATCTTATGAGTGCAGAGTATCTAATACTTTCATGTCCATGTAATACCAAGCAAATGCATTCTAATTTTCCTGTAGTAATTGAAATATAGCTTCTTGTTGGGAGTGTGACAAGGCATTGTTTACTTCCAATTCCTTACCTAGACCAATTTCTATCTTAATAACCTTATCTCCCATGAATGATGGAGCAATAGGAGAAGAATCCATCTCATGAGGTAATAATGAATGGAGAAGCTGTGAAGCGTATGAATGATTGAGTGAATTCAAAGGTGGCACAATGGTTTCTAAGATGCACTCATCTTGAGAACACATTGGAGATTGTGTTCCATATTCATTCAGAATTATGGATGAAATTATTTCATCTTCTTCTCAATTAGCTATGAATGATTCTCTTCCTATCATCATCAAGTGATGGATGGAATTGGCTTCTAGATCATGATCGCCCAAGTTTGGCCAAACCACTTGGTCATCTAGCAATAATGCTTAAACAAGGGAGTATAAAGTCAGGTTCTTGGTATGAACTCCATTAGATATTGTCATCTTTCTAGATCAACAAGCTATATAAGAATCTATAGTGGCTAACCATGGCCTCCCTATGATTAAAGGATATCCTCCCATATTAGCTTTTGGGGAGAGAACAACAAAATCAACCAGATATTCTGAAGAATTTAGGGTGACTATAACATCTTCTGTCATCCCATCTGCTTTAATGGTAGAACTATCAACAAGTTGAAGGATGGTGGGTGTTTCTCTGAGGCCAACAATATGCAACCAAGATAATACCTCTTTTGTCATGACATTAATAGATGCTCTTAGGTCAACCAAATCATTTTGAACTTGGATACCATGAATAGTAACTATAACTATAGGACTCCTAGGGTCAAAGTATTTAGGTATAGCTAATTTCTACAACATTAAGCTAAACAATTGTCCTAGGACATGAATGGTTTTTGGATCTTTCCTTTTTCTTCCTGATTGCTTGCTGCATGCTTCCTTAATAGCTTTAGTATAGGTAGGGACTTCTTTAATAGCATCCAACAATGGTATTTTTATTGTCATCTATTTTAGTTGATTGAGAAAATCAATGATTGCATGGTTCTCTTTTAATTGGCCTTGTTCTATCAACCTATGGGGAAATGGAGGTTCTTTCGCTATAGGAGAGGTATGCTAATTTGATTCATGTATATGCTTAATTGGAGGATCCTCAAATTTAGTTATTATAGGTTCTTGGGGTGTAGGAAGAGTGATGCTTGATTTTAAGTGAATATCATTCAATGAGATGGCATAGCTTTGTTGTTGAGTCTATTGTTTAGAATTGTTTGGATTTAGGTTAGGTTGAACTGGTAGTTGGGTCTACTTTGAAGGAGTATTAGTGGCTACAAGATGAGGCATTGCAACTTGCTACTGATTTGGTGGTAATATGGTTGGTTCACTAGATTAGGGACTCCAATTTTGAGGTTGTTGCCAACCTTGCTGGGGTTGTTGCCAACCCTGCTAGGGTTGCTACTAACTATGATTTCCACACTATTGGGGTTGCTACCAACTATGATTTCCACTAAAACTAGTATTTTAATTTTTTTCCATTAATTATTATTATGATAACTTTGAAGAGGATCTTGTTGCATACCTTGTCTTTAAGCCCATGGCATTCTTTGAGTGACATAGAGTACCTCTCCATTTTCATCAATGGTTTTGAACTTGGTTGACATTGGTTGTGTCTCCATACTTGTAATAGACTTACATCTATAGTGCTTTTTCTTTTCTCTACAATGTGGACAATATTTATTCAACATGGAATCAACTTCATCTTTCTTCCTTCAGGCTTGCATGGTGTCAAGCTGAGTGGCTATATTGCTAATGATGTCTTGCTTGAAGTCTGATAGATAATTAGATAACTCCATCTTGGATACTCCTAAATTGCCATTGAACTTATGTGGTAGGTCTCTAAGTCCCCTACCTTTCTTCATAGTAGCTCTAGAATAGTTTAGGCATATACTCTATATCTTAGTCCAAGTCTTTTGAGTAATGTCCCCTTCTACCATATGGTCTAGAGCTTCAATGCTTCCTTCATTTACACCTCTCAGAAAAAGATGTTTCTTTGACTCCTCATGCAATTGACGCTATGTGTTATGTTGTAGGTTAAACATAAATCGGGAAACATAGTCTTCCAATGTTTCATCATCCTTTTGGAACATTTTAAAAATGTCACCCCCCTTTAAATCTTTAACCTTGCAGTATTCCTTATACTTTGTGAGACACAAATTGCTCATTGTAGGCCAATCTGCTACAACATTGGCACCCAACCCCATGAACCATCTTAGAGTAGCTTCTTTAAGGGTAGACGGAAACAACTTCAATTTGTGGGCATCAGTTGTATAGTCATAGCTTCTACATAATATATCAAACTCAAAGAGAAAGGTTTTAGGGTCTTCAGTGATCAAGCCATAAAACTTAGGAAGTGCAGCAATATGTATGTTTTTCACATTTTGGTTACCTTTCCGAGGAGGGATAGGAAAGGGAAACACTGGTTGAGGTTGAGGCTGAGGCATTCCTAGAGGAGGTACTATTAATGGTGCTTGATATATGACAAGAGAAAGTGGATTATCTTGTTATTAAAGTTTAACAAAGAGATCATTTAGATGCAAGGATTCATTAGAGGATGAGGGTATTCATTCCTAAGCAAGAACAAATGGATTTTCAAAAGATTCTTCTTCATTCTCACTATGTGGTTCTTCAAGTTCAGGATTAAAAAGGTCTTCCTAAATATTATGGGGAATAAATCTCCCAAAGGGGTTTCTTCTTCTATGCATGCAAAGTAATGCAAAATCTAGTCTAGCATAATGACTTGTTGAATTAAATTAACACCTTCCCTAGAAACTACACCAAAAATGTTTCATCAGCTAAATACCTTAGTAATAAAGGATTGGACATCCTTCTACATTGACTCCATGACTAGATAGAATAATGTATTTTCCTATTAATAACATACTGACTTCATTTTATTTGTCAACCAGGGAGTGTAAGCTTGAGAGGTTGGCTACAAAGTATATGCTCTGTTTCCTCTTTAAGTCACTACAACTACAACAGGAAAGAAATGCTGAAGGAAACTAAGCTAAGAACTGAAATAACATTTTCCTTAAAGCTTAGAGTGATGCTGCAAATAATAAATATATTTAAACACCTATGTTGTAGGAACAATTCAATGATTTTGTTATTAATGGTTGTAGGAACAACAAAAGTCTACTTTGCAAGGAAACAAACTAAGGAAGGAAATCTATTCTAACAAAGTAGGTCACTCACCAAGTGGGCCCCCTTGGATGAGTGAACAAAAAATGATCAAGTCTGAAGGTAGAAATTTGAACTTTGTATTCTATTCATTCATAATAAGAAATTACATTTGAAAACAAGATCCTACCAAGGTATATTTTAGTGGCTAATATTCGCAAATTTTAGAATTTTTTGGCTAGTAATTTGCCTAATAACTTAAGATTTGATACAACCTGAATCACCATAGTTTTATAAAATTTAGTTCTAGAATATTTAAAATCACTCAATAATTTATTTTATTGAAAAATTTAAATTCAAATATTTTCCACAATATTCGTTACATGATTAGATTTGAGTCACCTTAATATAATATACTATTGGAGAAATTAAATTGAACTAGCCAATAATTATCATAATTATTAGTTACTTTAGGGATATATCACTAATATTTAGTTTTCACTATTGATTTAAAGTATATGTAATGATCCTCTAATATTCCATGACGTAAAAAAATGTTCAATTTTGATTTGAAATATTCCACGATGATTAATGAACTTCCTATTATTATTAAGATTCGTTAATATTTTAAACAAAAAAAATATGATTCAAAATAATCACCAATATTAATCATATTTAGAATAAAAATTTGAGAAATTCACTAGTTAAAATAATTTTGTTTTTCAAAATAATGAAAGATTTTCCAATATTTTATATCCTTTTTTGGAGGCAACTTTCTTAAAGTTTACCCTAGATTCTACTTTGCTGAACATAATAGTCTACTCTATTTCATTCTGGTCAAACTAGGAAAAGACCAAAATCAAAATCCTTTTTCAAGGTTTCAACATAATTTATTTAGGAAAGCTTTAACAACTTCCTACTCCTACAATCACTCCATTAATGAGGATTAGTTACAAATCATAAAGTATATAACAAAAATGCTATTAACTACATTTTAACTTCCCCATGAATACAATAGGTTGAGGAAGTTATCTTTGTGTGCTACCATAACATAATTCATACCATGATCTGTTGCTATGGTGATTCATCAATCATCTAGTTGGCTTTTATTGCAATATGCACAACAACACCTGCAGAGCATTAAATACAACAACATGGATTTATTTCATCATCAATGTTAGAAAAGGTAATGTTCAGATTATCACTCTTGCAAATCATATGGCTACAGGAAGAAACCTACCCAAACATAGCATGGATGAAGAAATACTTATCAACATGTAATATCCTTCATTAAACCATAAAAATTATAGATTCAAGCAAACACAACATAACTGATCAATCAATACTTCAATCTTCATGTCTTAACATTTAGATAGCATATTCATAAAACATAAGTTCTTTTTCTTAAACCATAAAGTCTTAAACTATTTGTTGCAAGATAACTACTAAAAGAAAGATAAAAAGTAATCAAAATAATGGCCTTTTATAGGCTTATCAACATGGAAACTTAAAATGTTGAAAAATCCATCAAAATGAGACAAGTTTGTTTAGGACACCTATTGAAGACAAGAAGGGTCACTTAGGTGACTAATGAGTTTGAAGGTAATACAAGACCTATAATTTCTTTTCAATATTTTAATATGTCTATTAGGCCATTGGATGTAATGACTTAATCCATGATAGATGGAATAACTTGTAATAATGCACTTGGTGCACATAGTGAATGTAATTGCCAAAACATGACTTAATAGGCCTAGAAGGTTAAGGATAAGTCTATACATGGATTTATGAGTTTTGAAATGCTATCAGGGTCCTAAAAGGATAAAATCCTTTGTTAGGATTCATAGGGAGTTAAATTTAATAAGTTTTAGTTTATTTTCATGGTTTAAAAGTTCAAATTTTCCATTTAGGAGGGAAATGGAGTTTTTATGGTTTAACCACTTAACTAATCCCTCAAACTAGTTGGAAGAAGTTCGGGAAGTTAAGTTTTATTGTGATTTGCATTTGGAACTCCATTGTATGAACAAGGAAGTCTTGAGTGTATGGATAGCTTTGAGATTCAATGAAATACATGTTTGGATCAGCAAATTCTTTGTTTTAGCTTTGACACTTCTTGTTTTCATTGAGATCTAACAATAGAATAGTGATGAAAGTTTCAATAGGGTATTTTAAGGCTGTGTTACACATTTTGAATGGTTTGAGAATCATTTTACATGATTGTACTTTCACTTCCAACATATTAGACTGATTTTCCAAGCTTTCATTTCTTTTTTTTGAAGTTTTCTTGTAACTAATAACCATTCCATGGATTTAATGGCATAGAATCCATGGAATGATGATTTATTACCTTGTACCATATGAATCTAACTCAAAAGTTACAAGAGATTAAATGTAAAGTGTGATCACAAGTTGTAGGAGGGCATGTTCAATTGAAAGTTGATGGCACAAGTGTAGCAGTAGGAGTTTGGACTGAATGCCATGGTCTTTTTATGATTGGAATAGTCTATTATGGTGGATTTAATGGTGAATCAATTACCAATTGATATTGTAAAGGTTTGAAAGAGGGAGATTGGAGAAACCCTCAAAATAAAGGTTTGAAGCAACCAAATTGGGGCTTTTGGTGTTCTACATGTTTTGAGTCTAATTTCTTTTATATTTAGAGATTTTGGAACATTTCTGGATACTATCCAAGAGTTGAGACCTTGGGGATATGTTTAAATGGTATTTTCTTTGTAAAATCACCAACTTTTGAGTGTATTTGTAGTGGTATAGGCTGAATACTGTTATTTCATCCAAAAGACCAATACCTAATCTTAAGGTATGTTATAGAATGGACAAAAGGGTATTTCATAGGCTGAATATTGTTATTTCATCCAAAAGACCAATACCTAATCTTAAGGTATGATATAGAATGGAAAAAAGGGTATTTGAATATGGTTTTAGTTTTCCATGTATTTTGGAAAGTTTTTTTGTTGAAGACAAAAAGAGATAAATGTTGATTTTTATGCCTCATTAGGCTAGTTTGGAGTCTTTTTGCCTTTGTGAGAAAGGGATAGGTCAAGAAACCTTAAAAAAATTTAATCCATCTTTATATACCCTAAGTACATCAAATATATCATTGGTTTATGTTTGGAGTAACCTTAGTTGGGTTGAGTCTCTTTAAAGCCATTTGAGCACTTGAGGAAGTTGTGGGTTTGTAAGAAAATTTGTGCAAATTATGTTGTATAGGAGGTCCATCACCTTTTCCTCTACATCACAAGTACACAAAACTCTTGATCAAATATGGTATCTCATATATATCACAATGTGTCACTATACATATACAATGTGAGATCCAAAATTTGGATATCCATCTCAAAATGCATGAGGTATGATAAAAAACTATCATGATATATCAAACTAGACCTAAGACTCACTCACTCCCTTTGCAGTTGGTGGTGGCTTTGGTGGAGGATCTTGTCTTCAATTTGGTAGTTGTACTGTACCCTCTAATATTTTGGCCCACTTTGAGTAGTTAGGGAGTCCATGCCCTAGTGGCACCACAACACTCTAGGCAACATAATAATATGTGGCTCATGCAACATAATGCATTGCCTCTCACCTAGCAGTATCTCTCTCCTTGAGGAGCTTATCCACTCTTGCCTGCTTATCTATGAGCTACTAATCTTAGATTGCAATAAATATTCATACTTCCTACAACTTGGCCTCCATAGCCCATAGCCTAGCATCTTGCTCATCCTCACCTCTAGTTGGTTGCTTTACTTGCACCTCCACTCGCTCCACTCTCTGACTTCTCAGTGACTACTCCTCCTCATCCCTCACAACCTAGGCCTATGTTCACCTCCTCCTAGCTCGAGAATTACCCCAGACCTCCACCTATCTTCCTCTACCTCCATCTCCACCACCATCTCCCCCTATCTCCCCCCATCCTAAAATTGCAAGTGGGGCATCTAACTAAGTAAATCATGGGAAAATATGTCTCTGCATCTTATAGTGATAAATTGGATCAACACCTACATCTACTACCTCTGGCCTATAATCCCAAGGCTCTCACACCAACTTTGTTGTCTCTTGGAGGGCTTTGTAATAGTCTAGCATAGGAAGCCAACCCTATGCCTCCTCTCCATTGAATCATGCATAGGTGGTCATCTCCATTGAAACCACCTATCGCTCCACAAAATACTACCATACTTGATTGATCACAAATTGCTCAACAATCTCTGCATACCTACCAACTAGAGGCTGGCTATAATGCATATACTCTAGCTCCTAGGAGTTAGACCATCTATGACACTATCAGTATGGCCACCATACAAAGGATGTGAGTTCATCTAACACCCGCTGATAATATTTTAGATCTCCAATATGTGTTTGTAGTGCAAAAACTTTATATCTAAATATGTAAGGTTGGCTATGCTCTCATGGCTGCACCCACAATTGGATCACAATAATGTGCTCCCATACCCATATCTAAGCCAACACTACTTCACATGCCCAAGAGTGTCCTCCATGATATATGATCTTTTGTAGCTCATGATACATATCTACAAGGATTGTGGGCCCCCATGCCATCCTCCATGGCCATCCAATCAGGTCTGTAACTAATCTACCCCATCCTTGCGAGAAGCCCTTGTGGCCCATGTTGGTAACCAAAGCCTGGGAAACTAAAGAACAAATGAAGCACTGCAATGGGTAGTCATCACCATACTAATCTATAAGCCCCT
Source organism: Cupressus sempervirens (assembly GCA_028749045.1). Classification (NCBI taxonomy): domain Eukaryota; kingdom Viridiplantae; phylum Streptophyta; class Pinopsida; order Cupressales; family Cupressaceae; genus Cupressus; species Cupressus sempervirens. The sequence continues at coordinate 241,838,393 of CM053788.1, read as the reverse complement.
TCTAGCATAAATGGTAGTCTAAAATGGTGACATCATGAAACATTTCCTGCACTGTTGCTCTCTACTTTGTTAATGTCTGATCATAATAAACCTGTGGCATATAAAAAACCTTGCATTAGTACACCTCACATAGATATCAAAACTTAAAAATGAAAAAGGGCACTCAAACATATAATTCATTAGATCACTATAGCATGGTACTTGAAGGATGTGATATACATTCTCCACATGATTGTTGCCTCTCCAATAGGTAGGTGGAAGATGTTGTGCTTGCTATGCCATCACTCGGCTAGTGCAGTCAACAACCCATGGTTCACCCATATGTGGGGCATCTGTGTGACCCACTTCAGCCTCATAGTCGATATGGAAACCCTCTCATCATCATTGAGATGCTCTAAAACATGCAACCCCACCACTTTGGGGGCTCTAATAGGCAATTCTGGGAACACCATCTGCAAAATAATGACAAAGCAACATCAATAATATCACAAAATAGTGCTCAAACCTTCAAAATTCCACTGAAAAACACAAAAAATAGATTGTGTGATACTTTTTTCTATATGCAAGTAATACTTTTTTCTATCTAAGTATCACACAATACTTTTTATATTACCCAAGTGATACTTTTTTCTCGGGTGATATTTCACATCGGTCCGTGCGACAATTGGGTATAGCCCATATGACAATTGTTTACAAAGGGTGTGATACTTTTTTTCATGTAAAATATCGTATGATATTTCTCAAGGTACCTGTGTGATAATTTTGAAATATCGCATGATATTCCATATTTTAAACCCTAAAACATGTGAAAAATGCTCATAAATGCATTTAAAACAAAATTTGTTTGATGACTTACCAACGCCTTGTAGTCAGGAGGCCAATTGTGCAACTCTTGTGCTCAAAATGGTATCAATGGATAGGAATAACTACTAACACCATTTTCTCTCTCAAACTCACTCTAAGATCTCCAAATTCAAAAAAGACAAAATGATTTGAAAATGACATTTGGACCCATTATATAGCCTTTCAACCTAATTTTGACCCATTTTTCAAACTCCTAAGAATTCCACAAAAATTGCACCTCTAGCTAATTTTGATGTTTTGGATCCTTTTTTGGGATCAAAATCAAAATCCAAGTTCATCTTGATAGTCAAAATCACATTTTAAAATTTTACCTTCTTCTATGTAGTTAGCTAACCCCTTGAGGTGTAATCTTTGAATATTCGCTCTGGCATCTTCATTCCTACACTTCATATCTTCTTTAATTCACTTTTTCACATCCAAAATAACTTTTCTCCTTGATTTGACCTTATTTTTCATTCTTTATCCTTTGTGGTCAATTCTAGTCAAACTAGGGCATTCTATCATTTCCTTATGGTCACTCTTTGTTTCTAATCATCTATATGTCATCATGGACTTTGCTATATCTTGATTTATTCATATCTAGCTCATTTCTACATCTCCCTTACGTCATTTCAGTTTCAGTCCTGAGGGGTAGAAATACTCTATCATCACTTGCTACATCTATCTATTTCTTAGGAGCATATGTTTGATCTTTTAATTTTCTCTTGATCTATCTACTTTGCTTGGTGTTAGTATTCCTCTTGAGTTCTAACATTGTCTCTTTCTTAGTGTTTAGTACTATCGCTATTAGGCTGTACATTTAGGATTTGCTATCTCTTTCTACATTTCATTCTTTGAAATTATATATCTCTATTGTTGCCTACTTTGCTTCTAGTTTTTTTGACATAATGTGTTCCCATTTCAATCACACATTAGTCAAAGAGGGGAAAATGTAATCACCTAAAAATGGTCATCTAGACTATTAGCACCCTTCTCATCATTTTGGCCAAATTAATTAATCATTTACCTAGATCAAATTGCTAAAAATCAATTAATTTGATTACCTATAGTTTTGACTATACCATCCTAAGTTCATTATTTGATTAAAAGAACATGCCCCCTTTTAATTAAATAAAATCCCCCTTTCTTCTAATGCACTTAAAGTGTACACATAAAGTCCTTTTTCTATTTTTCAAATTAAAAGAAAAGGCTTTGTGACTTTTGTCTTATATGGGAAGTCAACTTCTATTTTATTGGTTGACTTGCTTGCGCACATGGATCACTCCTCATTTTCAAACTCCACCCTTGATCTTCCATCATCTTGATCTTGATATCCACCATCTGTATGACTTTAAAAGAGAGAGAAATTTCCCCCTCAAAGGATCCACACTCTTGAGTATTATTATGTTGTAGGTTTGCCATTCAAATTCTTGAGAACCTTTTGTGGAGAATTTCTATTTCTTGTCTACATTCTCTCATACCATATTATTTTAGCTTAGAATCATGTTGCATGTTATTTTAGCTTCAATTTTGCAATAATCTATCTCACATAGCTTAATAGTTGGATTGGTAACACTCTCATTCTTGTTAAAATAGCTACATATGCATATTCATACTAGTTTAGTCTACACTTACATTGCATTCCTGAGAAATTCTTCATGGAAATTTGCATTCTTGCATCTTGTCTTTAAGAGAACCTCTTGTTGCATGGTTTACTAGCAAGAAGAGTATCTCTAAGGCTCAGCTAAGAGCCTTCTTATGCTTGAAACACACTCTCTTGCACTCTGTTGATAGGGAGCTCTAAGTTGACATCCAAGCATTCCAAAATCATGGAATCACTTGGATAGAAGGGTTTAGGGTGTGACACATTTATAGTATACAATGACCTTGCAAGAACTATTTCAAAATGGTGTTTGTGGTAGAGGAAATATATTCAATTCTATAATCTACATGTTAAGGAAGATTGCAACTAGGGTTAAAGCTATGCAAATAACCCAAAGAAGAGGAGTACATCTTGAAGATGTTAGTGATGAAGAAGAGGCAACACCTAACCGTAATCCTAAACCTAAAGTTGAACAAGATGAAGAAAAGATTCTAAGAGTTGTATCTAGAGAAAATGCTAGAGCTTCTGTTGAAGTTGCTTGCTATGATGGAAAACTTGAGAATGATGCAATGTTCAATTGGATTTCTAAAGTGGAAAAATATTTTTAGTAAGAAGGTACTCCTAATAATGAAAAGGTTCAGATGGAAATTATCAAATTGAAAGGTCATGCATCTCTTTGGTGGGATCATTTACAAACTGACAAACATAATAGAGGGAAAGAAAACATCAAGATATGGATGAAGATGCTTGGGAATATGAAGAAGAAGTTTCTCCTTGTAGATTAGCAAGTTAGCTTGTTGAGGGAGATGCAAAATTTAAGGCAAAAAGACATGAGTGTGAAAGAATATACTGAGGAATTCTACAAATTGGATATCAGATCTAGACATGTAGATGATGAAGTGGAAAATATGGCTAGATATTTGAATGGCCTAAGGACATACATTCAAGATGAGATCAATTATTTTAAGATGGATGGTGTAGAGGAAGAATATAAATTCACTTTGAAGGCTAAAGAAAGATTGGCAAAGAAACATGATCAAAGATAGAGAGGAAGAGGTGGATTTCACAAAAGCAGGGGTAGAACTTATGGAGAAAGTAGCATATCTGACAATACAATGCAAGATAAAGGATGGATAGATGAACCTACTGGTAAAAGAGGTAATTACTCTAGAGGTAGCTATACTGGTTACTCTAGCAATAATAATAATGGAAAAAGGGAAGAAAGATCTTGGTTTAAGGGTACTTATTACAAATGTGGAGAAGGTCACCAAGCTTTTTAATGAACCAACTCTACAAAGAAGTCTAAAGGTAATAACAAAAATAATTTGGCTTGTGAATAATTTGATGAAATATCTAATGAACCTAAAAATGGTTAGAACCTAATGATGAGTAGGGTCCTCTTGATGAAGAAACTAATGAGGAACCTATTTTAAGGAGAATTTTATTTAAAATTAGATTTAAGATCAATGGAAAATATTATTGTAAAGTAATCATTCATAGAGGAAGTTCTAATAATTTTTCATTTGAAGAACTGGTTAACAAATTATAGTTGTAGAGATTGATACATCCTAAACCTTACCATGTTGCTTGGGTCCAAAAGGAGCACAAACTACTTGTAAGTGAACAATGCCTTGTTAAATTTAAAATTAGGAATTATCATGATGAAGTCATGTGTGATATTATGCCTATGGATTTCTATCATATTCTTTTGGGTGGACCTTGTAAGTATGATAGACAAGCTTTGTATGATGGTAAATTGAATTAGTATACAATTTGGGTGAATAGGAAGAAATAAATATTGTTGCCTTTGGTAGAGAAGTTGGATGGAAGTCATTGTACTATAGTTAGAGTATGTTTGGTTGAGGGTAATAAGTTTGTAAAAGAAATGAGAGAACATTTTTTTTGCTATGAATTGATTCAAAGGAAAAATGAGAAACAAGATGAGTTAGAACATGTACTTGAGATTGAACCTTGGTTGATAGAATTTCATGACATCATTTTTTATAGTGCACATGATGGATTGCCTCCTATGAGAAGTATAGGTCATTATATGGATTTGATACCTAGAGCTACTTTGCCTAATAAAACACCACATAGGTTAACACCTAATGAGAAGATTGAGCTGAATAGTTAAGCACAAGAATTTCTTAAGAAAGGTTTGATTAAGAAAATTTTGAGTCCTTGTGTAGTACCTATTGTGTTGGCACCTAAGAAAAATAAAGAATGGAGAATGTGCACTAATTCTAGAGCTATAAATAAGATAACTGTGAAATAAAAGTTTCCTTTACTTAGGATGGATGACATAATGGATAGTTTGAGTGGAGAAAATTATTTTACAAAGATTTATCTAAATAGTGGATATCATCAAATCAGGATCAAAGAAGGAGATGAATGAAAAACTTCTTTTAAGACTAATGAAGGACTATATGAGTGGTTGGTTATGCTATTTGGTTAAACTAATGCACCTAGTACTTTCATGAGGTTGATGAATGGATTTTTCAAAATATTCTTGGGTAAATTTGTGATTGTATACCTTGATGACATTTTGATATTCAATAAGAATAAAGAAGAGCACCTTGAACATACTAGACAAGTATTGCAAATATTGAAGGAGGAAAAGTTGCCAATTAAACTAAAGAAATTCTTATTTATGAAAGAAGAGATTATGTACCTTGGTTTTGTAATATCAGCTAATTATTTGAAGATGGATCCTAAAAAGGTTAGAGTAATTCTTAATTGACCTACACCTGAGAATTTTGGGGAGGTAAGATCATTTCATGGATTGGCTAGTTTTTATAGGATGTTTATCAAAAAATTCAGTTCTATTTGTAATGTTATGAATAAGACTATGAGAGGAGATAAAAGGGATTTCAAATGGACACATGGAGCACAAAAGAGTTTTGAAACATTAAAATAAAAGATTACAAAATGGCCTACACTTTCCTTGCCCAATTTTAGTAATTTTTTTCAAGTTGAATGTGATGCTAGTAGATGTGCAATTAGAGTTGTTTTGAGTCAAGAAGGAAGACCTATAACTTTCTTTAGTGAGAAATTGAATGATGATAATAAAAAATATTCAATTTATGACTAGGAATTATATGCAATCATTAAAGCTTTGAAAAAGTGGAGACATTATTTGATGCCTAAGGATTTTGTATTATATACTGACCATAAATCTTTGTAGTATTTGGGAAGTTAGAATAAGTTGGATCAAAGACATATAAAGTTGTTGATGCATTGAGCCAAAAAGAAATTTTTTGATAGAGATGAGAGTTGAGGTACTTGGCTTTGATGATTTGAAGTGTTTGTATGAGATTGATCTAGATTTTTTTGAACCTTGGAAATGTTGTATGGAATAGATGGTGAGTGATAAGTGGATTGATTATTTCATTCAAGAGGATATGTTGTTCAAAGGAATTTAGTTGTGCACACCTAGAGGATCTATGAGAGAGAATGCAATGAAGGAAAAATATAGTGATGGAATTGTTGGACACTTTGGGATTGATAAGACTATAAAATTAATTTCAGAAAGAAACTTTTAGCCACAAATTTATAGAGATGTGTAAAGAATGGTTAGAAGTTATAGAATTTGTCAAGTGGAAAAAGGAACTAGTCAAAATGTGGGATTTTATTCACCTTTACATGTACTTGATAGACCTTGGGAACATGTAAGTATGGATTTTCTTCTTGGATTGCCTAGAATTCTGAGGGGAAATGATTTTATTTTGGTAGTGGTTGATATATTTTCAAAGATGGCTCATTTCATACCTTGTAAGAAGACCTCTAATGAATTACATGTAGCTAAGTTATTTTTCAAGGAAGTGGTAAGATTACAAGGTTTGCCTAAGACTATTGTTTTAGATAGAGATACTAAGTTAATATGGGTTACTTTTGGAAAACACTTTGGAAGAAGTTGAATATAGATTTGAAGTTTAGTTCTACATTTATCCCTCAAATAGATGGACAAAATAAATTAGTGAACAAGAGTTTAGGTAACTTGTTGAGATGTTTGATTGGAGATAAGCCTACTAATTGGGATTTACTTTTGGCACAAGTAGAGTTTTCCTACAATAATTTTGTGAATAGAAGTACTAAGAGGACACCTTTTGAAAATTTTATTAGGTTTCATCCTAAAGAAACCACTAAGTTGAGAGATTTACCTACTAAGATAAGGAGAAGTGTTGAAGCTAAAGATTTTACAATTTTTATGAGGACTTTACATAAGGATATTAAAAGGAATTTGGAAGATAGTAATCAAAAGCATAAACATAGAGTTGATAAAATAAAGAGACATAAATATTTTGAAGTTAGTGATGATGTCATGATTCACTTGAAGAAGAATAGATTTTTAGTTGGTACCTATAGTAAGTTGAAAATGAAGATATTTAGACCTTGTGAGATTCTGAAGAAGTTTGACAGTGGAAATACCTATGAACTAGAATTACTAGAATATATGGATATATTACCTATATTCAACATTGGAGATATCTCTACATATTATGAGTCTAATGATGAGAATGAAAATAACCCAAATTATCTTACAAAGAAAAAAGACAACATTGAGAAGATTCTTAATATAAGAGTAAGAAAGAGTACTAGAGGAAAGGACTGCATGGAATATTTAGTTCAATGGAAAGACAAACTAGTTGAAGGCAATTCATGGATTATACAAGATGAGTTAGCACTTTATGATTCTTGTCAAACTATGACCAGTGCTTGATGTGCACATTAGTTCTTTATTAACCCTAATTGTCTGATGTAGAAGCATCTTGGGTCTTGGAGAAATCTTGCATCAACCAAAAATATTTCTTATTTTCTGTACCTGTCTGCTATTCATGAAGTAGCTGTTATTTTTTGTGGTTTCATGGCATGTGAAGTTAACATCTTGTTAAGGAATTTATGGTATCTTAATCATAAGTGTGCAAGCTTTGATCATTCATACGTCTTGAGTTGTGTGATGCTCTTTGTGGTCTTTGTTTCCTACATTTCTCTTCTTGTGTGGTGTGTTGTTTCTATTGGCATGATTTTTCAAGTCATGGTGGCATGTTGCAAAGTTAGGAGCCTTTGAGAATGCATCACTTCATGTTTATATTTTCTTTGGTTTTGGTTTACACCTCCAAGGTTGGACCTATAATGTAGTAAAATTCTTGACTATCCAACTTGTGCCTTAGTTGGCTATATAAGAAACTTGGTTAGAGGTAGTTCAAGATAGGAAAAGGTAGTAACAATAGTAGGATATTGAAGAAGAATGTAGGAATGCGAGTTTGGATTCTTACTCCATAATTTTATTGTATATGGTTGTAACTCAAAAGGCCTCACAATCAGGCATGCTATTTGATTTCTTCTAATAATTACAATAGTGTGGCAGCCAGTCATCAAGCCTTCTATTCAATGTGTTTCTTATTAATTACACCTGAGTAAAAGTATGGAATTTTTCCTTAAGTACATTGGTTTGTATGTTGCTTCCATGTGTAACTCTAAGTAGGGGATGTTTAAGGCTAATTTTTTTCATTCTCCCTGCATCACATTCTAATATTTAGTAAAACTAAAGAAGACATCTTGAGCATATCAAATAAGTATTGTAGAAAGTGAAGGAGGAGAAATTCCTAATTAACTAGAAGAAATGTCCATTCATGAAGGAAGAAATTGTATATCTTGGCTTTTTCATTTCAGCTGATGGTTTGAGGTGGATCCAAAAAGGTGAAAGCTATTCTTGATTGGCCTACACCTAAGAATTTTGGAGAGGTAAGATCATTTCATCGATTGGAAAGTTTTTATAGGATGTTTATTAGAAATTTTAGTTCTATTTGTAATGCTATGAGTGAGACTATGAGAAGATATAAAAAGGAATTCAAAAGGACACAGGGAGCACAAAAGAGTTTTGAGCTATTGAAATAAAGGATTATAGAATTACCTACACTTTTTTCACTTGATTTCAAAAAAGTTTTTCAAGTTGAATGTGATGCTAGTGGAAGTGTTATAGGGGCTTTTTGGAGTCAAGAGGGAAGACACGTAGCTTTCTTAGTGAGAAATTGAATGATGCTAAGAGAAAATATTTAGTTTATGATCAGGAATTCTATGCTATTTATCAAGTTTTGAAGAAATGGAGACATTATTTGATACCTCGATATTTTGTGTTTTATACTAACCATAAAGATTTGTAGTTTTTGGGATGTAATAATAAATTAAATTTGAGACAAATGAAGTGGGTTGAGTTTTTATAGAACATTTCTTTTTCATTGAAGCATAAGAGTGGACAATCAAACAAGGTTGTTGATGCTTTGAGTACAAGAAGGAATTTGTTGATAGAAATGAAAGTTGGGGTACTTGGTTTTAATGACATGAAGTATTTGTATAAGACTGATCTTTATTTTTTTAGAACCTTGGAAAGTTTTTAAATATCAAATGGTGAGAGATAAGTGGATTGGTTATTTCATTTAGGAAGATATATTGTTTAGGGGAATTTAATTGTGCATACCTAGAGGATCTATGAGAGATAACATCATGAAAGAGAAATATAATGATGAACTTGCTAGACACTTTAGGATTGATAAGATAATAAAGTTGATTTTATAGAGGTACTTTTGGCCACGAATTTATATGGATGTATAGAAGATGGCTAGAAGTTGCAGAATTTGTCAAACAACAAAAAGAGCTAGTCATAATTTGGGATTATATTCACCATTGCCTATACCTTATAAGCCTTGGGAAGATATCAATATGGACTTTGGTATTGGTTTGGCTAAAAATCAAAGGGGTAATGATTCTATTTTGGTAGGAGTTGACAGATTTTTTTTAAATGGTTCATTTCATACTTTGTAAGAAGATGTCTTATGTAGTAGATGTGGCTAAATTATTCTTTAAGGAAGTGGTAAGATTGCATGGTTTTCCTAAAACTATTATTTTGGATAGGGATACTAGGTTTACTAGTTAGTTTTGGAGCACACTTTGGAACAATTTGAATACAAAGTTAAAGCTTAGTTGTACATTTAATCCACAAATAGATGGACAAACTAAAGTTGTGAATAAAATTTTGGATAACTTGTTGGGATGTTAGATTGGAGATAAGCCTACTAATTGAAATTTGATTTTTGCAAAAGAAGAGTTTGCATATAATAATTTTTTGAATAGGAGCACTAAGAAGACACTTTTTGTGATTATTACTGGCATGAATCCTAAGGGAACTATTGGGTTGAAGGATTTAAACCTTGAGACAATTTTTTTTTGAAGCTGAGGAATTTGCAAATTTCATGAAGACTTTACATGAGGAAGTGATAATGAACTTGGAGGACAATAATTTGGGATAAAAATAGAGAGAAGATAAAAGGAAGAGACATAAATCTTTTGACATTGGAGATGAGGTTATGATTAATTTGAAGAAGAACAAGTTTCTAGTTGGTACCTATAGTAAATTGAGAATGAAGAAGTTTGGTCCTTGTAAGATTCTAAAGAAGTTTAACAATGGAAATGCTTTTGAAGTTGAATTACTAGAAGATATGGATATTTTACCTATAGTCAACATTTTTTATATCTTTAAGTATTTTGAATAAGATGATGAAGTGAAAAATAACCTTGATTATCCTAAGAAGAAGATAGATAACATTGAAAGGATTTTGAAAAGTAGAATAAGTAAGAGAACTAGAGGAAAAGACTACATGGAATACATAGTTCACTGAAAAGATAAACCAATTGAAGATAGTTCATGGATTACAAAAGCTAAGTTGGATCTTTGTGATTTAGGTCAGAATACTAGTAATGCCTAATGTGGACATTAGTTATTTATTAACCCTAGGTGTCTAATGCAAGAGCTCTTGGGTCTTTGAGAAATCTTGCATCAAACACAAATATCTCTTAATTTTTGTACTAGTATATTATCCATGAAGTAGCCATTGTTGCTTTTGGTTTCTTATTGTGCACAACTGATATCATGTTGAGGACATATCCTAGATCCTTGTCCTAAGTGTGTGAGTTCTAATGTTTCATATTCTTTGAGTTATGTGTTATTCTTTACGGTCTTTATTTCCTAATTTTTTCATCTAATGAGGTGTACTATTTCAATTAGCATGGTTTCCTATGATTACATGACATCTTGTGTGTTTGGAAGCCAACTTCTAACACACATGTGGACCTATATTTGAGTGTATGTGATATTATATTATACTTTTCTTTGGGTTTGGTTTACTCTTCCAAGATTGAGCCTATAATGTAATTAAATTCCTAACTAGCTGACTTGTGGTTTAGTAGACTATAAAAGTAGCTTGGTTAAAGGTAGGTGATCATTGGAGAGATGGGACCTTAGATTCTTAGAAGAATTAGAAGATATAAGATGCAAGCTTAATTTTGATTTCATAGTTTCAATTGGCTGCAACCCAAAAGGCCTCATATTTAGGCATGTTGTTGTTTTATATGTGAAGTTAAATAATTACACTTATTAATATGCTACATTTGGTTTCATGTTTTCTGCTATTTATCTGATTTCTATGTTTAAGCTTTTGTGTGAAACTTTGAGAAGGGGATGTTTGTAGGTTTAAGGTGCGTCTATTCCTCTCTTATTCCTCCCTTTCACATCCACTCTGCATCATGAGAGAATTCAAATTTGAATTATTTCTAGCAGATCAAGTCATCGTGGTTACAAAATATTTGTGAATATTGTTCATGCACACTACATCTAATAAGAACATTACATCAAAGTAATAGGAGGACAAGCTAGGTATCTAGTAACAATGTATCAAAGAAATAGCTATTATGACTAGATCATCCCATAAATATTTTTATAATCACTACAAAAATGAATCCCACTAAGGGTGAACCCTAATAGGTTAGTTTTATTAAATCCCCTAATAGGGTGACACATTAGTTTGTGTTCAAAAGTCCTCTAATCTAACTTCTCTTAGCTGGGAAAAACTTTCATAGGTCTTGTCTAATTCCCTTAGCTAGGTGGCACCTAACACTTTCCTTATAATATTTTAATAGATGTAATCTCTTATTTGACCACACTTTAGGAGAGTTAAAGATTTGTGAGGATATTCTTACACACCATGGTTTTAACACTAGTTGGGTTTCCATAAGATAAATATTATGTTATGCGATGCTATGTTTATCATTATTATTATTTCTTAATCTTGACTAGTTTAGTTATAGCTAGCATTAACTTGTAGACTAGTGTGAAGATAGACATGTAAGAAATATAAAGTATATTGATTCACCCTCCCTCTAAGTATACTCACCTATTTGTAGACCAAACATTGGTGTCAAATATTGCAGGAACATCCTAGGCTTGTTGGAAATCCTACAAGATGGTGTGGTTTGACCTTGGAGTTGGAGGATTTGGTAAAAGAAGTAGGAGGGGCTCAATCATTGAAGGCACTCAACATGCACTTAGAGCTCGGTGATGCTAGTTGCTTTGTTAACTAAGTAGCTCAATTAGTGAAGGGTCTCAGTCCATGAAGGACCAAGGTGGAACTTTACATATACTATGTCTTGGTTTGCACTGGGAATTGGTAGTAGTTTTTCCTAAGTTGGATCGATCTATGATGGAGCTGAATTATGCTTGGTGGGATGCTGATGCTCAATGGTGATTTTTTGACACTCGATTTGGTCTTGGCCTCTATGGTGCCTAAGTTGTTTATGAGCTGAATTTTGGCATTTAATTTGTGTATAGGTATTTAATTTGTGTTGCAACTGACTTGTGGCTTGCATGGGCATTTAATGTAAGGGTTTATTTTAATTTTTAATGGACTAAGTAGACTTATGTCTTAGTTAGGTATAAGTAGGGGGTCTTGTGGAGTCTTTAGACATTCATTTCATTTTAGAGGAGTGATTATAAAGAGTCATCCATCTTGAAGAAGAGGATGAAGTGTAGGAGCAAACTTTGAAGGGCCAGTAGTTGAGGGTTGGGAAACAAGGAGATTTCTTGGTGGGCTTGCAAGGACAAGTTTTGATCTTCCTTGGAGGTTTCTACCAGAGTGTGGATCTAGACAAGCTAGGAATAAGATTGAGTTGGATCTTGAGGGATCTTGTAGAACTATTTTTGTAATTGCTTTTGTGTTTGACCCTAACCTAGAAGGCCTTACAATTGGGCATATTACATGTAAACAATTATTTTATGAATAAAATATTGAGAATTGGTATCAGATCTTGCATAGTTGTTGTGTTTCCACTATGTGGTTATTTGCAAGGATCTAGATTACCTCCAATAGGGGTACCTTTGGATTCTCAATGCATCAGGTTGCATTGTTATTGTGTTTCCATTATGGTTATTTGTAGGGATCCAGATTACCTCTAGTAGGGGTACCTTCAATTTCTTGGTGCATTAGGCGGTATTAGAGCACAATTGTTCCTGATTATGTAGACTAAGTGTGAAAGATGAGGTAGTTTGTACAAGGACTTGCGTAAAGGTTGGAAGTAAAGGTTGAATTTGTGGAGCTGATTAATCTTTTGGATTTGTGAATTTATTGCATTCGGACCTTGAAAGATGCCTCCAAGAAGATTGAACCCTGGGGTGATTGATGATCTTAGTGATTCTGTGGAAGAAAAGGATCTCATAGAATATTAAAGCATAATTTAGATATGAGATGGTGTTGATGAAGAGTGATATGATTGCTGAAATTATGAGTATTATAGGTGGTGTACCTTAACATGTGGGTACTGAAGTTGATTATGAGGAAGTTGTTGAAGAATTTGAACTTGTTAGATCTAGTGGTGAGGACATAATTGATCATGTGGAGGGACCTATGGGAAATAGGGCCAATCATTTTGCTAGGCCTAGATCTTGGTTGAAGTTGAAGCATAAGATGGAGGTTTCTAATTTCTCAATTATTTTGAATCCTAGAGACTTGATTGATTAGATTGGTGAATTGCAAGACTACTATGAGCTTGAGGATATAGGAGATCCACTTAGAGTAAGTTTGGCACAAACTAAGTTGAAAAGACATGCTAATCTTTGGTGGAAAGAATTGCAAAGAAATAGAGAGGAGGAAGGTGAAATGAAGATCACTAGATGGAGGTTGATGGTAACTAAGTTGAAGGCTAAGTTCATTCCTGCTAATTATGAACTTGAGTTGTTCAAGAGGTTGCAAAATTTGAAATAGAAATATATGGTTGTGAAATATTATACCAAGGAGTTCTACAAGTTGACTATTTAGTCTAGGCATAGAGAATTTTAAAAGGAGAAGGTAGCTCGGTACATTAATGGTTTGAGATTCAATATCCAAGATGAGGTTGGTATGTTGAAGATTGATTTAGTTGAGGATGATTATCAATATTCCCTAAAGGTAGAAGATAAGTTGAAGAGGAAAAGTCAAGGTAATTCCATAGGGAAGGAGAAGCAAGATAGCTTGGCTAAAGCTAAAATGAGTGTAGAAGATGAACCAAAACCTATTGATTAGAAGAGAAGAATAGATAGAGGTGAGTTTAAGGGTACTTTCTACAAATGTGGAGAATTAGGAAATAAATTTTATGAATGTCCTAAGGCTAGTGATAGAAGAGATTTTGTTGTGAATGAGGTTGAAAACCCTACAAGTAAACTTGAGCAAGGAGAGAGTTTACTATCTCAGTGAGTAATGATTGGTTAGAGGACAATGGAATCTTTTCAGAGGACTAGTTTGTTTAGGACTTGTTGTAAGTATGGTGGTAAAGTATATAAGATGATTATGGGTGGTGGTAGTACTAATAACCTTATTTCTAAGGAGATGGTTCAAAAACTTGGTTTTAGAAGAATGAGACATCCTTATCCTTATTTAGCTGGTTGCAACGTGAGCATACTTTGGAAGTGAGGGAGTAGTGCCTTGTTGATTTCTAGATTAGACTATATAATGATCAAGTGTTGTGTAGTCTTGTGGACATGAATAGTTGTAATTTATTGCTTAGTAGACCTTGGCAATATGATTGCAATGTTGTGCATGATTGTGTCAAGAATGTGTTTTCAATTGAGAAAGTTGACAATAAGCATTCCCTAATTCCTTTGTAGAATGAAGAACTTGGTAGAAGGAACCTAAGTATTTGTAGCCAAGTTGAGTTAGCATATTTTGAGAGGGTTAGAGATCAATGTGGAAAGAAAAACTTTGGAATACTAAGGGTGGATGTGAGGAAGTAGAAGAAGGTCAAGGGAAGGAGTGTACAAGTTGAGGACTTGGAGGATATGTATGTGAAGAACCAATTTGGGAATTATGTGCTGAATCCTAGAAGATGTTCTTCCAGCTACTAAGAACATCATTTTGAACCTAGGGTGTCTGATGTAGGAGCATCTTAGGCTTGCTAGAAATCTTGCAAGATGGTGTGGTTTAACCTTGGAGTTGGAGGACTTGATCAAAGAAGGAGGTACTCAGACATCGAAGGAATTCAACATGTACTAGGAGCTTGATGATGTTGGTTGTAGTGTTAACCAAGTAACTTGGTTAGTGAAGGGATTCAATCTGTGAAGGTCAAACTTGATGTATACTATGATTCAATTTAAACTAGGACTCGATAGTAGTGTTGCACGAGTTGGCTCAATCTATGATAAAGCTCAGTTATGCTTGGTGGGATGCTAATGCTCAGTGGTGGTTTTCTAACTCTTAGTTTGGTCTTGGTCTCTATGGTGCTTGAGTTATCTGTGAGCTAACTTTTAGAATTTAATTTGTGTATAGGTATTTAATTTTTGTTGTAGTTAACTTTTGGCTTGCATGGGCATTTAATTTAAGGAATTATTTTAATTTGTAATGGACTAGGCTGACTTGTGGCTTAGTTGGGTATAAGTAAGGGGTCTTGTGGAGTCTTTAGGCATTAATTTCATTTTGAAGGAGTGATTTTAGAGATTCATCCATCTTGGAGAAGAGGATGAAGTGTAGGAGAGAACTTTGAAGGTCTAGTAGCTAAGGCTTGGGAAACAAGGAGATTGCTTGGTGGGTTTGTGAGCATAAGTTTTGATCTTCCTTGGAGGTTTGTACTAGAGTGTGGATCAAACTAGCTGGGATTAGGATTGAGTTGGATCTTGAGGGATCTTGTAGAACTATTTTTGTAATTAATTTTGTATTTGGCCCTAAATTGGAAGGCATTACTGCTGGATACATTGCATGTAAACAATTATTTTATGAATAAAGTGTTGAGAATTGGTATTAGATCTTGCATTATTTTTGTGTTTCCATTGTGTGGTTATATGTAGGAATTTGGATTACCTCTAGTAGGGGTACCTTTTTATTCTCACTACATTAGGTTGCATTGGTTTTATGTTTCATTTATGTGGTTATTTGTAGGGATCTAAATTACCTCCAGTAGGGGTACCTTTAGATTCTCGTTGCATCATCAGAGCATAGGTCCTCTAAAGTAAAGAGTCTAACAACTCAAGGTAAAAATCAAGATTTTAAAAAGTAAAGCACCTAGGTTTTCCAAAAAAAACTATAGCTCATGGTGTAGGAAAATGAGGTTGCATATAAGAACTCTTGGGGATGGATACTAGAGTCATGTGGAGATAAAATATGTTGAACCTATCACTCCACTTAGCACAAACTAGATAAAGGAAAAAGAAACTCACATAGAAACAATGTATTCTCTAGTTGGCACTTTGTCTTATGTTAAATACAAGGATGTAGAGGAGTTGGAGATGGCTTATGAGATGTTGGAAAAGATCAAAATCATCTATGTCGGTGACAAGCATGTTCAAAAGGGTAAAGTGACAGTTTGAGAGGAAAGTATGACAAGAGGAGAATATAGGAAGGAGAAGACATTGAAACATATGGAAAATGGGTTAAATATGTGATGCTAGAAATTAGAGATATTAGAGGCATGTTACATGAAGAAGATGTTGTAAGAAAGATACAAAGAACCTTTTTACCCAAGAATTCCATAAGGGTCTCATCCATTCAGGAGCCGAGATCAATAGAGAAAATGGAGGTCTCTCAATGCCTTGATAGGAAATCTCACTGAATTTTACCTAAACAATTTGTGTAAGATTAATTAAAAGCCTTAGTTGTACCCATCATAACTCAAAGAGGAAAGCACTTCTAGATAGAGAAGAGAGCTGGAGAGTCTTTATGAAGAAGAAGCCCAATAAGAAGAGATGGATACTCTGCTTGCAAAAAGAATGATAAGAGGAAAATGGAAGCACAAAGGTAAGATTACATTCAAAAAATTTAATTGCAAAAAGGTAGGACAATATGCTACTAAATGTCTAGAGCTATTTAAGGAGAACAAAAAAAATGGCCAAGCTCTAAAGGAAAGGAGAAGAAGTGATGTTGCATTACTAAGGAAGGTGTGGCTGATGAAGAGTCAAATAGTGTAGACAAAAAAGATGAAGATGAAATATATTTTATCACTATAATAGAAGAAAGGGTGGAGATATCCCTAATAATAAGAGATAGATAATTGACAGTGGTTGTTCACACCACATGTTATATAACAAGAGCAAATTTCATGAGTTGGAGGTGTACAATGGAGGAATGATCAAGTTTGGAAATAACTCACCATGGGAAATCATAGGTAAGGGCATTGTATCCCTAAATGAATCCACTAAATATAAAGATATATTTTTGGTGGAAGGTCTCAAGTATAACCTACTAAGTGTAACTTAGTTAATGAATAAAGCTTATAAGTTTAAATTTAACAAAGGTTCTTACAAAATCTTTGACAAGATAGGTAAACTACTAGCTATAGGAGGAAAAAATAGAGGCAATCTCTTCTATCTCAATATTTTTGAGACAAATTTATTAGTAGTTAAGAATCATAGTACTTTTTTATTGCATTGAAGTTTATGTCATGTAAAGTTTGAAAGCATTGTTAAGGTAGGAGAGAAGAAATGTGTAAGAGGCCTATCTCCTATTACTAAACCTAACAATATAATATGCAAATACTATCAACTAGGAAAATTAGTCACTTCTAGTTTCTATAGCAAGTCATTTACCTTTAAATAGGCTTTAGAGTTAGTTCATATTGACTTGTATTGTCCTATGAGTACTAAGAGTGTATCTCACAAAAAATACTTTATATTTCTTATTGATGATTTTTATAGAATGGTGTGGATTTCATGCCTAAAGGAAAAGTTAGAATCCTTTCACATATTCAAGACCTATAGGGAAAAGGTGGAAAGGGAGACTGGTAAGGTTTTGAAGTGTCTAAGATTAGAACAAGGTGGTGAGTTCACCTCACAAGAATTTGAAATCTATTATCAAGAGCACATAATCAAAAAATGAATATCAACTCATAGGAAACCACAACATAATGGTGTTATAGAAAGAAGAAACCAAACAATCATAAATTATGCTACAAAATTGATGATTCAAAATACTATTGCATAGATCTACTAGAGATAAGCTATGAGCATAGTTGTATACATCTTGAATAGGGAACATGTGAAAAAGGAAACCAAGAAAACTCCCTATAAACTGTGGTTTGGGCACTCACCTTTAGTGAGTTACTTCAAGGTATTTGAAAGAAAATGATACATAAAAAGAGATTAATATCAAGGGAAGATTGAACCAAAAAGTGATGAAGGTATATTCTTGGGATACTCTATTAAGGGAAACATGTATCAGTGTTTGAACCTCTAGATGAATAAAATTGTGGAATCTACTAGTGTAAAGGAAGATGAGTTCTCATAGAAGAATGAGGAATAAAGAAAGAAGGAAGAAAAAAATTACAATAATTTGAATACATTGCAATAAATTATTTAGTGGATGTAGTACCAGTGGAAGAAGAAGTTGTGCCAGCATAGGTAGAAGTTATTCAACCCAAAGAACCAAGGGAGGAAGTAGTATAGAGAGAACCTGTGCTAGACAAGAAAGTGAGAAAACACCAATGAACTAATGAAATAATTGATGATAAAGATGTTGGAGTGATGATGAGGAGAAAAGAAAGAGAGACAACATGTCTTCTCTCACATATGGAACCCAAAGACACAAGGGAAGAAATCAAAGATGAAGACTGAAGAAAGGCCATGGAAGAAGAAATTGACCAGATAATAAAGAATGACATGTGGACCTTGGTAACTTGGCCAAAGGAAAAAAATGTCATTGATACAAAATGGGTGTTTAGAAATAAAATGAATGAGGATAAGTAGTCAAAAATTAGGCCAAACTTTTCTTCAAGGGATATATGCATGAAGAAGGAATAGAATGGAGAAACCTTTCCACTAGTGTCCAAACTAGAAGGATTCAAGATGATCCTAGTATTCAAGACATACAAGGAGTTCAAAGTGTACTAGATGGATGTGAAATTCATATTTATGATGGAGTTTTAGAGGAAGAAGTGTATATTAATAAACTAGAAGGGTTTGAATATTAAGAAGGCAAGAACCAAGAGTGCAAACTAAAGAAATCCATGTATGGACTAAAACAAGCACCAAGAGCATGGTATGAGAGGTTGCAATTATACTTGATACAAACCAACTTTGTAAGAACAAGCAATGAGAACATCATATACCTAAAGAAGGAAACATGAGTTGGTTTTCTAATTTTTAATATATTTGTAGATGACCTCATCTTTAGAGGAAATTTTAAGATGTTTACTAAATTTTCTAAAGAAATGAAGAGAGAATTTGAAATGTATGTGATTAGTGAGATCAAGCTCTTCATGGGCTTCAAGTGTCCCAATTGAAAGAATGAATCTTCATAGGGAAAATAAAGTACGTGATGGAGATTCTCAAGATATTCAATATGGAAGAACCTAAACTGGTAGGCACCCCAATGGTAATCACTTGTAACCTATCGAAAGAAAATGAGAGGCATGAAGTGAATGAAACTTTGTACCGATCAATAATTTGTAAATTATAGTATGTTATACATAGTAGACCAGATATTGCATAGGTAGTTGGAATAGTGGCTACATTCTTAGTCAACCCAAAGAATTGACACATGGTAGCATTGAAAAGAATCTTCATATATCTAAAGGGTACTAAAGAATATGGCTTATGGTATCCTCACAAAGGAAACTTTGAGCTCAACATCTTTACTAATACTAACTAGGAGGGGATTATAAATGATAGAAAGAGCATGACCAATGGTTCATTCTTTCTTGGAGGAAGATTGGTTGCATGGACTAGCAAGAAGAAAAACTACATATTGTAGTAAACTACATAAGTGGAGTATGTAGTTACAACAATGAACTACACTAGGGTTATTTAGATCAAAGAACTACTTGAAGGCATTCAAGAAAAGATGAAGGAACTAGTGGTTATTAACTATGATAACACAAATGCAATCAACATATCAAAGAACTCAATAATGCACTTGAAGACCAAGCATATATCAATAAAATATCATTTTTAAAGAGAGTAAGTGCAAGAGAAAGAGGTAAAGCTAGAGTATGTACCAGCAAAAGAACAAGTAGCTGATATATTCACAAAACCTCTTCAAAAGGATATTTTTGAGTATCTAATAAAGAAGTTAGGGGTATTACCCCTATCAAGCCTAAATTAAAGAAACAAGGAAAGCATTAATCCATGATCCACAAATGGAAAAAATATTAGTATGGATTGATGAGAAATGGTGACTACTCCACAAGGGGAGCAGTCATGGAGATATATTGTACACCTTTGGCACTGATGTAAAAGAGGGAAATGTTATGAAGTCAAGGGGGAGTAGTTAATTGGAGAAGTTAACAATTTATGATCACAAGGGAAGAAGACCACTAATAGTGAAGAAGTCCAAAGAAATTAAAAAAGTAGAGAATAGAAAGGAGTGAAGTCAAGAAGAACCTAGTGAACTCACAAAGATGACTCAAAGTAGTCAAAGGACATGGATGCATCATCTTAGGGGGAGATGTTGAGTAAAGAGAAGAAGAAGAAGAAGAAGGTGAAATCATGGCATTATCTGCTAAGCATGCAGTAGTGATAAAATATATGAGTGAGATCAAAGTGTTACCATAAATTCCAAAGGGGGATATTATTTTCATAATTGGAAAAATATTAAGGACTAACCAATGGAGTTACTAGTGTACTCAATTATGACTTAGTTGTCATTGATGAAAAGGTGAAGAAGGATTAGTGACCAATATGAAGCCATGATTTTTGAAGCAAACTAAGCATATATGTAAGACCTTAGTTCACAAGGGTGATTAGAGAAAGGAGAAGGACAAACCCAATAGAGGTGATGATAAAGGACAACCACTTAAATGGGTTCATGATAAGTGAGTAAAAATATAAAGGAAGATGTCAAATATTTAAGGAAGATGGTGTGATCGATAGTGATGCAAAATGGTTAGGGCCAAGTCAACAAGAGGAAGTTAATAAAAAGATACTTGTGACTACCACATCACGAAGTAGGTAGAAATGTACTCTTTATTGCATTTAATGGTGATGGTGTTGTCACATTGAGGAAAAATAAAATAATTCAAATTTGAATTCTTTCCAACAGATCAAGCCATCATGGTTATAGAACATCCATTACTTTTTTTATGCATCATCATAACAATAGGAGGATAAGATAGGTATGGGCTTTTGAATTAAAATTTTGAACTCATAGATTAGGGTTTTGAAGAAAAGTGTGCAATAATTATATAAGGGAATGTTGCTTCAACAAAAAATGTTAGATTAAAAAGTGAATAGAAAGACAACCATATAGTTGAGCTAAGTGTAACCTCAAAATTGGAAGAGTGACATTGAGAAGTCACAAATAGAGTGTGAAAGAATGTGTTTTGAGGAGAAGCCTATGTGCTTGATTGAGATAACTGATGAAGCATGTAGTAGCCATGAGAGTCAAGTACATATGAAATTGTGTTTGAGTTTCATAACCAAGGTAGAGTTGAGAAAAAATTACAGACAAATCCAAGGAGAATAAAAAAGATATATATTCAAGTTAACTGTAGTAGCTATTTTGATTAGATCATCCCCTTTGATGTTTTATAACCACTAAAATATAAAATATCATTGAGGGTAGACCCTACTAGGTTCTTTGTATTAAATCCCCTAATAGGCTGGCACATTAGTTTGTGTTTAGAAGTCCTCTAACCAAGATTCTCTTAACTATGAAAATATTTCATAGGTCTTACTAAAATCCCTTAATCAGGTGGCACCTAGCAGTGCCCTTATAATATTTTAACAGAGATAAGCTCTTGACCAGGTGCACTTTAGGACACTGAAAGCTTTGTGAGGATCATCTCATACACTATGGTTTTAATCCTACCTAGGTTCCATGAGATAACTAATGTGTTCTGTGATACTATATTTTTCATTATTATTTTTTCTTGATCCTAACTACTTAAGTTATAGCTAGTATTAACTTGTAGACTAGTGTAGATATAGACATGTGAGAAAAGTTGAAGTTATATATATTATATTGATTCACTCGCCCCTCTTAGCATACTTTCTTGTGTGTAGACCAACAATAGTAGTAGTAACAACAACAATATATATCATATCACTAAATTCAAATCTATTTCTATCTTTTAATCATGACAATCAACAATTATCATGGTTGTCATTGCACATTTATTATATGAATTTACTTGATGGCTTTTGTTCAAGGATCATATTAAACTTTATTTTCAATTAAATGACATTGTTATTATCACTAGTTGTTTGATCAATGCAAAGAAATAATGTCCTAGTGGTCATTGCGTTTAAGTTCTTCTTATTATTAAGAGGAATTATTTAATAATAACTTTGTAATAGATAAGACATCAATCTAGATAATTTGATATTCAAGCCTTGGAAAGATCCAACCTTCGATTTGAAAATAAACCTTTAATGTCTTTATTTTTTTAATTTCTTTTTATCCTAGTGCTAAGGTGACTATATTCTTTGAAGAATTGGAAGAATTTATGCCAAATTTTACTAATCCTCATTAGTGTGTTAATTTCTTTTCTTGACATCACATGTCTTATAATATCTTAAAATGATGTAATGTTAAGGGTTGTCCAACAAAGTTTTCTAAAGACTTAAGTGTAGGGAAGATGCATGTAGAAGTAATCTCATATTTTTTTGGCCAAAACCTACATCAATTTTAAGCATGAGAAAGTGGAAACCCTATAGGATTTCATGATTTGTTGATTTAGGAATCAAAGATGGATTAAATGTCTCAAATTGTGAAATAAAAAACAAGGACTGGAGATGATATAAATTAATTATTAGAAGAAATACTAAGAGGGATTAATTAACCTTAATAAACTAATTTTGGATTAACTAATTTATTAAGTGAAAAGAAATGAGAATTAAAATTATTTAATTGAATTAACTTAACTCATTAATCTTAATCTTAATAGAGGAAAGGGGATGAAAATAATTACTTACAAGAATGTGGTAGAATGCTTGATTAATTAATTAATTAATTTGAAAAAATAATGACAAGGAAACTAGTGGTGAATTTTAGGGTGTTATAAAACATGATTTAGTTAGTGATCTTCTCCTTGAATGATGGAGGACACCATGAATTTCATTTGTAACTTTCTTTTAAAAACATATAATTTTAGAAACCTTCATTAATCTAAAATCTAGATGATTTTTAAAATTTTATTCTACCCAAAGTTTCAAATATTCATACTATTATCTGTTAAAACTACAACCTAGAAATCCATGAAGATAACTAGCAATAAGAAAGAGATACAACTGAAACAAAGAATAGTAGAAATATCTTGGGAAAACCCTTATAGAATGAAGGAAAAAACCCAACCACATAATAAAAATATTATTTTATTGATAATAGAATTCAAGTGTACAATATACTTTTCTTGATACAAATATATAACAATAGGAGAGACTCTTCACATTATATCCGAAGGTCTCTTGAGACTCCCATAACTCCTATAATTAATTACAAATCATCGAATATTCATACCTCAATGCATGTGAATGGAACATGTCATTTACATTTACTATTAAAAATTAAACATAAGTTTCCTTTTTTAGCTGAAGGTGACAATGACAGTAATAACGTCAAGATTTCAAGAGATAAAGATCTCTATCATAGCTATAGTCTTTAACATTATCTACTTCCACTTTTACTTATTATATATTAACCTACTAAAAAAATTGTATTCCCTAAGCATTTGATTCAATTGAATATTTTCATGTGAAAAATTAATAATTGATAGTATAGAATGATGCTCATATTTTTCTTATTTAAACTTGAACAATCAACACTAATCAACTATAAAATTGTAAATACATCTAAAATATGTTCTTTTTTTGGGTGCTACCTCTAATTTTTTATTAGAGCATAGTAGCTTCACACTAATTAATTTTAATTGCAACATTTTTGGATGTGTAAAGAATATGACTTATACAACAAGTGTCACATCAATAATATCCATAAAATTAAGAAATCTATAGGAGTTAAGGTCGATATGTACATTGACCAGTTAATAAAATATTGATTCCATTAAATTTAAATGCAATAAATTTTATCATGAAAAAAGAAGATAAATGGACAAGATCTTAATTTACAAATGGTATTTTAAACAAGATTCATCAACTAACTAACCTAAATATTAATCCAGGAGACCATTAGTCACTTACAAGGGATTCCATAGTGTTCTGAACATGATGACCTTCCTAAAAGGATCTTTATACATTTTCACAATCAAAATAAAAGGGTGAGGATATTTTAGGAGTGGTTTTCTACCCTAGCGCAAAATTGTTAAGCTTTCCTAGAATCTTTTCTGGCATTAAATACTCCTAACCTGACATTAGAAAAGACTAACCAAGGAAAACTAAGAGAGGCAATGGAATTATGAAGTATAGTATATCTATTCTCAAATTTAAAGTAACAATGGCATTTCAAAAATGAGCTTCCTTTCATAAGTGTTTCAAAAGGAAAGTGTATGATTGGATTTATTATGTAAGATAGATGGTCTAGACAAGATTCATATTAAACAAAACACTTGCAGTAACGGTTACCATGATTAAGAAATTAAAGATATATAACCTCTCAAAAAATAAGATTGTAAACAATTGCAAATACCTTGATATTGTCTCTTACATATCACTCTAACTAAGACTGCAAAAATAATTTCTCTCTAGAATAAGGTTATGAAATTAGTAAGAAAATGATAACTAAATAAGAAAATGACATTATTTCATAGTTTATTTCAAGGCTTATTACCTAGTTTTATTATTTGTAGACATGTTTAATTTTACATTGGTTAGGTAAGGAATAATAATCCAGCCAATTCAAATTTTAGAAATATCCAACTAATGTAGATTTCCTACTTCTTGAAGATTTTGTTGTCTAAAATGAATCCCTTCAAGGAAAAATTATCATGTGGTCTATAGACATATCTTAAAGGTATGCCAAAGTAAACCTCTAATATGCCTAACTTAGTGAAAGATATCCAAAAAATTGGAGGATTTGTTTCCAATACAAAGGGAATGTTGACACAATTAACAATACATTAAAATAAAATTATCTATGAATATAAATACTATAGGAAAAATACAATTCATGAGAGGTAATCCATATTTATACACTACAAGAAGAAAATAATACTTTATTGAAATGGTAAATGTGTAATCCAAGAATAAAAACTATAATATTTACAAAGATATGAATATGTTCTCAAACAATTAACAATAATATTGTTGAAAGCATTCAGACTACTCTACAAGAAAAATATCCATCTTAAAAACTTAATCTTTTATTAGTTAGTTTACAATTGGGAATAAACTTTGGTAATAGAGAACATATTCTAAACAGGATATTACCAATTCCTATCTATTTACTTTGCCTATCCGAGAAACCCCTAGAGGATTCTGCTATGATTGTTATTAAAAATTTAGCTTTAAGAGCTTGATGACTATATCAAGAGCCATAGTAAAGTTAAAACCCATTATCCAATTAGATAATATTAAAAAATAAATTGTGGAGGAACCATAGACTAGTAAGACTTGATACAAATAGGCATTCACAATTAAGGGAATTCATTATCATGAAATGATAATTAGAGTATCCTTCTTTACAATCCCAACTTAGAAAATGAGAGAGAGCATGAAAAGAAAATGCATTTATATCACTCATTCTAGAACATGATAATGAAATCCTAAAGGCTAAGAAATATGTCATTGGTTTCTTTGAGATGCCTCTAAGACAAAATTTTGTGTAGTTGTATACACTATATCATTGGAAACCAACTTATCATTATGAAAGTCAAGAATATGATAGATATTATGAGAATGACATGAATATAATCACCCACATTAACTTAGAACTATAATAGTAGAGCCTTGACTCCTTCGAAATGGAAAAAAAGTATATATTAAATGTGTCCTAGACTCCTAAATCAAAGATGCATGCCAAGTTTCAATGCATGTTTGAAATATCATTAACTTAGGTGTTTTACCATTGATCTTCCAAGGGAAGGTCATAAAACTTTTCCTTCAAAGAAGACTATTATTCCTTGAGAAAATTCAAACCATTGATGAATATATTAGTTTCAAATCTTAAGGCCATATTGCTAACCCTGGCTTGTATTTATTTTTTAAATGAAGTCCATCAAATTGCATATGTTTTTGAATGAGTTAGAGATTATATGGGTGACAAAATTATGGTCAATAATTATGCATTCATTTCTGTTCTCATGAAGGAGGAAATTGATGTTGTCATGGTTAATAAAAGAAGAATCAAATATATATAGCTTGATATATGCTTGCAAACAAATTAGAAGGCTTCAAGTCTAGTGAATTCTTGTTAATTACCTATGCACATAACTAGTTCTTACCTACAATAACCAAGGAGGAATATTTAATTTTCACCCTATATTAAGTATATGTCATAGTTATATTGTAGAATCATACCAAGGACTAGTGTTAAACTATCAAATTGTATTGCAAGAGAATATAGATATGCTTCCAAAAGAGTTAAAAATACTTACATAAAAATGAGAAATCCATAGGAAAAGATGTTTTACCAAGAATGGATAATTCATGAGATATAAAAAACATAAATATTTTACAGATAAAGGTGAATTCATTGATAGAAATAACATGACGAAGAAGCATAAAAAGTTATATATGAAAGAGAAAGAAAGAGGGAAGATACATAGTTACAACCATTATTTTATACAGAGGATTTTTAAATACATTGTAGAAATTTATAGTCATAATGAGCCCATAAATGTGTAGACTAAAAAATCCTGGAAGTAAAGAATAAAGAACATACCATCGTAGCAAGAAAGTTGGGAAAGGAACGACTTCAAAATTTTTACATCTATAACAAACAAAAAATTCACAATTTCCTAATCAAGCCCTTATCTCAAATGTTGCCTCCAAAATGTTCTTTAAAAAACCAAACTTTTGAAATCTTTCATTTCTTCCTCTATTGAGGAAGACTTAAAAAAACTCCTCAATATCAAATTCAAGTAGTGCTTTTTTTTTGGTGAGGGGCATAAGATAACCCCTCCCTATTTAATAGCCCAAGACACTACAACAAATTGTCACTTTTGCAAGAGGCCATCCCTTGTCATTGCATGGGACCCTCCATTTATGAACCCTTTTTTTGTTCCATTTTTTCCCATAACCATTCTATATTTTTTACTACCTAGAATATAATTGACCTCTCTACTACTATATATATGGTTTGGCTTATTCAAATTTAAAATTTCAAAATGGTCAACTATTTTAGGAATTTTGAATTTAAATATATATTTTATTTTTATTTTTATTTTTAATCATCAATTTTATTAAAAAAATAGTTTTGACTAAAATTCATATGGAAACAAAATGATCAATTTACTTGGTTTGATAAAAATAGGTTGTGACATACTCCCCCCTTAAGTAAGGCAACATCAGTGATACATTAATCAAAATTTGCAATCATATCCCAAGAAAATACAAAAAGTCCACTCTTGACATTACTAATAATTTAATTTTGGTTTTATAAATATTCAAGATAATGCATGCATCCACTTTTAGATTCTATCATAAAATCAACAAGATCAAGTTCATTTTCTTAAATAAGGTCTAATTCTCAATCTGAATGTGTTCTACAAAAATCAGCAAACACTCTCATGGAACATGATTTTCCAAACACATTACTAACAAATATTTGAATTCAACGCATTTAAATAAAATGGCATATTTTTTGTAAGCACATCTATCAATAATCATTTCAAGAACATTTTCTATGTGAATGTGTGAATTCCATTACCACACTACAACTTTGCAAGGTTAGACTACCTCTCTTTGACAATATTCCCCTTTCTTATGATATGTCATTCCATTGATTGCATCCATAGTAACAACACCAAACTAGTACTTAATCTTCTATCATAAATCAAATCAAATATTCCCTTATCTCAATGAATTCAAAAATCAAGTTGCATATTACCTAAAAATCACAAGAAAGAATGCATACATATTCTTACTTACCATGTCTTGGCACCACATGTAGTTGATCCCGTTAGTGGGTACCTCATATCAATTTCATGTCATACTCAAATATATACACTCCCAATAGTTCATTTACAATGTCAATAGCTCAATGGGAAAATCTTTCAAATCTCAATATCAAGAGATAACATTATCATTTAAGGTTATAATTTCATAACTCAACTTTTTTTTAGATCACAACCTAATCATATGTAACTAAAAGAAAATAATCATATGTACGATCTAACATGTGGTGCTCACTATGTATGTCAATAATCCAGACATGCTCATTAATCACCTGTAAAGGATAGTGGATCCAATTTTCCATTTATGTGACCTAGGCCCTCATGCCCATCTTGTGACAACAATATTTCATAGAAAAATTTTAAGTCAATTTTTTTTTAATGTCTTAACATAACTAAGCATTCATAATTCCACCTATATGATTATGCTTAATCTAGGCAAAAACATGAGATGTGATGTATGAAATTTTCCTCATGTATTCATCATTGGTAGGTGAATAAAAAATATGAAAACATGGTTGAGGTGCTTTCCTACACAACCATAAATCCTCTCACTTGTTTGGGATTCTACCTACTCACAAAATTCCCAACCCTGCAATACCTAGCATCCTAGAAATATATGAAGAAAAAGAAAGGGAAATCTCAGTGTAGCCTAATATCCTTGCATGCAATCCCTACCATGAATATGCAATCCATAAAATCAATATATAGCAGATATTTTAGTACTATAGAATTATTGTGTCGATAATTACTTCTAGGTTTATTCATATCATTCCCATGAATTATCCACTTTTTCAAAAGATTTTAATATAGTGGTGAATCTTGGGAAAGAGGATCACCCTCTCTTTTTATCTTTTACATATCCATATTCAACACCATGGCGAGATGATAAGCTTTTCTAATCCACATACATAATAAAATAATGCAATTCATGCATATTATATATTTATGTTCATGTAGTAATGCATTAAACAAAAGTATAGAAATTACACAATAGGTCACTAATCAAAGGTATCATCTTTCGTCATGAAAATGTCATACTTCATAAATAATCATATAAGTAAGAGGTGTTGACTATTTTATTAAGACCATCGATAGTTCACAATTCTACTTTATTATCATCAAGAGATGTCAACCTAGTCATCAAACATCCATGTAATGCTCCCCATAGCATTAAAAGTTACATCGAATGTATAATAATTAAGGTATATTATCTCATACTATGCATCAATATTATTCACAATCATGTTCTTGATAATATACATAGTAATTTCATAATTCATAAAAATATTTCAAAATGCAAGAATACAAATGGTATATTCTTCACAATCTACCTCCTTGTATATTCTATCAATGTTCCACATTGAACATGATAAGAAATGTCACTTCACACCACATGACTGAAAGCATGGAACAAACACCCTAACCACCTTAAGATCATAAATAATATCAAAATTTAAAGTTCACAAATTAAATTCAAAATTTCAAAAGTGGTGAGAAAAATCAATAGAAATAAATATGAACAAGAAACACTTTTGATAGAAAGAAACAAAATGTGGTGGCTAGATTCTCACAAGAAAACTTTAAAAAAAAGTCAAGTAACTTATAAATTCATCAAAGATGAAAGAAGATAACCAAATAAAAAATAAAATACAAACAAAGTAGCTAACACTAGTCACAAAGAGGGAGTAGATGAAATATGATACCTTCCATCTAAGGTGCACTAAAAACATGACCAAACTTCTAGAAAACATACATCTCATTAAATATAACTTGATAATCATATACTTTTCATATTTTTAATCTCATGCATCCCTAAATGAAAAGTGCAACATGCAATTACTTTAAAAATAAAATAAAAATCATGATTTTTTTTCTTTTCATACGTGACACACTAGATTCATTTCCTTAGAATCTCATGAAGATCTAGAGTCATAATCCTTGCATCAAACATGAAAAGTACATCAATTTCATAATATACCACATATTTTTCATTGTTTATCATAATCCAAGTCTTAATTTTGATAAGCACTCATATCGTTAGTGTAAAATTCAATCATTAGTTAGCTAAATTAGAGAGATTTTCATCCCTTCTTGTTTCACACACATAGATAAAACTAGGCATTTAAGTCCAATGTTGATGCATCAATTTCTAGGAGTCATAACTTTTGACTCCAATATGGGTTTTAGCTAAAAATTTATAGGTTGTTGTGTGAGGAGGAGTTATTTGGATTGCCAAAAGAGCTCGGCTTGATAGGTGGCCTTTTCAACATTTTTCCAAGAGCCTAAAATTTTGTCTTGACCTTCAAAATTGGCTTTTTGTGTTTTTTTCTAGTTTTTTAGAAAGTCATTTTTGTAATAAATCTGAAATCATATTTTTGATTTTCTTGATTAGTTGGAAATTCATCTTGCCTTAGTTGGAGGATTTTCTTGGGAAAAATTGAGATTCGTAGGATGGGTTTTGGAAATTACCAAAAATGGAAAAATCAATATTTTTCCAAAAAATTGCCAAATATGGTACTTTTTGAAATTGTAATAAGTAGTTGTTTTCTTTCATTGTAGAGCTAGAGTAGAGTTGGAAGAATTGAATAAAGAATCTGACATTCTAAAAACTTGTGTTATTATTTTTTGAGTTATTATCATTGAAGGGGTTTGAGCTGCATCAAATGTACGAACATTATATTTCATATTTTCTCACATAGAAAAAAAAAAATACAATCACACCAATCTAAGGCACACAATTTACCAAACACTTCAAAAATGTTTCCATATTTTTAGTTTCAAAGATGAACAAGAACTACTAAGAAAGCTCATACACTTAGGAGTTACTACCATCATTTTAACTTCTTTAAGTCAAAGCAAGGGATATCTCATCCTAACCTGACATAAGTAACCATATCAAGGAGACTTTTTAATCAACGCATGGAACCAACACATACAAACATAGAATAAGCATTATTCAACCTATAATTTGTGGGACCAAGTGTTGTAGCTAAGTATAGCAGACTCAAGGCCCTAGAGTTCAACTTAGAGATTTGATAGCATATGTAAAGGTTGTGACCTACACAACAAGCTTTTGGAAGTAATATTAGGAAAAAGATACTAAGAGGGGGAGTGGATTAGGATCTTTAAAACTTTTAGCTCCTCAAACAATATAACAAATTAACTCCATTCACTCCTAATCCATCTCATATATTAGATCTCATACCATATAATCATAAACTATAATTCTGAAATGAAATATATCTAAGAATAACATCCTTGAAAATATAAACACATAACACAAAGATTTTGGTAACCCAGAAACCTCCAAGGTGCAGGTAAAATTGGGGTGGGGATGACACCCACAAATCTTTACTTCTACAACAAAAAAGTTTTCCTATTAGGGCTACAATTTTATCACTTCTGATAATCTATCCTATGAGGGGTTTGCTTAGTTAAAAGTAATAAAAGACTCTTAAGTCTACCTTGATTAAAGGATTCAAACTTACAATAAAGTAAGCACTTTGTTGGGATATTTGCAGAATATCTGTTAAAACCACTATGTTCAGAGATTTTCCTTGATTCACTAGTTAAAATGTCTCAGTACTTGATCCTTCAAGTTTCTCTCAAATTTTTTTTTATAGATCTTCTCTCTTTAATATCTAAATCTGATCTTCTTTATTGTGCCCTTCACTACTACGTTTCTCTATCTGATCTTGTTATCAAACTTAGTCTTTCTTTCTTTGCCCTTAGCTTGTTCACTCCATCATGATTTCATCTCACTCCCATAATGATTTAGGGTTAGATCCCTTCATAAATAGATGATCATAATCAATGATTCACAATTCATCCTTTTGCCATTTTACCCTTCTGATTTTCTGATTAGTTAATCTACCTTTCTTTGAATTAATGCCTTTTGATAAGATGCATAATTTTCCCCTTAACTATCTCTACAATCCTTAAATTTCATATAGAAGTTGGCTTAAATGATTTACATAATTTTTTGTGCCATTATAGACACATATGCAAAAATGGGTTTGTTTGGCAATTGAATGTTCTGACACTTGGTCATAACTAACATTCTCATTGTCTCTTGGCTTCTATAGGCTCAACATATACTGACTCACTTGGTATAAGTTAATTTTACATTGCTTAGTCTCCATTATTTTACTTGGCATGTATACTGGGGTGCTCGACATGTAGTGATATATAAACAAGTCTATGTAGCTTGGCCTTCTCTGGTTGGCTCAATCACAGTGATGATTGACCAACACTGCCTAGAGAAAAATTGAATCTTGGACACTAATAGGAAACAAGGCTTAGAGATCAACACAAGTGTCACATCAAAAATATCCATAAAATATAGAAAATTCTACAAGATTCAAGGTTGATAAGCACATTGACTAGTCAAAAAAATATTTTCCATTAAAATGAAATAAAAGAAATACAAGCATGATAAAAGAAGATAAACTAAAAATATCTTAATTTATAAAGGATAGCTTTAACAAGATTCATCAACTAACCAACCTAAATATCAATCCAAGATACCATCAATAAATTACAAGGAATACCATAATGTTATGAACATGATGACATTCATGACAAGAGCTCCAAACACCTGCTCAAGACACACAAAAGGGAAAGAATATTTTGGAGTTCTTTACACCCTACTGCAAAGTCATTAAGATTATATGGAAAAAAAATTTGACATGAAATATACTTAGCTCGACATCAAAAAAACTAACCAAAAAAAACTAAGAGTGGTAATGAAATTGTGCAATATAGTATATCTATTCTCAAATTTAAAATAATAATGACATTTCATCAATTGAATATCCTTTCAATCCATAAGTATTCTAGAAGGAAAGCATCATGATTGAATTCATTATGTAAGATATATGGTGTAGATAGGATTCATATTAAAGAAAACACTTGTATTAATGATTACCATGATCAAATAATTAAAGATCTATAATCTTATAAAAATAATTATTTAAACAAGTATGCATACCTTACTACTACCTCTTATATATCTCTTTAGCCAAGCCTACAAATAATTTCTCTCTAGAATAGAGTTGTGAAAATTAGTAAGGGGATGATAACTAATGTTAAAAAAATATGAAAATGACATTGTTTCACAACTAATCTCAAGAATTATTTTCTAGGCTTACAATTTGTAGACCTGGTTAAGTTTCCATCTAGTTCAAATTTTAGGAATATCTAACTAACACAAAATTTCCTAGTTATTGATTATATTGTAGCCTATATTGATTCCCTTCAAGGAAAAAATCCCATGTGACCTATGGACATATCTTTAAGGTTAACCAAAATAGACCTCCATTATATCTAACTCAGTGAAACCTATCCAAAAATTTGGAGGATTTGTTTCCAATTCAAAGGAAAACTTGACATAGTTAAAAATATATTAAATAAAATTACCAATGAATATAAAATATTACAAGAAACATACAATTCATGAGAGGAAACCCATTGATATACACTATAATAAGAATATAAGACTTTCTTGAAATGGTGAATGTGTAATCCATGAATAAAAATAAAAACATTTGTAATTGTATGGAAAGTCTATCAAATAGTTAACCATAAGATTTATAAAATATTTTGGTCTCTATAAGAAAATATCTACCTTCAATTGCTTAATCTTTTATTAGTTAGTTTACAATAGGTAATAAATACTGATAATAAAGAATAGATTCAAGCCAAGATCATACTCACTCTTGTCTATTAACTTTTCCTATCTAGGAAACCCCTAGATGACTATCCAATGATTGTTGAAAAAATATTAGCTTTAAGAAATTGATGATTATATCATCAAGATCCATAATAAAATTGAGATATATTATCCAAATGAAAAATCTTCAAAAAAGTGGAATGGAAAAGGACCTAGAGATTGGTGAGACTTCATAATTAGAGAAAATTCATTATCATAAAATGATAATCATAGTATCCCTCTCCACAAAACCATCTTATAAAATAAGAGAGATAATGGAAAGAAAAATAATTGATACTACTTATGTTGGACACATAACAATGAAGTTAGCCTAGATGCTAGGAAACATGCCATTGGTTTATCTCACATGTCTCTAAGACAAATTTCCATATATTTGTATTCACTGTATCATTAGAAACAAACTTATCCTTAGGAAAGTCAATATTGTGATAAACTATACCAAAATGGCATGAATATAAGCACCCATGAGAAACTAGAACTATAGTAGAGCCTTGACTCATTCAAAATAGAAAAATAACAAATATTCCATGTTTACTAGACGCCTAAATAAAAGATGTGTTCCAAGTTTTGATGCATGTTTGAAATATCATTAACTTAAAAGTTTCACATGTGATCTTCCAGTAGAAGGTCATAAAAATTATGTTCTACAGAATATTAGTATTCCTTGAGAAGATCCAAATTATTGATGGATGTCTTTGTAACACTCCACTAGGGAACCTTAGAAAAATTAACATAAAATATGTGACTAAGTTTTCAAAAAACTTATTTTCTTAAGGTAATGTAAAAAAAATGTAGAAGAAAGTAATAATAAGATAAAACATGCACACAATTCATAAATTACAAATTGCAAGGGTTCCATAACATAGAAATATGTACATTGATAATTCCATTAGGTACAACCATAATACATAACTAGACACAATATAGATAAATAACCAAGATCATTATCACATATGAGAACCTTAAATCAGTTAATACAATATCTCACATATGAGAACCTTAAATCAATTAAAACAATATCTAAATATATAAAGACTC
The DNA here is from genome assembly GCA_028749045.1 of Cupressus sempervirens. Lineage (NCBI taxonomy): Eukaryota > Viridiplantae > Streptophyta > Pinopsida > Cupressales > Cupressaceae > Cupressus > Cupressus sempervirens. The sequence continues at coordinate 241,803,885 of CM053788.1, read as the reverse complement.
TACATCCTTTCCACAAGTTATAGGATATGAGATACAAATTTCATATACAACATCTCATAAAGGTATCACAATAAATACAAAAATCAATATATAATAATAATAGGATAAAGATAGAATAAGTCTCCAAAGATGATTAGGATATTACAACATCTACAAGGATCATCCAACACTATAATAGGATGTCAAAAATAATCTTAATGGTAAAAGTAACACTACCACTAGACCTTATGGAATCCAATAAAGGACCAATTCCTTTGTGGTGAGGAGATAACAAAAAGACCCCACTTGGATAATCAACTTAGAAAACTTAATCATATAAGCTAAGGATGGGATCCTAAGAAGATCTCTATCTTAAGGTTGAATACTCCTATTGAAAAGATACTATATACTAATTTAGAATAACCAAAACACATAAGAAACCTAAGATTTATATGTGGAAGGGTCATCATATGAGGCAACTCTAAGGTTACTCAAAAACCTCTTTGGATTTCACCACCTACCACTGACTCTATACAATACTAGAAATCCTTTCATACAGACAAGGACACCAACTATGTAAGACCTCAATCAAAAATTATATCAAGATCCATCCTATCTTGGACTAGCATTCAAGATATGGGAAATGAATCACACATCTTAATATTTCATTTAACCTCTCAATGAAATGTGTTTATCACTTATTAAATTACTTACAATGGATTTCCCTAGTAGTCACTTAGAACCTTGGCACCCATTGCAAGTCACTTCCCCTCTAACACTTAGATAGCCTAGTCTAATGCTCCAATCAAAATAAATAAAGAGAAGACAAAACCAAAACCATAAGAAAAATCATAAATTATAAATAATGATAATCAGTAAAGAGAAACAATGGAGCATACTACATAACATTACTTGCATAAGGATCAAATTGTCCATCTCAATATAAATATGATCATAGATCATCTATCCCATAATGGATATCTCAAAGATAATGACAATCTAGAGAGCCCTATAAGACTAAATATAATTGATAAAATCCCTCCAAACATTGAGTAACATAATCTATAAAGATAATCATCCAAAATATAGAACAATCATTGAAGAACTCAAGGTGACCAAGTAAACTAGACTCAACACAATAATAGTTTTCACCTTTCATGGTAAAATAAAATAAAGATATGTGCACAATAAAGTACATCAGAAAATTTTTTAGGGACACAAAAATTTTGCAAAATTTTAGTACTCCCTATTACACTTAGGAAGAAAATTATCTCTATTTAGACAGACAGCTTAAACATCACACACTAAGGCTTGATTCCTAGGCTAAAAGTGTTAAATAGTCAAAGTTGACTTATTTTTCCAAGCTTAATTTTTTCATTAGTGTGTGATGTTAAAGGATGACCCTATTCAAACATATGCAAGCTCAAATTTATATGCAGGTGCATATATAAAACTGAGGCACACACTCTTAGAAAACCTTAATCTCTATATATTTGAGCATTGCATTATAATTCTATATTTTAAAATGTACTTTCCAGTTACCACATGTGGCTATATCAAGGCATAGATATATTTTCTTTCCAAATGTATAGTTTTTATTTTAACTAAAGAGGAAAATATCTACATTGAAAATAAATTAGTTTTTATTTAATCCTTTTGATAAATAAAGTATATTTTGGCAAGGTATTGTCTAACAAAATATATAATCTATGCCTCTAAAGAATATACTTCCCTAGATTAATCTATTCTAATGTTTTGATGGAAGGGTCAAAGTAGAATTTAGTTAAGTCTCCCCTCTTTCCAAATACATTTTTAATATGCTATTGAAGTAAACATTTAATGAGATTTTTGCAACTTCACACCCAGTCTGAACTAGACTCTCCAATTTGGTGAATTTTTGTGAGTAAGAGAATGCTGAAAATAATGGTACTGACCATGATTCAAGTCTATTTATATTCTTTCCTAACTATTATGGTATTCCTTTGTTTCATGATGTAATGTCCCGCCAAGGGATCCAAAGAATTTTACTAAGTTTGCCAAACAATTTTTTTTTTTAAACATGAAAGATAAAACCATTTATAACATTTGCAGAAGCAATAGCAACAATTCAAATGAAAATAAACATAACATATATACATAACATGCTACATTCTTTAAAGATCCCTTAACTTTGTATCACATCTAAATTAACTATTCATCTAACATCCCATCCTTATGAAATAATAATGAAACATCCAATGTACTTAAACAATATACAAGTGTCTTTTTGTAATTATATTTTAGTTTAGCTCAATCATCCACAGTACATATCACAGGGTATGAAAAGCTTAAAAGAATAAACATCCAAGTAAATAAAGTACATCATCATCATCTAATATTAATCCATGATGCAATAACATAAATGAAACCACATATCATACATGATACATCATCACAAAAGATATAAACATCCATCACAAAAGATAACCATATATCACAAACATAAATAACTAAGTGCACAGTTCTTCCCAACCGTTAATAGCATCATTAGACCATCGTGGGCCCTAGCCATCCCTCCATGCATAACATCCCAAATCATCAAAGAGATCATCAGTATTAACATAGTAGGAATGTCACTCCTAAAAACATCCTACTAACATCCAAAGTAAAGCATAATAAATCATCAACTAACATATGCAAATCATCAATGTAAGGAACATACCAGAAAATACATCCATCACAAGGTATATCGTCTATCATAATGCTCCAAGAACAGAATGAAGATAAATACCAACCAAGAATGCTCCAGCCATGGTGTCTCGGACGGATCTCAAATGATAAGAGTGAAAAATACACTACCACTCGACCACGTGGAACCTAAGTGGTCCACTCCCACCGTGCTGAGGAGATAATCTCAAGTCCCAAATAGGATATCAATTCATGAAGCACAAATCTCTATAAGTCCAGGAATCCTAAAAGTATACTAACTCAAAAGTTCCATCACACAAAATTGACATCTAATTCCTAGAGGCACACAATGACATGTAGGAAACCTACTATGCAAGCAAGAAAGTGTCATCGCAATTATCACATACAAGTTACCCTGGCAGTTAGCTAAACTCCACGGGTCCATACTGATCTCATGCGGCCACTAGTATCCTCTCATACTGACAAGGCATACTACGAAATGCACGGTCACAACCATGCGTTCTCACTACTCCCATCCTAGCCTATACAAGCACTCAAGGCATGGGCGAGAACATCAACAATTATCTTTTTAAGTTTATTTAATCCCCATTTAGTGTGTAAATTTTATCACTTATTAACCAAACTTACAATGAGTTACCCTGGCAGCCACTTAGGGCCCTAGCTCCCATTGCAAGCCACTTCCTGACACTACGAGTAGATTACCTACCCTAAGCTCATGGAATCATAAATCTCAAAATCATAAAATATAATCCATAATAAAATCATCAAATATGCATAAAAGCATCAAATATCCATAATAAGAATCATCAAATCTCCAAGATAAGAATCATCAAATCTCCATGAGCATCTGAAAAAGTATCCATAGAAAATCACGACCACAACAGTTTTCTATTGGCAACTGAAGGCATCACTGATAATCATAAGTATCAATTGGTTCTCAATAACCAAAATATATCTCAAGATAAATCACAATATCCATTGGTTCTCTACAAGCAACCAAGAACATTTCAAAATCATACTGATCGAAGACTCCAAAATGGTTGAATCAAGCATGTCACAACATGACATCATCAAGAAATAAATCCATATTTCAGTCCCATCATGGTGACTAAAAAATAATCCAAGGATAACTGATCGATGACTTAAAAATGATTAGCTCAAGTGTCTCATACACATACCTCTCAGCTTCACACATGAAGACTGATGAACAATAACAATCAATAAATACAAACATTTCATAGAGCATACGATCACATTACCATGGTTGGGCTTATAAAGATCGAGACCAAATAAGATCAACATGCCATCATATCTCATAACCCCCGAGCCTCTAGTAACATCCTAGGACTGGTCAACATTAGTCAACCCAAAACCCAAAACAAAAAGCATATAGAATACATGATGCAAACACATGTTTTGGTTTACTAAATTCACATAGTTGAATAATGTGTAGGGGTTTTCAATTTTCTGTTTGCAAGTATACTTCAAGTGTTTTAATTTTTATCATTTGACCTACAAGTCAACCCAATTGTTCCCCGATAGCATTATCCTTCCATTATTAAAAATTACATTCTAAGAATAACTTAAGGATAAGTACTTACTTATTGGCCTTTAATTAAATCATTCGCTTTATTTGCTAAGATCAAAGTTACTAATTGAATAACTCTTCCTTATCATTAATTCAACTTTTCAACATAATCAAAGGATCATTATTCATTTATAAAAGAACCAATTATCAATCTTTGAATAGAAATATTATAACTTTATTAAAATGATCAATTAAATCCACTAATTAACTTAGGTACACAATTCCATGACCTAATATTTAATTATATGTTACTAAGTCTTCACCATTGAAATATCTAAAATCATAATTCAAGTCATAAGACTTACCAACTTTTGATACCAATATTTTAACAATCTTGTTTAAGAATTATATCAATTAAATCTCTATTACATAATTTAATTATTAATTAAATCTAATTAACTCTAGTTAATTGATTTAATTAATAGTTGCATAACCATAGCATTGTTTCAATTAATATCAGTTGACTAATAACTAACTAGAATTTTGTAAGATTAAGGTAAATTATAATCTAGTACACAAATATTCATATTCATAGTTCAATAATAATAACTTGTTAATATTTAATAACAAGCTATGTTGGAAATCTTATCTATAATGACCACATTTGTCATTCTTTCAAAGAATACCAACATTCCCTTAACAAATTCGTATTATCATTAATCTTTTCAAATAAGAATTTATCGCACAACTTAATTATTAATATCATAGTTATAATATCAACTCAATGAATATCAATTGATTAAAAATCAATTATAATCCAACTCAAAAAATTATTATCTTTTACCAAACTTCAATCAATAAATAATCTCCACTAGATTAACTCTAATCAAATTTGTTGATATCTATTTAAACTATTATTTATTAATAGTTTGCTAGTCTTTACAAACATTAATAAATAATAAACTCCTCAAACTATACATACTCGATCTAAAGAATCCTTCCATAAACTCATTAGTTAATATTTGACTAACTCTTAACTCCATTAAGGTATTCAAACGTATTAACCAATAACATAATAATTCAGTCTTAATCCAATATCATTCAGAGTTTCTAAATTTAAATTAACATAATATAAATTATCATCTTACAATTATTTAATCAATATTAAAATCAACCATGAGACTCTATTTTCTAATTGTTCTAATAATATTTTGTCTATATAAACATTGTTTGAAAAAGATCCCTATCACAAACCAATAAGACTTATTGCAGATTTTAACATGAATAATTTTCAAATTCTTAGCATTATCATCTTTATTAAACAACTCTAAAATTGTTTAATAGTATTCAATATACATTATAAAAAGTTCACTATATAAACTATATTAAAATCTCTTTTCTTTTAATCCATTTGCTTAGATTGACTAATAATTAACTACACTTCTTCTACTATTAACTAATCTTAATTAAATTTGATTTAATTAGATTAGATAATAGACCATATAAAAACTAATACATATTAATAAGATTCTAATAAGGGAAGATTGCAATAATATCTTTAATTCATTCCATGCTTTGATATATTATTTTTGTGAAGTTTAAGCATAAAGAACTCTTAGTTATGAGAAATGGAGAAATATCTATCTTTGAATAAAACAGTCCCAGTACGATGGTCATATCTCCTTAATGAACCATTGGATTGGGCTGAAATTTAAATATATTGGAGAGGGCCAAGTTGCGTCAATTCTGATCAGAGCGATCGAATAAATTCGATCACAATAAAAAGTTATGAATGACTGAATTCGGATCTATCCAAGGGGCAGCGACAGAACAATTTGTGATGAATTAAGAATTTTCTGTTAAAATAATTGTTCTCTAAATTTAACCATAAAAGGGTTTGTTCATATGCATCTAAAAATATAATTGATAGAAAGATTACATCTAATCATTCGAATTTTCAACTTAGAATTTCTATTTTAATTCTAAATCTTGTCTTTCTAATTTAATATAAATTCGAACCCAAACCCGACTAAAATCTAATTTCTTTCTCATTTGGAACGAGGGTTTTTCTATTGTTTTCTTCTCATCCAAATAAAATATCTAGATTCCAATTTCAAATGGTAGATTCAATCACAGAGAGTATTCAAACACATAAAATAGATATGATAAAGACAGGAAGAGAAAGAGTGCAAAGGGAATATGACAATATCACGAGTGCACCTGGACACTGATGCTACTTTGCCATGCCTCAGAAGTCCATAGATAATCCCTTCCTTCTCCATCATTCGCAATTCTTCCAAGAATCCAAGCCGATCGAATCCTCCAAGTGATTAGAAATGCTAGAAGGAGCATAGAAGCAAGTAAAAAATATATGAGCATATGAATCTTCTCCCATGCATGTAAGCTTTGAAGCTTCTATGAATGCCTGAATATAAAGAGCTCTCAAGAAACCTTTGGAATGCTTCTTGAAACCGCTGAAAGGTGTCACCAATAAACATGGGTCTTTTCCAATTCTTTTTGATGAGTCATAGAGTTGTAGACACCTTGTACTTAATTGATGCACTAACCCTCGTGTTGTTGACACATGTTAATTCCTATGCAAGCTTATAACTCCAATTTACTTTTCAAATAATCTCTATTTAAATTTTATAACTTTCATTTTAATTTTTATAACTTTTATTATTATTATTTTATTTATTACTAATTTTAATTTCTAGTTTTCTTTTATTTAATTTCTTTTCCCCAATAATTCACATTTAATTAATTACAATCAAAATATCAAAGATCATGATATTTTATTAATTTTTTCAAATAAATAATTTATTAATTAAATCTATTTATTAAGACTTAATTAATGGAAAATTCACCATAGACCTCCAAGATAAAATATGAAAACCTATCATAGAACAAATCATACAAAATAAATCTAAAGGGTTAAAAATCATGAAATATGTCATCCAACACATTCGGTGGGTATTCAACTCAGGTACTTGTCCTAATTTTTCAATTAGGAAAAATGGCTCAAAGGGTTGGGATTTGGACTTGAGAATTTATCTCCCCTCTCTTATCATTGAGATAATGTGATAGGGTACGCTCATCTCGGCAATTCAAGGAAGTCGATACCCGGTACCTGCAACTTGCATAAAAACCATGCATGTACAAACACAATATATACTAAACTAAACAGAAAATGGTAGGAAGTGGTGCATCGTGTAGATCCCAACTAGCAGGTGACTATGACTCCCTTCCTTAACCACATCAGACACACCATACAAAAGCAAACACGCAAGGAAAACACACACACCATACACATGCAAGTATGGGGTAAGTATCCATAAGAAAGCACATATGATAATAAATCATCTTACTAATCATCATTAATAACTGAAATCAATGTAATAATCATCATCAATAATTGCGAACATTAAAAATAATCATCATACATACATGAAATGTAGAGTCTAAATAATCACATCACATAATAAACTGAATCCATAGCACAATATCTGATAATCTCTAAAGAATGTTGTTAACCAACAACATAAAACTAGCTCTAAAAGAGTTCAACAATGATAACAAAATGTGAACTAAGGGCAGGCACTACACATGATCTAATTATTTTTCAAGAAACTCTTGTGCAAGACCAATCACGTTGAGAAATTAGAGGAACAAGATGCACATATTTATGGGACCCACATGTATATAGTAAGATATGATGTACATATGGTAATACTTTGAGAGTGAGTCTCTAAAACCTTAGAAGTATTCAAGTAGCATATTTAATATTTTCACCGAATGGCAAAGTTCCTTTGTGATAGTGATGCACCTCTATTTGGAAGATGGATGTATGTAATATTTGATGTTTGATGCCTAAATGGTAGCTAGAGATATAGATCCCTAGGAAGAGTGTTAGAACTCAATGATGTGCCCTCCTTTCCTTTCCTTTCCTTTCCTTTAAGTTTTCACATGATGGGATTTAGTCCCTAAGGAGCTTGATACCAAGCATGACATCTTATTTCAAAAAATGAGTTTACTAGATTATGGGAGTTGATGTGTAATAAGCTCATGCCCACTAATTTTTGAAGGGGATAGCTCAATTATATAAGCTTGTGAGTTTCTCCATGATAAAGTCTTATTGGGTATTAGATTGCAACATTTCCTATACATGATTCACAACTAGACATTGATCATAAAACACATATGAATTATTGAGATTTTATTCTATTGTTATATGTTTGCATTCTAGTGCATCTATCATAGACAAAAGATTGCAAATTTGATAATGGAAACATGGGGCTAATTGTACTATTTCAATGAATTATTAATCATAATTCATTGGATGTATGCACAATAGTTAAATAGAATTTGAAGGATAATTCTTTGGATCAATTTGTGCTTTGATGTTGTCATACCAAAAAAATTAGGCCAAATATTGTTGGAAGTCTTAATTGAGAAACAAAGATACTGAGAGGGGGAGGGAGGTTAATTAGGATCTACAACACTTTTATCTTTTCATACAACTTAAGTGCATTCACCACATTTACTGTCTCATAACTAATGCATGCATAACATAACTTGTAAAATAAAACTATCTAATGCATAACATAACATCCATGCCATAAAACATGCAATAGCCTATGTAACAACCTCTACAAATATTAAATATCTTGTCCATGTTAGCTTGAAATGGTTTACCTCAAAGTTTGCATCATTCCTGACTTGAATTTCAATCTTGTATTGCTTGGTACTTATTGTCTCTGTTACTTGGCATTCACTATACATGTTGTTGTTGCTTGGTCTCTACTATGCTCAACACATTTTGTGTAACTCAACCTCAATGTTTTTGAACTATTTTGCATTCATTAGGCTCAACTTATATTGAAAACACTCAACAGCCAAAGACTTGGCCAAATCTTATAAAGCTTGGCATATACAAGTTTATTTTTAAGTCCTTATATGACTCAACCTATATAGAGTAGCTCAGTTGCAGTGATGACCATCTAACTCTGCCTAGTATATGACTAAGTGTTTGACACTAATAGACAATAATAGTTAGAGATACCAACAATCTCCCCCTTTGACATTAGTGAAATTTTTTTTTTTCATTATTACATCATTACAATGATTATAAGAGTAGTCCCCCTAAGCCCATGACTCAGTTCTTATAGAACTACAAAACTTTTTCTGAATAAATAAACAATGAATAGTGAATCTATATTATATACACACACACACACACACATATATATATGTATATATATATGTATGTATATATATATGTATATATGTATGTATGTATATATATATGTATATATGTATGTATATATGTATGTATATATGTATATATATATATATGTATACATATACATATATATACATATATACATATACACATACATATATACATATACATATACATATATACATATATACATACATATATACATATACATATACATATATACATATATACATACACACACACACACACACACACACACACACACACACACACACACACACACACATCTATATATATATGTACATGAATCTAAGTAGCTTGATTATTTGAGTGACACACCATGTTTGTCTTATGAACTCTGATCTCTAAATTTGTACTCTGATGTTCCCCTTGTGATCATTCTCCATTCAAAATATCCCTTGTGATCATTTTCCATTCAAAATATGTAATCATTATTACATTCCCCCTTGTTTTTGTCACTTATGGCTGCAATTGGGGTTGAATGGTGGAATCAAACAATATTTCTCAATGAATGGTTTGTGAACCTATTAAATCATAATAAGTGCATGATCCCAAGTGGTTTTGGCTAATTCCAAAATGTGATCTTGCAACTCCAATCTAGCTCCCAAATCAATCAAACTATCAACAACTAAAAGATTGTGATCTTTTTGAATAAGATCTTGTGCTAACTTTAATTCATGTTGCGTGACCTCCAAATGAGGTATCAACATAGATTGGATAGAGATCAATTTTGACCTCATGCTACTATCAGTTGTCTATAAATCAACCAATTTTCCTTGAGAAAATAATAACTTATTGTAATGTCTTGAGTTGGATCCAATCGACTTAGAAATAATGTTGCTTGTTTGTTGCATGCCAACTTTAATCCTCTAGATATTTTCTTGAAGATCACTTTTTAATCTTGGCACATCACACAAAATGTTGCACCTTTTGTATAAGTTCCTTTGTATTTTGTACATGTCCTTGTGATTCAAGTTTTTTCTCAGCAATGGTTGATGAGACTTTCTCCCCAACCTTATTCTCAAATTTCTTGGCTGACCAAGCTATCAACTTTTCATTTGCTTCTATCTCTCTAGCATTTATTTGTTCAACTATATGTACAAGATGGGAAATTATTGGGGCTTTCCCATCAAAATTATGTATATAAAATGCATGAAAACAAATTCCCTTTATACCATGCAAGACTTGCTTTTGTTGCTACTCCTTTCTCATCTCTTCCCATTTCTTCCTTTTCACCAAAATATCTTGTAACATGATTATTTTCTCAAGAGTGAGATTTTCCAAATCCCATTTTTGGCATCTCAATAACTTCGTCTAGACTAACTTGAGTATTTGGAGATCTATCCTTTATTGCTTTTCCTTTACTTGGTGAGGAACTGTGGCTGCTACTCACTGCTTTTCAAATTGGTGAGGGGTGTCACCACTTAGTCTTTCTTGAATATCAGTGCATGAAACAATAATAGTAGCACTCAACACTGCTTTGTTTCCTCCTTATTACCCTTAATTTGAAGTTTTGACACATTATGTCCTTCTTGACCTTTAATAGAAATGACAACACTTGTGTCTTTATTTGATTTCTCTGCCTCCTGTTTCTCTTTATATGCATCTGAGGGCTTCTCTTTCTTAGAAATTGAAGTGTTAGGTGTGGTAGCATAAATAGGTGAAGCGTTTCCTTGTGGAATCATCACAGCTAAACTCACTTCATCACTTTGATAATCTTGGGTGGTCACTATCTCAATTTCTTTCTCTAATTCCATTCCTTTAGTGGATAGACCAAAAATGCTCTTCCATAGCAACTCATTTTGTTGAACTACAACTGGAATCTTATTTTGTCAAATCATAAAGATTCTAAACTAAGGAACAAATTGGTTGATGTACCTCTCCAAAATTTTTTCCTTTTGCTCCTTTGATAAATTAGGCATAACCTTGGATAATGTATCTTCTCTAATGTCTTTCTCTATTGTTGATGCATATTGCCATCTTTTATCTAGTCTATTGTACAAATCTATTGGAATCTTCTTCTCTAAATTATTAGGAGATAATTTATTAGTTTCCATCATGTCTATCATGGCATCATCAACTTTAATTATATCAACATTATCCAATATGTCATATTTTACAAATCTAAAATTGGATAAGCCTATAGAGCTTTGTAGGTCGACACATACCTCATCAATGGTCATTTCTCTTTTAGGTAGTGTGTCCAGTTCATCTGATTCTATTCTCTTTGCATCATCTTCTTCACTTAATTTCTTCTTGACTAATCTTCTCCTCTTAGGTTGGCTTACATGGTCTCATGATTTATTCTCCTTTGCACTAGAGATGCTTGGTTTAATAGTCTTTACTACTCCTTTCTTTGTTGATGGCATGACACATGCTACTACTGCCATAGTCCTTGGTGTGGTTTGTGGTGGAGGAGAGAGGGGTGTTACTGTTGTCTTCTTTATAACTTCCTTTGCATTAGGCTTAATAGTTTTAACCTTCTTGGTGGATAGGGTAACAACAACTAGGGCTTTACCTTGATCTCCTTCTGCTTCTTCCTCTTCCTCATCACTACTATTTTTTTCTTCATCTTCTCCAAGGCCTTGTGTGAGCTATAAAGTTTCCTTTCCTTTGCCTTGTGTGCTTGGTTTTTCCTCTAGATCTTCAATAAATTTCTTTCTTTTCTTCTCCTTAGAAGCTATTTTGATATCAATGGTAATTCTTTCCTTAGCTTCTTCATACTTTCCAAGGTTCTACTTCAATATCAATCTCATGTTGAGTAATGCAACAATATTTGCACTTACTATATCGCTACCAATTTCATAGTCAAATTCTTTTAGCCATGCCTTCCTCAGCTTCACTTCCTACACAAATGTGTTATTTGTGTCCACCAAAATGCATACATCATTATAGTATTTCATTACCAACTCTTCTAGTATTCTCCTCCTCATCTTCATTCTCTATTTGAATTCTTCAAAATATGTGTCAATGATATTTTCAAAATTTTCTCGTAACTGAGTTATGTATTCACTAATTTGTCTTGTCACCAATTTTCCTTGCTCCAAAATAATATTGCCAATACTAGGGAAAATTTATGAGCATAAAATAAAATTCACATGATAAGTGACCTAAACTTACACATAGAATTATTTTCCTTCCTAGTGGATATTAGGTTTTCTGCCAATTGTAATTTTTGCAACTTAGCAAGATCATATTCATGATCTTTTAGAACAATTTTCCATGCATGGTCAACTACCATACATGGTACATTATTCAGTCTGCTTGATTGGTAGAATTTATGAGAAATTACTCTCACTGTGAATTCAATCAATGAATTAGTGATGTTGAAGATGGAAAACCCTCTTCTATTTGACTCGGCTTCTGTGTTTGCCTTAATTTCTTCATGAATCTAACATCACATAGTCTTCTTCTTGTCTAAGGTTGGATACATTGTAGCCTTGTGAGTTATCTTCTTTGTAATCTCTATAGGTCCATTGTCTAGCCATAGCTTCATATCATGAATTCTACTTAGCACTACCTTGATCCATTTTATCTTAAAGTTCCTTCAAAAATCTAGGGCATGATTTAATCCTTTTCTCTCAAAAAATTTGAATTCATTCTTAAGAATTCCTTCTTCAAATTTTTTTTCATATGCCTCTCAAATCTCACAATCACCAAATTCTCCAATATTACACATGTAACAACTTTCTATGTCATGGATCATTATTACTTTAGGTGGTATTGAGGATAACACCACCCATTGAGTCACCCTTCATTGCGATCTCAAAAATAGCATGAAATTTAGGTGAAGGACAAGTGTCACTCTTCACTAGTTGAATATTTCTTGCCTCTATTCCTTGGCTCTCTCCTACTGATGATGAAGCTACCATCTTTCTTTGCTAGGGTTTGAAAAATTATTTCTTCTTAACAACTAGACACTACTCAAATCTACACTCAATCAAACTTATGTCTCAAATTTTCTCTAGATCTCCTTGAAATCTCTTAATCATTCAAATTGCTTTGTGCTCTCAAATTTTGTATGTAAGATGCGAAAAATATTTTTAATTTTCTACTATATACTCTCTTTTTCTCAAATTAGGGTTTCCATTAAAGTTGTGTACTTTGGTTGGTGATAGCCAACTATCTTGATCAATATTGACTCTTTTGAACTTGGTTTCCACTATATGTCTCGGTCTATTCCTTCTAACTCAATTTGTACACTAGTTTGGCATCTAAAGTACTTGGTCCATATTGTAATGCTCAGTCAATATAGAAAATTTTATTGATGTACAACACTCATCATATAGAGCTTCTTCTATACCTGTACTCTTCATAGATCTATTCTATTGCATCTTTTCTTATGTAGATATGAACTTTAGCACATTTTATGTTAGAAAATGATGTAAGATATATCATTTAAATATATAGTTCCTTACATATATTTCTTGATCAGTTTGAGATGATGTGATCACCTTCTCCATTGGATTGGGTGATCTTAATTCCATCCATTCCACCATTTCCATCTTCTACCTTCTTCTTCTGGGTTTGATTCATCTCCTTCTTTGTTTTTTCAATGTCTACTTTTCCTTTTCCCTTTGTGTGATTATGATTAATTTTTGCTTGAATGTCCAAACTTGTGACATTTGGAACATATATTGTTAGGTGCATAATTCTACCTTTTGTTATTCTAATAGGGCCTTGTCTATGGTCTGCATTCATATACACTATGTCCAAACTTGTGATAATTGTAACAATAGCCTTCAAATCTAGGTGTAGTAGATGCATTCTTTATTCTTGATCTACACTTGTGTATTTGATTTCCTTGCTTTTTGCAATAAAAACAATAACCAGTAAACTTAGGTTTAGGGTTTTACATACCATTTTTTCTTCTACAAATGTTTGTAGTATGACCAAGTTTCCCACCATGATAACATGTTGGATTTCCTCTTGTCTTTGCATTTCTTAGTTCTCCACTCTTGGATGATTCTCCTTACTTGGTAGATGATTTTTTATTTGTATGAATTGATTCAAAAGTGTTGCCTAATGATCTCATTAGTTCTTTAAAGTATTTAATTGCTTCATTAGGCTTGCTAAATTTTTCCACAAGTTCTTTCTTAGTCTTCAGTTCATTCCTAAATAAGTCATTCTACAATCTCAGTTTTTCTATTTCCATGTCCTTTATGTTCAAATCCTAATTTGCAAGAATTAGTTGATTCATCATGTCTAGTTGAGTATTTAAAATCTTTTGCACATCACATGTCCTTTCTTCAAGTCTAATTGTCATTTTCCTTTTGTCTTCCTTAGTGACAACCTTGTCTTCTTAAACTTCTTTTTTTCCAGTCATTTCACATAGCCTTACTAACTGGATCTCATGTTCCCTTTTTAGTACTTTAACTTCTTCATTCAGGATATTGTTCTTTTTTGTAGATCTTCAATTGATGCATCACTCTCACTTGAATTTCTAGTTTCAAATAGTCCTTGAGTATCGAAATATTCATAATTTAACTCATTTAGCTGAATGGCCATATCCTTTCTCCTTTTTAGGGATTTCCTCAATTCTTGTCTTGTTACCTCAAGTTGATGTAGTAAGAGTTGGAAGTTAATCACTTGATTGTCAATAACTTTTCCCAATTTATAAGCCTCCATCTCCAAGATTTGAACTCCCAAATTGTTAGATTTTTTGAAGAGAACCTTCACTCTTATACCAATTGTTGAAAGTCTTAATTGGGAAACTAAGATACTAAGAAGGTGGGGGGTGAATAAGGATTTGTAACACTTTTATCTTTTAACACAACTTTAGTTCATTCACCACATTTACAATCTCATATCTAATACATGCATAACATAACTTGTAAAATCAAACTATTATAACATGTAGATCTAATCTATCAATCACATGCATGGAATGTACGAACATAACAAAAAGATTTGGTTACCCAAAAACCCTCCAAGGTGAAGGTAAAATTGAAGTGGGGATAGCACCCACAAATCTTCACTAATACAATAATAAAGTTAACCTATTAGGGTTACAATGTTAATCACTTCTAATGATCTACCCTATGAGGGGTCTACCTTGTTAAAGGCTATTAAGACTATTAGGTCTTATCTTGTGAGAGGATTTTACACTTACAAAAAAGTAAGGAGTTGGTTAAGAGATTTACAAAGGTCTATTAAGACCACTCGGTTAAGAGATTATCTCTGACTAAATCTATTAAGAATGATTGAGTACCTCACCCTCAAGCTGATTTTGGATATCCTCTCTTCAATCTAATATGTTCTCTAATTTGATATAGCTTTATTGTCCTTCATTTCTTGATAAGATCATGTCTTTTGTTTTTTGATAACTGAACTCTTTTGCCTCCTCTGCACTATTCACATATCACACTTGATCTACTCTATGATCACATGACTAGATTTCTTAATTCTTCTCACCACCCACACCATATATCAAATAGGGTTTGATATGCTCTATTTAAATATTTTTTGAAGATTTTTCTAGATGCTTCATGTTTTTGCCTCTTCATCTGATTGGTTGAACATTTCTCATAGGGATCTATGATCCACATCATAAAATGTGTAATAGCCTCTGTAACAACCTCTAAAAATATTAAATATCTTGTCCATGTTAGTCTGAAATGATTTACCTTAAAGTTTGCATCATTTCTAACTTGAATTTCAATTCTGCATTGCTCATCACTTACTATCTCTGTTACTTGACATTTATTGTACATGTTGTTGCTTGGTCTCTACTATAGTCAACATCTTTTGTGTAACTTAGCTTTAATGTGTTTGAACTACTCTACATTCATTAGGCTCAACTTATACTGAAAATACTCAAAAACCAAATACTTTCTCAGCTCCTATAGAGACTGACATATACAAGAACATTTACAAGTCTTTATATGACTAGACCTATATAGAGTAGCTCGGTCGCAGTGAGGACCATCTGATTCTGCCTAGTATATGACTAAGTGTTTGACACTAATAGACAACAATAGTTAGAGATAGCAACAAAAACACACCAATTTTATTTTTTAAAGATGATAATAACTAAGTTGTCTACATGTTAACATTAAATGAGTTGTAGATAGTCGACAATATGATAAAGTTTACAAGTTTCAAGACTCAAGGTTGCAAGATTAGGTTATAAGTGTTTGGGGTCCACACGTATATTTACATCATCATTCAAGGTGATAGTAATTAGGTGCAGTCAAGTTACATATGAATGGTTTCATTCTTACTTCTAGGTTTATACATACTAATGAATTTGATTAAACATTTCACTATGGTTCAAATTCATTTGGGATACATACTTTACTAATTTTGAAAATCCATAATGTTGTTGCTATAGGAACACTTGATAAAGGTTGATAATTTTTGTTTGATTAACTATTTGGTCATGAATTATAAGTACACCATTAAGACAAGGAATAATTAGGTTTTAATTTCATTTTACAAGGATTGATCTATTAGGCTGTCATTTACAAGATTAATTCCATGTGCAAAACAACGTATTATGCTTTCATTAACCTAACATTTAAAAGATCATTTCTACATATCAACATGTAACTATTATAGTCATATAATGTTACAATATATATACTTCAAAAAAATGACTAATTAAAAGGGTGTAGTAAAGGTCTATACAATTATAATACCCTAAGGTACCTTATAACATTTACATACTATGCTAACAAATTTACTACAAAACTAATTAAAATAAAATACACACCCATTACTCACAAAAATCAACATACTAAAATAAATCCTCTCCATAAAACCCATTTACTTACATACTAAATTAGATTTCCTACACCTATAATTAAATATATATTCACATCATCTTTTTAACTAAATAGATATCCAACATCATAACTAGATACTATTCACATAATTAGAAAGTAAAACTACCTATGAAAAGTTCATGATTTTCTAACTCTCAAACACCCATTTACACAAAAAGTTAAATCTACATTACCTATATACTATTAACATACGTAATCAATAACTAGTAATTCCTAACTAACATCCTAATTAAAGAATTATAAATTTACTAAATGTTAACTTCAATGTCCAAACATCCCTACCAATCCTACCCTACCTAGTCTACCTCTCAACCTAGCCTTCCCACTTGGCAAGTGGGTTGTCCCATGCAAATGGGCACTTCCCCATGTAGTCAGACCCTTGTCAACCCAAGTGGGTGCACTAGGAAGGTGGTATGCTTGTGAGAATATGTGAAGGACTTGGGGCCACCAAATTTGAAGGCTATTCATAACAAGAATTCTTTGAGAACTAGAGTCCCTGCCTTTTGGGAACATAGTAGGTGTTGTAGTTGTCATCTTGCAATATATATATGTGTGTGAGACAGAATGCATTGTAGTTTGTCATTTTTGTAAATAGATTAGTTTTGGATTTGAGTTTGTATTATTTTATATGTTTACATTTGTGAATGGATTAGTTTTGTATATGACTTTGTATTATTTTCTATGTTTAGGTGGAGAACATGCTTGGTATTAACCTGCAACAACATGAGTTATGGATTGTTTTTTGTAAGACAATCGATTGCAATGATGTAGGTCATGTTTTCTCTATTGATGTTCAAGTAGTCCAAGTTCAAATCAGTTTCCTACATCTATGTATTACTATGAGTTGGTGTAGGAAACACATGAATCCTATTGTACAAATCACAACAATAGTTCTTCAGAGTGTTACATTGATATAATAAATGTCTAATTTATAAATTTGAAGTAAAATAAAAAATTAAATGATACAAAATATAAGTTAATATACAAATACAAAATTAAAAAAATAAATCTAAATTCTAAAAGTAAAATTATAGAGTCAATATGATAAACTCATTTTTAAATTAATTTTCATAATCATATGAAAGATTTATTTGTATGCATTTAAAAAGTAAATTAAGCTATATAATGTACGGAAGGAAAATATGTTAGTCTCTAATTGTTAAAAAAACTTTAAAAAAATATTATAACATGATTAATTTTATAATACAATTTACATTAGGTTCCATAACCATCATTAAGTAAATGTAAAAGCATATACTAGAAGATTCAACATGCCTATAGGGGATCATGATTCAACGTGTCTGTAGGGGATCATGATTCAACGTGTTCATAGAGGATCATGAGCTGTAAGGAAAAAATAATTATGTATGTTTTTTAATGTAAGATGCAAGTACAACCATTCTTACTTTTGAAGTGAAAAGCTTCCATCTATAGCAGCTTATCCAGATTTATGACACATTTGGAAAGTTAGACTATATTTTCACAAGAACATTAATTATTTTCTTATCTTTTAGATATTTTTTTACTTTTTTCAATTCCAAAAAAATAACTTTTGACCAATTACAAAAAAATATTTTAGTTCTAATAAATAAATTTAAAAATATTAATTCTGTAAACTTTAGGAATATAATGCTTGTTTATTGAAAAAAAAAAAAAAATAGTTGGAGGTAGGGAGTCAAACAAAAACATTAGTTCCCTGCCTTATAGATAAGGCAAGGACTAATAAGTTGTAATGAAACAAAAATAAAATAATGCAAAACAAATTTTCAAGCTAGGTCAAGGTGGATTTTGGGAGAAGATGTGGTGGGTGGGGCATGGACTCCATGTGGGTCACATCCCACTCCTTCACTAGCTCCTCATTTCTTGATAGGTTTAATTTATATTGCTTTAAACAAAATCTTCTTTCATATTTTATGAATAGATTTAATATTTTCCTAATGAATGCCTATTTAAGTAACATTTAAAAGAACAAGTGGATTTTTTTAAAATACAATATAATATTGACTATGTGTGGGATTCGTATGGGAGGAATTTATTTTTCCTCCCATAAAATTCCAAGCCCTGTAGATTTCATTTTGGAGGAAAAATTCAGAAGTTATATTTTCTCCCAAATAGGTCATTTCTTATTTCATTTCAATTTTGTTAATGTATTAAATTACCAATTAAGATAGGATTTTTTACCTATGTGTTATAATCATAGTGTTTTATATGGACTTTCTTAAACTAATAGTCATTCCATTTTATTTATTGGATTCCAATAGTATTTAAAAGTATGCAATATATCAACAAGAATATTGAATAATCTATGAACTAGATAACTTATTTAAAATTTGAACTTAAATCTACCATACAAATTTATGAACTACATAATGAACAATATTTCATTCTTTCACCATTATTTCCAAAGTCAAAGGATTGAAATTTCACAATGATTTAAATCTATGATTCAAACAAAACATATTTTATTTCCACACAAGATCAATGATAGAATAAATATCATTATAGAAGTATTACATTTGTTTCATTTCAACTTTACTCACAAATGAAACTATCACTTCCTATCAATTGATATGTAATTACATATTTAGTCAATTCAATATATCACATTAAAACTACAAACATTCCTTTCATTACAAGGATGCAAAAATGCAACAAGAAGGAGAACACTAATGGAGAATTCTCCAAACACAGTATGACATAAATATACCATCAAGAGGTCAATTTCTAATCTTTCTCCAATATTTTAATCCATCAAAACCTACAAATACGAAATAAAAGTACCATGGAGAGCTCACCTCGCAACCTAGGCCTTAAGGAGGCCACCCAATGAGCTAGGAGAATCAATACCAACCAGGTCACATTCAAACGCAAAACTATAAACACGCGAACATTAAAGAAACACCTAATCAAGGCTTTCACAATGGGTTAAACCTATGAACCCATGGTAAAGGATGAAGGTGGAATATCCATGAAGGAGATACCAATGAAAAACTTACGAAAACATGCCTTCCCAAGGCTCCAAATCACACATATCTTCCATAATCATACTCTCCTTGTCTCCCTAATAATATCACAATAAATTGGAAACAAGCACCCATACACCTTGCCTTTTCCATCTTCTCCATGAGAAGAGACTCTATACTTCCATGGAGTCACAACTAACCCCTTTACCCACACATGAGCATTTATTCCCTACCAAGGGTGAGTAATGTCATCACCCCCATTAACAATCCCTCAATCAAATGTAAGAAAAAGAAAGAAAGAATATTTAAATCACCATCTTCCCAACCCTCACAAATATAATACAACAATACATGTAATGCAATAATGCAAGATCAAGAGAATTCAAACATAAACTACTCTATTACAAGAATGAAACAAACATCCAAGGCCAAGGAAATCACCAAACTATCTCAATATGTTATGGAATAGAAAGTTGAGAAGAGCCCCATCCCTTTGTTGCTCCAATTCCAAACCCTAGTGTCTCTAAAGATAGAGAGTGGGTGAACACCCACTAACTTATCCAAGGGCCTCTAAAAAGGCCTCTAAATCCCACCCAACTATAAGAAATAACTCTTAAGTTGACTTTCAATCCTTTGGCTATCATACATTTCCTCTACCATTAATGCAAGTCCTGGGAAAGAGTGTGGATATGGATAATGTCATAAGACCACTCCATTTTAGCAATATTTAGAAAATGAAATTTTGGAGGTTCCTAAAATTGCATGGGACTTCTAGTAGTACTAATTAGGTCCCCAACTCATACCCCTATCACTTAGGCACTTAGATTCTACGAAATTTGGCTTCTAGGACAATTTTTTGGTCTCTAAAAGTGACTTGAAAATTTGAACTCAAAATCCTTATTGGTGGGACTTCACAAGTTATTTCTAACCAAGGGGGATTAACTTAAGCTCCTAATTAAGTCAAGCTTAGGTTAATGGTCATATTGTCAGCCCTAATTGAGATATCATTTTACACATATACATGACAAGTGTCAAGTGATACTATAAAATTTACATTACATAAATATTTGACATGTCACTAAATATATAATGAATTAACCTTATACATACATTCAAATTATGATTACAAAATAAATTACATTGCCACGTGGTTTGAAACTCCTCATTAGATTCAACCTTAGTTTTACAATTTGCACATATTGTTGGTTATTGGTTTTGTGATTAATTCCATGGTAAAATTTCTTACACACTCAATTTGAATATTAGTAGTTTGAGAAAAATCACACACACACACACACACACACACACACACACACACACACACACACACACACACACACACACACACACACACACACACAAACTTAACTTGCATAGTCAAATTTAACTAAAATATTCTAAATTTCATTTTAGTAACCTTTTTATATTATTTTTGCACATTGATTAAATATAACTTGCATAATTGGATTAACCATTTAACATCCATAATCTCATTTCAATGAACTTATCTTTTCTAAGAAATATTCGTATAAAACACGTGTAATTCAACACCATGATATAATCCCTCAATTTTAGTCTTAAACATTTTAAATATAGCTCATCAAATCATTTTAAATAAAATTTTGATCAATTTAATATTATCAAAATGAACTATCTGAATGCTTATAAAATAATCAGCAAGGTATCATAAATAATATCATCATAAGGTAAAGTGTCGCATAACATCATTAGTATAAATAAATGTTTAAATAGTCAAATAATGTAGCAAGTCTCAAATCATAGGGTATCAAAACATGAACATATCAACTGATATCAATTTCCATTAAAAAACCAAAACCTTAAAACCTTAATTCTTTTCCATCATTATAATCATCTAAGTCCATTAACTTTCTATCACCTAGATATGTAGATGTATCCTAGAGAACACATGGAATGTTTATGATTTAAACCATAATTTTGAATAACCAAATAACTCATCTCAATACTAAAGTATAAGCTCTTGTACATGATACCCTAACAACCTCAACACATCATAATTTACTTCTAATATTTAAAATTAAGCTACCCTAAGGGCACTTCTAGTGCGTTGATAATCTTTATCTTTGAATTTTTAGTGATTCTTAAGAGGGTAAGTATTAAATTATATTTTTGTAACAACCATCAAGTCATTATACATAAGATAGCCAAAATTTATCATTATGTCTTCAACATGGTTTCTAGAAAGAACTATAACAATTTCCCATACCATCATCATGTCATGCTCATATATCGATTCAAATCACCTAAATAGAGAAATTCATATTTAAAATAAGTACATGCAAGGAGGGTTCTTACAAATGTTGTAATCATCTAATGGATTAGAAATCCAATGTTGAAGACAGATGAGAACATTGAAAGGAGTAATGTGTGGAGTTTAAAGCTTTCCATCAAGATAATTAATTGAGCATTGAAAAAGTATTCTCTCATTCTAGGATTTTTTGGCAATTAAGAAATCCTAAACCTAAATTACATTTTTGCCAAATCGAGAGAGCTTATTCGAAAAGCCTCCAAAATTACAACATCACATGAGGTAAGTAGAAGAGCTTCTGATATTGCAAAGTCGAGATGGTAACTAGAAGAGGATTCTAAATTCGCGAAAACATGAGGTAAGTATTATGGCCCCATCGAGATAGCAAAGAGGTAAAAGGCACGTGGTAAGATGTAAGTAATGTTTCAACTATTAAATATTTATATATTACTTTAGTATTTTATGTTAAATATTTTGATATCTAAAAATATAAACTGCTATTAATAAATCAATAAGAAATTTGTTATTTTGCATGATAGAACTTTTTAGCTTATTGAAATGGCAAAAAGGTAATCATGGGAGATATTATTTTACCTCCATAGAATCTTTAACATATATAGACGATATAATAAAATTATTGGAATATTTTATTTTAATCATTTATATTTGAATAAAATTTTACATTATTTGAATAAGGTATTAATGTTCACTCTTTTAATTATTAAAATAATTTTGAAATTAATTGTTCAAAATATTTATAAAGTATGTTGATATTTTGTATATAAATCTTGTAATTTGGAAAAGGTTTATAGATAGATATTTTCAATATTAAAAATATTTTGAGGGTAGATTATTCAAATATTTTATCTCAAAGTATTATTTATTTGAAAGAATGATGAGATTCTAATGTTTATACATATTACCCTTTGTTTTATTTCTTTTAATATTCAAAAAAAATTATATTTTTAAAAGGAAATATAGTAAAATATTTATTTAATTTCTCACAAGAGATAAAGTCTTATTTTAAAATATTATCCTTTTATCAAAAATATAACCTTTATCCAAGTAAAAGATTTATTTCTCTAGATATATCAATATTTTAACAAAATGCTTAATGGAAGATATAATATCTCAATAGATGTCATTGACTTTTCATTTTTTAGAAGGAAACTTTGATATCTTTTGATTTATGATAAACCCTATTATATGATGTTTGAGCTTGTGCAAGGTTTAATCAATTTTTAGCAAAATCATAAATGACTACAAGTAAGAAGTACATTTTATTTTTATTAAGAGATGTCTAATAGTGGTAGTTCATGTGTAGGATATATCATTAATCAAAAAGTGCACATGGTGAGAAGAGTGGTTTATAAAAAAATTAATGAGCATCAAAGTAGTTACTACCTGGGAATGCTTGATAATAAGGCCAACTGACATTAAAGGAGAATCATCAAAGATCTATTTTAACTCAAAGGACATGATCATTAAAGATAGTACCAAACTTTTGGATTAATTATTAATCCTTTGCATTGTAAATAAAGTGTCCAATTGTATTTTAGTTATTTAGGAAATTATGTGATGATTTGAATCTTGAATGTGTTCTTTGGATTTCTATAAAGGATATCAGGTTCATTTGCAGTAGATAAAGTTATATAGAAACAAAATATTTACAAAATATTAGACACTAGATGGATGCTTATAGTAGTTTGATTAGACAATGTAACTTGAACATGACTCAATTGTACTTCCTTTTTTGAATCAATAGAAGATGTTTTTTTTTTTGTCTCAATTTGGTTAGTTGGTTTTTAATACTGGTGTAATATATTGACCCCTTGGATCCAAAACTGCTATTAGATAGAATGAACTTCATGAATACTCTTGATTATCAGATATTTTCATAGTGTGTTATGGTATCTGTCTAATTGGTCTCCTTTAGTTGGGGTTAACTTTATTTAGACTTGGGTTTCATGTACTAAGTTCTCTGTCTAGTAGTTGATGGTCTAACTAGCTATCTCCATAAGGTTCTGATGATAGGTATGTGCAAGTTTGATTCCATTTGCCCAAATTGGATAAAGTGACTGATCTATTGATTCATTTGAGTTGATATATAATTGCATGTTGGTGTGGTTATTTACCTTAACCATCTACATATAATTAATCCATTCTCATTCATATATCCAATCATTTTTTAAAAGCATTCCAAAAACATTTTTCCTTATAATATCAGATTTCTACTTGAGAACACACTTTCTCACTCAAGAGTATCTTTCCTAAAAATCTGTGACATTGATTTTCTCCCCACTATAAGGGTTGAGATAGAAGGTATACCCACCTAGGTCCATAAAGCTTGAAGTGTGGAGATTGATTGTAAAGTCTTCAGTCTCTGAAGTCAACCAAAATTATCTTGATTTCCCAGCATCAAGCAGGCAAGGCTTATAGGAATTCAACCAACAATTTTGAGAACCAACACACTCATAGATACCATGAAACATACAAGATCTTATTGTGACTTCAAAATGGTTATAAAGATTCTCATTATAAAACCAAAGAGAAATAACTATAAAATTATATTAAATATTATGGTCAAAATTTGGTTGGCTAGAATGATCATCACCAACATCATAAGTGAAAAGAGAAATCAATTCCCAAACTTTTGTTGTCTCATTCCTAAGGAAAACATAGTTCCCCAAATAAAACCATTAAATAAAGCAATGAAATACCTCAAGCATTCAAATCAAGATATAAGTCTTAAATGAATACAATGATTAATTGTTTACTAAAGCCCAAATTTATTATTCAATATTTGTTTAATACTTCATACATCAATCTATTAGTTTTTTTTTTGGCTCTACTAGGGTTTCATTTGTCTTCTATGTACAACTATTTATCTAAGCTTTCCTTCTGTCATTTCCATCTATCATACCACATTTAGTATGGGAGTTTTTTAGGGCTATTTTATAATGGCCCCAACTAGTGGTGACCAAGTAGTTGATAATGGTGTTCATGCTATTGCTTCGGATAGCCATTGAACAAACATCCTCGCAAGTTTTTCTCGAAGGTCTTTCATGACATAATCCTAATATTATCCTTCCTTTGCAAGAATTTGACATTGAATGTGAATGGTTAGAACATCATAAATTGATAGGTTATTTTATGGGTAAGACTCCTCCTAAAGTCATGCTCAGAGAATGAGTTACCAAGAGCTGGACTCCTTACAGAGTTTCCTTAAATATGTGCAAAAACTTATGAAAATCTTTTTTATATTCCACTTTGCTAACCCATCCTAGGCTGATGTAGTTTTTGGAAATGGCCCTTGGTTGGTTTGTTCCTCCTTGCTTGTGTTCCAAAGATGGTCACAAGACTTTACAATCTTTGATGACAAAAAGCTTAGGGTTCCTTTTTGGGTTGAGTTTCTTGGTCTTCCCTTGCCATGTTGGTCATTTATTGAGTCCATTTCCAACACTCTTGGTAAAGTTATTACCAAGGAACATGAGAATTTTTTTAACACTCACCCTCAAAAGCATGTTTGCATTGAGGTTGATATCTCCAAGGATCTCAAGGATTCTATGGAGATTTAGGTTGATTCCCACACCTTCTCTTAGATGGTACTTTATTTGAACCTCCCCAACACCTATTATAAGTGTCAATCAATTGAACATAAGATCAGGGATTGCCCTTTGGTAGTGCCTAGGATTAAAGCTCTGCCCAAAGATACTCTTGTTAAGCCAGTGAAAGGAAAACAAAAAGAAGAATGGACCACTGTTGGGAACAAGGGAAAGGCTTCCTTGGCCCCCAAATGGTTGAATGTTTCTTTAGCTTCCACTCCTATTCAGAATGAAGCACAAACCTCAACCATTGCAAGGTGGATGATAGTTTCACTAGAGTCAATTCCTGTTGTTTCATAGGATTCACACCCTATTGTTGTAGAGGATCAAGGTGGCTACGAGGGCTACCACTCATGTAGTGGTTCACACTCCACTTGGTGCATCCTCCATTAAGATTCAAAATATGCAACATGCTCACAACCCTCCTAGATGTGCTGAGAAACCAAATGAAAAGTGATAGGTCATCATTCGCGAAGGCTTTCCCTCTAATTTCACCCCAGTTTCTACTTTTTTGCAAACTAGATATGCCTTTCTTGAGGACAAGGAAGATATGGAAGAATTTTCATGAATTTTTTTTATCATGGAATGTATTAGGTCTTACAAAACTATCCAAAAAGTACTATGTCTAGGATACCCATCATAGACTTGGTAATTTAGACTTTCTTTGTATGCAAGAAGTTAATTTTTTTGGTTTCATTCTTTCTTCTGCATGTTGCATCATTTGGACAGATGAAATTATGTTTTCTTCTCAACACTTAACTAGTAGAGGTGGTGTAGCTACTCTCCTATCACCTTGTCTTCATTCTATTATTATTTCGCATGGTACTGACCCCATGTACAAAATTGTGTGGATTTTTCTTTCTATCAATAATCATTCCTTTAGTATAGTTAATGTTTATGCTTCCAATGATGCTGTGGAAAGGTCTCAACTCTAGTGATGGATGGCTGACAACTTATTGCTAGCTACTTGGGTTATGTGTAGTGATTTTAATATGGTTAAGATAGCTATTGACAGGGAAGGTATTTTTTCCCTTTCATTGGAAAACTTGGGAAAGGGAAATGTGGGACTATGATTATTGCACAATATTTTTTCTCCTTTTTTGAAGATCAAGAGTTACATGTCATTCATTTGTCATATGAGACATTATCAGACCACTATCCCATTTATTTTACCATTTCTTGGCAAACAATTGTCCAGTGAGCTATTAGATCGCAATTTTTCCTCAACAGGCCAGTGTTGATATATGCTTCAACTATTACTCACATCTAATGTGTTTGGAATTTGGAGCAACGTCTTCATTCTCAAATAGGCTGGATTCAATGGTGGAATGATGTTGTTACTAGAATCACTAGTTTCTTCACATCTATGGGCAGCAATTAGCTATTTTTAGAAAAAGATCTTATGAAGCCAATACCAAGGCTCTCAGGAAGGCTTCTGAAGCTCTTACCCTTAACCCATTTGATTATGATTTACAATTCCAGCTTGCCAAGCTTCACCATGAGAAATAAATTATTGATAATTATAGTGCTCAAGGTGCCCAAATCAAGGCTCAATTCCATTGGTTGGATGTTGATGATAAAGTTTCTAAAGAATTCTTCCAGGCTATCAAATCTCATCATACCAACTTTGGGATTAAAAAGATTAAATATGCAAATGTTATTATTTCTAATCTCCCTAAAATTCTGCAAGCCTTTGTTCATCACTATGAAAATGTTTTTTCTTCATAGGGAAATTTGGTTGCCCAGGAGGAAGCTCTTAGAAACTGTATTTCTATTACTCCAAACCACTTAGTAGTTGAGAAAAGGGATTTCTATGAGCAACTTCTCACCATCAAGGACCTCAAAAAGGCTATCTTTTCTATGGTAGATGATAAGTCCCTTGGGTGTGATGAATTCCCTTATGAATTTTATAAACACCTCTAGGAGTCTATTGGTCGAGACCTGTACAAAGTTTATCTTGAAGAATATCATACTAAGAGTCTAGGATCCATCATTATCAAAAGAAGCATCAAATTCATACCTAAAGCTATGAACCTAAGGATATTTGCAACTAGCAGCCCATCACCTTGCTTAATGTGTCATTCAAGATCATTACTAAGGCTTTATCTCTCAAGATTCAACATCTTCTTCCCTTAATTGTGCACCCAGAACAAGCTGATTTCATCAAATCCTAATATATTCTTGACAACATCAATTTTTTTAGGGAAGGAATGGAGTGGACTTAAAATTCCAATCAAAAAACTATGTTCTTAAAATTTGATTTTTCCAAAGCTTATGATTGAATAGAATGACCCTTCATTTTGTCTATGCTCTAGGCCTTGTGTTTTGGCCCTCATTTTCTTCAGTCTGTGGAAATGATTTTTGGTGATGTTAATGCTTGTATTACCATTAAAAATTCTCAATATAAAACCTTCAAGCTTTTTTGATCTATTTGATAGGGTTTCCCTCTAGCCCCAACTTTGTATGTTCTTACTGCTAAAGGGTTTGGTTACTTACTTGCCCACTCTATTTCTATTGGTTTGGTTCATGGGATTTCCTTGCCCGAGCCTTCTTCTCAGCTTGTCAATGGCCACTTTTTTGATGAATTTTTTTCTCTCTCCTGGGGGATGAGGAAAATATTAATAATACCTTACAATTCTTGGACACTATGTTATAGGCAATCTTTCTTTTTGGTGCCACCCTCACTTTCTCAATTTATTGGAAATGGGTTACCCATGGAGAGATTTTTTTATTTTTGGGCATCTCCTTTGTCTTTGAAGCTTCTCTAGTGGATTTTTGGAATGCTGTGCTCATGAAAATTGAGAAAATGCTTGATTACAAGATTACTAAACCCCTTTCTCTTGTGGGGAAATTCTAGATTTTCTCTATGGTGTTAGCAGCTACTCGTGTATTACTCTTCTTTCTAGGATCCTTGTAAACCTTGATACCTCAAGTTGGAGTACTTGCTTCATGACTTTGTTTGGACTTCTAGGTCTAATCATCATGATTTTCACAAGGTTGCCTGGAATCTTTGTTGTCTCCCCAAAGAGTTTTGAGGTCTTGGCCTTCTTTTCACACAGAAGAAAGGGCTCACTCTTTGTGATAAGTGGATTATCCATGCTCTCACTGGTCATGAAGCTCGAAAAGTGTTGGTTCAACATTATATCTCTTTTGGTTTCCCTATTAGTAGGTATGTGTGGAAGGATATTTTTCTTTAGACCCTTGTCATTATGCATAAACTTGTTCATATCTAGGTCTCTTTTTTTTATCAAAAGCATATGAAAATCTTAGGAAGATGTTAAGCCATGACTTTGCTAGGATGGTAATGGGTTCATGATGGGCTTTCTTTAAACCAATAGAACCTTTGGTGGTCTCTGCTATTTTCCATTCAGGGTGTTCCTCTGGCCAAGACTCAAGGTGCCAGTGTTCTACTTTTTTTCAAATGTGGCATCAAGACTCCTAAGGATCTCTTCTCTAGTGTCTCCATGAGTCTTAGATATTGGGAAGATATTTAGTTCCAATTCTATCTTACTCATCCAAATTGACAAACTTTTGATCTTTTATTCTCTACCCTTCCATATCATTTGATCCATAAGGTGGGCATCTAGTCTGTGTGACCTTGGTGGAAAGACTAGAAGTGGTATCCTACCATGCCCTTCATCAACTACAAGCCTAGCTTAGGATATTGTTGGCTTTCTCCCCATCTTCCTATGGTGGATACTCTTAACTAGTGCTGACATCTTTAGTCTTCTAATTATCATTGGAGCATGTGATTTGACACTATATGGAGTGCTATCACAAAGCCAAAAATTGCCCATTTTTCTTGGTGCATGTTGTTTCAAGGGCTTCCCCTTGAGCCATGGCTCAAGAATCTTGGTGTTCTAGATCATTGTTGTCCTTTTTATGGGCATCCTAAGTCTTTTTTGCATTTTTTATAGTTCTATAGGCATGCACAAAATTACTAGAATTGGATACATGATTTTTTCAAGCCTTTTAGGCTAGAACCCTTTTCTTGGCACATGATTGTGCTGGGTAATTCCCCTAGGGTCCCTAGGAAACTCATCTAGATTTGGCATACTTTCAGGATGGATATTTTGTTTACTTTATGGAAGGATTGGAATGATGTTATTTTTACTCATAACTTTCTTGATATCAATGTTGCTATGTATACTAAAGCATGCATTTGTAATAATGTCATGTTGTAGATACATGTCCAAGAAAAAAAGGTGGCTCTAGAGGTGGCCAACCTTCATGAGCTACTTAATCATTGCGGTAACACATTATGCATGGTTTTTATAGTGTCTCTTGACTCTAGTGACCATACTTTACCTCGAGGTTGCTGTCAGGGTTGCAATTCTTCTTCTCACTCAACTCGCACATGCCACACTCACAAGATTCTTGCCACCACTCTCCTAGTGATGGTGATGATGGTTAGTGGTGCCACTTAACTTGTCTACCTTTTCATGACTCTGACTAGTCACTAGCTCCCCTCCTAGAGTTGTTAGCTCCAAATGGCATTTCTACTTGAATTTGGCTATCTCTTCACTATAGGTGAAAGATAAAGATTAAAAAAAAGTTGTAGATGGCTAGATTGTTCCTAGTTTGCCTGCCAATCCCATGGATGCCTGGGGTTTTAATGATTGTGATGAACCACCTCCCTTAGCTAGTAATGCTCTTGTGACTCGAGGGAGGTGTTTAAATGTTATTTTTGATGAATAGTTTTTGTATCTGACTTCGGTTGTATGAACTCTTGTGGGGTGATCTTGTATTCCCCCAACCCCTTTTTTGTGAATTTGTAACTAGTATATTAATTTATTAATAGAAAGGGACTATTCATCAAAAAAAATTCCATACGTCTATGTTTATTTTAAACAAGTATTTAATTGATAAGTCCCAACATGCATATAAAATGTCTCCCAATATCTTCATGATATAAATAATGATATTAATTCAATAAATATAAACATCATTTTTTAAAGTATTGAATACTTTAATTTCCATCTAAAAATTCTGATCATTAGTATATTAATATTTATTAAATAAAATAATTATAACCCTTTCATAAATATCAATTGTACTTTTAACTATTAATAATAATTTAATATGTATTCATTTATAAACATGTAATAACAAATATTGAATTCATTTAATATTTAGTAGATATAAATATATAAATCATATTAAATTTAATTTAATTAATTTAATAAAATTATAATAATAATAAAAACTTTGTATAAGTAGAAAAAAGCTCTTCCCTACCCTACATATATGGAATCCATGGATTAAATAACCAAGCACCCTTCTTTACAAAAACCAAGTAAGGACATACAAATATTTCTTTGAAACCCTAACAAACATGCGTGCCTCTGCTTCTGCAGAAGTATTTTTCTCTAAAGCTAAATATGCTCTACAAATAAAAAATCCCCTCAGAAGCCTACATTACAAGGAAAGAAGGCATACCCAAACAACAAGAATTTATGAGGGAAATAATAATGAAGGAACATGGCCATTGGTTGAGAATCATAAGAAATCAAAAGGCAAGCAAAATTCATCCCAGATCACTAGTTTTGTTTGAAGCAACCACAAGAATAATCACAAAAAATTGGGAATCAATTCATCAAAAAAGAAATACGAAAATCCTATATGATTTTCATACAAAAACAAACCTAGATGGGAATTGATGTTTGAATTGGAAGTGAGTAATGAGAATCATATCAAATCTTATTTAGAGTATGACTATGTCATTGCTTGTAATGAATTTTTGGATGGACTCTAGGATTATTGGAGGAACATAGATCTTTATGCATACTAGGGAGGAGATGGTATCTCAAAATTTAACATTTACAATTGGTTCTCAAATTCATTTGCAAACTAGGTAACCATAACTAAAATGAATACCAATTTTATCTCTATCAATTGTAACAATCCTACTCTAAAAGGAAAATTATTAAATGGACCTTGTGTATTCATTAAGGGTTTTATAGTAAAAAAAAAATACTGGTCTCTGAATTTTGATACCTGTATTTCTAGATTCTCCTCTACTCCAATATGGATTCATATCCCAAATTTCTCCGAATAAATATTGCATAGCCATATTCTCATAATTACTAGAAATTCATAGGGTTTAAAGGAAAAAAAACATTAGCCTCAAATAACATTAAGCTTTCAATAGATTTCAGCACAACTAGGGTTTTGAAACTAAAAAAATTAATTTCAAACCATCTATTTCATACACTTAAGCTATGATTTTATGCTATAAAAATTAAATTAAAATCAATTTTAAGAAACCTAGGGTTTTGAAGGAGTTGTATGATTTGCAATATCTTAATCAGCAAGATAATAGAAGTGAAACTGATAACAAGGTGTTTTTAAAACTCAACACAAAGGAAGGGGGATTTTTAAATTTCCCTATCTCTAGAATTGGACACCAAAGAAATTGAACTAATAGAAAATAAGGTAATTAGAGGGAAAAAAAACTTTACATCATTAAGGTTGGGAATTAATATAGAAAAAAACATTAAATCAACTCAACAGACTTAACACATATGTGATTTAAACTCTTGTGATAATAATATGAATATAGACACTATTAAGTAGGTATCCTTGGAAATCCTTGAATGTAACATCAACATATGTGGGTTAGAGTTATAAAACTCCAATAACAATCTTATACATGTAAACAATGAAATAGAGTTTAAGCAATCAATAATTCAAAATATAGAAACAAACTAAAACTTGTTACCATTTTCTGAATAATAAAGGAATCTTCCCAACACTCTAACAAACATAAACTTAGCACAAGGGTTAGTTGGAAAATAGAGCTCAAAATAGTAATGCTTAATAACCTAATGTAGAGCATTATTAACATCCATGAATAAATAAAAGTTAAATTAGAAGAATGACACTGATTATAGGAGTAACAAAATTGTTAATGGGGTAAACAAAAATTTTCTAGATACCCTAGATGACAACACTTATAACATAAATATCAACACACTTAATCCTCAACCATAAGATGAAAATAAAGAAATTCCTCCTAAGTTAGAATCTATTTAAAATATGATAGGGATTTGTTAGGAGTATGATGAAAATAACACTTATATGTCAACATATAGTTTAACAAAAAATTATTTAATAGATACACTAGAGAGACTTAGTGAAAAGTTGGATATAGAATGAAAATAGAACAATATAAATGTAGATAAAGCTATGATATCTAATTCTAACAAAAAAAAGTAACTTAGGAATAACCTATATTGCTAAAGGATAAGATACCCTCAATTATGGGAACATTCTATAGAAAAAGGGTAGGAAAACAATGTTTGAAATTAGGAAACTAATGGGGAAGCTGAAAGTCAATCTAAAATCTCAAACTTTCTCAAAATAGGGAAGGGGGAGCTCTTTCTCATGGAACTAAGAAGATAACTACCTAGAATGTAAGGGGTTTAAATTCCTCTAACAATTAACATTTACTAAAACATAGTTTTAAAAAATTAAGTGTGGAAATAACATATAGGAAAAATCTAGGCATCTGGAAAATAGATTATACTAAAATTAGATTTGTATTTGGTGTATTAGCCATCATCTAGGATCCTCAGAAAGTTAAATATGAAAGCATAATTAAATAATAAAATTGGATGTGAGGGTGTCTAAAAAGAATTGAAGTACTAATTTGTCCTTTTTTGTGATTAATGCATATTACTTTAGGAAAATCAGAAGTTTAGTGGAGCATAGAAAACTTATTAAGTCCACATTATGACTAGAATTTTATATGAGGGGGAGATTTTTAATGCAATAAGAAACTTAAATGAGAAAAAAGGAGGTGTAAAATAGATTACCAATTAATTAAAGAGTTCAATGACTAGATAATTAAAAAATAACTTCATTAATATCAACACAAATAATGGTATACAGCTAGAACAATAAAAGAGTAGGATCATAGAATATATTTGAAAGATTAGATATATTCCTATTCTCCAAGAACCTTATTTCCTCAAAGCATACACTATTTCCATCTTTAGTTGCTATTTCTGAATTATATCAATTCTCAATTACCTTTGAAATATCAAATGATGATATAACTACTAGGAATTCCTTCAAATCTGAAAATATGTGGTTCTTAGATGATAATTTCATATCCATGTTAAAAAAATGGTGGGATGGAGAGTCATTTGAAGGATAAAAAATATTTTTCTTTTTCTATAAACTAAAATCATTAAAGATTAAAATTAAAAACTGGAACAAATACAACTTCAAAAATATATTTATAGAAAAAGAGGAAGTAGAGAAAGATATCAAGAATTTAAACGAAGACATTTTCAATAATGAAATGCGCAATGATAAATAATAGCTTAAAGAAAAATAACTTCTAAACAAACAAGAAGATTTTCTAACAAAAGAAGAAGCTTTATGGAGGCAAAAAGCATGAAAATTATGGCTAAAAGATGGCCTCAAAAATACTATAAAAAAATTGTACTAGCACAAAATATAGGAGAAATATTAATAGAATTACTAATATAAAAAATAACCAAGGCCCAATGCTTGAGGATCCTAAGGAAATTGCTAAAGAGGCAACTATGTTCTTTTATAATATTCTTAATAACCAATAATACTCTAATAATGAATCACAAAAAACAAACTCAAGTTCATCCATAAAATAATTTCCTCGAATGATAATGATATTTTTTTAAAAAAATTACATTAGAGGGAATAAAAAATGATCTCTTTCATATGACAAATAAGGCCTTTGGCGTAGATGGTTTTCAAGCTAACTTCTTTCAAAGATGGTGGAAATTTTTAAGAATTGAACTTTGGGAAGCTATAGAAAATACAAGGAAGCAAAGGAACATACTCAAATGAATTAATAATACCTTTATTTCATTCATTCCCAAAAAGTTAGATTGTGAAACATTTAGTGATATAGACAATACCTCTTTACAGCACATTATACAAGATGATATCTAAGGCTTTGGCAAATAGGCTCAAAACATACCTTCCAAAATATTATTTCAAAAGTGAAAATAGGGTTTTTCCCTTGTAGGTCTACTTTTTGGAGTATTGTCATTATTCAAGAGTTAATGCATTCAGTACTCAAAAACAAGGAGCCAAGTATGATTATTATACTTGATTTTAGAAGGCTTGTAACAAAGTAGATTTTCCTTTTCTATGCAAATACCTAGAAGAATTTGGATTCTCTAAAAAATTAATAAATGTATTTTAACACCTAAGATATTGATTCTAATTAATGACACTTTAGAAGAATATTTTGACATTTTTAGACAAGGAGTGTTAGGTAACTAAGAGGGGGAGAGGGGGATTTGAATTAGTCATGTCTAGTTATCTCATAGTCCCTTCAACATTTCATCACCATCAAAGAAACATACACATTAAAAACAATCACTTTAATACATCCAGTCACTTAGTAGACATATATCCAACATAAAACTTAACTCATATATGTTGATATAAGATTGTTTTGAAGTGAAGAACCTGTAATGGAACAATCATTATTTTGTCATTGATGTCAAACCTACTACCTAATGGTGAGCTAATTGCTTTTTGGTCTAAAAGATATCATTTAGTTGATTGATGAAGAGGATTTAAAAGTAGGAGATAAAAATAGCACCAAGAGAAAGGTTGAGTTATTTGGTATGTAAAAGAAGTCCTAAGACCAAGTAAGAAATTGATACTATAGTGTACTATTTATCTACTTAAAGTTTGAAATGAAAGATTACTCAAGTTAAGACTAGAAGAAGATCAAGTATGAAAAGTGTCTGTCGAGCCTTGCTAAGTAGTCAATACAAGTTAAGTAGAAATTAGTGCAAGCCAAAAATGCTGAGCAAAGTTTAGTTGGTGTCAAGCATTAGTAAACTTTAGTGTTCACTAAGTAAACTAGTGTTGTCCAAGTAGAAGAACAATATAGAAGTTGAGTGACAACATATTGATTCCAAGTGCCAGTATTTATGTTAAATCAAAGATTTGATGAATCTAAGCCGACTATTTTATTTTCTTGAGTTATGTGAAGTGTGTGGAAGATAATTGTGATGAGCTAGTGACATAGAATTTAAGGTAAACCATTTTGAGGTGAATTCAAGGAATGTTGTAGAAGAATTTTCTAGAGGAAGCAAATAGAAAAATGGGTAGATTCATTGTGTCCTACCTAATCCTACCTAACTCTTTAGTGGAAGATTATGGTTAAGTGAAAAAAGATCTTAATTCTCTATTTATAGAGATAGCTAGCCAAAAGCAAAGGTCATCATGTGCGAGAACCTAAGGAAGATAAGGATTCTAGGGTATTGTTTCATTTAGTGGCCAAATAGAAGTGACCACAGTTGGCATGTAAAGCAAGGACTAAGAGTATGAATGATTGAAGGGTGAACAAGTTATCATAGCTAAAGCGTATGAATGCCAAGAAGAATGGAGGACTGAAATAGAGATCTATAATCTACAAGTGAGTTTTAATTTATTATTAGATCAAGCTTTATTGTTACTTTCTAACCATTGTATCAGTCTAGGGTAAATATTTTGGATTAAGGTTGACCTAACAATAATTTATAAATCCTTTAACTAGGTGACATTTTAATGGAATGGTCTAAAGTCATCTAAAAAGGGTCACTCCTAATAAGGTGATTGAAATCATCTAACCAAGTCACATTTAATAGTGTGTATTGTAACCTTTAACAGGGTTGGCCTTCAAAGGGCATTACTTCAAAAGAGTGAGAATTAATATCATGTTACTAGTGGTTTTTCCCAATTTGGGTTTCCACATAAAATCCTTATGTCAAATGTGTCGTTGAATCTATTATGTTTCATGTTTACATTTCTACAAAGTTGTTTTGACTTAGGATAGTAACCTAAAAAGTTTAAGTATTGTATAGTCTAATGGATGCATGCATGACAAGGTTTTATGGATATGGGTCTACTAAGCATTGAAAAGTTTTATTTTTACATATAGACCTTGGATAATTGATTCACCCCCTCTCTTAGTTCTTCTAAATGATTCCAACAATTTGTATCAAAGTGTGATAGTGCTTAAGAGGACTAGTTTGAAGGTACTAGAAGCTAAAGAGATGATGACAACAAAGATTATAAACATAAAGGCAAGAAGTCTTGCTACATTGTAGAAGAGGAAACCAAAGATGAACCTGATGATCATGATGATGAAGTGGTGTATGTTGCAATGAAGGATGATTCAAATGAGGATGAGGCAATTTCACTAATGTCTTATGTGAACAAGAGTGATAGATGGATCATTGATAGTGGGTGTTCACATCACATGACTAGAGATAAAAGTAAATTCATTACCTTGAATTATTATGATGAAAATAGTGTAATATTTGGTAGTGATGCACCTTTTCTGATATAAAGAAAAGTATGTTGGAATTACAACAGGAAAGGTAAACTTCTAAGAGGGGTGGGGGGATGAATTAGTAGTTTAAACTTGGATCCATAAAACTTTAACTACACATCCATCTCATACATTCAATGAGTAAATTGAAATAACATGTAAAGCATATACATCTAAAATATGTAAACACATAATCAATCATACACATATGACACCAAATATGATTACCCAAAAACCCTCCAATGTGAAGGTAAAATTGGGGTTGGGATGACACCCACAAATATTCACTACTGCAGTAATAAAGTGTATCCAATGAAGGTTACATTGTTTTGACCATAAAACATGATCTATCTTGTGAAATGTTTTCCTTCTTAAAGGCTCACAAAGACTATTATGTCTCTCCTTGTTAGAGGATTTCAACACCCTATTAGAAGTGTGCCTTGCAAAAGGACTTTTACTTACAACTAAGTAAGCACCTTGTTAGAGGATTTCATATAGCCTATTAAGACTACTCTATTAAGATATTTTGATTAAAATCACCTATTAGAATGTCTCAGCTTTGATCCTACAGTTAACACTTTCTTTCTTGATCAAAAAATTACCTCTAAACTGATGTCTTCTTGATCCCTCTTGATCAGATGTCTCTTTGCTATATCCTTTTCCTTTCCTTTATTCTTTTCTAACTGATTATGCAATGTTGTTTCACTTCATAACTTCTAAGCCACCATGAATGCTCTATTTGTGCATGCAAACTTCTTTCTTTACTCCTTTAATTCCTTACACACTCACTCATGGAGAATTTTGGGTTTTTCCTCCTTATGAAGATTTAGGTGACTTGGGGTTAGGTATGAATCTACAACTAAGGTTTATCCATTTTCCTATTTAATCGTTCTCATTTTCTAATTAGTTGCATGTAATTGCATAGGGAATCCAACTACAAATTCTTCCTTATCTCCAAAATATTAGAATTCAATCTTAAGTCATCTCAAAAATGGTTTACATAGTTTTTTGTAACTTTACAAAAAAATATGTCAAGACTATCTTACTCAGCATTTGAAGTCTCTGATTCTTGGCGTACACTAATCTCTCTATTCTAATCGACACCTATATTGCTTAGTATCCACTGTTTACTTAGCTCCTATGTCACAAAGAATATACTATTTTCTTAGCACTTGAATGACTCAACACTTGAGTGGGTTGATACTCACTATGACTCAACATAGTCTAATATATACATGTTGTGCTTGACATGTACTACTAGTTCGACATGAACTAAGTAAATAAATTAAGTGTGTTGACACTCACTTGTCAAAACCAATCTAAGATCAAAAATCTCCCCCTTTGACATGAGTATCAAAAACACTTGAGTATACATTATTATTCTTAATCTTACAAGCACAACATATCTTAACTTAGCTTATACAAACTTCAAAATGTCAAAATTTTGTAGTTACTTAGATACCTCAAAATTTGATAACTCTCTTTGAGTTGATATGTCTATTCTATATTCAAAATTGTGTACTCTTGCTAATCAAATGTATCTCTATTGATACACTTTGACTTCATGTTATTTTTTTGATACTCTTTCATCTGATACTTTTGATATGTTTTGATGCTTGCTCTCCCTTAGTTGATTCTAGCTTTTCTCTATTCCTCTTATTTCTTACTCTCCTTGTATCTCCCAAAGTAATATCTCCCCCATTCTCTTATGTCATTTCCCTCTTTGCTCTATTTCTCCCCCAAAAATATGTCTCCTCCTTTTTGACACTTGTGTCAATGGGTTATACACTTATTATGTGCTTTTCTAGAAAAGATTTATGGACATCCAATATCATCTTAAGAGCTGCATCCCAGTTCTCACATGCTACATCCAATGACTTGATTTGGATTGGTAGCTCGATAGTAAGGTGGACTAGACCATCTAAGGTAGAAAGATTTGGGTCTTTCTTCATTAAGGTTTCAACATAGCCTAGCTCCTTATGCAAAATTTCCATATGGGGAGTGAGAGTTGCCTAGATGCCATTCATTTTGGCCCTTATGTTGGCCTCATCTTCTATCAATACAACTAACTAACTATGTGTTTAAAGAAATGTCCTAAAATGCTTCTCACTCTAAGTTTAATTCATTAGTAGTTTTGCACCTAATGTAGTAATTTGGCTCCCCAAACTTAGAGTGTGACTTCTGATCTCTTGGGTGAAGAGTGATGGATTGCACAATTTAGTGTACAATGAGAATATGTTCTCAAATACCTTCTTCACATCCTCAACCTTAGTTTCCAATATAACTTGTGTTAGTGCTATATCACCTAATATTTTCTCATTCACTTTTTTTTGGAACTTCTTTTCTAATCGTTCTAATAATTTTGCATTAGTATCTAGGTCTTCATTACTAACCTTCTCCACTATATCTTTCAGTTATTCCATTAGTGGCCTTGTCTAACCCAAAGTTGGAAAACTGAATGCATCTAAAAAGATTTCTTTAATATCTTGTAGTGTCTACTTTTTCCTATGCTCCCTTCTAAGCATTTCCTGATGCTTTTTCCTTGCTAGGGCCTACTACAATATGTCCATTTTTTCTATAGTCATGGTATCATAATCATACTTGGGAAAAATGATCTCTTCATGAAGGCTCACATCTTCATATTTAATTACTTCTTTATCCTTTGATGAACTCAGGCTTGGCACTGAGATCTGTAGTGGTGTAGCATCTGTACTCGGCTTCTAAAGAGTATGACTTGATGGAGTGCTAGATGTTGGTAAGGTTACCATGGCTTGGATGGTAGTTTGCTCCTTTAATTGTGGTGTCATCTCACTCCCTTTAGGCTTTCCCTATTCTTCCATAATGACTTGACTTGCACCTTGTCCTCATGCTATAGGTACTAATAAGTCTATCTAACCTATTTCTATAGTAGCAACTTGTGTTTCCATTGTGATCCTCTCTACTATATCAATCTTGGTAACTATATCAACCTTGTTAGATATATCTTCTAGAATTTGGACCAAAGGTTGTACATTAGTGACTAGAGTGATGATAGAAGGTGGTTCTTGTGGATTCACCTTTTCCCTTGCAACATCAGTCACTAACTTTTGTAGCTCATCCATATTGACCAAAACAAGATTATCACAAAGTTTGGCCTACAGTGTAGATTGATCTAATATCTTCTTCAAATCATCTTAAGTAAGGGGATTGATGTTCTAACTTGATTGATTAGAAACATCCTTGACACTTACTATTTCAGTAGTCTCACTCGTGACATGTAGAGGACTGACACTCGGCAATTATGTGTCTTGCACACTTTGTTCTTCTGGCCACTCTAGCTCAAATGTTGCCTTATCATCTACTTCCATTTATGTTCCTCCTCCAATAGTGTGAACTTCATCATCATCTTCTTCATCATCCTTCACTTTAATGGGTGCTTGTTCTCCTTCCTTAACTATAGTCAACCCATAAGTGAGCTTCCACATCTATGTGGACTTCTTAACAACATCCTCAATATTGTGTTGCAATATGCTAAAAGCCTTGTATTTAGGTGAGAACTTAATTGCATATTTCTTTACAACTTTAGCAATCTATGCCTTAGTTCAGGCATCACTTGGGCTAGAGATGTTTCTCTAATTTTTTTCTCCAAGTCTAGACAATAGTGCCATTTTTGCTCTACTCTGTCATAGAGACTCTTAGACATTGAGTTGGAAATCTCTAGTGGAGTTGTCTTAAATTTTTCCATCACGGCATATATGGCCTCCTCCACTTGATTTTTCTCTACTTTACCCAAATTATCAAAATCTATATGGGTAAGTCCTGATAGGTCTCCATTATTCTTAACATTTTCATATAATTTTTCAAGATTTGAAAGAGGATTATGACTCACCACCTTAAATTGACTATTTTCATTTGACTCTATTTTCTCTTTATTAAAATCTATTCGTGCAACATATTTTCTTCTTGGTCTCTTCTACTCTTGACCTCCTTGTTCTACTTTTTTTGTCTTTTCCTTGGCCTTTTGGGTTGTTGTACGTGTACTAGCTCTTGTACTAGGTGTAGTAGGCTTGGGATGAATCAGCTTAGCTACCTTCTTAGCTTTAGTCATAGGTTGAGCCTTAGCCTTCATCTTCTTTGGCTTGGCAGGAGTAGGTGCTTCCTCAACTTCTTCTCCCTCGACACCTTCAATCTCCTCCTCTTCTTGGTCTTCTCCCATACCCTAAGTTAATGCAAGTGGTGCTTGTGCTTGGGTTTCTTCCTCCTCTTCATCCTCTTATTCTTATTCTTATTCTTCTTCTTCTTCCTCCTTAGCACCCTCTCCAAACTCAACTTTTAGTTTTTTCACTATCTTCTCCTTTTTCTTCATGGTAGAGGTAGTCTTAAATTCTGTGGTAATTTTGGACTTTACCATCTCATAATCTCCAAATACCTTTTTAGCTTTATCTACCTCTTCTTCTAGTTAAGCTATTATAGTTGTAGAGGCCTCATTTACATTTATTTCATAACCTAAGGGTCTCAACCATCTTACCCTTAGAGTAACAACTTGTACAAATGTATAATCAAAATTCATAAGAAAACATACATCATCATAGTGTTTCTCAACTAAGGATATTGGTATTCTCAATCTTTCCTTTATTGACTTCTTGAAGTCTTCAAAATAACTTGTCATCAAAAATTCAAAATTCTCTCCTAATTTCTCAATGTACTCACCAATCTATACTGCTACTGATCTGTTGATTTTCCATCCCATAATGACAAATGAGGGGAATGGTTTTTGCACATAAAAGAATATACAAATCAATATAGAGCCAAATTTACATTGTGCACTCTTTGTCTCTCTAATTGCTCCAAGGTTCTCCATCAATTGTTGCAATTATAGCTCTGCTAGATCATATGTGTAATCTTTCTTTACAATTTTGTAACCCACATCCACAACTACATAGGACACACTATTCAATCTACTAGATTGGTAAAACTTGTGTGAAATCACCCTTACAAAAAAGTCAATCAATGGATTAGTAATTGTATCAATTTTCATGCCTCTTGTTCCAGATGGCTCCAATATTCTTCTCAATCACTTTTTTCAAATCACTTCTCAATGTCTTAGGTCAATCTAGGGTTGGGTAATGAGTGACCTTATGAATTATTCTCTTAGTAATTTTGATAAGTCCATTGTCCAGCCATAATGAACCATCATGGATTCAACTAAGCTTTATCCTAATCCACTCTATCTTGAATACAATAAAAAAATCTAGTGCTTGTGTCAATCCCTTCTTCTCTACAATTTTGAATTTTTCCTTCAGTACACCATTATTACATAATCTATTGTATGCCTCCCTAATCTCCATATCACCAATGCTTCATATCTTATAGTTATAGCATTTTCTTACATCTTGCACCATTATCACATTTGGTGGAATCATCGACAATGCACCAGAAGAGTCTTTCTTATAAGAAATATCAGGAATAGATTTGAAAATAGGTTACTTGACCTCATTACTTACTAACTAAACATTAAAAACTTCCTTTCCCTCTACATTATTTGAACTAGATGCCATAATGTGAAACTAGGGTTTACGAAATTTAAACTACATAGCTTGACTCTTGATAAATACCTTATGAAATTTAAAGAACTGGTGTAGAATCACTACTAAAATCTTCTACAACTATGTGGCATAGATTTCTAGATTTCCTTCTACTCTACTTACTCTTTCTTGAATTTGAAATAATGAAAAATGAGCTAAAATTGATCAAATACCCTTGAAAACCTTTCAACAAATGTTGAGTGCTTACATAGCTATAAGCTTGAAGTCAGCCAATTTTAGATTCACTCGGCATCCATTGACATTTCAATCACTCAAAAACCACTATGAGCTCAACATCAACTAGCCAATCTGTTAGCTCAACATCTTCTAGCATTTCACTTGGCACACATAGGAAATATTTCATGCTTGGAAAAAACATGAAAAAATTAAAGATTTATCTTGGATTTCTAATAAAATCTTGCATATTTATTCATGCTAATGTTATCTTTTTCAGTGCTAAGTCATTTTGGAACTAATGTATGATATAACCTTTAAGTATCAGTCCCACATACCTCTTGATAGCCTAGTTTGATGAGGTGTGATCACCTGACCCATTGGATGAAGTGATCCCTTCTCCATTTGATGTACTACAATCATCCTTTCTCTTCCATGTCTTGTTCATTTCATCTCTAATGTGTCTATCATCTTCCTTGCCTTTGCCTTTATGTGAGACCTCACCCGAACTCATCATAGCATGGATATTTTATTTACATTTTGATATTCAAGACCTTGATATTCTGAAAATTATTTGAGACTTAGATGGATAGTGGATTTTCTTTATCTATTGATTTTGATTCTTTAGTAGTGTTTTACATTGTTATATGCACTAAGAACCTATTATTGTGTAAGAAATGTTTGAACATATATGGATGCAGCTTTATGACATGATATTATTAGATTTTGATGCAATATAAAATGTTAATTTGATTATGATGCTTTATGAAATGTAGATGAATGGTTAGGATATGCAGATAGATGTTAATTTGATAATGATGATTTATGGCATGCAGATTTTGATATCTTAACATTTTGAGTGGAATAATTGAAACACTAGGAAAGGAAATCTAATTAGATTTATGTTAATATGGATATTAGTATATATGCACTTATGTTGTATATGCTTATTTGACTCCTTGGACTACTGATGCTCGAGTTTGATGTGCAAGAAAAAGGAACTATGGAAATTTAATGAGGAAATAAGGTATAGACACATGTTTAAATGACTCTGCCAAGGTGAATCTTTGTAAGATTTGTAAACCTCATTGTGATGTTTTTATTTTGTAAATGTGAGATGTATGTGTGTAGTATGTATTTCATGTGTAGATTTTGAATGTGTCATGTGTTATGTATAGTGTGTTTTGTGTGTGTCACTTGACACTTGTACCTGTTATGTAAGATGACATGTTTTTGGATGATGGA
The DNA here is from genome assembly GCA_028749045.1 of Cupressus sempervirens. Classification (NCBI taxonomy): domain Eukaryota; kingdom Viridiplantae; phylum Streptophyta; class Pinopsida; order Cupressales; family Cupressaceae; genus Cupressus; species Cupressus sempervirens. The sequence goes on along the minus strand of CM053788.1, from coordinate 241,759,476 downwards.
TCATGTGGCCACCTTAATTTGAGTTAAATTCCTTAATTGAGAAAAAAAATTTATTGTCCTAAATTAGTAAAGAGAACAAGGTTATTACTAGGGGAAAATTTGGAATTTGAATTACCTAGCATTGGGAGGGCCATAAAGTAACTCTAAGGTGAGTTTGTGACAAAAATAAACCTTAACCATGTTAGTACTTGAAGTTAGGAGGCTAATAATTACCTCTAGGGTTCCTAGTAGACCTAGGGGACCCCAAAAAAATTGCATTCTTTATTGAATCCGAAAATAGGGGTATGGTTAAATTGGAAACTCACTTGGCCACTCTCTATCTTTAGAGACAACTAGGGTTTGGAAGAAGAGGATAAGGTGCTCTACTACAACTATCCATTGCCATTTCTTGGATTGAGGTTGGTACCTTTGATCCATGATGTACTTCACTTTGCATGTAGAATAGATGTGGTGTTCTTCATTTCATGATGAGTTTTTGGTGTATTAGATGTAGTTTGTGGGAAAAGATCTTGTTTGAGTGTTGCATGTGAGAAGTTTTGTGTGAATCCTTCCTTGAATCTTGCTTTGTTTACATGTTATGTGTTTTTTTGTAATGGGTGTGAAGCATCACTCACCCTTGGGAGGGAAGAGATGCTTGGGTGAAGGGATTAGTTGGGCTCACACATGTAGTTGAGGAACTCTCCCATGCATGGAGATGATTTTATGTGTTCAACGGAATGTGATCTTCTTGATACTTGCATTTTGGGAGGTATAAGGAGGTATGTGGAGGGAAAGTTATTGTAAGCCTTGAAAGGGTATGTTGATAATGAGATTTTGAGAATATTGTGAATTATAGTTTTGGAAATCCTCCTCATTAAGAGAGCCCACCTTCACCCTATACTTGTTTCAATTTTTGAATCATTGTGCAAAGCCTTGGGATGGGATGTGTTGTAATGTATTATGTTAAATCTTGTCATTTTGTTGTGATCATGCATGGCATGTGAATGTACAATATGCAATTGTCTATGCCTTGTTTCCCCAAGCTTGGTGGGTGGCCTCCTTGAGGCCTAGGTTGGGAGGTGAGCCTCCATGGTTCCCATTTTTTTTCTCTTGCAAGTATTCACTTAAAGAGCTTGGAAGCTTGATATTCATGAAGTTTATTCTTGCATAGGAGAAGACTCTTTATTATTGTGTTAGAAATGGAGAGATAAACTCCACTTGTTATGTGAAGCAATTTGTATTTTTGAGAGTGTAGTTATTGTTTTCAACTCATTTGTCGATAGAGAGAGAGATTTGAATAATGTATGTATTCAAATGGTCCTTCCATTGTTTATATGATATGATGATTTTGTCATTTCATTACTCTTGTGATGTTGTTGCCTTAGCAATTCTTTGAATTGGAATGTGTTGAACGAAAGAATTTTTATTGTGTTATACCTTGAAATAAAGGACTAGACATTATCATTTGATACCTTTACCTCCTCAAATTTCATGAAAAAAATTTAGTTGCTTGATGTTCAATATTGAATTCAAATTAGTTGTAAGACATGCAATTGATAACAATCGATTTGTAGATAGCTTAAATTATGAAAATTGGATGTCACTAAAATATATTGAGTATTTGAGGTTCATGAAAATTTAGTTTCAAGGATTTCATTAAGTTTCATATTAGTTTATCTTGCAACTAGAATTTGTTAATGATATGATAGTTTTTTTATGTTATATTTTATTATTAGAATAGGAAATTATAATACATAATGCAATAATAGACTATCTCCAATTCAAATTAAATAATCATAGGGATTACATGGAAAGAACTAGACCAAATAGTTAAGTATATAAGACCTACAGATGCATTTTCATGTTCTGGAAAATGTATCAGATTCACGAAAAAAACTCTCCCAATGATGCAAACAATAAACTAATATTATTAGGATATAATAATATATCTTCCTACCAATAACGTATCAAAAGAAACTAAGACCATATCACATTTATTTTTTCCTATACAAGCTAGCCAAAAAAATCTAGTACCCTAACAACTTACCCAATATCCCAATGCCCAAACAAATAAAATAAATAAAATATCTTTTCCAAAGTTTAGTGGGCAGCCTCCATAATAAATGGGACAAGATTGTTGATTTTTTTTTAAAAAAAGAAACCATGATTAAATCATCACAAGTAAAAAAGGGCATTAAATGTTCTGACTTGGCCATGAAAAAGGAATGCTAGCCCATTTTTCACCCATTCCTCATGACACTATCTCTCTAGGCAACCATGAAATAAGGGGCTGACTTGAGTGTAAAGAAGGTGGAAATTAATGCCATGTTGACATGACCTTGGAAAGTGTCAGCAAACCTACACTCATTCTAGACACCTTGTTCTTTGAAAATTTGCATGATATTGTATACGCTTCTATCCTTGGGAAAGGATGCTTATTTGTTAGCAATAATGAGTTGGTGGGAAATCAACTTACTTATGGGGTTTGGTGATGTTTTAGAATTAAGCATATTTTGAATTTTGTGAAAGGTACGTAGGCTTGACCATGTTCACAAGACATTCTTTAAAACACCTCCACCATTAATGTTGAGGAAAATTAGCATGGCCTAGGGAAGCACATTTAATGTGGGGAGAGGGGATGTCTTGGCAACTTCTTCCTCTCTCCTTACTGCACATGTAAATCGAGCAAGGTGAGTATGATTGAAGGAAGGGAAGTCATGTGTTGCAATGAGAGGAGTGCAAAAAAGGGAAAAGGGGGACTTAAATAAATTTATGACTTGTCAACACCCACTTTCACCCTAGGCGCCTAGCTTGAGCTTGGAATATGGAAAACCTATTTTGAAGATTCTTTCTACCCACGCCAAGTTATATGTGTATAGAAAATTATGATAACATTCTAGTGGGGTAGAGATTTAAGGTTAGTATAGGATTATTATGGATATGATAGTTTAGTTGAAATATTTGTGATATAAGATGTGTAATAGATGTGTTATTAGGACATAGGAAGTTTAGGGTGTTTTTTGTTGTTGTTTATTTTTATATATAAAAGGTTTGTATTATTGGGTTTTACTCTATGTTGATTAGATTGAATTTAGGATTTGCAAGATAAATATTTAAGGAAATCTCATTATAGTTAATAAATTTTTTTTTTTGGGGTGATTCAAATATGTATATTATTTTAAGATAATTTGATTATAGATATTTGAGGAAGTAATAGGCATGTATACACTATATTATTAGAGATTGTTTGATAAGGGTGGACATTTAACTTTTAATTTGTTATGGTAGATAATTGTATGGTTATGATATAAGCTGGTGTAAGGTTTGAAGATAATTTGATTTGAATGTCCATGCACAATCTTCCAATTATTGTATTCTTAATTTAATATTTAATGTCAATAATGTTAGCAATTGAGATAAAAGATGTATAATGGTATAGGAAATATTGGTGTTTTGAAAATAATAATTAATATGATAATTAATAATAATAATTATATTTATAAAATTGATTAATCTAATATTAATAGAGGAGAAATGATTAATTGATAAAGTACCATCTCGATTCAACCCTTAGCACTTTTACCATCCCTATAACTCTAATTGTATCTTTCTTGCAACTAGGTGATTACCCCTAAGGAACTTGAACCCCAAATTCCAAGTAAGACAAGCCTTGCACCATCACTTTCAAGTATACGTATCGATTACGTTTCTTACCTTCAATTCTGACTTTAAAATTAAAAGTTAAAAAAAAAAAGTTGTGTTTTGCCTTGTTGAATTACGGGCATGACACTTTATCAAATTCACAACTTGGTCCTTTAACCTAGTTGGACAATATCTACTGATGTGACCAATCTTCAAATAGTGAAAACATGTGGTTTGGCTCAACCATCTTTGGTAGTAACCTTTGAAGTGTGTCCTAATACAATTCTCAGGAACATGTCCATATTCTTGAAAATAATGACAGCTATATCTTGTATTATAATCCTAGTTATAAGAGTTTCCATTGTTTCTTATCTTTGCTTTCCTATTTGATGACCACATGGGTTTGGATCTACATTCAAAAGCTCTATCTCCATACTTTTGACAATTGTAACAATATCCTTCAAATCTTTTCATTCATGTGCCTGATGACCTTGCTTGTTGCACTTATGTAGTGTACCATGTTCTTAAGCTTGAAATTCTAATTTGTACCATATTCTTAAGCCTGACATTCTAATTTGTAGTCTTGCTTCTACACACATTAGTAGTATGTCTTTTCTTATCACAACTATGAAAAGTAGGTTTGGAGTTCTTACCTTTGTTGTTCCTTTCTTCTGCAATTTTGGATGACTCGCCTTCTTCAGTACTTGTGTATCCCAATCTAGATGTATCATTATTAGATCTAGGGGATACTAATAGTTGCTCAAAGTATTTTATGGCTTCATTTGGCTTGTTGAAACTTTTAGAAAAATCCTTTTCTCTCTTTAGGTCACTCTGCAATTGTTCATTCTACAACTTCAATGTAGTTATCTCAATATCCTTGACATTATAATTCATAGTTGGCATTCATCATTTAACTTAGAGTATCCAATTACATGTTAGAAATCTTGGTTAGCTCTATTGACTTCTCTTCCAGTCTGTTGACCAAAATTCTTTTGTCCTCTTAAATCATGGCTTTGTCTTCTATGGCTTTCTTCTTTTGTTCAACCATTTCACATATCAATATAGCTTGTGATTCTTTCTCTAACTTGAGATTTCTAATTTTCTCAGGTTGGGCTCTATTCTTTTCCATTAGATCTACAACTACTACATCAAATTCATTGGAGTCTCTATCTGCAAATAACTTATTAGCGTCTATCTCTTTGTATTGTGTGTCATTCTCTACAATAGTAATTTCCTTCCCTCTCTTCAAAGATTTCTTTAGTTCTTCTCTTTCTTCATCCAAATGATGTAGAATGAGTTGTATTTCAATTCCCTAATTCTCAATAGTCTTTCCCAACTAGTAGACTTCCATTTCAAGATCTTTGCTCAAAGTTGCAAAAATTCTCTTTTAGAGAACAAAGCCTTGATACCAATTGTTGGAATTACAATAGGAAAGGTAAACTTCTAAGGGGGGCATGAATCAGTATTTTAAACTTGGACCCATAAAAATTTCACCACACATCCATCTCGTACATTCAATGAATAAATTGAAATAACATGTAAAGCATATACATCTAAAATATGTAAATGCATAAGCAATCATACACATATGATACCAGATATGATTACCCAAAAACCCTCCAATGAGAAGGTAAAACTAGGGTGGGGATGACACCCACAAATATTCACTACTACAGTAATAAAGTGTATCCAATGAAGGTTACAATGTTTTGACCATGAAACATGATCTACCTTGTGAAAGGTCTACCCTGTTAAAGGCTCACAAAGACTGTTAGGTCTCACCTTGTTAGAGGATTACAAAACCCTATTAGAAGTTTGCCTTGCAAAAGGACTTTAACTTACAACTATGTAAGCACCTTGTTAGAGGATTTCATATAGCCTATTAGGACTACTTTGTTAAGAGATTTTGATTGAAATCACCTATTAGAATGTCTCAACTTTGATCCTATAGTTAGCACTTGTTTTCTTGATAATAGATCACCTCTAAACTGATGTCTTCTTGATCCTTCTTGATTAGATGTCTTTTTTTTGTACCCTTTTCCTTTCCTCTATTTTGCTCTAACTGATTATGCAATTTTATTTCACTTTATAACTTCTAGCCACCATGAATGCTTTGTTTGCACATGAAAACTTCTCTCTTTTCTCCTTCAATTCCTTACACACTAGCTCATAGAGAATTTAGGGTTTGTCCTCCTTATGAAGACTTAGGTGACCTAGGGTTAGGTATGAATCTATGAATGAAATTTATCTAGTTTATCATTTAATCCTTCCTATTTTCTAATTAGCTACATGTAATTTCATAGGGAATCCAACTGGAAATTTTTCATTATCTCCAAAATATTGAAATTCAATCTTAAGTCAGCTCAAAAATAGTTTACATCGTTGTTTGTACCTTTAAAAACAAATATTTCAAGACTATCTTACTTGGCATCTAAAGTCTCTAATGCTCGGCATACACTAATCTCACTATTGGGACTCAACACCTGTATTGCTTGACATCCACTATTTACTTGGCTCCTGTGTCACTCGACATATACTATTTTCTCAACACTTGAATGACTCAGCACATGAGTATCTTGACACTCACTATGACTTAGCATGGTCTAATATAAACATGTTGTGCTCAACATGTACTACTAGTTCAGCATGAACTAAGTAAATAACTTAAGTGTGTTGAAACTCACTTGTCAAAACCAATATGAGATCAAGAAAAGATCTATCAAACTCACAAAAAATATCATGTGTGACAATTCTTATTATGTTGAAGGACTTAACTATAATTTGTTTAGTATGTCACAACTAAATAGTTTAGGTTGCAAAGTTGAGTTTGAGAACAAGATAGAAAATATCTATGACATAGTTGGAAAACTAATTGGGAAAGGTGATTAGACTAGAGGTAATCTATTTTATCTTGATATGAATGATGCTACTTGTCTTGTTGTATAATTTGATGATGTGTGGTTATGGCACAAGAGATTATGTCATGTTAATTTTGATAACTTAGTCAGTATTAGTAACATGAAAAGAGTAAGAGGTTTTCCTAAATTGAAGAAACTTGACAATATAATTTGCAAACAATGTCATTAGGAAAGATGACAAAATCTAGTTTTAAAAGCTTTAAAAATATAATTCCTTCCAAATGTTTAAGTGGCACTTAGCTAGAGTTGAGAAGGAGACAAATAAAATCTTGAAATGTTTGAGATCTTACAAAGGTGGAGAATTTACATCGAATGAGTTTGAGATGTTCTGTAATGACAGAGGAATCAAAAGATACACATTTGCACCCAAGACCCCTCCACAAAATGGGATTGCTAAAAGGAGGACCAGGTCTGTAATGGACTATGCTAGGACACTTATGATGGAGAAGAATTTTTCTTTGAAATACTAGAGAGAGATTGGAAGTACAACTATCTATACCTTGAACCATGTGCAAGTCAAGAAAGGTACTCATTCAACACCTTTTGAATTATGGTATGAATACTCACTCAATGTAAAATATTTTAAGGTATTCAAAAGTAATTGCTACATTCTTAAGGATTTTAGGAATTAAGAAGGTATATTCCTTGGCTATTCCACAAGAAGTAAAGCTTATAAGTTTTTAAATACTAACACTAACCAAGTTGTAGAAAGTTAAAATGTGAAGTTTGATGAATATACAAAGGTACATGAAGTTGAACCTATAAAGTAACCTAAGGAGTAAAAATATTTTGTATACTTTTATGAAGGTATTCCTTCTGATGAAGATGTTGTAAACTAAGTTGCAAATCAACAACAAGTTTTAGTGACTATCGAGTCACATACAATGAATGCCAAGTTGCATTCATGAACCAAGCTACAATCAGGAGTTGAGTTGCAGACAGAAGCTAAGGCACATTTTGATTATGAGATTAGTGTACATGAAAGAGATGTTGAATTTCTTGATAAAGAAATATACAGTGATTCAGAAGTTTACATGCCTAATGAGGAAAGAATAGAAAAACCAAGATTGTCAAAGTATGTCAAAAAAAATCACCCTACTAAAAAAATCATATTAGACAAAGATGATAGACCAATGACAAGAAATAGGTTGAGAAGTGATACATGTTTGTTGAGAATGCATGAGCCTAAGATAGTGAAAGATGCCTTAGAAAATGAGGAAGAGAGTAAAGCCATGAAAGAAGAGATTGAGAAGAACAAGACATAGCCTCTAGTTCCTAGACCAAAGGACAAGAATGTGATCGGAACCAATTGGGTGTACTTAAACAAGTTAGATGAAAGTGGTAAAGTTACAAGGAATAAGGCAAGATAAGTTTTCAAAAGGTATGCACAAGAAGAAGAAATAGACTATGGAAAAACATTTTCCCCTGTTGCAACATTGGAAGGAGCAAGAAATTTTCTTTCTTACTCTACATACAAAGGTTTCAAAGTTTATCAAGTGGATGTGAAGTCAACATTTATGAATGACATATTAGAAGAACATGTTTACATAGAACAACTAGAAGTATTTGTTGATGCTAACAACAAGAACATGGTATGTAGACTACAAAAAGCTTTATATGGTTTAAAGAAAGCTCCGAGAGCATGGTATGAAAGGTTGCACAATTATCTTGTGAAGATTGGTGTGAGAGGAATAATGATAACAAAAATCTATACTTGAAGATAGAAGGTAGAAAAGGTATTTTACTAGCCAAATTTTTTGTTGATGATATTGTATTTGGAGGTCAATATAATTTATGTAAGGCATTTGCAATTGAAATTTAGAAAGAATTTGAGATGTCTAAGTTTGGAGAAAACAAGTTCTTTGTTGGTTTGCAAGTATATCAAATGAAATATAGTATATAAATCACTCAATCTAAGTATGTAAAGGAAATATTGAAAACTTTTGGATTGGAATATTCCAAACTAGTTAGCACACCTATGGTGATAGGACACAAGTTGTCAAAGAATGATAATTTAGCTGATGTGAATCAAACATTGTATAGGTCTATGAATGGAAAATTACAATATGTAGTGCATAGAAGACCTACCATTGCATTATCAGTTGAAATTTTTGCAAGATTCTTTATTAATCCTATGGAGAATCATTTGATGGTTGTTAAGAGAATAATGAGATATCTAAAAGGAACATGAGACTATAGTCTATACTATAAGAAAAATGAAAAATTTGAGTTGAGAGCCTATACTAATGTCGATTGGGCTAGAAACATTGATGAAAGAAAGAGTATAAGTGGTGGAGCATTTTTATTAGGAAAGAGGTTGGTCACTTGGACTAGAAAGAAATAAAATATCATATCTAAATATATTGCTAAAGTTAAATATGTGACTGCTACAGTAAATTGTACAAATATTGTATGGATCAAATAACTACTCAAAGTTATGAAGGAGAAAATCACTGAACCTATGTACCTTATTGTGATAATAAAAGTTCTATAAATATATCAAAGAACCCAATGATGCACACAAAGACTAAGCACATTGCAATCAAGTATCATTACTTGATAGATTTAGTTTAAGACAAAAAAGTGAGGATGGAATATGTGAATACAAAAATATAGATAGTTGATATCTTCACAAAAGCTTTACCTAAGGATCCTCATGAGTATCTTAGAGGTAAACTAGGGGTGATACACCTATCCAAAGATACTTAAGAAGCATAAGTAGTGCCTTGCATCAACTAAAATGAATTTTGTATCCTACAACTTGATGTAGTGGATATTACTTTAGGAGCTGCCTAAAGTAATGAAGAAGTTGAATTAGAAGATTTATAGTCACATGAAAGGTGACCAAGGGAGAATCTAAAATTGATTATATATGCATATAGAGATGTCAAGTCTTTGGAATTGTTGTCAAAGAGAGAGAAATTACCTATTGAGGGAGAAATGACTAAGAGAAAAGTATATACCTAGTAAGAGGAAGAAAGTACTAAGGGAGAGAGATAGATACCTGAACATTAGACAGATGGAGATATAATTCAGAGTGAGAAGATATAGTAAAGTAACTTGACAAAGCTCACATTACCCTACACAAAGGAAGGCTATAGACTACATTGATAGAGGGAGAAATTTTAAAGATTTATTTTCTTTTTGGTATCGTTGTTGGTATTGGTTTGCCATCAATGCCAAAGAGGGAGATTGTTGATATAAGATTGTTTTGAAGTGAAGAACCTATAATGAAATAATCATTATTATTATTTTGATGTCAAACTTGCTACTTGCTAGTGAGACAAAAAAAATTTGGTCTAAAAGCTATCATTTAGTTGATTAATGAAGAGAATTTGAAAAGAAGAGATAAAAATAGCACCTAAAGAAAGGTTGAGTTATTTGGTATGTAAAAGAAGCCCTAAGACCAAGTAAGACATTGATACTATAGTGTATTGTTTATCTACTTAAAGTGTGAAATAAAAGATTTCTCAAATTAAGATTAGAAGAAGATAAAGTATGAAAAGTGTCTATTAAGCCTTACTAAGTAGTCAGTGCAAGCCAAGTAGAGATCAATGCAAGTCGAGTAAAAAACAAGTAGTGCCAATAAAAGATGAAAAATAGTGCAAGCCAAGTAATTATTAGTAAATGTTGAGTAAAGTTTACTTGATATCGAGAATCAATAAACTTTAGCATTCACCAAGTAAAATAGTGTTGGCCAAGTGGAAGAATAGTATAGAAGCTAATGAAAACATATTGATGTTGTGTACCAATATTTATGTTAAATCAAATATTTGATGAATCTAAGCTAACTATTTTATTTTCTTGAATAATGTAAAGCATGTGGAAGATAACTATGATAAGCTAGTGGCATAGAATTCAAGGTAAAATATTTTGAGGTGAATTCAAGGAAGATTATAGAAGAATTTTCTAGAGGAAGTAAATGGAAAAATGGATAGATTTATTGTGTCCTACCTAATCCTACCTAACCCTAAAATAGAGGATTATGGTTAAGTGGCAAAATATCTTAATTCTTTATTTATAGAGATAGTTAGAAGCAAAGGTTGTCATGTGCGAGAACTTATGGAATACAAGCAGTCTAGGGTCATGCTTCATTTAGTGGTCAAATAGAAGTGATTGTAGTTGGCATGCAAAGTAAGAAGGCTTAAGAGTATGAATTCTTGAAGGGTGAACAAGCTATTAAAGATGAAGTGTGTGAATGCCAAGTAGAATGGAGGATTGAATCAGAGATCTGTAATATGAAAGTGAGTTATAATTTTTTATCACATCAAGCCTTACTATTACTTTCTAACCATTATATTGGTCTAGGGTAAATCCTTTGGATTAAGGTTGACCTAACAATCATTTGTAAATCCTTTAATCGAGTGTCATTCTAATGAAATGGTCTAAAATATTCTAACAATGCTTACTCCTAACAAGGTGATTGAAATCCTCTAACCAAGTCACATTTAATAGTGTGTATTGTAACCTTAAACAAGGTTGGCCTTTCATAGGGCATCACTTTAGAAGAGTGAGGATTAGTAGCATGTTACTGGTGGTTTTTCACAAATTGGGTTTCCACATAAAATTCTTGTGTCAAATGTGTTATTGAATCTATTATGTTTCATGTTTACATTTCTACAAAGTTATTTTGACCTAGGTCAGTAACCTATAAAGTTTAAGTATTGTATGATCTAATGGATGCATGCATGACAAGGTGTTATGGATATGGGTCTACTAAGCATTAAAATGTTTTATTTGTACATTTGGACCTTGGATAATTGATTCACCCCCCTCTCATTTATTCTAAATAATTCCAACAATAAATCAACCTCTTCTCAAACTATTAACAAAATATTTCTTACATTATTGACCATCGGTAAATTTTGAGTTGTTACCTAGTGATAACTTAGTTATTACCAAGTTACAGTAAACTGTAAAAACTTCTAAATCAACTACAACACATATAATAGTCACACAATTTTGACCCCAATATTTAACATGGAAACCCTGTTAAGGGAAAACCCACTTGGGACTGACAACCCAAAAATCTCACCCTTCTAAAGTGATCTCTATTAAGAGACTACCTTGTTAAATGTTACATACACTTTGTTAAAGTGACCTTGTTAGAGGATTGTACAACATGATTATCTAGACCTTATCACTCCCTATCTAGAACCAAAAGAGTGGCACAATTTCAAGTACTTACAAACATTGCTAATTAATGTCACCATATAGGATTTCACAAACTTGTTAGATCCACTCAACACTTCTAATTCTTTTCTACAATGGTTAAAATATAAATAGTATAAAATGATCTGTAAGAATAGGAACTACCTTTTCTTGATCAAGTCTCAATTCTTTCTCTAACTCTATCTTTTATTCAATCTATAACTTATTTTTCTTCTCTCTTCTTGGCTCAATTCACTCAACTCAACACTTAGCTCTTCTCCTTCAACTACTTCACATTCTATAATAACTCTCAATCATATCTCTTTCAAATTCATCAACTTTTGTACACCATCACACTGAAATTATCATCCCCTTTGAACTAGCAATCTAAAACTATCATTTTCTCCTCCTTGAATAGATTTATCAATGCTTCCAGATCCTTCCATTATTAGTTGCTTAATCAAATCATCAATCTGAGGTTTCAAACTAAATTCCTTCATATAATGAATTTAGAAACAAAAAATATAACTTTACACAGAACTTTATTTCCATCCTTATCCTCCTTTAGATTCCTATTCAAATCCTTTTGTATTTTTGTCTATAGTTGATCTTGTAAAAAAACTCTCACAATAGACCTTCTCAAACTTTCCAAATTTCCATGAAAAGTTGGCCTCATATTCTAATTTCTCAAACTTGTTCATATGGTTGTCACTCGATAAACATTACATTTATTCATGCAATATATAACTTAGTTAACACTAACTTACTCAAGAAACACTACATTGTTCATTCTTCTAATCGTGCAAGAAATGATATAGTCACTTGGTGAATATAGTCTCCCTTCATCAACCTTGTGTCTTGGTTAAGCTTGTGATCTTTAGCATATTGCGACAATACATGATAGTAAAACAATCAAACCAATATTACACAATCATTGTCCATCTCATTCATGTACCCATTGAATACCTTACACATCAACTCTATCTTCATCATACTTTCTTCAAATCATATTTATCAATAAATTATATAATACTTTCCCAAGTTAACATAATGTATAGTCAATTAAGACTTTGACATCAATGACAATATAATGCCATCAACAAATATTTCAGCAATCAACAACTTGTCTTGTGATTCATTCTTCAAATATAGATTACTATTTTCACTTGTACTGGTAAATCCTATCTTAATAAGATAAGAGTGTAACCTTTCATACCATGCTCTTGGGGCTTATTTCAATCCATACAGTGCTTTACTCAATTTGTAGACCATGTTATTCTTTCCAAGTTCAAAAAATCCTTCTAGTTGTTCAATGTAGACTTCCTCTTCAAGTATTCCATAAAAAATGTAGATTTAACATCCATTTTGTATACTTTAAATTTCTTGTATGTAGTATAAGCCAATAGAGTTCCTACTCCTTTCAATCTCTCAACGGGTGCAAGAGTCTCACCATAGTTAATTCATTCTTCTTGGGCATAACCTTTATAGATCAATCTAGCATTTTTTCTTACCAATTCTCCATCCTCATTCAATTTTTTTTAATGAAAATTCACTTTGTTCAAATATTATTCTTATCAGCAAGTCTTAGTACAAGTGTCCAAGTGTTGATCTTTTCAATTTAATCAGTCTCAATATAAGTGTCCAAGTGTTGATCTTCTCAATTTAATCAATCTCCTCATTCATATCATCAATCCAAAATTCATCATTAAATGCATCTTGAATTTACCTAGGCTCAAAATTAGCAAGTAAACATGTACCTTTTTTTTCTTCTTCTTCTTGTTTATAGTCCAACACTTCTATCTCTAATTGTTTGTTTAGGTGAATGGTTCTTTCTCACATACTTGGCTAGTACAGGTTTAGTACTATATTTCTTAGTATTTCATTTTCTAGGTGGGATTTTAGCTTCCTTCTCAAGTATAGCTTTGTAAGATTTTGTAACCACTGTTTGATGCTTGGGCGTAGCCATCTATTGTTCAAGTAAAACTATCTGCAACTTGAGTACTACATTCTATGGCTTGGTAGGCTTGTGTTGTAACTCAGGTAGAGTATCTAGTGCATCATCATATGAAAAAAACTTGTTGTAGTCTTCAAGTTCCTTATTTATTTCCAAATTATTCTTCTCTACAAACTCATCAAATCTTACATTTACACCTTCAATCATCTTGTTAATAGCCTTGTTCAAATATTTGTAAGCCTTTCTTTTAGATGAATATCTGAGGAGTATACCTTCATCTCCTTTAATATAAAGTTTACCATTCCTATAATCCTTTTGAAAGTAAAACCTACTTCCAAATATCTTAAAATAACTCATATTTAGTGTATGGCCATACCATATCTCATTAGGTGTCTTATTTTTTCCTTTCTTCAATTGTACTCAACTGAGTATGTAAAGAGCAACATTAATTGCTTCTCTCCAAAATGTTCGAGAGACCTCCTTCTCAATCATCAACTTCCTTTCACAATCCATGATAGATCTATTTATCATTTGAGAAATACAATTATATTGTGGATTTCTTGGTGTAGATGATTGTATTTTGATACCAATCTCATCACAAAAGTTAGTGAATTCAATAGACATAAATTCACCATCTCTATTAGATCTTAAACATTTCTAAGGTTTTCCAGTTTCCTTTTCAAATCTTAATTTATACCATTTAAACATATCAAAATAATGTGATTTCACTTTCATGAACATTACAGTCATCATCCTTGAATAACCATCCACAAACAATATAAAGTACCTATGACCACAATAACTATCAACTCTAATTGAATCGACACATAAATTAGTACCCACTGCTTCCAAAATATCATCGGAAGTGTGTGAATTTATAGTGTTGGAAATATAAAATGAGTAATTGAAAGGGGAGGGGTGAATTAGTTACCACAAAAAAAATCCCAAACCCCTTAAATATCAGTACAAAATAACCTCTAAAAATTGAACTCTATTGAAGCTCGACAAACACATAGAAAATGATGTAACTCGATAAACACTAAAAATGCTCGGCAAATACTTAAAATGAAAATATTAAGATATTATATGTGTTCACTATTATTTTAACTTAGGTGCAAACATATAAGAAAAATAGCATGAGCACATTTGACACCAAGATTTAACATGGAACCCTAATTTGGGAAAAAACCAACAATTGCAACTAGTTACTAATTTTTACTCTTCTGAAGTGAGCCCTATTAGGAGCCAACCCTGTTGAAGGTTACAAAACACACTATTAGGTGTGACCTTGTTAGAGTATTTAATCACCCTATTAGGAGTGGCCTTGTTAGAGACATTTGGACAATTCAATAGAAATGCCACCTTGTTAGAGGATTTACAAATAGCTGTTAAGCCAACTTTGTTAAGAGATTTATATCACTTCTACAATGGTTAGAGAGTAAAAATGAGATTACCTAATTTGGATGCAACTAAATTTCTAATTACAAATCTCAACTCTAGCTTGGATACTTAATCCTTCTTCATTGAATATATCTTTTTAGCTTCGCAAGGATATTCTACTTATCCTTTTGATTTGTTTCATCTTAGCATCATTAAATCTTCAATTATCTTCCATGCAAAAAAACACACTTTCTTCTCAAATTGACCTTATATTTATATCTTTCATATTGTCAAGTCATCTAGAATATAACTTATAATAATTTATTCATCTCCTTAGTTGGCTAGAACTAATAGCTAAATCAATTGAACTTAATATGCCAAAATAAGAAAATCCTTTAATATGCCAAAACTTAGAAATGATTTTCCTATGTTAACCAAGTGAACTCGATCAACACTACATATTCATAAAGTTCCTTTGGTAACTAAGTGAGCTCAGTTAACACTTTTAAATCAAAATTGCCTCCTATTTTGTACCATAAACCATATTCTTCAGTACCTTTTAGATATCTCATGATTCTTTTGATTTCCATCATGTGATTTTCTTTTGGATTTGCTAAGAATCTTTCCACCATACCAAATGATAATGCAATATCAAGCTTTATATGCACTACATACAACAAATTTTCCAATCATTGATCTATATGTGGTCTGATCTACCTCTTTGGAATCATCATTTTTGGAAACTTTATTTCCAGTAGACATAGGGGTTCCAACTGGTCTTGAATCTTCCATTCCAAATTTCTTTAGTATCTCCTTGATATATTTAAATTGAGTAATGTATATACCATCTTTCTTTTGCTAGATCTACAACCCAAATTTTTTTTTTTATCTCTCCAAACATAAACATTTCAAATTCTTTACTCATTTTTTTCTGAAAATGCCTTGCATAAGTCATTATTTCCTATGAATAAAGTATCATCAACAAATATTTTTTCCAACACAATTTTTTTGTTTGGTCCTTCTTTGATATATAGATTAATATTATTTTTTCTTTGAAAACCAATTAGTATTAAGTAGTTATGAAGTCTTTCATCCCAATCTTTGGGAGCTTGCTTGAGACCATATAATACCTTGTGTAATTTTCAAACTATGTCTCTTTTGCTAGGATCTACAAAACCTTCAGGTTATTCAATGAAGACATCCTCATCAAGAATTCCATTCAAGAATGCAAATTTTACATCCATTTGATAAAATTTAAATCCTCTATGGGTTGCATTTGCTAGTAATGTTCTAACACCTTCCAATCTTGTAACAGGAGAAAAAAATTTCACCATAATCAATACCTTCTTCTTGAGAATAGCCTTTACATACCAACCTTGCTTTGTTTCTAGAAACTTTTCCATTTTCATCTAGTTTATTTCTAAATACCCACTTAGTGCCAATTACATTTTTATCCATGAGTCTTGGAATGAGAGTCCAGGTTTTACTCTTCTGTATTTTTTCTATTTCCTCATTCATTACTTCAATCCAAATTTCATTATCCAAAGCATCTTTAACATTTCTAGATTCAAATTCAGCAAGTAAACATGTACATTTCAATTTGTTTTTTGTCATTGTTTCATCTTATTTGTCTCCAATGATCTGGTCAGGTGCATGATGCCTTCTGACATATCTTGCTAGCACAGGTTCTTTGGATTTGGAGTTTTTTTACTAATTTCTTTAGTATTAAGCTTAGGTCCCACTGTCTGTGACTTAGATCCATCAGACTCAATTTTCTCTAGTGATAGCTCGATAGCCTTTGATTGTGACTCAGGTACTTAAGACTTTGACTCGGGTTGCAACTCAGTAGCTATTGGAGATTTTGAGGATTTAGGAGGTGAAGCTTCTTTTCTACTAGATAGATTTGGAAAGGTATCAGGTTCATGGTAAACAAATCTTTTTATAATCCTCAGGCTCCTTTTTGCTTTCTTCTTCACTCTTTTCTGCAAACTCATCAATTCTCACATGTGCACTTTCTATGATTTTATGAGTAGACAAATTCAAACATTTATAAGCTTTACTTCTGTAGGTGTATCCTAGGAACATGCCTTCATCACCTTTGACATCAAATTTACCTTTTCTAGATTCTTTCAAGATATAACATTTTCTACCAAATAATTTCAAGTAACTTACATTAGGTTTGTAGCCATACCATAGTTCATAAGGAGTTTGGTTTGATTCTTTCTTCAACTATACTCTATTCAAAGCATGTATTGCAGTGTTGATTGCTTCCTTCTAGTATTTGATTGCAACATTACTTTCTATCATTAGTGATCTTACACAATCCATGATGGATATGCTCCTTCTTTTAGTTATACCATTCTACTGAGGTGTACCAAGGGCTGATACTTGTCTTTTAATTCTTTTTTCAATGCAGAATTCATTGAATTCATTGGAAATAAATTCACCACCGCTATCTAATCTCAAACATTTCAACTTCTTTCTAGTTTCTTTTTCTACTCTTGCTGGATACCATTTGATTTTTTGAAAAGCTTCTTATTTTTCTTTTAGATACATTACAGTCATCATTCTAGAATAGTCATCAACAAAAAGAATGAAAAACTTGTCTCCACTATAACTCTCTATTCCAATAGGTCCACATAAGTCTATATACACAAGCTCTACGACTACTTCAGAATGGTAGTTCTTGTTTTTGAAACTAGTTTTTCCCATCTTATCAATTTGACAGTTTTTGCATAAGCACATATCAGGTTTCCTCAAACTAGGAATACCTCTTAACTCTTTTTTGTTTTCTTATTTTAACTAGATTATCAAATTTTACATGAGATAATCTTTTGTGCCATAACAAGCTTTCTTCTACTTGAACAATAAAATATGAACTTTCACTAAAGATCTAGATAGAATAGGTTACCTTTTGTTTGTCTGCCAGATCCAACCTAATTTCCTTTTCCATCTAGCAGTCTAGCCTTCTCATTCATAAATTCTACCTTGAACCCAGTGTTATTTAACTGAGCCACACTCAATAGATTATGTTTTAGTATAATCATTATCACATATAAGTTCATTGGTTAATGAGATAAATCCTTTTCCTTTTATGCAACAAGGTTCATTGTTTCCAAATCTCACACTACCACCATCATAATATTCCATGTGCTCAAACTTTGTCTTGTCTCCAGTCATATGATGTGAGTAGCCACTATTAATAATCCATGTATCAATTTTTCTAACATGGGAGAAAAGCACCATTTCATCTCCTTCATCATCAGATTCACCTCGTACAACAATATATAACATTTCATCCTCACTATTATCAAAATCTTTAGCCATAAGACAAGATTTCTTACCTTTGTCCTTGTAGTTCTTGTAGTTTTTAAATTCCTTCTTGCTTTTGTACCTATTTCTTTTCTTTTCATCCTTGTTTTCTCTATTTGGTCATCTTGTAGCAATGTGACCAATTTCTTCACAAGAAAAGTAGATCAGAGGAATCTTACCTGTGTACTTTCCTCTGCCTTTAGAATATTTCTTTGCAAGTAGGGCTTCAACAAATTCATGATCACTATCTAAATTTTCTTCTTCTTCTTCACTTTCCTATTGATTGACCTTTGATCTCTTACTCTTTTTCTTGAGTGAGTTTAGCTTCAAATGCAGACGCAATACCTTTGGAACTAGGAACATAGTTATCATAGTTATCCAACTCAAAAGCTATCAATCTTCCAACTAGAGCATCCAAAGTTATATTGCTATTTGGATCACATATCATTTCTTGAATATCAAACACTCTAATTGCATAGATAGGAAGAAGGGTTCTAAGTACCTTGCTCACAATTGTTTTTCCATCAATGTCTTGTCCAAATGCTTTAATTGTGCTTAGACTTGTTTTGATTCTTTCCACATATTTTTCAATATTTTCATCTTCTCTCATTTTCATCTAATCAAATTGTCCTCTGAGACTATCTACTTTATCTCTTCTTACATTATCATCTCCTTCATATATGTCTTTCAATTTAACCCACATATCATAAGTTGTAGTACAATCTTTGACTTCATCAAATTTAGCATAATTTAGAGTAGATGCAATGTCAATCATCATGATGTTATGATTTTTCCTTTTAGCAATATCTTCAACTGATAGTGTTCTAGTAGGAGTCTTGTATTTAGTATCAAGATACTTACAACCTAAATCACTGATAGTTTCTAGATGTAACCTCATAAGTCCTCGCCAAGATGAAAAATTGTCTCATTTCAACTTCAAAATCTCTCTTCTATAAGACATCTTGATATTTAGCTTAGGTCCTTGAAACCTTCTCTACAAGCACCAAGAGTTTTGATACCAATTTTTTGAAATATAAGAGTAACTGAGAGGGGAGGGGTGAAACAATTATCACAAAAATAAATCATAGATCCCTTAGATGTCAGTACAAAATAACCTCTAAAAACTAAACTTTGTTGAAGCTCAAAAAACACATAGAAAATGTTGTAACTCAATAAACACTAAAAATGCTCGGCAAATACTTAACATGCAAATCTTAAGATATTATCTGTGTTTACTATTATTTTAACTTAGGTGCAAACATATAATAAAAATAGCATGAACACATTTGACACCAAGATTTAACATGGAAACCCAATTTGGGTAAAACTACCAATTGCAACTAGTTACTCATTTTCACTCTTCTTAAGTAAGCCCTGTTAGGAGCCAACCCTATCAAAGGTTACAAAATGCACTCTTAGATGTGACCTTGTTAGAGGATTTAATCACCATGTTAGGAGTGTCCTGGTTAGAGGTCTTTGGATAATTCAATAGAAATGTCACCTTGTTAGAAGATTTACAAATAGTTGTTAAGCCAATTTTGTTAAGAGATTTATATCACTACTAAAATGGTTAGAGAGTAACAATGAGATGACTTGATTTAGATGCAACTGAATTGCTGATTACAAATCTCAACTCTAGCTTGTATACTTGATCCTTCTTAATCAAATATATATTTTCAGCTTGACAAGGATATTTTGCTTATCCTTTTGATTTTTTTCCTCTTAGCATCATTAAATCTTCAATTATCTTCCATGCACACACACACTTTCTGATTCTCAACTTGACCCTATATTTATATCTTTCATATTGTCAAGTTAGCTAGAATATAACTTATAATAATTAATATTCATCTCCTTAGTTGGCTAGAACCAATAGATAAATCAATTGAACTTAATATGTCAAAACAAGAAAATCTTTTTGTTAGCCGACCCTACTTGGTAGACACTAACTCAGAAGCAATTTTTCTATGTTAACCAAGTGAACTCAGTCAACACTACATATTCACAAAGTTCATTTGGTAACTAAGTGAACTTGATTAACACTAGTTCCACCAAAATTTCCTTCATTAACTAAGTGAGCTCAATTAACACTCAACTTCTGCAAGCCTTTTCTTTGATGCCTGCGTGAACTTAGTAGATACTATCTTTTGAACTAGGAAAATTCTAGAATGCTTGGTAAACACAAAAAAAATCTTTAATGCCTAAGTGAGCTCGGCATACACTGACTGGTGATGATATGATATTTTGTGTAACATCAAAGATAATACACAATTAATCAATTGTTCTAACATCTAGTTGTCATCTTACTAAGCTGGAATTCTTTACATATAGCATTATTAGGCTTTTGCAGATTGGGTAGGCCTCTTACTCTCTTTTTTCTACTAATTTTCACCATATTTTCAAAGTTTGCATGATACAACCTTATATACCATTATCACACATCTTCAACTATAGAAAATAAACATGTATCAACTAAAGGATCAAGGTAGAATAAGTTTCCTTTGTTTGTACTCCTATTCCGATTAGATTACCTTCACCATCAAAGATTTTGACCTTCTTTTCTCAAATTCAAGCTTGTGACCAGATTTATTCAGCTATACAACACTCAATAGATTATATTTGTGCCCTCAAACCCAATATGCATCATCACATCGGATCTTATCATTCAACATTAGTGATCCTTTACCTTTCATGAAGTATGGAACATCACTACCAAACTTAACAGTTCTACCTATTGGAAATTTGTTCAACCCTCCCCTCAGGATTCATGAAAAGGGTTTAACCACCTCTTGTGTACTTTAAGTTGAGTGGTTTTATCAAGAATTTATAGATTGGTCTCTTGGTGCAATAGAAGCCCCACTCTAATAAGTGGTATCAGAGCTTGGTCACAGGTTCAAACCCTTAGGTAACGCTAAGGGGGAGATCATTGAAAATTTGTTCAGCACTCCCCTTGGGATTCATGATAAAGGCTTAACTACCTCCTGTGTACTATAATTTGAGTGTTTGTATTGGGCATTGATAGATCATTATTTTGGTGCAATGACAACCCCACTCTAATACTACCACCATCACTTTCTTCAAAATTTTCAAACTTACTTAGATCACCAATCATATGATGTAAACAACCACTATCAATAATCTATGAATCATTCTTTGTAACATGTGAAATAAGGACAATTTTAATCTCATACCTTTAACCATCTGGCTCTTCCTTGATTGCCACATAGAATATTTTAACTATTTCCTATCATCATCAAAACTTGTCTTGGTACACTCTTCAACACTGTAGCATGACTTGTTGCCTATGTTTTTGTAATCTCTTTTCTTCTTGTACTTACAATCTTTCTTATCATTTCTATTAGATTTTCCTTAGTTAGGACATTTAGCAACAAAGTGGCTAACCTCATTACATTTGAAATAGATCAAGGGTAGTGTACCTTTGTATTTACCTTTGCCTCTTGATAACTTTCTTGCAAGAAATGCTTCAATGTCATCTAGATCATCATCAATTTTAGATTCATTTCCTTCTCTAGATTTCTTCTCTTTCTTTGGATTATTGATCATTAGTTAAGAGTTAAAATAATTTACAATTGTAACCATACTATTATCATAATTTCTCAACTCAAATGCAATCAACCGACCAACTAGACCATCAAGTGTCAAATCATTACTATGCATAATTCTTACTTCTTGAATAACATAAACTTTTATATCATAAATAGGCAAAAGAGTTCTCAATATTTTATTTACAATTTCAAACTCCAAGATTTTTCCTCTAGAAACTCTTATTGCACTCATAAGATGTTTGATTTGGTTCACATATTGTGCAACTTTTTCACCTATTTTCATTCTCATGTCATCATACTTACCTCTCAAGCTTTCAACTTTAGCTCTTCTTAAATTATCATCTCCTCCATAGAAAAGCTTTAGTTTATCCCACATTTTCTTTGTCTCAGTACAATTCTTAACATCATCAAATTCAACATTAGTAAGAGTAGATGCAATATCAATTATCATATTTTTATGATTCCTCTTCTCATTCCTTTGATCTACAATCAAAGGACCAATATGTATGACATATTCAACTTCTAACCAATGTGTGACTTCATCTCCAATACCTAAAAGATGTAGCCTCCTTCAATCTTACCATGAGGAAATGTTCTCCTTGTTCAACTTTGGTGGCTCTCTCTTATGTAGCTTGATCTTTAGCTTTAGTACCTTCAAACTTCTTCCTTTAATCATTTGAGCTCT
Organism: Cupressus sempervirens; assembly: GCA_028749045.1. Lineage (NCBI taxonomy): Eukaryota > Viridiplantae > Streptophyta > Pinopsida > Cupressales > Cupressaceae > Cupressus > Cupressus sempervirens. The sequence goes on along the minus strand of CM053788.1, from coordinate 241,736,889 downwards.
GATACCAAATTTTTAAATATCTAGGGGGGGAGATGAACTAGTTATGTCCAATTATCTCATAGCCCCTTCAACATTTCATCACCATCAAAGCAACATAAACATTAACAACAATAACTTTAATACATATAATCAATTGGTAGACATATCCAACATAAAACTTAACTCATGAATCAACTTCTTCTCAAACTATTAATAAATTATTCCTCGCATTACTGACTATTGATAAATTTTTAGTTATTACCTATTGATAAATTATTTATTACCAAGTGGCAATAAACTCTAAAAGCTTATAAATCAACTTGCAATACAAATAAAATTCACATAATCTTGACATTTGGGAATGGTAACCCACAATTTTCACTCTTCTGAAGTAATATTTTTTAGGAGACTACCTTGTTAAAAGTTACATACAATTTTTTAAAGTGATCTTGTTTGAGGATTTTACCATAAGATCATCTAGACCTTATCACTGCTCATCTAAGACCAAAAAGAGTGGTCTGATTTAAATGACTTACAAACACCACTAATTGATGTTACCATATAGGATTTCACATACTTGTTAGGTCCACTTGATGCTTCTAAAATTTTATGCTATAATGGTTAAATTGTAAACAACATAAAGTGATCCGTAAGAATAGAAACTACCTTTGCTTGATCATATCTCAATTCTTTCTCTAACTCTATCTTTTACTCAATCAACAACTTCTTTTTCTTCTCACTACTTGGCTCAATTCACTCAGCTCAACACTTAGCTCTTCTCCTTCAACAAATTTGTATTCCACAACAACTCTCAATCATATCTCTTTGAAATTCATCAACTCTCAAACATCATAACACTAAAAATTTCATCCACTTCAAACCAACAATTGAACCAGCAACCTAAAACTATCATCTTCTCCTCCTTAAATAGATTTATGAATTCTTTTAGATCCTTCCATCATTTTTCACTTGATTAGAATCATCAATCTTAGATTTACAATTAATTTCCTTCATACAATGAACTTAGACACATAGAAAATATAACTCTACATAAAAAAATTGTCCATCCTTATCCTTATTCAAATTCCTTCGTCAGATCCTTCTTGATTTTTCTCCATTGTTAATCTTACAAAAAACTTTGACTCTCACAATAGACCTTCTCAAACTTTCCAAATTTCCATCAAAATTCATCCTCAGATTCTAATTTCTCAAACTAGTTCATCTAGTTGTCACTTGGTAAATATTATATTTACTCAGGCAACATATAACTTAAATAACAATGACTTTCTTGGGCAACACTTTCTTCATTCCTCTAATCACCTGGACAATATTGTAGTAACTCAATGAATACAATATCCCTTCATTAACCTTGTGACTTAGTTAAGCTTGTTATCTTCAACATATTTCAACAATACATGATTGCCAAACAATCAAACCAATATTACATAATTACTATCTAGCTCATTCTAGTACCCATGGAATACCTTACACATAAACTCTATCTTCATCATATTTTATTTAAATCCTTTTCATCAATCAAATGATATGATACTTTACTCAGTTAGCATAATGTCTAGTCAATTAAGACTTTGACATCAATGACAATATACATTCATAGCATCATCAATTACAATATCAGTTTGGGCTAACAAGGAGATCCAATATCTTTATTTCTTATTAAGGAGATCAGATTTCCACAATCCATGATAGTTATGGTGCTAAGTTTTTGAAATAGATTGTGTTTAGATTTTGGCCATCAATGTTTTGAATCATACTACATGATCCATCATCAGGATGAGAGAGCAAGAGATGTAAAACAATGTAAGTTGGAAGAATAGTACCACATTATTGTAATCACCTAAAATGGTCATCTAGACTATGAGCCCCCTTCCTAGCATTTTTTCTTAATTTATCCATTGGTTATCTTTGATGAAATCCTCAAAAATCTATTTATCTGATTATAGCCTATGGTGTGACCATTTTATCCCAAGTCTCATATTTAATTAAAATAACATGTTCCATTTTAATTAAATAAATTCCCTCTCTTCCCATTTATCCTAAGTGTGCACACATAAAGCATTATTCCTATTTTAGAAATAAAATAAAAGGAATTTTTATCTACACATGAATGTATATTTTTCTATGTGAGAGGAATCTTTTACTTTTAAAATAACTTTAATTCTCCTCCACACATTTTAAACCCTCTCAAAAGTCAACCATTAATTGTGATTGGTTGAGATGCTTGTGCACATGGATCACTCAAGATGTATTCTCCTCCCTATATTATTCCTCTTTTGTCTCTTAATCTCTTCCATCCATTTTTCTTTAAAAGGGAGGGCACTCTCCTCATTCCAAAAAATCTTAGTCTCGCATGCTATTGTTATGTCGCAAGTTTTCTTGGTGATTTTGGAGACTTGGAACATTCTTGCATTTTTGCATTTTAGCTTAGCTCTCATTATACTTACATTATGACATACTTTTTAGCTTAGTTTCATTTATGTTTTAGCTTAGTTCTCTTTTTTAGCTTACATTTCATTTAGAATAGCTTGCATTTGCATTGCATTTTATTCTAGATTCTTGGATATTGGCACTCTTGTCTCTACTCTTGGAATCTCTCATTCTATGGTGCACCTTGCAAGGGTTGCATAGTTTGGTTCATCTGAGAGCCACCATCTCAGAGCCTTTGCACATCATAGATAGAGAGCTATAAGCTGACTCTTGAGACTCCATCTTCCATGGGTTCTCTCAAGAATAATGGTTTATAGAAGTGTGACACTTTTATGCACACATTTTTGATGCCCACTATGGGGCTTTAATCAAGTTTCTAGCTTCATTTTCTTTTATTTCTCATTTTTTATTTTTTTATAGTAGCATATTGGATCTAATCAAGTGGTTTTTTAGATTTCTCTCTTTGGTTTTAAGGCTAACCCATATTCAGATTGGTTTAAAGGTCAAAACCCTAAGTTTTTGAAGATTTGATCATATCTCCTAAAGTTCTTGAAGTTTGGTTCTAAATTTTTTTTTACAAGTTGACTATGTGTGCAAGATGTCTCAATCTAATTTTTAGATCATTTTGACTTGATTTGTGTTAGTTATGAATTTTTCTTTATTTTTCATAAAAAGTCATTTTTGGTCACAAATCAGTGATGTTTTTAGAAAAACTTAAATTTTAAATAATATTTTTGAATTATACAGGGGTCACTTTCTTTGTATTTTGAATTTTGAGGTCATATTAAGGATCAAAAACTCGATTTGATAAATCTAGTTTGTTTTGAGAAAATGGGTCCTTAGGGCACAAATAAAGAGATTTTTTTGAATTTCTTGCATTTTTAGAAAGATCTCTAGCTTTTAGTGGGAGTCTTATCTTTTCATTTCTATTTTTCAATCTGAAATAATAGCAAACAAGTCCAATCTTGTTGACTAGGTCAAAATCAAAGAGTAAAAAAGAGATCATTTTGTGATTAGATTGCACTTTCTTTTCATACGCTTGGTTGGAAGATAACTTGGATTTTTGAGGCAACTAACCACTTAAAGTTGTGGGTCTTTCCTATTCATTATCCCCAAACCTTTTTGTCTTTGTAGGGAGTTTCTCATTTTCATTGCTAAAATGAACGCATGTCAAAGCTTCAAATGTGCAAGGGCCACTAACAATTGTTTGCAGGGCTGCCCAAAGCATAAAAACTAGACTTGGTTGGTTTTTTATTTCATGTGCAACATCTACTAGTTGTTCATTTTTTTGTAGGCACATTAAACTTTCTATTGGGATTCCTTAGTGATAGGAGAGTATGCTCTTCACCCTTGCAGTAAATTAGAAATCTTGACCCACCTTTGGATTTTGAAAGCAAGGGGGTAATTGGATCTTCTTGACATGTTTGGGGAAGCAATCAAGATAGGAGAGTATGCTCTTCACCCTTGAGGTGAATCAAAAATCTTGACCCTTGAGAGTGGATCTATTTTGTGGTAGTTAGGATCATTTAGAGGGCCTACTCTCAAACAACCTAAGAGGAAAAACCCAAGTGGGGACAAGCAAATTACCCAACTCTTCCAACCCACTATAAACTCTAGGCTATTAAAGATAGAAAACCTTGGTAGATGTAGTGTTTGTCTTTGCTTAGTGTGATCACTTATGGGATTTTGACCATAAGGAGATCACTAGGCAAGAACACTTAAGGTTCTCTTGTGGCTACAAGGTTTGTTACCCATCACAAGGTGGGGTGTCCCTTAATTGGGTTCAAGAGGAAAATTATGAATAAAAGCCCTTTATAAACACCCTAGGTTAGTATCTACCCTATTTTTCTACTCAACTTATTGGTGCAAGGAATGATCCTAGTGGACTACCTAGCTCACCCCAAGATTTACACTCACCATATGTGTTCCCTTGGTTGTGCTTATGGCACTTCCATGACAAAGTGAATATCTTTTGTGGGAAACCACTTGGTGTGAGGTGAAGGAGCATCAAGTGTGGGCCAAGTTTTTGAGTAATGAACCATGAATTTTAGGTAGATATTGCTTGATGTGTTCTTGAAAGTGCTAGATGTATGGAAATCTTTTGAGCATACACATGACAATAGTTCTAGGGATTTCTTTTAAGACTTATCATATGCTTGTATCATGCAAGGTTGCTTTGTCCCTTGCTTGATTGTTTGAAGGCTACTCCATGTGTCACTTTCTTGCTTGGAAAGAAATTGCTTTTGAACATCAAACTTTCTATGCTATCAACTATTGTCAAACTTTTTCAACCAAGTCAAAGCATCAAGTCTTAATATTTTTCTTGTGTTTCTTTCTAAGGGGAGTCTCATCATTTGATTTTTCTTTTCTATGTCTCTAGTTCTTGAACATGCTTAAAGTGAATCTTTGGTCTTAGTGCTCTTGGGCTTTCTATCTTCATGGTCTATGTCCACTTGCTAGTTATCTTTTTTTCTAAAATGGTGACCTTGATTTCTTGACTACACTCTTATGTTGGGAAAGTTGTTCACTTGTCACCCTGCTTGCTCTATCTACTTGGATATTTGTCTTCTTACCTAGATCTTGACTTGAGTCACCAGTGTTGTAAATTTCTTGGACACTTTCTTGGTAAGTCACTTTACTCTATCTTTATTATTTTGGTAAGTGAAAACTCTACCTATTTAGTTTGGACATCAAGTTATCTTGTGTCACCTTCTTAACTTCCTCTAGTCTCCTTCAGGCTTGATTATCCATCTACCACTATGGAATTCAAACCATGTGCTACCAAACCTCAAAAAAATCTAGATGATCATGATATCCTCCATGCCACTGAAGATTTTTAAGATATAAACACTCAATACAAAGAACTAGAAAAGACAAACGATCTTTCTTACCTTCATCTCTCTAAGCATATGATAGAAATAAAGTCTAAACTTGAGAAAAGATTAGAGGAGAAGATTTCATTCTTAAATGAATCTCCCTTATGACCTTTACATACACATGGTTCATCTTCTTCAACCTCTACATATTCTACTCCAAGACATCAAATGTCTTCATCTTCTAGATCTAAAAATCTCCTTAGAGAGAAAGAAAGTGATACCTCCTTTGAGCCTATTCCAAGCTATCAAGGTGGACCTATCTTTGACCAAGACAATGACAAAGACATGGATGCATACCATTCACTTGAGAAACAAAAAAAGGACTCTAGACATACTTTTGATATGACTTTTTCTCCCTTGGAAGATTCTTATGATGACACTTTGCAAACACTTCTTGGCACCAAGCTCATCATGTTACCTAAGTCTAGCTCATATGGAAACCCATTCTTGGATATCTATTGTTCTTATCATCATCATACTAAGCATAGTACTTTAGATTGCATTAAGCTAAAACATAAAATCCAAGATCTTATTGATAATGGGATTATTGACAGCTCTAATTACTCATGTGATGAGGATACTTTTCTTGAGAAAGATCATATTAATGAACTCATGTCTAGTGATGGTTTCCTTGATACCTCCACTTCTTCGAACACACATACACCTCCCAATACTTCAAATCTTTCCAACATGCCTCTGTCAAATAAAGAACCTAATGCTTTTCATGTACACTATGCCTATCCTCAAGGGCTACCTCTAAAAGAAACTCAAGCTAACCTTCACTTGGCTGAAAATCTTTTCCATGCTACTAAGCCTAAAGGTTCAAGCACTACTCCATTCAATATTTATTCTCCCTTGTCCCTAGAAGTGGCTCCATATCAAGAGGACTCTCAAAAATAAAAACCTATAAATGTCAAGAAAGATCAAGATCAAGCACCCTTTCATCTCCTTCAAAATTTCACCCCTTTGTATCCTATGTCTTTTCCACCTCCTAAGTATGATGAAGACACCACTTCCACTATCTTCCTTGAGCTTACTGGAAATTATGAGAAGATTTCTCTTCCTATGCTATCCAAAGCTACTTGTCAAGATCAAAGAATCCCCTCATGTTTTTCTTCTCCATATCCACTTTGAAATTGTGCTCAAGCTTCAAGTGTTCCTATTAAAAAAATTGTTCCTATCAAAGCTACTCATGAGTCTATTGATGGCTTTGACCATTTTTCTCACTCTAAAGATGTTTATATCCCTTTACACTATCCATTTTCATTTCCTAAGTCTATCCTTGGTCCTCATCCATCAAAGCTAAAGCCTTCAAACCTTCCATCTATATTGGGACCATATGTTCCTTCATCTCCCACTCCTAGCTCTACCATCATACCTCAAGATCAACAAAGACACTCATCCTTGATGATTTTTCACCCATCGATCCATCTAAACCAATCATATAAGCCTTATTCATCCACAAATCCCAAGTCCTTTGGAAGTGAGAATAAACATAAGAGTCCATTGAAACATGAAGATCACTATGTCCCATCTAAATGACATGTGAAGGCTAAGAAGGAAAATGCGCAAGTGAGAAAACAAAGGTCCACTATTAAGAGAGCCAAATCAAAGCAAATATGGGTTCCAAAATCCATCATTGAAGAAATACACTCTCAAGCATCCAAAGAACAAGAAAAATCTAAAGCTATATAGATTCCCAAGTCTCTGTTCAAAGACTTGACTATTGAAAATTATTTCAAAAATGACATTCAAACTTCCAAAGGCTTCCACTCCATTTTCTTTTAAACATCTTCCTCAAAAGCTTCCAAGGGCTTCCATTCCATCTTCTTCTCAAATTCTCCTTCTACCCCATACATCTAAACTTCATGCTATTTTCATCCATGATACCTCCATCATTCCAACACCCTTCAAGATGTGTGTTAATGTTGATCTTGTCCAATATTTTATCTACCCTCATGAAATCCTCTAAAGCTTACACTTACTTTCTATACATGAACTCTTATCCTCCATATAATCTTCCTACTACCATTTCTCTTTCATCACCCTATCAGAATCTTTGAGCATATCTTTCTATGGTCTTGGCTTATCATGACTCATCTTTCCTATAGGAACACTATCTACATTCAAACAACTTGAGCTCTTTCTAAAAATTCATAAAGCAAAAAGATAAAAATTCAAAAAAAAATGTTAATATGCCTTGGCAAAAACCACTTCTTGTGGCACCTTGGTAGCAAAAGTAAAGAGAAATAAAATTCATCCTATGGTGAAAAATACTTCTTATGGCACCTTGGATAATGACTGTGATGAAACCCTAGTAAATAGGCATCATGTGTAATTTTTCCATCATCCATCTATCCACTCTTCTCTCTTTGATCTTGACAATGTTGAGCTATCTTTGTATATTGGCTATCTTATCCATGAGATTCCCTATTGTTCTTTCTCATTCACTCATAACCTCCATCTTGAGCTTTATTTTTATTGCTCTATCTCATCACTATCCTATCTAGCTGACCCTTTGGTCTTGATCATAATAAATAAAACATGGTTCTTATAGGTCTCTTGACATGGCTACTCTTTTTGACTACACACTTCATGCTATCTCACTTGTTGGCTTCACTGCTTATCCTACATTCTATCTTGCTTATTACTTCCATTGCTTATCCAAAACATACTTCATCTAACTATTTCACCTCTTTTCCTAGCTTGGGTACTCTTGAGGAGTCAGTCCTTGAGGATCACTTTCACTTGCTTCATACTCCTTTCTTATCCATCTTTTCTCATCCACTAGCTTTTTGCTCCATCATGTCCTATACAAAAAATCCAAAAAAATCCTGAAAAAATCTGTCAAGTGGTGAAAACCTAAAAACATGCACTGCTTGAAACCCTTGCACCTATGTCCATTAGTCTCAATCACCCATTTTTCTACACACTTCCTAGCTTGGGATTATTTCTTGTCCTCATCTCGAGGGAATAACTACTTGTCCTCTTTGAGGTTTCCTTGTGCATTAGGGTTTCTTTGGAAACTCACAAAATAGTTTTTCTCAATACTACCCCCCAACTTGACATCAAGTGTTTCTCAACACTTTTTAGATAGTTTACCTATAGTGTCCAATGTTGTGACATTTCTCACTATTAAATTCAAGTCTTGAAGAAATGGCCAAGTGACTCACACACACACACACACACACACACACACACACACTTAAATAATTGAACTATGCTCATCTTTATTTTCGTTGTGTGATGCCTATGTTGATTTCTTTGCTATGTGTTCCCTCCTAATAAGTTTTTTGAGGATGTCATGGAGTAGAAGACTGGGGGCATGGGGTATGTTTTATTTGTTTTCTACTTATGGGTATACTTTGCTAGTCTAAGGTGTTTAGAGCATTCATGCTTGTCGTACTTGACACATTGGACTTACAAAGTATCATCCTTGTCTATTTTTGCAAGATCACACTTGAGGGTTATCCTGGCACTTATGCCTTGATACAAGTGTAATCTTGCTATACTAAACTTAGGAAATCTAACTATATTAGTCATCTTGACTTACATGGCTTTGATGCTTTGGTTGGATTCCCATATTTCTATTAGACATAGATCATATTCATATCCTTATAGTATTACTAGTGATGATTATATGATCTTATGATACCCCTAATAAGGCTTGATGATAAAAACTAGGACCTACTTATGTAACCCTTGCAATTGCACCTTTTCATACCAGCTTGCATTCTAGGGTTCATTCTAGCTTATCTTTGTATTTTTCACGTTGAGAGAGCTCTCTTCTTTATCTTTTATGGACTTGTCAGCTTGCTACATTCATCCTTCTCTTGTGTCTTCTTGATCTTGTCTTATCTCTTCTTTCCTATTTCTCACTTCTTTTCTATCTTACTATCTCATCTATGCTTTTGACCTATCTTTGCTAATCTCGACATCCTGGATCCAATTTTAGGATCGAAGTCCAAATTTGGTATCCTCTTGCTACTCAAAATTTCTTTCTTCTTCTATGTAATTGGATTACCTATTGAGGCTTAATCTTTGAATCTTGTTGGGGAAATCATCATTTCTTCATTTCTTTATCATTTCTACTCTCTTCCACTTTTTTCTTTCATTTCTATTTCATCTCATTTCATCTTTCTTCTTTCTTTGACCTAATTCTTATGCTTTATCTTTCTTGGTCAAAGTTAGTCAAACTGGGGCATATCTACATTTCTTGGTGGTCACTCTTTGGTCTTAATCTCTTATCTATCCTCATGAACTTTTCTTTGTTTTGATTTGATCAAATCTAGCTCATTTATGCATCCCCTCTATCTCATTTTGATTTCAATCTTGAGGGGATAGGAATGTTCTATCATTGTTGCAAATTTCTTTTTCCTACAACTATCTATTTTCTCTTGATCTATCTTCTTTTCTTGGTGTTAGTAGTCTTCTTAATATCATCTCTATCCTAGTGTTCAGAACTATCACTATCAAACTGTACATTCAAGACTTGATATCTCTTTATGTATTTCATTCTTCATAATTAGATCTATCTATCTATTGCTGCCTACTTGGCTTATGTATTCTTTGACGTCATGTGTTCCTAGATTGATCACACATTAGTCAAAGAGAGGCAAATGTAATCACCCAAAAATGGTCATCTGGACTACGAGCCCCCTTTCTATCATTTTTGCTTAATTTATCCATTGGTTATCTTTGATCAAATTCTCAAAAATCTATTTATTTGATTACAACCTATAGTGTGACCACTTTATCCCAAGTCTCATATTTAATTAAAATAACATGCTCCATTTTAATTAAATAAAAATTCCCTCTTACCACTTATCCTAAGTGTGCACACATAAAGTAGTATTCCTATTTTAGAAATAAAAGAAAAGGCATTTTTGTCTACACACGAATGCACATGTTTCTATGTCAGTGGAATCTTCTACTTTTAAAATAACTTTAATTCCCCTCCACACATTTCAAACCCTCTCAAAATTCAACCATTAATTGTGATTGGTTGAGATTCTTGTGTACATGGATCACTCAAGATGTATTCTCCTTCCTTGATTATTCCTCTTTTGCCTCTTAATCTCTTCTGTCCATTTTTCTTTAAAAGGGAGGGCTCTCTCCTCATTCAAAAAAATCTTTTTCTCTTGTACTATTGTTAGGCTGCAAGTTTTCTTGGTGATTTTGGAGACTTGGAGCATTCTTGCATTTTTGCATTTTAGCTTAGCTCTCATTATACTTACATTATGACATACATTTTAGCTTAGTTTCATTTATTCTTTAGCTTAGTTGTCTTTGTTAGCTGGCATTTCATTTAGAATAGCTTGCATTTGCATTGTATTTTATTCTATATTCTTGGATATTGGCACTCTTGTCTCAACTCTTGGAATCTCTCATTCTATGGTGAACCTTGCAAGGGTTTCATAGTTTGGTTCATTTGAAAGCCACTATCTTATAGCCTTTGTACATCATAGATAGGGAGCTATAAGCTGACTCGTGAGATTCCCTCTTCCATGGGTTCTCTCAAGAATAATGGTTTATAGAAGTGTGACACTTTTATGCACAAAATTATCATTATAATGGACTAATTTCATGAATGAGATTCATAGAAAATGTATCAAATATCACTCAATAATAGTTTGTTGATGACACACTTCTTCAAGCCAAAAGCACCCCTGAGGAAGTCAACAATTATAAAGAAATTCTAAATGTATTCACAAAACCCTTAAGTCAACAAGTCAACATAGATAATCAAAGATATTATTTCTTAACTCCAATTCCTCAAATAGAAAATTAAAATTTTCAAAATCATGGGATCTAAAAAAGGCACATTTCCATGTAAATATCTTTGTGTTCCCATAGATAAATAAAATTGATCAAATAAAGTTTGGAACCATATTGTCTCTAAATTTTATAATAAGGTGAAAATTTGGAAAGGAAAATGGCTCTCAAATGTAGGTAGGTTGACTATTATAAAATATATCCTTTCTAATCTACCCTCTTATCAAATATCTTGTGTTCCCCTTTCATCCAAAGCTAGAAGCTCTAAGGGAAAGATGGGGAACTATTACTAGAAAGGAATGTCTAATAATAAGGAAATGGTTCTTATAAGGTGGGATAAATTATGAAAACCTAAAATTAATGGAGGTCTAGGTATAAAAAAGATAAAATGGAAAAATTTGGCTTTGGGTACCAAACTTGTATGGAAGATGTATAAAGTATACAATAAAAAATGGGGAAAAAAAAATCCATCACCAATATCTAAAGCCAAATGATATATTTAGCATCTATAGAATTCAAAATCCTCCCAAGGATTCTAAAGCTTTTAATTTGATACTTGAGAGAAAAAGTATCATTAATCTATAATTATCATGAGTATTGTTAATTAGTAATTATCATGGGATACTAGTTTTGAAAATAATAATTAATTTTGGGATGACTCTTGGGGAGGATATCCTCCACTTAATAAATCCATTCCCCCTCATATTAGGTAGACCATTTATTCTATTTCAAGGGATACTCTTGACAACAGTATCTAATTTTTGGAAGAGACCCATGCCTAAAATAGCAAGAGAATTTTGTTGGACAATATCCTCTCAAGTGAAATATGATTTCATTTATGTCTTAGGTGAATTAAATATCTTCCCAAAATATAGAGAGGATTCCACCATTTGGCTAGGATCCAAATCTGGCTCTTAAAATTTTAAGGATGGATATCAAACTTTGGTCAATGATCAATAATGGAAACTTTCCAACTTTCCCTTGTCCCTATGTTGGGATAAGCTATATTTACCAAAAGTTGGTATTTTTACTTGGACAACATTACATAAATGTGTTATAACCTCTAAATGGTTTAGGAAATTAGTTTTTAAAGGCCATTCTAATTGTGTATTTTGTATATCTTATTAATTAATAGTGGAGCTTACTCACCTTCCGTTTTGCACAAAAATGTTGGCAATGGCTCCTTGGAAAGCTACACTACCAAACAACATTGATAGATAACTTAAAAATTTTATTTCAAAAGTGTTCTATAATGTAGGATTATTATATTTTTCCCCCCTTTCAAATATTTCACCATTGGCACCTATTTGGGAAATATGGAAGGAAAGAAATTGAAGGATCTTTTATAATAAAAATCTAAATATGGAGTGCCTACTCAACAAAATAGAAGCTAGAATAGTTGAAGTCGTCAATAGAAGAGTCAAAATATTAAATGTTATGAGAATAAATTTTCCATTATTGATATCTAGATGAAACTTGGATGGTATAGTCTTATAACCCCACCCCGAGTTGCAAAAGGTGGTAGAGAGTTTGATATTTCCAAGAAATATTGCAAATGGTCTCCTCCACAAGTAAACTGGCACAAGCTCAAATTTGATGGTGCTTCTCACGATAACCAATGGATAGCTTTTATAGGATGTATAGTCCATAATTAGAAAATTTAGCTATGTGATAAGTGTTGACAATTTGGCTAGGTCAAACTTTTTGATGTTATCATTTATGGAAACATATCAATCATGTGAAGTGAGCAGAGCATTAAGATGAAGTTATGACAATTAGACTTAGAAAATTGTCTAAGTGTTATGCAATTTATGTGGAAGAATAATTAGAGTTTTGATTGGCAAGATTCATAGACATATTATGGACACATGTGGAGTTAGATATAGCTACCAAAGACTATGATGATGATGTGTGTGAGTTCACAGGACTGTACAATTAGTACAGTCATAGTTCTGATGATTTTATAAGTTACTGTATTATACATGAAGAACATAGCATGATGAGGAAATAAGTATTTTGGGTTAAGGAATTATTAATTTATGAAATAATTACATAACTAATTAGGTGCAACATCCTAGATGTTAATCCTAAGTGGGCAAGAGTTGATTTTATATATTGATAAAGTTGGTAAAGATATGAAGGTTGATTGAGCAAATATTTGTTAAATAGCAAGGTATAAAGGAAACATTGAAAATGCAAAGTCATGTGAAGTAATTATGTGATTGAATGAAATTTTGTATGATGAAAATTCTAATGTGTGATCAAAGGAATGCAAATTGTAGTAAACTTTTGTAATGAGCAGCAAAGGCAATATAACATATTGAAGATATCAACAACAATGCAAAGGTTTTTGTATCTATCTTTTGTATTGAAGAAATTTATTGTATATTGCATGTTTGGAAAGTGGACTCATCTTGCATACATTTTTTAATTATATATAAAAACTCCTAATAGAGTTGAGGCTTCTAACAAGGCCTATTCCTCTAACAAGGACTAAGAAACTATACATAAGTAATAGAATCCCAAAAGGGTCAATATCTCTAACCAAATACTTTTGATTAGTGGTTCTTTATTTTGGTACCATCCCCACTGGGGTATTACCTTGACCAGGGTTTCCCTAGTTAAAAAAATATAGTGTTATGAGTTACTTTATGCATGGTTATGTTTAGTATTCAACATGCTTAGTTTATTTTCTTATGCAAGTTATAAAGTTGTTAATGACATCCAATTTTGGGTAAAATTTTGTGAAATACTTATTCACACCCCCCCACCACCACCCACCCCCCCCCCCCCCCCCCCCCCTCCATACCCTTCCCTAGAATTTCCTATTTCTAATAATTGATATCAAAGCATAGTTATTAAAAAAAGGCTTAATAACTTGAGTAAGATCCTTATGGATATAAAAAAAAGTTACAAAAGAACATAGAAGAAGCTCTTGAGTATATTGATATTCTTACTGAAGAAATATACACTCTAATGGAAAGATATGAAAAAACCTAAAGACTACATTGGAAAGTTAAAAGATAAGATATATTATCTCAAGTCCAAGAAATTGCCTAAAAATCAAATCAAAGACAATGATGAAGTTTCAAGACAGAAGAAAGAAAATGAGATCATGACGCATGAAGCATGAAATTAAAACTATAGATGTGAGATTGAACCTAAATGATGATGGTAGTAAAATTAAATTAGATTTAAAATCTAAGAATGCAGATATAAGATTAATCTTACTAAAGTGACAAATGAGCTTGAGTCTAACAATTTAAAATATGCATAACTTTAAAAGTACAATGCTATTATGAAAGGAGAAATAGCTCAGCCTAAGGTATAGCTTATGAAGTTATATTCTAGTACTAAAAATCTTGATGAACAAATCTATATACAAAGACCTTCTTATGATAAGACTAGTCTTGGATATTTAGCAGAGAAAAGTCATCCAAGAAGTCTGAAGCAAGAAAGGAACTAGATCTTGAGAATCATTGACCTATGCAAGAAAAAGAAGATCTAAATAAGATTGAATCAAATAAATCTAATGATGTACCTAAAGAAGTTGAGAAAGCTAAAAAAATGAGAAGATTGATGAACCGATGAACCCAAGTAGCCTGAGAAAATAGAATCATGTAAAGAAGTAAGATATGAATTCAAAGGTAGTTGTTATGCATGTAATGAAATTGGTCATATAAAAAAGTATTGTAAATGTAATTCATTTAAGCCTATTACTAATTTTTATTATTATAATTGTCATGGTTTTGGTCATAAAGTAGGTAACTGTAAGAAGTCTAAATTTGATAATAGTAATAGTAATAGTAGAATGTTTAGAGGTACTAACCCTACAGGAAGAAGATCTAATGAAGGAAACAATGGAATGAGAAGCAACATTGTATGTTATAAGTACAACAACTTTGGACATATTGCTAGAGATTTCAAAGAAAATATTAACCATCCTAAATCAAGAATCAAAAGAAAAGCACTAGTATGAAAATTATGTAAAAACATGGTTCATATAGCAATATTATGTAGAATAGACATAAGAAATCCTAATTTCAGAAGGAACATGAATAGGAATATCAGGAGGAATGATAACAAAAGTGATAGCCAAAAAGATAATGTGAAAGAATATGAAAAATAATTTAAAGAAGTATTTGTAAAAGCTAAAGATCCATCAAGTTCACATGTAGTGTTGGAAGAATGATTAGATGAATCACCTGAAGGTAGATTTCATTTAGTTGTAGTGTTTGATTCATCCTACTTAAATTGAATATTTTATAAAAGGAATTAGCATCAGAAAGGTAGAAGAAGTGTTAGAGAGAGAATTAAGGCATGCATAGTTAGTATTAGGTAGAAAATAATGTGTAGAAGCTATGGTTAAATGTGCAAATGATTTGAAGTTTTTATGTAGATGCATGAAGTAAAACAAGGTTACTAGTAAAGAAAGAACAACTTTTTGTTGATTGTGTATTTGCACAATTAATTAACTAGGTAACAAAAAAATTAAGTCAAGGTTTTGAGTACCATTTAAATGTGTAAAGAATTAAGGAGTGAATTAAGAGAAAATCAAAGGCAATCAAAGTATTATAGAATTGAATTCATCAGTAAACCCTATTTTTGCAAAGTTGTGGTATTTTACAAATTTTGAAGGTTAGAATTATGAACTTAAAGTTTAGCATTTACTGCATAAATGGATAAGTCTTTAATTCATAATTTTGAGGATGAGGTGAAACTTGAAATGAAGATAAACCTCATTAAACCCTTGGAAGATGATCCCTCAATAGCATTTTTGATAATTCTAGACAGAGTTGTCTATTTGGACGATATTGGAAGTTACATTAAGAGAAAGTTTGAATCTATGGGAGAAGGAAATATATCTAAGGAATTTGACTTCATATACAATCAATCCATGAGTTTCAAAAATGGTTATGAACACTTGGAGCAAAATGAACTAACTAAGTACTTGTTTTCCCATTAGTTTGACAACAAAGAATGGACAAAGATCATACTAAGAAGAATTCATGATGGAAAATTATAGTTAGGTGAAAATATCATATATGTCTCAACAAACCTCATTCATGAAGTTACTAGTCTAAGAAATGAAGGATCAATATCTATCAATGAGAAAAATGTGAACCAAACTATGTTGGAAAATACAAAGTATGAGTATAATGGCAAAGGCATTGTGATAAACAAGATCAAACATCATGATGTAAGATTTATATGTAGAATTATGGCATCTAAGATTTATTCCAACTCAAGAGAGGATGGCATTGAAGTGGGATTTATTCATACAACTTACAAGATATGTATTGAGAAAGTGAAGATGAATCTATGTGAAATACTTAGAGCACATTTAGTAAAGAAAGTGAAAAATAATCAGTTTAGATTCAAGTCATTGATAGCATACATGTTTTTTTCACTTGATAAAGAGATTTCCATTCATATCTATAACTAATTTACTAAGCAGTGATAAAAGCATTGTGAAAAAGACAACTAATCTTTACATAAGACACCTTGTTGAAAAAATTGAGAGTATTATAGATCTAATTTTGAAAACATTCCAAACTTAAATGAAGTAGAGATACATATTCCCACCATCTGTAGTCAGCAAATTTAGGAATGATCTATTTTTAATGGTTGATACTGACTTTAATTACATTAAAGCAGTAGAACCTAGACTGATATATGTTGAGCCCCTTGGATATATATTTTTTGAAGCACAAGTTGAAGGATATCTAGAAGTTATCCTTAAGTCAAAAAGAGATGAAGAGTTAAATAGATTTGGAACCAATGATGAGATAATGTAGATGACTTATCAAGATCATCTTGAGAAGTTGACTAAGAAAAAGGTTGAGGCAAACATGAAGAAGATCATGGAAGAAGATGACAATAGAAGAAACATTGACTGTAAGGAAAAAAGTGGTCGAAATGAGAAAGAGCGGACAAGAAGGTATCATGTTAGTAGCTCCACTTGTAGTAGTAGGACCTTTTCTAGCAAACCCCTTGATAGAAGGCATAACAATTGTTGAGTCACAAGAAACATCGTATAGTATACAATATGTGGTAGTTTTACAAGAACATCCACATAGTATACCAACAATTCCATCAATCCAATCTAATAAAGAAGAAGAAGAAGTGAACATTATAGAAGTCAAGAGAAAATCTACTAGATTAGCATAAATAATAAAAGAACCAATGGAAACCCACAAGAAAAAGAAAGTGAAGTAGATGGAAGTTGGACTAGGAAAGATATAGAAAATCTTAATTACTTATGAAGGAAAGAAGATGCGAGGACAAGTAGAGACCCCTAAGAGCACAAAGAAAACTCAAGAAGAGAAAAGAAAACCAAAAGGTTTTGTCAAAGAGAGAAAACATTGGAAACCTAAGGTAGAAAATTTGAACAACACAATAAAAAATGAAGGTAATTTTGTTTAGTTAAACAAATTCTATGACTCGCATAGTAATTTAGACAAACTTCAAGTAGAGAATGCAAAAATAAAGTATATGATACTTGGAAAGAATAAGTTTGAGGACATTAAGCAATAGATTCCCAAATATTTGTATGAAAAATTAGTGAATAGGAAAAAGAAAGTACATGAAGAAGATACGAAAATCAAAGAAAATATGATTAGGAAGCTATGCATAGTGGACAATCAAGAACATTGAAGAGCTTACTAAAAAACCTTATTTGAGGAACAAGATAAGAGAAACCCTAATTATGGGATGTAACTATTAGGAAGTAAATGAAGAAATAAGGGAATCCATAGTACATATGATGAAGAACGTCAAACCCTCCAGCCCTCAAAGAATAGAAGCACCTACAACAACAACATTTCCATAGGTAACTATTGATGTGGATACAATGCAAATTGATAGCACAAATGTCATGATTGATACTATAAAGGATTCTTTTAAGGATTATGAAGAAAATATTGACAATTTGGTAAGCTATGTAAGCTCAAAAGATAAGAAAGAAGGAGAAAGAGGATAAAGAGGAAAAAGAAAAGAAAACGGATGAAGAAAAACTAATATTAGAAAAATAGAAGCAAGAGGAAGAAAGAAAGGAAAAAATAAGAATCCAAAAAGAAAAAGAAGAAGGATTAAGAGAAGAAAAAGAAGAAGGGAGAAGAAGAGAAGAAGAAGGAAGAGGAGTAGAAGGAAATGAAGGAAAAAAAATGAAAAGGAAAATGAATAAAAGAATAAAAAAGAAAAGGAAGCCAAGTAGATAGAGGCAAATGAACCAAGTTCATCTAGGTCACCACTTGAATCTATTAAGATTAACCACAAACATAAATAATAGTTACATACAAATATAGCCAATATCAAAAAAAAAAAAAAAATTGCATAGAAGAGAACACAAGAGGAAAAGATTTAACATGGCTCACCCAATCTTTGGGCTACATCCACCAATAGAAAGTCCAAAATTATTATTATCCAGTTATTATAATCCTTAATCCCTTAAAGCTTAATACTACTATAAGAAGCTACAATATCACCATGTCATATATGAAATCCCTAACCCTAAGCCATTTTATACAAGCTTTTACTACTTACAAAATTAGGGCTAGAATAAGTTATCCAATAGAAATATAGCAGTCAATGCCTTTTACAATATAAGGTCATTTTTGGCTTCACGGGCACTGCTCCTTGATCCCACCTTTTACTATAACAAGACCCCACAAGGGGCATTTCCCCTTGACCCCATCTTGGGGGCATTGCCCCCAAACCCACATAGAAATCATCTAGGGAGAAATCGCACTCAATAAACCTTTGAGTTTGATTAGGCTCCACATTACAATAGAATCCACATTAGCAATTTTGTTAGGGAATAAATCAGATTATGATGATCAAGTTGAACTAATCTCATTAATTAGAAGTTTTTTTGATAATAAAAAAGGTGAAGAGTTTACATGGTTCTTTGATAGAAGTAAAAGAGATATTACAGAGTATCATATATGAGAAAGTTACTAAAATTGAGCCTCAAGAAAGAGAAAAGGTAGTGATCAAAGCTTTTGATACTGAATTCACACACTTATTATAAGTGGCATCTACTAAAGCTCAAACCCTACATGATGCTACATGTTTAGGAAAATCTATGAGAACATTAAAGAAGACTTGAAAAATCTTGATGAAAAGATCAAGGAGTTGAGAAAATGTTTGACAAAAGGAAAGACTCTGTATGGAAAGTGTGTTCTAGCACACATATTTGTTAGATACATTTTAGATGAGCTAAGCATTAAGATAACATAGTTTAAGACACTTGTGAATGAAGTGCACAATCCCTCAGTTTAGATTATAGATTTGGAATGAAGGATTAGCAAAATAAATGATGAAATCGTGCTTTTGGAGCTACAAAAAAATTACATTAAAGAGATTTTCACTATTAAGGGAGCACCTTACTCTAAAAATTGACAATTGAAAAAGACAATTGGAAGAATGTCTATCATTTAAGGCAACTTATGAGAAATTTTATTACACATATTTGGAAGCAATAGAGATTGCTTCATATGCATTGTGTGCAGTTCTCAACATTTCAGATGCAATGAAGGATAAATGGGTTATGGATTTTTCTATTTTGAAGACAATTTTTTTTGATTGCATCTCATGAATATCCATTCAACATCCATGAAGGTAAATACATCAATAAAATTTTGACATGTATATGGCTCTTTTTGACACCTTTTCCACTGATGTCAAAGGGACGAACATAAAGAAAATTGTATGTATATATAAGTAAGGGGGAATATTGCATAAATTTTAATAAGAATGAAGAATTAGAATTATAGTGAAAGGGGGAGTTATAATGTAACTAGGACATATAAGGAAAATATAGTATATGTGATGATCCACAGTTTTAAAGTTTTGACATTTTGTAAAGGCCACAATTTTGTAAATTTTGAAGTTTTTGAAGTTTTATTTTGGGAGTTAACCAATTCTCCCATAGTTGCCATCAATGCCCAAGGGGGATATTGTTGAGAATTTGGATAGGTTAGAATTTTTTATGTCATCATTTATGGAAACATATTAGTCATGTGAAATGAGCATAGCATGAAGATGAAGATATGATAGTCTGACTTAGAAAATTGTCTAAAGTGTTATGTAGTTTATCTGGCAGCTTTTATTGGTGAGCTTCATAGGAATATTATGGAAATGTGCAGAGTTAGGTATGAATACTAGAGACTATTATGATTATGTGTGCAAGTTCTTAGGATAGTACGGTCATTATGGATAAAGTTATAATGATTTTACCAGTTTTAGTATTGTAAAGGTAGAACAACACATGATAAGAAAATAAGTATTTTGGGTTGAGGAATTATTTTATTTACAAAATTATTACTTAACTAATTAGGGATGACATCCTAGATGTTAATCCTTAGTGGGAAAGAGTTAATTTTCTATTTTGATAAAGTGTATAAAGGTATGAAGGTTGACTAACCAGATATTTGTTAAACAACAAGGTATAAAGAAAAGCTTGCAAATGCAAAGTTATGTGAAATAATTATGTGATCAAATGAAATTGTATATGATGAAAATTTTGATGTATGATCAGAGGAATGTGAATTCTGATAAATTTATGTGATGATTAGCAAAGGCAATATCAAATATTGAAGATATCAACAGCAGTGAAAAGGTTTTTATATCTATCTTTTGTATTGAATAGCCTTATTGTACATTGCATGTTTGGGCAATGGGCTCATCTTGCATACATTTTGTAATCATGTATAATAAATCCTAATAGGGTTGAGGTTTCTAACAAGGCCTATTCCTCTAACAAGGACCAAGACACTATACATATGTAATAAACTCCTAACAGGGTCAATATCATTAACTACATACTTTTGATTAGTGGATTATTTTGTGGATACCATCCCCACCAAGGTTTTCCCTTGGCTAGGATTTCCCTAGTTAAAAAAATATGGTGTTATTAGTTACTTTATTATATGGTTATGTCCCCCCCACCCAGTATTTCCTATTTATAATAATAAGATGTTGCAATGTGGATCCTAATTAGAATCAGAGGTTTATTCAGAATGTTTTCCCCCTAGATTATTTTTACAGGGGTTTGGGAGTAGCACCCCCAATATGGGGTCAATAATAATGAGATTTCAAGTTAGATTTGAGATAGAATATCTCTATTAAGGTGAGAAATCCAAAAAAATGAACATTTCAAAATATTATTATGATGTGGAGAAAAATTAGACTTGGAGGTTAATTTCTCTCACTTTATTTGGTGTGGTTTTCCCCCAGAATATTGCTATGGGGGTTTGGGAATAGTGCCCCTTGTGGGGTCTCCCTATCATAGTATAGGGTGGGGTCAAGGGGCAACGCCTCTGCAAGGGTTTTCAAGGGAAGTACCCCTGAAGCCAAAAATGACTCTACTATTGTAAAATGTGTCGGCTGCTATTTTTATATTGGACAACTTATTCTAACCCTAATTTTGTAACTAGAAAAGCTTATATAAAATGGATTAGGGTTAGGGATTTCATTATGTATGATGAGATTGTAGCTTCTTGCGGTAGTATTGAGCTATAAGGGATTGTTGATTGTAATCACTAGATAATAATAATATTAGACTTGTTATTGGTGGGCGTATCCCAGAGATTGGGTGAATCACATTAAATCTTTGTGTCTTATGTTTTCTTTTGTGTCATTTATTATTTTTTGATATTGGTTATATTTGCTTGTAATTTCTATTTCTATCCATGGTTGATCTTAACAAGTGTTATCAAAGCCAAACTATCATCATTTTTTTATCCTAAGCTATCATTTTTCTTTCTTGGTTTTTGTTTTAGCTATCCTAGGAAGGTCTCATGGTTGAGTGGAGTCTCACAATTGAATGAGGGTGATGCTAGATGAGGGTAAGCTAAAGGTTGAGAAGTTTAATGGGTAGAACTTTTAGTTATGGAAAATGAAAATGGAGGACTATCTTTATCAGAAGGATTTATGGCAGCCATTGGAAGGAAAAGCCAAGAAATAAGGAACTTTGAAAAATGAGGAGTAGGAAATTTTGGATAGAAAGACACTTGGAAGTATTCAATTATACCTAGCACAATTGGTGACATTTAATGTTACAAAATGGAAGACAATGAAAGAGTTGATGCAAACTAGTGAAACTTTATGAAAAGCCCTTCACTTCAAACAAGGTATTTCTCATGAAGTGATTATTTAATATGAAGATGGAAGAAGGTGGATCTATTGTAGAAGGGGAATCATTAGATACTACATGAGGTAAGACATGTTCCAAGGTTGAGTGGGAATTTAATTTCAACAAGAAAACTAGGTGATGAGGGTTGATTAGTTACTTTTAATGATAAAAATTGGAAGGTTTCAAAAGGTTCCCTTGTATTAGAAAAAGGTGTGAAAGTAGGCACCTTATATCTTTGTATAGGTCATATTGTTCCTTTTACTTTAACTATTTAAGAGAAAAATGATTGTTTGGGAATAATTGCAGTAGTTGAGTAGGGAAAACAAATAGTTGTTGTAGATTCTGATATAGGGCTATGGCACAATATACTTGGACACATGAGTGAGAAAGGTATGAAATTACTTCATTCAAAGAAAGTTTTACCATGTCTAAAATATGTTAATATGAATTTTTGTGAAAGTTGTGTGTATCAAAAATAAAAGAGAGTGAGTTTAGTGAAGAGTGGGAAGGAAAAAAAAAAAAAGAAATTAGAGCTTGTACATATAGATGTATGGGGACTAACTCAAGTATCTTCCCTTGGTGGCTCTCATTATTATGTTACATGTATTGATGATGCAACTAGAGAAGTATAGGTTTATTTCCTTAGAAATAAATCTGACGTATTTGTAACTTTTAAGAAATGAAAATGCTTGGTTGAAAATGAGACTGGAAAGAAGCTAGAATGTCTCAGTTTTGATAATGATGGCGATTATTTCATAAATTAATTTGAATATTATTTCTCTAATAATGGTAATTATAGATAGAAAACTACTCCAAGGACTCCACAGGAAAATGGAGTTGTTGAATGCATGAATAGGACAATAATGGAGTATGCACAGAACATGAGGCTACATGTTGGGCCACCCTTATACATGTTGGCTAAGGTTGTCAATATTTCTATATATTTTATCAATAGAAGTCCCTCTACTCCTTTAGTTTGTGGTATTTCAAAGGAAGCATGGACTAGTAAGAAGGTGAGTTATTCTTTTCATACAACCTTTGGTTCTGAAGCATTTGCACATATTGAATCTAAAAATAGAACCAAGCTAGAAGCTAAGTCAAAGAAATCTGTATTTTTTGGATATGGAATTGATGATTTTGGTTATAGACTTTGAGATTTTGAAAATTATAAAATTGGAAGAAGCAGGGATGTCATATTCAATGAGAAAGTGTTGTACAAATATTTTTTGCAACAGCAAGAGAAGAAAGAAAATTATTATGTAGTGTTGGATGATACTCAAAAAGATGATGTTCTGATAGTTCCTCATGCTCCATAATAACCACAAAAAAAAATACCACACACCCCAATGAATTTTAGATGGTCAACAAGCTAAGTATACCTCCAGAAATATTTTATCCCTCTTTGTATTCTATTTATTAATAGAGGTTGGTGAACTTGAATATTATGATGAAGTTATGTAGGTGGTTACAAAGATTTAGTGGGATTTTGTAATGACAAAAGAAATGGAATCCTTGCTGAAAAATAAAACATGGGACTTATGCAAGTTGCCTGCAAGAAAATGGGCTTTATAGAAAAAATGGGTTTACAAGTTGAAAGAAGAGAATGGAGGTAAGAAAATATTTAAATCTAGGATAGTAATAACAGGATTTCCATAGAAAAAGGGAATTGATTTTGATGAGATTGTTGGCAATATGTCCAATCAATCAGATAAGGTAAGTTATGGTTTTTATTTATGGCAACATATTTGTTTTTTAGATTAGCCTCATTCAGTTGCAGAAGAAAATTGTCTAAGTATCAAACAGTGTTACAGCAACAGGACAGTTTTGATGATAACAAAATATTCCCTTGGAATATTCTCTTACGTAGTTGACTAGAGATGCATGAAATCATAATGATGATGTATACTACTATGCATGTTTGTACAATCAACTAAGTTTGAGTTATGAAGAAGTTAGTGATGCAGTGATGATGTGATGACACAATGTAGAATAGAGCATATCAGCAGAATGTATATAACAATTTAATTTATTGTTTTGAGTTATAATTTCATGTTGAACTAACTTTAATAATGTTATATGAGCTGACTAAGGAATAATTTACCAAAATGTTTTGTATAAGTAAATAACTTTATTTGTGAAGTTAAATAATGAAGTGTAAGAGAAAGTGGATGATGATTCAGTGATCAGTAAATGCAAAGTTGATATGATCTTGTGAAATGTGAGTAACAAGTGAATGCAATACTTTGCTATATATTGTGAAGATGTGATGTAGATTAATATGTGTGCAGTTGCTCTTGTGTGAAGAATCATCAATTAGAAGATCTGCGAAGTACAACAATTAACCCAATATTGTATGTACACTTATTTCTTGAAGAGCTTATCATATAGTTGCATGTTAGGGCAGTAGGCTCTTATTGCAGACATTTTCATATGATTCACCAACTCCTAATAGGGTTGAAGCAACTCCTAATAGGGTTGAGGCTTCTAATAAGGCCTAGTCTGCTAACAGGGTCTCGAGACACTATACATGCTTCATAGACTCCTAACAGGATCAATATCCTTAACCAAATTCTTTATATAGTGAATCATTTAGTGGGTTCCATCCCCACATGGTTCTTCCCTTGGCTAGGGTTTCCCTAGTTAACAAAATATTGTGTTACGATCTCTCTTTGTGTATGGTTGTTTACATTGTTTTGCATTATTGGTTTAGTTTCTTATGCACATAATAAAGTAATTAATTATATTTAGTTGTGGGTAAAAAGATTTAAAATAATGATTCACCCTCCCCCCTCTTAGTATTATCTATTTCTAACAATTGGTATCAAAGCTTGGTTATTCAAAAGAGGCTTAATAGATTGAAAAATATCCCTATGGATATGGAACAATTGAAGAAAAATCTTGAAGAAGCACTTGAATAGGTTGATATTCTTACTGATGAAAGAGATGGACTCAAAGATAGATACAAGGATGCAAAAACCAACATTGGTGAATTGAAGGATAAAATAGATGACCTTAAATAGAAAGGACCTACTAATCAGACCAGTGATGATGACATTGAAGATCTAAAGAAAGAAAATGAGATCCTAAAACATGAGTTAAACATAGATGAACTTAAGGTAAGTCTTAAGAAAAATGGAGGAAAGATTGACTCTAAAATAAAAGCTGAAAATGCAGATGTAAGATCCTAGTTAAGCAATGTAACATCAAAACTAGAATCTATTAAGTTAGAACATGTAGAATTAGAGAAATACAACACCATTGTGAAAGGTGAGTTGGTACAAACCAAGTAGTAACTTGAGAAATTATATGCTAGTATTGATAAAATTAAAGAACAAATATGTGCGCAAAGACCTAGTAATGATAAGACTGGACTTGGATTCTGTCGTGGTCAATCCACTAAGAAACCTGTTGAAAAAAAGGAAACTATTTCTCCTGAAGTCAATAAGGACCTAAGAAAGACAAATGATACATCTAAAGACCAAGTGAATGTTGCTCACTCTGAAAAAGTCAAAGAATCTAATCAAGATATGAAAAACAAAAGAAAGGAATCTTTTACTTGGTGTGATGAACCTAAAGACACTGAAGTCAATTGTAAAGGTAAGTCTATCAAACCTATTTCAAAATTGTATTATCACAATTATCATGGATATGGTCATTATGTAGTAGATTTTAAGAAATCTAAATTTGAAGTGATAATGCAAATAGTAGGATGCATAGGAACACTAACCATGCAAGAAACAAAAGAAGATCTCATAGTAATGAAAGTGGAGAAAGAAGATAGATTGTTTGCTACAGATGCAACAATCTTGGACACGTTACAAGGAATTGTAGAACACCTAATGACAAGTTGAATGAACAAAAGAGAGATGTACTTGTATGTAAGTTATGTAAAAACTTTGGACACACAACAAGGTTTTGTAGAATGGACAGAAGAGACCTTAACAAGAATCAAAATTACATAAGGAACAATAGAAGAAATGAAGTGAAATGGTAGACAAATTAATTAAAGGAATCATTTTTGGAGGCAAAGGAACCAAAAAGTTCTCACGTAGTTCCAAAAGATGTACCTGACAAGATAATGAAGTCACTTATTATCTGTGACTCTTCTCACCAAAATTGAGCATTCTCAATGGAACAAAGTATCGATTGTTGATAACTGATACTAGAGGAAGTATCAAGGATTGTGCAGTTGACACTATGTAGTAGATATTGAGAGAAGTCTATAGTGAAGTGCACATTGCTTGATATGATCAAGATGAGGAAATATGAAAGTATCAAACTCTCTATTACATAGAGACAGTAAATAGAACTAGGGGCAAATATGTATTTATTGTGTAGTATAGATTATGAAACATTTAAAGGACACAAACTAACTTGCATATATCATTTTTTTGTGTGAGATTGAAGTGAGACTTGGAAAATTTAAGAAGCCTGCAAGCACACAAAGTTGTTGAAAACCCTAATACTCAAAATTGAGGTGTTTTTTGAATTATTGAGCATAATCCTTCAAGAATGGAAAGGCAAGAAGTTTATAATGTAAGAAATAGGACTAGGTATAATTTCAAGAAACACCCATTTTTTCTCCACTTGATGACCCCATTGGAGCATTTTCACAAGTTCTAGAAAATGTCCTTCATGTAGAAGATATCAGAGATTATATTCACTGTAAGATTGAAAGCATAGATGATTTAGAGATTCACAAGGATTTGGAGAGGATGTGTAACAATGATTTATCATTGAAACCTGAACATAGATTTTTGGAACATCTTAAACTAGTTAAGCATATGTGCTACACAAATTTTGATAAAAACAAATGGACAAGGATAATTCTTAGCAGAGTACATGATGATCATTTATGGCTAGGAGATGCTATCATTTGTATTAACAATGACCTAATTTATAAGGTTACAAGTTTGAGCAATCAAAGAAGCAACCTAGTAAAACATCAAGAATGTGCAAGGCAAATATCAACACATGTTTTGATGGGAGGAACATGAAAGTCAACTCAATTCAAGATGATGGAGTGAGAAAATTTTGCAAATTTTTAGGATATAAGTATAATCATGGATCTAGGATAGATTCAATCCCTATAGGATTTCTTCATGCAGCTTACTTGGTAGTAAGAGGTAAAGAAGTTAACATGTGTGACATTGTTAGAACACAATTGTTGGATAATATCTCAAGAATCAAGAAATCAAGGAGCACAGTTTTTAGATTTGAATCCCTACTAACTCACATATTTTTCTATGCTACTAAGAAGTTTCCTAGCATCACAGTTTGGAATGAGAATGAGTGTGCAATGCAATAGATCACTCTAGCTTATAGGTCAAGACCTAAAGTAGTCAGAGATAGTGACTTGGACAAAATAATGTAGTCTTTTCAAATAGAAATGAAGAAAAAGGTATATAATACCTCCAGATCTAGTACAAAAGTATAAAGATGAATTATGTCTTATGGTTGAAATAGACTTCACATATATGAAGGCAGTAGTTCCTTAGGTAAAATTCATTGAACCTATGGGATATGAGATGAGTGAGGATTTAATTGAAGGGTATGCATAGATAATCCTTCATTCTAAAGTTGATTCTAATTGTCCCAGATGGGGAACATATGTTGAGAAAATGAGAGAAGTGAAAAATAGTAAAGTAATGAAGGACTCCAAGAAAAAGGTGGAGAAAGTTATTGATTCTACCATGAAAGAATTTGGAATGACAAGGAAATAATTTGATGAGGTAAAGGGAATTTCTATGGACATGAAGGCTAGTGGCCAAGCTAAGCTTTTAACCCCCACACCCATTGTAGAGGCAAGACCTACTGAAGAGGTCATAGTTGCCCAAACAAGTGCATAGGCTCCTTCTATGCCTTATGCAGTAGTTGCACAGTAGCAACCTCCAAGCAAACTAGCAAAGATAGAAGAAACATCTGCTACAAGAAAGTCTACAAGGATCATAACCCCTCCTAAAAGGAGAGTGAAGAAAACTATCAATGGCCTAAGAAAAAGGAGAAAAACTCTATAGATTAGCTCATCTGAATCTGAGGAAGAAACTGGTGATAGATCAGTTCAAGTAGCTAATAAAGAAGCCAAGACATCGGTAGGGTGTAAAGCATGGAAGCCAAAGGTAGAAAACCTAAACATGCAAATCATTAATGATAACAATTTTGTATAGTTAAATAAATACTATGACTTATATAATAACATGGATAGGAGATAGCTAGAAAATGTTGTAGTTAGGAACATGATTTTGAAAGATAAGAGATTTGATAGTATAAAAGGGCAAATATCAGAAGATTTGAATAATAGATTACTTAATATAAAGAGAAAAGTTATAGAAGAGGATAAAAAAAATAAGAATAAACATGGTGAGAAAATTATGTTCTATAAATAGTGAAGAAGATATAAAAGAAATTTTGAAGGGTATAGCACCATTTCTAAGACACAAGAAAAGATCTATTCTCCTCATGGGAGGAAATTATGAGGAAGTCAATAAAGGAACTCAAGAGGCTATAGTTTCATTCACGTCCACTATGCCTAAGGTAAGTACACAGACAAAGGAGGAAAACTAGATCCTTAGAGATAGTACACAAATGCCTAGAGATAGTGTGTAGATAGAAGAGGCAAGCAAGATGCCTAAAGTAAGTGTGTAGCTAGAAGAAGCCAGCTAGACACTTGAGGAGAGTGTGTAGACAAAGGAAGATAGTCCTACAGTTTGCAATCCTCCTCAAAGTTCTAAACTAGCAATTGCACCAAGCTCTTCTCCACACATCACTATTGGAAGTGACTCTATCCAAGTAGACAACACCAAAGTGATAGTTGACAAAATGGAAGATCCATTCAATAATTTTGGTGCTAGAATTGTTGGCAATATTGTGGATTGCAGTAGCTTTGATGAAGAAGAGGATCAGGGCACTACACAAAAGATGGAGACCAATACTGAAGTAGGCATCTCAAGTGTGCCTTTGATAGCAATAGTAGTAGTAGGAATTTCCACTCCTCACAACTCCTCTAGCTCAATCTGATGAAGAAGATGAAGCAAAGAATCTTATATCTTCCTTGAGAAAACTTCTTGAGAAGAAGAAATCAGTCAAGTCAATTGAGAAGACTTTGACGACGATTTTGGATAAGATAGAAAAGGTAGTAAGCCTTGTTGAAACTCTAGCAGATATTCAATAGTGCACAACAATTTTGTGCAAAGCTTTTGATGATGAGTTCACTACACTCATGAATGTGGCTACCATTCAAGCATAGACTGAGCATGATGGTAAACTTCTAAACACTATGTGCACTAACATGAGAAATGATATAGAAACTTTGAATATATGTATTGAGCATACAATATAGCTACTTCATGACAATATAAGGGAAATACTAGCAAAAAAGGATAAAATTCTAAAGAGATTAACTCTTTTGAGAGTACACTTATTCCCTCAAATAACATTACTAGAAAATCAATTAAAAGAATGCTTGTCTACAAAGTCTTCATATGACAAGTTTGTGGCTATAGAGTTGAATGCAGTAGAATTAGTAGCATATGCTTTATGTGCACTTATCAGTGTATCTAATGCATTGAAGGACAATTGGAAGAAACACTTCAAGTATATAAAAACCAATTTCAGCAATTGTTTTTCCAATTTTTGATATGTAGCCAGATTTTGATAGTCTTTTGATACCTTTTTCATTGATGTCAAAGGGGGAGATATATGGAAAATTGTATTGCAAGAAATTGTAATACGTGTAAGTGGGAACAATAAGTTGTAATAGGAAGTTATAAGGTATGTAATCTTTCATAACATAAATACAAATGTTTCTTTTAATGTTCTTATGTTATGGCTATTTGTTTTGATTGGCATGACAACATGTTTGGGACTTAGCCAATTTTCCCAAAATGTTGCCATCAATGCCAAAGGGGGATATTGTTGGAAATATGTCTAATCAATTAGATAAGGTAAGTTATGGTTGTCATTTATGGCAACATATTTTTTTTTCAAATTAGCCTCATTCAGTTGCAGAAGAAAATTGTCTAAGTATTAGACAATGTTACAGCATAAGGATAGTTTTGATGATAATAGAATATTCCCTTGGAATATTCTATTGCAAAATTGACTAGAGATTCATGACATCATAATGATGATGTATACTAGTGTGCATGTCCGTATAGTTAACCGAGTTTCAATTATGAAGAAATTAGTGATGCAATGATGACACAATGCAAAACAGAGCATATCAATAGAATGTGTTTTCCAATTTAATTTATTGTTTTGAGTTATAATTTTGTGTTGAGTTGACTCTAATAATTTTATATGAGTTGACTAAGGAAGAATTTACCAAAAAAATTTGTATAAGTAAAGAACTTTATTTGTGAAGTTAAAAATGAAGTGTGTGAGAAAGTGGATGATGATTCAATGATCAGTAAATGTTAAGTCGATATGATCTTGTGAAATGCCAATAACAAGTGAATGTGATACTTTGTTATATATTCCAAAGATATGATGTAGATTAATATGTTCATAGTTGCTCTTGTGTGAAGAATCATCAATCAGAAGATTTGAAAAGTACAACAATTAACTTAGTA
Source organism: Cupressus sempervirens (assembly GCA_028749045.1). Lineage (NCBI taxonomy): Eukaryota > Viridiplantae > Streptophyta > Pinopsida > Cupressales > Cupressaceae > Cupressus > Cupressus sempervirens. The sequence continues at coordinate 241,706,104 of CM053788.1, read as the reverse complement.
TTGTATGTATACTTATTTCTGAAGAACTTATCATATAATTGCATGTTAGGGTAGTGGGCTCTTCTTGCACACATTTGTATATGATTCACCAACTCCTAATAGGGTTGAGGCTTCTAACAAGTCCTAGTCTCCTAATAGGGACTCAAGACACTATACATTCTTCATAGACTCCTAACAGGGTCAATATCCTTAACCAAATTCTTTATATAGTGAATCATTTAGTGGGTTCCATCCCCAACGGGTTTTTCCCTTGGCCAGGGTTTCCCTAGTTAACAAAATATGGTGTTATGATCTCTCTTTGTGTATGGTTGTTTACATTGTTTAGCATTATTGGTTTAGTTCTTATGCACATAATAAAGTAATTAATAATATTTAGTTGTGGGTAAAAAGATTGAAAATATTGATTCACCGCCCACACCCCCCCCCCCCCCTCTCTTAGTATTATCTATTTCTAACAGAGATATTTTCTCATTTTTTCAAAATGACTTCTATTCCTACAATTTTAAGAATTGTGGCTACTAAAAATATTCATTTTGAGTAGCTTGGTATTAAAACACTCTTTCTTCATGGTGATTTGGATGAAGAGATATATATGGTACAACCTCATGGATTTGAGGTTAAAGATAAGGAGAACTTAGTATGTAGATTGAAGAAAAGTTTATATGGTTCGAAACAAGCACCTTGACAATTGTATCTTAAATTTAACAATTTTATGAATGAGCATGGTTATACTTGTCATTTTGACTTTTATTTTTATTTTAAGAGGTTATATGATGACAACTACATTATTCTATGTTTATATGTTGATGATATTCTTGTACCTGGGTATAACATGAATCATGTTAAGGGGTTAGAAGAATAGTTAGCACATTCATTTTCTATGAAGGATTTGGAGGCAACAAAGAAAATCCTTGGTATGAAAATTTGTAGAGAGAGAAAGAACACAAAATTGACATTATCTCAGGTTGATTATATTGAGAAGGTGTTGCAATGTTTCTCGATGGATAATGTTAAAGCTTTCACCACACCTTTACTTGGTCATTTGAAATTGACTAAGGAGATGTGTCCAAAGACACCAAAAGAGGAGGCTAAAATGTCCAAGGTACTATATTCTTTAGTTGTACTATATTCTCAGATATTTGAGAGGAACATCTAGTAAGTGTTTACATTTTGGGGGCTTTACTACTAATTTACAAGGCTATGTTGACTCAGATTTGGAAAGGGATATTGATACCAGGTGAAGTACTATAGGTTATGTATTTATTGATGGTGGGACACTAGTGAGTTGGATTTCTCAGTTGTAGAAGGTTAATGTGTTATCCACTATAGAGGCAAAGTATGGTGTTGATACAGAGGTAGCCAATGAGATGATATGGCTTTAGTTCTTCATTGAAGAATTGGACACCTACAAAGGGATAATTATTTGTTTATAGATAGCCAGAGTGTCATTCATCTTTCTAAGAATTTTGATCTACAGTATAAAAAAAACATATACAGTTGTGGTACCATTTCCTTTGGTCTATTTTGGATGATGGACAACTAAAGCTAGAGAAGATACATGGAGATGATAATCTGGTAAATATGTTTACCAAGGCAGTAACAAGGGAGAATTTGAACTCCTCTTCAGCTTTGGTTGGTCTTCTAGACTGAATAGAATAAAAGAATAGTAGAGTCCAAGATGGTTTGATATTCCAGTGGGAGCTACATGTTTAGCGATGCTATAATCAATCTCCAAGTGGGAGTTTATTGTTGTGGAGTTTGATTAGTATCTAAGTGGGATATTGTTGTGATGTGGAGCCTAATCAGACTCAGAGGTTTATTTAGCACAATTTTCCCCTCGATTATTTATATAGGGGTTAAGGGGTAGCGCTGCTAAGATAGTGTCAAGGGGCAACACCCCTTGCATGGTCCTAGAGTAGTGCTCCAGGTGTGCTCCCTATCACAATACAAGCTAGGGTAAAGGGGCAACGCTCTTGCAAGGGTTTTTGAGGGTGTAATACCCCAAAATTGGCACATTGCCATGCTAAACCAATTTTGGTCTATTTAGTCAATCTCAAAATCCTATTGTACTAGGACATTATGATTTTAATAATCTCTGCTCGACCTAAGTGTCAAATGCAAAAAATCATTAATTTGTATTAATCAATTACTTTACTTAATTCTTAAATATTCATTGGATTGGCTAAATTAACCTTTTAATTTAATTATAAGTCCTAGTACTTTAATTAAATTAAATTCACCCCTTTAGCTAATATACATGAGGAATTAAATATTTTTTATTTAATTAAATATCCTCATTCTAATTGTTAAATTTAATTATTCAATTGATTAGAATATTCAATTATGATTTCATATTTAATTTCCTTAAATCCAATATCTTCTCCAATATCCTCTCTTCAGTTTAGAAATGGAAACTCTGAGTTGACTAAAATCAGAAAAGGAATTAAATCACTTAACTCCTTATTTCACTCAAAAGTAATTAGTTAACTTCCTTTTCATAAGGAAACTTTCTATTATGATTGAATCTTCTTCGGATCTCGACCATTCATTCAATTTGATCTCAACCATTGATTAATTCTTGAATTATATTTAAGAAGTTCTCAATTCCTCATTTTGGAGGATACACATGAATAGTATCGAACTTATGCTGAATTGTCAACTCATCATTCTTGTATTTCTATCTTAGTGCTCTCATATTTGCAATCTCATATAGATTAATCATGCATACATATAGATTAATATGTTCTTAGATTTACTTGCATACATCTAGCTTAATAATACATATCATATAGCTATTAAAATCCTTCATTCTTGATATTTGGTTGCTAGCTTCTTGGTCTGAGAGTGAATAGAAAAATCATTCTAGTTAGGAGGTGACAAATCAACCTATTGGTTATTTTAGATGAATAATCCCATGTTCATTCTAGGATGATTCTTTAGATAATGATCATGTTGAAGTGTGTATCAATCAAAATCTTGAGAAAAGATAAATTGGGATTGATAAGCTAACTTGGTGATGAACATGTTCTGCATGCTTGGGTAAGGTGATAAGGTAGAGTGTGTTCTTTCCCCTTGAGAGAAACTAGAAACTTGGACCCTTAGATCTGAACCACCAGTCTGAGTCAATCTTTAGAGGGCTTTCCAAAACGATCCAACCTCCAAGAATGATCCAAGTGAGCACACACCTTTCACCAATGATTCCAACTCACTATAATTAAGAAGCTTTGTAGAGTGAAAGACTCCAAAGCATGTTAATTTCCTCTTCATTTTGATATTGTATATCAAGAAGAGGCTTTGTATGTTGCAATGGTTGATACTAGCCCCAGTCTTACTAGTCAAGTGTGTGCACTTACAAATACTAGTGTGAGTTGTTAGCCTAAACTTCATTTGTGAAGTCACCAGGGGTTAATATGAATAGAAGCCAAGTAAAAACCTCTTACTTAGTTGCTACCTGGTTCACCTTCAAAAGGGGCATTATCTTTATGCAAGGGGGAAGAATCTCGCCTGTAAATACTCACCATAGGCATGTACCTAGATGTTGGAAGGTGGTCTATGAATTTGACCCTAGTCACAAGGATTCTCATTTAGCATATATGTTATTGAATCCTTGGAATACACCAAAAGTATGGGTTCCCTCTAATGGGGTGACATGGCTGTGTCAGGTGAACACATGCACGTGAATTGTGAGATAAAGGTTTTGCTTCCTCTACCATTTTTTGTTATAGGGATAATGTGTGTCTTTCTGAAGTCTTTAAACTTGTCCAAATCTTTAAACAAATAAAAGGTATAAACTCCCCCATCCTTCCAAGTTTCTTTGTCCTCAATTGGATTATTTTCAACTATTGCTTTCTTCCTATGTCTGAAAACAACTATCTTTGTAAACCAAAACAATGTCCAAAATCTAAAAACAATACTAATGTATGTTTGAAACTTTGAAACATTATCAATCCTCTATTTAGAAACTGTCAAAACCATTGAAAATCTCTTCAAGTTCAGTCAAAACCTATTAGTTCTATCCTTTTCTCACATCCAGTTCTATAAAACTTCGCATGAGAAAATAGTCTTTTTATACTTCTTCATGGGGTTCTTTGTAGTTCCTCATGTGACTGTTTGGGAATCTTTGCAGAAGACATTGCCAAAACACTATTATTTTCAAGTCAAAATCTTGTACCTTTTGGTCAAAATATTACTTCTTCACACAGCTCTATTCAAGTTCTCACACAAGAAAACTAGTTTAAAATTGATGATCTGAAACGTTTCATTGTGCTTTGTACTTTTTTGTACAGCTCTCTGAGAATATTTACATAGGATCTTGCCCTAAAAATTGTCAAATTTCTATGTTAGATTTATCTACTCTCCAATTCTAATCTATTTCTACCACATTTGGTCATTCCTCTATCTACAACATTGTCCAACTCTAACTTCTTGCTTAGTTGACAACTTGCAATTTACACATGAACTAGCCTCCTCACTTGGTTATCTTATTATGTCCTTTTGTGTTTGATCTGGAGGATATTTTCATTGAAATTTGAAGTATCTCCAAAACTCTAATAATCAGTACCATGTTGAAGTTCTCACAATTCTGACTCCAACACAACTTAAATGGGCAAAATTGGAGTTTAGATGGCAAATTTATGACTAGTCAAAGTTTGGTCAAACTAGGACAAAAGGCCATAAAAAGGTGAAAAAATCATCTCAAAAGTGGTCAACAATGGATTTCAAATGAAAGAGCTCATCAAAAGCTTTCTAATGGTGTTCATTTCGTCGAAAGTGGCGATCATATGAAAAAGTTATGACAACTTGAAGTTTTCAAGATAACAGGTAATTTTGATGACATCATAAATCTAGTCACTATGCTGATGTGAGAAAAAAAATATATACCCCTAAGTTTGCTTACCACTACACCATTTTTTATTTAATAAAATGGTGGATGTGTACTTTATTTCCAAAAAAAAATGAGATTTAAAAGAAAATCTCTCCTCAAAATATAAACAAACAAAATATAAACAAATAATTAAAACAATATCCTAAACTTATCCATCCAAAAGAGATTTGTTTATTTTATATGGCTTATAATTTACAAGAAGCCAAAAAGAGATTTTCATATGGTTTTATATTTGTTATGTTAAAATGGGAAAATGGTAATTATGTGGCTATTTGGTTTTAGACCAAATATGAGTAATTTTTATGTATAAAAGGGGAGTTACTCTCCTTTAGAAGACAATTAGACTTGGGAGAAGAACTTCTTGTGGGAAATTAGTCTTTGCGAGAAAAAAATTGTTGTGAGAGATTAATAGGAGGGAATTATTGAATTCTTAGGAGAGATTTTACAAGGTGTTATTTTACATCAAAAATTGTAAAAGAAGAAAGAGATTGTGAAGGCTTGGAGCTTGGAATTTTTAAGAAAGCAATTTTGCTTGGTAGATTTAATAGAGCAATTTTTAAGAAAGCAAACTCGAAGACGTAGTCCTACCCAGACGAACTTCGTATCAAATTGTTTGTGTTTCTTTATTCTCTTTCTTATTCTCTCATCTATTATTGTTCTCTTTTATATGCAATAAACACATTATTTAATTAAGTGTTTTAAGCATAAATATTCTTGTAATTTCAATAGTTTAAGATACATAACCATGCATTTACTACAAGGATCGGGAAAGTATATCTAATTGTTGGGATTAAGTCATAAAACTTGTAGATTCTAAATCAAATCAAGTTTGGTATCGGAGCCTATTTTTGCAGAGAAATTGCAGGTGGTGAATGTTAACCAAGTTGAAATTGAAATAAGGAGAAGGTGAACTTGTAGAGTTCAATCCAGATATTGAGAAAAAAAGAAATTTTGCATGAGTCATGGTACCTAAACAAAATCTTTCTAATTTTGATGCGAAAACCTTCTAGAGAGCTTTTGTGGAGTTGAAATCTTTGGTGGACATTATTCTTCAAGAGAGGCATGAACAATAGTTGAGAAAGGCAGATAAGGCTAGGAAGAAGAAAGATGCTCAATCTTCATCAAAAGATGACAAAGGAAAAGGAATAGGAGGTGGTAGTGACCCTCCTAAACCTCCATCCCTATCTTCTTCATCATCTTCTTCTTCTCTATCTACTTCTTCTAAAAAGAAACATTCTATGAAGACACCTTTCTTAAAGTTTGATTTGCCTGTATATAGTGGTGAATTGGATGTAGAAAAATTAAATAATTGGCTTAAGCAGATTGAAGTGTACTGCAGGGTTCAAAATATTTTGAATGATTCTTCCAAAATCTAGCTAGCTACTCTCAAGATGGGAGGAACTGCATTAGTCTAGTGGGAGACAAAGATCTAGAATGATCTTGCTACACATGGTAAAATCATTTCATCTTGGTATGAATATACTTCTACTTTAAAGAAACAATTGTATCCTTTGGGTTATTTGCAACAAGCCATTATGGATTGGCAAAAGCTCAAGCAAGGTGGGCAGTCTGTGCAAGATTATACACAGGTGTTTAGGAAGAAGGCTTTAACTCTTGGAATTCCTCTTTACAAGCAAGATACTTTATTAAAGTATATAGGTGGAATGCATTCATACTTGAAGAATAAAATATTGATGTTTAGTCCTTCTAACTTTGATGAAGTGTGTGCTCAAGCAACCCATATTGAAGTAGGTGGAGGAAATGCACATTTTAATTCTAAGAAGGAATTTTTTCCTCTTGATAGCAACAAGAAGAGCAAGAAAGCAGTCATAGTGAAGAAAGAGGAAGGTGACAAGCCTACTTGTTCACATTGTCAGAAGAAAGGGCACACAGAAGAAAAGTGTTTGAAATTGCATCCAAAATTGAAACCAAAGTGGTTTAAGAAGGATCGAAAAGGAAAGCAAAAGTTTGCATTTCTTGTTCAAAATCTTGGATCAGATTCTAGTGATGAGACAATAATATTGGCTATGGGTTTGAAAGGTAAAGCTTTTGTTGATTCTACCACTAATGTTTCATATGCTTCCACTTCAAAAAGTCATGTTGTTCCTAAAGATAGTAAAAGCTGTGAACTTTTTCATATAAGGGTAATTTCTAAGAACACTAAAATAGACACATTGATAGATAGTGGGTCCCAAATTAATTTGATTTCAGAAGATGTTGTTAAATAGCTGGGATTGGAAACCAAGCCGCATAAGAGACCTCATCCATTAGTTTGGGTTTGCAATGATAATAGATTGTGAGTCACTAAACAATGTAAGTTAAGATTTGCAATATCATCTAAATTCATATATGAGGTTGAATTTAATGTGGTTCCATTTGATATCTATGGGATTGTGTTGGGTAGCCCGTACTTATATGATAGGAAAGCTATCTTCTACAGGGAACATAATAGGTATCATTTGTTTAAAGATGGAATTGAATATATTATAAGAGCTCATTGCATAAAGAATGTAGGGGCAATTGTAAACATAGGACATTTGAAAATGATAGTAAATGCAAGCAATAAATTGACTCTCATGTCTGTAATAGCTAGTGAGGATCATATGCAAGTAGAATCAGGTCTTTAACCCATGATGGTAAAAGATGATTTGAAAGGTTCATTTTCTAATGATGTTTTTGTACAAGAGGTACAAAATGTTAATACTTTTTCCATTTCATCAATTATTTGAGTTTTGTTTCTTCAATTTCTACTAGTTGGTACTATGTGGGTGATGGATGTAACAATGAACACTAGTGGATATATGGTCGATTGCATTAGCAGTGTTATGTCATTCTTCATAATGTGTTTGATGGTTCAGATATTCAAAATTCTAGTAGTTTGTATAGGTGATACTGGACAAGTGAGGAAAACATGCTCTCATTTTCATTTTATGTAAAAATAAACTTTCGAAGGTCTGAAAGCTCTTTTTTAGTGGGGAGGCTTGATCTGGAGGATATTTTCAATGGAATTTGAAGTATCTCCAAAACTCTAATAATCAGTACCATGTTGAAGTCCTCACAATTTTGACTCCAACACAACTTAAACATGCAAAATTGGAGTTTAGCTAGCAAAGTTACAACCAGTCAAAATTTGGTCAAACTAGGACCAAAAGCCATAAAAAGGTGAAAAAAATCATCTCAAAAGTGGTCAACAATAGATTTAAAATGAAAGAGCTCATCAAAAGCTTTCCAATGGTGTTCATTTCATCGAAAATGGAGGTCATACAAAAAAGTTATGACAACTTGAAGTTTTTAAGACAAAAGGTAATTTTGATGACATCATAAATCTAGTCACTATGCTGATGTGGAAAAAAAAATATCCCCCTAAGTTTACTTACCACTACACCATTTTTTATTTAATAAAATGGTGGATGTCTACTTTATTTCCAAAAAAAATTATGAGATTGAAAAGAAAATCTCCTCAAAATATAAACAAATAATTAAAAAAATATCCTAAACTTATCCATCCAAAAGGGATTTGTTTATTTTATATGGCTTATAATTTACAAGAAGCTAAAAGGAGGTTTTCATATGGTTTTATATTTGTTGACTTGTTATGTTAAAATGGGAAAATGGTAATTATGTGGTTATTTGGTTTTAGACCAAATATGAGTAATTTTTATGTATAAAAGGGGAGTTACTCTCCTTTAGAAGACAATTAGACTTGGGAGAAGAACTTCTTGTGGGAAATTAGTCTTTGGGAGAAAAAAATTGTTGTGAGAGATTAATAGGAGGGAATTATTGAATTCTTAGGAGAGATTTTACAAGGTGTTATTTTACACCAAAAATTGTAAAAGAAGAAAGAGATTATGAAGGCTTGAAGCTTGGAATTTTTAAGAAATCAATTTGTCTTGTCAGATTTAACAGAGCAGTCCCCTGATTGAGAAGTGGACTCGGAGACATAGTCCTACCCAGAAAAACTTCGTATCAAATTGTTTGTGTTTCTTTATTCTCTTTCTTATTCTCTCATCTATTACTATTCTCTTTTATATGAATTAAACACATTATTTAATTAAGTTTTTTAAGCATAAATATTCTTGTAATTTCAATGGTTTAAGATACATAACCACACATTTACTACAAGGATTGAGAATTTGAATCTATATTTGGATTAAAGTTATAAAACTTGTAAATCATAGTTTACAGATCAGTGCTTGTCATACCTTGTGTCATGATAGTCATAACTCTTGGTTGTTCTCACCATTACTCAAACAACTTGTACCTAGGTATACAACATGCTTATCTCACTTTGAGGCTATGTTCTAGTGTGTTCCTTGTCTAAGCTTTGCTTTTCATCATTGTCTATGATTGTTGCAACAAGGAGTGGAAATGTGTTTCCTCCCTATAGACTTAAATGAGGTAGAGCTAGGAGTTGGAATCATGGTAGAGGTCACTACCCAATTTATACATGGTCTAAATCCAATGAATCTAGTAAGGAGTCTCCATGATCTCCTTCACCTATTAGACCACCTCGTGTTCAAAGAACATTTTCCACAAACTTTCAAAAAACTTGGAATCACTTGTATCAAGAGAATCCTAAAACTAGAAAAACACATACATCTCTAGAAAAAATAGTTGAATTCTTAGTTAGAAGACCTTTTCAACCAATGTACACTAAAACTTATCGTATTCCTAAAATGGTTGATCAAGACCAAGGAATTGGAGAACATAGTAGAAGACAAGATCACCAAGGACATGAAAGACATAAAGAACCTTGTACTAATGATAATGAGGAGACTGGATAAATACTTCCTGAAGAAATCAAAAAATTTCATAAGGATAAATACTTCTAGAAAGTCATGGAGATCTTTCTTAATAAAGAGAAAGAGAAATAATTTCTCAAACTCACTCAAGAGGGAGCAAAACTACCTCGTCATTTTAATGTTGAGATAATCATCACACATGAAGAGGAAATTGAAACATCCAAGTTGCTAAAGAAACTAAAGGTCATGCAAGAATAGTTAGCCCAAGTGATGCATGATAAGTACAAACCAACCAAAACATGCACCTTAGACACTCTTTGTCCATTTCCTTTTGACAAGAGTTTAGACATGCCTCCTTTTCCAAAAGTAGTTGAGTTTCCCAAGTATGACAAATACTTTGGAACCTCTAATCCCTAAGATCATTTGAGGGAATTTGGTACTTTTTCTATGGAATTCATGCACAATCAGAGATATCTTATGTGTTTATTCCCATGGAGTCTAGGTGGTCAAGCCATGGAATGGTTCTCAAGGTTACCCACTAGTATCAAAATATTTAATGAGATTGCTGACCTATTTTTTCAGTAGTACTCACACAACATATAATATCTAGTTAACATACATAACTTGTGTAACCTTAAATAAAAAGTTGGGGAACCTTTCCTCACATTCCTTTAGAGGTGGTGACAACTATATACCAAATATTCATAAAAGATTCTTGAAATGGAAAAACTTGACATCTCCACAGATAATCTTTTACCTGACTTTGGGTATAAAGTTCAACTTCAAGGTCCACACACCTTTGAAGACATGGTCACACAAGCTATCTGAATAGAGAAATTCAACGTCAAAAAGGGTGAAATGACCCTTCAAAAGGACACTAACCAAGGATCAACTTCTAGTAAGGATAAGTCCAAATATGTGAAAAAGAACTAAGAGGTGGTACATGATGGATTCATTAATAACATTACTCCTAAACCTATTAAAATAACTTTCAATCTTACAAACAATCTCAAAGCATCTAATTTTTTTGAAAAATCCCCCCTTGACAATAAGACATTTGGGGAAAAAAATGAAGAACTCATCTTGGGTTACACACAAAAAATGAGAATATACACCTCTTGGTGAGCCTCTAGATGTGGTATATATGACCTTGCTACAAAACAACCTTATTTCTCCATTGGATAATTCTCATCCTTATGATCCACAACCATGACCTTCATGGTGGAATGAAACTACATTTTGTGAATACCATCAAAGAAAAGGTCACAAAACTAGCAATTGCATCAACTTGTGTCACAAAGTTCAAGACTTAATTGATGATGGTGAAACTATTGTGGATGGACATAACAAGAATAAATACCACAAGACTTTCAAAGAGCCATTCCCACACAATGAGAAGGGAGAAAACTATAAATAGAAAGCTCATAAAAAAGGTCAACTATATGTACTCTAATGATGATGATGTGATCAACATGGTTGAACCTATGGATTTTGAGTATTGTGACATCATCAAAATCAAGGGAAAATAAGACAACACTAAACCTAAGACACCATTTGTCTTAAAAGATACCACATCTAGTGCATCTAGCAAAGAACCATCACAATCTTGTGCCAAGATAGTCCTTAAAGACCCTGTACCTTCTACTCTTGAGTCAGAACAACACAAAGACAAACCTCTTGCTAATCCATCTAGAAAAGGTAAAAAAATTGCAACATATTTTGCATCTACCAACTATAGTATCCTTGATCAATTGGAATAGACAAGTGCTCAAATAACGATCTTTGAATTACTCAAAATCTCACCTGCTCATAGGTAGATTCTTGACAAAGCCCTCACTGAGTCAACTATACTCAAGATATTGATCTTGAAATGTTCTAATAAATGGTAGGTCATTTGATCTCTCCTCACTATCTATCCTCCTTTGATGAGGATGAAAATTCACTAAGTCATCCACACAATCAACCATTGTGCATCGAAGTCATGATACATTAGAAATATGCTCGTCGTGTGCTCATTGATAGAAGAGCTGGTTTAAACATCTTCTTTGCTACTTTGCTCAAAAAATTGGGCTATTCTGAAGAGTCCATTGATCTGTGTCACAAAATAACCATTGAGGCATATGATGAAGTCAAGCGTAAATCCTTAGGTCTTGTTATGTTGCCTCTTCAAGTCAATTCTATAGAAAGGGATGTCACCTATCAATTCCTTGACATTCCCTTAATATAGAACATCCTACTAGGGAGACCATGGATACATGAAATGCAAGTTACATTTCATAGATCTGAAGTCACCATTTCATAGCTCTGAAGTCACCATACCTTCAAATACTAGTTACACTTGTAACATGTTGAAATCTATTGAAAGCTTTGTACCTACTAATAGGGTATCTATTAGCAAACTTTTGTGTTGTCAACATGACAACTCAAAAAGGTACAAAAACTCCTAAGTGTCTCACAAAATAAAATAATAAAATAATGCATTAACCTAAGTAAACTTAAGTAAGTGTAAATAGTAAATATGTATTTACACCAACACCCCCCCTTAAGTGCAACTTAGGGGAATGCCCTTAAGCTTACAAAAACTAGGATGAAGTGCATGATGGGTCTCAGCTACTAGGCTATGTTAGGTACCCATGTACATAATGAAATGTAATCTCTCATAAAGCAGAGAAAGAGGGAAAACCTCATGGGAAAAAACCTCCCCCAAAAAGAGAGATGATAAACACATAAAATGTATAGATGGATAGAGTAATCAAGACCCCCCCCCCATTATGACATACATCCAGTATATACATAAGAGAAAAATAAGAAGAAGAAGAGAGACAAGATATGCTCCCCCCAAAGAAGAATGCCTACCAATGACTGCTTTGATGAAGAAGTTGATCCATGACTATAGAATGGTGTTACTCCCCTTAGGAAGAAACAATGCCAAAGGTACAGATGAGACGCTTCCATTGTACATGGAAAGAATCTCATAGATAAGTGATGTCTCTAAAACCTTCTCAACTAGCTGAAGAACCTATCTCAAAGAACTGTTTGTCTCCTTAGCTAATGAAGAACCCCCCTACAATTGCTGATCATAAGTATCCACAATCACTTCAACTTGTAATAATTGATCATGTAGAGAATGAACAAGAGGGTTAGATGGAGCCCTCATGACAACTAAAGAAGGTGTTGCTGCATCAAGAAGAAGAGGCAAATCATCAATACTGTCCCCCAAATCTATCACTGATGTTGGACCTAGAAGATTGGATCTACCTTGTTGTGTTGGACCTATCACTGTGGTGATATATGCATGTGGAATGGACTAATGTAGTGACCTCTCACTGCAACTATTGATAGAACACCATGTTTCTAAATTTGTTGAAGCACTATCACTAGTGTCACAATCAATTTCCACTGTTTATGAAGTGTGGAGAGGAGTAGAGGCTAAGCTAGGTGAACTTTCCTCAAAGTGAACATCCTTCTCCACAAAAATCTCATGTGTCTCTAGATCCATGAGTCTTTATGCCTTCACATTGTCTTCATATTCAATGAAAGTACAAGGACTAGGTGCTGGTGCCTTGCATCCCCTGGAAGATAGATTTTCCCATGCTAGACACTCAAAGACTCTAAGGTGACTCACAATTGGTTTTCTGCCACACCGTGCCTCAAAAGGAGTATTTCCATCTAAGGCATTATGAGGAGACCTATTAAGTATGTGAGTAGCATTGCTAATGGCTTCAACTTCAAGTGTTGGATCAAGAGACTTGGCTTTAATCATGCAACTTTCCATGGATTTGAGAGTCATAATCCTCTATGTTACAACATCTATCTTGTGTAGGCTGAATGCTAGTGGGTTTTGAAGATCAATCCCCTTATGTTTGCAAAAGTCTTTGAGTCTTCTATTCATGTATATGTTCTCATTTTCCACCCATAGAACCTTGATGGACTCTCTTGATTTGTGTTCAACATGAGTCTTAAAGGCTTGAAGCTTATGAACCACTTCACTCTTATGATGAAGGAAGTAGACCAATGTGAATCTTGAAAAGTCATCAACAAAAGTAAGGATGTAGTGGCCTTGGCTAACTGAAGTCACTATAAAAGGACCTACTAAAACCATGTGAACCAAATGGAGGAACTACTACACTAGAATACTTGCCTTTATCATACTTATCCTTGAGATGCATATCCACTAAACATGATGAACACTCCCCTTAGAAAATTTGATGTTAGGTAGACCTTTAACCATGTGTTTTGAGAAAAGTTTTTGAAGATGGAGGAAGGCAAGATGACCAAACTGCTCATGCCATAAGTTGGTTTGTGGAGGTGGGTGAGTCAACAAGGCTTGAGAAGGAGACTTAGGCACAAAGTGGGAGAAGGAACAAAGCCTCTTGTCATGATTAACTTTCCCCACTACAACCAATGAATCATCTTTAAGACTACACACCATCATTGAATCTGGAAGGAACTCAACTTTGTGACCATCTCCAAGGTGAGTGATTTGGTAAACTGAGAGGAGATTGGAGCTAAGGTTTGGAATTTAGAGAACATCTTTGAATTCCCCATTTTCCATTTCCACATGTCCTTTTCCTTCAACTTCCATTTTAGTATCATCTCCCATGAAGATGTGTGGTACCTTTGATTGCTTCAATGAATAAAAGTCTCCCTTTGAAGAACCCATGTGATAGGAGGCACTTGAGTCAAGTATCTATTTCAAAGAAGAACTTGTATTTTCCATAAGTGCTTGCCCTTTTCCCTTTGAAGAGCTTGGAGTTAAATCCTTGGAAGTACTTGGCACTTGAATCTTGTTCTTCCTGAGTAGGTTTTCCAACTCATTGATTCTTTTATCTTGCAATGATGCTCATCATGATTTGGATTTTTTCAATATGCACAAAAAAATTTGTCCTTCTTTTCATTACTTCCCCTCTTGTTGGAAGAAGAATTTCCTTGCTAGGAGGAGGATTTTTGTGTCTTAGATTGTGATTTCTGCTTCCACTACTTCTTTTTGTTGCTATAATGTTTCCCTTCTTGACTTGATTGGTGCTCATCACTAGCCACAAAGGATTTGGTCTTTGATGTCATGAGAAGTCCTAAATCCATTAATTGAGTTTATTCAACAATCAACATCTCTGCAAATGCATCAAATGTAGGCTTCTGGTAAGCAATTCCCATGGTCAACTTGTGAGTATTAAAACTCAAAAAAAAAGAAGCATACTCTAAAGGTAGACTCTTTAGGATGTGATGAATCAACTTGTCATCCTTCATGGGATTTCCACAATCTTTAAGTAGTGCCCTATACTCATTGGCTTTGTTGATGTAATCCTGAATTGTGTCAAAGTTCTTTGGATCCAAGAGAATTAGATCATCTTCAATTTGAAATCCCTTTTCTTCATCCACCTTACCATACAATGATTCAAGTTTTTCCCATGCAAGTTTGGATTCTATACAACTAGCAATGTGAAATAAGAGATCTCTATGAACACAACTCTTGATAATTCGTAAAGCATGTTGGTCTTGTTTTTTCCAATCAATGAGTTCTTTAGCATTAGAAGGTTTGGTAATTATACCATCAACATAAAGACTATAACCTTTTTTCATTAATCTACTCCATGCAATATCTCTTCATATAGAATAATTGTGTGAAGTTAGAGGTGGACATTTAAATGAACCCATGATGTAGAAAATGTAAAGATCACACAAGAGAGGCACAAGAACATAGTACACACACCCCCTTTTCACTCAATCAAAAGACCCCCACAAAAAAAATGCTTTTAGCACTTTATAAGTAGTGTGTGTACAATGGGCCACTTGTCAAAATGTACAAAGTGAACTTTCTAATTTTTCTTTTACAACTACCTTTTGAGGCCCAAATCTATCACTAAGCATTGTAGCTGAGATGTACAAGAATTGTGAAAAGTAATCAAAGCTTTACAATGTAGAAAAAGCCCTAGTTCTAAAAGTGAGAATTTTGTCCATACAACCCTAGAATCTGATTACAAATCTAGAAAGTAGACAAAAATTAATGCACTTTAAAAAAAAACAAAACCTTTTTTCATGTCTAGATGAGCCTATACGGAGCATTTGAAGTTGCAAAATGTAGGATTAAGCAAGTACAATGAAAAAAAATGTGATTTCTAAAAAACTTTACACCAAAACTAGAAAATAACACCACCACTAGAAAGTTCAAGAAATTCTACCCAATTTCAAAAAAAATTGCACCTGAATTGGAGTCTGGATGTCCAAGTTATGGGCTTACAAAGTCAAGCTACCAAATCAAAAAGCAATCTAGAGAGGGGTCTAGCAAGAAAATTGCTATCTTAAAATTTACATTCAAATAGCCATCATAGCAATTGAAAAATGACTAGGAATGACGATAAAATGACCATCAAATTTAACCTAGTGAAATGCTAACATCAACAAAAAAAAGTAGCAGTCTAGTGACATGTTAGGGTGATTGGGTTGTCCATGCAATATGAACTGTACACTTGGCCTATAGGAAATTGAACATGTGTTTTCTTACATGAAAGACTGACATGTCATAGATTATATTCAGGCGCTAATGTGGCTTGTCCAAGATAGTGTCCTGATGTGTCTGTGTGTCAAGATGACATGTGGTAGATTATAAGTGGGCCATGTGGCAATAAGCTTCCACTGATGTGGTTGTCCCTGGTAGGGTGCTTGCATGCTTCTGACATCACAGTGGGACATGGTAGGATGTCCACATAGTAGGTTCTAATTTGCACATGTGGCAAGTTGGGAAGTGTGGGATCCTACTTGTCAGTTGGTTTTGACTGTGCAGGTGTGGCAGAAATACTCTATCTACATGGCAGATGTGCATAGGTCTGCAGCTTGCATCATGCAATGGTCCCAGAAACTTGATATGTGGCAATCAAAAATCCTTTGACATCACTAGAATCTTGGATCATGCTGGTAATTATTTCTTGAGCTTCAAAATCTTGGTACATGGGCCAAAATTTTGAGGGTTTGACCACGAACATCGCATCAAACGCCAAAAAACTTTCATCATCAAGTTTCTACACACTGTGCTAGAAAAGATTATGGATGCTGATTTTTTATTTTGTGGGTGTCAGTGGGGTAAATTTGATGGTCAGGTGTGATACTAGATTTTTTAAATTGTTATCCCACATGCATGGGGAAATCGCATGCAATGCAATTTATAAACAAACCGCTGCACTCATAAAACAAATGAGATGTCGCTAGTTGACTTGGTCGTTGAAAGGGTGGGTTGGTCTGTCGGTGATGCATGTTGATTTTTGGTGGTTGGCTTGTGCTGTAATAATCTGATGACTACTAGTACTAGTAGAGCCATTGCCAAAAATTGTATAATGCCCACTGAATATGCCTACAATTTAAAGAATATTCCTTTGTGCAAGGCTAGGATTTGACAGTTGGTACCTACAAAAAAAGTCTCTGCTACCTGCCCAGAGGGCAAAAAAAAATTTGAAATAATACAATTGAAAATGCAGAGAATTAAATTATAGACCTAAAAAATTAATCAAATAGATCTTCAAATGACCATACCAGAATTGGAAATCGGGGCCTTTGGGTGCCGATTTGCAAAAAAAAATTTCCTCACAATTGACTTTGGACTAGGGTAGCTAAGTTTATAGTCAATCTTCACCAAATTAGCATTTTAGATGCAATGGTAAGGTTAGACCTAGCTCTTGACACTCCCAATTTTTGCAGTACTCTTGATTTGGGCCAAGGTGATGAAGCAACAATGGTCTCAAATGGCTATGTGAAGAAAAAATCTCCCAGCTCTGATACCATGTAAGAATTTTCCTTAGGACAAAGTTCACCCAAGAACTAAGAACTCAAACACAAGCACAACTATAGACCAAAAAGGAGTATGATTAGAATAACAATTTATTCAATTCAATATGCATTAAGAGTACACTAGGAGTGTCTATATATTAAGGCCTCTGAGATACATCTAGAATGCCTCAAAATTAGCTACATGATAAGTCATACAACCAGGCACATGTCCACCAGATATGGGTTATCCTCTATTGAGCACAGAAGTAAGTGCGATGATGAGAGGATAAGCCTACAATGGTGTAGCACACAAATTAGTGTTGTAGACAACATGTGCTAAAAAGGGAGTGTGAATAATTGTGTTCTCTACATGACAACTCAGTGAATGATGCAAACTCTAGTGTTGTAGACACCATGTTTTGAAATAGAGTTGCATACTTCTATTTTGTCAACATGACAACTCAAAAAGGTACACAAACTCCTAAGTGTCTCACAAAATAAAATAATAAAATAATGTAAAATAATAAAATAATGCATTAACCTAAGTAAACTTAAGTATAAATAGTAAATACATATTTACACCAATAATAAGCTAAAATAGATTGAGAATTCATTCAAGTTGAAAGAAGCTTGGATGGGTGAATATCACATAGAACCGATTCTATCTTTGAAATCTCTTCATGAGTCTCCCCATCATTATGGGAGACCATCTAAAGTGAAGAGACCTTTTGTGTTGTCACCTCAAACTAAGTATGATGGTACCTTTGTTAAAGATATTTTACCTCTAGAGGAGGAAGATGAAACCAAAGCCATTGCATGATGTATATACAAAGAGGACACTCTAGTTGATCTCATAGAACAGTCTCATGAAATTACTCTAAAAAGTATGGTCCAAGTCTTAAACTCATGAAACACTTTGGCTACAAGGGGAATGGTCCAATTAGACACAAAACCAATGGTCTAATTGATCCTATCAAAGTAATTTTTAGAAGGTCTTGAGATATAATGGGCCTAGGGTTTAAGAAGATCCCTTTTCATCTAGGGATTAACAAATTTATACCAAAATCTAAGAGTTCATCTCAACATGAGCCATAAATTGAGTCAGATGATCCTAAGGATGAAATTGATAATGAGGATCCTTATGCTTATCCAATTCCTTTTTATCTTGCTAAATTTTCACTGAACTAGATGATTTTTTACTGTGTGTCAACAACACAAATGTTGACAGTGATTCTTTTGACAATGCTATTGATTCTCCCCATATTAAATAGGAACAAGGAGAGTCTAGTCATACTATAGTCATTGAGAAACTTTTTAAAAATCTAGATGATGAAGGAGAATTTTTCCCTATTACTATTGGGGAATTCTATAATCTATCTCCATGCAACACAGATTCTTGAGAGTATAAATTTGATTCTTTCTCAGAAAAAACTATAAACAAAGACATTGGTCAAGTTCATGTCTATGAAAATTTTATCGAATTAGGTGAATCATCTAGGGTTAGGTTAGATGAGTCTCATCCAACTAGCTTCATTGAGTCTTCAATTAATGTTGTTAGAACTTGAAGGCATTTGAAAACACTTGTGGATGAAGCCACTCTAGGTCTTGACATACTTGTCTAGGCATTTGATGACTATACTATAAACATCATCAAACCCACCACATCTCTTTCACTCACCTATCTCAAGCTTATAGACTAGAATTCTGATGCATCTAGTGAAGTCCCTACATTCCAAAATGACTATGCTCTTGCCTGCTACTTAAATGTTGTCAAACCTATAACATCTTCCACCAATGAACAAAGCATCAACATGACTAAAGCTAACATCACATATTTTAGTCACACAGTGAAAAAGAAAAGAAATAGAAGGTCTAATGGTGAAAACCACATTGCGGCAGTATTGTAACCTAAAAATAGTAAAAATAAAAGACATATCTAAAGGTCAAAACCTCTCTAAGGTGCCTAATGATGAGATATTTGAGGCACTTCCTAGTCATTTTTAGGAAAGATCATCAATGTTGATAGAGCCAACATAGCTGATCAACTTTGGAACAAAAGAAAAACCTCACATGATACATCTCGCATAGTCTTTAGCTCCAAAAGAGAAAGAGGAATTCATTTCCTTCTTCCAAGAGAAAAGGATAAATTTTGCATGGACATATTCCAACATGCTAAGCTTGGATCTTGATCTCATAATGCATCATTTTCCTATTGCACCAAGAGTTAAACCAACCAAATAGAAGCTTAGGAAAATGCATCCTCATGTTGCATTACTTGTAAAATTTGAACTAGAATATCTTCTCAAGGATGGTTTCATCCACACTTTCAACTACACTGAATGGATATTAAACATTATTCTTTTTTCCAAACATGACAAGTCTATTCGAGTTTGTATGGATTTCCAAGATCTAAATTTATCATGTCTAAAGGATGATTTTCCACTCCCCAAAATTGATATGATAGTGGATATGATAGCAAGATATGGAATGTATTCACTCATGGATGGATTTTCTAGTTAGAATCATATTAAAATTACACTAGAAGACCAAGAGAAAACTGCCTTCACTTGTGCATGGGGAACTTTCTATTGGAATGTGATGTCATTTGGTTTTAAAAATGTTGGCACCACATATCAAAGGGTAGTTACAACCATCTTCCATGATATGATGCATAAGATGATTGAGGGCTATGTTGATCTAGGAAACTACTTGGTTACATTGTCTCTACAAAAGGAATTGAGGTACATCTGGAGAAAGTTCAAGCAATCATGGACATACCTCCATATTGTAATATCAATCAAATTAGGGGCTAGTAAGGAAGACTCCAATCCATTCATAGATTCATCTCACAACTAGTACATAGGTCACAACCTTTTACTAAGACTCTACATAAAGGTGTGAAATATAACTAGAGAAAGATTGTGATTAGATTCTAACATAGATAAAGAAATACCTTCCTAATCCACTAATCTCAATTCCTCCTATCTATGGGAAGCCTCTCATTTTATACATCTCAGCAACGAAGTGATCTCTTGGTATCTTGGTAGCTCAAGAATACAATGATAACAAGGAATGAGCTATCTACTATCTGAGTCACACACTAATTTCTTATAAAATGAATTATAGCATCATTTAGAAAGCTCTCCTTGTAGTCATCTTTGCTTCCCAAAAGTTGAGACACTACATGCTTGCTCATACTAAACGGTTGGTTGCTAAAATTGATCCACCAAAATACTTACGCAACAAGGCAGCTCTAACAAGAAGGTTAGCTAAGTGGGTCATGATACTAAGCGAATTTGATATTTAGTATGTTAAAAGGAAGGCTATCAAAGGATAGGAAATTGTTGATCAACTAGCAAAAGCACCAATGTAAAATCTTCTTCCGTTGCACATTGACTTTCCTAATGAATCAATTCTAATGCTAACACACCAAAATTGGGTGATTGTCTTTGATGATTCCTTCAAACAACAATGATCTAGTCTTGTTCTTTTATTCATAACACCACAGAAGTATTCATTGCTTAAGGCATACAAGATTTTGTTTCCTTGCACAAATAATATTGTAGAATGGAGTTGAATGGAGGCTTGATAAATTGAATAACTTTGTTGATTCATAGCTCATAATCAACCAGGTCAATGATGTGTATCAAATGAAAGATGAGAAATTGATACCTTATAAATGCATGGTGGATGACCTGAAGAAATACTTTACTCATATCACTTTTCAGCAATTTCTTTAGGCAAATAACAAAGTGACTAATGTAATGATTACTCTTGCTTTCATATTATAGATGCTAGAGAATGATCTTTGACACGAGTTCCTAGTGGAGACATTACTCTACCTTGCCTATAATTTCCCTGAGTCCTGAATGATTTATTCTATTGTAGGACACAATTCATCCTACCACCATCATATTTACTCTTATTTGTGTGACCAAACAATTCTGGACAATCTAACTTAGAATGAAAAATGTCACCTTATCTGTAATGCTTCATGGTATATTATTATTACTGACAACTTGTTTAGGAGAGGTCTTGACAAAACACTCCTTAGGTGTCTAGAACCTGATGAGTCCAAATGCACATTAATTGATGTACATGAGGGCATTTATAGATCTTACCCTAACGGCTTGATACTAGCTTGTAAACTTATTAGAGTTGGTTATTATTGGCCAAATATGGAGCAAGAGGCAATAAAATATTCCAAGTCCTACAAACAATGCCAGCTTCATGGAAATTTGATTCATGCTCTAGCTAAGGAGCTAATTCCATCTATCACTTTGTGGCCATTTCTACAATGGATCTTTGATCTAGTGGGTTATATTCACTTGTCTTCTTCAAATGGACACAAGTTTGTCATTACAACTATAGACTACTTCACTAAATGAGTAGAGGAAGTCCCTTTTTTATAGCAAATGGAAAAACTATAGCTTTATTCATTATGAATTACATCATATTTAGGTATGGTGTACCATCATCCATCATTACCAATAATGGAGGATAGTTTAAAAACAAGGATCTTAGGGAGTTGTGCAAAAAGTTCACAATCGTGTAACATTGGTCTTCTATCTATTACCATCAAGATAATGGTCAAGCTAAGGCATCCAACAAGGCTATCCTTAATATTTTGCATCACACAGTCAAAAAACCTAGAAGGGATTGGCACCTTCAAACTAATCTAGCTTCATGTGCTTACAAAATAAGTATCAGAACTCCAATAGGTACAATGCCCTTTTCTTTAGTATATGGAGTAGATGTCATGCTTCCAATTTAGGTCAAGATTCCTACTTTGAGAATCTCCATGAAAGGCCTCATTACTAATGATGACTATATAATATCTTGGCTTCAATAGCTAGAATTATTTGATGAATATCAACAAGTGACATGTGATCATCTTCAATCTTATCAGCAACATATTTCTAGAAGCTACAACAAGAAAGTTAAGCCACATGACTTCCAATTGGGTGATCTCATTCTAAGAGAAAATCCTAAGAATTAGCAACAACGAGTACAGAAAGGGAAGTTTGAACCCAACTAGCTTGGTCCATACAGAGTTACTATAGTGTTTGTGTTAGATTATGGTGACTAATCAGAAAAGTATTGTACATATGTTGTAGCCGACATATGGACGACATGTTGTAACCCTAAAATAGCATAAAATACTTATGTAAAAGGGTTTAGGGTTAGGTATTTTTCATTATATTGTGATGCGAAATTGCTCCTTGCTGTGGTATTGAGCTATAAGGGATTATGAACTGTAATCAGGTTGTAATCACTAGATTGTAATAAGATCAGACTTTCTGTTTGGTGGACGTAGCCTAGGGATTGGGTGAACCATGTTAAATCTTGGTGCCTTGTGTTCATTTTTGTGTGATCTATTATTTTTTTGTTATTGGTTATATTTGCATGTAGTTTTTATTTCTGTCCATGGTTTATCCTAACAAGTGGTATCAGAGCCTAGTTTTTTTTTCAATTATCCTCTGCAGGAAAGTTTCACAGTTGAGTGGGAGCCTCACGGTTGAGTGAGAGCAATGGAAGATGAGGGTAAGCTAAGGGTTGATAGGTTTAATGGGTAGAACTTCCAGTTATGGAAGATGCAAATGGAAGACTATATGTATCAGAAGGATTTATGAAAGCCACTGGAAGGCAAAGCCAAGAATCAGGGAACTATGTCAGATGCTGAATGAGATCTTTTGGACAGAAAGGCACTCAAAAGCATTTGGTTATGCTTGGCACCATCAGTGGCATTTAATATTACAAAAGCAAAAATGATAGAAGAGTTGATGAAAACCCTAGCGACACTATATGAAAAGCCCTCCACTTCAAAAAAGGTATTTCTCATGAAGCATTTATTTAATATGAAAATGGCAGAAGGTGGATCTATTGCAGATCATTTAAATGAGTTTAATACAATTACTAGTCAATTATCTTCTGTGGGTATCAATTTTGATGAAGAAATTAGGGCTCTCTTGATTTTGAGTTCTTTTCCTGAAAGCTAGAATGGCTTGGTAATGGTGGTGAGTAATTCTGTTCTTGGATCTAGTACCCTAAAATATGATGATGTGATTGATGTTTTTTTGAGTGAGGAAACTCGTAGGAAATCCTCAGGTGGATCTACATTAGGAAGTGCTTTGAATGCACAAAGTAGGGGTAGAACGACTGAGAGAGGAAGTAACTCTAGAAATTGTGAGAAATCAAGAGGAAAGTCAAAAGGGAAGAGGTCTCAATCAAGAGGATCAAATGACTGTTGGTACTATGGGAAACCAGGTCATAAAAAGAAAAATTGTTGGAATCGAAAGAAAAATGAAGGAGATAAATCAGATGGAGACAAGGAGGCAAATGTGGTAAGTAACAAATCTGAAGAGGATGCTTTGCTTCTATCTTTAGAAAGTGTTGATGATCCATGGGTTTTAGATTTTGGTGCTTCATTTCATGCTACACCTCATAGAGGTTATTTCATTGATTATGTCCAAGGGGATTTTGGGCTTGTTTATTTGGGGGATAATGAACCCTGTAAGATTGTTGGAAAGGGAAAAATAAAGATTAAGTTGCAGAATGAGAATCATGGGCTACTACATGAGGTAAGACATGATCCAAGGCTAAGTAAGAATTTAATTTCAACGGGGCAACTCAGTGATGAGGGTTGTGTAGTTACTTTTAATGATAAAAATTGAAAGCTTTCAAAAGGTTCCCTTGTAGTAGCAAAAGGTGTGAAAGTAGGCACCTTATATCTTTGTAAAGGTCATATTGTTCCTTCTACTTTGACTATTTTAGAGAAAAATGAATGTTCAAGAACAATTGTTGTAGTTGAGTAGGGAGAACAAATAGCTGTTGTAGATTTTGATATAGCGTTGTTGATGGGTCACCCCTCGAACTTGGCGAATCACGGCAAAAGTTTTCAATATTGTAATAATGGAGAAACTTTGAATCTCTGGGAACCATGAGTTAGACATATGTTTTAATGGTTATGTATAGCATTTAAGATGTATTTCAAAAGCATTTCCATTAGAATAGGAAATCGATCTCCATGAGGAGGCAACATGGGAAACATAGGGCTTAAAAAGTGGAAATATGGTTTTAATAACCAACCTTGAATAACCACCGGCAACTCTTTAAAAAGAAAGAGTGGGAACCGAATGGGATAGATGGAGTTAAGAGAGGGGGAGTAAGGAAACTACAAGAAAGGGAGAAAGGAATTGAGAGTAAAGGATCGGCTCTCTAGCCTTTAGCGAGAGAGTCGCAATGCTATGTAAAATTTTGAGTTAAAAAAATTCAATAGCTTGTGTTTATAGTGTTTTAGTTTCGTGTTGTTTCCCTTCCTATCATGTGATTCAAATTTTTGTTTTTTGTTTTGGATTAAGGGAATGGTGGTGGTATGGAGAAGGATGCAATGAAGATATATCACTGTGATACATGTATCGAGTCATATCAGTCTTAGTTATGAATATTATTTCAGTCTGCAACGATATACAAGAATTCATTATGCGAATCTTGGGTTGAATAATTGAATGATATTGGGTTTTAGAAGTTATCTATATTGTTATTAAGCGGTCGGCTTGTTCATGTTATCATAGCACAAGGATTATTTGATTCCCTCCATTATTGAGTGTGCTTCAACAAGGTGGTGGCATTCCTTTTGTTCAAATGTGTGAGAGGGCTCAGCTTTCGTAGCAATATAAGGAAATGAGTACGAGTCAACTTTGACAACAAGCTAGGGCGATTGATGGTCATCATGACTTAGCATGGTATTTGGAGATGGTGAAGGGTCACCTTGTGTGAGCTCGATCATTCAGAGAGTGCAGCTGATAGTTATCAGCCTTCATAATGACGTGTGACACCATGTCTTGGCTTGGTAATGAATGAACTCAATAATATGTGAAAGAGTTTGGCTCAGAATTTGTGATGGAGATTAATGTATTCGGGTTACCAACGAAGTCTTTGGGCTTGCAGAGAAAGGTGGCGAACTGCAAAGGTGGAAAATGATAACACCATGTACACTCCATGTCAACACCAAGCATGAAGAACCTGATAAGGAGGGTCTTACAGAAATGGTGGCAACTTTGTCAATCATCTCAATGAGGGAAGTATGCCGCTGCAAGTAGAAAATGGAGAAGCCGAGGTGAAGAATAAAAGTGGAAACTTAATCGAATGGGTTTGATAATAGTAGCTCAGGTTTGATTTGAACAAGCCCAATACTTAGAAAGAAAGGAAATCCACATGCAGCATGACTGGCATGATAAAGATCCACTATTTCACATTGGTGATAGATTTAGATTTTTGAACTTGGTGAATAGAAGCCATGCAGTTTCCAAGAACCCCATCAAGAGTCATGGATCATGCACTCAGTGCTGGTCTAAAGATTTGAAATGTAGATATGAAGGCGTGAGATTATTATATGGGTGAGATAGCTCAGGTATGGGGTCTGATATGCCATGAGATTAACAATGAAAAAGGTGGCAGAATGTGTTCCTATGATTGTGTTACATCAGTTGTGGCACAATAGACTTGGGCACATGAGTGAGAAAGGTATGAAAGTACTTCATTCAAAGAAAGTTTTACCAGGTCTGAAATGTGTTAATATGGATTTCTGTGAAATTTGTGTGTATAGAAAAAAAGAGAGAGTGAGTTTTGTAAAGATTGGGAAGGAAAATAAAAAGGAGAAATTAGAGCTTGTGCATACAGATGTATGGGGACCAACTCAAGTATCTTCACTTGGTGGCTCTCATTATTATGTTACATTTATTAATGATGCAACTAGAAAAGTATGGGTTTATTTCCTTAGACAGAAATCTGATGTATTTCAAACTTTTAAGAAATGGAAAGGCTTGGTTGCAACTGAGACTGGTAAGAAATTAAAATGTCTCAAATCTAATAATGGTGGTGAGTATTGCAGTCATAAATTTGAAGATTATTGCTCCACTAATGGTATTCATAGACAAAAAATTGTTTCGAGGACTCTGAAGGAAAATGGAGTGGCTGAATGCATGAACAAGACTATAATGGAGCGTGCAAGGAGCATGAAGTTGCATGTTGGGTTGCCCTTACACATGTGGGTAGAGTCTGTCAATACTGCAATATATTTGATTAATAGAGGTCCCTCTACTCCTTTGGGCTGTGGTATTCCAGAGGAAGCATGGATTGGTAAGAAGGTGAGTTATTCTTTTCTCAAGACCTTTGGTTGTGAAGCTTTTTCTCATATAGACTCTGAAAATAGAACCAAGCTAGAAGCTAAATCAAAGAAATGTGTCTTTGTTGGATATGGCATTAATGAATTTGGTTATAGGCTTTGGGATTTTGAAAATCATAAAATTGTAAGAAGCTGGGATGTCATATTCAATGAGAAAGTGTTGTACAAAGATTTGTTGTAGCAACATGAGAAGAAAGAAGATGATTATGTAGTGTTGGATGATACTCCAAAAGCTAATGTTCTAGCCATTCCTCATGATGTGCAATAATTGCAACAACAAATACCACACACACCAGTCAATGTTAGATGGTCAACAAGGAAAATTAGACCTCCACAAAGATTTTCTCCCTCTTTGTATTCTATTTTACTTACTGATGCTGGTGAACCTTAAAGTTATGATGAAGCTATGCAGGTGGATACTAAGATTCAATGGGAGTCTGCAATGAAAGATGAAATGGACTCTTTGCTAAAGAATAAGACATGGGATCTATGCAAGTTGCATGTAGGTAAAAAGGCTTTACAGAATAA
Source organism: Cupressus sempervirens (assembly GCA_028749045.1). Classification (NCBI taxonomy): domain Eukaryota; kingdom Viridiplantae; phylum Streptophyta; class Pinopsida; order Cupressales; family Cupressaceae; genus Cupressus; species Cupressus sempervirens. The sequence goes on along the minus strand of CM053788.1, from coordinate 241,679,004 downwards.
GTGGGTTTACAAGTTGAAAGAAGAGGAAGGAGGTCAAACAAGATTTAAGGCCAGGTTAGTTGTAAAAGGATTTGCACAGAAAAAGGGAATTGATTTTGATGAGATATTTTCTCCTGTTGTTAAAATGATTTCTATTCATACTATTTTAAGTCTTGTGGCTACTAAAGATTTGCATTTAGAGCAGTTAGATGTTAAAATAGCCTTTCTTCATGGTGATTTGGATGAAGAAATATGTATGGCTCAGCCACAGGGTTTTGAGGTCAAAGGTAAGGAGAACTTAGCGTGCAAATTGAAGAAAAGTTTATATGGCTTGAAGCAAGCACCTCGAAAATGGTATCTAAAATTTGACAGTTTATGCATGAGCATGGATATCATAGGTTCCATTCAGATCATTGTGTTTATTTTAAGAGGTTGGATGATGATAGCTACATTATTTTATGTTTATATGTTGATGATATGCTTATAGCTGGGTCTAACATGGATCATATTAAGGGGCTAAAATGCCAATTAGCACATGCATTTGCTATGAAGGATTTGGGGGTAGCAAAAAAAATCCTTGGTATAAAGATTTGTAGAGATAGGAAGAACAGAGCATTGACGCTATCTCAGGTTGATTATGTTGAGAAGGTGTTGCAACGTTTCTCTATGGAGAATGCTAAAGCTATTAGCACACCTTTACTTGGTCATTTGAAGTTGACTAAGGAGATGTGTCCTAAGACATACGAAGAGGAGGATAAGATTTCCAAGGTACCCTATGCTTCAGCTGTAGGAAGCTTAATGTATGCTATGGTATGTACTAGGTGAGATATTGCACATGCAGTGGGAGTCGTTAGCAGGTATATGAGTCATCCAGGATTTGAGCATTGGAATGCTGTCAAGTGGATTCTCAAATATTTGAGAGGAACATCCAATAAGTGTTTACACTTTGTGGGCTCTACTACTTATTTACAGGGCTATATTGACTCAAATTTGGCAGGGGATATTGATACCAAGTGGAGTACTATAGGTTATGTCTTTACTATTGGTGGGGCAGCCGTGTGCTAGGTTTCTAGGTTACAAAAGATTAATGATCTATCCACTACAGAGGCAGAGTATGTTGCTGCTACAAAGGCAGCCAAGGAGATGATATGGCTTTAGTTCTTCTTTGAACAATTGGGACATCCTCAGAAGGATAATTATCTATTCACAAATAGTCAAAGTGCCATTTATCTTGCAAAGAATTCAGCTCTGCATTCTAAGACCAAACACATACAGTTGCGGTACCATTTCATTCGATCAATTTTGGAGGATGGACAGTTAAATCTGGAGAAGATCCATACAAATGATAATCCAGTAGATATGTTGACAAATGTTGTAACAAGGGAGAAGTTGAACTCCTCTTTAGCTTTGATTGGTCTTTTAAATTGAACATGAATCAAAGAATAGCAGAGTCCAAGGTGGTTTGATCTAGTGGTAGCCCCATGTGGTAGTGGTATTGCTACAAGATCAGTCTCCAAGTGGGAGATTGTTGTTTAGTGTGGAGCCTGATCAGTCCCCAAATGGGAGATTGTTAGATTATTGTGGCTAATTGGGAAAGTAATGTACATATGTTGTAGTTGACATATGGCTGACATATGGCCGACATGTTGTAACCCTAAAATAGCATAAAATACTTGTATAAAAGGGTTTAGGGTTAGGTATTTTTCATTATGTTGTGATGCAAAATTGCTTCTTGCGGCGGTATTGAGCTGTAAGGGATTACAGACTATAATTAGGTTGTAATCAATGGATTGTAATAAGATTAGACTTATTGTTTGGTGAACGTAGCCCAAGGATTGGGTGAGGTGCCTTGTGTTCATTTCTGTGTGATCTATTATTTTTCTATTATTGGTTATATTTGCATGTAGTTTTTATTTCTATCCATGGTTTATCGTAACAATTTGGATTTGGTGCTTACCAACTTTAAACAACCAAGGGAGAGGCACTCAAGGAGCCCATCAACACTCTCCATCTAAAGTGGTTTTACAGCTGACATGATTCCAATAGCTATTTGTACATAAAAATCTTGAAAAAATCATTATCTTGGTGAAACCCTAGCAATAGGTGCCTTGGTAATACCAAAAAAAGTGAATATATCAATAATACAAAAAAAAGGAGAAAATTTTAAAAATACAAAAAAATTTAAAAAAGTGCCACTGATGAAAACCTAGCAAACGAGTGTCATGGTAGAAAAAAAAAAACAAAAGAGTCCCTGCCAAAAAGGTGAAAACTTGGTAATAAAGCACCTCTTGTTTCAAAATGCTATATCTTGCAGTGCATCTTCTAGTTGTTGTGCAATTGCTTTTGCTCATGCATCAATGGATAGAATCTAGTCATAGTCTTGGGGGCAACACCCTATAGTTTCAAAGAAGATCTCTTTCACATCAATCACCAATTGTTCTAATTGTGCCTATCTACTATTGCCCAATCTCCTACTAAGGTTCTTCTTACTAAAGATTCCTCTTTGAAATTAGTCACTAGTTGTTCTATCTGTGTCTATCTGCTATTGTCCTCCTACTGAAGAAATTTCTTTGACATATGTTCCAAACATTGACATTTGAAATCAATCCTATAACACAAAAACTAACCTCAAAATGATGAACTTGTTTGGGATATTCTAAGCTTTTCTTTATTTGTTTTTCTTTTTCTTTATTATGTCTCTTTGAGCAACTCAATGATGTCATTTTTGACTAGAGAAGTGAGGACTAGGGGCACGATCTTTTCTTTTCTTTCTATTTGATGGTTTAGTTCTAATGATCTGAAGCACCCATATAAAAGGGGTGTTCATAATAAGAGCCTCTATCTCATGTTGGATTTTCATATGTACCTCGATTCATTTTATATGGACTCTTCGCTGAGGTTGGTTCTTCTCCTTTCTTGTTTGAGTGAATTCTCTATGCTATAGTAAATATCGATACTCATCATGTTCAGTGAACGTATGGGTCACTGTAAGTATATTTAGCACATTTCTATCTCAAGTTATGAATGCAAGGGTTGTTGTGGATAGAATACTTATTAATTACTTAGCATAAGAAGGATCTCTCACGTGTTTAGTGTGTCTGCATGCAAGAAACATTCTGTTCATCCTAGCGTTTATGCTCTAATGCTTATGTTCACTTGTTATATCAAAAGGGACAAATGTTCTAGTCATTTTGGCCTTTTCTGCCTCAAATGCTTACTTTTAATCCTGAAAAAACTAGAACATGTGTCATAGTAATATTCTCATTATTGTAATGTCAATGAGGATTGTATGACATTTATGGGTTTAGCCAAACACTCAGTGATGATAATTCTATGAGTTTAGTAAGAAGACCTAGTGTTTCATCTAGCATAGGGTTGCATTACATAAGCACATGGTTTGATCATTGATTTACTTGCATCCTTTTTGATGAGGGATTGTTGGTTTCTTTAAATTATCACATCTCTTCATGACTATACAATCATTCAGTTATTTGGTTTGTCCTCTCGATCTTCACAAGAAACCTATCATTATCAATAAAATGGTACATTGCATGAGAGGTTAGCTCATTCACATTTTACATTTCACATACATTATTTCATGATTCCTCTCATCTACACTACATTCATACATAATATCAAATTTTCATTCATAATCATATCATTAAACATCTCATGTATGACAAATGGTAAGAGAGAAAGTGACATGAAATCAAGTGTACATCGGTACAAAAATGAACACTACTTGAGCATTATCGATCTCAAAAGGATATGATGTTGGCACACTAATCAATACATAGGTAGAGAAAAGTTAGAAGAAAGTGAGCTAACTCTATCCCTTTCCCTCACCTCTAGGTGGAGGAGGAGGCATATCTAGTCTCACCGAAGGTTGTGCACCTCCTGACTCTCTAGCATACTGGAAGAATCATAACAATTGCTCTACCTTAGATGGAACTATTACAAAATATGTTGCATAGTAATACATTGCTCTCATTGACTGGAGCCTAATCTCATCCTATTTTCACACTAACTACTCTCATAATGAGTGAGTCTCTCACTCCATCTACTCTCACAACTCATGTATCTCTCAATATTGATCTGATATCCTTGTATATCTAATAGTGATTGTGTCTATAGCTCTCCCAACTACCACTATGTTTTCCTCACTCGATCTCTAAATATCCTAAAGGAATCCTAGATTTGTGCTAGAATATTTCCACCTTGTGGCTATAGTGCAGGCTGATCTTGTATCTCCTTGTTTCCTACTCCATGCTCCACCTATTGAGTTGGTTGCTCCTCTATATGAGGTCTTTATATATCTCCTCCAATAGCCCCCAATGTACCCATCTCACCACAAGGATTTCTTTGTCTTGTCCTACTCTCACCAGCACTTGCATCATCTCCCATTTGTTGGGGAGGAATATGAACCTCTCATATCCTCTTCCTGGAATACTATAGTGGCACCACCTATGGCGCTTGCACTAGCTACACTAGCAAACCCATCCCTACTGGGTTTGTGAAATGAGGGAAATGATGACTCACAAAATGTGCTTGGCAAGCTAGAGTCATCCCCCCATCTGCTACTCTTGCCATATAGTCCCACTGCATCACAATAAGGGAATGCACATTGATCATAGATTAGACTTGGTCTAGTCTAACAAACCACCAATGATATAGGTTTGTGGCAAAGCAATCATATGAGCAATACTCCTATGGGATATCCTATGGTTGGGCATACTATCATTGCACATGAGTCAATGGGAATCTCTCAATCACCTAGACTAAGTGACCAATTAGTGGTTGAGAAGCAAACATATATCCTAGCTCTACTTATGTATTATCCCATGCCTTCATCTCTCTCCATGGTCTCCATATCATTGCTACTGGGTCATCCAATCAGCCTCTCCACTACTCAGTCTTACCTAGTGCTTTCTAGGTCATTTTTCCATGATAGAGGCATATTTAGGGCTCATGGTCCTATCTCCCATCAACACAAATCAGCCTCATGATAGGTAGGTGCTCCCATGCCCACACCTAAAGAACATAAACCCTTATGGTCATGCTCTTCCTCTCATGGTACATATGGGCTAGCATGCACTGACCCCATCAGTATCACTCTGGCACATCTAGCATCTGCTACAACATCCATCCCCATCTACACTCTAAATCATGCTGACCTCTATCAAGCATCTAAAAATAGCTGATGAATATACTAAATACCACTACCAACTTGTGGGTGGGACCATAAGTATGCACTAGCTCATCCATGTAATGGCTCTGCCTAGGATGAGGTCCTCCAAGAAAATAGCCCTCAGTGTTGTTGTACCTATTTATGGCACTATGTCATACACTACTTGTGGCCCATGGAAGAGTATGTGAAGAATCATATAGATGTCCTCTAGTGTGATGGTCATCTCTCTATGGGGAAAGTGAAAGGCATTCATCTCCAAATGGAAATGCTCAACCAGTGTTGTCAATAAACCATGATTCACCACTAATGTGGGAATCTAGCAAAGATATGAAAGGTCGAAAGTGTCAATGTGTGCCATATCTACATCATCTAACTATCTAACCAGTGCTTCATAAGGGGGTAGTGCAATCTAAATGAGACATCTAGAAAGCTAACCTGAGAACACAAAAATAACATGAGCACACAATCAATATCGGGCATACAACAATGACAAACACAAGCATAAAAACAACAATGAAAATTGAATTTCAATAGATTTTTTTTGCATGGCACCATATTTTTGTGTGTAACTTCACTTTCTTGTATGAGAATGCACTTCTTTGCAAGAGATTACAAGTCCTCACGTGAGAATATTTACTATGAGATGTGAAAAACCTGCTCCTTCTAGGGTTTCCCATGTGAGAGATGGGTATCTCCCACATAAGAAAACCCAATACACCACGCAAAAAAGTACCATGATGGTACTTTCTCATGCAAAACTAAATGTAGGCTTGCACCAAGAGCAAAGTCTCTACATGAAGACCTGCAGACACTGCAACTTTAAAATGGCTAAAAAACATCAAAAAATGACCAAAATGCATAAAATTTGAAATACAAAGTGGGATAAATGATGACTCAAGAGAGGTTCATAGTTTATCAATCAGTTGTGTTGCCTGGAATTTTTGAATTGGTGACAATGCATAGGGACCACCATTTTCTCTTCAGAGCTCCTTTCTCACAAAAGACAAAATGCACAAATGAATTGAAAATTACCCTTTTGGGCCTTATATAGGTTTTGACCTAATTTTTCAAAGTTCTTCGATTGGCATTAAAATCACCCCTAGCCAATTTGACTACTTTGAACTCATTTTCAAGATCAAATTCAAAAATTGACATAGTTAAATAGCTCAAAATTGCATTTCAAAATTTGATGCAAGAGCATCCAGAGGTATAAGAGCAATCTTGTGTCACCCAAAAAAATGTACTTAGGCTTAGTTTCTATTTCATGTCTTTACATTTTTGGATACCCATTTGGGTCAAATAAAGGTTCCAACTCTCACAGTTTCACTATCAGTGTGTTTGAAAATACCAAAAAAAATAGGAGCATGCAATTTGGCCATCATTTTGGTGACCTAGAAGGTGTGAATTGGCCAGATGAATATAATTGTGATTTAGAGCATTCCAAAAAAAGAATCAGGTCAAAAGGCCCCACGGTTTGAAAGTTATTGCAATTTTTTGAGTTTTAGAGACCTCCTAAGAATGCTTTGAGGTCAGGTTAGGGCATTAAATGACCTCAAAAAGGGCCAAAAAATGGGGGACGAGTGAAGCTGGTCCATAGGGCTATAGAGCGCTTCGAGAGCTTTTTGAAAATGTAAACGGTTCGTCAATCGAAGCTACGGTTCAAAAGTTATGCCTCCCAGAAGTTCGGTACCGTTTCTGGATTCTTCTAGATTTGCACCGACTTCTAACGCAGCTTCCAGAACCTTCTATTTGGTCGGTGGATGCCTACTAGCACTTTCTAGAATGTACTCCTAGTCCTTAACCCTTCGGAGTCTATTTAAGGAGATTTTTGGCATTGTAAAAGGTAGTTCGGAGTGGAGTTTGAGAGGAGGTACTAAAAGGAGAAATTATCTCCAGATTTATGCTATTGTAAGCCCTTAGGGCATGTTTTGAAGTTTATTTTCTCTGAACTATTGTACTAGCTTATTTTCTTAGTTAATATAATTTTCCCTTTCTGTTGTGTCCATTTTGTTCTTGGGTTGTGTCCCCATCAAAATTTTAGGACTGATGCAATCAAACACTTGTGCAGTTCATTTTTTTGATACTTGGTGAATCTTTGAATATCATCAAATCACATATTTCTTCAAATTTTCCAAATTTCTATAAAAGTCAACTCTAGTCAAATCTAGTCAACTTTGGTCAAACTTAGTCTTTTGGACTCTGAAATTACTTCAAATTGACTTCAAATTTTATTTAGGTCCTTCTGATCTCTTCTATATTCTTCTAAATCTCTCATTTCTTTAGTATCTCTAATCCACTGCTCTCCATCATTGTTTTGGTGTGTCATCTTTCAATTTCACTCCTAAGGGGGCAGTATGATTACATCATTGAATCTTTCAAAACTAGCTTCAACTCAATCTAAATCTTATGTCCTCATTGCTCAGGGCATGTTTATTTTTTCTCTTTGACATCATATATTATATATCTTATCTTTTGATCAAGTAATCAATCTTATAATAGTTCTTTTCAAATTTTGATGGACAGGTATTGGGACAGTCTAACCCTAACTCCTAGGGATCAAGCCTCATTCTGCATATGATTCTATGACTCGTGATAGTTCTTGTTATCTCTTTCATAGACCAATACTTAGGAGTTCTATCTAGACTCTGGGAAATTAAGCTTCGTTCTGGAGATAATTCCAAATTCTTGTTGGGGAATAAGCTATGTTCTAGAGATAATTCCAAATTCTTATTGAGGGTTAAGCTCTATTTTGGAGATAATCCTAACTCTTGTTGAGAATTAAGCTTCATTTTGGTGATAATTCTAAGCTCTTACTCTCAATCACTATTCAATGGATAGGTATCAGGGCAATCTAACCTTGACTCTTGAGGATTAAGCATTATTCTAGGGATAATTCTATGAATTGTGATTAATCTTGCCATCTTCTAATGGATAGGTATTGGGATAGTCTAAACTTGACTCCTAAGAATTGAATCTCATTCTGGGAACAATTCTGTGAAGTTTTACAATCTTTGTTCTATCAATTTTGGTATCTAGGTGTTCTATCTAGATTTCCTAAGGTTAAGCTTCATTTTGGAGATAACCTTAAAAAGCTTATCAACTTTGGTATCTAGGTGTTCTAACCTTAAAAAGCTTATCAATTGGTCTCCATGTCATCAATTTTAGAAATAATCTCATTTCTTGATCTATGTTTCATACTTCAGATTTCTTTAAATCAAATGTGATGCTCACACATTCATTCAAAGAGGGGCAAATGTAATACCCCAAAATTGGCACATTGCCATGCTAAACTAATTATGGTCTATTTAATCAATCTTGAAGTCCTATTTTACTAAGAAACTCTAAATTCTAATAATCGCTACTTGACCTAAGTGTCAAATGCATAAAATCATTAATTTGTATTAATCACTTTAATTAATTCCTAAATATTCATTGAATTGGCTAAATTAACCTTTTAATTGAATTAACTTAATTATAAGTCCTAGTACTTTAATTTAATTAAATTCACCCCTTTAGTTAATCATGAGGAATTAAATATATTTAATTTAATTAAATATCCTCATTCTAATTGTTGAATTTAATTATTCAATTATGATGTCACATTTAATTTCCTTAAATCAAATATCTTTTCCAATATTCTGTCTTCGGTTCTGAAATAGAAACTATGAGTTAACTGAAATTAGAAAAGGAATTAAATCACTTAATTCCTTATTTCACTCAAAAGCAATCAGTTAACTTTGGGATCTAGGTGTTCTATCTAGATCCCCTAAGGTTAAGTTTCATTCTAAAGGTAACCTTAAAAAGCTTATCAATTGGTCTCCATGTGAACAATTTTGGAACCAATGTCATTTCTTGATCTGTGCTTCATACTTCTAATTTTTTGAATCAAAATGTGTTGCTTACACATTCATTCAAAGTGGAGCAAATGTAATACCCCAAAATTGGCACATTGTCATGCTAAACCAATTCTAGTCTATTTAATCAATTTCAAAATCCTATTATACTAGGAAATTTTGATTTTGATAATCTCTACTCAACCTAAGTGTCAGATGCAAAAAATCATTAATCTATATTACTCACTTGCTTTGCTTAATTCCTAAATATTCATTGAATTGGCTAAATTAACCTTTTAATTGAATTAATTTAATTATAAGTCCTAGTACTTTAATTAAATTAAATTCACCCCTTTAGCTAATATACATGAGCAATTAAATATATTTGATTTAATTAAATATCCTCATTCTAATTGTTGAATTTAATTATTCTATTGATTAGAATATTCAATTATGAGGTCATATTTAATTTCCTTAAATCGAATATCTTCTCCAATATTCTCTCTTCAATTCAAAAATGGAAACTCTGAGTTGACTATAATTACAAAAGGAATTAAATCAATTAACTCTTATTTCACTCAAAAGCAATCAATCAACTTCCTTTTCATAAGGAAACTTTATATTCTGATTGAATCTTCTTCGAATCTTGACTATTCATTTAATTTGATCTCAATCGTTGATTAATTCTTAAATTCTATTTAAAAAGCTCTCAATTTCTCATTTTGAAGGATGCGCATGAATAGTATCAAACTTATGTTGAATTGTCAACTCATTGTTCTTGCATTCTTAGCTCAGTACTCTCATATTTGCAATCTCATATAGATTAATCATGCATACATATACATTAATTTGTTCTTTATGTTCTTTTATTTACTTGCATACATCTAGCTTAATACTACATATCATATAGCTATTAAAATCCTTCATTCTAGATGTGTGGTTGCAAGCTTCTCGGTCTGAGAGTGAATAGCAAAATCATTCTACTTAGGAGGCAATAGATCAACCTACTGGTTATTTTGGATGAACAATCCCATGTTCATTCCAAGATGATTCTTCATATAATGATCATGTTGAAGTGTATGTGAATCACAGAGGCCCACATTTTGCACTCATAGAGGGCAGCACCCCTAAAGCCAAAAATGACTCTACTATTGCAAAAAGAATCAGCTACTATTTTTCTAATAGATTATTCATTCTAACCCTAGTTTTGTGAGCAGTAAAATATTATATAAAATGGATTAGGGTTAGGGATTCATTATGTATGATGAGATTATATCTTCTTGTGGTGGTATTGAGCTGTAAGGGATTGCGAATTGTAATGACTAGATAATAATAATATTGGAATTGTTGTTGGTGGATGTAGCCTAGTTGGGTGAACCACATTAAGTCTTTGCGTCTTGTGTTCTCTTTTGTGTGATTTATTACTTTTTGATACTGGTTATATTTTCATCTAATTTTTATTTATGTTTGTGGTTGATCCTAACATAAGATGGCCAAATCTATAGGATCAACCAAAAATAATGTAGCGTAAATAAAATCCCCAAGAGAAGGATTATTACGATGTAAATCTTTAGGTATAAATAATTCTAAAATTTAGGGAGATTCACAAATAATCACCAATGTCATTCAAAATGAATTCAACACTAATTGGTTTCTTAACTGTGGGCTAGAAAGGGCTCTAAACCTATTTAAAATTTCTTGATCTTTATAGAGAAGGTAATAAGGAAAAATATGCTCATGCAAATTTGGGAGCAGATGGTTCCTCGATCACTTTGTCTATAATTCATCTTTACACTTAGCATAGCACATTTAGACTATCAACATTCTCTTTTAGACTTATTGCATTACCAACTCATTCAATATTTAACCATATTTAGGTCTATCTATTACCCCACCTATGTTTTCTCTTTTTCTTTCTTTTTTCTCATGTCATGTATGACCTCCTCTTATAGATATATTAAGTTATATTTATGCAGTGATTCATATATAAATATGAATAAATGTGCACTATATATTAATTTATTAATATTTAAATGTGAACTAGGTATATATATATATATATATATATATATATATATATATATATATATATATATATAGACATATACAAACACACACACACACATACATGTATCTTCTTTCTTTCTTCTCCTCCTTTTTAGTCCTCCCTTTATTCTCCTTAATTTCTTATTTTCATATATAGATAGATAGATAGATAGATAGATAGATAGATAGATAGATATACATATGTATATGCATATGCATATACATATGCATATACATATAGATATACATATGTATATGCATATGCATATACATATGCATATACATATACATATACATATACACATACACACACATATATATATAGATATACATATGCATATGTGTATATGTATGGATGTATATATACATGTATGTAATCCTTGATATTGTGTTTTTTTTTTCCATTATCTTGTATTTTATATCTTTCTAAGCCTGTTTGCTCACTTATGATTCTATTCATGTTGGGTTTACTTAAATGAGATCACCCTTCATCTTTGGCTCAATGTTGTTTAATTAGGTTATTAACCTATCTTTCCTTTATCGTCAATCTTAGAAATACTAATCATCTAGAGTTTTATATTAGTTGGGCCGTTGTGACCTTTGAATCATTATAAATTGGAGTTATTTTAATTATCCATTAGTATGGTATTGAACTTCATGATTTCCCACTCATTTGAATCATATTTTTCAATCATCTTCACTCATTGTGTATTAATCCCAATGTACTAAGTTCATTATTGTCAGTAGTGGGTAACTTTGAGTCATCCTTTTATCAGAGATTTGGATAAGGGTATTTTTTGGGTTTTCATCTATGGAAACATAACACATATTATAAGGTAACATAAGTTAGGGACAAATTTGAAGAAAGCATACTTAGAAAATTGTCTAAGTATAATACTGGTAAACAAGGAACAATTGTACAATTTATTTTGGTGATCTTCAAAAAAGACACATTATGCTATGTGATCTTAGAGCTAGGTAGTATGGACACTATATAACATTTGATTAAGACTGCTAAATTTTTTGTTAAGTTTTGGATATGTTTTGGGAAGTTTTCTAGTAACAAGATGAACATTATAAAATAAGGAAACAATCAAGATATCAAGTTTTTGGTTAAGCAATTATTTTGACTCGTTAAAATAATTTCTTGACAATGTTAGGCTAAGTTTGTAAAATTAAAATCTTATATGGAAAAAGTTAATATGAAGTTTTTGATAATGTGCAAGGTCAACAGTTTAGAGTTTTTGGTATAAGGAAGACAATTTGTTTAGAAAAGATACAAGTTGTATTATAATGATATGATTTTTATATGCACACTTTGTATGTGTTGTATAGATGCAAAATTGATGAAATTAGTAAAGATTAGCATCTATATGACATTTTGTGAAGTAGAACTACAATAAAAAAATTAGATATTGAAGATATCAACATAGTCAAGGTTTTGTATCTAATCATATAGCTTATAAATTTGTATATGCATTTTTGGGAAATAGGTTCAACTTGTATTTTGTATTGTAATTATTGTGTGCTAAAATGTTGACACACTTCTATGAGTCATTATATGTAAGATTTCTAGAGAATGAGGTCTCAAATGGAAACTCATAGCTCTCTATTCATAGAGTGCAAGGGTTTGTAATGTAGGCCCTCAATTTGACCTAGTTTGTGCCCATGCAAGTACACCATAAAATGAGAGACTCAAAGAGGAAAATCAAGAGTGCTAGTTTCCATGAGCATCAAATATGCATGCAAATGAAGATGCAAGCTAATTTAAATCATAACAATGAAAAGCATTGCAAGAAAGGAAATTTAATCTATGAAAGCAAATAATAATACAAGATTAATCTATGAAAGTGAATATGACTCTAAGCTAATATGAAAATGCAAGGATGAAGCGTGATGATGGAAGCCATAAATGCATGAGAAAAGAACACAAGAAGAGAGAAGTTGCAATGAAGCTCCAAAGTCCAAACCCTAATGCTTAAAATCCTTCTCCAAAATCACTCTCCAAACTTGCAGCATAACAATACTATAGTAACTAACTTCTATCCAAATGAGAAGGAGATGGCTCCTTACAAAAGAAAGTATTGAGGTGGGAGGCCTTTCACAAGAGCAATGTGGGATAAATCCCTAAAAAACCAAGTAAGAGAGAAAAGCCCACCACTTAGAGATATGTGCAAAAAAAAGGAATCTTTATAACATTCCTTTTGATTTATTTCCTTTTTTCATCAAAAATAGAGTTTTAAGTGAAGATTTACTTATTTAATTAAAAGAGTGATTTTCTTTTAATTAAGTAAGATAAGATTATTTAATTGAAAGAGAGATTTTAATTAAATTAAATAAAATTATTTAATTAAAAGAGAGATTTTCTTTTAATTAAATAAGATTATTTTATTTATTTAAAAGGCATATTTTCTTTTAATTAAATAGTTGAGATTATTTAATTAAAAGAGATATTTAAATTAAATAAGATAAAATTATTTAATTAAAAGAGAGATTATCTATTAATATTATTTTATTTATTTAAAAGGGATATTTTATTTTAATTAAATAAGAAAATATTTTTTAATTAAAAGAGAAATTTTAATTAAATAACATAAAATTATTTAATTAAAACAGATATTTTCTTTAATTAACTAAGATTATTTTATTTATTTAAAAGGAATGTTTTCTTTTAATTAAATAAGATTATTGATGAAATGATCAAACCTTAGGAAATATTGAAATGTTTAAATTAATTGCAATTTGATCAAGGAAGATGATTTGAATTGATTCAATGAAATATTGTGATGCATTGATTCAAGAAATTGATAAATTGATTTAGGAAATTGATAAATTCAAGAATGGGGGCCCATAGACTAGGTGACCATTTTAGGGTGCATATATTTGCCCCTCTTTGACTAATGTGTGATCATTTCAGGAACACATATAGTCAAAGAATACAGTTGAAATGTGAGGTCAATTTGGGATCACAAAAAAACACAGATGTGTGGTCAACTTAGGAACACATTAGGACAAAGAATACAAATTTTGATAACAATTTTGTCTTGACAAAGACAAGACTATTCTAGGTGGAATAAAGTATGATAAAGCTAAATCAAGGATTGAAGTTTGATAGGTACTACCCCCTCATGATCAAAATCAAAATGAAATAGAAGAGAAACAAAAAATTAATAAATTTGATCAAATCAAACTAAAGATAAGGTTCTTGATGTAAAATGAAAAAATATAAGGATCACAAAACCAAGGTAGATCATCAAGCATGAAAGATAATGCCCCAAAGTTGAATTAGAAGAAAATAAGTGGGGCGAAAGCAAATGGAAGATAGAAGTTTGGAAGAGGTGGAAAGAAATGGGAAGAGGAAAGAGAATTTTCCTTTGTAAAGAGAATTCCTCTCAAAATCAATCAACTATTTAAGATAGAAAATTTTGATTGAGATCATGAAAGAAGATAATGAAATGAAGATCAAGACATGAACATAGTTGATTAAAATTCCAAAAGAAAGATAAAGGAAAACCCTCTCAAACTCATAATGTAGCCTAAAAATGCAAAGTAACATGAAGTCTAATAATGCAAGCTACATGAAAATGCAAAGGTGTACTTGCAATAGAGAAACTATAACATAGGATTTTGTGTTCATCATTCATGAAAGAATGTGAAGGAACTTATTTTCATTATTAGGCCATTATTAATGAACATTAGAAAATCACAAAATCATCACTAGTCACAAGCACATTTTTATGAAGATATGAATGTGATTTATATTAGATTGGAATGTGGAAAGATTCTAACATAAGCACCAAAGAAATAAAGGTTAAGATGACTTTGATGTTAGTTTACCCAATTTAATGTAGAAAAACCATGCTCGCATTAAGGAATTGATGTCAAGATGACCATAAGAACGGCTATGCAAAAATAGTCAAGGATGACGTCTCAAATCTCCTAAGTGTTTCAAGGGGACAACAAGAGACACACTAGAGTTCCAAGACCACACCCACAAGAAAAAAGAAAATAAAAACATGCCCCATATCCTAAGTCCTCTAGCTATGCATATTGGAGAGACTTATTAGACAAGGAGACTCAACAAAAATCAATAAGAATCAACATATAAAGAAAAGATCATGACATAGCTAAAGCATTAAGTGTTACATTTAAAAATTTAAGTGTGTTAACTAATATTGAGTTCTGAGGGCAAGGATTGAATGCTTGCAAGTAGACCTAAGATCACATGAGAAAACTAGGTAAGACCAAACCAATAAGTTTTAAAAAAAACACTCAATTTCAAGGGTTGTATTGAAAAATATAGTTGGGATGGTGTTGAAAACAACCATTTGTGAGGTGTCCTAAAGGCTAACACATTCAAGAGACCAAATCTAACACAATTATGCCCCCTAGACAATGAAAGACTAATTCCAAACCAAGGAAACAAGGACAAAGACTAATGGAGGAAGGCTAAGTGTTGAGGACATGTGCTAAGAAATGGGGGTGCAAAGGCCTCAAGTAGTGCCCATTTCTAGGTTTTCACCACTTGAATCTTATTGTAATTTTTTAATTTTTGGAATATATAACTTTTTTGGAGATACATCAAATCACCTATTGCTAGGTTTTCACTAAGATGATCATTTTGTAAGGACATTTTCTAATTTTTAGAATTTTTGACAATATATCATTTTTTTGGATTTTTGACATATATCATTTTTTGGATTTTTGAAACATATCATTTTTTGGATTTTGGAAATATATCTTCTTCTTCTTCTTTTCTAGGATCAATAAGTATGTACAAAGGATGCCCCTAGATAGAATGGGCATCAAACTCCCAGGAAATATCACATCATGTAGTCCCAATATCTAGCAAGGTGGAGGAAAAGAGGGATTAACAAGTTGGTGGAAGAGATGGAATACAAGAGAAGGAGAATGAAGAGAAGAAATCCTCAAGAGTACCCACGCTAGGGAAAAATTGTCATGTAAAGCACATTTGGACAAGCAATAAAAGGTCAGCATAGGATAATTCATTAAAGTATAATGCAAAAGCAGGAAAGGATGTAGTCCAAAGGATTATAAATGTCAAGAGACTTCATAGCATCAATTTTCACTCTTTTTATTATATGAAGACCAAATGAGAAGAGGATAGTGAAAGACTAGAATGAATGGAGGAAAATAGATATGAAGGCTAAACATGAAAGGAATCAAAGCAAGATTATCATAAAAATTTTGACATTAGAGTCAATTTCTATATTAGTGACTCACACTTAGTCAATATATAGTTGCTACCAAGCTTTTAGAACCTATGTATAGTTCATACCAAGTGTAGTAATATCTACCAAGTTGTTTAGTACAAGTGATGGAAACTCTAGTGTTAATTGAGCTTCATAGTGTCAACCAAGTTATACAATGTTAACCATGTTCTCTAGTTTCTACCAAGCTAATAGTGTTAGCAATGTGAATCTAGTATTGATCAAGTCATGGAGTGTCAACTAAGTGATTAGTATATGTCAAGTTTCATAATGTTCAGCAAGTCACATAGTGTCAACCAAGTTCAAGCTACTTGGAAGTGATTAGTAAATACTAAGCCTCTTTGTCAACTGAGTGCTAGATGATGCTAAGTGTTGATAGTGGTTGCTAAGTGTCAAATAATCAATGAGTTTTTCTTTAAAACCTAAGTTAAGGCAATTAGGCCAACTCTATAGATATGGGTAAAACTTGTATTGTAGCCAACTTCAATAAAGTTATGATTTGGATTGGTATATATGTAAAGCATTGTATCATATCCAACTATATATGGGAAGAATATATGATGAGAAAAAGTATGAATTAAAGAAGGCTACAAATAGTATAAGAGACAATAAAGTATTATCTATCACAATCAAGTGATGATTGTAATTCAAGGAATCTCAACCAGAAAATCAAAGTTGTAGATCAGAGATCAGCCACTAGTTCATCCTAACAGGTGTATCAATTAAATTTTTTAACAAGTTAGACTTAACAGTCTTATGTAAAATCTCTTAACTAAGTGCATAATTCATTTTATATTTTGTAAATCCTCTCACAAGGTGGACCTCACAATCTTTATTGCCCCTAATGGGGAAAATCATTAGAAGTGATCAATTGTAAGCCTTAATAGGTTAACTTTATACTATAGTACTAAAACTTGTGGGTATCATCCCCACCCCAGTTTTACTTTCTATTTGGAAGGTTTCTAAGTAACCATATCTTGTATCAAATTACTATGAATGATTGGGAGCTTTCATTCTTTCATGCATGTAATTAGATCAAAACATTAAATGAAGGATTAATTGGTGAAATAAGATTAAATTTTATTGGTTCTTGATTCACCCATCCCCTCTTAGTAACCTTGCCTACCTCATATTTCCAATAATTGGTATTAGAGCATTGTGGTTCTCACAAGAGAATTTTAACAGCTTGAGAAAATATCGAAGGCAATGGAGGTATATACGATAGATAAGACTATTGACAATAAAATTTGGTACCGATATATTTCTAGATTCAATTGTGTTAAGATTTTTTTTTTTAAGATGGTAAAAATCTTAACACAATTGAATCCAAAAACATATCAGTACAATATAATGGATTGTGGAAATTTGTTCTCTTTAATAAAAATTTGGATCTTGAATTGGCCATTGAGAAATTGAAGAAAGCAAAGGAGAAACTCTCTCAATCATTGAAAAGAAGGAAAGATCATGTAGTGCAAATGAATGACAATCTCTACACTAAAGAAAGAATTGAAGATATATATCCTAAAAGAAATTTAGATGAAGCTAATGAAGCAATCAAAGACCTATTAGAAAAGAATTCTAATCTTCAAGAAGAAGTCAAAAAGTTGAAAAGAGAACAAGAAATCCAATCCATAAGATTATGTGAAATCATGGAAGAAAAAGAAAAAGCCAAACAAGAGATATAAGAAAAGAACAATGAAATTTTACATCTATCCCTTCAGCAAGCAGACTTCATTGATCAACTCACTAGTGAAAATGAAGAACTCATCAATCTAAGATCATAAAATGAAATACTATAGAATGATCTAAATGCTAAAAATCAAATCAATGAAAGGATGATGAAATCTCAAGAAAGCATGAATCAATTGAATGAACAAAGTCAGTTCAGACACAAAGGCAAAGCTAGAATAGGATACATAGAAAAAGGTGAATCATCCAAGCAAGGAGCTCAAAAGAATCAAAAGCCTACTTGCAATCAGTGTGGTAAGATAGGTCATACATCAAACAAATGTTGGAATAATGGCAAAGAAAAATTCAATGGAAAATGTTACGGCTGCAATAAGCATGGTCATAAAGCAACTAAATGCAAGGAGAAACCTAAGTTTGAAGGTAAATGTCACAAATGGAAGAATCGAGGACACAAATCTTTAGAGTGCAAAACCAAGTAGTGGAATCCAACAAAATCAATTGTAAAATTAATATTTGGATGGGATTACAATACATGGTGTAGATACCACTAAAAGATGTTTCATTTGTACAAAACTTGGACATCTTGCTAGTAACTATATGAACATAGGAAGATTTGAATATGAAAAGAAAGCCAAGGCTAACAATATCATAAAGTAGATGAAGCAACAATGGCTACCAAATCTTCTAAGAATGCAAGCCCAAGTCATGAAGTAGATATCACTCAAGAGTTGGGTGACTCATGCATTTAAACCTAAATCCATATGGGAATAACTAGAACTAAGATTTTGAAGAAAAAATCCATCATCAGTTCCATCTAGTAAGAAGAAGAGATCTATATCAGCATTCAAGATGCACAAGGATCACCAAGTGGTTGCAGAAATTCAAGACCTTACTGAGCTAGGTCGGGTTGTAAGAGCCTACTGAGCAAGGTTGGGATACACTAAAGTATTGTATGTGAACACCAAGTTGTTGAAGACTCTACCAAGTAATAATGATTCTATAGAGCTATGAATGTTTTGTGAGTATTAAAGGTTGTACCAAGTGGAAGATACCTTGTCATCAAGCAAGTAAACGTACATGGCATTAATGGTGATTGAGAAGAGGAGATTTCTTAAAAGGGGGAAATTGAAAGCATTGTTTCATCACAAATTTTTAGAGCTATTAGTGTAGAAAGATTTTAGAGCCCTGGAGAAAATTGAGCATTTTTTGTTGAAGGATTTTTGAAGTTTTAAGAAACCCTACTGAGCATGGCATCTTCTAGCAGCAAAAACAAGAAAGGATCTAAAATGTTGGTTTGAGAACTCGATTGCAAGGCACCAAAATTCAAGTTGAGTTTAGAAATTACATAAGCTCTTAACCTAGTTGGTGAACAATCACAAATTCATCCCAAGGTATTTCATGTGCATGATATCCATTCATACTATCACCATTATATTCAAGAGATAGGCACACATGAGATAAATGAAGCATTAAACAAGTTATGTGTGAATGGAATTCTAAAACATGAGCATCAACACTTGGAAGCCAAGGGCATGACACACATATCACATATGCCAAGAGACTTCTAGGTCAAATAGATAAGATATATTTTGATCTGTGTGCATAATGGAAAGTTATAGTTGGAGTAACCTATTCAAGGTATCGAAGAAAATGATTCATAGAATCATTGGTCTTCCAATGTTGAACAAAACCAAAACAACCAAAACTCTAGGTCAGGTTGAATAGGTGAAGTGAACTCTTGTTGAGTGGGATGGAAACGGAATTAAGATTAGTAAAATCACATACATGGAACTAAATTTTGGAATTCACATGATCACTCATAAGATCTATGGCTCCAATCATCTAAATAGTGTGTCATGTGAGGTAGTTGATCTGGCTCTCAAATTAGTGAAGAAAACATGGCATTTGACCTTGTCGAGTTGTTATTGAATTAGTTCAATAAGAACATGGAGAGCATCAGAGGTTCCAAGAACAATCCATGTAATTTTGGTTCACTCTTGACTTTTTTATTCTTCTTTGTGCAAAAATTCTTCCCTTCTAAAGGCATAGTAGTATAGAAAAAAGATGTTCTTGTATTATATCAAATAAATGAGTATGTAGCAAAAATGGGTGAAAACTTTGATAGCATCATGGACAAATAATTGAATCATTCAAAGAGAAGATGCAAAATAGATATAGGATACCTAAAAAGCTTGTAGAAGACTACAAGGATGATATCTGTTTCATGTTGGACTATAACAAAGTGTATATTTAGGTAGTTTGACCTAGAGTGGCATGGGTTAAGCCTCTAGAGTATGAGGTTACCATTGATGACACCAAATATATCATTGAGGCACTACTAAATGAGCCTATGGATCCTGAAACACCTTATTTTAGGACTTATGAAGAAGCCAAGGCAAGAATAGAACTTGAAATTAAGCTTCCTCAAGCAGTTGACAAAGGAAGAAAGAGGATAGAAAAACTAAGACATGCAAGTTTTACTCTCCTACTAATAGAAGGAAAAGGTGATAATGTGGAAGAAGATGAGGAAACCAAATCTTAGGAAGAAGAGCCTATAAGGAAGAAAGGTAAGATTATCATAACCAGACCTGCCAAGTCATCCCCTATTGTATTCACAAGAAGAGCACAAAAATCTAGGAAGAAATTGAAGTTAGGTGAAGAGGATGTCAA
The DNA here is from genome assembly GCA_028749045.1 of Cupressus sempervirens. Taxonomy (NCBI): domain Eukaryota; kingdom Viridiplantae; phylum Streptophyta; class Pinopsida; order Cupressales; family Cupressaceae; genus Cupressus; species Cupressus sempervirens. Next base: position 241,658,368 of record CM053788.1, on the reverse strand, counting down.
GTAGATTATCTTCAAAAAGCCTACACCTACACTTCATAAAAGGCTAAAGAAATTGGAAGAAGGAACTAGCATGGCATGTTTCAAATTCTACAAATATGAATCAAGGAATAAAGATGAAAAAAGATAGATTGAAGATGCTATTATGAAAAATTTGAGAAAATGGAAGTATTCTCCTGATGAGTTTACTCAAAAAATCCCTAATGAGCTTATGCAAGAAATCAAGCCTAGATAGGAGCATGCAAAGAGTACTACAAAAGACATCTTTGAACAGAATCTAAGGCAACTCATGCTTGTATGCCTAAAATGTGAGCACACTTCTATGATTGTTATATCCAATATTTCTCAAGAATGAAGTCTCGAATGGTGGCTTATAGCTCTCTATTCATGGAGTGCGAGGGTTTGTAATAGAGACCCTTAGTTTGACCTAGTTTTTCCCCATGCAAGTACACCATCAAATGACAGATTCAAAGATCAAAATATGCATGCAAATGAAGAAGAAAGCTAATCTAAATGATAACAATGAAAAGCAATGCAACAAAAGAAATTTAATCTATGAAAGGAAATAACAATGCAAGTTTAATCGATGAAAGAAAATATGGATCTACACTAATATGAAAATGCAAGGATGGATCATGATGATGGAAGCCATGGATGCATGAGAGAAGAAGACAATAAGATAGAATTTCTCCACAAAAAGATTTAATGCTCAAACTCCTCCAAAAGTCACTCTCCAAACCTACAGCATGACAATAGCATAATCGTGGATGTCAAAAATGAGGAGAGGGCTCTCCCTTATAAAGAAGAATGGATGACTAAGATTAAGAGGCAATAAGATTTAATCAAGGGTGGGTGTGAGACAAAATTTCACCAATGAGAAAAGAGGAGGAAAATTAAATGGAATCCCACTTAGAAATATGTGCATTTAAGTTGAGAGAAAAAAATAATTTATTTAATTTTTATTTATTTTATTTCCTTTTCCAAGTGAGATTTTATTTAATTAAAAGGGAGCAAGTTCTTTTAATTAAACAGGAAATATGTAATTAAATTAGAAGAGGGATTTTTCTCTTAGTTAATTAAATGTAGATAAATTATTTAATTAAAAGAGAGGTTTTCTTTTAATTAAATAAGACTATGGATAAAATGATCAAACCTTAAGAAATGTTGAAATAATTGAATTAATTACAATTTGATCAAGGAAATTGATTTGAATTGATTTAATAAAATTTTGCAAGCCATTGATTTAGGAAATTAGATAAATTGAATAATGGGGGCCCATAGTATAGGTGACCATTTTAAGGTGTATATATTTTCCCCTCTTTGACTAATGTGTGATCGATTTGGGAACACATGTAGTCAAAGAAAGAAATTGAAGTGTGAGATCGATTTGGGATCACAAAACAACCCAGATGTATGGTCAATTTGGGAACACATTAAGAAAAAGAATAAAAATAAATTTTGACTTAAAAAAGTCAAGGATAAAATTGATAAAACTGAATCAAGAATTGAAGTTGATAGGTATTGCTTCCTCATGATTGAAATCGAAATGAGATAGAGGAGAAACAACAAATTGATAAATTTGATCAAATCAAACTAAAGATAAGGTTCTTAATGTAAGATGAAAGAGATAAGAATCACAAAACCAAGGTAGATCATCAACCATGAAATATTATGCCCCAAAGGTGAATTAGAAGAAAAGAAGTGGGGTGAAAGTGAATCGAAGGTAGAAATTTGGAAGATATGGAAAGGAACAGAAAGAAGAAAAGAAATTTTTTTGTAAGAAATAGAATACCCCGAAATCAATCAACTATTTAAGATAGAAATTTTGATTGAGATCATGAAAGAAGATAAGGAAATGAATATCAAAACATGGCCATAGTTGATTAAAAGTCTGCAAGAAAGATGAAGGTAAAACCCTCTCAAACTCATAATGCAGCCTAAAAATGCAAACTAACATGAAATCTAATAATGCAAGCTACATCAAAATGCAAAGGTGTACTTGCAATAGAGAAAATGTAACATAGGATTTTTTGTTCATCATTCATTGTAGAATGTAAAAGAACTTATTTTCATCATTGGGCCATTATTAATAGACATCAAAAAATCACACAATCATCATTAATTACAAGCACAACTATGAAGATATGAATGTGATTTATATCAGATTGAAATGTGGAAATATTATAACATAATAATCAAAGACATAAAGGTCAATATGACCTTGATGTTAGCTTACCCAATTTAATGTAACAAAACCATGCTCGCATCAAGGCATAGATGCCAGGATGACCATAAGAACAGTTGTGCAAAAGTAGTCAAGAATGATGCCTCAAATCTCCTAAGTGTTTCAAGGGGACAACAAGAAAAACTCTAGAGTTTCAAGACCACACCCATAAGTAGAAAACAAACAAATGCATGTCCCATGCCCCAAGTCCTCTAGTTAGGCATCTTGAAGAGACTTATCAAACAAGGACACTCAACGAAAATCAATAACAGTAGCATGCAAAGAAAAGATCATGATATAGGTCAAGAATTAAGTGTTTGTGTTTAAAAATTTAAGTGTGTTAACTAATATCAAGTTCTAAGGATAAGGATTGAATGCTTGCAAGCAAGTAAGATCACATGACAAAATTGGGTAAGACCAAACCAATAAGTGTTGAAAAATACTTGATGTCATGGGTTGTATTGAAAAATATAGTTGGGGTGGTATTGAAAAATACCATTTGAGAGGTTTCCTAAAGGGTAACATAGCTAAGAGACCAAAGCTAACACAATTATGTCCCCTAGAAAAAGATAAATACCAATTCCATACTAAGGAAAGAAGGACAAGGAATGATGGAGAAAGGCTAAGTGTCGAAGATACGGGTTAAGAAACAAGGGTACAAAGGCCTAAAGTAGTGTCTATTTCTAGGTTTTCATGAATTGGATTTTTTTTTTGGAATATATAATTTTTGTGGAGATACATCAAAGCACTTATTACTAAGATGATCATTTTTTTAGGACATTTTCCAATTTTTAGAATTTTGACAATATATCATTTTTTTAGATTTTTTTAAGATCAATAAATATATACAAAGGATGCCCCCAGATAGAATAGGCATCAAAATCCTAAGCAAGATCACATTGTGTAGTCCCAATGACTAGCAAGGTGGAGAACAAGAGGGATTAGCAAGTTAGTGGAAGAGATGGAAGACAAGAGAATGGAAGAGAATGAAGAGAAGAAATCCTCAAGCACAAACTCCTCAAGAGTACCCAAGCTAGGGAAAAATGTCATGCAAAGCACATTTTGACAAGAAATGAAAAGCTAGCATAGGATAAGTCATGAAAGCATAATGCAAAAGTATGAAAGGATGAAGTCCAAAGATGTAGAAATGCCAAAAGACTTCAATCGTGTTTTACTCTTTTTTAATTAGATGAAGACCAAATGAAAAAAGGATAGTAAAAGACTAGAATGAATGGAGGAAAATATATATATGAAGGCTAAACATGAAAGGAATGAAAGAAAGATCATTTTAAGATAGCTCACAAGATAGCCAGATGTTTGTGTATAGGTCAACATTCTCAAGATCAAAGAGAGATGACAGAATGGATAAAAGATGTAGAAGAATTGTGCATGATGCTTGATTGCCAGGTTGTCATCACAATTTTTATCCCGAGCACCACAAGGGAGTGGTTTTCACCATAGGAAGAATTTATTTCTCTTTAATTTTGATGCAGGAGCATCTAGAGGTATAAGGGCAATCCTGTGTCACCCAAAAAAATGTACTTAGACTTAGTTTCTGTTTCATGTCTTTACATTTTTAGATACCCATTTGGCTCAAATAAAGGTTCCAACTCTCATAGTTCAACTATCAGTGCGTTTGAAAATCCTAAAAAAATAGGAGCATGTATTCGGGCCATCATTTTGGTAAACTAGAAGGTTTGAATTGGCCAGATGAATGTAATCATGATTTAGAGCATTCCAGAAAAAGAATTAGGTCAATAGGCCCCACGGTTTGAAAATTATTGCAGTTTTTCAGGTTTTGGAGACCTCCTAAGAATGCTTCAAAGTCAAGTTTGGGGTATTAAATGACCTCAAAAAGGGTCAAAAATGGGGGATGAGCGAAGCTTGTCCATAGGGCTATAGAGTAGTTTGAAAGCTTTCTGAAAATGTAAACGGTTCGTCAATCAGAGCTACGGTTCAAAAGTTATGCCTCCTGAAAGTTCAGTTACCGTTTCTGGATTCTTCTAGATTTGCACCGACTTCTAACGCAGCTTCCAGAACCTTCTATTTCATTGGTGGATGCCTACTAGAACTTTCTAGAATGTACTCCTAGTCCTTAACCCTTCGGGGTCTATTTAAGGAGATTTCTGGTATTGTAAAAGGCAGTTCGGAGTGGAGTTTGAGAGGAGGTGCTAAAAGGAGAAATATTCTCTAGATTTATGCTATTGTAAGCCCTTAGGGCATGTTTTGAAGTTCATTTTCTCTGTACTATTTTTACTAGCTTATTTTCTCAGTTAATATGATTTTCCCTTTCTGTCGGTTCCATTCTGTTCTTGGGTTGTGTCCCCATCAAGTGGTATCAGAGCGAGTTTTCCTGAGTGTGTAGACAGAGCACCGACTGTAAGGCAGTTTGCACTAGGACTTTGTGGTTGTGGGTTCGAGTTAGAAGATGCCTCCATGAAGAGAGTGTGGCAGAAAGGCCAAAGCTATTGATCCTGAGGAGGTTAGAGCCCTCCAGAGGCAGGTACAAGCATTGCAAGAGGAGCTTCGTAGAGGAGCAAATGTTGCCGCAGGTGACAATAGTGAGGATGACAATGAAGAGGAAGTAATGGGACCAGAAGAGGAAGTTGACGGGGAAGTTCTGAATCCTGTAGAGGAAAGGCTTCTTAGGGCCATTACTAAGTTTGGGAAAAGACCTACAATTGAAGTGGGTATATTTTTAGGAAATGTGAAACCAGATGAGTTGATCGATTAGATCAATGAACTGGAAGAATACTTTGAGTATAAGGATATAAGGGACCTAGATAGGGTTAAGTTTGCAAAGGCCAAACTGAAAGGCCATGCCAAAATCTGGTGGCAAGAGGTTCAACTGGAAAGACTTAGAAGAGGAAAGGAGAAGATCACAAGATGGGATCGCATGGTGGACAAATTGAAGAAGCAGTTCATTCTTGTGGACTACGAGCTTGATCTGTTTAAGAAGATGCATGGGTTAAAGCAAGCAGGAAGATCAGTCCAAGAATATACAGAGGAGTTTTATCGACTCTTGATTAGAGTGGGGCATGCAGAAGCAAATAAGGAGAAGGTTTCTCGTTATATCAGTGGGTTGCGACCTAGCATCCAGGAGGAATTAAGTCTGGTAAGAATGACCAGCGTTGAAGAGTCATACCAGTTTGCCCTATGAGTTGAAGAGAAGCTGAATAAAAGGTTTGAAGGAAGACAAAGAGGGTGTGGTCAAGGAGGAAGGGGAAGCGGTAGATCATCTGGAGGCTGCAATGAAACCTAAAAGAAAAATGAAGATGTGGGTACTAGCAGAAACTAGAGGAATGAGGGTTTCAACCACTCCCATGATCAAGACTTTGGAAATCAAAGACGAAGAGGTAGAGGACATGGAAAAGGAAGAGGAGGCTTCCATGGTACCTGTTTCCATTGCAATGAAGAAGGTCATTGTGCCTTTGAATTCCCTCAACGACAAGGAAGGATAGATAGGAGAGCTAAGGGCCAAGCTAGGGTTGCTCATGTGGATGAGGATGCACAATCATCACATTCAGAGGATGCAAAAAGAGGAGAGACCTTGGTAAATGAAAGAGTCCTACTAAGCGGTGAAAATGAACCAGGACAGCGGAGGAGTTTGTTTCGTACCAGATGCAAGTGTGAGGATAAATGTTGTGACATGATCATTGATGGTGGTAGCACTAATAACCTGGTATCAGAAGAGATGGTCTCTAAGCTGAAGCTCAAGAGGGAGAAACATCCCCAACCCTATTGGATTTCTTGGATAAAAGATGATCATAAGGTCTTGGTAAGTGAACAATGTTTAGTAAAATTCAAAATTGGGAGTTACCATGATGAAGTTCTCTGTGATGTTATTTCGATGGATGTTTGCCATCTATTGTTGGGTAGACCATGGCAGTTTGATAGACATGCAGTGCATGATGGACATGCAAACACATACTCTTTGACAAAGGATGGAGTTCGCCACAAATTGAAGCCCATGAAAAAGGAAGGTGAAAAGGTATGTAGCAATGCTAGGATTTGTCTTGTTGATGGAAGGAAGTTTTTAGATGGCATGAAACATCAGCATATGTGCTATGCTTTGATTCCTAGGAAAGATAAAGAAGGTAGTAGTGAAATACCATTTGAAGTTTCAGATTTACTAGGGGAATTTGGAGATATTATCTCTGATAATGTTCCAAATGGATTGCCACCAGTAAGGCAAATCAGTCATCAGATAGATCTGATTCCAAGAGCTAGTTTGCCTAACAAGGCTGCCCACAGGATGACTCCTACTGAAATAGAGGAGCTAAATAGACAGGTTCAGGAGCTATTGAGGAAGAGCTTGATTCAAGAGAGCCTGAGTCCATGTGTAGTACCTGCAGTACTCACACCAAAGAAGGATGGAGAGTGGAGGATGTGTACAGATTCTCGAGCTATAAATAGGATAACCATCAAGTACCAATTTCCTTTGCCAAGGATGGATGATCTTATGGACTGCTTGAGTGGAGCTCAGTACTGCACAAAGATAGATCTGAAGAGTGGCTATCATCAGATACAGATTCGAGAAGGAGATGAGTGGAAAACAACCTTCAAGACCAAGGAGGTTCTTTATGAGTGGTTAGTCATGCCCTTTGGATTGACGAACGCCCCAAGCACCTTCATGCGGCTCATGAATGAGGTACTTAAGAAGTTCTTGGGAAAATTTGTTATTGTTTATTTGGATGATATTTTAATTTTCAGCAAGACTTTGGAAGAACATTTACTACATATTCGTAGTGTCCTTGAAAGGCTAAGGGAAGAGAAACTATTAATTAATCTAAAGAAGTGTGTCTTTGCAAAAAGGGAGTTAGTCTATTTGGGGTTTGTTATATCACCTGAAGGTCTCAAAATGGATCCAGAGAAGGTAAAATCCATCTTGGAATGGCCTACTCCAAGGACTGCTACTGAGGTAAGATCATTTCATGGTCTGGTTAGTTTTTACAGGAAGTTTATTAAGAATTTTAGTGGCATATGTGCACCCCTAACTGATACAATAAGAGGGGATAGAAAAGAGTTCAAATGGACTACAACAGCTGCAAGAAGTTTTGAATTTCTGAAGAAGAAGGTGACAGAACAGCCTGTGATGGCACTTCCAAATTTTAGAAAAGTGTTCCAGGTGGATTGTGATGCTAGTGGCAGTGCTATTGGGGCTGTATTAAGCCAAGAAGGTAAGCCTATTGCATATTTTAGTGAGAAATTGAATGATGCAAAGAAGAAGTATTATGTTTATGATCAAGAGTTCTATGCAATAGTTCAGGCCTTAAAAAAATGGAGGCACTATTTATTGCCAAAGGAATTTTTTTTGTATACTGATCATCATGAATTATAGTACCTAAATAGCCAAGGTAAATTGAATCAGAGGCATATGAAGTGGGTAGAATTCTTGCAGAGTTATACATTTATGTTGAAGCATAGAAGTGGAAAATCTAACAGGGTTGCCGATGCACTAAGTAGGAGATAGTCACTGCTTACAGTAATGCAGGTTGAAGTAGTTGGGTTTGATGAACTCAAGAATTTGTACCCTGAGGATCCTGATTTTGCTAAAGCATGGAAAGCTTGTAAAGAACCTGTTGCTATAGATAGAACCAAGTGGTTAGACTATTTGATTCAGGATGGCATGTTGTTCAAAGGTAGTCAATTGTGCATTCCAAGGAGTTCCATGAGGGAAAATTTGATTAAGGAGAAACACAGTGGAGGGATGGTAGGACATTTTGGTCGAGATAAGACCATTTCCATTCTTAGAGAACATTATTTTTGGCCTCAAATTACACAGGATGTGAAGAATTTTGTACAGAGTTTCCAAGTTTGTCAAGTTGCCAAGGGGTTTAGTCAAAATACCGGCCTATATCAGCCATTTCCTATTCCATCAAGGCCATGGGAGGACATAAGTATGGATTTTGTTCTTGGATTGCCAAGGACACAAAGGGGTAATGACTCAGTATTCGTGGTGGTTGATAGGTTCTCCAAAATGGCACATTTCATTCCATGCCACAAAACTCATGATGATGTCCATATTGCAGACTTGTTTTTCAAAGAGGTGGTAAGACTACATGGTCTTCCAAGGAGTATAGTTTCTAATAGAGATACTAAATTTGTGGGGTATTTCTGGAAGACATTGTGGAAGAAGTTGAGAACAGACCTAAAATTTAGTTCCACGCATCACCCACAAACTGATGGCCAAACAGAAGTGGTAAATAGAAGTCTGGGCAATTTGCTGAGATGTTTAGTTGGAGATAAGCCCAAGGGATGGGATTTGATTCTACCACAAGAAGAGTTTGCTTATAATAACTCTATAAATAGGAGTATTGGAAAATCACCATTTCAAATTGTATATGGGAATAGCCCAAGGACTACACCAGAATTGAGGAAGATAGAACAAGGGGAGAGGACAAGTGCTGAAGCTGAGGAATTTGCTAAACACATCAAGCATCTACATGAGGAGGTTCAAGCACACATTATCAAGATGAATCAAGAGTACAAAGCTAGGGCTGATCAAAGGAGAAGACATAAGGAATTCCAAGTAGGGGATCTAGTCATGGTGCACTTACAAAAAGAAAGATTTCCAGTTGGTACTTACAACAAGATTTTTTGGCCTTCTATTTCATCGGTGGATGCCTACTAGCACTTTCTAGAATGTACTCCTAGTCCTTAACCCTCTGGGGTCTATTTAAGGAGATTTTTGGCATTGTAAAAGGTAGTTCAGAGTGGAGTTTGAGAGGAGGTGCTAAAAGGAGAAATATTCTCTAGATTGATGCTATTGTAAGCCCTTAGGGCATGTTTTGAAGTTTATTTTCTCTGTACTATTTGTACTAGCTTATTTTCTCAGTTAATATAATTTTCCCTTTCTGTTGGTTCCATTCTGTTCTTGGGTTGTGTCCCCATCAAATTTTGCTACCAAGGTGCCTTATTACAAGGTTTTCACCAAGGCACTCTTTCAATTTGTTCTTTTCTTCTTCTTTTTTTTCATTTTTTTGGAAGAAGGCAAGCTTTTTAGATAATATCCATGAAATGATAAACCATGATATGCCAAGGATTTAAAATGATATGCCCAAATATGTTGATAGGGAAAGGAATATGGAAGAGAAAAATGGAGGATAAGGCTTTATGAAAAGCGAGTGAGGTTGGAAGATAGGAGGAATAGGAAAATGACTAAAAAGGATATAAGGTAGAAGGATAGTGAATGGAAGGATTGTGAAAGGGTAGATGGAAAGGAAGGCAAGATCAATGTCAACACACACCTTGAAGGGTGGCGAGAGAATGGAGGAAATATAAATGAAGAAATACATGAAGGAATATGGTGAATGGATAAAAGAGGTTGTAGTTTAGGCACATGGAATGGAAGAATTCTTTTGGAAGAAGATGAAGTGGAAGTCTTTGGAAAATTTAATGTTAACTTCACTTGTTTCTCAACATTATACTCTTCCAAGAGAGACTAGAATCCATATAGCTGTGGGCTTTTCATTTCTTTTTGATAATTTAGAGAGAATATCTTCAATGATGGATTTTGGAACTCATACTTTTTTTTAGTTTTCTTTAAGATATCTCTTTTGACTTTATGCCTCTATGTCAATTAGAGGAGATATGGTGATCTTCTTTTTTAGACAGATTCATGTATTTTTTCTTTTTCTTGTATTGAACATTCAAGTTACTTCCAAAATACTTGGGGCTTGTGGAAGAAGAAGGAGGATATGACTAGTTTAGATGGGTGAGTGGATGAAAAGGATTCAAGGATATGCATCTATGTTGATCTTGAGGAAAGATAGGAGATGGAGGGATACAATGACCCAAGATGGATGATGAATTAGGAGAGTTAGGAGGGGAAAATGGAGGGACATAAGAACCCAAGATGGAAGGAAGACATGGACCACTCGGTATTGGTGGAGGAAGTCAAAGGACTGATGTGGAAGATGAGAAAGAGTAATTAATGAGTCCATCAACATCTATATGAAAACAAAGGACATCAACATCTTTAGAGTGAGCATTAGAATTTTCAATAGGATCGTGAGCATCTTGAATAAGAGTAACTTCTTTGGTAGGATTTTTTGGAGCTTGAAAAGACTTAGGAAGAGTAGAAAGTGGAAGCAAACATGGAATGGTAGAACAAGAAAATGGAGTACTTTGATCTTGACAAGTTTCTTTGGATAGAATAAGCATAAAAATTTGTTCACAAATTTTAGTAAGCTTGAGGGAAATAGTAGAAGTAGTGTCTTCATCATACTTAGGAGGTGGATAAGACATAGGATATGGAAGAGTGATATCTTGAAGGAGATGAAGGGGTAATGAAGGACTAGCTGAAGTGGGCATAGTAGACATAGCACCGAATGAAGGTTGAGGATCTTTAGTTTTAGAAGCATGAAAAGGGTTTTCATCCAAGTGTAGGTTAGCTTGAGTTTCTTTTAAAGGTCACCCTTGAAGATAACTATAGGGAACTGTATGAAAAGAATTAGGACCTTTTTTGATGGAATAATGTTGGATAGCTTTGAAGTTTTGGGAGATGCATAAGTATTGGAAGAAATGGAGGTATCAAGGAAACCATCACTTGACATAGGTTCATCAACATGATCTTGCTCAAGAGAAACATCTTCATTACATAAATCTTTAGGAATTTCAACATCAATGATTTTGTCATCAATAAGATCTTGAAATATACATTTCAATGCAATACAATCTTCATTTTTATGACCTTTGCATGTATGGTAGCCGCAATAGTGATCATCTTTCCACCAATAAGGTTTTACCTCAAGTTCATAAGGTGAAGAATATTTGTGTGGTAAAGTAAGGACCTTTTTTGCAACTAAGGTCTCAAGCACCATGTCATATGAAAATCCCAAAGGAGTAAAATTTTTCTCAAAAGTATATCTAGGACCATTTTTGTCATTCTCATCTTGGTCAAAGATGGGCCCATCATGAAATATTGGATAGTTCTCAAAGGATTTATTATTCACTTTCTCTCTCAAGAGGTCTTTGGATCTAGAATATGAAGATAATTGATGTCTTTGAATAGAAGATGTAGACCTTAAAGAATATGATTCACATTTATGTAATGGTCTTAAGGAAGATTCATGTAATGATGCTATCATTTTCTCTAGCATTTTCTTCATTTCGATCATGTGTCTAGGGAGACTAGCAGATAAGTCTTGATACTTTTTAATGATAAAGGAGATCTCATGATTATCTAGACTTGACTGAGGTTTAGTAGCATAGGGTTTGAAGCCCATAGTGGTATTGGGTGATAGGATGACCCTAAGAAATGTTGATACCAAACTAGGATAGAAAAAGTACTCACTTGTCCAAAAGAGATGTGATAAGATAGAATTTTGCAATAGGCATAAGCTAACACTACCATAGAGGTGCCCACAACTTTGGATGAATACCCTAGCACATATGGACCAAGAGGATTATTTACCCAAATTATAAATAATTAAAAGTTAATTTTGATGAAAGTTGATGGACAAGAGATTACTAAGACTCTCCAATCATAATATCAAAGAATCCAAAGGTATATCTTTCTCAACAAGGATGGTCTCTAACTCATCGATTCCAAACAAGGTCACTTGTGAAATCAAAGATCAATAATTCAAGGGGTCAAAGCACAATAACCCAAGTTTCAAACAAGCTTCTAACAATGGGGTAAGTAGCCTAATCTAAACTAGATCAACCTAGGGAGACTAGAAATAACAGGATAGCAAAGAAGTTTGATAATAAAGTTTTGACTCAAGAACTTAGATTTTATTTGTTTTAAATATCCAACTAGGTGTGATAAATTTTGAATCATGAACCAAGCATGCAAGATGGTAATCAAGAATTTCAAGCAAACATCTTTAGACAATGATCAAGGAACAAAGAAACCATGCACATGAACAAGAATAGTGTCATAGTATTAGTCTAATCCTTAAAATCACCACTATGTATGTTCTCAAAATATTTTCCAATCATGCACATAGTTCAAGAAAAGAAAAATTGGTAGCACTATGGTTCTTAGTAATTTTCAACTCTGTAGCATTTGCAATCTAGAGTGGGTGATGTTAATTTTGGAGTACCAAGCTTTTGACATATTTTGAGAATTTAATCAATTAGAGATACTAAGGAGATCCATAAACCAAAAAAAAGACTACACCCATGAGGATTTCCCTCACAAGGATATTTATTTAATGGTTTCTACTACCACATCAAAAATGACTATTACTTCTTGAGGTTTCATCCACATGGTTCACCTAATAAAAGTAATGTCCACTATGGCTAATCATCTCTAATCAAGAAAGACCCACAAAGTTGTACCATATGGGGATTTGGTTTAGATTCAAGGGTTCCAAGTTTTTGATGTGCCCAAAAGGGAATAGAGCATAATCATTTAGCATCTTCACCTTACCCAAACATAGAAAACAAAATTCTTTTACATGCTAATTTGAAATCACCTCACAAAATTTTTGGGAAAGCCAACAACAAACACCACCAATCTTAAAAGAGAAAGTACCAATGGATGTTGAGGACAAACCCAAGTGGAATAGTGAGATAATAACAAATATCCTTCCCTACCTAGAAGGGGATCTATCATAAAGAAGATCTTTGCATGTAAGGAAAGCGAATGAAACATGTTCCCTCAAGAACTTCACAAATAGTGTTCATAGGACCTAATTACTATGTGAAACACATATGCGTCAAAGTAAATCTAGATCTAATTTTAGAGCACCAAATGAATTGTGAATCTATGAAAGTATGTAAAAGTACTCAAGCCAAACACATGAGAGGGTTTATTTCATTTTCAAATCCAAATATTATAAAGATCAAAAAAAATACTTGGTAATCCTTGCGACACATATTTTCTCTATTGTACCTTTTGTTTATGCTTGAACACTCGCTTGCAACAAACAAAGAAACAAGCAAAACAAGAAAACATAAGATATGCAATATATATCCAACTTATGCAAAACTAGAGTTAGATATAGAAATTTGATTTTTAAGAGTGATGATAACTAGAAAATAACCCAAATGAAATCTCACATCATGCATTGATCCATGTAAAAATTAAATGCAAGCTATTCATTAAATGCCCTAACCTAGTCAACAAGATTGGAACTATATGATATGAATTTGGATTCAAAACCCTAAATATAGAAAAAAGACCCCTATTAGAAATTAGAGAGCTTTCCAAAAATGTCAGAATTTTGAAAAGATCTTTTCATTTGTGCCTTAGGGACCCATTTTGTCAAAATAGACCAGTTTTTGCAAATCAAATTATTGAGCCTTAATATGATCTTTAAAATAAAAACATAAAGAACCAATCCTATTTAGAATTTAGAGACCTTTCTAAAAATATAGACTTTTTCAAAAAAAATCTAATTTGTGCCCTAAAATGATTTTTCATAAAAATTAAGACAAAATTATAAAAAATAGAAAATAGCTTAGAAAAATCTAAAAATTTCACTAAAGCTTCTCTGATATGTCACTAACTTGCAAAAAAAATATTCAAATCAAAACATCAAGGTTTTTGGGAGATATGATAAAATCTTTAATATCTAGGGTTTTTTATCTCCAAACAAATCCACATAAGGAGCTTAGCTCCAAAAATATATAAAACTAACAAGTAAACGTGGGTATCCCCATAATGGGTGCCAAAGAATGTGTGCCTAAAATGTGAGCACACTTCTATGAGTCATTACATCCAAGATTTTTTAAGAATGAGGTATTGAATGGTGGCTTATAGCTCTCTACTCATGCAGTGAAAGGGTTTGTAATGGAGGCCCTCTGTTTCACCTAGTTTGTGCCCATGCAAGTACACCATGAATCAAGAGATTCAAAGATCAAAATATGCATGCAAACAAAGATGCAAGCTAATCTAAATGATAACAATGCAAAGTAATGCAAGAAATTAAATCTAATCTATGAAAGGAAATAGCAATACAAGATTAATCTATGAAAGAAAATATGGATCTAAGATAATATGGAAATGCAAGGATGGATCATGACGATGGAAGCCATGGATGCATGAGAGAAGAAGACAAGAAGATAGAAGTTCTCCACAAAAAGCTTTAATGCTCAAACTCCTCCAAAAATTGCTCTCCAAACCTGCAACATAACAATAGCATAATCGTGGGTGTCAAAAATGAAGAGAGGGCTCTCGCTTATAAAAAAGAATGGACGATTAAGATTAAGAGGCAATAAGATTTAATCAAGGGTGGAGAAAGAATGATCCGTATGAGACAAAATTTTACTAATGAGAAAAGACGAGGAAAATTAAATGGCATCCGACTTAGAAATATGTGCATTTAAGTGTAAAGGAAAAAAATTATTTATTTATTATTTATTTTATTCCCTTTTTCAATTGGGATTTTATTTAATTAAAAGGGAGAAAGTTCTTTTAATTAAATAGGAAATATTTAAATAAATTAAAAGAGGGGTTTTTCTCTTAATTAATTTTTTAAATCGATAAGAGGCCAAAGCTCAGGTTAATTATTATTTGTTGTGATTAATTATTTCAATTATTAGTTAAGCTTGAGTAGATTCAAACCCCCAAGACCTCACAATTAAGAGGCTCATAATTTACCATTGTGTTGTAGCAAAAATGGGTGAAAACTTTGATAGCATCATGGAAAACTACTTGAATCATTCAAAGAGAAGATGCAAAATAGATATAGGATACCTAAGAAACTTGTAGAAGACTACAAGGATGATATCTATTTCATGGTGGACTATGACAAAGTGTATATTTAGGTAGTCTGACCTAGAGTGGCATGGGTTAAGCCTCTAGAGTATGAGGTTACCATTGATGATACCAAATATATCATTGAGGCACTGCTAAATGAGCCTATAGATCCTAAAGTACCTTATTTTGGAACTTATGAAGAAGCCAAGGCAAGAATAGAACTTGAAATTAAGCTTCCTCAAGTAGTTGACCAAGGAAGAAAGAGGATATCAAAACTAAGACAAGCAAGTTCTACTCTCCTACTAATAAAAGGAAAAGGTGATGATGTGGAAGAAGATGATGCAGAGGATAAAGATGAGGAAACCAAATCTAAAGAAGAAGAGCCTATAAGGAAGAAAGGTAAGGTTATCATAACCAAACTTGCCAAGACATCCCCTATTGTATTCACAAGAAGAGCACAAAAGTCGAGGAAGAAATTGAAGTTAGGTGAAGAGGATGTTGAGTAGATTATCTTCAAAAATCTTGCACCTGCACTTCAAGAAAGGTTAAAGAAATTGGAAGAAGGAACTAGCATGGCATGTTTCAAATTCTACAAATATGAATCAAGGAATACAGATGAGAAAAGACAAATTGAAGATACTATTATGAAAAATTTGGGAAAATGGAAGTATTCTCTTGATGGGTTTACTCAGCAAATTCCTAATGAGCTTATGCAAGAAATCAAGTCTAGATAGGAGCATGTAAATAGTACTACAAAAGACATCTTCTAATAGACTCTTAGGTAATTCATGCCTATATGCATAAAATGTGAGCACACTTCTGTGAGTCATTATATCCAAGGTTGCTCAAGAATGAGGTCTTGAATGGTAGTTCATAGCTCTCTATTCATGAAGTGTAAGGGTTTTTAATGGAGGCCCTCAATTTGACCTAGTTCTTGCCCATGCAAGTACACCATGAAACAAGAGATTCAAAGATCAAAATATGAATGCAAATGAAGATGAAAGATAATCTGAATGATAACAATGAAAAGCAATAAAAGAAAGGAAATCTAATCTATGAAAGGAAATAACAATGCAAGATTAATCTATGAAAGGGAATATGGATCTAAGCTAATATGAAAATGCAATGATGTATCATGATGATGGAATTTGTGGATGCATGAAAGAAGAAAACAAGAAGATAGAATTTCTACACAAAAAGCTTTAATACTCAAACTCCTCCAAAAATCACTCTCCAAACCTATAGCATAACAATAGCATAATCGTGGATGTCAAAAATGTGGAGAGGGCTCTCCCTTATAAATAAGAATGGATGATTAAGATTAAGAGGCAATAAGATTTAATCAAGGGTGGAGAAAAAATTATCCATGTGAGAAAAAATTTCACCAATGAGAAAAAAGGAAGAAAATTAAATGGAATCCCACTTAGAAATATGTGCATTTAAGTGTAGAGGGAAAAAGAATTTATTTTATTTCCTTTTTCAAGTGGAATTTTATTTAATTAAAAGGGAGAAAGTTATTTTAATTAAATATAAAATATTTAAATAAATTAGAAGAGGGGTTTTTCTCTTGATTAATTAAATGTGGATTAATTATTTAACTAAAAGAGAGGTTTTTTTTTTTAATTAAATAAGACTATAGATAAAATGATCAAACCTTAGGAAATGTTCAAATAATTGAATTAATTACAATTTGATCAAAGAAATTGATTTGAATTGATTTAATATAATATTGCAAACCATTGATTCATGAAATTTGATAAATTGAATAATGGGGGCCCATAGTCTAGGTGACCATTTTAGGGTGCATCAATGTCGAGTCCCAATGAAAAGGAGGAAAAAGAATCCTTGAAGGAGAATGAAAAAAAGTTCACTCTCAAGATGAACACATGCATGATACTTCTCAAAGACATAGAATATATAGTGAGGGCAGCTACAAACACATGGAAGAACACCTACAAACTGCATCAACCTAGTGATTTTTGTTCATGTTAATGACAAAGAGGGTGATGAAGATGAGGAAGAGAATATAGAAATAAAAGATGATGAGATTGATGATGTCAATCTAGATGATGAGGATGAAGAATGGGAAGCTATTGGAGGAAGTCATCGAGAGATTCAAAGCATTGAGGAAACTGATGCAAGAAGGTTGCAGCAGAAGTAATGGCCTCATTTCCTCATTCTTTGAGAAAAGCCTTAGTTCAATCTAGCTCAAAGAAATATTTGTTGTGGGTACCAGTGAAACACCAAGAACCTAACCAAGCTCAGGACCTATTTAGATGAGTATTTTGTTGATTGATGATGTAGGGTGCTCCCCTTAACACCATAAACTCATATCAGAAACAAAAGAAACAACAGCCAATTCAAGAACAAAATATGGACTTCTTATTTGCGCCACAAATGAAGAATTAGAAAATTCTCAAGTACAATATGCTAACCCACATGGGCACCTTCATTACAATAATCTACAAGACAAGATGTGAAGTATCACCCAGAGCTGTCATAGACAATGTTCAGACCTTTCTTAAATAAGCAATTTTATGCTGCCTGGGAAGGTTCTAGACATTGAAACTTAATCCCTAGGGCCAATAGACCCAAAAAATACACATAGAGTCAACCAAATACATCTTTGACAATTATTTTAGATATTTCAGGTAGCTCAAGTTTGAAAGGCCATAACTCACAAACTGTTCCTCTGATTGGCTATTATAACCACTTTTTGGAAACACCAACTCCTAATCTATAGGCTCAAAATCATGCTAGCAGCTTTCATCAAGTTTTTATACCTCATCAAGGCACTCTAAGGCCTCCAATGGTGAGCCTAAATATTTTTCTACAAATTTTTTCACTAAAAATCTACAATAACTTCTCTAATACTTAAGCTGGAGCAATGAGATTTTTATGGTAGGCTTATATCACTAAAATGAACCTTCTTGTAGAAAATGAGAACATTCTGAGCTCATATGAAAAACTTACTAAAAATAGTAAGTTCTTATAAATATTAACCACCTTGTCTACTAGTCCTTATTAAAATAGAAAAGACTGAAAATAAAATATTTTTGGGTGATGCAAGATTGCCCTTGCACCCAGGATGCTCCTGCATCAGACACCTGGGGTAATTTGAGAAGTGACCCCATCACATCTTAAGTGTTCAGAGGAAAACCAAGATGGTTAACCTCCTCCTTTTCTATCCATGATGAATCCTCAATTGGTCTCCCTTTCCATTTGACTAGATATTCCTCATAAGTTCTATTTTTGGTACTTTTTCCAACACAACTTTCTAGTATCTCCTTTGTAGCTAAACTAGCTACTGAAATGCTCCACTGCACTTCTGCAACTTCATCTCCATCACCTCCTTCATAATACTCTATCAAATCTAAAATATTAAATACTGGCAAAATATTCAATTCAGCAGGAAAATCCAATTCATATGCATTGCCAAAATCATGCCTCTTCACTATCTTGCATGGTCTAAACTTCTTCATCTTCAACTTATTATATGTACCCACTAGAAAATGCTCCTTTCTCAAATGAACCATGACTTCATCTCCAATCTAAAATTCCTTATATCTCATTTTCACATCTTCCTTAGCCTTATACTATGTATTCATCTTTATGATGTGCTTCCTCACCTCCTCATAGATGTTCTTCAAATGTTCAACAAAATCTTCTACTTCAGCACTACTTATCTCTCCTTTATCCAACTGCCTCAGTTCAGAAGAATTTCTAGGACTACTCTATAGACACCTAAAATTGTCCAAATACACCTTTTCCTGACCAATTAAATAGATATTTATTATTTACTTAATTGTAGTCTCATCCTACCTTTAATTAAATAAATTTACATTTATTTAATTACATTCGTCTTTCCTTGATTTAAATAAATTTAGGTTTATTTAATCCTAGCCTATTTCCCCTCATCCCACTTACATCTTAACTCATTCACTTTAATTAAGTAAAGTACTTCATTTGCTTAATTAACCCCTTTTAATCCCACTTGAAATTAAATATTAAATTTAATCCTATTTGAGCACATGGCTCCTAACTTTAACCCTCACCCAACCTCCCTTTTCTAACCTAACTCATCCTTCTAAACCTACCCACTTACTTTTTCTAATCATCTTGATAATCCCCTTTTAATCTTAAGTATGTGCTCACACATGTGTGAGGAACACTCACACTTCCCACACCCATCACACTTCTCACACCTCTTATGTATTTGTCCCCCTTCACATGAGAATCAAGGTGACTCACACATGTGTGAGAAGCCATGCTTCTCACACCTCTTACACCTGTTATTTACCCATCACATCAAAGGTTGCTCACACATGTGTGAGCATCTTTTCCCCTTTGAATGGTCAAAAATCATAATCCACATGGAGTCCACTTGACCTCCACCTTATGGACACCTCATTGATCCTGAGAGATCCTAGCCCTTTTTCTTGAATTGAATCTCATCTATCCATTTCATCTCATTTCCTATAAAAGGAGAGCCCTCTCCTCATCTCTATAATCACTATCTAGCCCATCATTATGCTACAAGATTTGTGAGCAACCACATCCCACAACAATGAAGTTATCAACAACTTGGTGATTTTATGAGGTTTGCATTAGTGCTATTTAACTCTTTGGATTTCATGTCTTCATAATTTACATGTTGTCTTTTATATTTGAGGTTTGCATGAATATGTAGAAATAGACTTTAGTTGCTTATTGTTTATTTCTTTGTTACATTTTATGTAATACATTTTGGCATGCCCAGTGGGACCCACTTCATAGGTTCAAACTAACCATCTAATGTATTTTTGAATTTATTTGTGATTTTTCAAGCTTGTAGGTTGAAGAAGCACTTAGAGATCAAATTTTAGGAGAAGTCTCAAATCAAGCCAAAAAGCCCATCATTGTGCTTGAAGCACATAAGAGAAGTCTTTTTATATATAACACTATATCTTTCTTATTTATCTATTTCCAAGTTATAGAAGCATATATACATTGAAAAAATTATTATTATTTTTAAATCTCTATGTTTGTTGACAAAATAAATAGATTTTTTTTTTAAATTTTGTTTTATTTTATTTTATCTTGTTTATGTTTTATTTTTTTTATCATTTATATAAATATATTAACAATATAAATATATATTCTAACATATATATTTATATAACATATTTATAAAAGTTGTAAATATATATATATATATATATATATTGGAAAAATTCTAAGTAGGAGAAAAATTTAAAAATTAAAATTAAAAAAATAAAAATAAAAATAAAATTTAAATTTTTTTTGTTTGTTGAAAGCGCCACCACCTGTGGCACCCATGAGCACCGCCCCTACACCACCTTTGCTCCTATGGCCATTGCGCCTCTACTTGGCCCTCTCTCCTTCTCTGTTCCCCCCGGTGCCACCTCCCCCACTCAACCGTTGCACCCTCATGCAACTCTTCCTTCGCCTGCAACCCTCTTTCCACATAGCTCCCCTCCGCTCCATCCACGCCATCTCCCCTCTCTACCCACCTGCAACCCTCTTTCCATGTGGCTCACTCTACTGCTGACCCTCCCTCCTTGCTTGGCCCTACTCCTCTACCCTCGCCACTCAATCCCATCACCTACTCCCCACTGCTAAACCCATTGCCCACTACCTCCTCCCTATGCCTTGTAACTTCTACTTCCCTCTACCGAAACCCCTACGCCTTCGCCACCACTACTTGTCTCCTCCCTTACCATTGCTGAAAACCCTACTCTACCCTACATGTACATCTTCATCTACCTCCACCACTTATATCCCCTCTGCCCAACTGTGACTCCTCCCTTCTCGCCACTCCCTACACTTCCTACAGCCTAGCTTCTCATCTACCACACAACCCCTCCTTCATGTGGGTAGTGGCATCTTCTATCATTGCAAATAATTTCCTATGTTGGTAACATTTTTTTTAGCAAATTTTAATGGTTTTTTAATATCATTTGAGGTTTGATTTTAATACCAAAAGTCTTCTTTTAGTTTGCTAATTGTACTTCGTTTGATATTATTATTGAGTTGCCATATGTTTGATGTGAAGAAGAACTTGCTCTTGTAATGCTATGATAGTTTTTATGATAATATACATAACCAAGTGGTGATGGTGACATAACCCGAACTTAATTTGGTTTGTTATTGAGAGCATTTGCCCCACCCACGTGGCCTTCTCTAGTGTTGCCACATGGCAACCACTTAGGATTCCAACCACGTGGCATTTTATCCATGTTAGCTGACATTTTTCTTTTCTTTTTTTAAACAAAAAAAAATTCTATGGTATCCATATAACCATCAAATATAAGCCTACAGGTTGTAAACATCATCACTGCATAAGCATTCCACATGCTCTTCTAGACCATAAGAAGCAGCATTCAATTTTTTGCTCATAACTTGAGCATCTGGACTCTATTTTAAAAAAATAAAATATTGTTGAAAAGCTAATTCTGAGCCCGCCATGATGGTGTTGGTTTCATTAGATTTTGATGCTATTTAGAAACTTTTTTTTTTGGTCAAAGACCAAACCTTTTTGTTAACATTTTCATTGCAGGATTATTCCATGTTTGTCATAAATTTTTGATGCCCTAACTTGTGGTCTTGTAGGGATATTTTCTCACTCATGTATTGAGGGTTGGAGAGTTCTAGAAATCACTAACCATATTGCTTGTAGTTTTTGCTTTAAATTTTTTTTGGAATGAACTTGTATGCTTAAACACTTGTCTTTGAATGCATGGTTAAAGCTAAAACATTTGAACTCAATATTGAAGGCATAGTTAATTGAACAACACCTTTGATTTGGAATGCATGTTTCAACACAATCTTGAGTACCATAAAGAAATTGAACATTTTAGTGGAAAGGATGATAGCACAATCTTGCATGTCTAAGGATCAATGAACATTGCAATGCATATTTCAATTTGGTGCTTAAAATGAACAATCACTCAATCTTGAATGCATAATGGAATTGATTCTTTCCTTATCAATTTTTCTTATGTTGATGACGCTCAATTTACTTATGTGGGTGAACTCTCAATTTTTATGTTGATGACATTGTGAAGTTGGAAAGAACATTGTATGCTATATACATGTGTGTCTTCAAAGTAGATTACAAAACCTAAAGCTTCATTGGGAAAGAACAAGTGTCTTTTAAACCCCAAGGCCACTTATGTATTCTCTCCTCTCATGCCTTTGGGTGATCTTGAGTGCACAAGAAATAAGTGGTCTTGTTTTTCTTTTTTTTTAGGAGGCTTGCTTGGGGATTTCATCACCCCTTGGGATGACCTCAACTCCAGTGTTCTAGTGAAGATAAAAATCAAGAGGTGAATCAAAAGACACCTCTCTTGAAAGTAAAATCTTGTCACTCTTGGCTAAGCCCCAAAGAACTTTATACCTTTGGGAAGTGAAGGAGGAGATTTGGGTTACTATCTCCCTCCAGCTGTGTGGCATTATTTTCTTTCATCTATAGATTTTGGCCTCACATACCTTGCATATATCAAGGACACCCTCTAGTTGATCCTTGTACATCCTAGTTGAAACCTTATAGTATTGTTGGTGTGTTTGACATTTTTGAGTGTTTGAAACCCTCCCCAGTTGAAGGGGACACAGTGTCTACACTTATCTTGTATATATTTCATTATTTGATTTTGCATCTCAAATTTGACAAGGCTAGAACATCATATAACATATAAACCAAAAAAAATCATAAAAATTCAAAAATCAAAAAAATAAGTCTTGGTTTTAGTCCTCTTAGTCAAGTTGTCCACATCATTTTCACATCACTTCTTCTTTCCATCAAATTCATTTCCCTCATGTATCTCTTGTCTTAATCATTCAAACCATTCCTTGATGTCTTAATCATCTCTATTTGTCCAAATCATTTCCTCGTCTTCCTAATCATTCCATCTAATTCCTAATCTCCATCCTAGTCATGTTTCATACTCCACATCACACTTTGATTCCCTCATCCAATGCTTCATACTCATGATTCTCAATCATATTCATTGTCAAATTTAGTCATTTCTAATCACTTCTTAATTTAATCCATTTACATCTTCATCCACACTCAATCTTTCTAATTTCATTCATTCATGCCTTCTTCTAATTCAAATTTACATCAAATCTTCTACTTTGGACATAGGAGCACTATCATAAACATTGGACTTTAATTCAAATTCCACATTCCCTTGTTTACAATATCATAAGGTTTTTATCAAAGCTATAGCAAACATTCTTCCAATATCAAATCAGATCTAATCCAATCAATATTGAGTCAAATCCAATTCAAATCAAGTCAACACAAAGTCCAAAATTTCTCCTAGTCCCAAGTTCATATTCCATCCACCATCAAATCTTTCATCACTCTTCATCTAATATCTATGGATAAGAATCGGCTTAATCAAATGGTTGATGATCTTTAAAGGCAATATGGAGTTATACGTCCCTTTCAACCTACATATCAAATCCATCCTCAAAAATCCATATCCAACTCTAATCCATCTCATGTTCATTATTCTTCTACCTTTGACAAGGGAAAACCACCTCATTATCCCTCACCCACATACGATTCCATTCATAGCGCACACAATGCCTCAAGCAAAAATGCCATTGCCAAAGAAATTGAGGAACTAAAGAATTTTATCTTCAGCCTAGCAAATCAATAGAAAAATTCCACCTTCCATTCCATATGTCCTCTTCCCACATGTTTCAAAGACCATAGTCCTCATGTCCCATCCAACCCAAATCCTCCATGTAATTCCCCATACTCTGAGCTTAATGTCAAAAACCATCACCCCAATCCCCTACCCATACATCCACCTACACACAATCCTAATCCTCCAAAAACATCATCCCCACCTCATAATAGCTTTTTCTCACTCAAATTCTTGTCTATGTATAAAATTAAAAATAAAGTGATCTAATCACCCAAAGTCATACCCCCAATTTCATCTCAAGACCTTCCTCCAAAGCATGACATTATAGATTCCTCTTCTCCTCCAGATCCAAGCATTTATGCATCCCATCATGCCCTTATCCCTCAAGATCCACTTATCCCTCTTAGTCCATCTGATGATCCCCTTCCTAATCAAGATCAAGACATTCCATGTATCACACACATTACTGATTTTATTTTATCTCAAGAGTTAGCATCCATAGATCCTCCACTTCATGAAGATGCTCCTCCCACTCCATCCATTAACAATCCTCCATGTCAAGATCAAATCACTCCATCTCATGGTTACATTCCCTCTACTCCATTATATGATTATATTCCATCTCATGATCCACTCATTCCACTACATGATCCTCTTTTAAGTCAAGATCAAAGTACCCCTTCATTTTCCTTTCATGATCCCACTCCATCTCAAGATACTAGAATCCCTTATAATCCCCCTTGTGAACCTAATCTTCCACATGATCCTATCACACCTATACAATCCACTCATGAACCCCATATACATGGACCCGCATCTTGTGTTGAAAATAATAACTATCCCATTAAAGAAATAATGTCTCAAGATGTTGGTATGCCTTCCACTCCTTTGAAATCCAAAGTTACTCATTTCAAACCTAAACATTCTCTTCATCCATATTCCAAGTCCATTTTGGGTCCCTATAACCATATTCCCGTTCCTTCCTCACTTCCATCCATTTTGGGTCCTTATGTTCCATAGCCAAACCCTTCATCCCCTCCATTGCATTTTGGGTTCTTACATACATCCATCCACCATATCCATGTTTTTCCCTTCATCTCCTCATGCTCCTAAGTAATATCAACAAAGGCACATATCCTTGAATTCCCTATAAAATTCACCATCCATACACTCTCCACCCCATTTATCTTCATGCACCCATACCATGGCCAATGGAAGCAAATTGGATGCGAAAGAAAAAGAGAATAAAGCAAAAAATCTACAAAAGCCCAAGGATCAACCTATCCCCTCTAAAAGACATGTCCAAGAAAATAAAAATACGATCCAAAATAGAACTAAAAGGCTACAAAGGCTAAAAATCAAAAATGCAAGAGTTTTGTGGATCCCAAAGCTACTTAATGTAGCAATGAATCTCAAAGAAAGATTCAAAATGGCATCTAATTTTTCTAATCCAAAGGCTTCCCTCATTCATAAATCATCCAAGCTTCCATTTTCCAAATCCATTTTGTGTCCTTATATACCCAAATCCACCATCCTAAATCCATCATCTCCTTCATCCATTTTGGGCCCCTATATCCCAAAACCCACACTTTCTCCTACATATCCTCCAAAATTTCCTCCTTTCCATCACCCTTCAAGGTTTGTGTCAATGATGATCTTTCCACCTCATTCATCCACCCATTCACAAGTCTTCCAACCTAGCATCCATCAACCATGTCTTCCTCCTAACCACTTGACCCCCTTAATCCAAATTTTTTCATAACTCATTGTCCTCCATTCAGTATCCTACCAATATCTATGAGAAACTAGTACAAATTCCTTGAAAATAACAAAGAACAATAAATAGATATCAAGGGATTGCATCCATGCAACTAGTTGCTTGATTCCTCTCTTTGTTTTCGTTATCACATATCCATTATCTTCCAATTCCACTTATCCTTCCAGTCACTTTTCCTCTTCCACTTGCACTCTACACTAGGGGCAAGCTCCATCCATAATGCATTGCCTTATATATCTCCCATATTCCTATCTACCATTTGTCATCATTTTCCATCTCTAATTTTGACTATCCTATTCCTTCCATCCATATGCTCACTTGACATATCCCTTGTGCATTATCCACACATTATCCTATATACTCCCATAATCCTTTCACATCTTTGATCTTGAATTTCTATCCATATCTTGCATCCCATAGTCCTTGTCATGTTCATTTCATCCATTTTCCATCCATACTCCTACATACTTCCATCCTTCCTTCATATGTCCTTGATCTTGGTTATCCCATCCATCCCATCCACTTCATATCCCACATGTTATCCATATCATTATCCCTTTTTCATACGTTCCCTCCCATATCCCTTATTCATTTCACTTTCATACCCATGCTCGTGATCACTATTAGAGGCACAATACCAAAATGTTCATACATGCTTTAGAAGAGCACATGCCTTCTCTTCCTCCATACACTAGCCTTTGTACCACCTTTCCATTTTTATGCATCCTTTCCCACCATATTTTCTTCCATTTTCCTATCCTTTGTATGGGGCATATGGATTCCTTTGACACATGGTCCTTGACTCTACATTTTTTGATATCATATCATTTGGCCCCTCATATCCTTTCACCATTCCTTTCATCCATCGACTCACATTGCTTTTCCTCCATTTACCATGCCTTGGCTCTCCCTTTTCATTGGTCCCAATCTATTCTATCCCACATTTTTTCATATCACATTCAATCTCATTCTTCCACCACTTCAATAAAATTCATTTATCCTCTAATTTAATCAATTTTCCCTTCTTCTAATCCTTTCACATCAAATCACTTTATATTCTACTCTAATCATTCTTCATCCTATCAACATCATTCTTCCAATCTCATCCAAGTTAATTCTTCCAATTGCATTTCAATTCAATATATCCATCAAAATCTCCATAAAATCAAAAACATCAAAAAAAAATCTCAATGTGCAATCAATACTAATCCAATCAATCTAATCTTGTAATCTTGTACATCAATCCTTAATCAATTCATCAACTTGACCCAATTAGTTGCTAATCCATTAACCATATTCAAACATCATCATGGGATGTTTCCTTCCCAATCCTTAGATGTGCATTGTGCTTATCATTGACTTTTTCATCCTCAATTAATCATCATCAATCAATCCATTAATTGGTTTTCAACTTGACTAGGGGCAAATTTTGATCAGCTTTTGGTTTATTGTGCATGATTTCTTGTTACTTGTATGCATTAGTATTTTTTGCATTTATCATGGTCTTTGCATCCTATTGTCCCTAGTAATCATGGTCTTCCATATCATGGTTTCATAAGGAATATGGTTGTATTAAACCCCTTTTTATCACGTACTTGACACATTGTCATCTTGGTTCCTCATACCTTGGTGCATAGTGTTAAATACAATATCAAACTTAGGTTGTTCTGACCATTGTAGCATAACATTATCAATCTTTTCATTTTCCCCTCCCTTCCATACTCCCATCCATTTCAAGAGAACATTTGTATTCTCCTAACCTGCATGTCCTCTCAAGGGGACATACCATTCCACCTTCTTCATCCTTCCTCATCCTTCCATGACTAGGGCATCATGCTACTAGTCTTATCCTTCCATCCACTATATTTTTTTTTCTTTGATATAACATTACTAATGCTATATCAAAGAGGGGAAAAATGTAGACACCTAAAATTGTCCAAATACCCCTTTTCCTAACCAATTAAATAGATATTTATTATTTACTTAATTTTAGTCTTATCCTACCTTTAATTAAATAAATTTACATTTATTTAATTATATTCGCCTTTCCTTGATTTAAATAAATTTAGGTTTATTTAATCCTAGCCTATTTCCCCTCATCCCACTTACATCTTAACCCATTCACTTTAACTAAGTAAAGTACTTCATTTACTTAATTAACCCCTTTTAATCCCACTTGGAATTAAATATTAAATTTAATCCTATTTGAGCATATGGCTCCTAACTTTAACCCTCACCCAACCTCACTTTCTTAACCTAACTCATCCTTCTAAGCCTACCCACTACTTAATCCCACTTACTTTTCCTAATCACCTTGCTAATCCCATTTTAATCCTAAGTGTGTGCTCACACATGTGTGAGGAACACTCACACTTCTCACACCCCTCAAACCTCTTATGTATTTGTCCCCCTTCACATGAGAATCAAGGTGTCTCACACCTCTTACACCTGTCATTGACCCATCACATCAAAGGTGTCTCACACATGCATGGGCATCTTTCCCTCTTTGAATGGTCAAAAACCCTAATCCACATGGAGTCTATTTGCCCTCCACCTCATGGAAACCTCATTGATCCTGAGAGATCCT
Source organism: Cupressus sempervirens (assembly GCA_028749045.1). Classification (NCBI taxonomy): domain Eukaryota; kingdom Viridiplantae; phylum Streptophyta; class Pinopsida; order Cupressales; family Cupressaceae; genus Cupressus; species Cupressus sempervirens. The sequence goes on along the minus strand of CM053788.1, from coordinate 241,630,468 downwards.
AGCCCTTCATCTTGCATTGAATCTCAACTATCCATTTCATCTCATTTCCTATAAAAGGAGAGCCCTCTTCTCATCCATAAGCACTATCTAGCCCATTTTTATGCTATAGGATTTGTGAGCAACTACATCCCACAACAATGAAGTTATCAACAACTTGGTAATTTTATGAGGTTTCCATTAGTGCTATTTTGAATAAGTTAAACTCTTTGTATTTCATGTCTTCATTATTTACATGTTGTCTTTCATATTTGAGGTTTGCATAAATATGTAGGAATAGACTTTAGTTGCTTATTGTTTATTCCTTTGTTACATTTTATGCAATACATACTCCCATATACAATCTGGAATGGTGATTTACCAGTACTCCTATTGATAAAATTATTATATGAAAATTATGGCTTTGGTAAAATCATATCCCATCCTTTTGGTTTATCTCAAACCAAGCATCTCATCAAATTTCTCAAACAGTGATTCATAGTTTATGTCTATCCATCAGTCTATGGATATGATGTGATGAACTAAACTTCAAATCTATCTTCAACTTCTTCCACGATGTATGCTATAAATACCCAACAAATTTGGCATCTCAATCTGAAACTGTACTCTTCAACAGACCATGTAATCTCACCACTTCTCTGAAAAACAACTCTGCTACATGAACAACATCGCTAGCCTTCATGCAAGGAATAAAATGTGCCATCTTTGAAAACCTGTCAACCACCACAAAAATGGAATCATGCCCACGTTATGTCCTCAATAATCCAAGAACAAAATCCATGTTGATATCCTCCCATGGTTTCTCTGGTATAGGTAATGGCTGATATAATCCTATATTCTGCTTCACTCCTTTTGCCATCTAACATACTCTACAACTTTGTACAAACTTCATTACATCTTGTTGTAGTTGTGGCTAGTAGTAATTTTCTAAACTAAAGCTATGGTTATATCTCTACTAAAATTTCCATCCAATCCTCCACTATGCTTCTTCTTGATGAGATTCTCTCTCATTGAACTTCTGGGAATGGACAACTGGCTTCCTTTGAACAACATATTCTCCTGGATCATGAAATCCAACCACTTTGGCCTATCAAGTGTAACAGATTTTGTACAAGCCTTCCACATTTCACCAAAATTAGGATCATCTAGATACAATATACTGAGTTCCTTGAACTCAACCACCTATATTTACATTTCAGTCAGTAAAAGTTATCTTTTACTAAGAGCATCTACGACTTTCTTAGACTTCCCACTGTTGTGTTTCAAAACAAATGTATAACTCTACAAAAATTTAACCCACTTTAAATTCCTTTGATTCAATTTTCCCTGACTATTCAAATATTGCAAAGCTTGAGGATTAGTATACAAAAAAAACTCCTTATGAAGAAGATAATGTCTCCACTTCTTCAATGCTTGAACTATAGTATAAAATTCTTGATCATAAATAGAATATTTTCTATTTGCATCATTCAACTTCTCAGTAAAATTTCCTGGCTCAAAACAGCTCCTATTATAGTACCACTAGCATCACAATCTACTTGAAACACCTTGTTAAAATTAGGAAGTGCTAAAACAAGCTACTCAGTAACTTTTTGTTTCAACATATCAAAACTCTTATCCTCTCCTACAATCCAGTTAAACTCTTTCCTATCCCCTCTCATTGTTTTAGTCTAGGGTCCACAAATACTACTAAAAATTCTTATGACCTTTTTGTAAAATGTAGCTAGTCCATTAAAAGATCTTTCCTCTATTGAACTCCTTGAAGTAGACCATTCAAGGATAGCCTTCACTTTTTCTAGGTCCTTTTTCAGACATTCTCCTAAAACTACAAATCTCAGGTACACCAACTCTTTCTTTACAAAGTTGCACTTCTTCAGGTTTATTAGAAATTTTTCTTTCCTTAACTTATCAAACACCTTGTAAACATGAATCAAATGATCCTCTAATGTCTTACTAAATATTAGTATATCTTCTAGGTAAACAATAACAAACTTACACAAACTTACCCAGAAACTCCTTCAATACCTCATTCATGAGCCTCATAAAGGTGCTTGGTGCATTGGTTAGCCCAAAAGGCATGACTAACCACTCATATAGTCCTTCACTTGTCTTGAAAGTAGTCTTCCACTCATCACCTTCTCTGATACAAATTTGATGGTACCCACTCTTTAGATCTATCTTTGTGAAATACTTAGCTCCACTCAAATAGTCCATAATATCATCCATCCTTGGCAATGGAAATCTATACTTTATTATGATCTTGTTGATAGCCCAAGAATCTATGCACATCCTCCATTCTCCATTCTTCTTTGGTGCTAATATTGTCGGTATAGCACATGGACTCAGACTCTTTCAAATCAACCCCTTTTTCAATAACTCATGAACTTGCCTGTTCAACTCTTCACTTTCTATTGGTGTCATTCTGTGCACTACCTTGTTTGGAAAACTAGCTCCTAGAACCAAATCCATCTGGTGACTGATCTTCCTCATTAGGGGAAATCCATCAAGTACATTATCAGATACAATATCAAAAAATTCTTCCAACATATCTGCAACTTCTGTAGATACCTCCTCTACTTCTTCCTTACTATCTTTAGGAATTATAGCAAAACAAATTTTCTCATGTTTCATACCTTCAAGAAACTCTTTTCTATCAAAAAAACATATTCTAGTAGCACCACATACCTTTTCTTCTTTATCCTCCAATGGCTTCAACTTATGTTTCACTCATTCCTTAGTTAGAGTATAGGTATTTGCTCACCCATTGTGTATAGCATGCTTGTCAAACTACCATGGCCTACCTAGCAACATATGACATATTTCCATAGGTATGATATCACATAGTACCTCATCCTAGTAGCTTTCAATCTTGAACGTCACTGAGCACTACTCATTGACCATAATCTTGGGGTCATCTTGCACCCAAGCAATTCAGTATGGATGCGGGTATTTTTGTCTCTTATGCTTCAACTTGGTGACTATCATTTCTGACACCAGATTATCAGTACTTCCACCATCAATGATCACATCACAATACTTATCTTTACATTTGCACCTTGTGTAAAATAAGCTCCTTCTTTGTTCAGGTTCATTCTCACCACTCAGCAGGACTCTTCAATTAACTAGGACTTCTCCTCTTTCAACATCTTTAGAATGTAAGGATTCAGCATCTTCATCAACATGTGCAACTCTAGCGTGGCCTTTTGTTCTTCTATTGAACCAAACTCAGCTCATCCTAAATGCTAGGCCTTAACCCATTAAGATAATCAGTGACTTTCTCCTTATCAGCTTCTACATAGTTGATTCTAATGAGAACTCGGTAGAACTCTTCAGTACACTTTTGAATAGATTTTCTTGCTTTCTTCAACCCTTGCATCTTCTTCAATAGATCAAGCTCATAATCCATGGAAATGAATTGTTTCTTTAGTTTATCTTTCATCCAATCCGATCTGGTGATTTTGTCTTGTCCCCTTCTATTTCACTCCAACTAAACCTCTTACCACCAGATCTTTGCATGTCCCTTCAGTTTTGTCTTTGCAAACTTGACCCTATTACGATCTTTGATATCTTCATATTCAAAGTACTCCTCTAGTTCATTGATCCAATCAATCAACTCCTTTGGATTAAGATTTCCCAAAAATGTGGGAACTTCAAACTTAGGTCTTTTGCAATTCTTGGAGATGGCCTTAAAAAGCCTCTCTTCTATTAGGTTTAGAATTGTCACTTTTTGGCATTTTCTTCTACTTCATCCTCATCCTCACTTTTATCTCTTATAGGAAGTTTTTTCCTCTTTGCATTTGTTCTTCCAATGCTTGCATTTTCCTTTAGAGGGATTGGAAACCCTCAAGTGTGACACCTCCAGCTCTTCCACCATGCTCTCTTTGTGTAGGAATTTTCATGTTTCCCCTAAAACCCTAGTGTAAACTACCTCACAATTGGTAATATATCTACACACTCAGCCCAAACCACAATCTTGGTGCAAACTACCTCATAGTTGGTGATCTGTACACACACTCAAGAACTCTAGCTTTGATACCACTTGATGCAGGGTGCTCCCCTTAATACCATAAACTCAAAATAGAAACAAAGAAACAACATCCAAGGTGAAAACAAAATATAGACTTCTTATTTGCATTGCAAATATGAAATTACAAAATTCTCAAGTACAATCTACTAACCCACATGGGCACCTTCATTACAATAATCTACAAGACAAGCTGTGAACTATCACCCAAAGCTATCCTAGACAATGTTAGGGTCTTTCTTAAATATACAATTTTATGCCACCTGGGAAGGTTCTAAACATTGGAATTTAAAACCTAGGGTTGAAAAACCCTAATAATACACATTGAGTCAGCCAAATACATCTTTGACAATTATTTTAGATATTTCGGGTAGCCCAACTTTGAAAGGCCATAACTCACAAACCGTTGCTCTGATTGACTATTATAACCACTTTTTGGAAATGCTAGCTTGTGATCTATAGGTTTGGAACCATGCTAGCGCCCTTCCATTGAGTTTTTAGACCTCATCCAGGCAATCTAAGGCTTCCAACGGTGAGCCTGAATATTTTTTTGCAAACTTTTCATCAAAAATCTGCAATAACTTCTCTGATACTTAAACTGGAGCAATGAGATTTTTATGATAGGCTTATATCTCTAAAATGAACCTTCCTATAGAAAATGAGAACATTCCAAGCTCATATGACAAACTTACTAGAAATAGTAATTTCCTATAAATAGTAACCACCCTATCTATTAGTCTTTATTAAAATAGAAAAGACTGAAAATAAAATATTTTTGGATGATGCAAGATTACCCCTACACCCACGATGCTCCTACATCAATTGAAGTAACTAGCACTTCATCTATCAAGTAGCAAGTGCCTCCATCATCGGGTTTAATCATGAAGAAACAAGGTATTTATACCATTAGTGTCATATCTACATTTGTTTCTATCTTTTAGATTTTACTATTGTTTCTATTCCGCATGTATCCATAGATAGTACAATGACAGTTGAGAAAAAGTCTTAATCGAGTACTGTAGTTTCAAATAAGGGTAAGGGTAAAGAAGAAGAAATTGATCTAGATGAGGATATAGTTATTCCAAATTGGGATATCTCTACCCTCACTCCTGATCAAATGAACACCATGGGTAAATTACTACAAAAGAGAGCTAAGAAACAAAAGCTTAGAGAAGAAAAGAGAAAGGAAACCCAAGTGCTTGAAGATATAAAGGACATATTTTTAAATGCGCTGAGTATTGAGGTTGATAGTACGCAACCTATTTTGGACTAGTTAGTAGAAGTTGTCCAAAAATTCAATGAAGAATTGAATAAATAGGATAAGCTGCTACAAAGAGCAGAAAGATAGCTTGAGAACAAGGTATTGGAACAAGTGGCATAGAAAATTGCAATAAACTAAGTAGAATTGTCTACTATTCTTGTTTCATTGGAGATGTCTATAAATAATGTCACTTCATTATTTTTTAAGTTGTGTGATACATCTATCTTTGCCAAGGATATCAAGGAGAAATTTTCCAAGAAAGATGAAGACATGAAGGCAAGTGTACACAAGTTTTCACTTGACCCAAATTATAGCTCTACTCATTATTCAAAGATCAAATTTCTAACAAATTCACAAGCAAAATTACTATGGCAAGAAGCCAAGATTAGGGCCACACTTGCATAAATCCAAGGCATGATTCTTTCAAATATGGATGCATTACAAACACACATTGCACATGCTAAGACACTCGTCCATGACAATAACTTCTCCATAGTTGATCGCATGATGGAGTTATCAGCCAAAGTTCAGATTGAATTGCATTCTTGTAAGGTCTTATAGGAAAATTGGAACAAGACAATGGCATGAATCTTGAAGATACACTATGAATACTTGCAACATTTTGGTATTAATATATAGTATACACCTTTGGCATTTATGTCAAAAAGGGGGAGAAGTATAGATGAATATACATACATACACACACACACACACACACACACACACACACACACACACACATATAAAGAGGGAAAAGTATATGTAAAGAATACATGTATGGGGGAGCAGTACTCTAGATATATAAAGGTTTATTTATGAGGGAGCAGTATAGTATTATATAGATCATGAATAGATAAGTAGAAAACATCTTTTACAAAAGCAATTTTGAAAAATCTGAAAAATAGAGTATGTTACCAAGTTGTAGACATGGAATGGTGATAAAAGAATATTTTGACTTGTAATTTTGAGTATTCAATTTTTTGGATGATAAGTGTTTTTTGTCACTAATGCAAAAGGGTGAGATTGTTGACATTAAGGTCAATTTGTCCATTAGTGACTCACACTTAGTTAATATATAGTTGCTACCAAGTTTATCAGTTGCTACTGAGCTTCAGAACCTATTTACAATTCATGCTAAGTATAGCAATATCTACCGAGTTGTTCAATACAAGTGATGGAAACTCTAGTGTTAGCCAAGCTTCATAGTGTCAACTAAGTTACATAGTGTTAACCATGTTCTCTAGTGTCTACTAAGCTCACAGTCTTAGCAATGTGAATCTAGTGTTGATCGAGCCATGGAGTGTCAACCGAGTGATTTAGTATATGTCAAGTTTTGTAGGGTTCACTAAGTCACACAATAATGACCAAGTTCAGGCTATTTGGAAGTAATCAGTATGAACTAGGCCTCTTTTTCAATCGAGTGTCAGACAATTTTGAGTGTTCACAGTGGTTCCCGAGTATTAGAACATCTCTGAGTCTATCTTTAGAATCCAAGTTGTAGTAGTTGGGCCAACTTTGTGGATTTTGGTGAAACTTGTATTGTAGCCCAACTTCAGTAAAGTTGTGATTTGAATTGGTATATATGTAAAGAATTGTATCACATCCAAATATATATGTGAAGAATATATGATGACAAGAAGTATGAATTAAATAAGGATATAGGTAGTATAAGGGATAGTAAAGCATTATCTATCATAGTCAGTGATCATTTTAATTCAAGGAATCTCAACCAGAAAACTAGAGTTGTAGATCAGAGATCAGCCACTGGTTCATCCTAACAAGTGTATCAGTTAAATCCTTTAACAAGGTAGAATTAATGGTCTTATATAAAATCTCTTAATCGAGTGCATACTTCATTGTATTTTTTGTAAATCCTTTCACAAGGTGGACCTCATAGTCTTTATTTTTCCTAACAAGGCAGATCATCAGAAGTGATCAATTGTAAGCCTTAACAGGTTAACTTTATATTGCAGTACTAAAGCTTGTGGGTATCATCCCTATATGCATGAATTTGTGGACCTCTAAACCTCACACACACTTTAATATGTTCATTACCTATGGAATCATCCTAGAATAAACATGGAGTCATTTATCCAAGACACCCAATAGTGCGACCCGTTGCCTCCTATCTAGAAGGATTTTTGCCTATGAGCTCTCAAAATGAGATGCAAGCAACCAGACCTTTTCTAGAATGAAGGATTTGTGAAAAAGATGAGAATGCAAGTAATCTATGTGAAATGCAATCTATTCTATTGAACAATAAAAGGAAACTAAATTAAATGTATGTATTGTTTAATCTAAATGATACTAAGATATTAAGCAAAAAACACATATAAAGCTATGAAAGTGAGTATTCAATCCAACAACAATTAATAGTGTAAAAATACAACCCTCATCATGAGGAATTAAGAGTCTCTTAAATAGAATTCCTAAAATCCATCAACGATTGAGATCAACTTAGATCGATGGTCAGGAATGAAGCCAAGATTCAATCAAAGTAGAATATTCCCAATACAGATGTAGTTAACTGACTCAGATCCTGAGTGCAAGAAATAGTTAAGTCAAATTCACTTTAGTGTGAGAGTAAGTGAATTGAGTTACTTCTAATTTGATGAGTACTTAACTAATAATTTCCATTTTGAACTAAGAAATAGAAATTGGGAAAGATATTCAATTTAATAAAATGAGATATGACCTCATAAATACCTTTTCTATTTAATTGAATAATTACATTCAATTAAATAAATAAAGCATAGTAATTAAATTAAATATTTTTAATTCCTTAGTACATTAGCCTTAGGAGATAATTTAATTTAATTAAAGTATAAATACTTTGAATTAAATTAGATCTTAATCAAATAGGTTTAATGTGACTAATACAAGTCAATACTTAGGAATTAAATAGATGTCCTAATTAATGCAGATTTAGGGTTTTATGCATTTGACACTTAGTTCAAGTAGCAAAAATCAAAACTAGAATTGCCTAGTAACAAAGGACTTAGGATTAATTGAAATAGACCAAAATTGGTGATCATGGCAATGAGCCAATTTGTGAGTATTATATTTTGCCCCTCTTTGAATGAATGTGTGAGCAGCACATTTGATTCAAATAAAATTAGAAAGTGTGATGCATAGATCAAGAAATAGGATTGGTTCCGAAGTTGATGTTACGGAGACCAATTGATAAGCTTTTAAGGACCATCTCTAGAACAGAGCTTAATCCTAAGGAATCCAAGTAGAGCACATAGATACCTGAATTAATAAGCATTTTAAAGGTTTTCTTCAGAATGAAGTTTAACCTTTAAGGATCTAGATAGAACATCTAGATACCCAAGATTGATAGCATTTTAAAGGCTTTCTTCAGAATGAAGTTTAACCTTTAAGGATCCAGATAGAACATCTAGATACCTAAGATTGATACATAAGCTTTTAAAGATTATCTCCAGAATGGAGCTTAAACTTAAGGGATCTAGATAAAACATCTAGATACCTAGATTAATAAATAATGAGATTCAATCATAAGTCATAGAATCATCCTCAGAACACAGCTTGATCCTTAGGAATCAGGGTTTAGACTATCCCCAATAGCTGTCCATCGAACTCTGATAAAAACTGCTATAAGATGTGATCAGCTAATGACAAGATGCCATGAGTGATGAGATGCCCCTAGCAATGAGGACATAATATGGGAACAAAATGCCCCAAGAAATGAAGATTCAGATTGATTTGAAATTCCAGTTCAATGATGTAATCATCCTGCCCCTCAAGAGTGAAATCAAAAGATGACACACCAAAAATGTAATGTAGCGTAGTATGTTAAAAGATACTGAAGAAATGCAAGATTTAGCAAAATGAAGAAGAGAATAGAACAATCAAAAGAAAATTTGGAGTCAATTCAGTATGATTTCAAGGTCCAGAAGACTAAGTTTTACTAAAAGTTGACTAGAATTGACCATAGTTTACTTGAGTTGACTTTTTATGAAATAAATTTTGAAATATGATGAATTTTCAGTTGAAAAGATTCCAAGAATCACAAAGTATTCGATCATTGACCATAGTTGCACAAGCATTTGATCGCGTCGATCCCAAAATTTTAAAATGCATTTTTGGGCTATTTGGGTGTGTCAAATTTTGAATTTGATCCTGAAAATGGATTTAGGATGGTCAAATTAGCCGAGGGGTGATTTTCATGCAAATCAAAGCACTTTAAAAAATTAGGTCAAAACCTATATAAGGGCCCAAAGGGTCATTTTCAAATCATTTGTACATTTTGTCTTTAGTGAATAGGAGAGCTCTGAGAGGGAAGATGGTAGTTTCTATGAGATTTCATCATTTTGAGTGCTCTCAATGACACAAATGGCCAACAGACTATGGACCTCTAGTGAATAGTTGACAGACTCACTTTGTACTTGGATTTTCATGCATTTTGAGGTATTTTAGCATTTTTTAGCATATTTTTAGGTTGAGTCAATTAGTTCTCACATGAGATTGTCCTTCCTTGCATGAAGCCAATCTTTTCTCAAGAAAAAATACACAATCCAGGTGTTTCTTTGCACACACCAATGGGAAATCTTGCATGGGAGATACCCACTTCTTGTGTGAGATGCATGGGAATTTGGGCACTTGTCGCTCATGTTGTCATCGCCTCTTGTGCGAGATCATGTTTCTTTGCATGAGGACTTAATTTCTCGTACGAAGATGCAAAATCTCATACAAAGAAATGAATTCTTGTGACAGGAAATGCATTCTGATGCAAAAAATAGCATTGCATGCAAATTTAAACTTGCATATTTGATGTTTTAGTCTTGAATTTGCATTCATTTATTCATTGTTTTGACTTTCTAAGTGAGTATTGACCATTTGCATGTTGTTGTTGTACGTGTGTGCAGGATGTCTTTGATGATGTCATGTTTAGGTCTCACTATCCACCATACGGAGCTCTGTTGTAGAGCCTTGATGATGTAGATATGGCCCATATTGCTAGATTGGGTCTTACCTCTCTATGCCAGATCACAACAGTGCTAATGAATCACAACCTCTTGATAACACTGGTAGAGCGTTTCCATTTGGAAATGAACATATTCCATTTGCCATAGGGAGAGATGACAATCACCCCAGAAGACATTTACAAGATACTCCACATACCATTCTACAAACCATCAGTGGTTTATGATACAGTGCCTCGAGCAAGGACAGAGGCATTGTGGGCCATATTCCAAAGAGATTTAGTGATAGGGTGAGCCATCACATGGGATGAGCTCATCCACACATATGGTATGACTCACAAGCTAGCCTTAGTTTTGGCTATTTTTGTCAGCTTCTTCCTAGTACCAAATTGGGGGCAGCATGGACTGGAGTGTGGGTGGGGGATTATGCTACAGAGGATTCTCGACGCACCCGAGTGATTTGGATATGGACAGTGCATGCTCGCACACATGTTTTACGAGATGCATGAGATTGTCTAACATGGGCAAAGGAGCATGGCCACCAGTGTTTATGTACTTCAAATCTGGGCCTAGGAGCATCTTCCCATGTGCAGACTAATTTTTGAGGATAGTTGAGAACCCATGGAACCCTATATATGTAGATACAGAGGGCATCTTACCCAAGCAGGTTTGGGTAAGATTGAGCATTGGAGGGCCCATCTCAATGACCTGGTCTCCGTCATATAGCAGCCCTGGAGAGAGACTAAGGATTGGGATGATGCTCTAAGAGAGCTAAATTGGATGTTCTCCTTGTGGCCACTGTTAGGCGTGGGCACATAGATCATTGAGAGATTCCCCATCACACAGGTGTGAAGACAATATAGCCAATAGCAAGATTTATCACAAGAGTACTACACATACGTCAAATTGGCACAAGACTTGGAGCAAGGTTGGTCAGTGAGGTTAGATCTAGGGAGATCCATGATTGATGTGTGTAACCTAGATGTGACATAGTGGGATTACCTCCCTGATGTCTCAAATGTAGGGATGATGCCAACATATCAAGCATATTTCATTAGCCACCCCTTCTTGTGTTTCACAAATCCTTTGGGGATGGCAGCATTGGCTCCTCAATAGGCACCATAGTAGTAGGCACCTTAGGTTCCACCACTATAGGTGCAATAGAGAGTTAGACAAGTACAAATTCCCCTACATTAGATGGGGTTTGACCCAGGTGTAGGTGGCAGTGGAGTGGAGCAAGGTTGGTAGTAGAGACCACGTGTAGAGGAGCAGGCACATAAGTAGCAACCTAAGATGTTTGATGAGGAGATGTAGGACTAGCCTACTACAAAGCCTGAAGATGCCTTGAGGAGGGTGTGAGAGAGGATTAGGTAGGCCTCTCGAAAATTGGGAGAGTTACAAATTTAGGTAGCAATGAGGGACGCATAGATTTTAGAGAGGGATCATGATGTCTAGAGGTTGTTGGAGTAGGTACATGTATTCAAGTAGAGGACAAAGATGCTATAGGATAAGGTGAGACTGTAGTTGGCTCAAGCGACTTACTACTTCATAGCTTATTCGATAGTGGTGCCCAATGAGGATTAGCAGGTGCCTCACTTTTCATAGTATGCATGAGACTCCAGAGATGCATGCCCACCAACCAGACCAGACATGTCACCCCCTCCTCCTCCTCCTCTAGGAGGTGATGGTGCAAGCTAGAGTTAGACATGTGATTCTTTTACCTTCGATTTTGATTCAAGCTATGTATTGATTGGTGTGCTAGCACCATTTTCTATCATTTTTTATTGATAGCACTAGAGTAGTGCTCATTTTTTGTATTGACACATTCTTTGAGATATATATATGAGATTTTGGAGCCGAGTATGACTGTGTACATGTCATTGTCATTGTTTTTGTTTTTACTTTGATGCACATGAGATGTTTTATGCTTATGATTAGGAGATGCAAATGTGATGTTGATGTATGAATGTATGTTTGATTTTATTTGATTATGTAGATGAGATGGATGTATGGATTTATGAATGAAATGCACTGGTTAATGGACTGACATCTCATGTAGTGTTCCATGTTTTTGCTTGACAGTGATAAGTATCTCAGCAAAAAGCACGAGGGGAAGAACCAAAGGATCAAATGCTTGTATAGCTGTAAAGAATCATGATATGTTGAAGAAACCTAGAATCCCTCATCAAAAAATATAAAAGTAGATTTTCCATTGAATCATATGCTGAACCAAGTAATGCAATCCTATGCGATATATAAACCTAAACTAGATGCAACCCTAGGTCTAGTTACCGAGTCTCAACAATTTATCATCAGTGAGCATAGGATGAAATCCCATATGTCATACAATTCCCACTAACATTGCAATCATGGAAATATGAATAGGACATATTGTTATAGTTTTTTCAAGATGAAATGTAAGCATTCAACGCACAAGAAGCTAGAATGACCAAAACATTCATCTCTTTTGATGCAGCAAGTTAACATAAGCATCAAAACATAAATGTTAGGATGACTAGAATGTTTCTTGCATGGTAGAAACACCAAACACACAAGAGATCCATCTTATGCTAAGCACTTAGTATTTATTCTATTTGCAATGATCCTTGCATTCATAACTTGAGACAGAAGTGTGCTAGGTATACTTGCAGTGACCCATACATTCACTTAATAGGATGAGTATCAGTATGTATTATAGCATGAAGAGTTCACTTATATAAACAAGGATAAGAACCAACATTATTGATGTATCCATATAAAAGGAGTCAAGGTACACCAAGCCATCCAATACGAGATGGAGGCTCTTATAGTGGACACCCCTCTTAATGGAATATGTCAACTTTTTGGAACTAAACCACAAATAGAAAGCAAAGAAAAGATCATGCCCCCAGTCATTACTTCTCTAGTTAGAAATGACATCATCAAGTTGCTCATGGAGACATGATGAAAGTGAAAAGTAGAACAAACAAAGAAAATACTCAGAAAATCCAAACAAGTATGTCATTTTGAGTTCAATGTTTGTCATGGGATTAATGTCAAGTGTCAATGTAAAGAACATATATGAAAGAAATCTCTTTAGTAGGGTGACAATAGTAGGTAGATGCAGTCAAAACAATCGATGACTGAGGTCAAGGAGGAATCTTCAAGGTGAAGAACCTAAGAGGACTAAGCGATAGTAAATAGACACAGCTAGAACAACTGGTGACTAACACAAGAGAGATCTCCCATAAAGAAATCTTGCAATGTGACCCAAGCAACAATAGGTAGACACAATTGAAACTATCGGTGACTATTGCAAAAGAAATTCTATGAGGAGAATCTCGATAAGAGTGTCACTAGAAATAGTAGATAGACACAGCCAAAATGATTGGTGACTATCATGCAAGAGATTTGACAACACTAAAGGGAAATGCCCCTGAGTTGTGACAAGACTCAATCCATGGATACATGAGCGAAAAGTAGGAAAAGTAGTAAAGCAACTGTAGGAAGCAAGAAGATGTGTTGCAAGATGGAGCATTGGGAAAAAGAGGTGCTTGTTTACTAGGTTTTCACCTTCTTGGCAGGGCTTTCATTTTTTTTCTACCATGATGCATGTTTCCAGGTTTTCACCAATGGCACTTTTCTTGTTTTTCAAATTTTTTGTTTTTTTCTCTTTTTCTTTTTTTTTTGTATTTTTGGAATTTTTCAATTTTTTTGGTGTTACCAAGGTTCCTATTGCTAGGTTTTCACTAGGGTAACAATTTTTTCAGGACTTTTTCTATTTTTTATGATTTTTTCAGGATATATAGATACATACAAAGAGCTTCTCAGATTAGATCAACTATAAAACTACTTCAGGTGGAGAGTGTTGACATGTTCTTTGAGCACTTCTCTCTCAGCTGTAGAAAGCTAATAAGCACCAGATCTATACACTATAGTGATGATGTAAGGACCAAGCTAGTTTGGTTCAAACTTCCCTTTTTGGACTCATTGTTGTTGATTCTTAGGGTTCTCTCTCAGGATGAGATCACCAAGTTGGAGGTCATGTGGCCTAACTTTTCAATTGTAGCTTCTTGACATTTACTGTTGATAAGCTCTTAGATGATCACATGCCACTTGTCGATGTTTATCTAGTAACACTAGCTCTTGAAGCTGAGCTATCCTATAATCTTCATTAGTAATAAGGCCTTTCATAGAGATTCTCAAGGTAGGAATATTGACCTCTATTGGAAGTACAACATCTACTCCATAAACTAGAGCAAAGGGCATTATACCCATTGGAGTTCTAATACTTGTCCTATATGCCCACAAGGATGGATTAATCTTGAAGTGCCAGTCCCTCCCAAATTTGCTAACTGTGTGATGGAGAATCTTAAGGATCACCTTATTGGATGTCTTAGCCTATCCATTACCCTAGGGGTAATAGATAGAAGACCAATGTTGTGTGATTTTGAATCGTTTGCATAGCTCTTTGAGGTCTTTATTTTTGAACTACCCTCCATTGTTAGTAATGATGGAGGATGGTACACCATACCTACAGATGATGTAGTTTGTGATAAAAAGAGCTATAGTTTTGACATTTGTAATTGTGAGAGGTGCTACCTCTACCCACTTTGTGAAGTATTCTGTAGTTGTGATAATGAACTTATGCCCATTAGAAGAGGTTGGGTGAATCTGACCCACCAAGTCAAAGGCTCATTGTTGAAATGGACACATTGTAGTAGATGGAATGAGCTCCCTGGATAGAGCATGAATCATATTCCCATGGAGCTAACACTACTTGGAGGATTTAGTATATTTGATCACGTAATGAGTTTGTGAGCTAGTGTCAAGCCATTTGAGTGGGATTCGCAAATACCCTTGTGAACCTCAATTAATGCACATTTGGACTCTTTGGGTTCTAAACACCTAAGGAGTGTTCTATTGAGACCTCTCCTAAATAAATGGTCAAAAATAATGACATACCATGAAGCATTACAGATTAGGTAGAATTTCTCATTCTGAGTCAGACCTTCTAGAATGGTTTGGTTATGGAGATAGGAATAGATGTGATGGTAGTGGGATGAATCTTGTCCTACAATAGAATAGACCATCCTAGAATCAGGGTTGTCATAGGCTGGGTAGTGTAAGGCTTCCACTAGGAGCTCATGTCAGAGATCATTTTTAGGCATTTGTAGCAAGGAGGCCAAAGTAGCCATAGCATCATCCGCTTTATTATCTACTTGAGGAATTTTTTGCAAGGTGATGTGTGCAAAATATTTCTTCAAGTCATCAACCATATGTTTGTAAGGAATTAATTTCTCATCTTTTGTTTGATAGACATCATTAACTTGGTTGATCACAGGTTGAGAGTCCCCAAATATTTCTAACTAATCCACTCTCCATTCAGCTACAATCATCATGTCATTAATCAAAGCCTTGTATTTAGTAATGTTGTTTGTACAAGGGAATAGAATCTTGTGTGCTTTGGGCAATGATTATCTCTATGGCATTATGAAGAGTAATCCAGCTCCAGATCCCTATTGTGTAAAGGACCCATCGAAGAACATCACCCACATTTGGTGTGTGAGTGTCAAAATTGACACATCAAAGAAATAGATGTTCATTGGTAGGAGACTTTGCATAGGTGCATCTGCTAGTTGATCTGCAATTGTCTATCCCTTGATGGCTTTTCATTCAACATACTGAATGTCAAACTCACTGAGTATCATAACCCATTTAGCCAATCTTCCTATGAGAGTTTCCTTACTAAGCAAGTACTTCAGTGGATCAATCTTAGCCACCAGTCGCGTTGTGTGAGCAAGCATGTAGTGTCTCAACTTTTTTGAAGCAAAGACAACTACCAAGCAAGCTTTCTCAATGATGTTATAATTCCTCTCATAAGAGATCAACATGTGGCTCAAATAATAAATAGTTCTCTCCTTGTTATCATTATCCTCTTGAGCTAATAATATCCCCACGGATCTCTCAGTTGCTGAAATGTACAAAATCAAAGGCTTCCCATAGATAGGTGGCATCAAGATTGGTGGATTGGCAAGATATTATTTGATCTATATTAAGCTTTTCTCACAATCTTGACTCTAGTTGAATTTCACACCCTTATGTAAAGTCTTTGTAAAAGGTTGTGATCTATCTGCTAACTGTGAAATGAATAGGTAGATAGAATAGAGTCTGCCTTGTAGACCTCTCATCTAGCTAATGTTTTGAGGTGGAGGCATATCCATAATTGCTTGAACTTTCTCTAGATCCACCTCAATTCCTTTCATAGACATGATGTATTCCGAGCAACTTTCCTAATGTGACACCAAATGTGCATTTCTTAGGATTGAGCCTAAGACTAAATTTTTCCATATGATCTAGGATGGGTCCCAAATCTTGCACATGAGTATTACATTTTGCACTTTTTACCAAGGTATCATCCACATAGTCCTCCATGATTTTATGCATCATATCATGAAAAATTGTAGTCACTACCCTCTAATAGGTTGCACCAACATTTTTCAAGCCAAATGGCATTACATTCGAGTAGAAGGTTCCCTAGGCACATGTGAAAGCAGTCTTTTCCTAATCTTCTGGCACAATTTTTATCTAATTATAACCAGAAAACCCATCCATGAGTGAGTACATATCTTGTTTTCATGTCCACTATCATATCAATGTTGGGAAGTGGAAAATCATCCTTAGGACATGCTAAGCTAAGATCACAAAAGTCAATACAAAGTTACATAGATTTATCGTGCTTGGAGACTAGGACAATGTTGGATATTTATTCAACATAATCGATTACATAGATAAATCTTTCTTTCATAAATTTCTCTAGTTCTTCTTTGATGAGCAATGCAACATGAGGATGCATTTTCTGAAGTTTTTGTTTAACTAGTTTGAAGGATGGTGCGATGGATAAATGATGCATGATAAGATCAAGATCTAGTCCTGGCATGTCAAAATATGTCCAAGAAAAATTTATCTTCTTCTCTCAAAAGAAGGAAATGAATTCTTCCTTTTCTTTAGGAGAGAGTGACTATGCCAGATGTATCATATGAGGGTGTTCTTCCATGCCCAAGTTGATCAGTTGTGTTAGCCCTATCAACACTGATGATCTCTCTTGAAAGTGACTTGGAAGTGCATCAAATATCTCATCTGTGGGTGCCTCAAAGAGGTTTTCACCCTTGGATACATCTTTTTTTTTACATTTTTGGGTTTTGACACTACCAAATGTGGTTTTCACCAACGAACCTTTTGCATTTTTTCTTTTTAATTATATGACTAAGATATTTGATGTCAACTTCAATCATGTTGACACTCTACTCACTAGTGGAAGACGTTACAAGTTCGACAGTGTTTAAGTGGCAAGCAAGAGCACAGTCATTCTAGAATGTGGGGACTTCACTAGATGCATTAGGGTTCTAGTCTATAAGCTTGGGACATGTGAGTGAAAGATTAATGACGGGTTCGATTGCATTCATGGTATAGTCATTAAATTCTTGGACCAGCAATTTGAGACCTATAGTAACTTCATCCACAAGTGTGTTTGAACACCTTTGAGTATTAACATCAACAATTGATGACTCGAGGACACTAGTTGGATCAAATCCATTTGACCTAACCCTAGATGTTTCACCCACTTTGAGTTGGTTATCATAGACATGAACTTGGTCAATGTCTTTATTAGTAGTCCCTTCTGAAAGAGAGTCAAACTCATATTCCTTAGAATTAGTGCTACATGGTGAGAGGCTGTAGAATTCTCCAGCAATGATAGTGACATACTCGCCTTCATCATGTAGGTTCTTACACAAGTATTCAACATGTAATGCCTGACTAGACTCTCCTTTTCTAAATGAGCTTTGGGTTAATCAGTATTGTCCTCAGAGGAATCACTAGTATCATCTATAGTGCTAACATGTAGCACAAAGTCATCTAGTTTAGCAAAGAATTTAGCTAGATCATGAGGAATAGGATAAGGATAAGAATACTCATCATCAAATTGATCATCCCGAGTATCTAACTTAGCTTGTGACTCATTCCCAAATGAACTCTCAGGTTTTGGTATGAATTTGTTAGCTCCCAAATGGAAAGGAAACTTCTTAAAGCCTAGGCTAGATTTATCTATGTTTCTTCAAGCTATTTCTTTGATAGGATAAACTAGGCCATTGTTATTGCACCCAATAGGGCTAGTTACCTTGTAGCCAAAATGCTTCATGAGTCTAAAACTAGGCCCATATTTCTCAGGAGTGATCTCTCGAGCTTGCTCTATTAGGTCTACAAGAGTCTCTTCTCTATAAAGCCATGTAGCAATGGCTTTGTTTTCACTTTCATCCTCTAGGGGAACTATAACCTTGACAAAAGTGCCAATATACTTGGTTTGAGGTGTCAACACAAATGGCTTCTTTGCCTCAGATGGTCTCCCATAATGATGAGGAGATTCAGGAATAGATGTTAATGATAGTACTAGTTCAATATGGTACTCACCCATGATGGTTTCTTTCAATTTGAAGGACTACTCAATTTGTTTCAGCTTGTTGTCATGATAATCAATGGATTCCCTATTAGTGGGGATGAAATTTTTAGCAGCTTTGAGCATATTGTAGGTATAGCTAGTAGTGGTAGGAATAGTGGCTTCAGAGACATGAAATAGGAATTTGATGCATTGGTGACATGTGGATGGCATAGCACACATCTCATGTATCCATGGTCATCCTAGCAAAATGATATAGGCAAAGGGAATGCTGAGCGCTTGATAGGTGACATCCCTTTCCACAGGACTGACGCAAATGGGTAAGACCACAAGACCTAAAGACTTTTTTTCAACTTGGTCATACACTTTAATAGTGATCTTTCATTGAGGATCAATAGAGTACTCAGAATAATTCAATTGTCTAAGCAAAGAAATAGAGACAATGTTCAATCCAGCATCATTATCAATGAGTACCTGATGAACATGTGTCTGATGTATCATGACCTCAATGTGTAGAGGTTGATTGTGTGGGTGACTCAATGAGTTTTCATCCTCCTTAAAGAAAGACATAAAGTAAGGTGAGGTTAGGTGACCTACCATGGATTGAAATCACTCAAGATCTAGATCTTGAGGAACATTTGCCTTGGTGAGAGCTTTGCCCAGAATTTTCCTATGACCAAGTGAGATTTTAAGCAGCTCAAAGATGGATATTTGAGAATTAGTTCATTTCAATTGATCGAGAAAAATATAGCTGGTTGTTGTTGAATTCATTGTGAGTTTTGCACCTTTGCCAAATGGACCAGCAAGGGTTTTGTCCTTAGGTTTTTCGAGATCAGGAGTAGAAGGTGCAGGGCCTTTAAACACCAACTTGGCATGAGAGTGTATAATAGCATTAGCATAGTGTTGCAAAGGTGTGTTGTCTATTATGTTGGAAGTGGGGCCCTCAAGATAAATGGTGTCTTGGGTTTATTGTTATCTTCCTTGCCCTTGATGGTAATGATGTCATAGTATTCAAAATTTGTAGGTTCAACCATGTTTATCACATTGTCATCATTGGAGAATGCATAGTTGACCTTGTTGTTAGGTTTTGGTTTTGAATTTTCTCTTTTTTCATATGTTGGGAAGGGCTCTTTGAAGACCTTGTGATCAAAATTCTTGTTATGCCCATCTATGACAATGTCACCAACATCAATCATGTCCTGGACTTTGTGACATAAATTTATGCAGTTTTTAGTTTTGTGTTCCTTATTTTTGTGGTACTCACAAAATAGGGTTTCATTCAACCATGGTGGATGTGGTTGCGAATCATAAGGGTGAGAGTTGTCCAGTGGTGGAATAAGCTTGTTTTGTAACAAGGTTTTGTAAACCACATCCAAAGGTTCACCCAAGGGTGTATACTCTCGCTTGGGGAGTGTAGCCCATGAGTTTCTCAGTTTGTTCCCAGATGTCTTGTTGTCAAGAGGAGGTTTCTCAGCATTTTTGGCCACATTGAGACCATCCATGAGATTAAAGGCTACCTTAGCAGGTTTAGGAGTGACATTGTCAACAACCCCATCATGTACAATTTCTCAGTTCTTGTTGATGTAGAACAAGAATTAGTATGCAAAGAACATTAACAAATAAAGTAAACATTCACAAACCAAAAACTAAATTCACATATATGCTTAGACAAAGAAAGCAAACAAGAAGTGCAAACCTCACAAGAGAAAACACTCCATGCTTTCTTGATTCTGTAGATGTGTCCTTTTGTTGTGGATGTATGCTCAAGATGCTCAAAAGCTGCTTCAATGGAGATGGGTAATGGAAAATTGGTAGCTTTGTGAGCTCTCAATTTGGCATTATAAGGGTAAGATTGATGGCTTTGGTTCTCAAAATAGCATGGTAACTTTAGCTCAAAGATTGTTGATGAAATGGCTTGGGATGGGATTCAATTTATAGGCTAAGGGGTAGAGAGATGGAGGGCTTAGATGCAAGGACAGATGAAGGCTTAAGGAGGGCTAAGATGCACTCAAAGGGGAGCACATGGATTGTGCTTGTTTAGCACCAATGGAAAGGTGACACTTGTCACAAGGAGGATGAGTGTGAGAGGCTAGGGTAAAGGGTTGGTTAAAGTCATGATGAGTGGGGTTGAGTATGTAAGAGGGATGTAAGAGGAATGAGTGTGAAAGAGGGAAGAGTGTGGAAGATGGGTGTAAGAGTCATGAGTGGGCTTGTAAGAGTCTTTTATGTTTTGTAAGAGCACTCATGACTTAGTGGTTGGGTTTTTTGAGGGGAGACTGTGGTTTGGATTAGGAAAGTCTCAAACTTGTTTAAGGAATGTGACAACATTAGGGGGTGGATTAGGCTTGGGTTTAGGATTAGATTAGGGATGTTAGAGATGTGCAAGTGGATGGCATTAATGAGGGTGGGTGAGTTAGTGGCTAAGCTTGGTTAGTATGGGTGGATGGGGTGGATTAGGCTAAATGGAGGATTAGAGATAGATTAGGGGTTTTTGAATTTGAGGATTTCATTTATCAAATAGATTTATTTAATAAATGGGGATTTTTGGAATTAGATAGGAGAAAAGGATTTAATTGATAAATAATAGATTATTTGATATATCAATTAGGACTATAGATGATTAATTAAATTAATCAACTAGGGATGGCAAAGGATTAATTAAATAAGAATTTAATTAATGATGCCTTTAGAGATGGCTAAATTATATTACCAAAGCAGTGTAATCAAATTTAGGTGTCTACATTTTGCCCCTCTTTGACATAGTGTTGAGACAACACTATTTCAAAGAAGTTCGAATGAAGACAACACGAGGAAGATGTTTTAGCAACAAGGTTGCCCCAGTCTCGGATAAGAAGAGGAGAGACTAGACTTAGATGATGCCCCCTCAAGAAGGCGGCGGGGAGAGAAATGAAGCTCGATGACTTCTTGAAAAGTACAAGAAATTGAGATGAGCTGAGACGCAGGTTGGCGAAGAGAAGGGGTTGAATTAGCTCAAACTCTCACTACGGGAGAATGATAAAGGGAAATCAGAGGCACAATAGTAAAGCAAGCTTAAGAATTTCCAGGATTGGGGGGGGGAGATGGAGGAGCGGAGCACTATAAAAGGAATCCATGGTAGGGAGATGGATGATTGAATGATAAAGCTGATGCAACAGGATTTCAAAGAGTCAGATTGGCAGAAGATGGGTTTCGGAGATCCCTAGGACTAGGATTGTGGATCTCGAAAGATGAGGCTTGGTGGATTGATTTGGATTGGTGGATCCCTAAGACTAGGATTGTGGATCCCTAAAGCTAAAGGTGAGGAGTGATTCAAAGAGATACTGATGCATAAGCTGGGATAGGTGTTGGATATGAATGGGGGATAATAGAGATGAAGGGAATCCATTGAAGCTTTTTGAGCGGGGGGATACTTCAAAGAGAAGTACCACCATGTAATTGAGCACTAGATTTGCTATAGGACTGTTGGTTAATTGCTAGGGTTACCAAGAACATCAAGGCCTTTTTATCAACCATCCAGCAGACTGATGAACTGACTCAAAACAAACACACAAGAATTTCCCCAGTATCACACATGAATCCCAGAGGAAGTTGTGTGGAAATGACACTAGGTAACCCACAAGCAGAAAAAGAAAACAAGCAAAAGACCTGATCAAGACTTTACGCTCTAATTGCCCCATTCGCAGCATACCATGATATGGAAGATCGTGGCAACCTTGAGGAGAGAACAAGGAGATTGCTTGGAAAAGATATTTCAAGACCCAAAAGGGAAGATCCCAAATCAAAAGAAAGCGAAAATCCAAAAGAGAACTGTTTGCCAACAAGATGGGTAGGACGAGGTACTAACGGACCAAGATTAGACATGAGAAAGGCTATATCCTACAAGGATCTATCAGAGAGAACCTAAGCTGATGGATCTGGATGAGTGATGCATTTGGCAAGCTGAACTAAGAAGGATAACACTTTGGTGACAGGAGATCTAGCTAAAGGATGCATTGGAATATCTAACCAAGGTGTGCAATGTGTGCAAGATGTTGACCAAGGATGAACTAACACGAAAGTTGGATAGATGCAATGATACTAAGCTAAAGAGGATGTACAAGCTGACAGACCAAGATATGTTACAAATGTACAAGTTTGTTCATGTTTTGGTTTTTTGTGATATGGAAATGTTTGTGAAGGATGGGATGTCTATAATAGTTGATAAGTGGGTAGGTAGATGGTTTGTGAAAAGCTTAAGGAAAATGGGATTCTGTGTGTGCATGTGATAGGATACAGGCTAGGATAAAAGATTATTTACAAGCTAGAATATGGTACAAGCTTTGGACAAGATTCGGATATATACAAGGTATGGTACAAGATTTACAAGGTATAATACAAGCTTTGGTACAAGATTTACAAGCTGTATAGGAGGTATTGACAAGCTCCATCAGATTTTGGATATTTGATTGGAACACCAAGGGAACAAGCAGGTTTTTTATGGGATGGTGGGTGGATGGATGAGGGATGGGATAGTGATAGATAATGGATTAGTCTTTAGCACACAAGGCACCTGAATTACCAAGTTTTCACCAAGGTACCTATCCAAGGCGCTTGAATTGCCAAGTTTTCACCATTGGATGCTTACTTCTTTTTACTATTTTTTTTGTATTTTTCAAAAGCTGGGTATACCAAAGATCTTCAAGCATAGAACTTCTTGATATGAATGATGTTAGTGGGATCATTCAAGAGTTCTCCTTCTGGTGTAGATAATTGATAGGCTCCAGAGCCAAAGGAGGCAGTAACCACATAGGGACCAAGCCATGTAGGTTCAAACTTGCCTTTCTTTTCTCGATCTGCTTGGACTTTCATATTTTCTTTGAGGACCATATCACCTGGCTGAAAGTTTCATGGGAGCATCTTCTTGTTGAAATTCCTTTTGAGATGAGTTTGGTAGACTGTGAGATGGTCATAGGCTTGTTGTCTCTTCTCGTCTAAGAGATCTAGCTGGGTGAGTCGAGCTACTCTGTATTCTTCATCTGAGATTTGCCCTCGCAAAGATATGCGTAGTGAGGGAAGTTCAACTTCTATAGGTAATACCACTTCGGCACCATAGACTAGGGAGTATGGAGTTGTGCCTGTGGATGTATGGAAGGAAGTTCGATAGGCCCATAGAGCCGGATTTATTTGAAGGTGCCAATCACGGCCGGAATCATTGACAACTTTCTTGAGGATTTTGAGGAGGGTTTTGTTAGTTGCCTCTACCTGGCCGTTACCTTGTGGGAAATATGGGCTAGAAAAGTGGTGATGGATGTGTAGGGAAGTGCATAATTCTTCCATGTTGAGATTTTCAAAGTTACCTCTGTGGTCAGTGAAGATGGTGGATGGGATGCCGAAGCGACAAACAATATGGTACAAGATGAACTTGGAGACTTGAACTCCTGTAGCTGAGACTAGGGGGACTGCTTCCACCCACTTAGTGAAATAGTCTGTAGCTGTTATTATCCATTTATGTCCATCAGATGAGAGAGGGGTGATAGTTCCAACTAGATCAAGGCCCCAACAAGCGAAAGGCCAAGGTGGTGCAATAGGCTGTAGATCTTGTGCTGGAGCGTGCACAAGATTTGCATGCTGCTGACATGGGAGACACTTTCTGACAAAGTCACAAGAGTCTTCTTCAATGGTAGGCCAATAGTAGCCTGCTCTAAGGATTTTTTGTGCTAGGACAATACCACTCGTGTGGGCACTGCAAAGTCCAGAATGTACTTCTTTTAATGCCATCGCGGCCTAATTTTCATCTAAACATCGAGAGAGAGTATCGTGATAACCCCGACGATATAGGGTATTGGCTATGATAATATAGCGGGATGATTTTTGAATAAGGTTCTGGCATTGGGTGCGTGTGAGGTGAGGGGATATGATACCATCATTAAGGTAAGCGTGAATTTCATGGTACCAAGGGGATTGGGGACCAACCAAGATACAAACACGGTTTGAATCCTCATTCGCATAGGCAGGTGTGAGGAGCTGTTCAACTAAAAACTCATACTGCGTAGCTTCTTGGGGAATTTCCAAGAGCGAGCCGATAGTGGCCATGGCATCTGCTGCCTTGTTTTGTATTCAAGGCACTTGTGTAAACTGAAGCTTTGTAAAATGTTGGGTCAGCTGATCAACTAGCTCTTTGTAGGGTAATAGCTTTTCATCTTTGGTTTGATATTTATTTAAGACTTGTTTGATGATGAGCTGGGAATCACCAAAGACTTGTAACTCAGTGATATTCCATTTTGCAGCTATCTTTAATCCTGCTACAAGAGCTTCATATTCTGCTATATTGTTGGTGCTAGGGAATTGTAGCTTGAAGGCTTTTGGAATGTAATCTCCTTGAGGTGTAACTAATAATATTCCTACCCCTAATCCATGAGAGGTGTATGAGCCATCAAAATAAAGCTTCCATGGGGGCTGTTCTTCAATTAGACAGATATGCTCATCTGGAAATTCTGTGAGCAAAGGATATGCATCTACTAGAGGTGCATCAGCTAGGTGATCTGCTATAGCTTTCCCTTTGATTGCCTTTCTGTCCACGTACTGGATGTCAAACTCACTTAGTAGCATAACCCATTTGGCCAAACGGCCTGTAAGTGTTGTTCTGGAGAGCATATACTCGGGAGGGTCAATCTTGGAGACTAGTTCTATGGTATGACTTAGCATGTAGTGGCGAAGCTTTTGAGTTGAGAAAACAACTGCCAAACAAACTTTTTCCATAGGAGTGTAATTGAGTTCATAACCAACTAGGGTTCTACTGATATAGTAGATGGCTCTCTCTCTACTATAATCATCATGTTGTGCTAGAAGTGCCCAGAGGGTAGTAGGTGTTGCTGATATATACAAGATCAAGGGACGACCAGGAACTGGTAAAACCAAGATAGGGGGATTGGTGAGATACTGCTTGAGCTGATTGAAGCTGCGCTGACATAAAAGATCCCACTTGAAGTTCTCATTTTTCTTTAGCAAGTGTGAAAATGGTGTACACTTATCTGCAAGTTGGGAGATGAAGCACCAGATAGATTGAAGTTTTCCCTGAAGGGAGCCAAGCTGTCATAGTGTCTGGGGAGGAGGCATGTCTAAGATAGCTTTGACCTTTTTGGGGTTGATCTCTATACCCTGTTTAGAAACTATGAAGCCTAGAAGCTTGCCAGATGTGACCCCAAAGACACACTTCTTGGGATTTAGCATGAGATGATATTGGGCCAACCTATCAAAGAATTTTTCCAGGTCAGCAAGATGATCCATGAAGGTGTGAGATTTGACTAGGATATCGTCCACATAATCTTCCAAAATGCTATGGATAAGATCATGGAAAATGGCTGTCATAGCTCTTTGATAGGTAGCCCCAGCATTCTTTAGGCCAAAAGGCATCATGGTGTAGCAAAAGGTTCCCCAAGGGGTAGTGAATGCCATCTTATGTTGGTCCTCTTCTGCAATCTTGATCTGATTATACCCAAAAAATCCATCCATAAGGGACAGAATTTCATGTCCAGCTGTAAGATCTACAATCATATCTATGTTGGGCAAGGGAAAATCATCCTTTGGACAAGCTTTGTTAAGATCTCTAAAATCAGTGCAGATTCTGATGTCACTGGAAGGCTTAGTGACAGGGACCATGTTGGAGATCCATTCTGAGTAGTCGATAGGTCAAATAACCTTAGCAGCTAACATTCTTTCTAGTTCAGCTTTGATTAGTAATGCCACCTTGGGGTGCATTTTTCTAAGCTTTTGTCTGACGGGCTTGATCTTTGGATTGACTGCAAGATGATGAACTACGAGATTTGGATCAAGTCCTGGCATGTCCTGATATGACCATGCAAATCAGCCAATTTTCTCTCATAAAACCTCAAAGAGGAGGTCAGCTTGGTCTTGTGATAGGGATGCAGCAATGTGAACAATTCTAGGGATCTCTGAAGAATCAATGTTGACTTCTCTAGTATCCTCTATTAGAATAGAAGACACTTCTGGTCGATTATCTTGAGGAGGCAATACTAAATCCTCATGTTCTGCTTGTGGCTCTAGATTTTCTTGCTGAGGGGTTCTCTTTGCTACCTTAGCTAGTCCCGGTTTTACCTTAGTTCTAGTTTTGGGTGTATCAAAACTAGGTTGGGGATTTTCTCCAAAATACCCCTTGGGATCTAGCTTGTAGATGTAGGCAGAATCTGGCTTTGTCTTCTTATGAGGAGTTTCGGCTCCCATGAATCTTAGAAGTGCTTCCTCTGATGTGAACTCATCAATATGTATGACACTTGGTTGGTCCCAATCTATGAGTTGTGGATGAGCAAGTGGTAGGTCAATGAGATGGATGGATAGTTCTCGGAGAACAGAGTCTCCTAGGAAGATTTGGTCTGGGATATCATCGTAGGCTCTCTTTTCAACTTCCTCAGGAATGTCTTCGATTTCAACAAGGTCACAGTGGATGTTCAAAAAAGCGTGACCATTCTCGTTGGTGCCCCCAGTTGTGGGTATGCCAAAGCCAAGACCTGACTTTATTTCCCAATTATGTGCTTCGATGGGACATTGCATGCCCCTTTCTTCTGGTCCTAGTCCACCTCCTTGATAGTTCCATTTTTCAGTGATGAGCTTATGTTGTTGGGGATAATTCTGGCTGAAGTGATCAAGGCATGCTTGATTTCTTGGAGGTGCATCCTTATGTAGCCAATTGTTGATATCTGGAGTGAGCTCCTCATGAAGAGGGGTTTTTGAGGACACAAAGGTGGTTGGGCCAAACTGTTTGTATCGAGGAGGTGGAATCTCCTTAGCTTTGTGATATGTTGGCCATCCATGGGTATGTGGATCAAGTGGGATTGTTCAACCAGCAAATGCATCTGATAGACTATATTCTCCACAACCTTTGTTGTTGATCTTTACAGTAGATAGGGTGGAGGCAAGGATGGTTTCTGAATCATTACAAGTGTGGGATGAGCTGGCGATGGCTGTGCCAATGTCTATTCTAGGGCAATGGTTTGTATATGAAGCTTCAACCGCATTGCAGTAAGCAAAGGGTTCTGGATCAGCATGGATGGTTACCTCAGTGCCCTGATGCGGAAATTTGATGCACTGATGGTAGGTGGATGGAACGGCCTTCATAGCATGAATCCATGGGCAACTAAGGAGGATGTTAAATGGTAGGTTTAGATCAACAACATGGCAAACTGTCTCTTGAATGACTGGCCCAACCTTGATTGGTAGCAAAATAGTCCCTTCTGTGGTCCTTTCCAAGTTGTCATAAGCTTTGATGGTGATAACCTCACTGATCATATCTGCCTCAGTATACCCAGCTTGTTTTATGAATTTTAGGGTGCAAATTTTCAAGGCTGATCCATTATCTATCATTACTCTTTTCACGGCAAAATTGGATACCATGATGGCTATGCGAAGCAGAAGGGTGTGATCTGGCTCAATCGCGGGTATGTCGGTGGGTTTAAAAGATAGGGCACATGAGGATGAAAGGTGTCCAACAAGATTACAAAAATTAGTAGCATTGATATCGGAAGGGACACGGGATTCTATGAGAGCACTGTCAAGGATGTCTTTGTACACAGGACTAGTGCGAAGAAGGTCTAAAATGGATATTTGGGCTGGCATGTTCCCAAGGTGTTCTAAGATATTGTACCAGCTTTTTGATGGAGCTGATGGTGCTAATGAAAATGGTGGGCCTGCAATGTTAAATCACGCTCTTCGAGTGGTGACTGCACACTCATTGTCTGGTCCTCGGATATTGATAACATTGACAGAAGGCTCTTTCTCAAATATACAACCTATAAGGCTACCATAGTCTATATAGGATGAAGTGTGGTCATTGTTCTTCCCATGCTGTTGGTTTTGCTGGCGGTTGTTGGTGTTGTTTTGGATAGGTGCTTTTCCAAGATTTTGGTTGTTGTGTGGAGGAAAAGCATTTTGATAAATCTGTAAGCCTGCATTGGGAGAGGTTTGGGCACCAACAGTGATTTCCTTCCGATCAATGAGGTCCTGCACATAGTCTTTCAGTTTCATGCATCTGAGGGTGGTCTGACCATTTACCCTATGGAACTTGCAATACTCATTGTCCTTGTACCATGCAGCTTTGGATTGGCTTGGATCAATTTGCTAGGTAGGAGGAAATTTGATGAGGTTTTCCTTAGCCAATTTTTCAAAAATAACATCCAATGGCTCACCAAGGGGTGTATAGTTTCTAGGTGCAGGTTGGAATTTGGGCTTTTGCCCTGCAGCTACATTGATGGCATTAGCTTGATTGTTAGACCCTTGAAATTTGGGTCTTATATTGTGGTTTTGATAGCTTTGGTTATTTCGTTGTTGGTAATTGATAGCTTGTTGGTTGTTTATTTGATATGGTGGGTTAGACTAGTTTTGAGAAGGACCAATGATATTCACATGTCTGGTGTCAGTAACCCCATCTGTTGCAACATGCTTGTTTTTGTTCCAATACCTAGACTTGTCATTGGAATGTGATTGATTTTGGTTGGCCTCTTTGTAAATCTTTACCACACCATCTTTGATGAGTCCTTGCTCAAGGATCATTCCTTTCTCTTTGATATCCTTATAGGTCTGCAAACAGTTCATGGTCATGTGGTGAGCCAAGCTAGGATGTGCATTATCAATAAACATTTTCACCACATGGCGTTCTGGCAAGGTGCAGGATATGCAGGTGGTAAGGGTTTGCCATCTTTGCAGGTATTCGGCAAGGCTTTCTCCACCTTTTTGCTTGGTGTGGACAAGATCAACTATTGATAGCTCTGTTTCAACAAGATGGGCATATTGGGCTACAAATGCCTCAGATAATTTAGCAAAGTTTTTAATTGTGCCATAGGGGATTCTATAAAACCATTCAAGAGCTGGTCCAGCCAAGCTTTTGGGAAAAAGGAGAAAGAGGAAGACATCATTGTATGCCACGTCCTGGCAATGCATGTAAAATTCTTTGATATGTGTAACAGGGTCTCCTTTTCCTCTAAATTTGTCAAATTTAGGTACCTCAAAGTGTTCGGGAAATGGTGTCATGGTAATGGCTCTGTCAAATGGATAAGGACACACATTCTCAAACTTGAATGTCTTTGGATCATTCCCTTCTTGGATGGCTTTCAGAGTTGTCTTCATTTGCTCCCACTCTGAATTGATAGGTGATGGTTGGGGTGCCCCCAATGTAGGAGTGCCTTGAGGTAGGTATGTGCTGGATGGGGCCATTGAATATGGATGGCTATGAGGGATTTGCTGATAGGGATTGTACATTGTTTGGGCAGCTGCATGGTGGATGATGGGTTGTTGAGGGGGAGGTGGCACATATTGCTGCATGTGTTGCGAGGCTTGCTGTTGATATGGGATTTGAGGTTGGGATTGAGGAACATAAGCTGGCTGTGGGATAAATGGATTGCTTTGTGGAGGTAAGGTATAAGATGGTTGTGAGGCTTGGGGAAAGGATCGGAGGGCTTGTGGGGTTTGACCAATATATGTGGGTTGTGCCCCCATTTGGGATGGTATCTGCAAATAATTGGTGGTTGGATGGGGTGGTGGATTACCTCCTAGAAGTGGCATTGAAAAGTAGTTGGTAATTGGAGGTAATGGATTAGTTGGTGGTGGAGGTGGTGGGAATTGAAAGCTTGGGAATGGAACTAATGGGGTTTGATAGCTTTGTGGCTAGATTTGGAAGCTTGGTAGAGTGGTGGCGGGAGCTGGGGTCACTTGGGAGCTTGGAAGAAGATTGGCAGTAGCTTGTGGGATTTGATAGCTTTGTGGAGTGAAGGTAGTAGCTTGTGGATTTGTGGCTGGTGGTATTGAGCTCCCAAGACCTAGTGGAAATGATGGGATTGTGCTTTGGGTTGTGGTGAACAAGCTGGGGGTGATGAAAGGTTGATTACTTGGCCCCATGGGTGGCGTCCCTGTTGTATATTGCTGAGGTTGGCCAAAGATGTTAGCACTAATTTGGGAGATGGGTGGATTTGGAAGGCTGGGTTGGTGAGCAACAGCAATAGTGAAGGGGGTGAACGGTGAGATGTTTTGGGTAAAGGGGGTTTGGAGCGGAGAGGTATGAACCAAGGATGGAGTGGTAGTGGCTGGGTTGGCTTGCAGCATGGAGATTTCAACTTGGGTGGATGATGGTATGTTTGGGTCTGTTGGGTCATATGGATTGGTTGGAGGCTCTTCTTTTGGAATATATTGAGGATAATTTGGATCATAAGAGCCTATGGGTGGTGGCAGCTGCCCAAACAACGGGTGAGATGGATCTAATAATGGAGGGGGTCTTCCAAAGTCAAAGGTTCCTACATTGTCCCTTCGAAAATTAGCCATGATTGTCTCTTTGTTTTTATCTATAATGGCGTTTACCAATACTGCATTTCCTGGTTGGTTCATGAAAGCTTCAATGTTAGTAGGTGATGGCATAGCTGGCTCTGGGCTGAAGGATGGCTGAGTTCTCAAGGGGGGTGAGGTTGTTCAATCCAAATGATAGGGCTCCATTGTTTCTTTCTTCTTGGCTAAGCGAGTGACGAGTGGCATGAAAAATGCTCCTAGGGATGAGATGCAATAATGCTGATGGATGCAAAAGGGGGAAGGCTTTTCTATGCAAATGATTTCCTAGGTCAAAGCTATATGAAAAAACCTAAGGAGGATTGGGTTGGGGATTCTAACTTCAAAGATATGTTGTCAAAGCACAAAAGGTCTGCTTTCCTATGTGCAAGCTTGGTGGTGATTGTGTCAACTTAAGAATAGACTGATGATCCTTTAGGAAGAACACGAGATTGACCACTTGTGGATCCCAACCTTTAGCTCTAGGTGATGAGGGATAACAAGTGACAAAGCTAGATTACCCTAGACAAAGCTCTGTCAAAGGGATAACCTTGGTGAGATTGGTGGATTTGGAAGATTTTAGGAATGGAAAACTTTTAGCAAGGTGACAACAATTTTGAAAGCTTAGATGTGTAGATTTTGGATTACTAGCTAGATGGTTTGATTCTAAATGAGATGGATGAGCTAATAATGCTTAAGGGGATAACCTAAGATGGCTGGCTTTTCTACAAATATGACTCTAAAGTGAAGCTTATCCAAGAAGATGGGGAGAAACAAGGGTGTCTAATCATAGAAATCATGCCTAGCTGGTAAGGCATAAGCAGGATTAACTCCTGGATGTTGGCTAAATTTGATGGTGCGCTCTAACCAGGCTTCTTGAAGTGCTTCATCGGTGGCTTTTTCCTCTGCTTTGTGGAGTTTGGCAATTTTGGGCTTGGTGTTATTTCTTTTCTCTTGGCTAAAAGTTCTTGGTATGCTAGAGATGGCTTGAGTTTGACCTTGTGAAACTTCTATTTGGATTTGGGTTGTTTCGACATAAATTCCTGAATTTGCTTGGCTTTGGGAGATTCTGGTTATTTTGCTTCAACTTGTTCAACTTCTAAAATAGGCAGTGACTATGCTAAGTGTGCCCTAAGCTAGGATTGACCAAGTTTGGCAAACATTCATTCAACAAGTAAAATAAAAACAAGCAATAGATAGGAACACCCAGATAGAAGTTTGTGGTTCTCAGAATGTGATACTTGTGCCAAGGAGTGTGTATGTTCTACAAATGTTTCGATCAGTCACTCCAAACACATTAACATCCTAGATGGTTTTCTGCAAGGCTGACAATTGGTTTAGCTAGGGAGTCCTCGATATATGCAAGGTACGTGAGGCCCAAACCCATAGATGAGACCAAAAGGATGTCACACAGCCGAGAGGAGCGGTAACCCACTTCTCCTCTTTCACTTCTCAAGGGTATAAAGTTCCTTGAGGCTTAGCCCGAATGACAAAATTTTGATCCCAAGAGAGGTGTCTTTCGATTCACCTCCCGATTCTTATACTCCGCCAGAATGCTGGAGTTGAGGTCATCCAAGGGGTGATGAAATCCCCAAGCAGGCCTCCCAAAAAGAAACAAGGTTTTGGATCCTAATCTTATGCACCCAAGATGGCCTCGAAAGACAACAAGGGGAGAGAAGACTTGGATGACCTTGGGCTAAAAAACACGCTTGTTCTTTTACCAACTGACTCTTATGTGTGCTAATCTAGACTTTGCAAGCACTCATGTTTAAGAGACAATGTTCAATTCCAACTTGAAGTGCCAACAAAAGTAAATCGATCGAAGAATGCAAACAATAAGAAGAGTTAGGGTCAACAAAAGAAAACTCGCGCGCCCGGAGGCCCTCCACGTCAAGTATCGATTAATTTTCTTTAAGGCATTCAAGATTGAGTGTGAGTTTGTTTTAAGCCCAAAACAAAAGTGCGTGAGATTCGATTTCAAGCACGCGCTCGGAGGCTCTCCACATCAGTTGTTGTTCAATTTTAGTGCCCAAACTTGAAGTGTGATCGATTTAATCTAGAGTTTTGGTCATTTAAGAATTTTGATAAAGTTAAAGCAAATGTTCAAAGACCAAGTGAGTGAGTTAGATTGTGGAACATTTAACACCTTTTTCAAGTAGACCCATCCCCATAAATGGCGCTGAGATTGCAACCAATGGTTAATATTTGATGGGTGATTAGAAAAGAGGTGATTCCAAGGAACTACTCAAATTGATTTTTGTAAATTTGTATTTTAACTTAACAAAGTTTCTTAAATGTCCAAAAATCAAACTTTACCTAGATTGCATGTGGAAAAGAGATTTGTTTTGTTCAATTTTAGAAGCTCCAAATGAAGTGTTTTGATATTGCAATGGTTAATTGATCCTTGGCATTCAAGATTGAATTTGTTGTTTTAAGCATGCATTCCAAGGAAAGTTGATTTTAATCCATGACATTCAAGAGTGTGTTTTGAGCAACATTCATTCAATGGAAAATGTGTTTAACCATTCAAGTTCATTTTTTTAGCAACATGCATTCAAAGACAAATGGTTAAACATTCAAGTTCATTTTTTAGCAACATGAAAACCTGCAAGAAACATGGTTAGTGGTTCCATATGTGCTCCAACCTGCAATGAGAAAAAAAAAAAAAAGCAATTTAGTTAGTTAGCCAAAATCTTCAAAAATGAGAGCTTAACTATGGAAAAAAAAATTTTAACTTAAAATGGTCTAAATCCTACGGAACCACTAAAAGTCAAATTTTGATTTATACTCTTTTCTTTTCTTTTTTTTTTTTTTTTTTTTTTTTTTTTTTTTTTAATAAATTTTATTTAGCTACAAAGTGCAGAAATAAAGATACGCTAGTATTCGAAGACGACAGAATAGATTTTGCGGCACAAAAAAAATAGGTGACAAGCAGAGACGCCAATTTGCGCAGATGCGGATTTTCGCAGACGTTGATTTGGATTGGCAGTGGCGGAGACGTCGATTTGTGCAGACACAAATTTTCGCAGACGTCGATTTGCGTAGACGCGGATTTTTTGCAGATGTCGATTTGCGCAGATGCGGATTTTCGTAGACGTCGATTTGCGCAGATGCGGATTTTCGCAAATGTCGATTTGCACAAACGCAAATTTTCGCAAACGTCGATTTGCACAGACGTAGATTTTCGCACACAGAACAGGTTGCTGACCAAAACTGCGCAAAAAAAAGTTGAAAAATGCAAATTTTTTTTTTTAGATGGTATTTCTTCTTCCTAAGTGCGTTCTTTAACCTGCAAAAACAAGAAAAACACCCTCACAACACACTCAAACAACAACAAACATTAGATGGTTAGAAAAATGACATATAGATGAAAATAGATGATTAAATGACCCATAGTGGGGTCCCACCGGGCGTGCCAAAATGTAGAACAAGAATTAGTATGCAAAGAACATTAAAAAATAAAGTAAACATTCACAAACCAAAAACTAAATTCACATATATGCTTAGACAAAGAAAGCAAACAAGAAGTGCAAACCTCACAAGAAAAAACACTCCATGCTTTCTTGATTCTGTAGATGTGTCCTTTTGCTGTGGATGTATGCTCAAGATGCTCAAAAGCTACTTCAATGGAGATGGGTAATGGCAAATTGGTAGCTTTGTGAGCTCTCAATTTGGCATTATAAGGGTAAGATTGATGACTTTGGTTCTCAAAATAGCATGGTAACTTTAGCTCAAAGATTGTTGATGAAATGGCTTGGGATGGGATTCAATTTATAAGCTAAGGGGTAGAGAGATGGAGGGCTTAGATGCAAGGATGGATGAAGGCTTAAGGAGGGCTAAGATGCACTCAAAGGGGAGCACATGGATTGTGCTTGTTTAGCACCAATGGGAAGGTGACACTTGTCACAAGGAGGATGAGTGTGAGAGGGTAGGGTAAAGGGTTGGTTAAAGTCATGATGAGTGGGGTTGAGTATGTAAGAGGGATGTAAGAGGAATGAGTGTGGAAGAGGGAAGAGTGTGGAAGATGGGTGTAAGAGTCATGAGTGGGCTTGTAAGAGTCTTTTATGTTTTGTAAGAGCACTCATGACTTAGTGGTTGGGTTTTTTGAGGGGAGACTTTGGTTTGGATTAGGAAAGTCTTAAACTTGTTTAAGGAATGTGACAACATTAGGGGGTGGATTAGGCTTGGGTTTAGGATTAGATTAGGGATGTTAGAGATGTGCAAGTGGATGGAATTAATGAGGGTGGATGAGTTAGTGGCTAAGCTTGGTTAGTATGGGTGGATGGGGTGGATTAGGCTAAATGGAGGATTAGAGATAGGTTAGGGGTTTTTGAATTTGAGGATTTCATTTATCAAATAGATTTATTTAATAAATGGGGATTTTTGGAATTAGATAAGAGAAAAGGATTTAATTGATAAATAATAGATTATTTGATTTATCAATTAGGACTATAGATGATTAATTAAATTAATCAACTAGGGATGGAAAAGGATTAATTAAATAAGAATTTAATTAATGATGCCTTTAGAGATGGCTAAATTAGATTACCAAAGCAGTGTAATCAAATTTAGGTGTCTACAATTGACATACTTAGTTTTGTCTTTGTTGGAGGTGGAGCCTTGTTTTGTGTCCTTTTGAAGAGTGAGTTTACCCTTCTTGACCATAAATTCCTTTATGCAGATGGCCTATGTGATCATGTCTTCAAAGGTACATGGACCTTGAAGTTGGACTCTATACCCAAAATCAGGTAGGAGATTGTTAGTGAAGATATCAAGCTTTTCCATCTCTAGAATCTTGCATGAATATTTAGTGAATTGTTGTCTCCACCTCTAAAGGAATGTGAGGAAGGGCTCCCCAACTTTCTACTTAAGGTTACATAAATTTTGAATATTGACAATGTGAATTTTGAATATTGAATTTTGAATATTGACAATACTAGTGCAATTTTTTTATCCTCATCAAATTCATCCTTTATTGCAATATACACCACTTCATCATCATGATCGTCAGATCCATCTTTTGTTTCCTCTTTAGTAATGTAGCAAGACTTCTTTCTTTTGTCTTTGTAATATTTGTTGTCTTCATCTCTTCTACTTTTGTACTTGTCTCCACCTCTATAATTCTTCTCCTCTAGACATCTAGCAGCAATATGACCAACCTCATTGCAATTGAAACACATGATAGGTAACTTTCCTTTGAACTTTCCTTTACCTCTATCACATCTCCTTGCTAGTAGTGCTTCAAGTTTATCTACATCGTCCTCATATGTATCACTATCACTAGACACATATTTTACTTTTTTCTTCTTCTCATTAGTTTCCTTCAATTAAATTTAGCTTTGAAAGAAAATTTAACATTTTTAGGTTTGTAACTATCAAAATTAGATAGCTCAAAAGTAGTGAGCCTACCTACCAAACCTTCAAGAGTCATATTAGCCCCTAGTACACATCTTAGTTCTTGTATTGAAAAAACTCTAATAGCATAAATAGGTAACAATGTTCTCAAAACTTGGTTAGTATAGTATCATCATCTATTTTACTAGTAGCTCCTCTTATTGCATTAACACTGTCTTTTATCATAGACTAATATTGAGCAATATTCTCACCTTCTTGCATTCTCATATCATTGAACTTACCTCTAAGACTCATATTTGGCTCTTAGAACATTTTTGTCACCTCTATAGATAGTATGTAGAGCATCCCACATTTTATTTACACTATCACAACCCTTGATGTCATCAAACTTAGCATAACTTAGGGCAAATGCAATCTCCAACATTGCTCGGTTGTGTTCTTTCTTCTTTTTTAAATCTTTGGCAATTAAGACTCCAGTAGGATCAACATGCTCAATAGGAATAGTAGATCGTGCATGATCTCTAAGACCTCCTAGGTGTAGTCTCATTAGACTTTTCCATGTAGGAAATTTATCTCTATTAATCTTGGGTACCTCTCTTTTTGACATCTTGATCTTTTTGCTTATAGTACCTTCAAACTAGTCCTCTTAAGCAACTAGGATCTTATAGAAATTATTGGAATTATTTAGAATAATTGAGGGGGGGAGTGAATAAATTAACCAAAGTCCAAATGTACAATTAAAACTTTTCACAACTTAATGAACCCATATCCATAAAACATTTTTATCATACATGCATCCATTAGGTCATACAATCACTTAAACTTGTAGGTTACTATCAAATCAACTTTGCAAAAATATAAACATGAAACATAGTAGATTCAATAACACATTTGACACAATTATTTAACATGGAAACCTAATTTGGAAAAAACCACAAGTAACATGCTACTCATTCTCACTCTTCTAAAGTGATGCCCTCTGAAATGCCAACCATGTTAAAGGTTATAATGCACACTATTAAATGTGACCTGGTTAAAGGATTTCATTCACCCTATTAGAAGTGAACCTTATTAGAGGACTTTAGATCATTCACTTGGAATGTCACATGGTTAAAGGATTTACAAATGACTATTAGGTCAACCTTAATCCAAAGGATTTACCCTAGATTGGTACAATGATTAGAAAGTAACAGTAAGGCTTTGATCTAATAACAACTTACAACACACTTATAGATTACAGATCTCTATTTTAGTTCTCCATTATGCTTGGCTTTCACACACTTCAACTCTAATAGTTAGTTCACCCTTCAATCATCCATGCCCTTAAGCCTTCTCACTTTTCACTCCAATGTAGTCTCTTCTCTTAGGTCACTGAATGAATCAATACCCTAGACTCCTTGTCTTCTTTAGGTTCTTGCACATGACAACCTTTGCTTCTGACCAACCATCTCTATAAATAAAGAATTAAGATCTTTTTTCATTCATTTTTCTTCATCCATTTTAGTGTTAGGTTGGATTAGGTAGGATTCAATGAATCTACCCCTCATTTCATTTTTTTCTCTTCTAGAAACTTCTCCTTTCATCCTCTTAGAATTTTGCTCAAAATAGTTTATCTTAAATTTTGTGCCACTAACTCATCAAGGGTATCTTCCACATGGTTTACGCAATTGAAGAAATAAAACTTGTCAGGTCAGATTAATTAAATTCATGATCTTTCTTATAATGTTGACACTCAGCATTACCTTGCTTCTGATTCTTGACACATATTGTGTTTCTCAATATCCACTATCAAAACACTCAGCATGAAGTAAAGTTTACTACTGCTCGGCATCAACTAAACTTTACTCGGCTTACATTGAAATTGACTTTTCTTGGCTCCAACTAATTTTTTTCTTAGCTTACACAAACTTTTTTGGCACCTACTATGCATATTGTTAATCTTGGCAAATACAATTCATTTAACTTGTTCTTCAGAACTTAATTAGTGTAACTATCCTTTGTAACCTTAAGTAGATTATCAATGCACTATAATATCATTGTCTTAATTGATCCTTGTCCTCATTTTCCATATCATAACTCAACCTTTCCTCTAGGTTCTATTCTTACCTCATTTGATCAAATCCTCTTCATCAATCAAACAAATGATAGTACTCAAATCATATAAGCAATTGTCTTACTAGCAAGTAGCAAGTTTGACATCAGTGACAAAAAAATGATTGAAACACATTTATCATACTTGCATCAATATGTTTTCAACATAACCTTGTCTACTTCATATTTAAAACAAAAATAGCTCACAAGATAGAAAAATGTTTGCGTATAGGTCAACATTGTCAAGATCAAAGCGAGATGATGGAATGGATAAAAGATGTAGAAGAACTATGCATGATGCCTGATTGTTAGGTTTTCATCATGGTACTTATCCTAGGTGACCCAAAGGAGTGGTTTTCACCATAGGAAAATTTTATTTCTCTTTAATTTTTCTTCTAAGATGCCTAATTACCAAGTTTTCAATTTTTTCAATTTTTTTTCTTTCTTTTTTATTGAATTTTTTTTTGGAAGAAGGAAATATTTTTAGATAATTCTCCTTGAAAGGATAAAACATGATAGGCCAAGGATTCAAAATTATATGCTCGAATATTCTAATAGAGAGAGGAAGATGGAAGAGAAAAATTGAGGATAAGGTTTTATGCAAAGCTAGTGAGGTTGGAAGATGGAAGGAATAGGAAAATGAGGAAACAAGATAGAAGGTAGAAAGATAGTGAATGGAAGGGTTGTGAAAGGGTAGATGAAAAGGAAGGAAAGTTTAACATCAACACACACCTTGAAGGGTTGCAAGAGCATCGAGGAGATGTAAACAAAGGAATACGTGATGGAATATGGTGAATGGATAGAAGAGATTGTGCTTTAGGTGCATGGAATGGAAGAATTCTTTTGGAAGAAGATGAAGTGGAAGTCTTTGGAAGCTTTGATGTCAACTTTACTTGTTTCTCAACATTAAACTCTTTCAAGAGAGACTTTGGAATCCATATAGCAGTAGGCTTTTCATTTCTTTTTTATGATTTAGAGAAAATATCTTCAATGATGGATTTTGGAACCCATACTTGTTTTGTAGTTCTCTTTTTAGATATCCCTTTTGACTTTATACCTCTATGTCGATTAAAGGAGACATGGCAATATTATTTTCTAGATGGATTATTGTATTTCTTTTCTTTATTGTATTAAACATTCGAGTTACTTCTAGAAGACTTGGGACTTGTGGAAGGAGGATATGACTGGTTTATATTGGTGGGTGGATGAAAAGGATTTAAGGATATGCATCTACATTGATCTTGAGGAAAGATAAGAGATGGAGGGACGTAAGGAACCAAGATGGATAATGAATTAGGAGATTTATGAGGGGAAAATGAAGGGATATAAGGACCCAAGATGGAAGGAATATGTGAAGCCCTTGGTATTGGTGGAGGAATTCCAAGGATGGACATGGAAGATGAGAAATGGTAATAAATAAGTCCATCAACATCAATATGACAACTAAGGACATCAACATCTTTAGAGTGAGCATTATGATTTTCAATAGGATCATGAGCATCTTTAATAGGAGAAACTTCTTTGATAGGATTTTTTGGAGTTTGAAAAGACTTAGGAAGAGTAGAAAGTGGAAGTGAACATGGAGTGGTAGAACAAGAAGATGGAATACTTTGATCTTGACAAGAATCTTTGGATAGCATAAGCACAGAATTTTTCTCTTGACTTTCAATAGGCTCAACATTGGAAGTAACAACACCATTTTTAATAAACTTAACGG
The DNA here is from genome assembly GCA_028749045.1 of Cupressus sempervirens. Classification (NCBI taxonomy): domain Eukaryota; kingdom Viridiplantae; phylum Streptophyta; class Pinopsida; order Cupressales; family Cupressaceae; genus Cupressus; species Cupressus sempervirens. The sequence continues at coordinate 241,590,343 of CM053788.1, read as the reverse complement.
AAGTATCATATTTGGAAAGTGCAAGTGTAGTAAGGTTATTTTGGTTATCAATAAGCTCAATGGTGTAAGTAGTATCTTGATCTTTTTTGACATTTTTATCTTTATCCTTTTGAGAGTCCTCTTGACATGGAGCCACTTCCAAGGAAAAGGGATTATATGAGGTTTTCATGATAGGATCTTGAAGGGGCAATGAAGGACTAACTAAAGTGAGCATAGTAGGCATAGCATCATATGAAGGTTGAGATTCTTCAGTCTTAGTAGCATGAAAAAGGTTTGCAGCCAAGTGCAAATTAGCTTGAAATTCTTTTAGAGGTAACACTTGAGGATACACATAATTAGTGTGGAAATCATTAGGCTCTTTTTTTGATGAAAGAATATTGGATAGCTATAAAGTTTTAGGAAGTTCATGAATGTTAGAAGAAGTGAAGGTATCAAGGAAACCATCACTTGACATAGGTTCATCAACATGATCTTTCTCAAGAGAAGTATCCTCATCATATAAGTCTTTAGGAATTTCAACATCAATGATTCCATCATCAATAAGATCTTGAATTTTACATTTTAATGTAATACAATCTTCAATTTTATGACCTTTATTTCTATGGTAGCCACAATAGTGATCATCTCTCTGCCATGGAGGTTTTACCTCAGGTTCATAAGGTCAAGATTTTTGTGGTAAATTAATTATCTTGTTTGCAACTAAGGTCTCAAGCACCATGTCATATGAAAATCCCAAAGGAGTAAAAGTTCTCTCAAAAGTATGTCTAGGACCATATTTTTCATTCTCATCTTGGTCAAAGATAGGTCCATCATGAAATATTAACATATGCTCAAAGGATTTATTACTTGCTTTCTCTCTCAAGAGGTATTTGGATCTAGAAGATGAAGACAATTAAAGTCTTGGAGTAGAATATGTAGACCTTAAAGAAGAAAATTCATGTAATGATGAAATCTTCTCCTCTAATAATTTTTCAAATTTAGATTGCATTCCCATTATGCACTTAGTGAGATAAAGGTAAGTAGGATCATTTGTCTCTTCTATCTCCAACAAGGCTTATCTCTCCAATCGTAAGAGTCTAAATTTCTCTTCCTTTGCAAATTTTTCATCTAGGAAGGCTTTCTGTTCACATTCAATTCTCTTAAGTTTTTCACTCATGTATCTTGAAGGTGTCTTGAGCAGTGAAGTTGGTCTTGAATGTCTAAACAATTTATTTGTGTATGTTGCATTTGCACAAGTTCCATGAGGTTCGTCATCTTGGTTTTCAAGTTGTGATTGTTCTTCTTGATATGCTTGCCTATTATCTCTTTTAGCCCTTTGGTGTGTATCCAAAAATCTAGTTGAGATAAGGGGTGAGATTGGTCAATTTTCATGAGAGGAACTACCAAGAAAAATGGTATCTTGATATTTTTCAAATATGACATCAAGGCATTCATCAATTTCTTCCCTCTCTCATCAAGTCGTTGTGTAACTCATATCCATATTTGAGTAACAAGATGCTAAGGGTTTACTCAAATCACTAAGGTTACTCTTGGGATCAAACCAAACTTTTGAGTTTTTCTTGGGTGATTGATCAAATACAGATTCTTTTCCCTTACATCTTTGGCAAGTTTGAATTAAGGGTAATTGGTTAAAGACTACTTGAGGTCACTTTCCTTGATCTATTTGATATCTTTTTGTAATCAAAAAGAAAGAAAAGATACTAGATGATAGGACAACCCTAAGAAATATTAGTATCAAATTAGGATAGTAAAAGCACTCACTTGTCCAAAAGAGAGATGATAAGATAGAATATTTGCAATAGACATAAACCAACACTGCCACAGAGGTGCCCCTTACTTTGGGTGAATACCCTAGCACATATGGATCAAGGGGGTAATTTACCCAAATTATAATTAATTAAAATTAAATTTGAATAGAAGTCAATGGATAAGAGATTACTAAGACTCTCAAAGCATGTTATCAAAGAATCCAAAGGTTTATCTTCTCAACAAGGACAGTTTCTAACTCGTTGACTCCAAGAAAGGTCACTTGTAAAATCAAAGATTAATAAGTCAAGAGGTCCAAATACAATAATTTAAGGTGAAAAAAAGCTTCCAACAATGGGGTAAGTGACCTAATCTGACCTGGATCAACCAAGGAGGACTGAAAATGATAGAATAACAAATTGAGAAAGGTTTCAACTCGAGAACTCAACTTTCTTGTTCATTTTAATTATCTAACTAGATGCATCAATACATTTCTATCATAAATTAGGCACGCAAGACAACACTTAGGGAGTTTAAGAAAATGTCTACTAGAAATGGGAAAGGGATAAAGTAACCTTGCACATAACAAGAATAGTATCTTAGTATGAATCTAATCCCCAGAATCAGTATTGTTTATATTCTCAAAATGTTTTCCAATCACACACATAGTCCTGGAAAAGAAAAAAATGGGATGCACTATGGTTCTTAGTAATGGTCAACTCTATAACTCTTGCAATCTCAAGTGGGTGAAATCCAATCCTGGTGTACCAGTATTGACACATTTCGAGAATTTAATCAATCAAAGATGTTGAGGAAATCTGACAACCCAAAAAAATACTACACCCATGGAGATTTCTTCCACAAGGACATTTATATAGCAAGTGTTGCTACCATGGAAAAAGTGGCTACTATTTCTTGAGGTTCCATCAACATGGTTTATCCAATAAAGGGAGTATCCACTATAGTTAACCCTCTCTAATTAAGGAAGACTCACAAAATTGGACCACATGGGGACTTAGTTTGGATTCAAGGGTTCCAAGTTTATTATGTGCCCAAAAGGGAATAGAGCATACTTCTCTAGCCTCTTCACTTCACCTAAACATAGCAAACAAATTCATTGACACACTAATTTAAAATCACTTCACTAAGATTTGGAAAGCCAACAACAATGACCACCAATTTCAAGAGAGAAAGTACTAGCAAATGTCAAAGATAGACCAAGAGAGACAATGAAATAATATCAAATCCTTCCCTACCTACAAGGGGATCTATTGTTAAGAAGAGCTTTGCATGTAAGGAAAATTAATGAAGCCCACTCTCTCAAGATCACCACAAATAGTGCTCATAGGTTTGAATTACTATGTGAAACATGTATGCAAGAAAGTAAATTTAGGTCCAATTTTAGAGCACCAATCAAAATGTGAATTACAAAAGCATGTAAAACACTCAAGAAAAGCACATGAGAGGTTCACTTTTAATTCCAAATTCTAGATATTATAGAGATGTATAAGAATACCTCAGATCCAAAAAAATGCACGCATATGACTCCACTAATCTAATGAAGCAAGCAAGTGCTCCAAGCAAACAACAAGAAACCCAATATAAGATAGATATGTCTTATGCAAACCCTATGGTTATATCTCAAAATCTGATTGTTAGGAGTAATAATAAATAGAAAATAATCCAATTAAAAACTCACATCATGTATTGAACCATGTGAAAATTAAATGCAAGTTAATCATTAAATGTCATTTTTTTTATTTTGATTTTTGACCTAGTCAACAAGATTGGACCTATATGCCATGAATTTGGACCCAAAACCCTAAATACAAAAAAGAGACCCCTATTAAAAAATAGAAAACTTTCCAAAAATTTTAGGATGAAAAATATTTTCATTTGTGCCCTAGGGACCCATTTTTTCAAAGCAGACTAGTTTTTGTAAATCGAGTGTTTGAGCCCTCATATGAACTCTAAACTCAAAACACAAAGAAATAGCCCTATTTATAATTTAGAGACCTTTCCAAAAATGTATACTTTTCATAAAAATGTGATAATTTTTTCCCAAAAGTGATTTTTCATGAAACATAAAAAAATATAAAAAATACAAATTACCTTGGAAAAATATGAATTTTTAACCAAATCTTCTCTCATGTGTTGCCATCCTACAAAAAAAATCAAACCAAAAGACCAAGCCATTTGGGAGATATGATTATATCTTTAAGATTAGAGTTTTTTTGTCTCCAAATAAATCCGTACAAGGGGGTTAGCTCCAAAAATAGCCAAAACTAGCATGTAAAGGTGGGTTGCCCCATAGTGGATGCCAAAAAATATGTGCTAAAATGTTGGCACACTTCTATGAGTCATTATATCCAAGATTTCTCAAGAATGAGGTCTCAAATTGTGACTCATAGTTCTCTATTCATGGAGTGCAAGGGTTTGTAATGGAGACCCTCAGTTTGACCTAGTTTATGCCCATGCAAGTACACCATAAAATGAGAGATTCAAATAGGAAAATCAAGAGTGCTAATCTCCATGATCATCAAATATGCATGCAAATTAAGATTGAAGCTAATCTAAATGATAACGATGCAAAGCAATGCAAGAAAAGAAATTTAATCTATGAAAGAAAATAATAATGTAACATTAATGTATGAAAACAAATATGACTCTAAGCTGATATAAAAATGCAAGGATGAAGCATGATGATGGAATTTGTGGATGCATGAGAGAAGAAGACAAGAATAGAGAAGTTGCAATGAAGCTCCAATGTCCAAACCCTAATGCTCAAACTCCTCTTCCAAAATTGCTCTCCAAACTTGCAGCATAACAATACTATAGCAACTAACATCTATCCAAATGAGAAGGAGAGGGCTCATTACAAAAGAAAGTGTGGAGGTGGAAGGCTTCTCACAAGAGAAATGTGGGATAAATCCCTAAAAAGGCAAGAGGAAAAAGCCCACCACTTAGAGATATGTGCAAAAAAAATTGAATCTTTATATGATTTTATTTGATTTATTTGATTTATTTCCTTTTTTCATCAAAAATAGAACTTTAAGTGGGGATTTACTTATTTAATTCAAAGAGGAATTTTCTTTTAATTAAATAAGATAAGATTATTTAATTAAAAGAGAGGTTTTAATCAAATTAAATAAAATCATTTAATTAAAAGAGAGATTTTAATTAAATTAAAATAAATTATTTAATTAAAAGAGAGTTTTTCTTTTAATTAAATAAGATTATTTTATTTATTTAAAAGTGATGTTTTCTTTTAATTAAATAAGATAAGATTATTTAATTAAAAGAGAGATTTTAATTAAATAGGATAAAATTATTTAATTAGAAGAGAGATTTCCTTTTAATTAAATAATATTATTTTATTTATTTAAAAGAGATATTTTCTTTTAATTAAATAATATTATTTTATTTATTTAAAAGAGATTTTTTTTTTAATTAAATAAGATAAAGATTATTTAATTAATAGAGAGATTTTATTTTAATTAACTAAGATTATTTTATTTATTTAAAAGGAATGTTTTATTTTAATTAACTAAGATTTTTTTTATTTAAAAGGATTTTTTCTTTTAATTAAATAAGATTATTGATGAAATGATCAAACCTTAGGAAATATTTAAATATTTAAATTAATTGCAATTTGATCAAGGAAGATGATTTGAATTGATTGAATAAAATATGGTGATGCTTTGATTCAAGAAATTGAAAAATTGAAGAATGGGGGTTCATAGTCTAGGTGACCATTTTAGGGTGCATATAGTTACAACTCCTAATAGGGTTGAGGCTTCTAACAAGGTTTAGTCCTCTCATAAGGACTGACACACTATATGGATATAATAGGCTCGTAACAAGGTCAATATCTTTCACAAAAAACTTTTGGGTAGTGGATCATTTTTTTAGTACCATCCCCACAGGGGATTTCCCTTGGCCAAGGTTTCCCTAGTTAAAAAAAATGGTTTTATGAGTTTCAATATTTTGTGCATGGTTTTACTTTTTAGTTTACTAATTTATGCAATTTTAAAATTTGTAAATGATATCCATTGTTGGGTAGAGATTTTTTTAAGTACATAACTGATTCACACACCCCTGCCCCGCCACCCACCCCACCCCCCACCCACCTTCTCAATTATACTAGCATGCTTTACTTTATAACAGTTAGTATCATAGAACATTTACTCAGAAAAGTTTAATATCTTGAGGGAGATCATTATGGATTTAGAACATTTGCAGAAGAATGTTGAACTGGCCCTTGAGGAATTAGATCTGGTTAATGATGAAAGGAACAAGTTGAAAATCAATCTTAAAGATGCACAAGATTTATTCTACAAATTAAAATATCATATTAAGAGTAAAAAATCTAAGAAAAATGAATCACTTGAAAAAATCAAGGATCGTGAATTATCTATAAAGATTAAAAGGAAAATGAAACTATGAAGCATGAACTTGGAATTACAGCATTGAAGATGAGCATGATAGAAGATGAGAAAAAGAAGCAAATAGATTTGAGCTATGAGAATGCAAATCTGAGATCATAACTTACTAAGGTAGCATTAGAACTTGAGAATACAAGATATAGATATGAAGAAATTAAGAAGTATAATACTATTGTGAAAGGAGAGCTTACACAAACCAAACAACATCCTAAGAAGTTGTATACAAGCACAAAGAAACTTGATGAAAAGATTATGATACAAAGACCTATTAGCGATATGATAGGAATTAGATATGTTGAACAAGAATCATCTAAAGGATCTAAAGTTACATAGTAACAAGATTTTGTGAGGTAGCAACCTAGCCAACAAGAACATCTGAATAATCAAGTACCAAATCAACCTAAACAACCTAAAGAACAAAGGAGACAATTCAATGGAAAATATTTTGCATGCAACCAACCTAGACACATGAAGAAATATTGTACAAATAAGCACTCTAAACCCTTTTGTGGTTAATTTTATAATTGCTCTATTTATTAACATAGATCCAGTGAAAGTAGAAAGCGTAATCAAAGATTAAATATGAGAATGCATGAAAGGATTAACAATGTAGCTAGCAGATCTTTGGAAATGAAAACATCATTAAAAATAGGGTTATGTGTTATAAGTGCAACAACTTTGTACATATTATAAGAGATTATAGACTAAAGACTACTCAATTTGGACCAAGATATTGAAATATAGTTATGGTGTGTCATATTTGCAATAACTTAAGACATAAAACAATATTTTTTAGATTACATGCTTTCAACAACAACATGAGGGCACCTGAAATGAGATAATATAATTTAAGAACACCTAATTCAAGAAGAAATGTGAATAATGTGAGAAAAAATAAAAATGGGAACAAGAAACAATTAGAAAGTATGAGTATGACATTTTTAAGAGAAGGAAAATCAACATATACTAAAGTGTGGGTGGAAAAGACAAAAGATTCATTAGAAGACAATATGGGAATAATACCAAGTAGTAAACCCTCCTCATTAGTATAAGCTATCTATATTTTAGCATAAATAGGGGATACAACACCTAAAATCTATCAGACCCATAGATGGTAGATTTAATTTACATGTAGTTAGCATTAGCATGGAATGGTCATATGGAACCTAACTCTAAGTCTACAGAAAAAATCATACACATATGTGAGGTTGCTAAAGATTTGAAGGTTATTGGTATGAAGAACAACTTTTTGAGTTGTATGCACTGTGAATTTATTAAAAATCATATTTAATTGAGATCTAAGGGTTAAAAGTGAATGAACTCATCACCATTTATATACTATGGAAGGACATAGAGCTAGCAAAAGAATTTACAGGAAAATTTGTGGATCTAGAGATGAATTTGTAGAAGCCCTAAAACATGATTCTTAAAGGTATTTATATTATATGTAAGGTCATAATTTTCTATGTATTTGTTGTTGAATTAAATATATGGCTACATCTATAGTGTGTGATGTAAGAGAACATCCTAGGCATCAGTTTGAGAAGCAATTCTTTGTGTCTTTGGGATATGACCCTATGGGAACATTTTCAAAAATTTCAAATAGGGTTTTTCATGTAGAGGAATTACATGCTATAAATTTGACTTAATTGGTGATGAAGGCATATACAAGGATATGGATGTAATTTACAACAAGGTTATGAACAATTAAGTCAACTAAATATTGTACATGTGTTATATGAGGAGTTTGAGAAGCCTAAATGGATAAGGATTATACTTAGTAGGATTCATGATGAAATGTTTTTAGTTGGAGATATTCATGTTATGATAACCAATAACCTAATTCATAAATTAACTATTTTGAGAACTGAAAGAAGTGTACCTATTTTTAAGAAGAAAGTAAAGAAGTTAGTTGAGACAAATACTAGATCAAGTTAGGATGGAAGAGGTATGATACTAGATCAAATCAAACAAATATATGTGAGGTTGATTAGCAAAATTATAGGATACAAGATGAACTATAGTTCAAGGCACAACTCTATATCAACTAGATTTATCCATGTTGTTTAATAAATTATTGTAGATAGAAAAAAAAGTGAACATGTGTGAGATCTTAAAATAATAGTTGATTGACAACATAAAGAGGATTAAGAAGGATAAATACATACCTTTCAGATTTGATTCTTTGTTAATCCATTTATTCTTCCAAGTGAAAAACAAATTTCCTAGTATGCCTAGTTATGATTGGAATAGTGGAAGATGCACCATGGACTTGGTAACTCAATATTATAGGAAGTAACTAAATGATAGAATAACATATGATATAACAAGGATGATAAATTATTCTCAGACTAAGATGAATAAAATGTTCAAAATTATTGAAACAATTATGAATAAATATAAATATGAAATTTTTTTATGGTTGAAACAAATTATACATGCATGGAGGTTTTAGAGCCTAGAAAATTTTACATTGAACCTATCAGATATAAGGTGACTGAATAAATATTAGAAGATTATGCAAAATTAATTCTAAATCCTAAGAGTTATAAAAAGTTCTCTAGATGGGATTCTTATGAGGAGAAGTATAGTGAAGTCAAAGATTAATTATATAGTGGGGCAAAAAATAAGAAAGTTGACAAAAAAAAAAAAGAACAAATGGTTAAGGATTTTGAAATGAAAATGAAAGAATGGGATGAAGCTAAGAAAATAGTAGTAGAAATAAAGCTAGTGGACATTACAATATACTTTTGGTTAAGACACTTTCCTTTGAAGCATCTACAACTACACCTATAGTAGAATAAGAGACATCTACTAAAGATGAGGTAAAGATTACACATATTCAATCTACACCACCACAGTCAGCAACTACAAGGAGATCTTCAAGAACATCACCATTTGTGATAGCTAGCAAGCCTACGGTGAGTTAAATGACAAAGATTAAGTAGGAAAAGTTAGAATAATTTCCTAAGAAGTCTAAAAGAGTTAAAGAGTGTTAGAGTAATTAGATATTTCCTAATTACTAGTTTTCATAAGCTAAACTTTAGGCATCTAATAATTAATTCTTTTATTAATAATTATGATGCAACCTAGGTTAGAATTTTTTAGGGTTTTGATCTCCTTTATAAGGATGATCTCTCTTTATATTTTTAACCAATTTATTGTTGATAATAGCAATCTATCTTTTTTCTCATCAGGAATGTCTCATCTATGGATCTAGCAATTCTAGCCTCCATAGCATTCTGCTTCTCTCTTTTGTGATAGGTTTTTGCATGTAGATGATTCTTGGGAGCTATGGGGTTGATCTTTCATCAACTTCAACATGGTATTAGAGAACCAGATCTTCATGCCCCTATTTTGTTCTTGAGAGATTTAGCATCAGTTTTTAAATCTGAGTTTTCTCTTTCAAAGGGTTTCAATTTTTAGAAGTGTTTTGTATCGGATCTAGGGGGGCTCTTTTTTGGAGTGCTTTGAGCCCAAATGGACATCATTGTTGAGCTCAAAGTGCTCAAAAATCCCCATTTCCATATATAATACATCCAATTTGGATGCTTTTGAAATTTGAGACAAAAAAATTTGCACCAAGGTTGTTTTGACCTAGGCATGCAAGTTGAGGCAGCCATATTTTTCCTATTAAATTACTATTAGAAAAGTTTTTTTTACCAATGTTGGATCTTTTGGTCTTCTAATTTTTTATTAAAAAGAGGGTATTATACATGGAAAGGAGCGCATGTGGAAAAGCAATTTTTTTGAAGGTCAAAGCTCAATTTTAATCAAGTATAGGGGTCCCTGTCTCATCGGCCTCATTGGGCTAGTCACCCATATTTTCTCTATGTGAAAGGTACTATCCTTGGTTCAACCACCCATGACTATGCATGTCCATTTTTTTGGCTTCAGAGCACTTTTTTTTTGGTGTTGAACTGCATGGGCCAGTCTTCCACTTGTTTGGGAGAATTTCTCAGACAATGTGCCACTAAAGGTCATTTGGTGGTAGTTTTGAATTTGGGTGCTTCATTTGTTATTGGGCACTACTTCAAATAGTCCCAATGTGCTCTCAACTATGGTGCCATTTTTTTCTGAGACCTGTGCCTTGCAAAGTTGTGGCCTTAATTTTTTTTGGCTCCCTTCAGTGTTTTTTCTATTGCCATGTGTTTTTTGCACACATGGATCTGGGGGTGTCTTGTTTTAGAGCCCATGTCTTTCTCACTCAACACACCTCTTTTTTGGACCATGTGCCAAGTTGGAGATTTTGCATGCCCAATTTTTTTTATGGTGCTTTAGTTTATGGAGTGCACTTTTTTTTCAACCCTCAAATCACTGGCCACATCCATATCAAGCCTTCACACTAGCCCTCAAATTTTTTGATATGCTCGATGGAGGTAGTAGATGTTGTAATAGAACTAGATGTTTTCCATGATCAACAATATAGGAAAAGGAGGCATCAGCATTCTTTATTAGAGGGTAGAGATATCCATGTCTCTTTCTGCTAATGATTTGGCATGTTCACACATGCTTTTGTATGTGGAGCTTTGTTATTGGAGTGCAAAGTCATCCTTGTCCACATGGGCACCTATTAAGCCTCAAATTTTGGCATATTTTTTATTGATCAGCATCCTTTTTTGGCTTCTAGGATGGTGGTCTCTAATGCTTCTATGTTGTCTGGTCTCCCTAACTAGGCCAAAATTTTTTAGAGAAGTCCTTGAGATGTGTTTTATTTGGAGTTTCTTGGTGCCACATGTCAACCCTATGCCCAAACCCATATAATTTCCTGACAGACCTTGATCACTATGGTTCATTGATGCCCATGTTTGGTGGTAATTTTGTGAGAGATTTCAATAGTTTAACAAGTTTTTTTGGTGTGGATACTGACATGCCCTTTCTTTGCAACCTCTTTTGGACAACCTTTCATGCACGTGCCCAATCAGGAATTGGGACTATGCATTGGCTGCAACCTCCACTTGGTTTTGATGGGTTCTTATTCATTGACAATAGTTTTCCAACTATTCCCTTACTTTTTAGGATGGCGATTTTGTTTTTCCATGGTTTTGTGACACATCTTCTGCACAGTGGGCCTCCCATACAATTTATGGAGGATTAGCTTTGAAGAAGTCCAAGCTCCTCAATTTCCATGCTATTCTAAGAACCTTCAACAACATGCTTGCTACCAAAATTGGCCATCATCTCTACTCTAAGTAACCCTTGTGCTATCACTACTGCAATTCTAAGTGCTTTCCCAATCCAATTGTCCTACGACTGCATTTTTTGGGTCTGTTGTAGTAGTTTCAATCAACATCCCCCCCCCCCTCTAGATAATGAAAGAGCCTTACCACCTTGGCACTTGCACTTGGTAACTAGTTTTGAGCATTTTATTATGTGTTATCTTGCATGGTGGTGAGATCTGGTACTTGTTTTCCCTGTCAACAAAATCCAAGATTGTTTGGTATGTTTCTCTATTAAAGTCTAGATCCCACATGGTAGGCACTTCTTTGGTGATTTGGTCAGTTTGCAAAAGGTTTTTTATACAGGTTGTGCACCTTTGAGGTTGTTGGATTTATTTTTTGGATATCTTCTATGGTAATAAAGGTGATATGCCATTTATTGGAGTGCATTGGAGAATAGGCCCATGTTGTTTTGGCCACCACACTTTTGTTACAAACTCGACCCGTGCCATTTTCTTTGAGACAGTCCCATCATTTTTTTGGATCAAAAATTTCTTGATAGGATTACCTTTTTTGAAGGACACTTAGCAACCTTGAACTTTTTTTTGGAGGGCCCACCTATATTTCATTTCAGGTTCTATGTAATTTTCCAAAAGCTCCATCAGATTGTTATTTTGGCCACCACGCTTTTGTTACAAGCTTGGCCCCTGTCATTTTCATTGAGATCGTCCTGTCATTTTTTGGGATCAAAAATTTCTTGATAGGATTACTTTTTTTGAATGACATGTGGCAACCTTGAACTCTTTTTTGGAGAGCCCACCTACCTTTTAACTCAGGTTCTGTGTGATTTTCCAAAAGCTTCATCAGATTTCTTTTGGACAGTTTCATGATGGTTTCACCATTTAGACCTACGCCTTATGGGGATTTAATTATCAAGATATTATTTTTTCCTTATTTGGAAAGTAAATTATTTTTTTCTTTTTTCCTTGGCCACAATTTTTTTTTCTCTAGCACCGACTCTTTTACTGGTGACATTGATTTTTCTTACATCATTGTCTTGTATCCAGTGACTACATTTTTTTTTTTCTAGTAGGAGTCATTTTTCAGGCATTTTTTGCTTCAATGGCCCTTTGACCTTAAAATTTATGCTCTTCACTTGTTTAAGTCAGCATTGCATCGACACTTTTGTCACCTCTTCAAGCTCTCTTTGGACCTACCTTCATGTTTTTTCTGATATCTTAGGCATACAGACTCCATTTTCTAAAAATGAGATTATTACTAAAATTTTACACACGTGTAAAATATAAGTATCCATATAAGAAAAGTACATAAATGTCATTCATTTCACAAAAGAATGTCCATGTAATATTCATTTCTCAAATATACAACTGATATGTACAATCCTCAGTTTTACAAAGTATGGAATGAATATAAAATGTTGGAAATGAAAATCTCACACAAATTGTGAGTTTAACTACTATCCTTCATATGCACTAAGAACAAGGAAAATAAAATATATGGGAGAAATTCATAGATAACCAGTCATTGCCTTTCAGACTTTGACTAGTTAGGTGTTCTCAATTTTCTCCTTGTCACCCTTGGTCCAGCTCTCGATCCAGTAAGCTCCTAGTTCTTTGTTCCCCTACAAGAGAAAGAGGTGGGGTTCAATGACTTATTATCTATAGCTACATACTCACACATGTCATATTTCTTTTATTCTGAATACATACAAAAAATAGTATGTGTATTCTAAGTGTTTAGATACAAATCATAGAAAGGTAATTTGTGAGTGTCATGAGCCTGTGCTTGAACCTCATGGAATATTCTTTTAAATATCATAGAATAAGATAAGAACAAAGAAGAATATTGACACTGCTTTACAAAATATCAGAGAGCAATGTATAGTTTATGAATGTATGTAGGTGTCCCTATCCATTGTGAATATATGAGAATGGAAAGGATTAGACCCAGTCTTGTTACTCCATCTTAAAGGCCTTTAAGATGAGAGGAGTTTATGGAACTTCAAGAATGTGAAAGATGATGTAGGATTACTCCAGAACAATAGGATAGGGAATACATTTAGGAAAATTCTAGTTCAGTGGAAGGTGACTCTAGGGAACATTGCTTAGAATCCCAGAGAAATTGGTATAATCAGTAGCAGGATTTTGAAGATGACCATCACCTGCCATACAACAAGCTTGATATTGATCAAGATTCTATTGGGAACTATTCAAGTGAAAGAAATTTTCAAAAAAGTAGAGGTGGGAGGCCTACAAAATATTCTCAGACAAAATATCTTGACAACAATGTTTTTCATAAACAAGAATCTATTTCAAATGAAAGTGACTATCAGAAGAGTGTAAGTGGGAGACTTACAAGAAAGCATTCTCAAGAAAAATACAATAGTTGTCAAAGGCAAGATTCAATGTTTGAGGATGAGGATGATTTATCACTAAATGATAGGAAGGGCAATAATTTGCACTCTAGAAGGTGGCATGGATGTTTGAATTCATGGGAGTACCATTCAAGAAAAAAAATGTAGGCTTTATGATGAAATTAGCATGAATGGATCTACCTCTAACCTAGAGGAATAGGACCTAGAGCCTGCTAAATCTAGTAACAATTACAGAGAACAAGGATATTTAAAGCCTACCAAGAATAATTCTATAAATAAAAATGAAAGAAATGTAATGCTTAGGGAATCTGGAAGTCCCAGCAACAGCCATCTTTATCATCATGGAAGCAGGAAATATTCATTTGATGACCTAAGACATGCATAAAAAGGATACCAAAAGATATGCAAACCCATAATATACTGATTCAAGCCAAGAAACTATGAAAGATTTTCAAAAGAAATCTAGAAAAGGCAAGAGAAGAAGAATAATCACTTGTTCAAAATCACAGAAAATATTAATACTTTTAAAGATTCACAATAAGGTTTTTCTAGTGGGATACAACTCAATAAATTAAATATCTTAGAGTTTATTAGAGATTTGAAAGAACAGTAGATGATTTGATGAGCTTAGGAATGCAACTTGTGGGAAGGTGTCAAGTTCTTCCATTTGTTGCTCATCTTTTGGAAGTAGTTCAGGTGGAAGGAACATTTCCAAATGGCACGAAATTAGTAACAAAGACAATCCTGTCTTAAATGAAGATGAGAATCTTGAGCTTGCACTGTATAGCTCATTCCTTCCAATTCTTGGACTGCATGAATTTACTTGTATGAGAGATGAATGCTGGCCTGGAAAGACTTATTTAGAGGAAGGAAATATTATTTTGAATGCGAGGAAAAAAGCAATAAGCTTACTGTAACAACTATGGTAGATCAACAAATTCAGCTATGAGATTTGAAGCAAGTGACTCCCTTCCAAGTGGTCCAGTAGATTATGTGTGGCTTCCACAGATCATGTTAGTTGTCAATGCTCAAGGTTTTCTCCACAAGAGATGAGCATATCCAATAGAAGGTAGTTGAATGAAGGGTAGGAAAATTCATCCTACAGAGCAATTACAGCAAACAAGATACCCAAAAAAAACCCAAGAACGAAGTTCCATGCAGTAGGCAAATATCATTCATGGTGGCATTTTCATATCTTCATAACAATATTGAAGTTCCAACAAGGCAAACAATGTGACCATCATGATTACAAATTATCCTAGCCTGAGAAACCCCACATGGGTGTTTATTAAAATGCAAAGTCACTTCCAAGTAAAGGAAAGAACAACAAAAACCCATATGAAGGCATTTTAAAACTGAAAGATATATGTTATGCACATCCAAAAAATTCCTTCCAGGCATCTAAGAATGTAATGGCCGCTCAAACAAAAAAAAAAACAAATGATTCAACATAAATTTCTTACCATGTTTCCAACACCTCAACAATGGCAGGCAAGTAAAAAACCAAAGAAATCTTTGAGTTGAAGCTCCATTTCATGGCGAAACCAGTAAGTTTTTCATAGTGGCGGCACACAAAAGATAATGAAACCCTTGACCTTTCAAAAATATTCAAAATGTAAATGATGAAATGAAGAATTATTAGGGTATTGTAATAAGATATTCTACCCTTTTTTCATTTTCATAAAAAAATTTGGAGTCTGTGGATATCTCATGGGATTTTAATCCTTTTCAAATATTTTGTTTTATAGTGAAAGTGGGGGTTGTAATTTCTTATTGTAAGAAAGGAGTTTTGTGAGAGGGTATTTTTATTTTTGCATAGTTTCTTATTGTAAGAAATAATATTTAAATGATAAATATAACTCATTTAATATTATTTTCTTATTTTTAAAATGCAAAAATAAAGGGTATTGTTTTGATTATTTTCTTTTACATGAGTACAATATTGTAAAGGAAAAACATTACAATGATAACTTATAAATCATTTAATGTTCTTCTATTTGTCATGTAAAAAAAGAAATGAGTCATTATATCCCTATGTTATGGTCTTTAAGTCAAAAATCAGTTTGAAAACATTAGGAGTTTTTCCTGGAAGGAATATAGGACTGATGGGTCGGATTTGACTTTGCCAAGTCAGTTTGTGGGTCTTTATGACTTGTTGGAGCATTTTTGGGGTAGTTTTGATGAGTCAGGGGGGTAGTTATGAATTAGTGGAGTCAAATGAGTTATGAGACTTTATTTTTGGAAGTTTCTAAGACCTCATTTCTAGACTTTATTTCTACATTCAACCCAAGAGTTGGGTTTGTACTTAATGAGTTTTGCAACTCATTTTTTTGGAATTCTGATTTTATGAGAGAGTTTTGTGACTTCTTTTCTGAATCCTGAACTTTGTTGCAGAATCTGTAATTCATCTTTTGGAGATACAATACAAGTGTTAGTAGTGTGATTATGCTATTTTTTTTGTATTCACTGTTAAGCCTTATTTCTTTCTGCAAGTTCTATGTGCATTTTTGAGTGATTTGATAGAATAACTTGAGAATTTTCATTATTCCTTGTATTTCTGTCTCATTCCAGCACTTGTTTGTAGGAAAGTAAGTTTATTTGCTGGTTATAATATGTGTGTTTAAAGGTGAAATTAATTAAAGTGAAGTTTCCATGTTCCTCCTTTTGTTGTTTCATTATTGAAACCTTATTATAAATTACTTGTGCAAATCTTTACAGGAAGATGGGTTTTTCTTGTAGCATTTCAAATAGTTGTATAGTCCTCTTTGTCAAGTGTATTTAAGTTTCCATAATCACTTTTGGTGTATCACCTCTTTTTCTTCATTTAAGCTTTAGGTCTTAGGTTTACTTTCAGCAGTTTCTCTCCTTTTCCCTACAAGTTTAAATTAAGTATTTTAGATATTTCACTAAAATATCAAATAGGAGCCAGCCTAGAACTTAGAGGTCTCATTTCATTTGAATGTCTCACATAGTGAAATGATTCAAATGTTAGGTCAAGATTGCTAAACTCTTTTCGTTCAGTATTGGGTACAAATCCTAAAACTTAACAGAGATATCATTGAAAAGTTGCTTCCATGTCCATCATAGTGATACAGTTAGTTTTTAGTTTTGATTCTTATTTAATAGCTTTTCTATTATCAAATTTAGAGGTACAGTTTCAAATGAGTCATAGGGTATCCAATGACCCCTTTCGACCAATTATCCTTAGGAGTCCTAGGTTCTAGAGACATATCTTGAGCATCTAATCTCTGATTTGGAAATTATTTATATCATTGGAAATGTCTTTTCAAGCTCTTTTTAGTGATGTTGGTTTTTTATCCAAATTCTACTCCAAGCACATTCTATTCAATCTTTTGCATTTTGCATTCTTATAGATATCTTGGTTTTTTCAGGTCTGAGGATCGATTTCATTTCTTTAGATGATTTGTCATGACTTGTACTATCTATTGTATTAGTCTTATGTCTCTTCTAGTCTATTTAGGCATCATTTATATATGTTCTTGCAAATACACTAAGATAAAGTGTCATATTGCATCTGTATTTCCATTTCAATTGTTTTTCCTTGTTTTGCCTTCTAATTCGAGCAATGTCATCTAAGGACACTCATATACATTATTGTATTCTTTGGATTCATTGTTTCTTGTGCCTTATTATACATGCACTACTTTTATTAAAGTTCCATGGGGGGGTTGATGGTTTTTCCTTTGTTTGTCATCTTCCTTTGTCCAGTAAGCTTCCCTTCTATGACATTAGCCTCATGACATGTCTGAGATTGATCACCTCATTAGACACATATGTACTATTTTGTGTATCTTGATCGTAATCACCATCAATGAAAGTAAACACCAATACCAAATACATCCAACAATAAGTACAACACTAGCAACTAAACCACTAGAGGAAAATACAAAATCTATGGAGGGGACTCAGGATACATACTAGGGAGTTTCATCACATGGTCAAACTACCTGAGTTACCCTGGATTAGTCACTCTAGACCCTAGACCCTCAACGTGACACATGTGGAACCAAAATACCCTCTCATGAAGCTAAGGAAAACTAATCATACCTCACACTAGGTATCATCATATTCCCATCCTTAGCCTATAAAAGCACTCAAGGCATGGCCAAGGCACATCTCTAACTTATCTTTTTAATGCATCTCAAGGAAAAGGGTTAGGAAAGATAATTTAATTACTATGTTATTACTTATTACACAACTTACAACAAGTTACCCTGGTACTAACCACTATGGGTCCCGGACCCCTATTGCAAGCCACTCCCAAAGACACATACCTAGACAACCTCTTCTAAGCACATAAACCACAATTGTGTCCCATACCACAACACCCATAATGATAGAATTCAGTTCTTTAATAGGAAACCCAAAAATAATTTGGTTCTCAAAACCCAAGTCATCATATATGCTCACCAAATAAATCTCATAAACATAAGCCTCAATTTTGAATCATAAAGTACATCTTGTCATCTAGTCAAATAACCATCATAAAAAATCTTAAAAGATGCCTCTGATGCACATCCTAGTTTGGCCAGCTAAATAGTTCACATAAAAGTTACTATAAAATAAAAAATTGCATTAAAATTTCCAAAACCCATCACAAAACAAATACCACAAAATCTCAAATAAATACACATCAAATAATGCAAGGTTTCATCAAATGATTTTGATTAGATTGTTTTGAAAAGTTTTGTTTGATTATATAAAGGGCAAATAAGTATAGATAAATGTTAGAGAAAAAGGTTAATTTAATTTCATTTATTAAATTACCTTTTCTCCCTTCTTAAGATTTCACTTTTTTCACTTATGCATTCACATTTAATAATTTTTTAGTAATTATTAAATGGTATTTTACGTTTTAGTTTATCCTTTTTTGAGTTTCGATCTCCTTCTATAAAGATAGATCTTTTATAATTATACCTTATCTTTTTCATTTCTAAGAATACAATTTGCATATTTTCAAAGCAAACCCTTGCCTCTTCTTGTGTTTTTCTTCTCTGTGACAAGTTTTTACATGCAGGTATTCTTCGAGCTTTGTGGATTTGTATTGTGTATTTCTCAAATCCTTCATTGTATTAGAACTAGATCTACTGTAGCTTGTTCGGTATTTGGAGAAAAATGAGAATGAGGCTTTGATAGAATAAATCTAGTGTTTTGTGGGTATCTTTTTGTGAAAACAAGAGGATCTCTAACTTTCAAAGCACTTTGAGGCCAAACAGACCTCACAGTTGGATTCAGAAGGTGTGAAAACCCTCATTTTCATATATTGTTTTTTCCATTTTGGACAATGTTGATCTGGGAAACAAAAATTACATAGTAGGGTCGTACAACCTCCTACACGTGTTACGAGGCATTTTTGTCAAAAAATGAAAATTAAAAATTAAAAAATGGCCCACATGATGTTTTTTGACCCACAAACCCCTTTTATGTCATCCAACAGTCCCTTCGAGCACATCTACAAACATCGGCTCCCAGAGGTTCTTTTTCCCAACCCCATAAACCTTTTCTAGTTGTCAAAGCTTTACTAGCGCCAAACTCTGATGCTACCATAGGACTTTGTCATTGTTGAGCTACCATAATTTTTTGCTCCTCCCTTGCACCACCAGGCCACTACCACCACTTCACTCTAGGGTGGTATTTTTTTATTTTAAAAAAAAAAGAAAAAAGAATCATTTTTTATGCTTATTTGGGGGCCCTGTCTTTTTTTGTGATAACTTGACCATATAGGGATCTTTTTTCAATCCAAAAGAAGTGCCAAAAAGAAAGTTTTGAGATGGAGATGATGGAGTAGGTATTTTTTGGATTTTTTTCTAGTATGGTACCTATTTTTGCACTTGAAGTTTGTTGACGACTTCTATCTTCCAAGGGGCATAACTTCTTTATTATATGTTTGTTTTTTGATTCGAAAAAAGCATCAAAAATGTCTTCTTGAGAAATTTTCATATTCTCTATCATTTCACCAATATTTTGTACCAAGTTTTTTTTTTTTTTTTTAAGCTTTTTTTCTCTTCTCTCATTTGTGCATTCCTTCTAGCAACTGGGGTTCTTTTTTTTGCATTGTGGAGGCTTTTTTATCATATTATTTCTATTATTTACTTATGTAAACTAGAACTACTTTCAAAAAAAATTTAAAACCCTCTAAAGCAATGGTTGAGACCTTTTCTTGTCTAGAACTTTTGACCCCTCATAACTATCACACATGGAAGGCCTTGATGACATGGCTTCTCCAATCAAAAGGGTTTTGGTCTTGTTTGGATACAGTGTAGCTAGTTTTACAAATGACTTTTGAGGTCATGCAACATAGGAACAAGATGGATGAGGCAATAGGATTTATTTCTTTTCAAGTCTCTGATAGTCTATAGTTTCATCTTGATGGGTGCAATACTCCTCTAGCTATGTGGACCAAGTTTGAAGGCTTGTTTGGTACAGTGAATGAGTTCGGGAAACTTCAAATTGAGGTAGAGCTTACCTCTTTTGTATCAAATTATTTTCCTTCCATTGAGGACTTCTTGATGAAGTTAAATCAATAGAGATATTTATTGTAGGATTGTAGAAAGATGAAGACTGACACTAAGTGTATCTACCTGATTCTTTCTAAGCTTCATGGAAGATATCAGATTTTTTCTTCTATATTTTATTCCACCAGACATTCTTTGGGTAATAGATTTTCCATGCTTTGAGGTTTTTTTTTATCATTTGACTCAAGAGAAAGCTAAGCTCTCTTATTTGGATTCTCTCACAAGCTCACAGACTTATGCATTGGTAGCTCAACCATCTTCAGAGACAAAGGAGAAGACTCAAAAATCTCATTTTATAAGGTCTTAGATTGATTCTAGCACTCACAGTTCTTTAGGACCACCTCCTCCTAAAGGGATTAAATCAAATCCAGAAAGACCTAAATGTGTTTATTGTAATAAGCATAATCATGATGAGTCATATTGTTATGAGAAGAAGTTAGATGGCTATGCCAAACAAGTTTCAAATTTAATAGCTCTCCTTCAAAAGAGCAGCATTGATATTCCTTCTACTTCTCAGAGACCTTCATCATTATCATTTTAGTCAAATGGTAAAGATATAGGAAAGGGTCACGCACTATATGCAACTACTATTCCTCATTCTTCTAGATGGTTATTGGATTCAGGTACTTGAAACCATATGGCATCTTCTCAGGATTTATTTTCTTCCTTTGAGGCTTCTCCTACTCCACACATTTTGATGGGGAACAATGTTGTTATGACTATATTTGGTAAAGGTACATTGATGATAGTACATTTAATGATGTAATTTGTATTCCATCTTTATCCTCTAACCTTCTCTCTATTTATCAGATTACACATAGTGGGACAGGGAAGACAATTGAGTTTGCATAGGATTTGATGCACATTAGAGATGGTGAGAAAGGAAATATTATTGCTATAGGGACTGTTGATCATGTTTCCTACCTATATTGCTTCTCACATTTTGGTCCACCATCTCTACTATTGAAGATTCACTCTCTTTTTTGACGAGAATCTACTGAGGTGAAGTTTAGTCACTTGAACTAATGTGTTGTTCCTGATACTAGTGTCATGACTTCTACAGTTCCACCTCCTATTAAGATTCAATCTCTTGTACATGATTACTCTTCAGCATTGCCTACTATTGTAGCTCTAGTCATCAAGCCACCTACTTAATTTTTTGAGGATATATCAGAGGACACACATCTCCTCTCAAATGATAGATTCAACACACTTGTTATTCCACCTCCATTGGAGATTCCATTTTACAATTCTCATGCTTTCATCTTTGAGCATCAACTAGGGCTTCTAGTCACCTTACATACATGGGTTTTAGCATCAGACACCTGGGGTAATTTGAGAAGTAACCCCATCACATCTCAAGTGCTTAGAGGAAAACCAAGATAGTTAAGCTCCTCCTTTACTAGCCATGATGAATCCTCAACTAGTCTCCCTTTCCATTTGACCATATATTCCTCATAAGTTATATTTCTAGTACTTTTTCTAACACAACTATCTAGTATCTCCTCAATCTCCTTTGTAGCCAAACTAGCTCACTTCTTCAACTTCATCTCCATCACCTCCTTCATAATACTCTATCACATCTGAAATATTAAATATTGGTGAAATATTCAATTCAGCAGGCAACTCCACTTCATACGCATTTCCAAAATCATGCCTCTTCACTATCTTTCGTGGTCCAAACTTCTTCATCTTCAACTTATTATAGGTACCCATTGGAAAATGCTCCTTTCTCAACCATGACTTTATCTCCAATCTGAAATTCCTTATATCTCCAATCTAAAATTCCTTATATCTCCTTTTCGCATCTACCTTAGCCTTATACTATGTATTCATCTTTATGATGTGCTTCCTCACCTCCTCATGGATGTTCTTCAAATGTTCAGCAAAATCTTCTGCTTCAGCACTACTTATCTCTCCTTTATCCAACTGCCTTAGTTCAAAAGCATTTCTAGCACTACTCCCATATACAATCTAGAATGGTGATTTACTAGTACTCCTATTGACAAAATTATTATATGCAATTTTTTCCTATGGTAAAATCATATCCCATCATTTTGGTTTATCTCCAACCAAGCATCTCAGCAAATTTCCCAAATTGTGATTCATAGCTTCTGTTTGTCCATTAGTCTATGGATGATGTGATGAATTGAACTTCAAATTTTTCTTCAACTTCTTCCATAATGTATGCCAAAAATACCCAACAAATTTGGTATCTTGATCTAAAACTATACTCTTTGGTAAACCATTTAATCTCACCACTTCTCTGAAAAACAACTCTACTACATGAACAGCATCACTAGTCTTCTTGCAAGGAATATAATGTGCCATCTTTGAAAACCTATCAACCACCACAAAAATTGAATCATGCTTGCATTGTGTCCAAGAACAAAATCCATGCTGATATCCTCCCATGGTTTCTCTAGTACGGGTAATGGTTGATACAATCCTATATTCTACTTCACTCCTTTCGCCATCTGACATACTCTACAACTCTGTACAAACTTCTTCACATCTTGCTACAACTATGGCAAGTAATGATTCTCAGTAACCAAATCTATGGTTTTATCTTTTCCAAAATGTCTGACCAGTTTTCCACTATACTTCTCCTTGATAAGATTCTCTCTCATTGAACTTCTGGGAATGCACAACTGGCTTTCTTTGAACAACATATTATCCTAGATCATGAAATCCAACCACTTTGTCCTATCAAGTGTAATAGGTTCTATACAAGCCTTCCATGCTTCACCAAAAGCAAGATCATCTAGATATAAAGTACTAAGTTCCTTGAACCAAACCACCTCTATCTTTATTTTTGTCAGCAAAAGTTGTCTTCTACTAAGAGCATCTGCAACTTTATTAGACTTCTCACTCCTATGTTTCAAAACACATGTATAACTCTGCAAAAACTCAACCCACTTTAAATGCCTTTGGTTCAATTTTCCTTAACTATTCAAATATTGCAAAGCTTGATGATTAGTATACAAAACAAACTCCTTGGGAAGAAGATAGTGTCTCCACTTCTTCAATGCTTGAACTATAGCATAAAATTCTTGATTATAAATAGAATATTTTCTTTTTACACCATTAAACTTCTCACTGAAATAAGCAACAAGTCTACCTTCTTAACTCAAAATAGCTCATTTTGTAGTACCACTAGCATCACAGTCTACTTGAAACACCTTGTTAAAATTAGGAAGTGCTAAAACAGGTTGCTCAATAACTTTTTGTTTCAATAGATTAAAAATCTTATCTACTCCTGTAGTCCACTTAAACTCTTTCCTATCCCCTCTCATTATTTCAATCAAGGGTCCACAGATACTACTAAAACTTCTTATGAACTTTCTATAAATTTTAGCCAGTCCATGAAAAGATCTTACCTCTGTTGCACTCCTTGGAGTAGGCCATTTAAGGAAAGACTTCACTTTCTCTGGGTCCATTTTCAAACCTTCTCCTGGGAGTACAAATCTCAAATACACTGACTTTTTCTTTACAAAACCACACTTCTTCAGGTTTATCAACAACTTTTCTTCCCTCAACTTATCAAACACCTTGTGAATATGAATCAAATGCTCCTCAAATGTCTTACTAAAGATCAATATATCATCTAGGTAAACAATGCCAAACTTACCTAGAAACTGCTTTAGTACCTCATTCATGAGCCTCATGAAAGTGCTTGATGCATTGGTTAGCCCAAAAGGCATGACTAACCACTCATACAGTCTTTCCCTTGTCTTCAAAGTAGTCTTCCACTCATCACCTTCTCTGATATGAATCTAATGGTACCCACTCTTCAAATCTATCTTTGTGAAATATTAAGCTCTAGTCAAATAGTCCATAATATCATCCATCCTTGGAAAGTGAAATCTATACTTGATGGTGATCTTATTGATAACATGAGAATCTATGCACATCCTCCATTCTCCATTCTTCTTTGGTGCTAACACTACTGGTACAGCACATGGACTCAAACTCTCTCTCGAATCAACCCCTTCTGCAACAACTCATGAACTTGTCTATTCAACTCTTCACTTTCTACTGGTGTCATTCTATGCACTGCCTTGTTTGGAAAAGTGGCTCCTAGAAAAAATCTATCTGGTGACTAATCTTCCTCATTGGGGGCAATCCATCAGGTACATTATCTAATACAATATCAGAAAACTCTCCCAACATATATGCAACTTCTGCAGGTGCCTCTTCTACTTCTTCTTTAATATCTTTAGGAACTATAGAAAACACATATTCTCATGCTTCATACCTTTAAGAAACTCTTTTCGATCAACAAAACATATTTTGGTAGCACTACATACATTTTCTTCTTTATCCTTCAACATATTCAACTTATGTTTCACTCCATCCTTAGTTAGAGTGTAGATATTTGATCGCCCATCATGTATAGCATGCTTGTCAAACTACCATGGCCTACCCAACAACATATGAAATATGTCCATAGGTATGATATCACATAGTACCTCATTTTGGTAGCTTCTAATCTTGAACTTCACTGAGCACTACTCATTGATCATGACCTTATGATCATCTTGCACCCAAGCAATATGATATGGACATGGGTGTTTTTGCCTCTTTAGCTTCAACTTGGTGACCATCGTTTCTAACACCATATTTTTAGTACTTCCACCATCAATGATCACATCACAACACTTATCTTCACATCTTCACCTTGTGTGAAACAAGTTCCTTCTTTGCTCAGGTTCATTCTCACCACTAAGCAGGACTCTTCGATTAACTAGGACTTCTCCTCTTTTAGCATCTTCAAAATGTTAGGATCTATCATTTTCATCAACATGTGCAACTCTGGCCTAGCCTTCTATTCTTCAATCTATCCTTCCTTGGCACTAGGTACATTCAAATGCTCTATTCCCTTCTTCTCCACAGTGAAAACATTTCCCATGGAAGCTTCCTCTTCTAGATCCTTGTCCTCTGCCTCTTACTCTTTGATATCTATTGTTCTTATCATGGAAACAATTGGAATTGTTCCCCTCTAGTTCTAATTGCTACTTCTAGCCTCATCCTTGTTCTTTTGATCATCACTGCGACCACCATAAAATTGTCCACCAAATCTTCCACCACAATCTCTTCCATTGTTCTTATTGTCAAACTTCTTGCTCAATTTCTCCTTGACTCTTAGGAAAAATTGGTATGCCCCCTTAATACTACTCATTTGAACTATACTTAGCTCATCCTAAATGTTATGCCTTAACCCATTAAGATAACGGGTGACTTTCTCCTTATCAACTTCTGCATGGCCAGTTCTAATGAGAACTCAATAGAACTCTTCCATATACTCTTGAATAGATTTTTTTGCTTGCTTCAACCCTTGCATCTTCTTCAATAGATCAAGCTCATAATCCATGGGAATGAATTTTCACTTTAGTTTATCTTTCATCTAATCCCATCTAGTTATTTTTTCCTTTCTCTTTCTATTTCACTCCAACTAAACCTCCTACCACTAGATCTTCACATGTTGCTTCAGTTTTTTCTTCACAAACTTGACCCTATTAGTATCATTAATATCTTCATACTCAAAGTACTCCTCTAATTCATTGATCTAATTGATCAACTCCTCTAGATTAAGATTTTCCAAAAATTTGGGAACCTCAAACTTAGGTCTTTTTCTAGTCTTGGAGATGGCCTTAGAAAGCCTCTCTTCCTCTAGATTTAGAACTGCCTCTGCTTTGACATTTTCTTCTACTTCTTCCTCATCCCCACTTTCATCTCTTACACAAAGATTTATTCCTCTTTGCATTTTTTCTTCCAATGCTTGTATTTTCCTTTAGAGGGCTTGAAAACCCTTAGGTGTAACACCTACAGCTCTTCCGCCATGCTCTCTTTGTGGAGGTATTTTCACACTTCCATTGAAAGCCTAGTGAAAACTACCTCACAATTAGTAATTCATCTACACACTCAACTCAAACCATGGTCCTAGTGTAAACTACCTCATAATTGATGATTTTCCATACACTCAAGAACTCTAGCTCTGATACCACTGTTAGAAATACAAATGGGAAATATATACTTCTGAAAGGGGGGGGTGAATCAAAAGTTCAAACTTTAATACTTAAACTAATTGTTATCATTCATTAGATGCATGCAAAAACTAAAATGAAATGTAAAGAAAATGTATCAAAATATAATCATACACACAGTTGACACTTGATACGATTACCCAAAAACCCTCCAAATGAGAATGTAAAACTGGGGTGGGGATGACACTCACAATTCATCACTACTACAGCAATAAAGTGTCACATGTTAAGGTTACATAGTTTGACCATTTTCATGATCTGCCTTGTTAAAGGCCTATCCTATTAAAGGCTTACAAAGGATTGTTAGATCCTATCCTATTAAAGGATTTTGAAACACCTTGTTAGAAGTGTGCATAGTTAAAGGACTTTAGAACACTCACTTAGAATGTCAACCTGTTAAAGGATTTTACAATGACTATTAAATCAACCTGAGTCCAAAGGATTTCACTCTCATGATATACTTGTTAGAAAGTAGCCATACAATGTTTGATCTGATAAATTACAACTTTGCCTTGCTAATTTCAAATCATAGTTCTATCCATCTTGATCCTCTTGATCTATTATAACAATTTTTTATAGCCTTTCCTCTATTCTACAAACTAATTCTACAATTCTTTCACACTTCTAAGTCACCTTGTATGCTTTCTGATCAATTCACCCCTTCCATTTCCTTCAATTCTTCACTCACATCAGTTCCTTGCATACTCACACACATACATTGAATTATGGGTATTTTCCTTCCTTAAAAATAATTTGGTTACTTAGGGTTAGGTATGAATCTATGACTGAGATTCATTCATTTTCCCACTTAATCCTTTCCAATTTTCTAATTGGTTGCACGTTGATTGCATAGGAAAACCAAATAGATTCATTCTTATCTTCAAATCTTTGAGATCAATCTATAAGTTGGCATAGAAATTGTTTACATAGTTTTTCATTCCATCACAAACAACTAGGTCCATTCTATGTTACTCAACACTTGATAATATTGATGCTCAGCACTTACTGTAATTTTATCTTTCTCAGCACTTGAACTTGCTCGACATCAATTATATGCTCGTCACTTGAATTACTCAGCACGTGAGTGACTCAGCACTCATTGCAACTTAGCATCTATACATATTATACTCAGCCTGTGTTACTAGCTCGGCATGAACATAGTAAATATCTTAAGTGTGTTGACACTCAATTGTCAAAACTAAACTAATATCAACAATCTCCCCCTTTGACATGAGTGTCAAAAATACTTAACTATACATAAAAAATCTAATTTCCTTGAGTATAATATATACACAATTTGACATATATATACAAAACTTCAAAATTTATAAAACTCTGTAATAGACTCATATACCTCAAAACTTTTCTTTTCTAAGTAGATTTTTCATGTTGATACTCTTTGTCTTCAAAAGTATTGACACTTTTTTCCTATTTGATATACTTTGTTTCTACTCTTTTGATGTTTTCTCCCCCTTTGTTTTCTCTCCCCCTTTTTGGGTGATAGAAATACTCTATTTTTTCTCTTTTGATGTTTTCTCCCCCTTTGTTTGCTCTCCCCCTTTTTGGGTTATCTCCCTCTTTATTCTTTATTATCTCCCCCTTTCATATTTGTCTCCCATTTTTTGACACTTATGTCAAAGGGTCTATACACTAATTTTGTATTTTTCCAAAAAAATCTTGTGGACTTCCATTATAATCTTCAAAGTAGTGTCTCAATTGTCTAATGCAACATCTAAGGATTTTATCTGGATGGTTGTCTATGCTGCAAGGTTAACTAATCCTTCCAATGTTGAAAGATTGGGATCTTTCCTTAATACTATTTTTTCATATGCTAATTCATTTTGGATTATTTCCATATGAGGGGTAAGATAGGCTTGTATATTAACCAACTTGGCTCTTACATTAGCCTCTTTTGTTGCTAACATAGCTAGTTGATTTTGTGTATGAAGCACTAAATTAAAATGTTTCTCACTTTGAGCTAGATTTTGGGGTAGTTGCATACATGAGATCTTCAAGTTTCTTTCTAGGTTCAGAATTCTATTACTTGTTTCTTATGTGAAGAGCATGGGATCACACAATTGTGTGTACAATGAGAATATGTTCTCAAGTACTTTATTCACTTTCTTAATATTGTCAGCCAATTCAACTTGTGATATTTTCTCATTGACTTTCTCTTGAAATTTCTTTTCAGACTATTCCATAAGTTTAACATTAGTATCCTGGTCTTCATTAGTCACCCGTTCAACAATTTCTAATAGTTGTTCTAATATAGGTTTAGATTCATTAGGTGTTTACAAGCTAAAAGCATCTAAAAAGATGTCTTTAATCTCCTAAAGTGCTTGTCTCTATTTGTACTCTTTCCTAAGTATTTCTTGATTCTTCTTTCTCTCCAATGCTTCTTGCATTATATTGATTTTTTCTAATGTCATGGTTGTAAAATCATATTTGGGTATCACTATTTCTTCATCTAAAAGTGCATCACTATAGTGAAATATCTTAGCAACCTTTGTTGAGCTAGAGCCTGGTGTTGAAATTTTCAATGGTATTGCATCAATGCTCAGCCTCTAAAGGACTTTAATAGGAGTGCTAGATGTTGGTAGGTTTACAAATGTTTGTATGGCTTCTTGCTCCTTCTCCTTGGGTGTGTCCTTTTCTTCATCAGATCTACCTTGATCAATTACAATTAATTGTGGTGCACCTTGTGTTTGTGCATTAGGTATAGAAACATCTGTCTATCCTACTTGCTCTTTTGTAGGCTTCCTTACTTCTACAGTTTGAGTTGTATCAATTACATCAACTTTTTTAGTAGTGTCAACCTTTGTAGATTTATCCTCTGGTTGCATTATTGGTTGAGCGCTAGTATCTGTAGGGATTGCAAAAGATGGTTCTTGTGTGTTTACCTTTTCTCTTGTTATATCAGCTACTACTTTTTGACGTTCATCCACACTGACCATTACAGGATTTTCACATAATCTTGCTTGTAATATGGATTGGTCAAGTATCTTTTTTAGATCCTTTATTGTTTAATGGATTAATGTTCTAAGGTGAGTTATCAGGAACATCTTTCACTATTATGGTCTCTACAGGTGTGTTTGTGTCATGTGGAGGGCTCATTGCTAGCAATTGTGAGTCTTTCACACCCTGTTCTATTTGTTGCTCATCAGTTGTTTCCATCTCATCTTTCTTTTGTTGTGTCTCCTCCATAGTGGTGTCTTCTTTTTATTTTTCTATTTCTTCTTCCTTGTCTTCACCTTCTTCCTCATTTTTTCTTCCCTCAAAGGGATCTTCTTCTCCTCTTTGATAGTTGTCAATCCATATATTAACTTCCACATTTGGGTAGATTTTTTGACAACATCCTCAATCTTGTTCTACAAAATTCCAAAAGCTCTATATTTGGGTGAAATTTGATTTTCATACTTTTTGTTTGCTTTGGTAATTTTCCCCTTTGTTAACTCTAGAATTACTTGTGCTCATATTGATTATTTTATTTCTTTTTCAATATTTAGGTAATGATGCCACTTATTCTCAATAATGGTATACAATTCCTTTGGCATTGTATTATCAAATTCAAGAAGAGTGTTCTTGAATTTTACCATCAGGGCATATACTAACTCTTCTATCATGTTCTAGTCTTCTCTACCAAGTTTTCTAAATTCAAATTTTTTCAATCCTATCAAATTTTCATTATCCCTAACATTATCACAAATGTTTTCAAGATCATATTTGGGAGCATGACTTACCATTCCAAACTGACTTTTGTCCTCAGACTCTGTCTTTTCATCATCTATCTCTGGTTGTGCTATGTATTATCTTCTTGATTTCTTCTACACTAGACCAGTCTTCTCAGTAGCCTTAGTTTTCTCTTTTTCTTGCTCCTTGGCTTTTTGTGTAGTTTCCCTGCTAGTGGTTCTTATTGCTGGAGTTGTAGGCTTTTTTGCACTTGGTTTTGTAGTCTTCTTTTCCTTTGGTTGTACAACAAGTTATGCCTTGGCTTTTCTTTTCTTTGGTTGTGGCTTTGTTGGTGCTTCCTCAACTTCTTCTCCCTCAACACCTTCTTTTTCCTAATCTTCACCCATGCCTTCAGTCAAAGTAAGAGGTTCTTGACCTTGTACCACTTCTTCCTCTTCATCTTCTTCATCATCTTCTTCATTTTTATCTCTTGCACCTTCCCCAAACTTAACTTTTAGTTTTCTCACCATTTTATCTTTCTTTTTCAAAGTTGAGGTTGTCTTCAATTCCATCTTAACCTTGACTTTAAAACATTATAATTACCAAAAAAATTGATATTCTTATCAACTTATTCAGCAAGTAGTGTAGTGATAGCAACTGAGGCTCCATCAATATTAGTTTCATATCCTAAAGGCCTTAACCATCTAACTCTAGGTAGATTAGCCTAGATGAAAGTGTAGTCAATGTCTACAAGGAAACAAATATCATTTTAATTTTTCTCCAATAGGGAAATAGGAATTCTTAACCTCTATTTCATAGACTTCTTGAAGTCTTCAAAATAGCTAGTCATTACTAACTCAAAATTCTCTCCCATTTATTCAATATACTCATTAATCTGAACTAAAACTGACCTATTAGTTTTCCATCCTAATTTTCCAAAAGATGGGAATTTATTTTGCACATCGAAAAATATACATACTAGTATTGATCCAAACTTACATTGAGCACTCTTTGACTTTCTTATTACTCTTAGGTTCTCTATTATTTTCTCAAACTAAAGTTCTGCAAAATCATAGATATGATCTTTCTTGACAATCTTATAGCCTACATCAATTGCTATACAGGGAACACTAATTAGTCTACTTGACTGATAGAATTTACGTGATATGACTCTAATGCAAAAGTCAAGAAGTGGATCTGTGATAGTGCCAATAGTCATTCCATGCTTGTTCCACTTAGCTCTTGTGTTTCTCTCAATTACCTCTTTAGAATCACTTCTCAATGTCTTGGGCCAATCTAGGGTTGGGTATCCAATAACCCTATGTACAATTCTCTTTGAAATTTTGATAGATCCACCTATTTTTCTCAAAACAATTTTGATCCATTCAATTTTGAAAACTATTGGGAAATCTAGGGCACGGATTAAGCCCTTCCTCTCTACAATTTTAAATTCCTTCTTCAACACCCTATTTTCACATAATTTGTTGTATGCTTGTTTTATTTCCATGTCTCCAATGCCTCCTACCTTGCAATTATTAACACTTCCTCACATCTTGGACCATTACAACCTTAGGCAGAATGATAGATAACGTGCCTACTGGGTCATTTTTATAAGCAACTTCTGGTATAGCCTTGAAATCTGGTTGTTTGACCTCGTTGTTAACTAATTGAATGTTGAACATTTATTTCTCCTTTAAATTCTTTGAACTTGAGGCCATTATGTAAGCTAGGGTTTTAACAAATATGAAACTGCATAGCTCAACAGATGAAGAATACCTTTGAAATTGATGAACTGATGCTTGATCCTCACTATGATCCGTGCAAATGCTTTAATCTTGCTCATGAATCGCTTCTTCACTTTGCTTTCTCTTGCTCTATGTTCATAATGATGAAGAAATAT
Organism: Cupressus sempervirens; assembly: GCA_028749045.1. Lineage (NCBI taxonomy): Eukaryota > Viridiplantae > Streptophyta > Pinopsida > Cupressales > Cupressaceae > Cupressus > Cupressus sempervirens. The sequence goes on along the minus strand of CM053788.1, from coordinate 241,558,446 downwards.
GTGAAATTTGACCTTATTCATTTTCAAAATATAGCATTTATTGCATGGTACATGTAAAACTGTAAACTTGGATTCAATACAATTTATGTTTTACTTAGCATCCATTTATTTTATCATAACTCGGAAACTATTAGAATAACCTTTACTTGGCACCTATAGAAATTTCCCTCACTTGGAAGTTGCTATTGACGTAGCTCCAACTGAATTTGGCTAATAGCTCCATGCATACTAGTATTTTACTTAGCAACTGAAAATAACTTTTCACACTAGGTAGTACTATGAAAATTTGAAGATTTACCCTTGGAATCTCCTTATTATCTTGCATTTTTCTTCATGTTAATATATCTCTTTTAGTACTAAATTCTTTTGGAATTGATGTAAGATAAAACATTTTAAATATTTGTTCCACATTCCTCCTTTTAGCTTGATGTGATGAGGTGTGACCACTTGACCTATTAGGTGAAGTGATCCCTTCATTTGATGTGTTGCATCCACCTTTTTTCTTCCATGTTTTGTTCATCTCTCCTCTAGTGTGTTCAACATCTATCTTTCCTTTTCCTTTGTTGAAAACTAAATTGGGTCCCTTTGGCCTTGTTGGGCAATGCTTGATGATATGACCACTCTTCAAATAGCTAAACATGTAGTTTGACTCAGCCATCTATTGTAGTTACCACTAAAGTGTGTTCTTATACAATTCTCAGGGATGTGCATACTCTTGACAATAATGATAGCTATGTCTTGTATTGTAATTCTAGTTATAGGAGTTTTCATAGCTTCTTACCTTTATTGGCTTGCTTGATGACCATGTGGAGTTGGATCTACATTCAGAGGCTCTGTGTCCAAACTTCTAACAATTGTAGTACTTTCCTTCAAATTTTGGTGCATACATGGTTTTGCTTCTACATTCATGTCCCTAATGACCTTATGTTCTTTGGCTTAGCATTATTACTCCTACAAACATTGGTTGTATGTCCTTTCTTACCACAATGATGACAAGTAGGTTTAGAGTTCTTACCTTTATTATTCCTTTCCTCAGCAGCTTTGGATGATTCTCCTTCTTCAGTGCTTATGTAGCCCAATCCTAATGCATCTTTATTGGATCTAGGGGATTTTAGTAGTTTCTCAAAGTTCTTAATGGCTTCATTTGGCTTGTTGAAAATTATAGCAAACTCATTTTCTCTTTTCAGGTCATTCTGCAGTTATTCATTCTACAATTTCAATGTAGTTATCTCAATTTCCTTGACATTCAACTCATGATGAGCATTCATCATTTGGCTTAAGGTGTCTAATTGCATGTTTGAGATCCCAGATAGCTCTATTGACTTTTATTCTAATCTATTTGCCAAAATTATTTTGTCTCCTTCAAGCATGGCCTTGTCTTCTATAGCTTTCTTCTTTTATTCAGTCACCTCACATAGCAATCTAGCTTGTGATTCTTGTTCCAACTTGAGATTTTTTATTTCTTCAATTTGTGCTCTATTCTTTTCCATGAGATCTACAATTACTACATTGAATTCACTAGAGTTACCATTTGCAAATAATTTTGTGGTGTCAATCTCTTTATATTGTGTGTCATTTTCTACCATAGCAATCTCTCTCCTTCTCTTCAGCAAACTCCTCAAAGCATCTCTGGCTTCATTCAGTTGTTGTAGTATGAGATGTATCTCAATCTCCTAGTTTTCAATGGTCTTTCCCAACTCACAAACTTCCATTTCAAGATATTTTTTCAAAGTTTTAAGGCTTCTCCTAATGAGAACTCGGCTCTGATACCAATTATTGGAAATACAAATGGGAAATATATACTTCTGAGGGGAGGTGAATTAGAAGTTCAAACTTTAATACTTAAACCATTTTTTATCATTCATTAGATGCATGCCAAAACTAAAATGAAATGTAAATAAAATGCATCAAACATATAATCATACACACACTTGGCACCTAATATGATTACCCAGAAACCCTCTAAATGAGAAGGTAAAATTGGGATGGGAATGACATCCACAATTCTTCACTACTACAGTAATAAAGTGTCACCTATTAAGGTTACATAGTTTGACCATTTTCATGATCTTCCTTATGAAAGGTCTACCCTATTAAAGGCTTACAAAGGATTGTTAGATCTTACCCTATTAAAATATTTTAAAACACCCTGTTAGAAGTGTGCCTAGTTAAAGAACTTTAGAACACTCACTTGGAATGTCACCCTATCAAAGGATTTTACAATGATTGTTAAATCAACCTTAGTCCAAAGGATTTCACTCTGCTGATACTGTTGTTAGAAAGTAATACTAGAATGTTTGATTTGATAACTTACAACTTTGTCTTGCTGATTTCAGATCATAGTTTTGTCCATCTTGATCCTCTTGATCTACTATAACAATGTTGTATAGCTTCTCCTTTGTTTTGTAAACTAATTCTGCAATTCTTTCACACTTCTAAGTCACCTTGTATGCTTTCTGATCAATTCACCCCTTCCATTTCCTTCATTATTTGCTTGCATCATCACACTCACACATACATTGAATTATGAGGCTTCATCTTCCTTAAAAAGACTTTGGTGGCTTAGGGTTAGGTATGAATCTACAACTGAGATTCATTCATTTTCCCACTTAATCCTTTCCAATTTTTTGATTGATTGCATGTTGAGTGCATAGGAAAACCAAATAGATTCAATCTTATCTTCAAAGCTTCAAGATCTATCCATAAGTTAGCATAAAAATGGTTTATATAGTTGTTTGTGCCATCACAAACAACTAGGTCCATTATGTGTTACTCGACACTTGATAATACTAATGCTCAGCACTTAGTGTAATTTTGTCTTGCTCAGCACTTGAACTTGCTTGACATTAACTATATGCTTGGCACTTCAATTACTTGGCACCTGAGTGACTTGGCACTCATCTCAACTCGGCATCTATACGTATCATACTCAACATGTGTTACTAGCTCGGCATGAACTTAGTAAATATCTTAAGTGTGTTGACATCAATTGTCAAAACCAAACTAAGATCAACAACCACTTGATGCAGGGTGCTCCCCTTAATACCATAAACTCATAATAGAAACAAAGAAACAATAGCAAATGCAAGAACAAAATATGGACTTCTTATTTGCATCACAAATGCTCAATTATTGAATTCATAAGTACAATATGCTAACTCACATGGGCACCTTCAGTACAATAATCTACAAGACAAGCTGCAAACTATCACCCAGAGTTGTCCTAGACAATGTTCAGGCCTTTCTTAAATAGGCAGTTTTATGCCACCCAAGAACCTTCTAGATGCTCAAACTTAATACCTAAGGCTGAAAAACCCTAACAGAACATAAAGAGTCGGCCAAATACATCTTTGACAATTATATTAGAAGTTTTGGGTAGCCCAACTTCAGAAGGCCATAACTCAAGAACCATTGCTCTGATCAACTATTATAACCACTTTTCAGAAATGCTAGCTCCTAATCTATAGGCTTGTAATGGTGCTAGTGCCCTTCCATTGAGTTTTCAAACCTCATCTAGGCACTCTAAGGCCTCCAACAGTAAGCTTAAAATTTTTTCTACAAATTGTTCCACTAAAAATCTGCAATAACTTTTCCACTACTTAAGTTGGAGCAATGAGATTTTTATGGTAGGCTTATATCTCTAAAATGAGCCTTCCTGTAGAAAATGAGAACATTTCAAGCTCATATGACAAACTTACTAAAAATAGCAAGTTCTCATAAATAGTAACCACCCTGTCTACTAGTCCTTATTAAAATAGAAAAGATTAAAAATAAAATATTTTTGGGTGATGCAAGATTGCCCTTAAACCCAAGATGCTCCTACATCACATTCACATTTAATAATTAATTAGTAATTATTAAATAACATTTTACCTCTTCAGTTACCCTTTTTTGGGTTTTGATCTCCTTCTATAAGGGTAGATATTTTGTAATTATATCTTATCTTTTTCATTTTTGAGAATACAATTTGTATATTTTCAAAGCAACCCTTGCCTCTTCTTGTCTTTTTCTTCTCTATGACAGGTTTTTACGTGCAGGTATTCTTTGGGCTTTCTGGATTTGTATTGCATATTGCTCAAATCCTTCAATAAATTCAATATGTTAATTATCTAATAAGTTTAGAATTTTTTTTTAAATCAATACTATTTAATAATAAAGATAAAATATTTTCAAAGTTCATAACAGTGAGCTTTTATGCATTTTCTCTATGTAAATCAGCTAGTAATTTAAATGTTATAATCTCATATGGAATGATACGAATATGAAACCTATATTGATGAAAGATAATTTAATTTCACAAAAAAAAAAATTAATTACCATTACTTAAGAAAAGTTCATTTGAATGGTGTAGAATATGAATATTGCAACACTGTTCAGATTTGAAGGTTACCAGTTTACAAGAAAGAGCATAACTTTTGTTTGAACTATTGGATCATCATGAAAATCAAGAAAATTATTCATAATATACTTATTTACAATCATAAAGAAGATATTTTCCTAAATAAATATTTTTGAAAAAGTTATAAGTGATTGTTCGTGTGTCTCTAATTGAAAAATCAAGCTCGAATAGGCCTAGTTTTAGCATGATGATCAATATTTGACTATGTTTGTACAAAACAATCATATTTGATTTATATATATATTAAATAAAATCCAAATGGGTATCTAAAAGTATCTTTACATTTTTTATAAAATATAGTAATTAAATTTTATAGCAAAATCACATGTTTCAAACCCTCAAATTGACACACAAGTAACTGCAAACAAATTTATTCATAATCAAGAATAGAACTATATATTTTTAAATTTATATAAAATAGTAAAAATTATAATTATAAATCCCAGCACCATAATTTATTTTATATCATCTCTTCTAAGGTTTCCAAACAAACTTTCTCAAAATATCAATTATGTCATAAATACAATTTTCAATAAAATTCTACTAATCTCTATTTGTTAGAAAATTGAAGATCCTCATTCAAATTCAAAATTAAATTCACAATAAAGAAAACCTAGATAATACAATCTTTCCAATGTAAATTGTGAAGAGATTTGAAAACCCCTACCTTCAAACACCAAATGGATTTGTTAAGAAGAAGAAGAAAACACAATTATAGACTTCACTTCCAAGGTTTGAAAAAATATTTTACTTCAATATCTAAATGCATAACCTGTAACTTGTCTTCTAAAATCTCTATTCTAAATTATGATATTGTTCTTCAAAAATCTTCTCACCCAAAATGACCAGAATGACCTCTTAATAAAGAAAAATAAATAAATAAAACTAATAAAACTACAGCTTCTAAAATGAGTAAACTTACAAAAGAAGGTAACTCAACTAAAATAAAATAATAGTTTTTATTTGTTTTGTTATATTTCTAAAAATAAATAAAATCACTTTACCTTTTTTTAAGAAAAGAAATACATAATTTCTTTTTTTTTCCCTTTCTTTTAATATAAAATAAATAAATATTCTTTATTTATTTACCTTTTTTTTGACAAATAAATTTATCTCTTTATAATAAAATAAATAAATATCCTTTCTTTTGAATTAAATAATGTATTCCCCACTCAAAAATCATATTTTAATTTTATTAATTATTGTACAAATAAATTGCATATAATTAGTTTAATCATTAATATTGATTAAAGCCTACTAATTATGTACAACTCTAATTTTATTATCATTGATTAAATATTCATGATAAATCAATATTTAATCTTTAATATTTTAATTTATCATATCTCTAACTTTCACATTTAGACTTTTTAAATCAAGTCTTTTAAATTTAAAAAAAAAATTTAATTAATTTAATTTCTTAATTCATTAAATATCTTGATATTATACTTCTTCATTTTATTTAAATAATATTTAATAATTCTAATATTATGTGATTGATCTAAATATCATAATTAAACCTTTTACCAAATAATTAACATAGTCAAATCCACATAAGCAAAACCATTTAAAACCCAAACTCAAACAACACGCGCAAAGATAAACTCGTGGGTAAAAAAAGGGTAGACAGTCAGTTATGAGTCCTCCTTGCAGGACAAGTATTTAGGCTATGGTTGGGATTGGACCTAGTCATTATCTTCACATTCTTGTCATTGGGTTATTGTGATAGGGTGCGCTCATCTTGGCAATTCAAGGAAGTCAATACCTAGTACCTGTAACCTGTATAAAAGACGAGCATTTAAATGCATATATATATATATATATATATATATATATATATATATATATATATATATATATATATATATATATATATATATATATATATATATATATATATATATATATATATATATATATATATATATATATATATATATATATATATATATATCTACGTACATATGTAGATATATGTACGTATGTACATATGTATATATGTACGTATGTACATATGTATATATGTACATGTATATATGTAATATGTACATATATACATATATATACATATCTACATATATACATACATATATATATATATAACTAAACTAGACATGCAATAGAAGGGAGTGGTACATCATGTAGATCCTGACTAGCAGGTGACTACGACTCCCTCACTTAACCATATTAGACACATCATACATAAAAGTAAAATACACATGCACACCACACACATGCAAATATGGGGTAGTACTATAATGAATCACAAGTCAACTCATCAAATGCTCAAATATAATAATACATTACTATGAATGTAAATTAATCATCATTAAAGACATATCATCTGACATCGTTGTAAAAGAAATCACATTTACTAACTAAGAATCATTAAAACAACATTAACACGTAAGTAATCATAATCATTAGACAACATGTGAAATATAATCAACTATGTAATCATAAATGATATTCTAAAGTCATGAAATAACATCATACCATATATCTCTAAAACTAACACATGTATGAAATAGGCCTAAAAGAGTTCAACATATATAATATAAAGCAAACTATGGGCAAGCATTACATATACACTATATAGATGTAATAGACTCCCAATAGGGTCAATATCTTTCAAAATATGCTTTTGATTAGTGGATCATTTTGTGGGCACCATTCCCACCAGGGTTTTCCCTTGGCCAGGGTTTCCCTAGTTAACAAAATATGGTGTTATGAGTTTCTTTAGGTTGTGCATGGTTTTACTTTGTAATTTACTAATTTATGTAAGTTTAAAATTCATAAGTGATATCCATAGTTGGGCAGAAAGTTGTTTAAATCTTAACTATTCACCATCCCCCCCCCCCCCCCCCAGTTATATCAATAGAAGTATAGTTGTATCATATTTCGATGATGATTATTCAAGCAATAAAGTTATTATCAACAGGTTCCTAGATGTAAACTTTATATGTTTTTGAACAATTCAAAGGGTATTTCTTAATCTTATTCAATTTACCTTTTATTGTTTTCGAACTTTGTCTTATTTAACTTGGTCTAAAGCGTAATCTCATGGATATTCTATTTTAAGATTTTATTTTCCTTAGATTTAAATGAGTGTTCCTCTCTTTCATTGTTATTGTTGCTCATTTACTTCCCCCAATGAGCTTCATCCTTGGTGTAACCACCCTATGGAACCCAAGAGAAATTAAATTAAGTTTACTTTTAAAAAAATAACCTAATTAATAATTAGTATTTAAATGTGATTGAACATGAAAGAGCCCTTAAGAAATGGAAATTTTATTTGTATTGCTTAATGTCTATTTGATGTGTATGAGCTTTATTGCTTTCGTATTTTTATCTTGTTGTTGTATAAAATTTTATAAAAAAAAGAGTTCAATTTACTTAGTGTTTATTTAGGTTAGTTTCTCTTGAATTCCCTAGTGGAGTGTTATACCCAGGCTACAACAAGTGTTTTCTTCCTTGTAAATTTTCCCTTGGGGCCTGTACTTGAATGGGGTAAAAATTTTCATGAGTTGTAAAATTATCTAATTAATAAAACATGGAAAAATCCATTTATCAATAAAAAAAATAATTTTTTTTTTAAATAATATCAACCCCTACCCACATATTGGGAGAGGGTCTTGCTTACGGTTCCCATTTCAGGGGCTATGATAGTTACCGCAACGTGTCATGTGGCAAGTTGCAAAAACACCTATAGGTCCCTATGGGAATACTATAGGGTTCACTAAGGTGGTGACTGGTGGGGTCATAGCCCCCATCATACATCCCAATATTTTTTAAATTATTTTTTAATAATAATTTTTTTAAACAAATCCTATCCTTTAGTCTAGTAAATTTTTCCCTCTCAACCTACTAGTTTTATAAAAATAAAAATAAAACATTAATTTTCCTATAGAAATATCAGTATGGGTCGTTACCCTATAATAGAAAATTTCTTCATTTCCTATTAAGCTTTTACCATATGGTTTTTCTACTATTTGCACACAAAATTATAGAAAACCATATCAACCAAAATAATGTAGCAATAGGAAGCAAAATTTCAACAATCAATCTAAACAGAATCATATCAACCAAAATAATGTACCAATAGGAAAAAAAAAATTTAACAATCAATCCAAACACAATGTAAACAATTTTTTTGAAAAAAATTTCAACATGAGCTCTCAAACCCTACCTATAAATCACAACTAAGCTAAACAACAAATAAGACCAAAAATAAAAACTGCAAAGCTCATCTTTCAAACATGTCTTTAAATTTTTGCACCTAAAACTATTCTCCAATAGAAGATAATAACACAAAACCCCTCGTCTAGAAGAAAAAAAAACTAGGTTTTCTAGAATTAGAACTTACTCTTCAAACACAAAAATTATTATTTTAGTAACCTAATTCTTAAGTTCAGTCATTTAATTCATCTTCTTAATTTAGAATTAATTATTAATTCCTTTTAATTGGTGCACATTCAAAAAGCACAATTATCAGTCATTATAATATTTTTAGGATAATATTATACAAGAATTATAACTAGCAGTTGCAAGCTTTTGTGCCTACAATGATAAGCTGATAAAATTATTTTTAAATTATTAAATTATGTATATTCAATTTAGCTTTTATAAATAAAATCATTTCTAAAAACTCTACCTTGATTTATATATAAATAAGGAAAAGGAACTCAAACACTGTGCAATAATCAATTCAACATCTCAAATAACATTTTATTAAAAGTCATTTTCTAATTTACTAAAATTTCATAAATATTTTTAATTATAAATTATTTAATTAAATTTTATAAAAAATAAGCTTCATAATTTAATATTGAAAAGGGAAAAGGGGTAAAAATCAAAGCAAAATTACAGAAGGCCTCAAGCCCAGAAGAACAAGACAAAAACCCAAGAATAATTAAATTCTATCCTTTTCCCCTAACTGCTCAAAAGTCCCAATATAATCAACAAGAAGATCAGCCCTTCCTAAAATATCACAACCATCTCCTTTCTTCGATGCCCATTTTGCCAAGACATCAGCCACGCTATTCCATTCCCTAGGAATATGACAAAAAGATATCCAATCCAAAAAGCTACTCAAATGAAGAATCTCTCTGACAATAGAGGCTATTTTCCAATTAGAATCATCCACGCTCTAGTTATTTATCATATCCACAACAATATGAGAATCTAACTCACACAACATTTTCCTCCACCCCAGAGAGCATCCTCATTCAATAGCTATCTTAATGGCCAAGGCCTCCATCACATTATTGGAGTGAACTCCTTTGTAAATAGAGAACATAAAAATAACATTACCATCTATACCTCTCCCAATCCCCCCACACCAACCTGCCCAGGGTTCCCACAGGAAGAACCATCTGTGTTAATTTTAAGGATATCCATCGATGGAGGTCTCCATCTCCCCACCCTACAAACCTTTCTCTTGAGAAACTAAGATCTCTTACCACTTTTTCATCCCAACCCTTTGTCCACTAGTCTCAAATTCCTAACTATACTATAATCACCAGGATCCATAGGTTTAGTCATATCACACTTGGCACAGATAGTTTCCTAAAGTCTTCTCAACACCATCTGCCATAGTTTAGTGACTCCCAAACTAGAGTTACAAAAAATCCTATGATTACATTCCAGCCAAAGATTCTAAAGAATAAAAGTAGGTCCAATAGCCCAAGCCACTTGGAGGAATGTAGTTTTCATTGAAGGTCTATCAAGGCTATCCCAAAATTCAATAAGAGATTCAACATGAATGCATCCATGACACCATGCCTCCCACCACTTATGCAAAATTTCTCTAGAGAGAGGACATAAGAAGAATAAGTGAGAAACATTCCCTTCATTTAATGTATAGAGGGAACATATAGAAGGACCCTGAAACCCTCTTCTCTAGAGGTTATCCCAAGTAAAACACTTCTTTTGAGCAACCATCCATAGAAAAAAGTTACTTTTCAACCAAGAGAATTTATTCCAAACCTTCTTCCACCAGGGAACTTCATTAATGCCATGACATTGATTATCTAGCCAAGCATAGCTTTGGGCCACATTGAACTTGCCTTTAGGACAAAGACCCCAGGAAAGGATGTCTTTGTCCCTAGAAGAGTTGCACAACCTAATAGAGAGGAGATTAGCCAGCTCAGCCTAAATCTCCATGGAATCCCCCAAAGGCCAATCATGAGAATACTTCCAACAAGCTACATCCATTGAGCCACACCTTTTAATAGTCTTGAAGTGAATTACCTTAGTTCATCCTATCGTTGTAAAAATCTGACATAGAGGCTGGAAGTGGGGGTAGTTGGAGAGAATGGGAGGATGGCCATCCCAAGAGTCTTGCTAGAATAGAACACTTGGTCCTTCATTAAATATCCATAAAATACCTTCCTTGATAAGGGGAGCTCTCCTTTTAAGAGTATCCCAAATAAAGGAGCCCTTTCCATCTAGAGCCAATCTAGGAATATCCTGATACTCCACTCCTGGAAAGTACTTTTGGGCCAGAATCTTAGCCCAATCCTAACCTTGATTCTTACACCATCTCCAGTATAACTTTGTAACTAGAGCCTTGACTCCAAGAGCCATGCATTTAAGGCCTAGACCCCTAGCAAACTTAGGCAGGCAAGCAGTGTCCTAGTTGACTAAGCTCCATTTAGAAGAGAGAAGATTGCTAGACCAAAGGAATTGTTGTGACAAAGCATCAAATTCTTTCATAACCTCAATGGGAGGAGCTTGCACAAGACACCTGTAAATGGGAAGAGCCTGAACCACAGTCTTGAGGAGTATAACTCTCCCAACAAAAGAGAGCCACCTATGACTCCAGTGGCTCGCCCTACTATGAAATTTTTCCAAAAGACCTTGCCAATATTCCTTTAGCTGAGTCCCTAGAGTTAAGGGAACTCCAAGATATATCAGAGGAAGAGAACCAATTTGAAATCTAAGGATCCTAGCAATCCTAAGCTAGATTGATTGTGGAGTATTAAAGAAATAAATAGATGACTTACCTTCATTAATTTGCTACCCATAAGCTTTTAAATAAGAATCCAAAATTATTCTGAAGTTTCTTGCCTCATTAATAGTAGCCAAGCCCATTAGCCTAGTATCATCCACAAATTGGAGGTGTGTGTATGCTGGATTATTATTGTGCCACTTCCACCCTTGGACAAGCCCCTGCTCAACTTGAAATTTTATAAATCTTCCTAAGCCCTCTACCATAATGATAAAGAGATATGGAGAGAGGGGATCCCCTTATCAAAGTCCCCGAGAAGCAAAGAATAGCTCAGTGAGTTCTCCATTAATAAGAACCAAAAAAGATGGGGAAGTCACACAACTGAGAATCTAATCAACCCATTCCATATCAAATCCTAAAGCTAGAAGAACATGACCCAAGAACTCCTAGCTGACCTGGTCATATGCTTTTGCTAAATCTAGCTTAATAAACATAGCCTTTTCCTTAGACATGGCCATAGAGTGGATAGCCTCTAAAGCAATAACCACCCTATCAAGAATCTATCTACCACCCACAAAGCCTCCCTATTCCTTGGATATCAAAGTGGCCAAATAAGGCTTGAGCCTTTTAGCAATCAATTTGGTGATAATTTTGTAAGTGATATTGCATAAAGAAATATGTCTAAACTAATCCAAACTATTAGCCTTGTCAATCTTGGGAATGAGAGCCAAGAAGGTAGCATTCAAAAACTTGAGCATTTGTTTGTTCTGATAAGATTCCTGGACTACTTCAAGAAGATCAAATTTAATAATCTCCCAAAATTCTTGGAAAAATTCAATGGAAAAACCATCTGGTCTCGGTGATTTAACTTTCTTCACACCAAAAACCACCTTCTCTAGTTCTTCAAGCACAATAGGTCTTAATAGATTCCTATTCATATTGCTAGACACCAGTTGGGGAATGCAATCTAAAATGGTCCTTGTCTCCACTAATGAACAATGTTCCTCCTTAGAGAAAAGATGAGAAAAGTATCTAATGGCCTCTAGATAAATTCCCTTTTTGGAAAAGAGTTGATCTCTAGAAGCATAAACAAGGCAAGTGATAGAATTACCAGACCTACGAGCTTTAACTGTGTTATGGAAGAAAGTAGTGTTTCTATCTCCCTCCTACCACCAATCCACTTGAGGCTTTTGCTTCCAAAATATTTCCTCCCAAAGCTCCCATTCCTCTAATGCCCTTAGAGCTGAGGATTCTTCAGAAATTAAATTCAAAGTCATTCCTTGGTCCCTGATCTAGCATGTGACATTATCCAGCCTAGTCTGGGCTTCCCTCAAATGGTCTTGAAGGTTCCCAAAACACTATTTGTTCCACTTTCTAAGCCTAAATTTCAAATTCTAAAGCCTCTTCTCAAAGGTGAACATGGAGGTACCATGAGGAGGCCTACCCTTATACCACTAGGTTATCATAAGATCCTACAGAGAGGGATCCCTCAGCCGCATCAGCTGAAACTTGAAAGAAGGATTCTTAGAAGTCTTAAAATGAGTGATAAAGAGCTTAATACGCCAATGGTTAGAATCTCTCCAATCAATAATTTCTGATCTAGTAGACCATCTAATATCCATCTAAAAACAAGAAACAAGGAACCTATCTAGCCTTTCTGAAATGGCCTATGTTTCACTCCTATTATTCTAGGTGAAAGTACCATAGCTAGGTTTAACATCAATGAGATTAAAATAACCAATGTTATCTCTAATCATACTAGAAGAAGGGCCCAAATGAGTAATCCCACCTCTCTTTTCCTCTAAACTAGTAATAGCATTAAAGTCTCTAGCCACAATCCAAGGAAGGATAGGATATAATGAGCAAAAAAATGTGATATGTGACCACATAAGAGATTTACCCATCAAATCATTAGGAGCATAAATATTGGAAAATAAGAACCTTTCTCCTATCTCAAAGTGAGAAGCCATTAAAGAGATAGAGGACCTACTCAAAATCCACCACAGAGGAGTCACCTTCCTAGGATTCTAGAGACAAGCAAGTCCACCTGAGCTACCTTGAGCACCCACTCCCTGCCAGCTACCATGAGGCCACAACTTTTGCCCATAACTATCCAACTCATCAACTGAAAGCTTAGCTTCCTAAATGAAAATAATATCTGGAGAATGAGAATCAATCAATCTATGAACAGCCTTTTGTCTAGGGATGTTGTTCAACCCCCTCACATTCCAAGAGAGAATAATCATTTGGAAGATTGTGAGAAGTGAGAGTCAATGGGTTTCACAAACCCTGCCTCAACGAAAGTCTCTCCCATCATCTTAACCTTCTCCTAATCAGTCTTCTTTCCACTCTTAGCATACTTCTTTGTGGTCCCCTTTTTAAAGGGCTTTTGTTATAAGCCTAAAGAGGGTGCAACTTTAGAGCCTTTTGTGGTGTCAGGCATCCCTTTCTGGCCAGGGAGAGGAGAAGCTATGATATTGGGGCATCTCTAGGATGTGATCCACTAGGAACATCACAAATTTTCTCTTGATCTAATCCCTCTAAAATAACTAGTTGATCTTGATCCACATTAGGTACCTGGGCACAATTCCTAACCTCCTCCACTTGAGGCCCCTGAAAAGAACCATCACCCAAGGGCAACTCAACTAGTATGCCTTCCTCTTAAACCAAATTATCCAAAACATTAAACCTATTAAAAGTGCCATCATTTTGTCTGCCCATCCAAGTTCTCTTCTGCCCCTTTCCTTTATTACATAGCTTAACTAGGATAAAACCCTCCTTGTCTATATTACCTTCTGGCATAGGGGCCTTATCCTTATCATCCTCAGGGGTTGGCATAGTGGAATTCAATGATTGAGAAAATTTATTTTGGGGGCACTTGCATTGTAAGTGCCCATACTCATAGCATATCCTACATCTAAAAGGTAAAGTCTCATAATCCAACTGTTGAATCCATGAGGTAGGGCCCAAGAAAATTTCCATAGAATTAGGTAGTGAGTTATTAAGATCAACCTCTACACAAATTTGTGCATATGAAATTACCTTTCAATCTTGGGTTTGTGTGGCTGACCCAACCAGTTTCCCAAGAAAAAGTGAAATCAAATGAAGAATATCCTCTCTCCAAAATTCTAGAGGCAATCATGGAAGATGAACCCACACTGGGACCTGAGACAGGATCTCCTCAGCAGGGTTGAACCCGATGCACCAGGGTTTGATAAAAAGCCCAACTTGGTTAAAGAAATATGGACCACCTTCAAATACCTTGTTCTTGTCTGCCATATTTGAAAAAATAACCATAAAATAGTTGTTGGCCGCTAGAACAATCTCAATATCTCCTTCCAGATTCCAAATCTGATGTGCCCATGATTTTAACACAGGAAGAGAAAGTCAGAGACCCAAAAAATTATAGATAAGTGCATGCTTGCCCTAGTACTCTTCATCCTCTAAAATCTGCTATAGTTGAATAACCAATGTTGATCGATCATCAAATCACTCCAAACACCCATCCATCTTCTTAATATGGATAGAACCCTTCAATGATGAAGTGTTTAGTCCATATGGGAGGTTATCAGTCTGGCCCTTAGTGCCAACCTGCATTAGTATGGAGGAATTAGCCATCTTCATATTAGTGAATAAAGTCTGAGACATACGGAACTCTAATTGCCCCATGTCCAGATCCAAAGAACTCTAACCCCAAGCCAAAAACACTAACCCACAAACACCAACACCCTGCCTTGCACCAAACGCCACAGCAAATTGGAGATCCTCATCTCCAAGACCAACCTCGACTGGCCCTAGCCCCACATATCCGCCCAAAACCCCCACCCACCACTCCCTACCGTAGCACCCACCACTGTCGGCAATAGGATTTGTGACCCCAGAAGTAGGAAAACACTACCAATACACAGGCTTAGGGCACATGGGCCCTAGCCTCGCAAGTCCCTAGAGATCATAGCAGAGCCATTACCAGTTCCTCTCTGATCATTAAATATTATTCAGCTTCATAATTTAAAATTATTTTAAAGCTCACTTTTTATTAATTTCTAATAAATCCACTAATTAATCATGAAACAAATATTTTTATGATAAATATTAATATAAAAACTTGTTTCCTTTATTATATTTTAATTATTAGTTTAATATAATATCAAATTTAATTAATTTATGTTTAATTATTGACTTTGTTGAAATATTTTACTTTTAAGTAATTGGTAAAAACCACAACTTTATTTTCAAAACTTAATTTTTTAAGCTTAATAACTTTCTATATCAATATAAAAATTATTATTTATTTCAAAATAGAAGTTAGAATTATAACATGTTAGATTAGGAAATTCTTGATTAGAAGGTGGAAAATCATTCTTGAGAAAGTATGTGGAAATCACTTTCAAAACTCATTTGTTATTGCTTCCACTTAAAATTATATACTTTACCAAAGATTACATATAAAATAATAGAAATTAATTTTATTTAATACTATAATTTCATTTTGATTGCTATATTAATATAAACAAAAAGTAGCACTATTAAATATAAGATGAATAGAGAAAGACTAAAACCTAATTAAACACTTAATTAGCATCTCCTATATGATTTTTAATTTTGTTTTAAAAATACTTTTATAAACAAAAATTATATGCCATCAAAATCAATTAAAAAAATTCAATCAGTGGAGTAATTTTTTTATTAAATAAATTAAAAATATAGCAAAAACCAAATTAAAACTATTAAGTCAATTATGTAAAAAATAAAATTAATTAGCCTTTCAAAGATGAAGTTTTCCTTAAAATATTTTTTAAGGATTGTGAAACTTGTTAAATCTAGGGTAGAAATATCGAGTTCAACTACCTATCTTATAAACTGTCTCCTAACAATTGTTGAAACCCTATTATATCAGACATAACTTGCACCAAAGAACTAATCAAGAAAGCTCTATTCCTTTTTTAATATAATAAATATACAAATATTTACTAGTATTGATTGAAAGATAGACATTCATACCTTAATAAATTATATAGATTTCAAAACAATAAAACAAAATCACTCCTTAAATATTTTTATAAGACAAATAACATTGTTTAAACTCTCCCAACCAAAAATAAGATTTTACTAAATAAACTTCCATAAACAAACAAAATGCAAGCAACCATTTTCATTTGCACTTTTTATCAACAGTGATATGCAAGTTGAAAATTTTTAAAATTGTACAGACATGTTAAAATAAAAATAAATAACAAGTTTCATTATTTATGATCTTTATAAAGCTCCTCATCTCTGAATTGTCTTTCATTCTTCCAATTTTTTTGGCCTGATATGAAACAAAACTCAGTGATTGCTTCCATCAATTTTTTTTGCTCTAGAGCCATTTATTGTTGCACCGATACTCATAAACTATGCAAAAAGAACATTCTTCAAAGAAAAGTATATGAAAAAAAGTTTTAAATGGGATCAATTACTTGTAAAAGGAAAGGTCAGATCTAAGAAAATGAGCTGTAAAATGAGTCATTAATTTTCAAGAACAAAAGGATCTGAGAAAAATATCTGACAAAGATCATTTATTTTTAACCTACCATAAAGAAGTGATGAAGGAAATGATCCAACAAGTAGAAGAAGAATCGTTGATCTAGCCATGACCAAAAGTTGGTGCTCAATAATTGTTAGAAATGTTTAGAATAAGTGGGGGGCAGGGGGTGGGGGTTGAATCAGTTACTCAAGCTCTATAAGTATCATTTGAATAATTTAAACATCAAAACATTCATTGTTCTACTTATCATGTTGCTTAGTGTCGATTGTACTGATAAACAAAATTACTATCCTAAACATAACATGATTTTGCTAAATGTAAACTTCATCAAATGTAAAACATATAAAAAATTCAACATAAGTTTGATACTAAGATTCTACATGGAAACCCAATTTGAGAAAAACCACCAACAACATGTCACCAATTTTTCACTCTTTCCAAGTGAGCTCTATTAGGAGCTAACTTGTTAAAGGTTACAATTTACACTATTAAATGTGTCTTTATTAGAGGATTTAATCACCCTATTAGGAGTGTCCTTGTTAGAGGGCTTTGATCATTTCATTTAGAATTTTACCTTTCTAAAGGATTTACATAGACTGTTAAGTCCTTCAAATGATTGTTAGGTCAACCTTTGATTAAAAAGATTTCAACACAAATTGTTTACAATGATTAGAAATAAAACTGTAGGGGTCTAATATATATGATTACAACTCACTTTTATAGGTTCGGATCACTGTTTAGTTCATTTCTTTATTTACTAACAAATTCCCTTTTCAACTATGTATCTTAACTCACTCAGCAACACTTCAAGCAGTCATCCCCCTTTACATCAAAACTTAAGCCTTCTACTCAAATTCACTTATCAACATCAGCAACATATGCATAAGAAATTTATTTTGCTGTGTCCTCACAATCACACTTGTATTCACCCTTATGCATCTCTATTTCACCTTCTCTCTATGGGCATATATGCTTAAAATTTGGCTCTATACCTCCTTAACTAGGTAATTATTACTTTGTTATTTTTTATAATCACTGTAGATCTTAGGGTTTATGATCTAGTTCATCAAATTCATTTTATCTATCCACCTTCTTGATCATCCTCTAGAAACTTCTTTAGAATACATCTATTAAGTCTTACCTAATCCTCTCCTTGAATTTAATGATCCAACTCATCAATCTTATCTTCAACATGGTTTACATATCCCAAGAAATGAACTGAGTTGGATGGAAATCATGATTCCTAAAACATATTCAAAATATTGTCACTCAACAATCACTAAGTTCTGACACTTGGTCATGACTAATCACTCAGTTGTTGTAGTTCTTGGCTTGGCATCAACTAACTTTCTTGGTTGACACTGATGCTTGGTCAACACTAGATTTGCTTGGCACTTACCTGTGGTTCGTTTGACACTAGTATCACTTGACATTCCTCAATATTTTACTCATTTTCTTCAGTTAACTTTACATTCTTGATATAAACAATCACTTTCTCCTATCAAAGTCTAACTAATCAAATGTCCATTGTATCTTCCTTTCCATTACTCAATCTTTCCTCTATGTGTTATTGTTATGAGAAATCTTTCAAATCCTCTTCATCAATCAAATATTTATGACATGTAGATCAGATAGAAAATTGTCTCACCAATAGATTTGACATCAATGAAAAAACAACAATTATTCCAATTGTAATTTTCCAACATAATTTTCATGGAATCCTTACCTAAATAGGGTTTGTGGGGTTAGTTCAATTGGAATGGATTCTCAAAGAAAAATAAAAATATGGGATTTGGGTGAGTGCCTGATATGCCTATGACTTACCAAATGTAATATAAAATCTAATTTGTGAATGTTTTAGAAACTTCTAAAAACTAGATGAACATCAAAAAAATTAGCTAGAAATAGTATTTTATAGTTGGGACTAACAATTTCCTAGTGAAAAATTATAAAGTCTGGGAGCAAAGCTCCCAAATATAAGCCTATCGACTTAAATTAAATTATCCCACATATAAGCCTATTGGCTTAAATTAAATTATAGTAAATAAATTTAGCACAAAATAATATGCATCTTGACTTTTAAAATTAATTCATATTTTTTCACAATTTAATTTTGATTTTGATTTAATAATTAGTTAAATCTTGCCACTAGAGTTTTAAGCAAGTATTTTTAATTGAATAAAGGTATTTAAATTAATCCACAATAATTAATTATTATTTTTTTTAATATTCCAATATTTATATGATATAATTATTCCTATATTATAATTGATAATTATAAGTTTATTTCACCAAGTAATTACACCACATAACTCACATGACCGAAACACAAGAAAACAACGCAAAATGACTATCATGCTCAAGATTAAATTCACAAATTTACATCACCTTGATGAGTTTGGATAGGTAGTTAGTCAGATACTTGTCTACTCTTTCAAATAATGATGGTTTAGGTTGTAATTTGGACTTTCTATTATCTTTGTTTCATTACCATTGAGATATATATGATAGGCACACTCACAACTCTTAGTAACCTTATTAAATTTGAAACATGTAATTGTCAAGTGCAACAACCACAAGAAGATAACCATACACAATAACACCATATTTGTTAACTACGGAAACCCTTCATTAAAGGATAAACCCTGGTGGAGATGGTACCCACAAATTGATGTACTAATATATAATTTCCTTGCAAGAGGATGGACCATGTTAAGAATCAATAAAATACATTTTGTACATTTCAGTCCCTATTAGGAGACTTTAAATGCCTATGAGGAGATTCCAACCATATTAGCAGTTGTGTCCACCCCATTAGGATTTGTGGAAGGTAGAAGGATCCACTATCCAAATAGGCAAGACCATTGATCTCACTATCTAACTAGCCTTAGTAGTATTCCTCCCAAAATAATACTCTCTACCAAATATAATCACTTTTCTCTCATTGTGCTTCTATTGCACCAAAACACTTCTATGATCTCAATACCAGATTTGCATACTTGCATCACATAAAATATGTTATATTTCTTACTTTCTTATGATTCACAATCAACACTTACAATTCTCAATCACTTACCACTCATACTTTTTTTAATCACAAGGAAAAATAACTTTCCTTTATACCAAGTCCTCAAACTAATTATTGAGTCATCCTTGAGTCTTTCTCAATTTATAATTATAATAGGACCTCATTAAGATAATGCATATTACATTACATCTTTTGATAATTACATAACACTATTGGCTCATATTCTTTAGAAATATTCATACATGCAACCTCAAAATTAGCATGATCAACCATGTCATTTTCGTCATGTCTTCTACTTCTGTCTATTTTTGCTTAACTAGATTCTATCTCTATTGGGAGATATAATCCAATTACCAAAAACTACTTCTCAAGAACTCTACCAAAAATTTATCTTCAATAAATCTCGAATAGTTGTCATTTGTCTTCATATTTCATCATGCACTCTTAATCACATCATCATGACACTTTTTAAAGCATGTCCTCAATTGGGCTTATCCTTATCTTTAATCATCAAACCTCACAATCTCAATCTTTGTTTGTTGCTCTATCAATCTTCACAAAATAACCAATATGTTGACATCAATGACAAACACTACCATGAATGCAACATGTAATCATACTAGCAATCTTCCTAATGCTCTAGAAATGCTAGGATATTCCCCATAGTAATATCATCAACATTCATACTAAAAATATCCCCCTTTGGCATTGATGGCAACATAGATGAAAAACATCTATGTTGCATGAATACTATATGTATACCTCTACTGTTGTACTCTTTCTTTTCAAATCATCTTCATCAATCAAATCTAAATCCCAAGAACAACTCTTCATTAGTGTGATCCCCCATAGATATACTTCCCTCATTAACATCAATACTCTATCCATCTTCTCCCCAAGTTCAATGTACCATGAATTTTTTTTCATGTACATCTTCTCCTCCAGTGATATAAATGACAAAGGCATCATTATGTCAATTCTATTGCAAATAAATCTTCAATAAGCTCAAGTGTCCAAAGACACTATTAAATACCAGCTACCATGAGTCCTTCATGACTCAACTCAATCATAGATACTTCCCCATAGAGGAAGCATCCAACATCCAACCTAGATAAATAATAGGGCTATGTACTACTAGACTGATACAATATCTATATCATTTACTCATGAGTAGTTAGGAGCATAACCCCAAGCATATCTCTCAAATACTCAAATATATCCTTCGAAAAAGGCTTTGTAAATGTATATTTTATCTTCTCCTTTGTACTAATATACTCTAGTTTGGTCTCCTTCTCTACAACTTTCTCTCACAAAGCATGATACTTAATATATATGTGCTTTGCCTTAGAATGTAACATGATATTTTTAGACATATTCATTATACTTGTGTCATCACAATGTATGATAATAGGCTATGTAAACTTAACTCTAATGTCTTTCAACATCTACTTCATCCACATGTCTAATTGCAATTATTTATTGTTCCTACATACTCTAATTCTTATGTACTCTATGAAATACAATCATTTTTCTTGCTTAACCAAGAAAATAGTCTTGATTTGTTTCTCACTACCTCACCTTGTTCGTTCATCTTTTTTCTAAAAACTCACTTAGTTCCTATAACATTATTTCCTTTAGGTATAGGAACCAATTCCCATGTATCATTCTTCTCAATTATATCTAATTCAAGCTTAATTCCCATGTATCATTCTTCTCAATTTGATCTAATTCTTCTCTCATAGCTTGAATCCCAAAGTCATTTTTTAGGAGCTTCATCTACACTTTTAGGCTATACTTGAGAAATCAAACATAATTCTTCACTTTTTACCTTGTTCCTTGTAATCACTCATTTTTCTTTTCTACCAAAAATCTAACAGTAAGCTTATTCTTTATCAAGTTCTTATTGGTTCGCACTATCTTATCTCTAAATTTAGCTCTAGGTTGACACCTTGGTTCTTCTCTCTGCTCCAGAATTAGTATGTCATTCTAAAAATCTGTATCAGTTTCATAAAACAACTCAACATTCTCTTTATTAGCCTTTGGAATAGTCTATTCATTAGAATCATAATCAAGCATTCTTTCTTGAATTCCAGACTTCTCATTAACTCTAACATTTTTCCTTCAACAATAGTCTTGTTTCTTTGATTAAAACATCTATATGCTTTACTTTTCAATGAATAACCAAGAAACATACCTTCATTACTTCTCACATCAAACTTACCAATGTCATATTACTTCTTAATGCAACACTTACTTCCAAAAATTTTGAAATACTTAACTAATGGTGCATGTCCAAACCAAAGCTCATAAGGGGTCTTACAAGTACCTTATCTAATCTAAACTCTATTCATTGTATATATTGGTGTGTTAATTGCTTCTCTCCAAAATTGCTTTGAGGCATTGTTCTCAAACATCATAGCTCTTACTACCTATGTTACTAGTATGTTTCTCATTTCTATTGTACCATTCTTCTTAGGTATTTTAGGGGCTAAAAGCTATCTTTTAAGGCCATTAATTTCACAAAAATTGTTAAACTCATTCAAAGTAAACTCTCCACCTTTATCAGATCTTAAGCATTTAATCCTCAAACCAAATTCATTTTCCACTCTATTCATAAATACCTTAAAATTTTTGAATGCCTCATATTTCTCTCTAAGAAATTCTACCCACATCATCGTAGTAAAATCATCAATAAGAATCATGAAGTCTTTGTGTACTATCTCCAACTTTGTTGATGTAATAAACTTCTTGCTTAGAAAATAAATTGTGTTCTACTTTTCCATAACACATTCCTTTCATACCATGTTAGTAGGCTTCATAATTTTAGGAAAATCTCTAACAGTAAGTGCAGTGCTTACTTTTACAATGTTATCAAAATTTATGTAACAAAACCTCTAGTGCCAAAACCAATTGTTATCAACTTTAGCAACCATATATGTCATCTCAATAGGATTCAATTGAAAAACATTACCTCTTGATCTTGTACCAGTACCAATCAACTTACCCTCTTTATCCTTGATAATACATGTCCTCTATGTGAATTATAATTGATATCCCTTGTAAACCAACTTTCCAATATTCATAAGATTATGTTTTAGACCATCAACAAAATAAGCATCATCAGTGTTATTTTTACCATCAAGAGTAATAGATCCTATGCCCTTTATATGACTAGTTGCATTGTTTACAACTCTGACAATTCCTCCATCACAACTATTGAACTCAACAAATTTATTCATTTCACTAGTCATATGATATGAACAACCACTATTTATGATCCAATTAGATTTCTTCTTTTCAACTTGTGACACTGATACCTTTTCTTCTGTAATTTCTTCTTTTTTAGAACTTTCCTCTTTAATTGTAACAAATCCCATTTCATCACTCACATTATTACTTTCACTAAAGAATCTTTCCATGATAGCTTCTAGATTTTCATCATACTCTAGGATTCCTAGGCTTTAAATTCCTCTTATACTTCTTTACGCTCTTAGGGAACTTAGAAGTGCAATGAACATATTCATTACAACTCCAAAATTTAAATATTTTCTCACCTTCAGGTTTTCTCCTCACAAGTAGGGTAGTTCCTTCTTCAATATTAATGTCTTCCTCTGATCTTCCTCTTTTTTTCCTAGCATAATCTCCACTAGTACTTGAATGCCTTTGATAGTGTAGGTTGAACACTCAATATATTAAATGTATTTCAACTCTAGGTAAGTCTCCACTTTGTCTCAAACTTATCTCAGTCCATTCCAATCTTCCAAGAAAGTCTCTCTTGTGAACTTTTTTGTGCAAGGTATAACTTTTTCAGTCATCTGCATTGTCAACTTACATGCAATCATCAAAGTTTTCAAGATTTTTCACACAATTTTATCTTCATCCTTCTTCCCATCACAAGCCTTGATTCCTGCAATAGTCTCTAATACTCTACCAAAATAACTTCTTATAGATTCATCTTCCATAATTTTAGCTTCTTGAAATAAACATATCCAATTCCACAATCTAACCTTCTTAACACAATTATCACCTTCATAAGTGGATTCTAAAGCTTTCCAAATTTCATTTTCCAAAACTAAATATTTTACTTAACTATACTCATTTTTAGGGAGACCTCTCAAAAGTTCTTCTCTTGCAAGAATATTACACATGAATATATCTCTTTCTTCTTCAGAACATCCTTCAAGTTTATCTTCTTCAATTACTTATTTCGTATTCTTAGTAATCAACCAATATCTTGGACCCATACATAGAAAATGTTCCTTCATCTTCTATTTCTAATTGTCATAGTTGGTTCCATCAAACTTTGGACTATACTTTCTAGTATGACTCGATATATATCTCCTTAATCTATTAAGATTTTCCTTCAAGTACTTGATTCTCTTATACCAATTGTTAGAAAGTAAATCCCACCAATATAACTAAGAGGGGAGTGAATCAATTATCTAATTAAAAAAAATCTTATTAATCTTATTAAATTTGAAATATGTAATCATAAAGTGAAACAACCATAATAAGATAACCATACACAATAACACCAAATTGGTTAACTAGGGAAATCCTTGACCAGAGGGAAAACCCCGATAGGGATGGTACCCACAAATTATGTAGTAATATATAAGCTCCTTGCAATATGATGGACCCTATTAGACATCAACAAAATACATTTAGTACATATTAGTCCTTGTTAGGAGACTTTGAATCCCTAACAAGAGATTACAACCCTATTAGGAGTTGTGCCAACCCTATTAAGAGTTGTGGAAGGCAGAAGGACTTGTTGTCCAAACAGCTTCAAGGGCAAGACCATCGAACTCACTATATAACTAGCCATAGTAGTATTCCTCCTAGAATAATACCATTTAATGATCAACTATCCATTAGCACTCTCTACCAAATATCACTTTTCTCTCACTATGCTTCTACTACACCAAAATACTTCTCTACTCTCAATACCGGATTTTCATACTCACATCACATAAAGTCCCTTAGATCACTTACTTATAATCTGCAATCCATACTTAAAATTCACAATCACTTATTACTCATTTTTTTTAATCATAGGAAAAATAAATTTCCTTTATACCAAGTCCTCAAACTAATTATTGAGTTAGTCTTGGGCCTTTCTCAATTTATAATTACAATAGGACCTCATTAAGATAATACAATACACATTGCATTACATCTTTTCATAATTACATCATATTGTTAGCTCATAGTCTTCACAAATCTTCAAATGTGCAACCTCAAAATTATTGCAATCAACCACACCATCATGATCATGTCTTCTACCTCTGTTGAACTATGCTTAACCAGATTTTATCTCTGTTAGCAGATATAATCCAATTATCATAAACTACTTCTCAAGAACTCTGCTAGAACTTTCTCTTCAATAAATCTCAAATAACTATCCACTATCTCCATATTTCTTCATGCACTCTTAACCACATCGTCATAAAACTTTATAGCATATGTCCTCAACTGTGCTTATCCTTATCTTCAATCCTCGAAAACCTCATGATCTCAATCTTTGTCTGTTTCTTTTTCAATCTTCATAGAATAACAAGTATGTTGACATCAACGATAAATACTACCATGAATACTACATATAATCATACTAACAAACTCCCCAATTTTCAAGAAATACTAGGATACTCCCCCATAGGAATATCATCAATATTCATGCTAAAAGTTGTGGCTTCACAACACACACCCCATTTCTACTTGGAAATGGGGACTAACACTTTTTCTTTTGAGTCATAGGAACCTACTCTCTAAAATAGGGTGTCTTCTAAGATAACTTAAAGGGTGAGAATTTTGCAACCTAGGTCTAGGAGTCGAGAAAACTAGCGTCATCCAGGTCTTGGCAATATGAAGAGCTTTTTTTTTTACACAAGGCCAAGTGGGCACCTATGCACATACGCATTGCCTCAAGGTGTAAAACCCTCCATTTAGTCCAAGGCATGCAAGTTTGCACTTTCACACTATGCAAACTTGTAGACCTTAGAAGAGTGCACAAGGTGCCCTATCTAATGCCTATAAATACAGGGACCCTCTCCTTAATTCAAACATTTATCTCTATTGAGCTCTTAATTATGCACATTTCCACCATTAAAGTTTCACATCCCCTACAGTCTCTAGATATTCAAACATCTATAACTCCAAGGTAGACATATGGTATTCACTTATGCATCATTTTCACTTATGGAAGTATGCAAGTGTGATTTCTTTGTAGGTCCCTATCATACATATCCAGCCCTACTCAACAAGATGCATCTCCAAGGTGTGCAATTGTATGTCTAGCACACCTACACATGTGCATAACATGTACATATCAAACTTTTGCTCAAATTCTCAATTGCCTAGCCCATGCACTTGTGCACCCTATACACATGTGTGCAAGGTCAACATGTGCATAAGGTGTGTATGTGTGTACTTTCTAATCTACATTAGGTTTTTTCTTGTTCAGTCATTTTTGCATCAGTTTTTTTAAGTCACTAAGCATATTTAAAGCTTCTTAGAAATATGATACTGACTCATGTCTTTTGTATAGGTAATCATGGCTTCATCATCATTTGTGCCATCAAGGATTATGCCCAAAATAGTAATGTTCAAAGTCCAAGGAGTGCCCAATTAGTTGCACTTCATTAACCTCCATTCAAATATTAAGGATACAAAACTCAAACATATAGACTAGAATGTCTTCCTTGGTGCTTTACGAAAAACCTCATGAGAGGTCATAAATTATCATGACCCTTATTCAAAATGGATTGGTCAATGTTGCATCCCACCTGATTTAAGTGTAATTTTCAAAGTTGATCATGACCTTGGATAACAATTATGTTCTTGATGAGAAGGTCCTAAAGAGTGTCACCAGAGAGATTATCCCCTATATTTCGCCTAGCAACATAAAAAAGGTGTTTCACTTCATTTTTGTTACCAATACTATGATATCATGTATAAAGGTGGAAGCATATGATATTGAGAAAATTGGGCACATGTTGATGAAATAGTGTAGAAGAGGTATCGAATTACTCAGACCCATGTAATAAGAAACCTAGAAAGGTTGATATGACTAGAGGATACATGGAGTTTAGAAGAGGTATTGGATTACTCAAACCCCACATAATAAGAAACCTGGAAAGTTTGATATGACTAGCAGATACACAGTCATTGATTTTGGCTACTGTATCATACTTGTGAGAAGAGTAATAGGTTTTTTGGCAGCTAGTCATTTGGAAACCTAGATGGTCCACTACATTGAGAAGATCTGGACAAGGGAAAAGATGATAGATTAAGAGATCATCATCAGTGACTCCTTGCATGACCAATTGATCTTGATCTAGAATGATCCATTCTTCTACATGATATCATACATGGTTTATTTATTAGTTTCTCATCCACCTATGTATCTAAGACTCACAAGGAGGGGAAATTTGAAATATGCCAATGTTGGCCACATATAGTGTACCCATGATTGGTAAAGAGGAACCTCCCAAAAGACATCCTTGAGTACAAACTAGTGAATAATTATTTTATCTTCATAGTAATCTAATTCATAGAAGGAGAATATGTAAAAATATTATTAATGGATGCAGTGACTCAAGTGATATTAGTTGGTGGATATTTCATCCAATTCGATACTTTTACATACATACAAGTAGTAGGAAGCTTACTTCACCCAAAGAATTTGTCATGATTCCATCTGATAGGCTAGTGCTCCTAGAGATTTATTGGCAACTGGCCTTAGCATATGATAGACTTACGAAGAAGCATCAAAAAATATGGCTATGGACCATCACTAGTGGACCTTATGAGGTCAAGCAGAAATAAGATATATGCACATATGAGGTGGAAAGGGAAAGGTACCCTTTAGAAGAGTACTCTTTATTGTTCCCATGTTTTGATAATATAGGAATGCTTTAGCATGTGGCATGAAGGGAGTTTATATCGTATGTGACCATTAAGGACTATTGGTTGAATTGTGTTGATGACTTTGAGGTGAGGATCAAGAATTATTGTAGAATGGGTTTGGCAATAGTGCAAAAGGTTTTGAGCCTAAAGATGCCCCTCAAGATCTAGAAGAAAGACATCCCTGATATTCTTGATCCTATTTATAATAGGGATTAAAAAATTGAATATCTAGTATGAATGTTTTAGATTATGATAAAAGAAAGTTTTGAAGAGACCCAAAACCCTTTACCAAAAACTAAAGATAACCATTAAAGCACCACCAGGTTTTACAAGGACCTAAAATCTAAAGTTAAAAAAACATCCAAACCAAGTTTTATAGGGACCTAAAACTAAAAGTTTAAACAATACCAAACAACTAGGTTTTAAAAGGACCTCAAACCTAGAGTTTTAAACATACCGAAAAAAAAGAGAAAAACAAAAAAAACTACCCAAACTAGAAACTAGTACACCCAATCCACAGCCAGCACCTACAGTAGCACCTTGATAATGTTCACCACCTCTTTACCTGCTTCTACACTACTCTAGATGATGTCAGTTGGCGAAAGAACAAGAGTCTCAAGAGCCTCAGTAACCCTTTTCCTTGTGCTCTGATATGAATGTTGAGGTAGATATTGAGTTGTCATTTTATAGGATTCTTAACAGAAGGAATCCTTTTGAACTCCTTTCTTGAAAATTTAATCTAGGATCAACTCCAATGTTCTGGATGATCTTGTGACCTATTGGAATCTGCTCAATTGAAGCTAAACGTGAATGTTCATGAGGAGGCCTTTGTTAGTCCTTAAACAATTCAGATAAGATGTAGAATTTTCTTGCTATCTCAAAAGAAAAAAAAGACACACAAAAATAAATATATTTTTGTATTTTTTGTTTTTATGATGAATGTAATCTAACTATGCAACTATATGAATTCCTAATTTAACCAAGGGGTTATTATAGCAAATAAAAAAGATAAGGTAACAAGAGGTTTAAGAAAATAACATGAAAGTAAATTCCTAATAGACATAAGTGTTAGTTTGTGGTGACTAATCAGGAAAGCACTGTACATACTTCATAAATTCTTTGGGGTTTAGGGCATCGCCCTAAAAAAAAAATTGGGGTCGTGACTGACATTATGGCCGAGATATGGTCGACATGTTGTAACCCTAAAGCACCATAAAATTTCTTGTATAAAAGGGCTTAGTGTTAGGTATTTTCATTAAGTTGCGATGCAAAATTGGTTCTTGCAGTAGTATTAAGCTATAAGGGATTACAGATTATAATCAGGTTGTAACCACTAGATCATAATAATATTAGACTTGATGTTTGGTGGACATAGCCTAGGGATTGGGTGAACCACGTTAAATCTTGGTGCCTTGTTTTTTTTTTTGTGTGATCTATTATTTTTTGTTATTGGTTATATTTACATGTAATTGTTAGTTTTGACCATGGTTTAATCCTAACAAGTGGTATTAGAGAGAGGTTGTTTTTTAGTTATCATCTGTAGAAAAGTCTCACAGTTGAGTGGGAGCAATGGTAGACAAGGATAAGCTAAGGGTTGATAGGTTTAATGGGAAAAACTTTCAGTTATGGAAGATGCAAATGGAAGACTATCTTTATCAGAAGGATTTATGGAAGTTGTTGGAAGGTAAAATCGAGAATCGGGGATCTATGTCAAATGAGGAGTGGAATTTTTTGGACAGAAAGACACTTAGAAGCACTCAATTATGCCTGGCATCATCGATGGCATTTAATATTACAAAAGTGAAGACAACAGAAGAGTTGATGAAAACCTTAGGGACATTGTATGAAAAGCCCTCTACTTCAAACAAGGTATTTATCATGAAGCATTTATTTAATATGAAAATGGTAGAAGGTGGATCTACTATAGATCATTTAAATGAGTTTAATACTATTACTAGTTAGTTATCTTTTGTGGGTATCAATTTTGATGAAGAAATTAGGGCTCTCTTGATTTTGTGTCCTTTGCCTGAAAGTTAGAATGGCTTGGTAATGGCTGTGAGTAATTTTGTTCCTAGATCTAGTACCCTAAAATATGATGATGTGATTAGTGTTATTTTGAGTAAGGAAACTTGTAGAAAAATCTCAGGAGGATCTACATCAAGAAGTGCTTTGAATGCACAAAGCAGAGGCAGAATGACTGAAAGAGGAAGTAATTTCAAAAATCATGGGAAACCAAGGCATAAAAAGAAAGATTGTTGGACTCAAAAGAAAAATGAAGGAGATAAACTAGATGGAGACAAGGAGGAAAATGTACTAAGTAACAAATCCAAAAAGGATGCTTTGCTTCTATCTTTAGAAAGTGTTGATGATTCATGGGTTTTAAATTCTAGTGCTTCATTTCATGCTACACCTTATAGAGGTTATTTCATTGATTATGTCCAAGGGGATTTTGGGCTTGTTTATTTGGGGGATAATGAACCCTATTAGATTGTTGGAAAGGGAAAAGTTAAGATTAAGTTGCAGAATGGGAATCATTGGCTACTGCATGAGGTAAGACATGTTCCACGGCTGAGTAAGAATTTAATTTTAGTAGGGAAACTCGATGATGAGGG
Organism: Cupressus sempervirens; assembly: GCA_028749045.1. Taxonomy (NCBI): domain Eukaryota; kingdom Viridiplantae; phylum Streptophyta; class Pinopsida; order Cupressales; family Cupressaceae; genus Cupressus; species Cupressus sempervirens. Next base: position 241,528,023 of record CM053788.1, on the reverse strand, counting down.
TTGTGTAGTTACTTTTAATGATAAAAATTAGAAGGTTACAAAAGGTTCCCTTATAGTAGCAAAAAGTGTGAAAGTAGGCACCTTATATCTTTGTACAGGTCATATTGTTCCTTCTACTTTATTTGTTTCAAAGAAAAATGAATGTTTAGGAACAGTTGTTACAATTGAGCAAGAAGAACAAATAGCTATTGTAAATTCTGATACAGCACTATGGCACAATAGACTTGGGCACATGAGTGAGAAAGGTATGAAATTACTTCATTCAAAAAAAGTTCTACCAGGTCTGAAATGTGTTGATATGGATTTCTGTGAAAGTTGCGTGTATGGAAAACAAAAGAGAGTGAGTTTTGTGAAGACGGGGAAGGAAAACAAAAAGGAGAAATTAGAGTTTGTGCATACAAATGTATGGGGCTAGCTCAGTTATCTTCCCTTAGTGGCTTTCATTATTATGTTATGTTTATTGATGATGCAACTAGAAAAGTATGGGTTTATTTCTTTAGACAAAAATTTGATGTATTTCAAACTTTTAAGAAATGGAAATGCTTGGTTGAAAATGAGATTGGTAAGAAAGTGAAATGCCTCAGATCTGATAATGGTGGTGAGTATTGCAGTCATGAATTTGAAGATTATTGCTCCACTAATGGTATTCATAGACAGAAAATTGTTCCAAGGATACCACAGAAAAATGGAGTGGTTGAACGCATGAACAAACTAACAATCTCCCACTTGGGGACTAATCAAACTCCACACTAGACAACAATCTCCCACTTGGAGACTAATCTTGTAGTAATACCACTACCACATGGGGCTCCCACTAGATCAAACCACCCTAGATCCTTTGTAAACATATCTACTAGATTTTTATTTGTATGTATCTTGTCCAGCTTTAACTATCCATCCTCCAAAACTAACTAAATGAAATGGTATTGTAACTGAATGTGTTTGGTCTTTGAATGTGGAGCTAAATTCTTCATAAGATGAATGTCACTCTTACTATCTATAGACAAATAATTATCCTTCTGAGGGTGTCCCAGTTCTTCCAAGAAGAACTAAATCCATATCATCTCTTTGGCTAGCTATGTAGCAGCAACATACTCTACCTCTATAGTGGATAAAATATTAAACTTTTGTAACCTAGAAATCCAGCTCACAACTGCCCCACCAATGGTAAAGATACAACCTATAGTACTTTGCCTGGTATCAATATCCCCTGCCAAATTTGAGTCAATATAGCCCTATAATTAGTAGTAAATCCCCTAAAGTGTAAACACTTATTGGATGTTCCTCTCAAATATCTAAGAATCCATTTGACTGCATTCCAATACTTAGTTCCTCGATGACTCAGATACCTGCTAACAACTCCCATTGCATGTGAAATATCTAGCCTAGTGCATACCATAGCATACATCAAGCTTCCTATAGCTAAAGCATAGGGTACATTGGACATCTTATCCTCCTCTTCTTGTGTCTTAGGACACATCTCCTTAGTCAACTTCAAATGTCTAGGTAAAGGTGTGCTGACAGCTTTAGCATTCTCCATAGAGAAACATTGCAACACCTTCTCAACATAATCAACCTGAGATAGCATCAATGTCTTGTTCTTCCTATCTCTACAAATCTTCAAACCAAGGATTTTTTTTCTTCCCCCAAATCCTTCATAGCAAATGCATGTGCTAACTGGCATTTCAGCCCCTTAATGTGATCCATGTTAGACCTAGCTACAAGCATATCATCAACATATAAACATAAAATAATGTAGCTATCATCATCCAACCTCTTAAAGTAAACATAGTATCTGAATGATGCCTATTGTATCCATGCTCATCCATAAAGCTATCATATTTTAGATACCATTGCTAAGGTGCTTGCTTCAATCCATATAAACTTTTCTTCAATTTGCACACTAAGTTCTCCTTACCTTTGACCTCAAATCCCCATGGCTGAGTCATATATATCTCTTCATCCAAATCACTATGAAGAAAGGTTATTTTAACATTAAGATGCTTTAAATAAAAATCTTCAGTAGCCACAATACTTAAAACAATATGAATAGAAGTCATTTTAACAACAGGAGAAAATATCTCATCAAAATTGATTCCTTTTTTTCTGTGCAAATCCTTTTACAACTAACCTGACTTTAAATCTTTTCTTACCTCCTTCCTCTTCTTTCAACCTGTAAACCCACTTATTATGTAAAGCCTTTTTACCTACAAGCAACTTGCATAAATTCCATGTCTTATTCTTCAGTGAAGAGATCATTTCATCTTTTATTGCAGACTCCCACTAAATCTTAGTAGCCACTTACACAGTTTCATCATAACATTCAGATTCACCAGCATCTGTTAATAAAATAGAATACAAAGAGGGAGAAAATCTTTCTGGAGGTCTAATTTCCTTGTTGATCATCTAACATGCACTAGTGTGTGTGGTATTTTTTATTGTGGTTGTTGCACATCATGAGGAATGGCTGGAACATCATCTTGTAGAGCATCATGTAGCACTACATAATCATCTTATTTCTTCTCATGTTGCTGCAATAGATCTTTGTACAACACTTTCTCATGGAATACGACATCCCTATTTCTTACAATTTTTTGATTTTCAAAATCCCAAAGCCTATAACCAAATTCATTAATGCTATATCCAAAAAATTCACATTTTTTTGACTTAGCTTCCAGCTTAGTTCTATTTTAAGAATCTATGTCAGCAAATGCTTCACAACCGAAGGTTTTGAGAAAAGAATAACTCACCTTCTTACCAGTCCATGCTTCTTCTAGAATACCACAACCCAAAGGAGTAGAGGGACCTCTATTAGTCAAATATATAGTAGTATTGATAGCCTTCACCCACATGTGTAAGGGCAACCCAGCATGCAATCTCATGCTCCTTACACGTTCCATTATAGTCTTGTTCATGAGTTCAATCACTCCATTTTCTTGTGGATTCCTTGGAACAATTTTTTGTCTATGAATACCATTAGTGGAGCAATAATCTTCAAATTCATGATTGCAATACTCACCACCATTATTAGATCTGAGATATTTTAATTTCTTACCAGTCTGATTTTGAACCAAGCATTTATATTTCTTAAAAGTTTGAAATACATCAAAAAAATTCTAAGGAAATAAACTCATACTTTTCTAGTTGTGTCATCAATAAATGTAACATAATAATGAGACCCACCAAGGAAAGATACCTGAGCTGGCCCCCATACATCTATATGCACAAGCTCTAGTTTCTCCTTTTTGTTTTCCTTCCCTGTCTTCACAAAACTCACTCTGTTTTATTTTCCACACACAAATTTTACAAAAATCTATATTAGCACATTTTAAACCTGATAGAACTTTCTTTGAATGAAGTACTTTCATACCTTTCTCACTCATGTGCCCAAGTCTATTGTACCACAACTCTGTATCAAAATTTACAGTGGCTATTTGTTCTCCCTACTCAATTGTAGCAACTATTTTTGACCATTCATTTTTCTCTAAAATAATTAAAGTAGAAGGAACAATATGACTTATACAAAGATATGAGGTGCCTACTGTAATCACCTAAAAATGGTCATCTAGACTATTAGCCCCCTTTTCAACATTTTGGGTAAATTAATTTAATCACTTACCTAAGCCAAATTGCTAATAATCAATTTATTTGATTATAACCTATAGTTTGACTATGCTATCCTAAGTTCATTATTTGATTAAAAGAACATGTCCCCTTTTAATTAAATAAAAGACCCCATTCTTCTAACCCACTTAAAGTGCACACATAAAGTCCTTTTTCTATTTTGCAATTAAAAGAAAAGACTTTGTGACTTTTGTCTTATATGACAAGTCAACTTATATTCTATTGGTTGACTTGTGTGTGCACATGGATCACTCCTCTTTTTGAATTCCACCGTTGATCATCCACCATCTTCATCTTGATCTCTACCATCCATACATCTTTAAAAGGGAGAGAGCTTTCCCCCTCAATCAATCCATCTTTTGAATATTGTTATGCTGCAGGTTTTCTAACAGGTTTCTTTGAAGCTTTGTGGAGAACTTCTATTTCTTGTCTACATTCTCTCATCCATGGCATCATGGGATTCTAGCTTAGCTTAGCTTTTATTTTTACATGTAGCTTAATCTCGCATACCTTAATAATGGTATTGTAACACTCTCATACATATTTTAGCATAGCTCCACTTTGCATCTCATTCTAGCTTAATCTTCATTTGCATTGCATCCTTGAGGAACTCCTTGGGACATTTGCATTCTTGCATCTTGTCTTTGGAACCTCCCATTGCATGGTTTACTAGCAAGAAGAATATCTCTAAGGCTCATTTAAGAGCCCTTGAACTTGAAATACAATCTCTTGCACTCCGTGGATAGGGAGCTCTAAGCCGGCATCCAAGCATTTCAAACTCATGAAATCATTTGGATAGAAGGGTTTAGAGTGGGACACTTTAGAGTGTACATTTTTTGCGCCCACCGTGGGGCTTGAATCAAGTTTCTAGCTTCATTTGCTTTTATTTTTCATCTCTAATTGTTTACAGCAGCATATTGGATCTAATCAAATTCTTTTGTAGAATTATCACTTTGGTTTTAAGGCCAACCCATAAGTAAATTGGTTTGAAGGCCAAAAACTTAGTTGGTTTAAAGATTTGATCATATCTTTTAAACCGCTTGGTATTTGGTTCTAAAAAAAAAATTTCAGGTTGGGTATATGCTCAAAATGCCTCAGTCCGATTTTTAGAGCATTTTGACGTGATTTTCTGGAGTTATGATTTTTTCTTTATTTTTCATAAAAAGCTATTTTTGATCGTAAATCAGTGCATTTTTTGAAAAAACTTACATTTTTAGAAAAAATTTTGAATTCTAATGGGGATTCTTTCTTTGTGTTTTGAATTTTGAGATCGTATTAAGGATCAAAAACTCAATTTGATAAATTTGGCCTGTTTTGACAAAATTGATCTCTAGAGAGCAAATGAAGAGATTTTTTTTAAAAAATTGCATTTTTGAAAAGCTCTCTGATTTTTAATAGGGGTCTCTTCTTTTCATTTTCATTTTTGAATACAAAATCATAGTAAACAAGTCCAATCTTGTTGACTAGGTCAAAATCAAAGAGTAAAAATGAGAGCATTTGTGATTAGTTTGCACTTTCTTTGCATGCACTTGGTTGGAAGATAACTTGGATATTTGAGGAAACTAACCATTTTTTATTACAGTATTTTTATGTTATTTCACACTAACTTATGGTGCTAACAAGTTGTGATTGCAGGTTGCCATCCTTGTGAAAAAAAAATCAAGACATTGCATAAAAAGAATGCATGTCAAAGCTTCAAATGCGCAAGGGCTACTAACAATTGTTTGCAGGGCTGCCCAATGTATAAAAATCCAATTTTACTTTTTCTTCACTTTTGCATGTGCGGCATATACTAGTTGTTTATTTTTAGACACATTAAAACTTACAATTGAGATCTTTTGGTGATAGGAGAGTATGCTCTTCACCCTTGTGGTGAATCAGAAATCTTGACTTACCATTTGGTTTCAAGAGTAAGAGGCAACTAAATATTCCTGGTGTGTTTGGGAGAAAACGATTGGAATAGGAGAGTATGCTCTTCACCCTTGTGGTGAATCAGAAATCTTGACTTCTAAAATTTGATCCACACTTTGTGTAGTTAAAATCCTTTAAAGGGCCTGCTCTCAGACAACCTGAGAGGAATGACCCAAGTGGGGACAAGCAGATTACCCAGCTCTTCCAACCCACTATAAACTCAAGGCTATCAAGGACACAAAACCTTGATAGACATAGTGTTTATCTTCACCTAGTGTGATCGCTTATGGTATTTCGACCATAGGGAGATCACCAGGTAAGAATGCTTAAGGTACTCTTGTGATTGCGAGATCGGTTACTCATCGCAAGGTGAGGTGTCCCGTAATTGGGAGCAAGAGGAACACTATGAACGAAAGCCCTATCTAAACACCCTAAGTTAGTAACTACCCTTTTTAGCTGCTCAACTTCTTGGTGCAAGGATTGATCCTAGTGGACTACCCGGATCACCCCAAGATTTACACTCACCATATGTGTTCCCTTGGTTATGCTTATGGAATTTCCATGAAAAATCCAATATCTCTTGTGGGCAACCACTTGGTGTGAGGCAAAGGAGCATCAAGCGTGGGCCAAGTTGTTGAGTAATGAACCATGACTTCTAGGTAGATATTGCTTGATGTGTTCTCGAATGTGGTATACCTGTGAAAATCTTTGGAACATAAACATGATGATAGTTATACGACTTTCTTTTAAGACCTCACATATGCTTGTATCATGCAAAGTTGCTTTGTCCCTTGCTTGATTGTTTGAAGACTACTCCATGTGTCACTATCTTGCTTGGAAAGAAATTTCTTTTGAACATCAAACTTGCTATGCTATCAACTATTGTCAAACTTTATCAACCAATTCAAAACATCAAATGCAAATATTTTCTTGTGTTGCTTGCTAAGAGGAGTCTCATCATTTGACTTTTCTTTTATATATCTCTAGTGCTTGAAAATGCTTAAAGTGAATCTTTGGTCTTAGTGCTCATGGTCTTCCTATCTTCATGGTCTATGTTTGCTTGCTAGTTATCATTTTTCTAAAATGGTTACCTTGATTTCTTGACTACACTCTTGGGTTGGAGAGTTGTTCACTTGTCACCCCGCTTGCTCTATCTATTTGGCTGTTTGGGCATCTTGCCTAGCTATTGACTTGAGTCATTCATGTCGTAAATTTCTTGGACATATTGTTTGACAAGTCACTTTAATCTCTCTCTAATATCTTGGCAAGTGAACACTCTACCTCCTATAGTTTCAACATCAAGTTATCTTCTAGGCTATTTTATGCTTGGCTTTGCATCAAAAACTATGGGATCTAAAGCTTGTGCTACCAAACCTCAACCAAATCTAGATGATCATGATATCCTCCATGTCACTAAAGAGTTTCAAGATCTATATGTGCAATACAAAGAACTAGAAGAGATAAATGATCTTTCTTACCTTTATTTCTCTAAGCGCATGACAAAAATGAAGTCTAAACTTGAGAAAAGGTTAGAGGAGAAGATTGCATCATTACATGAATCTTCCTTAAGGTCTTTACATGCATGTGAGTCACCTTATTTAAGGTTATCATATTCTTCTAGGTCTACATGCTCTACTTCAAGACATAAAATGTCTTCTTCTTCTAGATCTAAAGACCTCTTTAGAGAACAAGCAAGTGATACCTCCTTTGAGCCTATGCTAAAATTTCATGATAAACCTATCTTTGACCAAGACAATGATGAAGACATGTATGCATGCTATTCACTTGGGAAGCAACCAAAGGACTCTAGACATAATTTTGAGAGAAATTTTACTCCCTTGGGGAATTCTTATGATGACATTTTGAGAAAACTTCTTGGCAATAAGATCATCATGTTGCCTAAGTCTAGCTCCTACGGAAATCCTTTCTTGGATGATTATTGTGCTTATCATCAATCTAATGACCATGCTACTTTTGATTGCATTGAGCTAAAACATAAAATCCAAGATCTTATGGATAATGGAATTATTGGAACCTCTAGTGACTCATGTGCTGAGGATACTTCTCTTGAGCAAGATTACGTTGATGAACCTATGTCTAGTAGTGGCTCCATTACATCTTCCACTTCTTCCAACACTCATGCATCTCCCAACACTTCAAAGCTTTCCAACATGCCTCCATCAATTAAAGAACCTAATGCTTTCCACATTGACTACATGTATCCTCAAGGGCTATCTCTAAAAGAAACTCAAGCTAACCTTCACTTGGTTGCAAACCTTTTCCATGCTACTAATCCTAAACATCCTCAACCTTCATGCACTATTATGCCTAATCCAAGCACTACTCCATTCACTCTTCATTCTCCCTTGTCCTTAGAAGTGGCTCCATGTCAAGAGGACTCTCAAAAAGAAAAAGCTATAAATGTCAAGAAAGATCAAGATCAAGCACCCTTTCATCTCTTTCAAGATTTTCCCCCTCCATATCATATATCTTGCCCACCTCCTAAGTATGATGAAGATACCACTTCCATTATCTCCCTTGAGCTCACTAAAAATTATAAGAAAAGTTCTCTTCATATGCTATCCAAAGCTACTTGTCAAGATCAAAGCATCCCCTCATGTTCTACTTCTCCATATCCACTTCAAAATTGTGCTCAAGCTTGAAGTGCTTCTATTAAAAATGTTGTTCCTATCAAAGCTACTCATGAGTCTATTGATGGCTTTGACCATGTTGCTCATTCTAAAGATGTTGATATCCCTTCCCACTATCCCTTTGCATCTTCTAAATCTATCCTTGGTCCTTATCCATCTAAGCTAAAGCATTCAAACCTTCCATCCATATTGGGGCCTTATGTTCCTCCATCTCCTACATTCACTCCTAGCTCATTCCCTAGCTCTCCTATAATACCTCAAGATCAACAAAGACACTCATCCTTGATGACTGTTCACCCATCTATACATCTAAACTAGTCATATCATCCTTATTCATCCACAAATCCCAAGTCCTTTGGAAGTGAGAATAAACATAAGAATCCATTGAAAAAGAAAGATCACTATGTCCCATCTAATCGACATGTGAATGCTAAGAAGGAGAATGCACAAAAGAGACCACAAAAGTTCACTATTAAAAAAGCTAAATCAAAGAAAATATGGGTTCCTAAACCCATTATTGAAGAAATGTTTTTTGAAGTATCCAAAGAAAAATCTAAAGCTATATGGATTCCCAAGTCTCTTTTAAAAGACTTGAATATTGAAAATACTTCAAAGTTGACATTCAAGCTTCCAAAGGCTTCCATTCCATCTTCTTCCAAAAATTTTCCTAAAATTATTCCAAAGCCTTCCACTCCACTTTTTTCCAAATCTCTTCTACCACCTCATACATCTAAATCTCAAGCTATTTCATCCATGATTCCTCCATCGTTCCAATACCTTTCAAGGTGTGTGTTAATGTTGATCTTGTCCAATATTTCAACTACCCTCATGAAATCCTCTAAAGCTTACACCTCCTTTCTATACATGAACTCTTATCCTGCATATACTCTTCCTACTACCATTTCTCTTTCATCACTCTATCAACATCTTTGAGCATACCTTTCTATGGTCTTGTCTTATCATGACTTATCTTTCCTATAGGAGCACTATCTAAATTCAAAAAGCTTGAGCTCTTTCTAAAAATTCAAAAAAAAAATGAAAAAAATGAAAATGTGCCTTGGTGAAAACCACTTCTTGTGGCACCTTGGTAGCAAAAGCAAAGAGAAATAAATTTATCCTATGGTGAAAACTACTTCTTGTGGCACCTTGGATAAGTACCATGATGAAAACTTGGCAAACAGGCATCATGCATAATTCTTCCATCATCCATCTATCCCCTCTTCTCTCTTTGATCTTGACAATTTTGAGTTATCTTTGCATATTGGCTATCTTATCCATGAGATTCTCTATTGGTGCTTTCTCATTCCCTCATAGCCTCCATCTTGAGCTTTATTTTTATTTCTCTATCCCATTACTATCCTATCTAGTTGACCCCTTGGTCTTGATCATAATAAATGAAAAATGGTTCCTAGGTCTCTTGACATGTCTACTCTTTTGGACTACATGCTTCATGCTATCTCACTTGTTGGCTTCACTGCTTATCCTACATGCTATCTTGCTCATTTCTTCCATTGCTTATCCAAAACATGCTTCAAATGAGTATTTCACCTCTTTCCCTAGCTTGGGTACTCTTGAGGAGTCAATCCTTGAGGATCACTTTCACTTGCTTCACATTCCTTTCTTATGCATCTTTGCTCATCTATCAGCTTGTTTCTCCATCGTGTCCTACACCTTGCTAGACATTGGGAGAAAATGATGTGATCTTGCTTGAGAACTAGTGATATCTAAAACCTTCTAAAAAAATCTAGAAAAATCATATATGATGCTGAAAAAATCCAAAAATTTGAAAAAAGTCCTGAAAAAATCTGTCAAGTGGTGAAAACCTAGAAACATGCGCTACTTGAAACCCTCGCACCTATGTCTATCTATCTCAATCATCCACTTCGCTACACATTTCCTAGCTTGGAATTGTTTCTTTTCCTCATCTCGAGGGCATAGCTACTTAGCTTATTGAGGTATTCTTGTGCATTAGGGTTTCTTTGACAACTCACAAAATAGTGTTTCTCAACACTTCCCCCACTTTGACATCAAGTGTTTTTCAACACTTTTTAGATAGTTTACCTACGGTCTCTGATGTCGCGATATTTTTCACTATTAGAATCAAGTCTAGAAGAAATGGCCAAGTGACTTACACACACACACTTTAACACTTAAACGACTGAGCTATGCTGACATTTATCTACTTTGTGTGCTGTCTATGATGATTTCTTTTCCATGTGTTCCCTCCCTAATAGTCTTTCGAGGATGTCATTGACTAGAATACTAGGGGCATGGGGCATGTCTTCTTGATTTCTGCTTGTGGGTATACTTTGTTTATCTATAGTGTTGTAAGCATTCATGCTTGTCCTATTCAACACTTTGACTTATAAATGTATCATCCTTGACTGTTTTGCAAGAGCGCACTTAGGGTTTATCCTGGCACTTATGCCTTGATATAGGTGTAATCTTGCTAAATTAATGTTAGGGAATCTAATCATGTAGTTATCTTGACTTACATGTCTTTGATGCTTAGATTGGATTTCCACATACCTATCTAATATCGATCATATTCATATCCTCATAGTTATACTAGTGATGGTTGTATGATCTCATGATGTCCCTAATAAATGCTCAATGATGAAATTAAGAGACTAAATGTTATGCACTTCTTGCTGGTAAACCACTTTTCATATTAGCTTGCATTTTAGGTTCATTTTTTAGCTTAGTCTTGCATTCTTGCATATGGGGAGAGCTCTCTCTTCATCTTTTTGTGGACATATCGGCTAACTCCTTTCATATATTTCTTTACTTTCTTCTTGTTCATGTCTTTTCACCTTCTTAATCTTTCACTTCATCTCATTTCTATCTTATCATCACATTATATAAAGTTTTGACATCTTAAATAATTTCAACATCCTAGATTCATTTTCGAGATTGAAATCCAAATTCGAGTTCATCTTGATGGTCAAAATTGTCTTTTAAAATTCTACTTTCTTCTGAGCAGTTAGCTGACCTTTTGAGTTCTAATCTTTGAATCATCACTGGGGCATCTTCATTTCTTCATGTCTTCATCATTTCCATACTTCATATCTACTTCAATTCACTGTTTCATGTCTAAAATCATCTTTCTACTAGGTTTGACCTAATTTTTATCCTATATCCTTCAAGGTCAACTCTAAGTCAAACTCGGGCATTTCATCAATTTCTTATAGTCATTCTTGGGTTCTAATCATCTATCTGTCATCTTGGACATTGCTATATTCTAATTTTCTCATGTCTAGCCAGTTTTTTCATCCCCTTACCTCATTTCAATTTCGATCCCGAGGGGGCAGAAATACTCTATTGCTGATTGTTATAGGTATCTATTTCTTAGGAGCATTTGTTTGACTTTATCACTTGCTCTCGATCTATTCGCTTTGCCAGGTGTTAGAATTCTTTTCGGATCCTAACATCATCTTCCTAGTGTTCAGTACTACTGCTATCAGGCTGTGCATTCAGGACTTGCTATCTATTTCTGCATTTCATTCTTTGGAATCAGATATCTATATCTATCACTGCCTACTTGGCTTTCTATTTTTCTTTGACATAATGTGTTCCCAGATCGATCACGCATTAGTCAAAGAGGGGAAAATGTAATCATCTAAAAATGGTCATCTAGACTATTAGCCCCCTTTTCAACATTTTGGCTAAATTAATTTAATCAATTACCTAAGCCAAATTGCTAATAATCAATTTATTTGATTATAACCTATAGTTTGACTATGCTATCCGAAGTTCATTATTTGATTAAAAGAACATGTCCCCTTTTAATTAAATAAAAGACCCCATTCTTCTAACCCACTTAAAGTGCACACATAAAGTCCTTTTTCTATTTTGCAATTAAAAGAAAAGGCTTTGTGACTTTTGTCTTATATGACAAGTCAACTTATATTCTATTGGTTGACTTGTGTGCGCACATGGATCACTCCTCATTTTGAATTCCACCGTTGATCATCCACCATCTTCATCTTGATCTCTACCGTCCATACATCTTTAAAAGAGAGAGAGCTTTCCCCCTCAATCAATCCATCTTTTGAATATTGTTATGCTGTAGGTTTTCTAACAGGTTTCTTTGGAGCTTTGTGGAGAACTTCTATTTCTTTTCTACATTCTCTCATCCATGGCATCATGGAATTCTAGCTTAGCTTAGATTTTATTTTTACATGTAGCTTAATCTCACATAGCTTAATAATGGTATTGTAACACTCTCATACATGTTTTAGCATAGCTCCACTTTGCATCTCATTCTAGCTTAATCTTCATTTGCATTGCATCCTTGAGGAACTCCTTGGGACATTTGCATTCTTCCATCTTGTCTTTGGAACCTCCCATTGCATGGTTTACTAGCAAGAAGAGTATCTCTAAGCCTCATTTGAGAGCCCTTGAACTTGAAATACAATCTTTTGCACTCTGTGGATAGAGAGCTCTAAGCCGGCATTCAAGCATTCCAAACCCATGAAATCATTTGGATAGAAGGGTTTAGAGTGGGACACTTTCGAGTGTACATTTTTGGCGCCCACCGTGGGGCTTGAATCAAGTTTCTAGCTCCATTTGCTTTTATTTTTCATCTCTGATTTTTTACAGCAACATATTGGATCTAATCAAATGCTTTTGTAGAATTATCACTTTGGTTTTAAGGCCAACCCATAAGTAAATTGGTTTGAAGGCCAAAAACTTAGTTGGTTTAAAGATTTGATCATATCTTTTAAACCGCTTGGATTTTGGTTCTGAAATTTTTTGCAAGTTGATTATAAGCTCAAAATGTCTCAGTCCAATTTTCAAAGCATTTTGATGTGATTTTCTGGAGTTATGATTTTTTCTTTATTTTTCATAAAAAGTTGTTTTTGATCGCAAATCAGTGCATTTTTTGAAAAAACTTACATTTTCAAAAAGTTTTTTGAATTCTAATAGGGGTTCTTTCTTTGTGTTTTGAATTTTGAGATCGTATAAAGGATCAAAAACTTGATTTGATAAATTTGGCCTGTTTTGACAAAATCGATCTCTAGGGAGCAAATGAAGAGATTTTTTAAAAAATTTTGCATTTTTGGAAAGCTCTCTAATTTTTAATATGGGTCTCTTCTTTTCATTTTCATTTTTGGATACAAAATCATAGTAAACAAGTCCAATCTTGTTGACTAGGTCAAAATCAAAGAGTAAAAATGAGAGCATTTGTGATTAGTTTGCACTTTCTTTGCATGCACTTGGTTGGAAGATAACTTGGATATTTGAGGCAACTAACCATTTTTATTGTAGTATTTTTATGTTATTTCACACTAACTTGTGGTGCTAACAAGTTGTGATTGCAGGTTGCCATCCTTGTGAAAAAAAAAATCGAAACATTGCATAAAAAGAACGCATGTCAAAGCTTCAAATGCACAAGGGCTACTAACGATTGTTTGTAGGGCTGCCCAATGCATAAAAACCCAATTTTACTTGTTCTTCACTTTTGCATGTGCGGCATATACTAGTTGTTTATTTTTAGACACGTTAAAACTTACAATTGAGATCTTTTGGTGATAGGAGAGTATGCTCTTCACCCTTGTGGTGAATCAAAAATCTTGACTTACCATTTGGTTTCAAGAGTAAGAGGCAACTAAATCTTCCTGGTGTGTTTGGGAGAAAATGATTGGAATAGGAGAGTATGCTCTTCACCCTTGTGGTGAATCAGAAATCTTGACTTCTAAAAGATGAAAAGCTATGCAGGAACAAAATAGATGATCTCTTCTCGAATTAAGTATGTCAACAAAATTTGTAAAACCATAGCAAACACCAAAATTAAAAGATTGCACAAGCAGAATAACGCAATGAAATTATTGGCTCAATTACATTCAATGAACATACATTCACAAAATATAACACACTTAGGCAAGAATCACTACACTCTCAATGCGAGCACCAATAGCATATATTATTGCATCAAAATAATGGCAGCCTAGAGTACATATTACATTCCTAAATTTATAATAAATCTTCTCCTCAATTGTTGTTGAGAGTGAGAGATATCTTTATGCAATCATATGCTTCTAAACTAATAAAATAAATCTATTTATGTACAAACTAACTCTCTAACTAGTGCTTAGTAGGACTTCATCCATATTTATATCATTAATTGGATGCATGAGCCTTTACATATTTTAAAACAAAGAAAACATGAGAAAATAAGAAGAAAAAATCCATTAGATTGTATGGGAGTGTCTAGAAGTGCAAAAAATAGTAGCTCCATCTTCAGTAGGTGTCTATAGGAGATATACTATCGTCAAAATGTGTTTTTGATGCATGGAAAGCTCTAAATTTAGAACTAGAAGTTAGCTATCAGTGCACCTCTAACTTTCTTAACTTCTAAAAAACCTCTGAAAAGTGCATCTACACACCTGGCACACCTGTGCACCTCAGAAGCAGGTTTAAAAAATACAAAATTTTACCAAGTGTCAAAACTAAAATTCTAGCTTATGGGTTTTGTTCCCCTTTATACCAAAGCTATGTCTAGGTATTTTCCCTTAGGAAAATCTAAGGTTTCATATTTGTCCTTTACTTTTTGCCTGTAAGTTCCCACCTCAATGTGAATCTCTACAAAATCTCCTAATTTCACATCTATATCTAATAATGCTTCTTCAATTCTGAATGCTTGTTTGATGTCATCATCATTATAAGCGTTTTCAAAAGTTTTTTGAAATTGCTCAACTACTACCTCTACAAGTATCAATTTTTCACTTGAATCATCTTCAAAAATTTCTAAGCACTCATCACTATAATGTTTCTCTGCCTCCAAAATTTTCTATTTGGTTTGATCCTTGAGTTTATGAATCTATGCATGTAATGTTTCCATTACTTTATTTTCATTTGCAATCTTCTCTATCCAATCATAAATCTTATCTAACTCTTTCGATGTATACACCTCCATTAACGTCCAATACCTTTGACCTTTAATTGACTGTAGTGCTTGTACATCCTTGCCCCAGGTATGTACTTTTTCCATCAAACCAAAATCTTGATTGAAAATGGCCACTAGCCTATCTGCATTATCTTGCATATGGTGTAGCAGCTTAAGATTTCCCTGTATAATCTATACACATTTCTCTTCAAAACTTTCTCTCCATTGCTAACAAGCTCTCAAAAATAGATCTAATTGCACTATCTCCTTATCCCTTTTCTCCAATGTTGCATTCAAAGTTTCCTTGGGATTTGTAGGATCTAAAGGACCAACAACTCCGTTCAAATATCCTTTCAGGATCTCATTCTATCTCTTAAGTGTTATCAATTCTGCCTCATCCTATTCTAAACACTTCCTTAATTCTCATTGTCACCATCAACGTAGCCATGTCCAACGTATGTTTCCTAAGCAAGACCTCCCTGATCTAATAATCTCTTAGATTCAATGCTTCAACATTTACATGTGGAGGAGGGATAGCCATGTGAGCAAATAAGTCCTAGTTCTATTCACTCATAATGAAGGCTAATGCTTATGCATCCTTTGTTAGTGACTTAGGTTTCCTAAGAACTTCAATCAATTCCATCCTATCCTCTTCCTCAGTAGTGAATTGTTTCCTTTTGTTTCTAAGGACTTCTTTCCTCAACCATCTTGGAACATGCTCTATCAGGGATTTTCCTTTTAAAGATGAAGGAGTTTGCTCGGTTATACTCTTCCCCTTGTCACTCCTCTCTAGAGTCTTCTCCTTTTGTGAGAGATCCACACTAGGAGTCTCTATATCTATGGAGTGCAAAGTTCTCACCTCTATGTCTTGGGAAGTTTGTTGAGGTTGCTCACTTATTTTTCCTTCCTCTAACACTTCATCAGTGGATACTTGTGGCTCTTCCACTTATCTTGCTTGAACCTATTCTTCTTCATTGTTTGGAGGGAGAGGAGTGGTTGATCCTTTATCTACACAAAATGTGGCTTGAATAAATGATAGTGGTGCTACTTTATGCCCTTGTGGCTCAAGTGGAAACTGACTCCAATCCTCCTGTTGAGGTTGATTAGTTGGAATGTCTCTTATTTTTTCTCCTACCAATTCAGTGCCAACTAGCATAAAATCAAAATTTCAAATCTTGAAGAGATTAGTCCCCTCAACATCCTACTCATTGATCCATTGATGTAGTTCATCTTCTAATTTAGTGGACTAAATAGACTGCTCAAGAATAGATGGCGGTGTAACTATGGAGCTTCTTCTCTGTTCCAACTCTATGGCTCTTGCTAGATGAGTCCTCTAGTTCAAAGGAAGGTTATCCTCTTCATCCTCATCATCCTCTTCTTCTTCTCCTTCTAGTATAACTTTTGGGATTGATGGGAAAGGAATCACTCTCCTAATCATTTTTTGTCTTCTCTTGACCAAAGTCTTAATCTTCCATCTCTTAGGAGAAGATTGGGAGACTTGTACCTCTTGTTGTAGTGGAGACACCTTGTGTGCTTATGTTCAACTTCTCCTTGCCCTTGTTTAGCTGGTAGTACTTGAGGATTATCCTGGGCTAGTGTAGCTTCTACATTTTTTGATCCTTGTATATTTTCTACCTTAGGCTATGGCACTGCTTGAGTGGCTCCCTCTTCTAGATTATCTTGTTTGGGAGAATTCATCTTTCTCTTACCTTTACCCTTTTCATCCCTATAATATCCAACTTCTCTATCAAGTTGGTGCATTTTTTCTGGCCTCACTCAAGACTGAGCTACAAATGTAGGCACTATAAGCTTAGCTCCTCAACCTCTTGTTGGGCAAGCTTGAGTGTGGAATACGACCGCTTGAGAAATTGGATCCAACTTGAAAGGTCTTTTGATCCATCCTTTGTCAATTTGATAACATGCCTAGCCCTATGATTAATGTCTGAGTTTCAACCTCAGCATTCATAATTGGTTGATCACCAATCTTATCCCTATTGAACGATGGATCAAGAAAATCTTTAATATTTTGTTGCAAACCTTTAAAGGAACTTTAATCTTCATAGCATTAGTTGTCAAATAAAGAGTCATCCTACAATAATCCCTTATATGGATATCCTAGGCATCTACTACATTCATCTAGTGGCCCTCAATGGCATCTTCATGTTGAAATAGCTTACCAACTAGATACTGCACCCTTCCAATGTTATCAAAACAGGGTCAAGGAGAATTATAATCATCCAAAGGATATTGATCCCATTCAGACTCAAAAGATGGAATATCTTGTTTCTGGACCACACTGAATGGTCCTATAGTAATAGGCCACACCCATGTTATTTTGTGTTAATTCCTAACTCTATCATATGCAAACAAGAGTTGTTGAGTGATCTCTAGCAATATAAGTCTGTCACTAGGATACATAGGGATCTTCTTAGCATTGAAAGTGGTACCCACTACCCTTAAATAGGTGAATGTTCGATACTGGATGTAGTAGGATCCAACCTCTAAAATCTTAGCTGCTACCTCATCTAACATCCTCTTTGCATAATCCCTATCAATTAACTAGATAATTGCAAATATAAATGCATCATTCACTATCATGTATTCCTTGCTATGCTCTAGAAGCCTTTTCTTCACTAGCTGGGGATAAACTATATATGGTCATGCGTTTGCATCATGCATTTCGCCCTTTTTGTACAATCCTAGATAGTTTGTTGACCTTGCAGCTAACCAGTATACCAAATATGATTTCATATAGAACTTATGATTATTCTTAACTACCACCAACTTCTCACCCAAGTTCTCACTAACAATTGAAACCCAATCAATTGGCATCTCTGATGTTTTGATAGTCTCAATAAAATTCACCATCCATATTTTTAGGTATCCCAATGTTGGCAACCCCATGACTCTACTCAAGAGTATGATACAATATCCAATATCTTCTTTCATGTATCCTCTCGTCATGTCCACTTTGACTATTTTACACCCTAGAGGAGTCTTCTCAATAAGGTATGAGGACTAGATGATTTAGGAAGCTTCCTCTACATGTTCCTTGTACCATCTCTCTACTTAGTGATAGGTCAATCTGATAAACTGGTCTACTCTTGAAATATGGAACACCTTCTCTATGTTCTTAGGTCAGAGATCTAAGACAATCTCTCTAGTTATGCTCTTTACGATGCTTTCTTTAGAAACATAGTTCTCTACTAGTGCCATGATCAATTATGAAGATTGTACTGATGTTGGGTGTGACGTTGTGTTGACTAGTCTTGATCAAATAAGAGTGGTTATCATTGGAGACCTTTCTATCGATTATTTGCACAATAGCAAGAATGTGCTCAAGTTTGTATGACCCAATTCAGTGTCTTGAATCTTTAAATAATCATCTTGCAAGCATGACTTGGCTAGAACACCTTGAAACTTGAACACCATGGGTTTTGGAACCATCTTTGCAACAAGGGAGGACAACGAAGAAGCCATTAAATATGCACAAAAAAAACTTCTATTAGTTTAGAGTTGAAGAAAATTGATTAATTCAAGCCCTAATACATAAATAAAAAAACAAAAGAAAACCCTAACTATTTAAAACATCAAAATATCCAATTTGTAACCCTTATATGCAGAAAAGGGTCCACCTGGTGCACCTGATAGGTGCACCTTATCCTTTGATTAAGCTTTTAAAAATATTGGGTGCATAGTAGCCCACCTCATGGGGTGCGGTAATGTGCACCCTATATAAAATTAGGTGCAAAAGGGTGTGCATTTAGTGCACCTCATGGGGTATGCTAAATGTACACCCTTTACATATGTGAGGAATTCTTTTTCATTTAAGGGTGTGCAGCAATGCACCTAAGTAGGTGCATTTTTGTGCACCTTTAATTGGTGTTTTGTTTATGTTTTTAAAGTTTCTCAAATTTTTAGCTTTTAAGGTTTTTTATATGGTAAAAGGTGCACAATTGCACCCCTTAAGTTAGTGTTTTAACATTTTGTGTGTGTGTGAGTGTAGGTGAAAGGGGGTGAGGTGGTGTAGTAGTGCACCTACCAAAGCTACATTGGTGTGAGTGTTAGAGTTTAAAGAAGCAAATGAAGAGTGAAGAGGGTAGGGGGTCCCCAAGTTTTATAGACTCAGGTCCCAACACACCCCTTGGTGCTACGCAGTTGCGCTACTATGCATCATTAAGGGGTGATGCCTTTCTCTATGTTTGGTGCACTAGTGCACCTAACAAGGTGTGCTAGTGCAAAATTTTACTTTGCAAAAATGACTTGTCCCCTAGAATGATGATTTCTAGGATCTAGGTTTTTGAGCCAAGACCCCAATCTGACCAAAGACACTAGGAAAAACCCTAGAAAAGACTCAGACCCAAACTAGGGTTCCAAAAAGATAAAAAATAAATTAGGAGGTCCCCATTTCTAAATAAAATGGGGCACGCATTATGAAACCACAACAATAGATAGGGAAGAGAATGATAACATCTTGCACAACTCTCGACATGTGATTGACATGACTAAATAATGGGTTTGCAAGACTTTTTGTCTAGACCCTCTACCTTATGTACCAACACTACAAGTGCCCACCAGTCCAAAGAAAAGAAAGGGGACTAAGGTAATTATTCCTACATATGAAGAGAAGTCTCTAATTAGGCTAGAGATATTCTATAGGTAAGAAAGGGAAGTGGCTTATATTGAAAGAGTGGAGAAGGCAAGGGTAAGTAGAAGAAGAAGGCAGCTATTCAAGAAGAACAAGTACACCCTCAAGAGGTTCTAGTTCAATAAAAAGCTACCCCCTCAATTCTCAAAAGTATGAGGACCAATATAGTTGCCACTGGAGTGAAAAGGAAGAGATTGAAGAAGATGACAATTGTACCTTCTATCCCAAAGACCAAACTAGAGGAAATATAGGAAGAAGAGGAAGAGATAAAGAACCCTCCCTTAAAAAAATAGCATGCTTTATATGGGAAGTAGATGAGGAAACAAGGAGGAGTGCCAAAAAGATTCCTTCAAATACATAAAACTAGCCCTTCTGAATTGATAATGGGATGGATCAAGAAAAATAGGGATGGATAGAGTCGACATTAGGGAGTGGATCAAATTTGTTTAATCTATTTGATTTTGAATTCATCCATGTTGAGACATAGTTATAGGAAGGGGAGATAAGGAACATACCACTCCAAGAGCTTCCAAGAAATGATTGGGATAATGTACCTCCTCTCCCATAGGGCCTGATGGGCATACCTCCACACCCTTTTGTGAATCCACATATTTTTCCACTACCACTGCCAAAGAAAGAGATGCTCCAGGTGACCCCTCTACTTCTAGAAGACAGTGTAGATAGATATGTACAAGAAGCTCAAATAGAGGAGGCTTCAAACAAAGGGTTAGTAGGAAAAACCAAATAACAATCCCATCCAGTAGTACAACCATCCTCCTCTATTCTAATAACAATAGTGGTCACACCTAGTGAAGAGAAGATAGGAGCAGGATAGAGTTCCAGGAGTATGGATTGATGCAAGGGAATAGTAGTAACCACTATTTCATCTTCTATACAAGATACATCCTCTATAGGTACAACACTAACAATTTTATCATGGGAATTTGAGACCCATCAGAGGAGGTATATACAGACGGAGGCAAAGTGGATGTCGATTTTGAAACACCTGATGGAAGAGTTGCATTAAATGGCCTTCATCACAAGAAATAAGCAAGATGATATAATCATGAAAATAGCCATCCCTCCACCAAATTTTAACCCCAAAGATGTCACACCTTGAGATTTTGAAGTACAAGAGGTTGTTTTGGGAAGGCCCACCAAAGACAATGTTAAAGATTTAATGACTCTGGGATTGAAGTATGTATTTCGACAATTGGATCAAGGGGAAGAGGAGATCCAAGTTTTGAAAGGTTTTGATAAGTTTTTTTATAGAATTAGTGGGTCCCATTTACCATAACATCCAAAAATGGCATTACTGGTTGCCCTCAAGAAATGAGCTCCAGACCCAGCACCTACTAGCTCATTTTTGGATGCTTGTCAGAGATGGTGCATCAATTTTGAAAAGCAAGGGATATAGATAATAGAGGAAAACATGTACATTCTCCGTAGCATAAAAAACAATGTGTAGTCTTGTGAGAATAGTTAACCAAGATTTTGGGATACTATAAGAGGTATCCACCTGGATGAACGACGTAGAAGCCCTAGGGATTATAAAAGACCAAAAATATTGAATGTTGTTGAATGTATATTTAGGAGAAGAGATAGATAAGATTAATGACTAGATTGACAATATTAAATCAAGAGATAAGTTCATGATGGGTCTATATGAAGATATTCAAGACACACATGTTAGGGCTCGAGCTCATATTTTGGAAGTGGATAACTTATATAGTGCTACAAGTCTAGAGATTTATCCAAATGACTATAGGACTCAATTTTGTTCAAAAAAGATAGTGGAACAACAATTCCAAACATTATTTTATGTAGTATCCTCCAAGGACAATGTGAAGAATATTCAAAACTGAGTTGATACTGAAGGAACTAGATTCAAAGATGGGTGATTTTATGGAAGTAAGGCAAGAGGACCAAGATTACCACAAAGAAGTAAGGAGCAAGTATAAGGCCCTTGACTTACCAGAACCTCATGATATTTCCTCCATCATCCTAAAGCTCAAAGATACACATAAATACATCATTTTTATAGAAGGTTCAGAGGACCCAAATGCTAGAAATTAAAATTTTGGGAGTTAGAAAACTCTTGCCAGTTTTAACCCTGTCACACTCCAAGGTGCGCAAGTTTGCAAGTTCACAAGTGTACAATTTTCCAAGGTGCACAAATGTGTCAAAACTTTTGGATCATTTGCAGTGGCACTGATAGTTAATTGTTAGTTCTATTTTTTTATTGTTTCATGAATTGAAAATGCATTTTAGTAATGGTTTAGCTAATAGAGATGCACAATGGAGCTTGAATTTGCATCTAAAGAAGTGTCAGAGATTCCTAGATTGACCACAATCTTCTCTCTTCTCATCTTCTTCTTCTTTATGATTTTTTGAGTCATGTAAAGGGTTTGCACCATGTAAATAATAAAATAAAGAGTACATGCCTACTTAGCACCTAGTTAGGAGTACATTTGTACATAATTTTATTAAAATTAGGGTTTTTAGTATGCTTTTTACAATGAAAAATCCCTATATCCTAAAATTTCATCAAGGATGGGTTTCCTATAAATACAAAGACATAATATGTATTCAAGGTCAGCATTTTGGATGTAATAAAGTATGTTATTATTGCTATCATTTTGTGTGTAGTATTGCTTGCTACAATGTGAGTTTACTTTGTGAATTTATGTTCATGAATAGTGATGGAGCCAATGGTTTTATTATATTATTAATTCTTGTGCAATTGATTAGTCCTAGTGTTTTTTATTGTCTAACAAATTATTATGTAGTGATGAATTGGAGAAAGGATCACCTTCAAGTTCTTGCATAGGGATTTGTCTCATGTACGCACACTTTCTATGGCTATATGATATGATGAATTGTGAAACATCTTATGGTTTTCATTTTTTCCCTTGACTATTGCATCGATGGAGTTACCAATGTGCTACTTCTAATTTCATTGGTTCTCTATTCGGTCCTTTTGAAGGTTTAATTTGCTTAAGTGTCATTTCTTTGACTTATACCCATTAGGAATTTCATTTTTAACATTTTCCTGTAATTTCTTATTACCCTAGCTTTGTTATTTTCTTTTGAGTACATAAGTAGAATAGGCATTCATATAGTTGCATTGTTAGAATTTGCATTCATCATAAAATCTTTAAAACACCAAAATACATTGGATTTTGGTCATGTTTTTGTTAAGTTTTGCATAATTTAAAGACACCAACAAAGGCCTCCTTGTGAACATTCATATTTATGTTCAATTTATCTACCCAGTGAGTTGAAAACAAATCATCTAGAACCTTGGAGTTGATTACCTTGATCAACTTTTCAAGAGAGAGTTTCACAAGAATTTATGTTATTCGTATCATGAAAATGACTGCTCAACATGTAGATCTTGTAAGCAAGTGACTACAACTCTTTCCCTCAACCACATCATGCACATAAACTAGAAATATAAAATAGATACATCAACCATACACATGTAAGCATGGGGATAAGTAAATCCATAAATATAAAACATTATCCTATACAATAATCAAAGTGAATGTTATCATTACCATATAACTAACATGATATAATTAGATACTCAAAGTCACAATAAACACAAAAGAAAAAGAAAAAATACTAAATATTTAACATGAACATGCAAAGTGATATAAAATTCTTTGAAATCGTAACAAAAATAGTGGTTAATGGGTGGTCCTTACAGCCTTGGTTTCAAATTTAAAACCAAACTACTAACCCTAGCTTGTATCTATTTTTTAAATGAAGTCCATCAAATTGGCAATGTGTTTGAATGAGGTAGAGCTTAGATAAGAGGCATAAGTAGGGTGAATAATTGTGCATTCATTTCTCTTCTGATAGAGGAGGAAATTTGCATTATCATGGTTAATAATAGAAGTCAAATATATTTAGCTAGATACATGTTTTTAAGAAAACTACAAGGCTTCAAGTCGAGAAAACTTGTGTTCATTACTTATGCACATAGTATTTTCTTACCTACAACACCCAATGACCAATATTAATTTATCACCCTATATTAAATGTATATCATAGTTATTGTAGAATCATACCAAGGACTAGTATTAAACTATCAACCTATATTATAAGATTATGTAGGTATATTTCCACAAGAGTTGACAATACTTACATAAAAATGAGAAATCTACAAGTAGAGGTGTTTCATCGAGAATGGCAATTCATGAGATATAGAAAAGATAAAAATCGTAAAGAGAAACATGAATTCATGGATATAAATGGAATTGAGAAGAAGCATAAAAATTTATATAAGTAAGATAAAGAAAGAGAGAAGATACACAATTGCAACCATTATTTTGTATTGAGAATTTTCTAATATATTATAGGAACTTATGGTCATAGTGAGCCCATAAATGCCTAGTCTCATTAAACTTAGAAGAAACGAATTAAGAACATACATTGTAGCAAGAAATTTGTGAAAGGAAATGACTTCAAATGTTTTAATCTATAGCACAAAAGATTTCAAAATATCTTGATTAAACCTTTATCTCAAACATGTCCTCCAAAATATTCTCTGAAAAAATAAAATGTGAAATATTCAATTTCTTCCTCAACTGAGGAAGACTTGCAAAAACCCTTGCTAAAGTTTCAAGTAGTATTTTTTTTCTAGTATTAGATACCCCCTCCCTCTTTAATAGCCCAAGACACTAAAAAAATTTAAGTATTGGAAGTAGGCCATCTCTTTTTATTGCATAACGCTAGCCATTTATTAACCCCTTTTTTTGTTCCATTAGTTTCCCATGATTATTCTCTATTTTTTGCTTCATTAAATATAACTAACCTCCACACTACTATATATATAATTTGTCTTATTTAAAATTCAAATTTTATAATGGTCAATAATTTTAGGAATTTTGGATTTAAATATATTTATATTGATAGATAATTGGTCGAATCCTAGATTAAATATTGTTATTATTTTTTGAGATTAATTATTATGTGTTAATCTCAAATAGACCAACTAGAAACTTCTCAAATGAGAGGTTCACAAGTTACCATTGTGCTATAGATTCTTCTTTCCTATTTACTATTTTATTTTTACTCATTGATTAAAGAAAAAAGAAAATGGTTTTGACTAAAATCTAGATAGAAACAAAATTATCAATTTATTCAGTTAAAGAAAATGGATTGTGACAAGAAGTTATATATTTCCTTTGGTATTAATAGTGACATTAATCCACTTTATCTTTCACTCCTTCAACTTAATGCCTCTTTTATGGGAAAAATCTTCTTTATTTGGATAGCAATGATCATGGGACATCTTTTTAGGGCTTCACCATATGTTGTGAATCATGCACTTCCCTTTTGTGTGGATGTGAATGTCTCATTAGTGAAGTTCCCTTGTCGAAATATATATAGACTTTCCATGAAATAGAACCAAATTCCATAAAACTTCATAGATATAAGTGTCAGTGCCAATAGCTCTAGGTCCACTATGTACCTAACATGCCAAAAACTCAATACAAACATAAGTAAGTGAAAGTAGAGTAAAATGTTTAGTACCATGAAATCTTGTGTCATCATAACTAATAGTAGCACAAGCCTAGTAGAATTCTTCTTATTTTCTTCATTTAATTTTGTGAGGACTTTCCCTCACTTCCAAACTTATTTCTTCATGCATCATTTGGGAATTTCCATGCCTTCTTTTCATCTATCTAATCTATGCATGGTTGGTTAATAAAATATTCAATGAATGAATGAAATTCTCTGATGCACTCATGATGGTAGACTTCTAATTATTTTAAGAGGCAGTGGCTCACAATCCTTCTTAGTACTCTAGTCAAGAATTAAATAAAGATCATGTGTCTCTTTAAAAAAAGGCTTCAAATTCAAATATGATAGAAGTTGAAGTATGTATATTTTAGTTTTAGTACAATTAAATGGATTGTTGTGTGGGTTGCACACTATCATCCCACCACAAATGAGGATCCCACTTTTTGTTCTACTAGTAGGTTTAGTCACTCTTAGTGGTCTTTAGGAGTCTTGTTAGCACTAGTTTCAAGCCTTTACATCTTAGCAATGAATTTGATGAAGTCTAGGTGATAAAATTGATCAATCATGAATATTTTAAATCTTCTTAATTTTGAGTTGAGAAGTGAAAAATAGTTGAGTGTTGGGGTTAGGAGATTTTTTTATTTAAGTGATATAATCACCTACCAAGGATAGTGTTTTCCCTTTGCAGAGGATTAATGCATCACATTATATGATATGACGAAAGATCAAAAAGGATGACTTGAACTCATAGGTTTTAAATGGGAAGTAAATCTACATTAGATCATCACAATGTAATTCATATTCAATAGTTACAAGTGGGGAAATTTTCATCAACTTAGATTTCCTTAATAAATCTAAGTTTGTATTAATGGATCTCACTACATGAAAAAGTCACCTAGATCATTGGTGTAATCAAATTTCAATTCAAGATGTAAATTAAAGTGAGGCCATGAGGGAAAATCTTTCAAAAAATGGAGAAGATTCAAAAGATGAATTAGTTTGGGAATGAGCCATTACAATAATCCTCAAAGAATCTATAGTTTTGGATGAGTTAATCAAAATTAGAAAGTTGGACAATGTCAAGTATTCGGAGATATTTTATGTTCAACAAAAGATTAAATCGGTCTACATGATAAGGATGATAAGGTGGCACATATATGTCCTTTCAAATTAAAAAATCAAGCACAGTCAAATAAATTATGTTGAATTTCTTGTTTTCTAATTGGTTGAAAATACCATTTTTTATTTAATAATCGACCCATGAATTGGTGCCCTCATGTAATTGGTTGCAAATTTGGAAACCCTAATTAGGGTTTAGAGGGACAAATCTTGACCCTTAAATTTTGATTGATTTTGGCCCTTTATTATAAATAAACATCTATATATGGCCAAGACCTTATCATTTGCAACTCATTAGCTTATGGGAATGGAGGTAGTAGAGAGCTAAAAGATTAGAGTAGACTAGCTGAGGGAGAGATTAGTTGCTATAATCCTTGTAAAAGTAATGGATGATTCATTACCGGTTCTTCATGGTGGATTACTTAATATTGCTTTGAAGTGTTTCATGGTTTCCTCAACATTCCACTTTGAAATAGATTTCCTTTCATATTAAAGAAGCTTATTTGGATGAAAGAAATTTTTGATGTTTACTTGCCTCAAAAAAATCCAAGACACTAGCCTCTTGTTGATTTTAAGAGTCTCTTGTGTGGTAAGTTGATGATTGAATGCACTTAAATTTAATTGGTGATAATTCTTTAGTTTGTGTCCATTTGATAAAATTAGAGAGGAGATAACAATTTGAAAAACAAAATGAGTATTCCCTAGAAGCGTGCACTAGGAGAGTTGAGTCGATGATCAAGCTCCATCTAGTAGAGTCCAATTCATTCACAACTATTTACATTCAAACTTACAAGTAATCAAAGTTAGGAAGTTTACGTTTAAGTAATTTGAGAAGTCAAGAATTAGAAACCAAAAATTATAATATTTTCATTTCACATTGTGAAGCCATGTCTTTAGAAGTGCATTGTCAAATCTTGAGAAATAGCATAAGTCCTCAAGTGTTTACCATCATATTTGATCATTTCATTAAGTGAGTATCCACAATCGAAGGAACCTTGAAACAATGGGTTATATAAAGAGAGGAATGAATAGTTGGTGTTTCACTCTAAAACATTAAATATTTGATGAATATTATAGTGGAATAAAATTTACATCAAATAAATTGGCACTAGAAGGAATGCTAGATTGAAATTCATTCTTGGAATAACTAGAAAATTAGAGTGTTGCTAGTATACACACTCTCCATCGTCATGTACATAGAAATGAATGGGGATCAAAAAAAGTTCAATCATGGAATTATCAATAAGAATGAGCTTTTAAGTTAGATTTGAGATAGAATATCTCTCTTAAGGTGGAAAATTGAAAAAAATGTGAACATATCAAAATATTGTTGTGATATGGAGCCTAATCAGACTTGGAGGTTAATTTATCTCACTTTATTTGGCATGGTTTCCCCCCATATTATTACTATAGGGGTTTGGGGGTAGTGCCCATTGTGGGTCTCCCTATCACAGTATAGGGTGGGGTCAAGGGGCAATGGAAAATTTCCACACAAGGGTTTTCGAGGGAAGCACCCCCGAAACCAAAAATTAATTTACTATTATAAAATTCACCGAGTGCTATTTTTCTATTAGACGACTTATTCTAGCCCTAATTTTATAAGCGAAAAAAATCTTGTTGAAAATGGCTTAGGATTAGGAATTTTGTAATGTATGATGAGATTGTAGCTTACTGTGGTGGTATTGAGTTGTAAGAGATTGCAGATTGTAATCATTGGATAATAATAATATTGGACTTGCTATTGGTGGACGTAGCCTAGGGATTGGGTAAACCACATTAAACTCTATGTCTTTTATTCCCTTCTATGTGATTAATAATTTTTTTAATATCGGATATATTTGCACGTAATTGTTATTTCTATTGAAGTTCATGAAAGGTCAACCCCACAACTCCCAAGAATCACCTGCATGCAAACACCTATCATAGAAAGAGAGAAGCAAAAGCTATGGATGTTGGAATTCCTAGATCCATAGATGAGACATTCTTGATTAACAAAAAAAAAGATTGCTATAATTAAAAGTGAATGTACAAAGAGATCAATCCTTATAAAAGGAGATCAAAACCCTAACAGGTAACTAACCTAGGTTGCATGATAATAATTAATAAAAGAATTAATTATTATATGCCCAAAGTTTAGCTTAAGTAAACTAGAGATAATAAGTGACTTAATAATTAAATCAATATGATTTAATTAATAAGAAAATACTTAATTACTCTAACAATTTCTATCTGTGGTTAATCCTAACAAATACCTCCTCCCGCCCCAAAAAACAAATTACAAAAGTAAAAGATTTTTTAATGGACAGGTTGGTTGATGTTCTCCCGATTTGGTCTGAGTGAAACAAATAATTGCATTCATGTGATTTGACTCAACTTGCAAAATTAAGGTCATTAGCATGAATGTTGATGGCATTTTTGTGGGGAAGTATCATAGTAATGTTGAAGACATGATTCATAACTTATATGTTGCATTCATTACAAAGTTTTTCATTGATGTCAACATGTGCCTTATTCTATGAATATTTCCAGAGTTACAAAGGAAGAATTGTTTGGCGCATTCAACTGTTAATGAGATATGTTATGCATCCTAGAAGATAGATTCAGAAGCCTATCTTGATGCTACATCTATGTTCATGAAAAGAGATATTCGGTTATGACTAAGTTATGAGATATTTTTTGAAAGTTGCTTTCAAATAGAGTTTCTAGAAAGTGGGTACTGGTAAAATGATTATATCTTTTGACAAAGATGAGATCTAATTTAGTACATTTAGAGGATGTTCAGAGACATATTGAAGATGCTATATTCCAGGTGGAAAAAACAAATGTTCATTCTGTGAGGTTTAGTGAAGATTGTTTGGAAGATATCTCCTATGAGCCAACTATTGCAAATATCTTTTGGAAAGAGTATGATTGTAATGTAACATGTAATGTAATATATTAAGGATTTCCTATATTATTATTGTAAATTGGAAAAGCCTCAAGGCTGACTCAGTACTTTTTATTAGGACTTGGTATAAATGAAATATTATTTCCTTGGTTAAAATTAGATCAGTAAGATCTAGTGTAAATGGTTTTGTGTATGCAAACTTGAATGTGGAATCAAACGAGTCATAGAAGAGATTGGTTTTGATATTGATGTATTGTGAGATTCAAAGGAATTGTGTTGGTAAAGGAGTTGATGTTTAGTTCTTTCATAAATCTTGGATATGCTTATCTGGAAGATTATCTAGTGAAGATTGTTTCTAAGTCTATTTGGATAGTGACTTTAGTTGTCCTCCTTTCAACTCCTAATAGGGTTGGCACAACTCCTATAAATAGGGTTGGAATATTCTAACATGGATTCAAAGTCTACTAGTAGACACTCTTATGTATTAATTTTATTTTGTTGACTCCTAAAAGGGTCTATCCTTTCACAAGGAAATTTTATATTAACACATCGTGGGTACTATTGAGTAGTTATTTTGCACAATGCTTAATGGAAGAAATCCTCTTGAATTTCTCTCTTGAAAATCTAATCAATGATCAACTCCAAGGTTTTGGATGGTTATTTTCATGCCCCATTTTGAGTCACAAAATGGGGCGTGTGTTGTGAGACCACAACAGGTACCGTCCCCATTGAGGTTTTCCCTTTGATCAAGGATTTCACTAGTTAACATATCTAGTGCTATTTTTCATGGTTATCTTTCTATTCTTGTTGCATCTATTGTTTACATGTTTCAAAATTAATAAAGATATTGAGAGTTATTTTAAGTAAATAACTAATTCACACTCCCCCCACCCCCAACTCCTCATTATCTTGGTGAAATTTACTTTCTAAAAATTGGAATTAGACCATCAGGTCCTTGAAAGAAAAGTTGATGGCTTAAGGAGATCCATGGTGCATTTCATAAAAGAAAGACTGAAGTTTCATGGAGTTAACTATGCTACTTGGAAATAAAAGATGAAGACACATATGTTTATGCATGGGTCTGTAGTTTTGGTTGGTCATTACAAAGCCTAAAGATGTGGTTGAAGAAGTCAAGCTTGATTCTTGTGAAGAAAAGGAGAAAGATCTATTCATGCATAATATGATTGCTAGAGAAGCACTATTGATAGCTCTTGTTGAGATAGAGTATGGAGAAGTAAAATCATTTAGACTTTCTTGTGAGATTTTGAATTCTTTACAAAGAATATTCGAAGGTGATGAACATGCTAACAAGGAAAGATTACAAAGTTGGATATGTTTATTTTAATATTATAAGATTTTGGAAGATGAGACTATAAGAGGTTACTTTGGTAGAATATCAAAAATTATTATAGGAGTTAAAAGTGGTGGAGGAAATAAGACAAAAAATGAAGTTGTGTGGAAAATATTGAAGACCTTGACACCTACTTATTATTAGAGAGCAATAATGATTGAACAAGTTATTCCCTGCACTCCTTATTTTACAAGAGAGACTCTTCTTGAAAGATTATAAACATCTGAGATGTGGATGAAACAAAATGGAGAATCACCTAGAAGAGAAATGATTTTCACCATATAAAGAGACAAACTTAATTTGACAAGAATTAAAAGCACAAGTGGAGATTATGCTAGTAGTGGCTAAGAATCTAAAGAGGAAGAAGACAAGAAGATTGATGAAGTAATTTCCCTTCTTATGAAGAGAGGACCTAAAGGGAAAAAATCTTGTTTGTCTGACATGTAAAGTACTTGGTCTTTATTCTTCTAAATGTCTTAAAAGCATGGAGAAGTTTAATCCTAGAAAGCCTTGCAAATCAAGAGTACCTAAAGATTGTTTTTATGTTGATGAGGATGGTGAAGTTGATTTTAAGATAATAAATTTATTAGATGATAGAGATGATGAGGATGATGAAATAGGATTTTTTTTTTATTAGATAAATAGGTTTTACGGGGATCCTGAAACCCAATAGTTAAAACATATGAGACTGATAATAAGTGTGAAAACCCTGCCAAAAAAGTATAAGTTCAGAGGCTGATAATAAGCATAAAGCCCAGCCCAAAAGTAGAGTTTAGAGAAAAGACAAGGAAAAAAGACAAGTAAAACCACAGCCTAAAGCCAGACCAAAAACCAAAAGACAAAGAAAAATAAAAGAACAGGCGAGAGTTATTCCTTGCTCTTTCACTCCAACTCTTGCATAACCTGAGCAGCCTCGAAGGCCAGTTGGTTCTCCTCCACTTCCAGTTGTTGTGCCCTTTGGTCCCCCTAGTCCTGATTAGGAATGGTTTTGTCCTTTGCAGAGTCGTCCTTCGTTTTGGCTTCATCCCTGTCTTTTCCTTCCTCATCATCCTGCATTTTTCTATCTTTGATCCAGCCCATAAGAGAGATGATGTTGTTGTTAATGGAGCTTAACAAAGTGAACATCTGATTCGCAAGGTTGTGATTGTAGTTCTCCAGGTTGTGTATCCTTCTTTCTACTAGACTGAGTCTGTCAGATGTATTTGTCCTCTTGTTAGCATCCATCCCATTCCTTGTTGCCTCAATATGTCTCAGTTGTTCTTTGACCTCCTCCAACTCATGGAAAAGCCATTTGATTGATCTAAAATTTTCAATCATACTGTTACAAGAATTATCCAGGAGGTTCATCCCTATCTCCTTGGCTTTGTCTGAAATAGCCACTATCGTCGGGTTAATGAGTTCTTTCGGTCATTGTTCCTCTTGATTTTCCATAAGGATTTAGGGATTCATGGCCTCCCTGAAGATGCCCATCTTCGAAGTCTTGACATTAAATTTTATCCAAGCTTTCCTCCTATCATTGACCTACACTTCCCCTTCTACATACCCTGCATTCTCCTTTTTATATTCCTCAAGTTGGTCTTGGAGGTGGACAGGAGATAGGGGTAGCACAAACGCCTCCTCAAACTGGGAGCACACTTCCTCCAAACTCTCCCTCTTGCATTTCTTCCTTCCACTTTCATCCTTAATTTCCTCCTACATCTCCTTAACCACCTCCTCAGACTCTGGCTCCTCTTCATCATCACTGACTCCCTCCTCATCCTTCTCAAGAGTCTTCTGCCCAAGATCCCTAAGGCTTTTTCTGCTAGGGATTATGGGGGAGGGCAATTTTTTAGCTTGGTGAGTTGCTAATTTCTTCGAGGAAGAGATCCCTCCTTCCTCAGAGCTGAGGCTCTGAATTTCATCTGAGTAAGAGGAGTAACTAGAGCTACCAAACTCCACCTTCTCTACCTAAGGGGGAGCAATGCTTATAGTATGAGCCTTGAAGTGCTCATGGATAAGCAGCAGCCCCCTCATGCAGAGTTGGGTTTGCGATGGGCTTCTTTTTTAAGTTGTCCACCACCTTGCTCATCAAGGTTAATATATAATATGGAAAGGAAATATTAGCATTATGCCAAAAATGATCCAATATAACAAAGTGGTGGGTACGAGCTCTATCAAACCTAGGGTCCAATGTTATGTACTCGATAACAGCTCTCAGAACATACCTCCATCGCTTCTTCATGGAGTCGGGGACATAGTAGGTGTCAATCTTTCTCAGTGCCTTCAGTTCCTTCTCACTCTCCACAAAGTCCCTAACTACATTGGTCGAGAGCTTCTTATCCCTAAATAATTTAAAACCCTCGATAGGGATTTTGGTGACAGTCGCAATCACCTCCTCTGTGATCCAGAAGTAGACCTCGTTCACCTTCATCCTACCATCCCTCTAGGACCCCACCATGCTTTTGGTCACTTCCTGATCGAATCCATGCAACTTCATGATATAATTGGTAACCCCACCCTCTTCTAGCTTTTCCCACACTTTCTCCCTACTTCTCCATTTCTCAAAATCTCCCACCGGCTCCTTTCTGCACCTTTCGCCTACCATTTTTTTACACTGCACACCCTCTTTACTCATGTGCTCCTCACTCTGTGACTGAAAGGGACCACCGAGAGTAAGCAATAACCAGAGAAAAATAGCCCTACTATTGTTCTAGAAGTGAGTGCAAAAAATAACCCACAAAGCGTGTTGATTAATCAATAATGAATTACTGCAGTTACAATTTCCCATGCTTCCATTTTGGAAAGTACCCTTATTTCTTAAAACCTTCATAATCATAATTATAGCTTGATTTTCTCCATACTTCCTTGGATCTTGTCCAAGTCGATCAAACTTTTAACATCTTTCGGCCAAAAAATTTTGAGAAGCCAAGTCATTTTTTGGTCTGCGTCGACCCCAATGTTCACAAACCTGTCGACAATCATGTTTACTTCCTAGAAAATATGAGTGACATGGATTCTATTAAATTTGGTGAGGGTCTCACGAGTCTCATCAATTAGATTTGCAATCATCCATGATGGATGTGAGTTTCCAATGATGCACTTTATAATGTTATTTGAATCCCTTTCAAGCCATAAATTGGTGACACCAATTTCAAAAGCCAATTTTACAACATTGCATGCGGTATTCGCTTCCGCAAAATGATTGGTTTGGAATCCCAGCAGGAGAGAAAAGGCCGCAATACTATCTCCATTTTCATTCCTTATCACACCTCCACTACCCGAGGAGCCAGGGTTGCCCTTGGAGGCTCTGTCAAAGTTGGCTTTGTGTCGGCCTTCAGGAGGAAGGAACAACTTTGCTTCCTATCTTTTCCTCGAACTGTCTTTTACCTTCTCCTTGACCCTGCGTCCTATCTCAAATTCTCCCCCCTTCCTCACAGAAAATTTTTCCTTTATGTTACTGAAAATCTTTCTCCTAACAACTAAAGCTAGCTCCTCCCTATCTCTGAAAATCCTATTCTTTCTCTCTTTCCATATGCTCCAACAAAAATGGGGCAGGATACAGGAGCTAATTTCCTTCAAGAAAAACCCATTGAACAAGCCATGCCATTAACAAAAAAAGTCTAGGAGGTTAGAAGGAAAGCACCAGTTGTGGCCTAAGTCCTAGGTGAGGATGCCCCAAACTATCCTGGAGAAAGAACAGTGAATGAACATATGATTGCCAGTCTCTGACTCTTCTTTACACAAAACATATATGTTGGGCATGGTGTGACCTCTTTTGATGAGATTTTCCTGAGTTAGAGTTTTGTCTTGAAGAGCCAACCAAAAAAACATGTTGACTTTTGGCATAAGGCCAAGGATCCAAGCCCTTGACCAAGGGGGAGACTCTTTTAAGCTCCATAAAGCAGTGTACCCAAGGGCGCAACCGAATAGAGCCCATTGGCATTATCCCTCCAAACTAGTTCATCCTTATTTTTGCTAAGGGACAAGGAATTAAGCATGATCATGATTGGTTTGAGGTCATCTGAGATAATGGAAAGGTCCCTCCAACCCTGTCTAGTCCTGTAATTACTAACTTTGTGCCCATAAAGGTTGATGCAATCATTAGCCCAAAACCCATAACTAGGGTTATTCATAAAGGGGCCCTGAGAAAGCCAACTGTCTGACCAAAATAGAATGTCCTTCCCATTACCTAGCTTGCAGGAGACTTTTGAGTTAGCCAAGTCCCTGGCTTTTAAGAAACCATTCCAAACAACAGAACCTCTTGGGATGTCCTCACTAAAGAGGGTGAACTGAATAGAGGGCCTCTTTATATACTTATTAACTACAGTGTCTCTCCAATCCCCTGTGCTGCTAAAGATGAACCAGATTTGCTTTGCCAGGAGGGCTTTATTGAAGTGAATGAGCTTCCTGATTCCTAGACCTCCATTCTTCTTGGGGAGGCAAACTTTGTCCCATGCAACAAGGGGGTGCCTTTTGTTCCTTTTAGCTCTCATCCACAAAAAATCCCTTTGGATTTTCTCCATCCTCTTAGTGTGTTTCATCAGTATGGTAAAAAGGTTCAGAGCATATATCGGCAAATTTTGAAGGATGGATTTAACTAGTTGACATTTTCTAGCTTGGCTAAGAATGGCTCCTTTCCAGCCTGCCAGTTTCTTACTGAACCTTTCCATGATGCCATTCCAAAAGGAATCTGAAGGGGTCATTCCCAAGGGCAGACCAAGGTAGGTAGAAGGAAACTTCCCCACCTGACATGCCAGGATTCTGGAGATTCTCTTCTATCTTTCCTTCGGAGTATTGATAAAGAAAATAGAACTTTTGTCCCAATTGATGAGCTACCCCGACCCTCTAGAGTAGGTGTCCAAAGTGTCTTTCATAGCCTTTGCCTCCTTGATCGAGGCCTCTCCACCCATAATATTGTCATCTACAAATTGCTAATGTGTAAAGGGGGTGCATTTGGAAGAGGGTTTAAAACCTTTGATCCTCCCTTCTTTCTTTTTCTTCTCCATGAGTCTGCCAATGCATTCTGCCAGGATAATAAAGAGAATAGGCAATAGAGAATCCCCCTGACGTAGGCCTCTGGTGGGTTTGAAGAAATCAGAGGAGGATCCATTAACTAAAATAGCTAGAGAGGGAGTGGTGGCCAGCTGGGAGATTAGCTTGCATGATTTGACATCAAAGCCAAAAGCCTTCAACACCAAATCCAAAAAATACCAATCAACCTGATCGTAAGCTTTGGACATGTCTAGTTTGAGTAACATCCCTTCTCTCTTTCCAGCTTCCATAGAGTGAATAACTTCATGCAAGATAATAATCAAATCTAGAATATGTCTGCCCAGAACAAAACCAGATTGTTGTTGAGAAATAATCAAGGGGAGAAGCTTAAGAAGCCTCAAAGTGAGCACCTTCAAGATGATTTTATAAAAGGAGTTGCATAAACTGATGGGTCTGAACTTATTCAAAGTGTCAGCTCCTAGCACTTTGGGAATAGAAACTAAGAATGTAGAGTTTATTTCCTTTAGAATACTTCTGGCTCCAAAGAATTCCTAAACCACCTTCACAACATCTTTCATAATGATAGGCCAGTACATTTGGAAAAAGAAGGTGGGAAAGCCATCAGGGCTAGGCAATTTATCTGCCGAAAGAGAAAAAAGAGCTTCTCTTACTTTGGAATCAGAAGGAATGGCCCAGAGCAAATTATTATGGTGCGGTAGGAGGATCTAAGGAATACAAGAAACAATATCATCCTGGTCCACTTTAGAGAGCAAAGGATCCCAAGACAACAGGGAGGAGAAAAAAGACAGCTTCATTTGATATAGCTTTTTCCTTTGTCAGCACACGCTGGTCTTTCTTCAAGCCAGAAATATTGTTGTTTGCTCTATGTTTAAGAGTTGATAAATGGAAAAACTTTGTGTTCTAGTCTCCTTCCTTGAGCCAGTTGATTCTAGATCTTTGCCTCCAGAACTTTTCCTCTTTGCTAATAATGTCATGTAAATCAGACTGGATGGACAGCTCTTCTTCCCTATTTGAGGCATCATACCCATTTTCCTTAATGGAGGCTTGGATAGAAGAGAGATTTGCAGAGAGATCCTCTTTAAGAGAGAATATGTGACCAAAATCTGACTTATTCTAAGCTTTAACCATCCTTTTAACATTGCTAAGTTTTCTAGCAACCTTGAACATTGCAGTGCCTTCCACTTCTATGCTCCACTAGACCTTAATTCTTTCTAAAAGGTCAGGGTGGGAAGTCCACATTTTCTCAAAACGGAAGGGAGGAGGTCTAAATGGATTAGAAGGAACAATTGAGAGGGAAATAAGGGAGTGGTCAAACCCAACTCTAGGCAAAAGAGCTAACTTGCAACAGGAAGACTACAGCCATTCAGGAGAAATGAGAACTCTATCCAGTCTAACCTGAATACAATCCTTTCCTATGCGTTTATTGGACCAAGTGAAGTCACCTCCCATAAGGTCCACATCCAGAAAAGCCAATCCATTGATGAAGTTACAAAAGTCATGCTTGTTGTCTTAGTCCTGAGGCAGACCACCCTTCTTCTCCTTGTCCAGAAGAGGGGTATTGAAGTCTCCCATAATGATTCCTTTCTTCATGTTGCTATTCTGTACCAACCCTTCTGCTCTAGACTAGTAGGACTTTCTATCTCTCTTGTTATTGGGAGCATATAAATTGAGCAAAAACCAAAATTCATTGGACTGGATATGGAACACTTTACAAAAAATGAAATAGGATTTGTTGCTATTAAGGAAGAAAGCTCTAAAAAACAAATGAAAGAGGGAGTAAAAGAAGAAAAGGCATTAATTTCACAAATTGAAAATAAAACATCTGATTGGATTATAGATAGTGATTTTTCTCATCACATGACTAGAGATGTGAATAATTTTTTTGAATTCAATAGCTATGATGGAGGTATGGTTAGAGTTGGAAATAATGCAGCATGTCACATAAAAGGAAAATGATCTGTTACACTTGGTATAAAGACTAATACTAAGGATGTTTACTTTGAGGATGGTTTGAAACATAATCTTTTGAGTGTTGGATAGCTTGTTGACAAGGGATATTACTTTTAGTTTATAGTAAAAAACTTGCATTACCAAGGATAAACATGGTAAATTGATTGGTACTAGTACAAGGACAAGAAGTAATGTATTTTAGTTAAACCCTATTGAAATGATATTTTTAGTTGCTAAAGTGGATGATATTTGGTTATGGCATAAGAGATTTTTTCATATCAATTTTGATAACATTGTGAATGTCAGTACTACATTTGTAGTCAGAGATTTGCTTAAGATTGTGAAAACTACTAAGTTGATGTGCAAAGAATGTATTTTGGAAAAGCAGAAGAAATATTCATATCCAAGCAAGACATTTACTACTTCAATGAAGTTGATATTTGTACATATAGATTTGGGTGGTCCTACAAGAACAAGATTGCATTTCATGTTACTTATTGATGATTTTACTAGAATGATGTGGGTTTCATTTCTAAGAGATGAATCTAAAGCTTTTGAGACATTCAAGAAATTCAAGAGTAGACTTGAGAATGAATCTGGTTTGAAGATTAAATGCTTAAGATCTGATAAAGGAGGAGAATTTATTTTAAATGATTTTTTAAAAAATTGTGAGGATAATGGTATAAAGAGATAGATTTTAGCCCCTAAGATACCACGTCAAAATGGGATAGCAAAAAGAAAGAACAAATTTGTGATAGAAGTAGCTAAAGATATGATGTTTGAGAATAATGTGGCACATATATTTTGGAGAGAAGTTTTAAACATGGCATTATACACCA
Source organism: Cupressus sempervirens (assembly GCA_028749045.1). NCBI lineage: Eukaryota > Viridiplantae > Streptophyta > Pinopsida > Cupressales > Cupressaceae > Cupressus > Cupressus sempervirens. The sequence continues at coordinate 241,489,627 of CM053788.1, read as the reverse complement.
TGAAAATAGCACAGATTAGACAAGGTATTGGTAAGACACCCTATAAACTTTGGTTTGGACATACACCTTCTTTGAAATACTTTAGAAACTCTGGAAGTAAATTCTATATTAAGAGAGATGATGATATTGAAAAGTTTGATTTTATAAGTGATGAAGGAATGTTTCTTGGTTATTCATTGAAAAGAAAAGCTTATAGATTTTTTAATCAAAGATTGAAGACTATTGTGGAAAGTGCTAATGTGAGAGTTGATGAAAAGTTTAGGATCCAATAAAGGATACTTGATTATGATTCTGATGAAGAGATTAATCTAAGGACTAACATTCTAGAATGTTGAGTAGGAATTGTTTTATGAAACTGACATTGATTTGTAGACTGAATTACAAGGAGAAGAACCTAGATGTAAGCCTAGAACATAAATCAAAATTGAAAGAGTGACACTTAACAAAAATGTAGCAAAAAATTACCATGTTAAACAAATCATTGGAAGTGTAAACAAAGGAGTTATGAAAAGAAACAAGGTTGATGAAAAATTATGTTTGATTTCTCAAGTTGAGCCTAAGAATGTTGATGAAAAAGATGATGAATGGATTAAAATGATGAAAGAAGAATTAGAGAAAATTGAAAAGAACAAAACTTGGGGATTGGTTCATAGACCTAAATATAATAATATTATTTGAACTAAATGGGTATTTAGGAACAAGGTGAATTCATGAGAAACAAAGCAAGAATAGTTGGTAAAGGATACTCATAGCAAGAAGGAATTAATTTTGAAGAAACTTTTGCACATGTTTCTAGATTAGAAGAAGTGAGGATGTTTTTGGCATATGCAGCTAATAAGAACTTTAAAGTTTGTCAAAAGAATGTTAAATCAACTTTTCTAAATGAAGAACTTGAAGAAGAGGTATACTTTGAACAACTTGATGGCTTCCCTTTGACAGGTGAAGAGGGTATGCTTTACAGATTGAAAAAAGAATTGTACAGACTAAAACAAACACCTAGAGCCTCGCATGCAAGATTAGACAAACACTTGAAAAATTTGGAATTTGTGAAAGGTATTGTTGATAGTAATTTGTACCAAAGAAAGAATGATGATGGTTTGTTGATTTTTGTAGTATTTGTGGATGACATTATTTTTGGAGGTAGCAATGAAGTTAGTAAGAAATTTTTAGAAGAAATGAAGAAAGAATTTGATATCAGTATGATTAGAGAGAAGAAATGTTTTTTGGGATTGCAGATTGTAGAATTTTCATATCACAAGCTAAGTATCTTAGAGATTTTTTGAAGAGATTTGGATTGGATAATTATATATATGTGTTGGACACCTATGGTAATTGTTTGTAAGTTATATAGCAAAGATGAATACCCTAGTACAAAACAAACAAAGTATGGATCTATGATTGGTGGATTGCAGTATTTGACATGTAGAAGACTTGATATAGAAAATGCAAATGGTATTGTGGTAAGATTTCAAGAAGATCCTAAAGAAACACACCTTGCAGTGGTTAACAAAAATTTTAGATACTTGAAAGGAACACATGATTATAGTTTATGGTATGACAAATCACATGAGGTCGCATTATTTGTATACACTAATGTTGATTGGGAAGGAAGTGTAGATGATAGAAAGAGCACTACTGGTGGAGCATCCTTCTTGGGAGGGAGATTGGTTTCTTGTCTAAGTAAGAAACAAGATTGCATTTCACAAAGTATAGAAAAAATAGAGTATGTAGCAATAGAAAATAATTGTAATTAGATTATTTAAATGAAGCAAATGTTGAAAGACATTGGAACTGAGTTTATCAAGCCTATTACCATACATTGTGTTAATACAAGTATAGTTAGTATGTCAAAAAATCTAGTTGTAAAATCATATATCTATTAAGTATCACTTTTTGAGAGATAGATTTGTAAAAAAGGAAATCAGATTGGAATATGTTAGTACAAAGGAGAAGATGGCCAAGGACACATTTGAGTATTCTTGGGGTCATGCCCCAACCTACTTCAGAATAGTTAATGTAGAAGTTGCATGAATCCAATTGGTATTAGAGCACTATTTCTTTACCTAGATTGGATGCTTGATGTTTTTCCTATGGAGGAGTATCTGTGCTTGAGTTGAGTCATTAAGGACTCTTGGTATTGGCATTTTACAATGTCTCTGGACACTTGAGCTTAAATAGATTGTTTTGGAAATGATTGAACTTAGAGAAATGACATAATGATACCTTTGTTATTGATGTCAATGGGGGAGAGAAGAGCATACATGAAAAAAATCCTTATGAAGAGATATGTGTACATGGTTCATATCTAATGGGAGAGAGTAATACATGTAAAAATATTGATTGATGTCAATGGAGAGACAATATTATGTATATGGGAGATTAACACCTTCCTTATGCATGATGGTTACTATATAGTTCTGATTTAAACATGAAAAACTCTTTGCAACCTGTCTAAGACTCAAATATATGTTTACATTCATGGGTAGCATGAATGGGGGAGTAAAGGTAGATGAGGAAGAAATATATTTAATATTCATGATACTTAGATTTATTTCATCTATGTCGTCATCAATGTCAAAGGGGAGATTTTTAGCATAAATGTTGATGGTGTTTATGTAGGGGGGGTATTATAGAAATATTAAAGACATTATTAAAGTCTTATGTGTTGCATTCATGATAGAGTTTTTATAGATGTCAACATACACCTTATTCTGTGAAGATTTCCAGAGTTGCAGAGGAAGAATTGTTTGGTGTGATCAAAGAGATATGTTATGTGCACTTGAAGGTAGATTCAGGAGATTGTCCTAATGCTACGTCCATGTTCATAAAAAAGAGATATGCAGTTATGATTGAGTTATGAGATGTTTTCTAAAAGTTTCTTTTAGACAGAGTTTCTGAAAAGTAGGTACTGGTAAAATGATTATATATTTTGACAAAGATGGAATCTGGTTTAGCATGTTTAGAGGATGGTCAAAGACATATTGAAGATGTTATGTTCCATATAGTAAAAAAAAAATTCATTCTATGAGGTTTGGCAAAGACTATTTGGAAAATGTTTCCATGTGAGCGGACTATTCCAAATATCTTTTGGAAAGAGCATAATTGTAATAAAACATGCAATGTCTTATCTTAAGGATGTCCTATATTATTATTGTAAATTGGGAAAGCCTCAAAGATCGAATCAATACTTGTTATTAGGACTTGTTGAAATGAAAGATTGTTTCCTTGGTTGAAAGTAGATCAGTAAGATCCAGTGTAGATGGTTATTGTGTATGCGAACTTGAATGTGAATTTTTTTGAGTCTAAGAAGAGATTGAAGTTTATTGATGTAGTGTAAGCTTCAAAGGAATTGTATTGGCAAAGGAGTTGTTGGTTAGTTATTTCAAAAATCTTGGATATGCTTATTAGAAGATTGTCTAGTGAATATTATCTCTAAAGCTATTTGGACAGTGATTTAAATTGTCCTCCATTCAACTCCTAACAAGGTTGGAATCTCCTAAAATGGATTCAATGTTTTCTAACAGGGACTTCTACGTACTAATTATGTTTTATTGACTCCTAATAGGGTTTATCCTTTCATAAGGAACTTTTATATTAGGACATCATCTTGTGGGTACCATCCCCACTGAAGTTTTCCCTATGATCAAGGATTTCCCTAGTTAACATATATGGTGTTATTGTGTATGCTTATATTTCTATGGTTGTTGCATCTACTGTTTACATGTTTTAGAATTGATAAAGATATTGAGAGTCGTTTTAAGCATCTAACTTATTCACCCCACTGTCTCAATTATCTTGGTGGACTTTACTTTCTAATAAGGATAGTGTAGAACACATGGTATTATAGAGCATGAAGAGGTGCATTGTTTGATATTCCTTTTAAGGGTGGACCTAGCATTACGAGGAATAATTTATTTTCCATAAGAACATGAGCTTGTGGGGCTTGTCAATTTAGGAGTAGTGTTCCTTGAGTTCAAAGAAGATATCAATAGGAAACCAAGGAATGGATATGGAGGAAATACTTTGAGAAGTGTGCATAGCCTTTCACATTTGAAATATACTTGCCCATCTTATCAAGACACCATTGATTTAATCAAGTTTCAAATGGGTTAGTATAGGAAGGATGACTTTCAAATTCCAAGTTGGATATCAATTGAAGAAGGTCGTCATCACTCGAGTTAGAAACCAAAGGTTGAAGAAGTAAATGAGTCACATCAAGGAAGCATGGTAGAGTTCAATGATCAAGATAGCCAAGTCAAGAATCAACTTTCATGCATTTCATCACGAGGGGATGACATTGAAAAGAAAATCAAGGAAGCAATAGATTTCATCCAAGGAAGATCAGATGTATGAAACAAATATCAACATCATGAATAACCAGAAGAAAATCATCATGAATTTAATGAAATTGTCCTTGGTGAACTTTCTCTCATGCTACAAAGTTAAATACTAGAGGATAAAGTGCAATAAATTTTGAACACCCTTGTGGAAGTCAGAAATCAAGTGGACAAGTTGAACAAGGAACTCCAAGTAGTCATGAATGAACCCCAATATGAATAGAATTTTGATAAGGCAATGTAGGACATCATCACCACCTTATTCTTTGGGGGTGAGGAGGGTGTTGGTGTTGAATGATCTCAAGGAAAGAACACGAAGGGAATCATTGCAAACTATATTCCAAGACAAAATAATTGTTGTAAGTGACATGACTCGCCATCAAATCTAACCTCCATAGGTCTTACCATTTGAGATTAAATTTGATGTACTCTTGAGGATATTTGGTGGTAGTCTTCCTTCCTGTTTTGAATATCCCAAGGCTGGTGTGATTCTACATGAAGAATGGAAAGATGTTTCTAGAAGAAATTCAACATGCGACCCCGTGGGAGAGGAAGATGAAGAATAGTTTGGGCCAGTGCTACAGTAGGTATTTGTATTTGAACAAATCAAGGGGATACTCGAAGGAAAAATATCATTAAGGAATTATTGGTATTTGTGGATGCACTCAAGGAGACTCACAAGCATGCATGGTTTATGTTATACAAGGACAAGCCACCGAAAGCAATATCCTATGGGCTTGACCTCAACATTGGTCCTGCTTTGATTTCCCATGAGTTCAATGTTGATGTCATAAGAAGAACCCACCACTAACTATGACCTCCTAAAGATATGGATGATCAACAAGAAATTTTATTTGAAGGACACCAAGTTGTATCTATCCTTTCTCTTAATAATGAAATTTGTGAAAGTTATTATTTTAATTATGGAAATGTAGGAAGAACTTATTTTTGGATTGATCATGGACCTCACAAATTGCCTCAATTATTGATCTTACATGACAATTTTCCTAAGTTTGAAAATGGGTTAGTATTATAAAAAAAAATTGAATACAACAATAAAATTGCCAAGTTGATAACCCTTGCACAAGCCTTCTTAGTCCTGAACTTCTTAAGAAACCATGTTGTCCCTTTGGGATTAGTGTACATAATTAGAGTATGTTTGTCTTGATTAGTTGTCTTAGGAGGCACAAGATTATTAATTTTTGAGAAAGGTGAGGTGTCAAACAACACACTCTAGTATTCTCCAATGAATTTATTTGGTATATTTTTTAAATGTCTCTCGGTGAGGTTCGTGAATTGGAGATTGGATTTCTAATTACCTTACCTGGCGAAAAGGATATGTCCTAAATTTGGATTGGATTGTGATTTTTCTTAGGGTCTCTAAATATTTCAATTACAACATTTTACTCACACTTAATTGCTCTGAGTTCTTTGCAAGTTTTTGAAGTGAAGTTGGGATTAATGAAAATCATACACCTATTTCAACATCACTGCAATTTTCCAAACCCTCTACAAGCTTCACTACTTGTAAACCAAAACAAATATTGAAAATAAAAGAAGAGCAATATTAGAAGTACAAAAAGAAAAAAAAAAATGCAAAAAGAAAAAATGAAAAGTTTATTTTAAAAAGAGGAAGAATATGGATTTGGGTGTGCAAAATATCTTTGGTGTTGCTAAATCAAAGTCAATATTAAAGATAGAGCAACATTTGTGGTTGACCATAGTGATAAGCTTATTAGTGCTATGGACACTTGACTTGCAATGAGGCTTTATCCAAGATGCTTTTAGAATAGGATATCAAAATAGCTAAATCTAATAGATCTAAGAAACTTTCTAAGCATGTGCTAAGTGGGGAATAAATCAATTGCAAATGTATGGGTAGTCGAAGATGAAGACTCTTAGTTCAATTTGTCGTTTGTTTTATTTTGAGTGCATTTCCTAGTTGTTTGATAGGTAAAATGAAATTGATTGAAGGTTCTTGGTTCCAAAAAGGTTTATCCTAGAAATGTTTAAGAACATTTATGTTGGGAGGTGCCAGATGTGGCGTGGTTTGCACACCATCACCCCATTGCAAATGAAGACCCCTCTTTTTGCTTTACTAAGAAAGGTACTTGCTCTTAGTGGTCTTGGGGAGTCCTGTTAGTAGTTGTTTCAAGCTTTTATGCTTTAGCAATTAATTTCATGAAGTCTTGGTGAGAAAAATAATCAATCATGAATGCTTTGAATCTTAGTTTTGAGTTAATTAGTACAAAATGGTTAAGTGTTGAGGTTAGGAGATTTTTTTTGTAAGTGACGCAATCCTCTGGTAAGGGTAGATTTTACCTCTTCCTAAGGATTAATGCATGACATTGTATGATAGGATGAAAGGTGAAAAAGGAAATTCACACTATTTCATCATAGTGTAATTTGGGTTCAAAATAGACAAGTGGGAGAAATTTTCATCAACTCAAATTTCCTCCAAAAATCCAAGTTTATATTAAGGGAGCCCACCACATGAAGAAATTGCCCAGATCACACATGTAATTAAATTTGAATTCAAGTGAGGTCATGAGGGAAAAAAATTCAAAAGATGGAGAAAACTCAAAAGATGAAGCAATTTGGGAATATAAACCATTACAATCATCCTTAAGAGATCGATAGTTTTGAAAGAGTTAGTAAAAGTTTGAAAGTTGGACAATATCCATGATGCAGGACCATCCTGGGTGTAAGAGCTAGTTTTGAAAGAGTTAGTAAAAGTTTGAAAGTTGGACAATATCCATGATGCAGGACCATCCTGGGTGTAAGAGCAATCTTGCATTACCCAAAAATATTTTATTTTCAGTCTTTTCTATTTTAATAAGGACTAGTAGACAGGGTGGTTACTATTTATGGCAACTTGCTATTTTTAGTAAGTTTCTCATACGAGCTCGGAATGTTCTCATTTTCTACATGAAGGAACATTTTGGAATTATAAGCCTACCATAAAAATTTCATTGCTCCAGCATAAGTATTGGAGAAGTTACTACAGATTTTTGATGAAAATATTTGTAGAAAAATCTTCAAGCTCACCATTGGAGGCCTTAGAGTGCCCAAATGAGGTCCCAAAACTCAACAAAAGGGCGCTTGCGCTTTTCGAAGCCTATAGTTCAAGAGCTAGTGTTTTCAAAAAGTGGTTATAATAGCCAATCGGAGCAATGATTCAAGAGTTATGGCCTTCAGACGTTGGGCTACTGAAATTTTGAAAATAATTTGTCAAAGATGTATTTAGCCAACTCTATATGTATTGTTAGGGTCTGTCGGCCCTCAGTATTAAGTTTGAGCATCTAGAACCTTCCTGGGTGGCATAAAATTGCCTATTTAAGAAAGGCCCGAACATTGTCTAGGACAACTTTGGGTAGTAGTTCACAACTTAGTCTTGCAAATTAGTGTAATGAAGGCACCCGTGTGGGTTAGCATATTGTACTTGTGAATTATGTAATTCCGCATTTGCAACGTAAATAAAAAAATTCATTTTTTTGTTCTCGCATTTGTTGTTGTTTCTTTGTTCTTGTTGTGTGTTTATGGTATTAAGGGGAGCACCCTTCATCAATCCAATATCAAGAGATACTTTTCAGCAAATGATTAAATAAATTTACATGATATGGATGATGATGTACTATATGTACTCTCCAATCAAAACAATTCAAATTCAAGCACAATCAATTAAATTATACAGTGTCTTATTTTCTCATTGGTTGGAAAAATCATTGTAATGTTTTTATTAGCCCATGAATTGGTGCCCTTATGCAATTCCATGTAAATTTGCACCCTGATTAGGGTTTGTAGGGAGAAATTGAAGGATTTGAGAAAATACGCAAATCAAATCCATGAAGCCCTCGAATACCTACATGTAGAAAACCTGTCACAAAGAAGAAAAAACCAAGAAGAGGTAAGGGTTTTCTCTAAAAATATGCAAATTGTATTCTTAGATAACAAAAAGACGTTGATTATTACAAAAGATCAATCCTTATAAAAGGAGATTGAAACCCAAAGGGAAACCTATAAAGTTACAAAGGATAACCTATAAAGTTACAAATGGTAACCTAAAAGGTAAAAGCTATTTAATAATTACTAATTAATTATTAAATAGATAATGCAAAAAGTGCATAAAGCAAAATCCTAACAAGGGAGAAAAGGTAATTTAATTAATGAAATTAAATAAACCTTTTTTTCTAACACCCCCCGAGATAAGCAACAATTTAGTTACAAACAATGCAGAAACAACAAGGAAACTACAATGCAATGTTGAGAGCAAACTTGGGTCCTGGCAACAAGGCCTAATGAGGTACCCAATTGCAACCAAATCTCTATGAAACGGGAAAATAGAGAAAACCCAATGGGAAAAACTCTATTCCAAAAAGAAATAGTTGAAAACCTAGTGAAGGACTGTAGAAGCCTCCAACTAGAGGATTGTTCCAAAAAATAGGAACAAAGAGCAATCATGAAGAAAACCACTGAAGCATGTAGAAGTTGCAAAGCTCTGTCAAAACTAATCGTTGATATGAAGAACCTTCGCTGAAATAGAACTTGGCCAGATAGAGAAGACTATAATCTGCATCAAATCAGGAGGTATAGCAAGGCAAACAACTGAACTCGAAGATACAAATGGCATAAAACACCAAAGCTTGAAGAGTTAATCAATCGAACATGGAAGGTTGCAACCAAAGTAGGAATGAAAAGAAGAGTGTTTGTATGGTAAATGATCCATCTCATCGAAATGCATAGGTACCCAGCCACTGCATCTACCTAGTACATAGGAATAAAAAATAAATACATAGCTCACTCCTTCGAACCAAGGAAGTATGGAAATTAATAGAAGAACCCTCCCTAATGCAGACAAGGGTGAGGTGACAAACAACTGGAAAAGTGGACCAATAACTCCTGCAAAAGAGAAAGAACCAAGAACATCAAGAGTGAGGAAGAGGTACAGACACCTATAAAGGCATGTGTCATCGACACATCATGGGGCTAATGTCGTAGAAGGGACACTCACTTGACAAAAGAAGAGAGCACTAAAAGGCAAACAATTATCCCTCCATGGCACTTTATAATGTAGTGTGAGTACAATAAGTCACAATGAAGAAAAAGATCTTGAAAATACGAGTGGCACTTTATCTCAGTGTGTTTACATAAACATGCTTACAAATGATATCAACAATTATTAGAAAGGGCAAAGAGCTATTACAAAAAATAGTGCAGCCCAAAAGAAGAGATTCCATGCCACGAAAATTATCCCTAAACCTGAAACACCCAAGATATCCACCATATTGCAATAAAGAAAAAAATATGATAGAAAGAGCATGGAGGAGAATCTAGAAGATAAACCAGCATTTTTGGAAAGAGAACTGAACCAACTTTCCAAAAATATAACGTTTTCAAAGAATGGAGATGGGATGCTCAAGATATGCCCTCCAGAATGAAAAACTAAACACTTGTCTTTGACTGCCCAAACAAACAACCAAACTGCATCAAAACCAAAAAACTCTTACGCCATTGTCTCTGTCTCAGAACTAACTTTTTAATGCTTCTTTCAAATCGAAAAAAGACCTATGTATGCTCAAGTTATTGTGAAAAACCCAATAGTAGGTCAAAAAAGGACCTGAAGGACATGCGAGAGGGATGATGTAGTGTTGACGTCATGCTAACATTAGCATTTTACTGCTTTAAAATTGACAGTGTGTCAGTCATCGTAGCAAAAAAAGACTGCCATGCAGCAGTGCCACGTGGTAGTGGGCCCAAAAAATGACATGGCCCCTAACACGTGGCAAGTGTCGGTGACGCTACATGGGCAGAGGCAAAGGGGCCAAAGGGCGACAATGCCACTAGTGGTGGAGCAGCAATGGCACGGCAGCAATAGTGACGATGTGTTGCGACAGCATGGCGACATCTTATAGTGGCGATGGCGTCTGGTGTCAACAGCAACTTCCGATGGCAACATCCAGCAACAGTGCCCAAAAAAAAGAGATTGGCGCCATGAAAAGGTTGCAACGCTCGATAAAGAGGTTGTTAGTGTCAAAAAATGGCTGCGGTGCCGAAAAATGTTGTTGCAATCATTTTTTAAGTCTTTTTTAATTGTTATTTGAAAAAATCGCCTCAAGATGCATGCAAGAGGTCGTACGACCACCTAGGCAACTAAAAAATGTCTCAGGAATCAACGTTGTCCAAAATGGACAAACTTTATATGGAAATAGGGGTTTTGACAACTTTTGAATCCATCTGTGAAGTCTATTTGGCCTTAAACTGCTCCGAAAATCAATACCCTCCTATTTACCAAGAAATCCCTGAAAAACTCCATATTTGATCCATCAAACCCTCATTCTCCCTTTTTCTCCAAATACTAAACAAGCTACAACAAATCTGGCTCTGATACCATGAAAGATTTGAGCAAATATGCAAATCAAATCCACGAAACCCTCGAATACCTGCATGTAAAAAACCTGTCACAGAGAAGAAAAAGACGAGGCAAAGATTTGCTCTAAAAATATGCAAATTGTATTCTCAAACAAAAATAAGGTGTTGATTATTACAAAAGATCAATCCTTATAAAAAGAGATCGAAACCCGTAAGGGTAACCTAAAAAGTTACAAAAGGTAACCTAAAAGGTAAAAGCTATTTAATAAATACTAATTAATTATTAAATAGAGAATACAAAAAGCGCATAAAATGAAATCTTAAGAAGGGAGAAAAAGTAATAATTAATAAAATTGAATTAACCTTTTTTCTCTAATAGAAATAAGTATCTTAGTTGGATGAAAGTAATTGTGAATGTTTACTTGCTTGACTCAAACAACTAGCCTCTTGTTGATTTTAAGTGTGCCTTGTGTAGCAAGCCAATGATTAAGATTTATCTAGTAGAGCCTATGTCATTCACAAGTTTTTCTATTCAAACTTAAAAGTAGTCGAATTAATAAGTTTAAAGCCAAATAATAATAATATTTCATTGCACAATGCAAAGCCTTATTTTTACAAGTGCATTGTCAAATCTTCAACAACACAAGCCTCAGTGTTTACCAACATATCACATCATTTCACTTAGCAAGTACCCAAATTTGAAGAAACCTTGAAGTCATTTCATGATTGTACTTTGCAAGCTTAACATAAGAGATGACTTCATGTCAAGTCATTTCATGATCTTACTTTGCAAGCTTGGCATGAGAGGTGACCTCATGTCAATAGATGATTGAAGACACAGTGTTTCACCCTAAAAATATTGAACATTTGCCTTTTGCATTAGTGAAGTAAAATAACTCCTTTCTATAACAAATACAAGATAATTTATATTACTATAAATTATCCATACACCTATGAACACAATTTAATGTTGTACACAATAAAAGAATCTTTAATTGCACCTTTTATATAATAAAAACATAGAGTAGTTTCATGCGACATTATCTATCCAATAAATCAAAATGTAATATATATTATCCCACATAGGAAATCTAGGTTCCTAGATATGAAAGTTTCTAATTTATTTTTATATATATAATTATTGTTTAAATTGTCCACCCTTATCCATATATATAATGATATATAATCTTCCATTCAAAATGCACTTAAATTGTTTGCCCTTAATCCATGTATATTATAATATATACTATTCCAATCAAAATGCACTCTGAAAATATGAAGACCACAGATTTTTGCAAAAGTTCACCATTTGTCCTTTTTCAGCATTAACTCTTTGTTATATGCATCTCGCGTGCTAAAAATAGGCTTCAAAGTTTGATTTTTAACATTTTGTAGATTTTCTATTAAAATCTTCATCTTTAATACAAATTACACTTACACATGAACTATGGCCTCCCACACACTTAACATTGACTTTGCCCTACAAAAGAAATTGAATAAGAACAACTTAATATTAATACAAAACAAATAAAATTATTCTTATTATTATTATTATTATATAATGTAACTAGTTCAAGTCATATATACCATTGCATAATGCTATATTTGGCAAAGCAATGATTCAATCGATAATACCACTAATCATAACTCCTGGAATTGCAAGAATTAAAAAGGTCTTCAGATAAACAAATAAAAAATACAAAAATAGCATAACACTATTCGTCAGTCCAATATCCAATAGTTTTGCTGGAAACGGATGAGTTAAATAAAAAGACATCACTTTTCGACAAGAAACGCAAAAGCAATTCAAATCAGGAAGACAAGATTATCCTTGCAGAAAGGCATAGTAGACATAGCAAGCTTTTTACAAGCAATATGAAGATCGAGTATAACCGACAGGTAAATTTAGAACTGTCTCTAACCCTAAGCAAATGCTAAAACTTAATACAAAATTGCGTGTTCTACCATTCAAAGCTAACCAACGCGGGTTCCAGTGGTAGACATGGTATCTCTTATTGCAGATTCAGCAAGAACTAAAGAGCATATTATCGGCGCTTCTGAATCCCCACATTATGATAATAACAAAAATTCTCAGCAAATTCAGCTTCTAGACGATGGCACTTTGTTATGGAATTCAATGGAATCACGGACTCCTTTTCAAGATCAATTTCCCTGGCCTTCAGAATTTTGACAAGTTGTCTCAGACACTTCCATAGCAGCACAAACGGTCTTTTCTGTGGGAGCTTGATCTGAGGAAAGCCTCTTGGGAGCTGGTTGAAAGGCATCAATAGGAACTGGTGCTGCTCGTTTTACACCTCTCCCTACAACACCAAGATGAGTGACGGTTCCATTGGAAGGACCACTGGCAAGTTTAGGCTGGTCGAAACTGTTGCTTACATTTGCTTCTTTCGAATTGTCTCCACTAAAAGCAAATTTAAATTTATCTTCAGCATCATTCTTATCATGAAGAAACTGCATAGCTTCAGATAATGGTGGTTCTGTCATCATCTGCTTCAGATCTTCAACCTGTAAGTGACAACCTGTTTATAAGCTTACCCATTTTACTAGACACGCATACAATCAAGACAAATCGTGCTTAAAACCTTAATATAACCATTTACCTTCTCTGAAAGGTCGGCCATTAATCCTTTGAAAATTTTAATGTCTTCTTCCTTTGAATCTGCAGGTTCTAAATCATTTTTAACTCCGGAAGAACCATTACTTGTTTGAGCATCTTTGGAAGCCATTTCAAGCTTGGATGCCTCAACCTTTTCAGTCAATGTCTGCATACAAGATGTACATATAGAAAGGGCCCGCTGACAATAAGTAAGAGCTTCAGGAATCTTATTCTGCATCTGTAGAGCCAAAGATATTTTGAAGCATCTATTTATAAATTAAGACTTAACATATAGGCAGCAGAAGTTTGAAAGTGTAGTAATTCAGCATGCACAGGATATTGATAAACTTCATATTAACAACAATCAGATCCCTATATGTCGATCAAATAAAAAAACAAATCCTTATATGTCAATCAAAAAAAACAATCAGATTCCTATATGTCAATCTAAAAAAAACAATCAGATCCCTATATCTAAAAAATACCACAATCTATCACACAGCTGCATTTTAGCTTTATAATGGGTAAAGCAGCATTAAGGATACAGCTCAGCAATATGACGACTTTGTGCTTCCTCCATTTTTTCTAAAATAGACAGAGCTCTCAAGTAATCATCTGCAGAAGTTGAGAAATCCTCTGCACACAAGCAAAAGCATTTGAAAGCAAGTACATTAATAGTGTTGCAACCTTGAAATCAAAAGTTCCCTGAAAACAAATTCTGATTGCTTGCAATGAATTGCAACATTGTTCCATCAACTTACCTCTTTCCAGAGAAACATCCCCCAAAGCGCTTATAACATCTACCTTTTCAATAGTATCATCCTGTTTATCAAGAATTACTCTAGCAGTTTCCAGATTTTTCCATGCCAAATCTAAGTCTGATTCTTCCTCTTCATCTTCTTCGCCACAACCCTCGACTGCATCTTCATCATCACTTTCTTCTCCTTCAGACTCCTCCTCTGTTTCATTCAAACAAACAAGATAATTTGTTAAAGTCTACCCCTAAAGACAACCAATATACCAAGATCCAGAAATTCAACCTCATTGTAGAAGTAAATGCCTAAAGGAATGCAACAAGTGCAAAGATAAATACCTCCATCATCCTTCTCATCTGTGACAGATCCTTTTCCATTGTTATCACTGACAGGGGCTTTTTCCTTCACGTCAGTAACAGAAGTTCCGGCCATTTCGCTAGCTATAGCTTCTGAAGATTCCATCGTCCCAGTTTTTCCTGAAGCCCCATCTGTGGCATTCTTTGAAGCTGTCTGTGCCTTCTTTGCTAAAGCAACACTCTCATTTAAGGGGTCAGCTTCATCTTGTGCTTTGTACAGAAGAGCGCAACCATACTTAAAATATGATGTAGCACATTCTGGAGCAAGTTCCCCAAAATGAGCCACCCTACAGTTCAACAAAAATCAATAATCATGTTGCTATAATATCTGCAAGAAAACACCAGAATTTGTGCAGAAAAAATGAAGGATGTAATAAGCACTATCTTTGAACTTTAAATAACTGTCACTTTAGTTTGGGTGCTAATAATCAGCTTGTAAGCGTACTGCTCTCGTCTAAAGCATCCGATTTATTGGAAGTAAAATGTAGACAAAATTAAAACAAGATTTTCTGATTTTCATTGACCATGTTACATATAAATCATGAAGTACTCATTTCCAGAAAAATGAAATCGCACAACCCAAAATCTGAGATAAAGATGATAAGCATTTTAAAACATGAGCCTATAACACACAATGATCATTTATTAACATAAATGAAACTAAGAATCATTCTGGCTCCTAATATTCCTGGTGGTATAAATGAGAATATGAATGAATGGTTTAGAAATCCTGTACAAAATCAAATTGATTTCCCTCTGAATCAGAAACGTCTATACGTGTTATACGTCCAGATTAGGTTAGGACCAAGAGTTTACGAGACAAAATACGAGATATACACAAACACAATAACCAATTTAATTAAGAAACTCTGTATTGACATATGTCAAGGTTAGATTAGGACCAACAATACAGAAAACGAGTAGCAAGATATAAACAAATTTCAGTGACCCCTCTAAAGAGGAGGTATCTAAAAAGGACTCGCGCTTATAATCAACTTCCACGGTAATACGGCTGTGAAAAAACAAGCCAGGGGAGGGCGTGTGCTACAAAATTGGTGATGGAGATACCTGAATCTCAATAAATGGAAACGGAGTTTCGCTTCAAGATACATACCCTAAACAAAAAAACGATTCTAATCTTTAAGTAGCCTAAATTAGAGACGAAAAAAAATTGAAGTTACAAAATGCTGGCTCTGAAAGAATTCGTTCTAAAGAACATAGGCCCCAATAATTTCCAAAATGTTTGCTCTGACCAACCGAACTTATCTCCAACTTAATTCAGGGCTGATTAAAATGTACTAACAATCAACAGAAATAACATGTTTCCCTTTTAATACATACGGAGACCAAAAATTGGAGATTATTTAAGCTTCTAAATTATAAAAGTGAAAAATTTACAACATTCGGCTTAAATGGAAAAATGCGTAAGCTGTTGATATAACAAATATGATGAGATTGAACTTGTTACGTTGGAAAGATCTGAACAACAACAACAACAAAGGGGCTATAGCTCGTGTGACAGAGCACCGATGTCGAGCATAGTGTCCAGGAGACCCCAGATTTGACTCCTAGATAGACCATAAAAAACAAGCGAGAAAAAGATGCGCAGAATAAAAGACACTTGCCTAATCTCAAGTGCGCGGGACAGAGAATCGACGGCCTGAATGATGTCATTTTCTTTCAAAGCAACGCGACCCTTGTCGAAAAGAGCGTCCGCTTCTTCTAGGGTTTTAAGAGAGGGTTTTGAACCCTCTGCGACATCTCCATTTGCAGCAGCTGAGATGTTTTGGCCATCCAAATCGCTCACCAATCCCTCGACCGGCGAACTGACGGAGTTGGCATCAGCTTGATTTTCCGAGCCATTTGGGGCCCCGACGAGAGCAGAACTTTCCGGCGGTACCTTCCCCATTTCAATGGGCTCCTTTTGAAAGTTTTCTTCAGCCGATATCACATCCTCGACCTTAGTGGCCTCGGCAGGTGCTCCAGAAGAAGCCATTGTTGAATCGAGGGTAAGCTTTACAAATTACCCCTGAAACAGGTGTTTTTAAAGAGAGTAAACGGGGTTGAGATGAAGCGCTGCGTTCAGAAGGTGGAGGGAAAGATTGATTTGCGAATGGGGACGGAAAACATCCGGAGCGTTTAATATAAGAATTGGTGGGGGGGTGGGGGGAGAGTAGACGGAAACCCAAGCGCGGGAAGCTGCGAAGCAAATCGATTTTCGCAAATTGCCAAAAATGGCTGTGATGTATTAAATTAATTGTCAGGGAAGATAAAAGCTATGATCATTGATATCCTTGAGATGCGAGCAGTCGAATAAAACCTGTGGTTGTTACCATTCACACCCTACCGCTAACTTATTTTTCTATTTTTATTGTTTTTAAAGCAGTGAATGAATATGCACTCACTAATTTCGTATACAAATTAATATTTCCATAAATATATGGGAACTCTTAGTAAAGATGGTCCATTATTGAAAGGTCAAAAGGTGGTCATTGCAAAATGTTTTCAAGAACATGAACAATTGTGTGTTATTAATTGTTTACAAAATATTCAAAAGAAAATATAAATTTCTTAATTATAAAAGATAAAAGTTTTTAACTATAAAAGAAATTGATTGTGGACCCACAATCATTGACCACTTTAGCATTAGGATGAAGTTTTCATTAAATCATTCAAGGTCTTCCAAAAAAATTATTCAACCTACATTAAAATCATTTCACCCCATTCATAAACACCTTACCACTCATCTTCACATTGGGAATGACATGTTGTCGAAGTTTTTGGGGCCAATGCATGCAAATGAAAGAGCTCTAAAATATTGGAAATATTGTTGTTTATGAAATTATTTTTCCCATGAATTCCTATTCCAACGAACATTTTGTGCAATCAACATTTCTCTACATGCCATCAGGGTTGCAATGCAACAATAAGTAGTGTTTTTGCTCGAATTTAACCTTTCCATTTTTTTGTAAGCATTGTTTCTAATCATTTCTAGGAGCACTTTGATGTATCAGATCATCTTCAATTTGTATGTTGTCAAGGGTTTAACTCGATCAATCTTATTTGCTACATACTATGAAATCATCACGTGTGGTGTGAAAGAAAGAGAATATTTTGTTGTTTTGTTGTAAATTCCCAATCTTTTACTCATGAAATTAATGTGTTTGCATTATTATTTGTTATATATGGTCTTTATTCATTAAATTTAAAAGATATGAATTATAATTTGGGATCTTTGGGTTTTCAATCATGAAACATAATTTTTATGCATTGTTATTAAGTATTTGTGGTTTTTTTCTCACGAAATTAAGTGGGTTTAAATTATCATTTGAAATCTCAAGTCTTTTTTTAATCATGTAATATAAAGGGTATGGACTAATACTCGGTTTGTTTGGTTCATTGTCTGATAAATTTTATGGGTATATAATATAATTCAAAATCTCTAGGTTTATAATCATGAAATGTAATGTGTATATATTATAATTTGGAATATATGATTTTTCTTTCATGAAATGTAATGTGTATATATTATAATTGGGAATATATGGTTTTTATTTCATGAAATCTAATGGGTATACGTTATTGGTCAAAAAATGGCTTATTATTTGTTTAGCATAATGGGTATAAACTATCATTCTAAATCTATTGTTTTTTACTCGTGAAACGTAAGTGTTATACAATAATGTGTCAATTTTCTTATTGGTTTTAGGATTAGGCATCATACATATTGTCCAAGCACTAGCAACCCTCATATATGTACTCATCCCCACTTGCAGTTTGATGTATTCTTTCATAATTTATTTGTGTGTCATCAGGGTTGGACTTAATTTATTTCTCTTTGTGCTATGAAATCATTGCATGGAATGTGAAATAAAGAGAACATGTTGTTGTGCTTTTAGGATTTTTGGGTTTTCTATTCATGAAATATATTTGGTATGCAATAATGTGTCAATTTTTTTCACTAGTTTTGGGATTAGCTATCATACATGTTGTCTACAAATTTGAAAACCTCTACCCATTATTTATCCTTTCTCTTTGCATTGAATGATATGGGTTTCTGTCATTATCCTTGTGTACCAAGCCCTTAAATATCATGGCAAGACCCTACAAACTCATAAGTCCTAAAATGCTCAAATTTGTGTTGCTTTGGAAAATCTTTTCCTTGCAAATGCTTCCCCACTCATCATTTATGTGTATGTCATCCAAGGTTTGACTGAATCGATTTCTTTTGCTTCATAAGGTATAAAATCATGCAACAAAATATGAAATAAAGATAACATTGTTTTGTTCTATTTGGAGTCTATGGTTTTCCAATCATAAATGTAATGGTTTTACACTAATATGCCAATTATTTTACGACTTTGGTTAGGGTTTAGCTTGAAAATATATGGGTATGTGCAAGATCATGGTCAACCAAACTATGGCCTTAAGTGGTAGTAGAAAATCAGCAAATTAGGGTTATGTTAACTTGAAACATAATTTTAAAGTAGTTATGGGCTTTATATCATAGGTTATCATATGCCCCCTTTTTCGACCCATTTGAACAAATGAAATAGGGGTATTAGGACCCCTAGGGACACATGTTGTCATGAAATACATCGAAAGGGGTCATAAGTTATCCTATGACCCCTTTCGACTCATTCAAACAAATAAAAATAGGTCCCTAACATATGTTGTCATGAAATGCATTGATCAACCCATTCAAACAACTAAAATAGTGTCATGAAATGTGTCGAAAGGCCTATGATCCCTTTTGACCCATTCGAACAAATGAACTAGGACCCTAGGACCCTTCGGGACATATGTTATCATGAAATGCGTCGAAAGGTCCATTCAACCAATTGCATCATGACATGTGTCCTAGGGGTCCTATGACCCCCAAAAACATAGGGTAATTGATGCTATGGGTTGAATGGGGTTGCAGGCTAGCCTACGACCCCTTTAAACTCATGTGAACACATGATATATGTCCTAGGACCCCTAGGAAGATATGTTATCATTTAATGGGTCAAAAGGGGTCATAGGTTATCATATCACCCCTTTTGACCCATTCCAACAAGCGAGATAGGTACATAGAGGTTATAGGAACCCTAAGGACATATGTTGTCATGAAATGTGTTAAAAGGAGTCATAGGTTATCCTATGACCCTTTTCGAACCATTCGAACAAATGAAATAGGTCCCTAGGAGTCCTAGGACTACTAGGGACATATGTTATCATGCAATGTTTTGAAAGGGGTCATAGGTTATCTTATGACCCCTTTTGACCTATATCAAACAAATGAAATAGGTCCTCTAGGGTCTTAGAACCCCTAGGGACATATGTTGTCATGAAATGCATCGAAAGGGGTCATAGGTTATCCTGTTACCCCTTTTCAACCATTTGAACAAATAAAATAGGTCCTTAGGAGTCCTACATATGTTGTAATGAAATGCACTGAAAGGGGTCATAAGTTATCCTATGACCCCATTCGACCCATTCGAACAAATGAAATAAGTCCCTGGGGGTCCTAGGACACCTAGGGACATATGTTGTCATGAAATGCATTAGAAGGGATCATAGGTTACCCTGTGACCTATGACCCCTTTCGACCCATTCAAACAATTGAAATATGTCCCTAGGGGTCCTAGGACCCCTATGGACATATGTTGTCATTAAATGCTTTGAAAGGGGTCATAGGTTATCCTGTGACCCCTTTCGACCCATTTTGTTGGCAATATGTCCAATCAATCATATAGGGTAAGTTATGGTTGTCATTTATGGCAACATATTTGTTTTGCAAATTAGTCATATTCACTTGTGAAGGAAAAATTGTCTAAGTATCAAATAGCATCACAGCAATAAGACAGTTTTGATGATAATAGAATATTCCCTTGGAATATTCTCTTGCACAGTTGACCAGAGATGCATGATGTCATAATGGTGACATATACCTGTGTGCATGTTCGTACAATAAACCAAGTTCGAGTTATGAAGAAATTAGTGATGTAGTGATGACACAACACATAACAGAGCATATTAGCAGAATGTGTTTAACAATTTGATTTATTGTTTTAAGTTACAATTTCTTGTTGAGCCGACTGTAATGATGTTATATGAGCTGACTAAGGAAGAATTTACTAAAATGTTTTGTATAAGTAAAGAACTTTATTTGTGAAGTTAAAGTGTGGTGGTGAAAAAGTGGATGATGATTCAGTGATCAGTAATTGCAAAGTTGTTATGATCTTGTGAAATGCAAGTAACAAGTGAATGTGATACTTTGCTATATGATGTGAAGATATGTTGCAAATTAATATGTGTGCAATTGCTCTTGTGTGAATAATCATTAATCAGAAAATTTATGAAGTATAACAAATAACTCAGTATTGTATGTATACTTATTTCTTGAAGAACTTATTGTAGAGTTGCATGTTAAGGCAGTGGGCTCTTCTTGCACACATTTGTATATGATCCACCAACTCCTAACAAGGTTGAGGCTTCTAACAAGGCCTAGTCTCCTAATAGGGACTCGAGACACTATACATGCTTCATAGACTCCTAACAGGATCAATATCCTTAATCAGATTCTTTATATAGTGAATCATCTAGTGGGTTTCATCCCCATTGGGGTTTTCCCTTGGCCAGAGTTCCCTAGTTAACAAAATATGGTGTTATGATCTCTCTTTGTGCATGGTTGTTCATATTGTTCAACATTATTGGTTTGTTTTCTTATGCACATGATAAAGTAATTAATAATATTCAATTGTGGGCAAGAAGATTGAAAATACTGATTCACCCCCCCCCCCCCCCCCCCACCTTCCTCTATATTATCTATTTCTAACAATTGGTATCAGAGAATAGTTATTCAAAAGAGGCTTAACAGCTTGAATAAGATCCTTATGGATATGGAACAATTGAAGAAAAATCTTGAAGAAGCACGTGAATAGATTTATCTTCTTATTGATGAAAGAGATGGCCTCAAAGACAAATACAAGGATGCAAAAGCCTACATTGGTGAATTGAAGGACAAAATTGATGACCTGAAATAGAAAGGACCTACTAATCAAACTAGTGATGATGACATTGAAGATCCGAAGAAAGAAAATGAGATCCTAAAACATGAGTTAAAGATAGTTAAACTTAAGCTGAGTTTTAAGAAAAATGGAGGAAAGATTGCCTCTTAAGTGAAAGTTGAAAATGCAGATCTGAGATCCCAGTTAAGCAAGGTAACATCTAAATTGGAATCTATTAAGTTAGAATATGCAGAATTAGAAAAATACAACACCATTGTGAAAGGTGAGTTGGTACAAACCAAGTAGCAACTTGAATAATTATATACCAGCAATGATAAGATTGGAGAACAAATATGTGCACAAAGACCCAATTATGATAAGACTAGACTTGGATTCTTTCTTGGACAATTTGCCAATAAATATGTTGAGAGAAAAGAACCTAATTCTCCTAAAAATAATAAGGGTCTAAGAAAGATAGACGATACATCCAAGGACAAAGAGAATGTCACTCATTCTGAGAAAAATAAAGAATCTGATCAAGATATGGACAAGAAAAGAAAAGAATCTTTTGCTTGGTGTGATGAACCTAAAGACATTGAAGCCAATTGTGAAGGTAAGTCTTTCAAACCTATTTGAAATTTTATTGTCATAATTGTCATGGATATGGTCATTATGCAGTAGATTGTAAGAAACCTAAAATTGATAGTGATAATGCAAATAGTAGGATGCATAGGAACACTAACTATGCAGGAAACAGAAGAAGATCTCACAGTAATGAAAGTGGAGAAAGAAGATAGATTGTTTGCTATAGATGCAACAATCTTGGACACATTGCAAGGAATTGTAGAACACCTGATGACAAGCTTAATGTGTGGAGATGTACCTGTATGTCAGTTATGCAATAACTTTGGATACATGGCAAGGTTTTGCAGAATGGACAGAAGAGACCTAAACAGGAATCAAAATTACATAAGAAACAATAGAAGAAATGAAGTAAAAGAGCAGACAAATGAATTAAAGGAATCATTTGTAGAGGCAAAAGAACCAAAAAGTTATCATACAATTCTAAAAGATGTACCTGACAAGACGATGAAGCCACTTATTGTTTGTGACTCTTCTCACTAGAATTGAGCATTCTCAGTGGAATAGAGTATCAATTGTTGACAACTGATGCTAGAGGAAGTATCAAAGGTTATGCAATTGACAATGTGTAGTAGACATTGTGAGAAGTCTACAGTGAAGTGTGCATTACTTGATAAGGTCAGGATGAGGGTATATAAGAAGATTGAACTCTTTGTTGCATAAAGATAGTATACTGAACTAGTGGCAGATGTGCATTTATTGTGCAATACAGATTGCAGAAGATTTAAAGGATGCAAACTAACTTGCATACATCATTTGAGTGTGCGAAGTTTGTGTGCAAGATTGAAGCAAGAGTTGGAGAATTTAAGAAGCTTGCAATCATGCAAAGTCGCCAAAAACCCTAGTATGCAAAATTGAGGTATTTTCTAAATTATTGAGCACAATCTTTCAAGAATGGAAAAACAAGAAGTTTACAATGTAAGCAATAGGCCTAGGTACAATTTCAAGAAACACCCATTTGTTTCTTTACTTGATGACCATTGGAGCATTTTTGTGAGTTCCGAAAAATGTTATACACATAGAAGATATCAAAGGATACATTCACTGTAAGATTGAAAGCATGGGTGACTTAGAGATTCATAAGGATTTGGAGAAGATGTGCAATAATGGTTTGTCATTGAAACCTGATCATAGATTTCTAGAATGTCTTAACCTAGTTACGCATATGTTCTACACAAATTTTGACAATAACGAATGGACAAGGATAAATCTTAGCAGAGTACATGATGATTTTCTATGGTTGGGAGATTTTATCATTTGTATTGACAATGACCTAATTCACAAGGTCACATGTTTGAGCAATCAAGGTAGTAATCCAGTAAACATTAGGAATGTGTGCAAACTTGTTGAGGCAAATCTCAACACATATTTCGATGGGAGAAACATGAAAGTTGACTCAATTCAAGATGATGGAGTGAGACTCATTTGCAAGATTTTAGGATATAAGTATAATCATGGATCTAGGATAGATTCAATTCCTGCAAGATTTCTTCATGCAGCTTACTTGGTAGTAAGAGGTGAAGAAGTTAACATGTGCGATATTATCATAACACAATTGTTAGATAACATATCGAGAATCAAGAAATCAAGGAGTGCAGTTTTTAGATTTAAATCCCTATTAACACACATATTTTTCTATGCTATTAAGAAGTTTCCTAGTATCAAAGTTTGGAATGAAAATGAGTGTACAGGCAAAGGCGGCAAGTCAAATGTCTAGAGATAGTGCACAGACAAAGGAGGCAAGCCAGATGTCTAAAGTAAGTGCGCAGCCAGAAGAAGCCAAATAGACACCCGAGGAGAGTGCACAGTCAAAGGAAGATAGTCCTACAGCTTGCAGTCCCCCTCACAGTTCTAAACCAGTAGTGACATCAAGCTCTTCACCAAAAATCACTGTTGGCAGTGAATCTATGCAAATAGATAACACCAAAGTGATAATTGACAAAACAGAGGATCCATTCAAGGGTTTTGGTGCTAGCATTGTTGGCAATATTGTGGATTACGATAGCTTTGATGAAGAAAAGGATTAGGAGCCTACTAGAGAAGATGCACAGAAGATGGAGACTAGCACTAAAGTAGGCACCCCAAGTGTGCCTTTGATAGAAGCATTAGTAGTAGGAATTTTCACTCCTCCCACCCAAACAACGATAGTAGTTGAATCTGATGAAGAAGATTAAGCGAAGAATCTTATATCTTCTCCAAGCAAATTTCTTGAGAAGAAGAAATCAGTCAAGTCAATTGAGAAGAATTTTCCTACATTTTTGGAAAAGACGAAGAAGGTAGTAAGCCTTGTTGACACCCCAATAGATATTCAATAACATGCAACAATTTTGTGCAAAGCTTTTGATGATGAGTTCACTACAGTCATGAATGTGGCTACTATTCGAGCACACACTGAGCACGAGGGTATACTTTTAAACACCATGTGCACTAATATGAGAAATGATATAGATACTTTGAATATATGTATTAAAGCACTAAGGCAATGCATAGAAGAAGGAAAACAGGCTTATGCTAAGTGCAACCTAGAAAACATTCATCTGAAAGAATTTGATGATCAAATCAAGGAGAAAGTGACTGAGCTTCAAATAGTCACTGACAACTTTTTGAAGTAGAATCAGAAAGTAGACATCATTGAGTACACAATACAACTACTTCATGATAGTATAAGGGAAATGCAAGCAAAAAAGGGGAAAATTCTAAAGAGGTTCACTCTTTTGAAAGTACACTTATTCCCTTAGATAACATTGCTAAAAAATCAATCGGAAGAATGCTTGTCAGCAAAATCTTCATATGACAAGTTTGTGGCTACAAACTTGAACGGTGTAGAATTGGCAGCATATGCTTTATGTATGCTTATCAGTGTATCTGATGCATTGAAGGATAGTTGGAAGAAACACTTTGAGCAATTGAAGACCAATTTCAACGACTATTTTTCCAAGTTTTGATGTGCAGCTACCAGATTTTTTGACTATCTCTTTTGATATCTTTGTCGTTGATGTCAAAGGGGGAGATATATGGAAAATTGTATTGTAAGTAATTGTAATATGTGAGGGGGAGCAATAAGTTGTAATAAGAAGTTATAATGGATGTAAACCTCTTTCATAACATGAATACAAATGTTTTTAACTATGTTATGACTATTTGTTTTGATTGGTATGACAACATGTTTGGGACTCAGTCAATTTTCCTAAAATGTTGTCATCAATGCCAAAGGGGGAGATTGTTGGCAATATGTCTGATCAATCAGGTAAGGTAAGTTATGGTTATCATTTATGGCAACATATTTGTTTTGTAGATTAGTCATGTTCACTTGTGAAGGAAAATTTGTCTAAGTATCAGACAGTGTTACAATAGCGTGACAGTTTTGATGATAACAAAATATTCCCTTGGAATATTCTCTTGCACAGTTAACCAGAGATGCATGAAATCATAATGGTGACATATACTAGTGTGCATGTTCGTATAGTAAACTGAGTTTGAGTTATGAAGGAATTAGTGATGCAGTGATGACACAACGCAGAATAGAGCATATTAGCAGAATGTGTTTAACAATTTGATTTATTGTTTTAAGTTATAATTTCTTGTTGAGATGACTCTAATGATGTTATATGAACCGACTAAGGAAGAATTTACTAAAATGTTCTGTATAAGTAAAGAACTTTATTTGCGAAATTAAAGTGTGGTGGTGAAAAAGTGGATGATAATTCAGTGATTAGTAATTGTGAAGTTGTTATGATCTTGTGAAATGTGAGTAACAAGTGAATGTGATACTTTGCTAAATGATGTGAAGATATGTTGTAGATTAACATGTGTGCAATCGCTCTTGTCTAAAGAATAATTAGTTAGAAGATTTGTGAAGTACAACAAATAACTCGGTATTGTATACAAATAACTCGATATTGTATGTATACTTATTCCTTGAAGAGCTTATTGTATAGTTGCATGTCGGGGCTGTGGGCTCTTCTTGCACACATTTGTATGTGATCCACCAACTCCTAACAAGGTTGAAGCAACTCTTAACAGGGTTGAGACTTCTAACAAGGCCTAGTCTCCTAATAGGGACTCAAGACACTATACATGCTTCATATATTCCTAACAAGGTCAATATCCTTAACCAGATTCTTTATATAGAGAATCATCTAGTGGATTTCATCCCCACCAGGGTTTTCCCTTGGCCAGGGTTTCCCTTGTTAACAAAATATGGTGTTATGATCTCTCTTGGTGCATGGTTGTTCATATTGTTCAGCATTATTGCTTTATTTTCTTATGCACATGATAAAGTAATTAATAATATTCAGTTGTGGGCAAGAAGATTGAAAATACTTATTCACCCCCCCTCTCAATATTATCTATTTCTAACACATTCAAACAAATGAAATAGGTCTCTAAGGATCCTAGGACCCCTGGGGACATATGTTGCCATAAAATGCGTCAAAAGGGGTCATAGGTTACCCTATGACCCCTTTCAACCCATTCGAACAAATGAAATAGGTTCCTAGGAGTCCTAGGTGTTGGGAATATAAGAGGGGTAACTGAGAGGGGAGGGGTGAATCAATTACCACAAAAATAAATCTCAAATCCCTTAGATGTCAATACAAATCAAAACCAAACTCTCCTAAAACTAAAATACTAATGTAACTTGGTTAACATTGAATCACTCACCAAACATTAAGAATTATTATTACTCAACAATCATTGAAATAAATGCTTCTTAAGATGTGTAATGTGGTTAACTTTAATTTAAATAATTGCATAATCATAAAGTAAATAACTTGAACACATATGCCATTAGGATTTGACGTGGAAACCCACTTTGGGAAAAACCACCAATTGCAATTAGTTATTGTTTTTAACTCTTCTAAAGTGAGCCCTATTAGGAGTCAACCCTATTAAAGGTTACAAAACACACTGTTAGGTGTGACCCTGTTAAAGGATTTAAATCACCCTGTTAGGAGTGGCCTTGTTAGAGGTATTTAGACAATTTAATCTAGAAATGTTGCCTTGTTAGAGGATTTGGCAAATAGTTGTTAAGCTAACTCTATTAAGATATTT
This sequence comes from Cupressus sempervirens, assembly GCA_028749045.1. Classification (NCBI taxonomy): domain Eukaryota; kingdom Viridiplantae; phylum Streptophyta; class Pinopsida; order Cupressales; family Cupressaceae; genus Cupressus; species Cupressus sempervirens. The sequence continues at coordinate 241,462,507 of CM053788.1, read as the reverse complement.
GATACACTACTACAATTATTAGAGAGTAACAATGATATTACTTGATTGTTGATGCAACTGTATTGTTGATTTAAGATATGTATTCTGGCTTGAATACTTGATCCTCCTTGATTGAATAAAACATTACAGCTTGGTCAACTCAAGATACTTTGATATCCTTCCAATTCTCTTCCTTCATTTATCTTCTTAATCACATACTTCTCTCATTCAATCCCACAACTTGACCTTATACTTGTAACATTAACCTTGTCAAGTCAGCTTGACTACACTTTCAAATATTCAATATTCATCTTTTAAGTTGGCTAGACTTAACAAATAAAATCATCAAACTAAATATGTTGACTCAAGAAAATCCTTCGTTAGCCGACCCAACTCGATCAACACTAACTTAGAAAAGACTTTCTTCAGACTTCCTTTGTTAACCACATGAACTCAGTTAACACTACATCCCGAACTAAATTCCCTTTGTTAACCAAATGAACTCAATTAACATTGGTTCCTTGTCAACTTCTCTTTGGCACCCGAGTGAATTTGGCAAAAACTGACACTAAACTTGATTAGACACTAGAAACTATCTTCATCACTCGACTAACCTTGGTAGGCATTGAGTGGTAGAGACTTGGCATTTTGTATAACATCAGAGATAGTATACAATTGAACAATTATTTTCAACAATCTCCCTCTTTGGCATTGATGGCAACACCACATGTCATAATACAATGAAATTATATAGCAAAATAAAAGTAAGGATAATATCCTTAGTTTCATTTTGATTCTAACCCATAAGAACTCCCTCTATCAGTGTGAACTCCCTCTATCATCAATCTTTGATTGCAATGACTACAATATAAAACTCTCCCTCTTTGATATCAACTCAAGTTCATTCTCCCTCTTTGACATCTCTGACATATATAAAAATAACTTTGATAAATGACGACAAACTCTCCTTATCGAGCATAAAATTTCTTTGATGTATGATAACAAACTCTCCCTCTTTGAAATTTCGCATCAAAGATAACATTTAATGAATTTCCATGTACTTGATGTTGACATTAAGGTCAATTTTTCCATTAGTGACTTAACACTTAGTCAATTGGTTACATTTCTACTGAGCTCTACAATTTTTACCAAGCTTATCATTCATCTAGCAATGTTAACCAAGTGTTTCAGTTCCTACTGAGCTAAGTAGTTAGAGTGCAACTCATGCTAAGCTTCATAGTGTCTACCAAGCTCATAGTGTTAATGAAGTGAATCCAATGTTGACCAATTCATGGATTGTTAACTAAGTGGGTATGTATCTACCGAGTTCCTTAGTGTTCATCGAGTCATACAGAGCTCACCAAGTTTGTGCTACTCGAAGTGATCAATATGGACCAAGCTTCAACTTCAATCGAGTGCCAAAATTTGTCGAGCATTGATAGTGTTTTTTGAATGTCAGAATGTCACCGAGTTTGTCTTTTGAACTTGAGTTACAACAATGGGCCGACTTTGTGAATTATGATGAATTTGGTATTGTAGTCGATCCAATAAGTAGTTAATTGGATTGATTTATATGCAATGTATTGTATCATATCCAAATGCAATCAAGTAAGAAAGTAAAGAGTAAGAAGTAGATGAGTGCGAATTGAAGAAGGTTATAAGCAGTATATGGTAAAGCAAAGACTTATCTATCACAGTTAGGTGATCATTTCTATTCAAGGAATCTCATTCAACATATCAAAATTGTAGATTAGAGATCAACCACTTATTTATTCTAACTATAAGAATTTTCCTTAGGAAAAAATTCACCCAAGAACAAAGAACTCAAACACAAGCACAATTGTAGACCAAAAAGAGTATGATTAGACTATCGATATATATTCAATTCAATGTCATGAAAGTACACTAGGAGTGCATGTATATAAATGCCTTTGAGATGCATCTAGAATGCCTAGGAATTAGCATCATGATAAGTCATACAACCAGACACATGTCCACCAAATATGGGTTATCCTCTATTAAGCACAGGAGTAAGTGCGATGATGAGGGGATAAGCCTACAAAGGTGTAGCACACAAATTTATGTTCTAGATACCATGTGCTAAATTAGGAGTGCGAATAACTATGTTGTCTACATGAAAACTCAGTTAATAATGTAAACTCCAGTGTTGTAGACACCATGTGCTGATTTAGAGTTGCTTACTTCTGTGTTGTCAACATGAGAACTCATAAAAGTATGCAAACTCCTAAGTGTCTCACAAAATAAATAATAAAATAATGTATTAACCTAAGTAAACTTAAATAAAGTGTAAATAATAAATACATATTTACACCAACACCCCTCGTTAAGTTCAACTTAGGGGAATTCCCTTAAGCTTACGAAAACTAGAATGAAATGCATGATGGGTCCCAGTTACTAGGCCATGTTAGGTACCCATGTATAGAATGAAAATGTAATCTCTCATAAAGCGGAGAAAGAAGGAAAACCTCATGGGAAAAACCCTCCCCCAAAAAGAGAGATGAAAAAATAAGATGCATGGATGCGTGGAGTAATCAAGACCACCCCCCCCCCCCCCCAATTACGACATACATCAAGTATATACAATAGTGAAGAATGAGAAAAACAAAACCTCATAAGAGGAAAAAGTCCCCCTGTAAGAAGGAAGAGGAAGAGAGACAAGGTAGTCCCCCCCTTGCCTAATGAAGAATGTCTATTAGTGATTGTTGGTCCAAGGAAGAAGTTGGTCCACAAGTGTTCAATGATGTTCCTCCCCTTTGGAAGAAACAAAGACAAAGGTACAATCTTGAAGATGTATGGAGGCCTTGAAACCTACTCAAGTGTCCCTGTGTTGATGCTGATGGTGGCCCCTTCCAACAATGCTGAAAAGAACAAATACAAATCTAGCAAGGATGTCTATATGATGAAGTACGGCTCTAATACCACTTGATGTAGGTACGCTCTGATACCACTGACGAAGGTACGCTCTGATACCACTGACAAAGGGCCACACCACCCTTACCAACTCACAACCAAGAATGCAACAATATGAAGACAACGAGATAAAATGCTTCCCAAGTAACCTCCTTGTTTCTAAACCGCAACAACTAGCTTTTCTCACAAACCTAATCCAAGATCCAAGTGTAAACTGCCTCACATTCAGGGCTCTGTCCACAGACTCAGGAAAAATCACTCTTCACTTCCTCCTTCTCTTTCACAGCTTCCACAACTTCTCCTTCTCAAACTTCTCCTTCTCAAGCTTCTACTCCTCAAGCTTCTTCTTCTCAAGCTTCACCTTGAGCTTCCACCTCTCAAGCTTCTCCTTGAGCTTTATTTAGAAATGCTCATATGCCTTGCTTAAATAGACACTTACCACCCCATGCATGACTTATCCACAACCTTCTAGAATTCCTCCACAACCTTCTACAACTTCCAAAACTTTCTACAATATTCATAACTTTCTAGAATTCTACCCACTCACCTTGATAAATGGAATGACAACCATTTATTTTTTTATTTTTTTCTATTATGCCACCTATGCACCTCGAAAATAGAAATCACCTTTTCCTTTCTTTTCTCCTTTTTCCCCTTTTTTATTTTTTTATTTTGTCTCCTCTAATTTTCATCACTTTCTCTCTCCTCCACAATTTTTTTTTTCCAAAAATTTAAAAAAAAAATTCCGTGCAAGATGCTCCTGCATCACTATAGAACCTATTCCAAAGAACCAATAGTCTCCTCAACTGATAAAGAGACCTCTGACAACTATTGTTCATAAGGATCCATAATCATGTCAACCTATGAAGATCAATCATGTAGAGAATGGACATGAGGGTCAGAGTGAGCCCTCACAATAACTGTAGAAGGATCATCTTCATCAAAGAGAAGATGTACATCATCAATGATGTTTCCCAAGTCCACTATGTGTGACTCCACGAACAAATCTGTAATGTTTGCCATGTAGTCATCCCCTGTAGCTGGAGCTGGAAGACAAGGTGTTCCCTATTGTGCTGGACCTATCAATGTGGCAATGCATGCATGTGGACTATTATGATGCCATGACCTCTCACTGCAATTGTTGATAAAACCCCATGTATCTGAATCTGTTGAAGCACTATTGCTGGTGTCACTATCAATTTCCACAATGTATGAAGTGCAAAGAGGATTGGAGGATAAGTTGGGTGAACTTTCCTCAAAGTGAACATCCTTTTGCACAAATATCTCATGAGTCTTAGGATCCATAAGTCTGTATGCCTTAGCACTGTCTTCATATCCAATGAAAGTACAAGGCCTAGGTGGTGGTGCCTTACATCCCCTAGAAGATAGGTTTGCCCATGCAAGCCAACTGAAGATTCTGAAGTGACTCACAACTGGTTTTCTGTCACACCATGCCTCAAAAGGAGTCTTCTCATCTAGGGCATTAAGAGGAGACCTGTTAAGTATGTGAGTGGCACTACTTATAGCTTTGACTTCAAGTGTTGGATCAAGAGACTTGGCTTGTATCATGCAACTTGCCATGGACTTAAGAGTTTGTATCCTCAGTGCTACAACATCTGTCTTGTGTGGACTAAATGCTGGTGGATTTTGAATATCAATTCCCTCAAGTTTGCAAAAGTCTTTAAGTCTTCTGTCCACATATCTGCTTTAATTGTCCATTTGTATAACCTTGATGGCTTTCTTGGATTTTTGTTCAACATGAATCTTGAAGGCTTGAAGCTTATCAACCACTTCATTCTTATGATGAAGGAAGTAGACCCATGTGAAACATGAAAAGTCATCAACAAAAGTAAGAATGCATGGCCTTGGTTGATTGATGTCACTGCAAAAGGACCTGCTAAAACTATGTGAACCAACTGAAGAACAATTATCATACTTCTCCTTGAGATGCATATCCACTAAACATGATGAACATTCACCTTTAGAAAAGTTGATGTTAGGTAGACCTTTGACCATGTTTTTCGAGAAAAGTTGTTGAACATAGTGGAAGGCTAGATGGCCAAACTGCTCATGCCATAATTTGATTTGTGAATTAGATTGAGTCAACAAGGCATGTGAAGGAGACTAAGGCACAAAGTTAGAGAAGGAATAAAGCCTCTTTTCATGATTGACTTTTCCCACTGCAACCAATGAATCATCTTTTAGACTTAGCACCATTACTGAATCTAAAAGGAACTCAACTTTGTTGCCATCTCCAAGGTGAGTGATTTGGTAAATTGAGAGGAGATTAGACCTTAGGTTTGGAACATAGAGAACATCTTTGAATTCCCCATTTTCCATCTCCACATGTCCTTTCCCTTCAACTTCCATTTTAGTATCATCTCCCACAAAGATGTGTGGTACCTGTTGTATGCCTAAAATGTGAGCACACTTCTATGAGTCATTATATCCAAGATTTCTCAAGAATGAGGTCTCAAATGGTGGCTCATAGCTCTCTATTCATGGAGTGCAAGAGTTTGTAATGGAGGTCCTCATGTAATGCCCACCCATAGTTTGCTTTTATCTTTTGATTGTCAAATTCTTTTAGGCTAATTTTATGCATTGATTAGTTTTAAAGATACTAGATTTACAATATTATGATCTTGGATTACAAATATATCTGTTATAATTACTTAGTTGATGTCATTTCACATGATGTTAATGATGTCTTGATGATTTCTAATTAGTAAATGTGGTTTTTATCATAACAATGTTAATGTGATGTCTTTAATGATGACTATATTTGTATTGATAGAGATGCATTATTATACCTGAGCATTTGATGTTAGACTTGTGATTTTTATGATACTTACCCCATACTTGCATGTGTATGGTGTGCATGTTTATGTTATCTTTCTGTTTGATGTGTTTGATGTGGTTAAGGGAGGGAGTCATAGTCACCTACTAGTCGGGATCTACACGATGTACCACTCCCTGCCATTGCCTATTTAGTTTAGGTATATTTATATACATGTACATGCTCGTCTTTTCTACAGGATGCAAGTACCAAGCATCAACTTCCTTGAATTGCCAAGATGAGTGTGCCCGATTACAAATACTCAAATGTTGAGAATGGGAAGATAATGATCAGGTCCAATCCCAGCCATAGCCTAAAATACTTGTCCTGCAAGGAGGACTCGTAATTGACTGTCTACCTTTTCTAAAAACTCGTGAGTCTTTTGTGAGTATGTTGTTTTATGAGTCCTTGATGAATTTTCTATTAATTAAGTCTAATTAAAAGATTAAATTAATGATTTAATTTACTGGAAAATTATTATGACTTTTTAATATTTAATTATATTTAATTAATTGAGAAATTAATTAAATAAAAAGAATTGAATTCAAAGATAAAAGTTATAAGTTTAAATTTTAGAACGTGATAATATTTATTTAATTTAATACTAATATATTTAGAGTTCATTTTTAAATAAATGCTAAATATTATTATTATTTAAGTTGATAAATATTTTATCAATTAAGTTTAAAAAAATATAAAAAGGAAAAAGATATTAAATTATTAAAAAAAGTTTCAAGTTCACATGATGCGTGCATGAGATTAAAATATAAGAAATTAATTAAAAAGATGAAATATGTGAACTTAATAAAGATTTTATAATAAAGTGCGCAAGAGATTTAAAAGTTAATAAATTAAATAAAATCAAAGTTAAATGAAAAATTAAATAAAGTAATTTAATAATTCATTTGACGTGCACGCAAAGATAAAAGAAAAGATAAATAAAAAGTTAATATAGAGTTGAGTCTCGTGAGCACGGAGTCCTCTCGGGTGAATTCACAATTAGTGCCCTGATTTGAGGAAGAGAACTCCTTATCACCAATTGAGGGTTCATTTTCGAGGGAGACAAAGTGGGATGCAAATTTTTGGGAGCAAATTTGGAAGTGAATTTTGGAAGGGAATTTTTGGGAAAATTGTTAGAGAGAAGTTCTTGGATAGAAGCGAATTCTCTCACAAATCTTCTGGGTGGTTGTGTGTTAGCATTAGGTTTAGGTAGGGTCTTGTGTTTTGATCACTGATTGAATTATGCAATTCCCTTTCTTGTCTTCTTCATGCATGTGGATTGTAGAATAAAAAATTCTCTGTGATTAATCCTTTGAACATTCAATGTTGTAAATTACTGGATGTCTGTCAATATCTTATGTGTACATGGCGATTAAGAAAAGTAATAAAAAAGTCTCATTTGTAGATTGAAGAAATTAGAATTTAATTTGAAAAGGGTTTGGAATTGAAAATGGAAAATTCTAAGTTGGAAATTTGAATGGTTAACGATATTTACTCTATTAGATTATATTCGTAAATGGTTTTAAAAAAATAAAAATTATTTATTTAAAATATTATTAACGAAGAGAGAAATTGATTAAGGATAAATTTTATTAAATAAAAATAAAATTTAAAATAAACTAAAATACATTGGGGAATTCATGTTCTTGTAAAGTTGTTATAAACCGCCCCCCCCACCTTACCTTCCTCCACCGCAAGTTTTAACTGCCAACAACATTTATTGCTGTCGACTGGCTTTTTAAAAATATGCTATTTTTTTATATATTAATTTAAAATTTGTTTTAAGTTAATTTAATTTATTTAATATTAATTTATTAATTATTAATAATTTTTAATTAATAAATTTATTATTAATTGTTTATCTAATTAAAAAAAATTAAAGGATTTAATTCATGGTTTAAAATATTAATTATTAAAAATTAATTAATATTTTAACATATATCATTTATCAAAGAATCTGTCAATAACTTTTGACTATTAATTAATTAATAATTATTAATGTAAATGATTATTAGAATAAGTTTGAATTAACAATAAACAGCAATTAATATTGTTAATTATATTTACTAATTAACGATTCAATTATTAATGGAATTGGGAATATTTCTATATAATAATAAATTATTATTATTTTAATAATTTAGTAAATGATTATTATTACTTCTAAGTCATGATATGATTTTATATGAAGAGGAATGAGTTTAATTGCAAGGGTAAATTTGGGATTCTTATATACTCGAAAACTTTAACTAAAAATGGAAATTGAAAACTTTACTGAATAACTTAACTGAATGTGTTTACAAACAAACCATACTATTAGAATATCCTATCTTCTATGTGATGTTTATTTTTGGGGTCGATTAAATGTTGACCAGTCTAGGATGTACACTAGAGGCTTTGTGAGATTTCTTTTATATCATTTATGTGGCTGGATGTCATGATATGTCTTGTGATTCAAATTGAAATTTACATTTATGAGGTTTACTTTGTGGAGCATTTATGTGTACTTGGGTGGGAGAACCAACTTATTTTCAGGTTGCCTATTAAGGAATCAAGTTTGATCATTATGGTGTTGTGGTATGGGACACAACTGTGTTTTATGTTCTTAAGAGAGATTGTCTAGGTACATGTCTTTGGGAGTGGCTTGCAGTAGGGGTCTGGGATCTAAAGTGGTCAGTGCCAGGGTAACCTATTGTAAGTTATGTAATAAGTGATAATTTAGTAATTAATATTTTGACGGAAACACACTAAAAAGATAAGTTAGAGATATTTTCCTAACCCATGCCTTGAGTGCTTGTATAGACTAAGGATGGGAATGGGATGACAGTATGACTGGTTTGCCTCATCTTCTTGAGAGGGTTTTCTGGTTCTGCATGTGTCACTTTGAGGGTCCAGGGTTTAGAGTAACCAGTCTAGGGTAACTCAACACTTAAGGGTTTGAGGTCTATTAAGAGATCAGTCCAGGGTAACTCAAGTAGTTTGACCATATAATGACACTCCCTAGTATGTAGCCGAAGTCTCCTCTATAGATTTTATGTACATCCAGTGGTATACTTATTGTTGGATGTGATATTGTGGTTATTTACGTTCATTAATGATGATTGGTGATTCATGGATGATGCACTTTTGACATGTGGTTCTTGACTTGAGGTGAATATCTTTTGTTGACTTTATCTTATGATCTTGGTATTTAATTTATACTTGAATCATGTATGATTTTTGGTTATGTGGTGTCAGTATTGGATTGAGTGTTCTTTCTTTTTGGATTATTTTATCTTCTTGAGTAGCATGTGTTACCTTTGAGGTAGTTGTGGCTATTAGGACTTCCATGCCTAGGAATGTTTTTTGTTTGAATAGTCGTGCGTGGATCATTCATTATCTTTCCCGCACAGTGGGAGTGGAAGCTTGATTAGGTAACCGCACGATTGAGAGGTAGTGTCTTCTTATCATTTGGGTCTCCCTCACAGTGCTAGCTATTGGATGTTCATTGCAGAAGATGTACCTTTATCATTCTTATTTCTTATCTCAAAGACTTCCTTTTAGTTGATGTAATAATGCTATCATGTATTCTGATGTATTGTATTTATTCTCACATACCCTGCGACATGTGTAGTGGATGTTATTTATTGAATGTACTTTCATTGTATTAGTTATACTTATGTATTTTCTTATGTGATTATGTATCTATTATTCCTTTATGTTTAGGAGACATTATACTTGAAACTTAAACTAATTAATTTAAACTTCTTAAATGTGGAAGTACCTAGGACTTGAATTTTGTTCTTCCTGAGTAGATTTTCCAACCCATTGATTCTCTTAATCTTGCAATGATGCTCATCATGATTTGGCTTTTTTAAATATGCACAAAAAAGTTTATCTTTCTTTTCATTACTTCCCTTCTTGTTTGAAGAAGAATTTCCTTGCTGTGAGGAGGATTGTTGTGTCTCAGATTGTGATTTTTACTTCCACTACTTTTTCTTGTTGTTGTTAGAACTTCTTCCTTCTTGACTTGATTGGTTCTCATCACTAGCCACCAATGCTTTGGCCTTTGATGTCATGATAAGTCCTAGATCTATCAAGTGAGATTGTTCAAGAATCAATATTTCTACAAATGCATCAAATGCAGGCTTCTGGAAAGCACTTCCCATGATTAACCTATGAGTATTATAACTCGAAACAAAGGAAGCATACTTTGAAGGTAGCCTCTTCAAGATGTGATGAATCAACTTTTCATCCTTCATGAGATTTCCAAAATCTTTAAGTAGTGCCCTATACTCATTGTCTTTGTTGATGTAATCTTGAATTGTGTCAAAGTTCTTTGGATCTAATAGAAGTTGATCATCCTCAATTTGAAATCTCTTTTCCTCATCCACCTTACCACACAATGATTCAAGCTTGTCCCATGCAGGTTTGGCTTCCTTGAAATTGGTAATGTGGAAGAAGAGATCTCTATGTACACAACTCCTGATAATTCCTAAAGCTTGATTGTCTATAATTTTTCAATCAATGAGTTCTTTAGCATTAGTGGGTTTTGGAATTGTACCATCAACATAAAGATTTAGACCTTTTTTCATTAATCTACTCCATACAATATCTTTCCATGTAAAATAATTGCTTGAAGTTAGAAGTGGACATTTAGGTGAACCCATGATGTAGAAAATGAAAAAAGTACAAAAGATAGACACAAAAACACAATACATACCCCCCTTTTCACTCAATCAAAAGACCCCCCCAAAAAAGATGCTTTTAGCACTTTATATGTAGTACATGTACAATAGGCCACTTGTCAAAATGTACAAAGTGGACTTCTAATTTTGCATACAACTACCTTTTGAGGCCTAAATCTATTACTAAGCACTGTAGCTCAGATGTACAACAATTTTAAAAAGTAATCAAAGCAATACAATGCAGAAAAGGCCCTAATTTTGAAAGTGAGATTTTTGTGTACACAACCCTAGAATATGAATGCACATCTAGAAAGTAGATAAAAAAATAACACACTTTAAAAAAAAAATAGAACTTGAAAATGTGTCCAGATGAGCCCATACAGGATTGAACAACTATAGTCACCAAAAAATTCAATTTCTGCCAAATCCTTGAACCAAAACTAGAAATGAACATCACCACTGAAAAATTTAAGAAATTCTACCCAAAATAAAAAATAATTGCACCTGATTTGGAGTCCAGATGATTAAGTGATGGCTTCTCAAACTCGGATAGCAAAATCAAAAATCAATCTGGAGAGGGGTCTAGAAAGAAAACTGCGTGCTTAAATTTGATGGTCAAATGACTGTCACAGTAGCTATAAATTGCCTAGAAATGACAATCATATGACCATCAAATTTAACCTCATGTCCGGTTGATGTCAATGAAAAAATAGTCACCCTGGATGATGTGGTAGGGCTGTATGCTAATGTAGTTGTATGATATGTACAGACAAACATAACTGGTTGAGTTAGCCACTGACATGTACTTGAGCACGTGGCAAGCACCTGAGTGGAGGGGTGTCCAGTGTGGCAAAAATTTGTTGTTACACATGCGTTGATGTGTCTGTCGACCTATGCAAGGCTCGACGTGATGCCACGTGACATCTGCTGAGGGGTACGTCCACCGTGGATGGCTTTAGAGATGATAGGGTGTGAGATGCTCGCGTGGAGTTGTCGAGTCTAGTGGTGGAGTTGTCATAAAAGACAGTCGAGCGTCAAAAAAAGTTTTTAGCAAGGCTAAAAAACACAGTGTCAATAATTGTGTAGGTCACCGCCAATGAAAAAGAGTAGACTACCGATGGATTCAAATTGCCAAAAAAATGGGCTGCTCATTGTCGATGGGGTACAGACAACTAGGAGGTGTTGAAGACTGGCAACGGGCTAGGAAAAAATTAGCAGCACCAAATTTAGGTTCTACAAGTGTCAGGATAGTGTGTTGTGCTGGAGACAACGTTCACAGTAGTTGGAGCTTGATTTTGGTGCTATAAATGTTCAAAACGCCCAGTGATGTATTTAAAATAGCCACAGGGTGTGGGACTTTAGTCCCATATGCATCTAAAAAAGATATGCGGTGACATTTAAAAGGAAAATGTTGTGTAGGAGTAAAACAAAGAGGCAGCCTACCAAGTTTAGTGAGCCTTGCTCGGCCGGTAGTAGAATGTTGGCCATCAAAAATGTAATGAAGGAATATTCAAAAATACCAGGGAATATTCCATATGTGTACAAGGCCAAGGTGTTACTGCTCGATGCTTGTACAAAAAAAATTTCTTTGTAGGGCTGCCTGGCCTTTTCAAAAATTCTATCCGAAAAAATAGAGAAAAAATTAGATCCAAAAAATAATTAATTAGATCTAAAAATGACCATACCCAAGTTGCAAATCGGGACCTTTGGGTGTTAATTTGCAAAAAAAATTGTCTCATGATCGACTTTGGCCTAGGGTAGCTGAATTTATAGCTGATTTTCACCGAATTGATGTTCTGAATGCAATGGTGAGGTCCATTCTAGCTTTAGACACTCTCAATTTCTATGGTACTCTGGATCTGGGTCAAGGTGATGAAGCAACAATGGTCTCAAATGGCTATGTGTAGAGAAATTCTCCAAGCTCGGATACCATGTAAGAATTTGCCTTAGGGAAAAATTCAACCAAAAATAAAGAACTCAAACACAAGCACAACTGTAGACTAGAAAGAGTATGATCAAAATATCAATATATATTCGATTCAATTCCATGAGAGTACACTAAGAGTGCCTCTATATAAAGGCCTTTGAGATGCATTTGAAATGCCTAGGAATCAACATCATGATAAGTCATACAACTAGGCACATGTCAACTAGATATGGGTTATCCTCCATTAGCACAGGAGTAAGTGCGATGATGAGAGGATAAGCCTACAAAGGTGTAGCATGCAAATTTATGTTGTAGACACCATGTGCTAAATTAGGAGTGCAAATAACTATGTTGTCTACATGACAACTCAGTTAATGATGCAAACTCCATGAAAGTACGTAAACTCCTAAGTGTCTCACAAAATAAATAATAAAATAATGCATTAACCTAAGTAAACTTAAGTAAAGTGTAAGTAGTAAATACGTATTTACACCAACACTAATAAGTGCATCAGTCAAATCCTTTAACCGAGTGGGCCTAACAGTCTTTTGCTAAATCTCCTAACAAAGTGCATACTTCACTGTATGTTTGCAAATCCTTTTACAAGGTGGACCTAACAATCCTTATTGCTCCTAACATGGCAGATCACTAGAAATGGTCAATTGTAAGCCTTAATAGGCCAAATTTATACTATAGTATTAAAGCTTGTGGGTATCATCCCCACCTTAGTTTTGCTTTCTAATTGGAAGGTTTTTGGGTCACCATATCTTGTGTCAAAGTGTTATGAATGTGTTATTGTTTTCATTCTTTCATGCATGCAATTAGATCAGAATAATACATGAAGGATTAATTGGTGAAGTGAGTTAGAGTTTTATTGATTCATAATTCACCCCTCCCCTCTCAATAACCTAGCCTACCTTATATTTCCAATAGTTGGTATCAGAGCTTTTGGTTCTCACATCAAAAGTTTAATAACTTGAGACAAGATCAGAGGCAATGGAGGTATATAGGCTAGAAAAGGATATTGAGAATGAAAAGATGGATCTTGAATTAGCTATTGGACAACTAAAGAAATAAAAGTAGCAACTCTCTCAATCATTGCAAAGAAGGAAAATTCTTGCAACATAGATGGATGACAATCTCTAAGTTAAAGAAAGAATTGAATATTTATGCAGCAATCAAAAACCTACTTGAGAAGAATTACAATCTTCAATAAGAAGTCAAAAAGTTTGAAAGAGAGCAAGAAATCCAATTAGTCAAATTATGTGAAGTCATGGATGAAAAATACAAAGCCAAAGAAGGGATAGAAGAAAAGGACAATAAAATTGAACAATTATCGCTTCAGCAAACAAACTTTATTGATCAACTCAATGATGCAAACCAAGAGCTTATCAATATAAGGACAGAGAATGAAAGACTACAGAATGATCTCAATATTGAAAAGCAAACCAATGAAAGAATGATGAAATCTCAAGAGAGCATGAATCAATTGAATGAGAAAACTTAATATAGACACAAAGGAAAAACTAGACTAGGATATACAGAAGAAGGTGAATCATCTCAGTAAGGAGCTCAAAAGAACAAAAGACCTACTTGTAGCCATTGTGGTAAGATAGGTCATACATCAAATAAGTTTTGGAGCAATGGTAAAGAAAAATTTAATGTAAAATGTTACAATTGCAATAAGCATGGTCATAGAGCAAGTGAATGCATAGAGAAACCTAAGTTTGAAGGAAAGTGTCACAATTGTAACAAACAAGGACACAAATCTTTAGAGTGTAAGACCAAGAAGTGGAACCCAATAGAACACATTATAAAATCAATATTTGGTTGGGACTACAACACATGGTGTAGATGCTACTACTGTTGTGAGTTTTGGCACATTGGAGCAAACTGTGTAAAACATCACATGAGGAAAAGAGATACTACAAAGAGATGTTTTGTTTGTACAAAACTTGGACATCTTGCCAAGAATTGTATAAACATAGGTATAATCGAAGATGAAAAGAAAGCCAAAGTTGACAATATCATAAAATAAATGAGGCAACAATGGGTATAGAAATCTCCAAAGAATGCAAGCCAAAGTCTTGAAGTTGTTGACACTCAAGTCAATGAGTCGGGTGGCACAATCACCTCAACTTAATTCCCTATAGAGATTACTAGAATTGTGATTCAAAACAAATAATCTAACATTAGTTCTAGCTAGCAAGTAGAAATATCCATATCAACATTTAAGATGCACAAGGATCATTGAGTGATGATGGAAGTTCTCGACCTTACTGAGCAATGTCAGGTCGCAAGACTTTACCAAGCAACGTTGAGTTGCATATCTTTTTTAGGATGTAGATGTCGAGTTGGTAGTTCCTACCAAGTTAGGAGACCTTACTAAGTTGAAGGTGTCTTCTGAGCATTAAAGACCAAACTGAGTGGAGGATAGTCTGTCACTATGTGGATATGTGTACGAAGCATTAATGGCAATTGTGAAGACTAAAATTCATTAAAAGGAGGAAATTGAACGTATTATTTCACTGCAAATTTTCAGAGCATAAAACATAGAGTGAATTTAGATTCTCCAAGTAGTTTAATTAGTTGTTGTTGGAGATTCTCTCGTGTTTGAAACCCTACCAAGCAATGGAATCTTCTAGCAACAAGGTTAATAAAGGTTCTAAAATTTTGGTTCGTGGAGTTGATTGCAAGGCTCCAACATTGAAATTATCACTGGAAATTGTAGAGGCACTTGACCTTGCTAGAGCACAATCCAAAATTCCACCTAACGTACTCATTATCCATGACATCTGCTCATTTTATCACTATTCTATTTAGGAGCTCGGAACCCTAGAGATGAATGAGGCATAGAATGAACTATGTGTGGATGGTATTCTGAAACCTAAGCACAAACATTTGGAGACAAAGGGTTTGACACATATTTTGCATATGCCAAGAGATTTTCAAGTGAAGTGGATTAGACTCATCTTGAGTCATGTTCATAACATGTAGTTATGGTTAGATCATCCTATTTTTATAACAAAGAAAATGGTACACATGGTTACTAGACCAACCATTTTGAATAAAGCAAAGACCACTTAAACCCTAGGTTAGGTTGAGTTGGAAAAGAGTACTCTTGTTGAATGGGACAAAAGAGGAATAAAAATTAGTGGTGTAATTGACATGGAATTAAAGTTTGGTATCCATGTGATTGCATACAAAATAAATAGCTCAAGCTGGTTGAACATCATGTCATGTGACGTAGTTGACCAGGTGTACAAGGTGGTAAAGAACAATTTGTCCTTCAACCTTGCTGAGCTATTGCTAAATCAATTGAGCAAGAACATGGACAACATTCAAGTATCAAAGAACAATCCATGTAAGTTTGGTTCTCTCTTGAAATGTTTATTTTGCTATGTTCAAAAGTTTTTCCCTTCTAAAGGAATTGTAGTTTGGAAGAAATATACTCCAATATTGTACCAAATCAATGAATTTATAGCAGAGATGGGAGAAAACTTTGAATAATTACTTTGAAACATTTAAGGAGAAGATGCAAAACAAATTTAGGATACCTAGGATACTAGTAGAAGATTATGAGCAAGATATTTGTTTCATGGTTGACTTGACAAGGTTTACATTCAAGCAGTCAGGCCTAGAGTGGCATGGGTTAAGCCTCTGGAATATGAGGTTAAAATTGATGACACTAAAGATATCATTAAGTCTCTACTAAATGAGCATGTGGATCCTAAGGCAACATATTTTGGCACTTATGAAGAGGCTAAGGCCAAAATTAAGCTTGGGATCAAGTTATCCCAAGCAATAAGTAGAGGAAGGAAAAGGATTGAGAAAATAATTAAGAATACTAAGAAATAAAGCTCTCCTCTCATACTTATTGAGGGAAAAGGAGATGATATAGCAGATGAAAATGAAGAGGAGGATGTAGAGGAAGCAAAACCTAAGGAAGAGGAGCCTCCAAAGAAGAAAGACAAGGTTATAATAACCAAACCTGCCAAGTCTTCCCCTATTCTGTTTACAAGAAGATCTACCAAATCTAAAAGGAAGTTGAAGTTGGGTGAAGAGGATGAAGCTGAACAGATTATCTTTCAGAGGTCTACTCCTACCCTTTAAGAAAAATTGAAGAAGATAGAACAAGGAACATGCATGACATGTTTTAAGTCTCTTAAGTATGACACTAGGAATGAAGAGGAGAAAAAGAAAATTGAGGATATCCTTGTGACAAAATTGAATAAGTGGAAGTATTCACCTGATGAGCCAACACAACAAGTTCCTAATGAACTTTTGAAAGCAGTTAAACCTAAATGGGACAATTCAATGAAAGTTGTTAAAGACATCAGTGAACAAACTTTGAGACAACTTATGCTGAGTCTTAGTGAAAAAGAGGTGAAGGAAGCATTGAAAGAAAATGAGAAGAAGCTCACACCTAAATTCAGTACATGTCTAATACTGCTAAAGGACATCAAATCTATGGTGAAGTATAACACTAGTACATGGAAAAAGATTTATGGGCTGCACAAGCCTAGTGACTTTGTCATGCATGTTGATGACAAAGATGGTGAAGATGATGATGTTGAAGAAGTAGAAATCATAGATGATGAGATAGAAAATGTTGATCTTGATGATGAGGAAGAAGAGCAAGAAGTTGCTAGAGGAAGTCTTCCAAAAATACAGAGTATTAAGAAAAAAAATGTAGAAAAGATTGCAATAGAAGTCATGACTTCGTTTCCTCACTCTCCAAGCAAATCCTTAGTGTAATCAAGCTCAAAGAAAGCTTCTACTGAGTTGGTTGAGGTTAAATCTGCTACACCAAGCACACAACCATTCTCTAAAATTCTTTGTCAAGTGTTTCAATGACTAAAGTTCCTAACACTTCATCTACCAAGTAGCAAGTCTTCTCAACATTAGGCTTGACCAAGCAACAACAAGGTATTCCTATTGTTAATATTATTTCTACTGTTAGTACTATTGGTGTAATTCCTATTTTCTCAACTATCATTTCCACCATGGCTAGTGCTATGACAGTTGAGAATCAATCTCAATTGAGCACACAAGTTTTGAATAAGGGAAAAGAAATTGTTCATTCTACCATTACAATGATTAAGGATAAAGAAGAGGAAGAAATTGATTTAGATGAGGACATTGCTATTCTAAATTGGGATACCTCTAGCTTCACTCTAAAAGAGATGGATACCATTGGAGAACTTTGGAAGAAAAGGGCTAAGCAAAAGAAGCTTAGAGAAGAGAGGAATATGATTAATCAAGTCCTTGAGGACATAAAGAGCATATTTGTTGATGCTCTAAATATTGAAGTTGATGGGAAACAACCTATTATGGATTAGTTAGTTGAAATTATCCACAAGTATAATGAAGAAATGAATGGACAAGAAAAATTGTTGTAGAGAGTTGAGAGAAAATTTGAAAATAAAGTTTTGGAACTTGTAGCACAAAAAATTGCTATTGATCAAGTAGAGCTGTCTGCTATTCTTACTTCATTGGAAACATCTGTCAATAATGTTGTTTCATTATGTGTCAAATTGAGTGACACATATATCTCTACAATGGAAATCAAGGATAAATTATCCAAGATAGATGAGGATATGAATACAAGTGCACATTGAGTGTCACTTGATCCTAGTTGTATTTTTGCACACTTTACAAAGATGAGATATCTGACGAATCTCGAGGCATAATTGTTGAGGGAAGAAGCTAGAATTAGGGCCACACTTGGAGAAATTTAGAGCATGATTCTTCCAAACATAGATGCATTGTAAAAGCACATTGCACATTCAATGACACTCATCCATGACAACAACTTCTCCATAGCTGACCACATGATGAAACTATCAATAGAGGTATAGATAGCCTTGCATGCAAATAAGGTATTGCAAGAGAATTAGGACAAGACCATGCCAATCATTTTGAAGGTACAGACTAATTTCTTGTCACATTTTGGTATTAATGATTGTGGCCTCATAACACATGCCCCATTTTGAGTCACAAAATGGGGACCCCCTAGTTTCAAAATTCCCTATGAGGCATCTAGTTTAAAGCCTCAGTCATTTTGGACCCTCCCTTGGGTCTAGGTCAAACCTTGGTCTTTGATCAAGAAGGGTCAGGCAATCAAACACAGGTAAAAAATCAAGTTTAGGACTATCATGTGCTCAAAGTAGCCAATAGAAACATGCAAGCACATCACTTCAACTGACTTATATGGATTTTTTGTGTGGGCATTGACCAGGCAACGAGTTGATCTGATCATCTACTTGAGGCCCTTTCTATACCACTTGTGCATGCTACAACCAAACAAACCTGTTACTCGACTACCTTTAGAGATTAGGAGATTGCAGAAGAATGCTCTTTGACCTTTCCCGTTACTGAGCCTCCTTATTCGAGAGAGGGAAAGCAATGAATAGATTCAACATTTCAATACCTAAAGAAACTATACCCTCGCTTTGAGGATGCAAACCTGTGCATGTGTACACCTACGAAGGTACACACCTGCAGAGGTGTGCACTTTGGTTCTCTAGGGGCCTATATAAGAAACCCCCTTGCTTGCACAACATCTCATTCACATGTGCGTAGTTGCGCACATGCACACCATGCTCACCTTATCAAGGTGCACATGTGCACTAGTGCATAGTTGGGCACTTTTCCATTTCTAAGGAAAATTAGTGCACTAGGCCACCTTCCAAGGTATGCTAGTGTACAAAACTAGCTTCTTTTGGGGGAAAAACTCCACTATCTTCTTTATTTTAACTATTGTTGACCCATTTTTTTGTCAGTTAGAGTCCTACGGAGTCCTCTTTTGGGTTTTTCAACATAAGATAACTAATGTTTGCTTCTTTGTGCAGATAAATTGACATCCTCATTATTCATAGCACAACAAAAATCCATGGTATTGCATGTGCATGGTATTGGATAACTTGTTGGGGTCATTACTTTAGACCTAGAGCTCGAAATTCAAAACCGTTTACACTATTGGAAAGAAGAACTAAAAATATAATTTCAGTCCCTAAAATAGTGAGCCTTCGAATTCCTAGTTTTAGGGACCAATGAAAGTTTCAATTATAAATTTTGAGTAGAAGACCTCTGAAAAATTCAGTTAAAAAGGCCTAGAAAATCTTGTTAAAACAAATATAAAAAAGTTTCAAACATTTGATTGTTTTGGATAATCTGGATCACTTGGTCTCTGATTGGGAAGGATCGGGTAGTCAGAGAGAAGAAAAAATCAAGGAATAGACTTCACAATGCACGAAGATGTACATAACACAAAGGGGTGCAAGTACACATAATACGAATGTGTGGCACATAACATGCAAGTGCATAGATTATCATAGCATCTTCGTTACCAACAACAATAGAGATCTCACTTAAGCTGGTAACTATCACCTTCAAAGGAGTCACAAATAAGTTTTGATTCATGAATTTACACTAAAGATAAAAGATACAGAGGTTGGACACATGAACTAGAACAAGTGCCACATCTTATGAAACTATTAATGATAAGATTCAATACATGTACTTTGGGAGTTCAGATAGAAGAAGTAGAAGGAGTTCAAGTATATGACAATGTTGGGCTATAAAGAGGGTATAAATCATCAAAAAGGGAAAAATAAGTACACAAGAGTGCTCCCAAATCTCATTTGAGAAAAACCTAGAAACCATTTTCAAACTAGAGAACTTTTATTTTTTGGTGAATTGAGCACCTTGCACAAATTCCCTAAAGGTGAGTAGGTGCACAAGGTGTGTAGGTGTGTTATTCATAGAGGTGCATCGACAATTTTGAAGAAGTAACAGTGCACCAATAGTTAACTGCTAGTTCCTAATTTAGAGCATTCCATGCACTGAAAATGCATTTTGATGACAATTCAACTCCTAGAAACACCCAAAGAAGGTCAAGTTTCTATTTTTAGAGCTTCCAGTGACTCTTAGATGCTCTTGTAGCTTCCTTCTTCTTATCTCCTTCTTCTTTTATTGTTTTAAGTCATGTAAAGGCTCGTGCACCCATTAATTGATATAAACAAGGGCGGAGACCTACTTAGCACCATTTAGAGAGTCAATTTGTATATAATTAGATTTATTTTATTATTTTTAGCATGTTTTTGCATTTTAGGAGTCCTCACTCTCAACATAAAAGAGAAGTTGTTTTCTTATAAATAGATGGATGTAATATGTACTCCATGTCATTATTTTGATGCAATAATATATGTTATTGGTGCTCTCATTCCAAGTGTAGTTATTCTTGTCAAAGTGTGTTATTTTTGTGAATGCACATTCATGAATAATAATGGAGCCAATGGTTTTGTTGTGTTGATTTGACTGTGCGATCTTTTAGTTTTGGTATTTGCTACGAGTTAATGAATTTCATTGATGTATCAAGTTGGAGAAATGATCACCTTATTGTCCTTACATAGCTTCTTGTTTTGGATGAGTGCACTTTCTATGGCATTCTGATTCGATGAGAAGTGAAACATCTTTTGGTTATTATTGAGTTCCCATCAACAATTGCATCAGTGGATTGAGGAAGTGCTGCTCCTATTTTCATTAGTTTCCTACTTGATCTTTTCAACAATTTAACTCACAAGCATGTTCTTACTATGGTTTATGTTCATTGGGAATTTCCCTTTCAAGTTATTTTCTTTCATCTCTCGCTACCTTATATTTTTTATTTTCTTTTCTAATACTTGGTTAAATTAGAAATTCATATAGTTGCATTGAAAAATTGCATTAATCATAAAACATAAAATACCAAAAATATATCTCTTTTGTGGTTACTTTCAAAACAACAGATCAAACATTTTATCCAAATTGGTTTGAACCAA
Organism: Cupressus sempervirens; assembly: GCA_028749045.1. Lineage (NCBI taxonomy): Eukaryota > Viridiplantae > Streptophyta > Pinopsida > Cupressales > Cupressaceae > Cupressus > Cupressus sempervirens. The sequence goes on along the minus strand of CM053788.1, from coordinate 241,441,342 downwards.
CAAAGGCATCCCTATGAACAAATACATTTATCTTCATTTGAGCAGATCCCAATAGGTCGCGAGATCAACCGAAACCTTGGAATTGATCCTAGATTAGCTTTTCAAAAGAGGAGTTTGAAAGGATTCTTGTCGTTAAGCATCTTGCTAAATGACAACTCAACATTAACTTATAGATATTATACACCTTTGGCATATGTTTAAAGGGAGAGAAGAAGCTAATTTGTACAGAAAAGATTATCATAGATGTATGTATGGGGGAGTAGTAATATGTAGGTATATGTAGAGCTAAGTAGTAATTATGTTTACAAAAGAAATTTTGAAAAATAGAGTAATTTACTAAGCTACAACAATAGCAAGTCAAAACTGAGTTGAAGACATATAATGTTAATAAAGGAAGTTTTTGCCTTCTAAATTTGAGAATTCATATTTTTTGTACGATAAGTGTTTTTGTCACTAATTCCAAAGAGGGAGATTGCTGACATTAAGGTTAATTTTTCTATTAGTGACTTGACACTTAGTTGGTTACATTGCTACCAAGCTTATCATTCATTTAACAAGGTTAACCAAGTGTTTCTGTTGCTATCAAGCTAAGTAGTTAGAGTGCAGTTCATGCTGATATTCATAGTGTCTACTGAGCATCTGAGATAGTTTATTATATAGCCCAAGCATAACAGAGTCAACTCAGCTATTTAGTACAAGTGATGAAGATCTTAGTGTTGACCAAGCTCTATAGTGTTAACCAAGTTCTACAGTGTCTACCAAGCTTGCAATGTTAACAAAGTGAATCCAGTGTTGATTGAGTCATGTAGTGTCAACTGAGTGATTTTGTATCTATTGAGTTTCTTAGTGTTCAATGAGTCATACAGAGCTAACTGAATTTGTGCTACTCGAAGTGATTAGTATGGATCTAGTTTCAACTTCAACCGAGTGCTAGAGTTTTTTGAGTGTCGATAGTGTTTACCAAGTGTCATAACATCACCAAATTTGTCTTTTGAACCCAAGTTATAGCAATGGGGTGACTTTGTGAATTATGATGAATTTAGTATTGTAATAAGTAATTAATTGGATATATATATATATGTATATATATATATATATATATATATACACATACATATATATACACATACATATATATACACATATATATATATATATACATATGTATATATGTATATATACATATGTATATACATATATACATATGTATATACATATATACATATGTATATACATATATACATATGTATATACATATATACATATGTATATATACATATATACATATGTATATATACATATATACATATATACATATATACATATGTATATATATATATGTATATATATGTATGTATATATATATGTATATACATATGTATATATATACATATATACATATGTATATATGTATATATATATACATATACATATATACATATATATATGTGTGTGTATATATATATGTATATATATTTGTATATATGTATATACATATGTATATACATATGTATATATACACATATATATACATATGTATATACATATATATATATATATATATATATATATATATATATATATATATATATATATATATATATATATATATATATATATATGTATGTATGTATATATATATGTAATGTATTATATCATATCCAAATTCAATCAAGAAAGAAAGTAATGAGTAAGAAGCAGACAAGTGCGAATTGAAGAAGGCTACAAGTAGTATATAGTAAAGTAGAGACTTATCTATCACAGTTAGGTGATCATTGCTATTTAAGGAATCTCATTCAACAAATAAAAGTTATAGATCATAGATCAACCACTGATTCATTCTAATAGGTGCATTAGTCAAATCCTCTAATCAGGTGGACATAATAGTCTTTTGCTAAACCTCCTAACAAAGTGCATACTTCACTGTATGTTTGTAAATCCTTTTACAAGGTGGACCTAATAGTCCTTATTTCTCCTAACAAGTCAAAGCACTAGAAATGGTCAATTGTAAGCCTTAATAGGCCAACTTTATACTGCAGTACTAAAGCTTGTAGGTATCATCCCCACCTTAGTTTTACTTTCTAATTGGAAGGTTTATGGGTCATCATATCTTGTGTCAAAGTATTATGAATGTTTTACTGCTTTCATTCTTTCATGTATGCAATTAGATTAAAATAATATATGAAGGATTAATTGGTGAAGTGAGTTAAAGTTTTATTTGTTCTTGATTCATCCCTCCCATCTCAGTAACACATCCTACCTTATATTTCCAACACTTGATGTATTGGTTCATATGCAATCTACCCTTTACAATATTGCATCAACTTGACTAATCTTCAACATGCTTGGTTGATGCATCTACCTCTTAGATACAAAAATGCATCCTTAGGTAATAGCTTGGTGAATATGTCTACAATTTGTTCTTTTGTATTCACATATTCCAATCTTACTTCCTTGTCTTGCACCAATTCTCTCAAGAAATGATACTTTATTGTAGTGTGCTTGGTTTTGGTATGCATCACAAGATTCTTGGAAATGTTAATTGCACTAGTGTTATCACATAAAACAACAACCAGATCCTTGATTTCTTCCTTCATACCTATCAACGGTTGTTTGAACCAAACAATATTTGAAAAATTGAGTGCTACAACAACATATTATGCTTCTATTGTTAACTAAGACATACACTTTTTCTTCTTGCTTTTCTAAGATACTAGCCTCTTTCCAAGAAAGAATTCTCCACCACTAGTTCTCTTTCTATCATTAATGCTTCCTATCTAATCTGCATTAGTGAATGCTTTCATTTCAAAGTTGCCTCCTTTCTTATAACCATAATCTTTAGTACCCTTTAGATACCTTATGATTCTTTTTATTTCCATCATATGATTTTATTCTGGATCAACAAAGAATCTTGCCACCATTCCAACTGCTAATGCTATATTAGGTCTTGTATGCACTACATACTAAAGTTTTCCAATCATTGATTTGTAAGTAGTCTGATCTACCTCTTTTGAATCATCATCTTTGGAAAGCTTATGTCCAAATAGGTGTTCCAATTGGTCTAGAATCCTCCATTCCAAACTTCTTCAGTATCTCCTTGATGTACTTAGATTGAGTAATGTAGATACCATCTTTCTTTTGTTGAATCTAAAAGCCAACAAAGAATTTGATGTCTCCAAATATTGACATTTCAATTTCCTTACTCATTTCATTAGAAAAAATATTTGCAAAGATCATCATTTAAAGTAAATAATGTATCATCCATAAGGATTTATGCCAACACAATCTTCTTATTTGGTCCTTCTTTGATGTATAGGTTACTTTTATCATTAGTTATTTGAAAACCAATATTTATAAGATAGTTATGTAACCTTTCATACCAGGCTCTAGGGGCTTGTTTGAGACCATACAAAGCTTTGTGTAATCTACAAACCATGTCCCTTTTGCGAGGATCAATGAAGCCTTCTGGTTGCTCTATATAGACTTCCTTTTCTAAACTTCCATTTAGAAATGTTGATTTCACATCCATCTGATAAACTTTGAATCCTTTGTGTGCTGCATATGCAAGGAGTGTTCTAACACCTTCTAGTCTAGCAATAGGAGCAAAAATTTCTCCATAGTCAATACCTTCCTCTTGATCATAACCCTTGCAAACTAGCCTTGCCTTGTTTCTTGAAACTTCTCCATTCTTTTTCAACTTATTTTCGAATACCTATTTTGTGCCAATTACATTTTTATCCTTGGGTCTAGGAACGAGAGTCCAAGTGTTATTCTTTTCAATCTGATCAATTTCTTCATTCATTGCTTCAATCCAAATTTCATTCTCTAATGCATCTTTGACAGATCTAGGTTCAAATTCCGTAAACAAATATGTACCTTTTAATTTTTTCCTGGTAACTATACCAACTAACTGATCTCCAATGATTTTCTTAGGTGCATGATGCCTTCTAACATATCTAGCAATTCTGGGCTCCTTCTTTCTGAAATTACTAGATTCACCATGATATTTTGAATCATGCTCAGGTCCCACTGACTATGACTTGGGTCCATTAGATTGTGACTCAGTTTCCACTAGCTGAAACTTGGGTCCTTCTAACTATAACTTAGTTCCTTCAGACTGTGATTTGTGTTGCACTAGCTACAACTCAAGTTGAACTAGGGATTTAGGGGACTCAGGTGGTGAAGACTATTGATTCCCAGTTGCATTAGATAATATGGCAAGCTCATAGTAAACAAAGTTTTTGTAGTTTTTAGGTTCCTTACTACTTTATTCTTCACTCTTTTCTATAGACTCATCAATCTTCACATGTGAACTTTCTACAACTTTATGGGTAGATAAAATTAGACATTTATATGCTTTACTCATATTGGAGTATCCCAAAAATATGCCTTCATCCTTTTTCACATCAAATTTTCCTTTTCTAGACTCCTTTAGAATATAACATTTACTGCCATATACTTTGAAGTAACATGCATTAGGTTTATAGCCATATCATAGTTCAAAAGGTGTTTGATTTGAATCCTTTATCAACTAAACTTGATTCAAGGTATGAACTACAGTGCTAATTGCTTCCTTCCAATATTTATAACAACATTCTTTTCGATCATCAGGGTCCTTGCACAATCCATGATTGATCTATTCCTTCTTTCAGCTATGTCATTTTGTTGAGGTGTACTAGGTGCAAACACTTGCCTTTTGATTCCTCTCTCATTTCAGAATTCATTAGAAATGAATTTGCCTCCTTTATCTGATCTTAAACATTCTAGTTTCTTTCCTATTTCTTTCTCTAGCCTAGTCAGATATCATTTGAACTTTTGAAAAGCTTATGATTTATTATTCAAATACTTAACTGTCATCATTCTAGAATAGTCATCAACAAATATAATAAAGTACTTATCTCCGTAATAGCTTTATGTGCCAATAGGTCCATAAAGGTCTATATGAGCTAGTTCCAACACTTCTTCAAAATGAGTTTTTTCTTTTAAAAGTTATCTTTGCCATCTTTCCAATTTGACAATTCTTGCACATGCCCATGTCAGGTCTCATGAGGTTTGGAATGCCTCTCACTCCTTTTTTTTTTTTGCTTATATTGACCAGGTTATCAAAATTCACATGACATAACCTCCTATGCAATAGCCAACTTTCTTCTACTTGAGCAATGAAACATGAACTTTCATTTAGACCTAGGTAGAATAGATTACCTTTACTTTGCTTGCCAGTCCCAACCAAATTTCCTTTTCCATCTAGTAGATTGGCCTTTCCATTCATGAATTCTACCTTGAATCTAATGTTATTAAATTGAGCCACACTAAGTAGATTATTCTTCAATTCTTCAAACCAATAAGCATCATCACATCTAAGATCATTGGTTAGTGCAATACATCCTTTACCTTTCACATAACATGGCTCATCATTGCCAAATCTAACACTTCCACCATAATAGTGTACCAAGTTCTCAAATTTAGATATATCACCAGTCATATGGTGAGAATAACCACTATCAACAATCCATGTATCATTCTTACCAACATGTGAGATAAGGGTCATCTTATCATTCTCATCATCTAATTTATCCTTAACAACAATGTAGACCATTTCATCATCTTCTTTACTACTATCAAAGTCTTTAGCAACGTAGCAAGATTTATTACCTTTGTCTTTGTAGTCCTTATATCTTTTTGAGTCCTTCTTACCATTTTATTTTTCATGCTTCTTTTCTTCTTTGCCTTCTTTATTTAGACACCTTACAACAATGTGACCAACTTCTTCATGAGAAAAGTAGATCAAAGGAATTTTGCCTTTGTACTTCCATTTGCCCTTAGGAAATATTCTTGCAAGTAATGCTTTAATGACTTCAAGATCTTCATTAGAACCATCTTCATCTTCACTGTCAAACCACCTTTTAGATTTTGCAACTTTCTTCTTGAGTGGTAGCTTGGCTTGAAATGCAGACTCAAGGTTGCTAGAGTTAGGAACATAATTATCATAGTTATCTAACTCAAATGTCATCAACCTTCCCACTAGTGCATCCAATGATATATCATTCTTGGGATTGCATCTCATCTCTTGAATTGATGAAACTCTTATTGCATATACATGAAGAAGTGTTTTGAGAACCTTGCTTACCATAGTTTCATCATCTATCTATCCTCCTGAGGCTCTGATTCCACACATACTGGCTTTGATCCTTTCACTGTATTTTGAAATATTCTCATCTTCTCTCATCCTCATTTGATCAAATTGAACTCTGAGACTTTTTTTCTTAGCTCTTCTTACATTGTCATCACCTCCATAGATATCTTTCATCTTGATCCACATCTCATAATCAGTACCATAGTCTTTGACTTCATCAAATTCAACATAGTTGAGAGTCAATGCAATACTAATCATCATAATGTTATGATTCTTCTTTTTTGTAATTTCTTCAATAATCATAGTTCTAGTAGGTGCCACATACTTGGTGTCTAGGTACTTTAGGTCTAAGTCTCTAATGGTTTCCAAACACAATCTCATGAGTTCTTGCCATGCCTTGAAGTTATCTCTGTTTAGCTTAGGGATCCCCCTTTTTTAAGACATCTTGATCTTTAGCTTAGGTCCTTGAAACCTTCTCTGCAAGCACTAGAATATCTGATACCATTTTTTGGAAATATAAGAGGAGTAACTGAGAGGTGAGGTATGAATCAATTACCACAAAAATAAATCCTAGATCCCTTAGATTTCAATACAAATCAAAACCAAACTCTTCTGAAATTGAAATACTATTGTAACTCGGTTAGCACTTAATCACTCGACAAACACTAAGAATTATTGTTACTTGACAATCACTGAAATAAGTGATTTTTAAGATATTTAATGTGATTAACCTTAATTAACTTAGTTCTAGAATCATAAAGAAAATAACATGAACACATATGACACCAGGATTTAACGTGAAAACTGAATGTGGAAAAAACCAACAATTACAACTAGTTACTATTTTTCACTCTTCTAAAGTGAGCTCTGTTAGGATCCAACCTTGTTAAAGGCTATAAAACACACTATTAGGTGTGACCCTATTAAAATACTTAAATCACCCTATTAGGAGTGGACTTGTTATAGGTCTTTAGACACTTCAATCTAGAAATGCCACCTTCTTAGAGGATTTGACAAATAGCTGTTAAGCTAACTCTGTTAAGAGATTTGATACACTGCTACAATTATTAGAGAGTAAAAATGATATAACCTAATTCTTGATGTAACTGTATTACTGATTTCATATCTCTAGTCTAGCTTAAATACTTGATCATCCTTGATCAGATAAAATTTTGCATCTCGGTTAACTCAGGATACTTTGATATCCTTCTAATTTGCTTCCTTGTTTTATCTTCTTAATCCCATACTTCTCTCATTCAATCCCACAACTTGACCTTATACTTATATCATTTACCCTATCAAGTTAGCTTGAATACACTTTCAAATATTTAATATTCATCCTTTAAGTCAGCTAGACTTAACAAATAAATTCATCAAACTAAATATGCTAACTCAAGAAAATCCTTCGCTGGCTGACCTAGCTTGGTCAACACTAACTCAAAAAAGACTTTCTTTATACTTCCTTTGTTAACCACATCGACTTAGTTAACACTGCATCTTGAACTGAATTCCCTTTGTTAACCAAGTGAGCTCAATTAGCATTGGTTCCTTGCCAACTTCTCTTTGGCACCTGAGTGAGCTCAACAAACATTGTCTTCTTGCAAAATTCCTTTAGTGCCTAAGTGAACTTGACAGACACTAACTTTGAACTTGATTATCTTTGAAATGCTTGATAAACATTGAAAGTTGTCTTCATTGCCTGAGTGAGCTTGATAGACACTGACTAGTAAAGACTTGACATTTTGTGTAACATCAAAGACAAGATATAATTGAACAATTATTTTCAACATTAGGACCCCTAGGGATATATGTTGTTGTGAAATGCATTGAAAGGGGCCATAGGTTATCCTATGATCCCTTTCAACCCATTTGAACAAATGAAATATGCCCCTAAGGTTCCTAGGATCCCTAAGGACATATGTTGTCATAAAATGCGTCGAAAGGGGTCATAGGTTATCCTATAGCCTCTTTCGATCGATTCAAACAAATGAAATAGGTCCCTAAGACCCCTAGGGACAAATGTTGTTGAAATGCATCAAAAGGGGTCATAGTTTATCTTATAACCCCTTCAACCCATTCAAACAAATGAAATAAGTCCCTAGGGGTCTTAGGACACCTAAGGACATATCTTGACATGAAATGCATCGAAAGGAGTCATAGGTCATCTTATGAACCCTTTCAACCCATTCAAACAAATTAAATAGGTCCCTATGGGTTCGAAGATCCCTAGGTACACATGTCATGATGCAATCGGTTGAATGGGGTCGTGGGCTAGCCCATGAACCCATTTGACCCATTGCATTGATTACCCTAGCCTATGACCCCATTACTATATTATATAACAATAATATATGACTATATATTAAATATAATAATAATATATTACTAGATTATATAATAATAATAATCATATATATTACTATATTATATTTAATAATAATCATATTTTACTATATTATATTTAAAAATAATAATATTACTAATATATTAATATACTAATATATAATAATATTATAATAATATACAATAGTTTTTGATTTCCACACTTGCCCAATTGATTTCCCTCCAAAATTTGGGTGATCATTTTGTGTACTCGATATCATATTGGGTATTTGATCTTGAATTGGATACCCAATATAGGATCAGCTACCCAAGTTGTTTTACTGGAACACTTTTCCCAAAATATTCTCTATCATTGTAGACCTGATAATCACATTTATTTGGGGCCATTTTCATAGGTTTGGAGAAAAAATATGGTTTGGGGCCCATTCAACCAAAAAGGTTGCTATGAGATTCGATTAGGTGTCCAGTATTGTTGTCTGAATGGGAAGCAACAGTCATCAAAAGGCTAAATGTAAAAGGAAGGTATCGTATGAAGACATTACAACACATAGGGAAAGGGACGAGGAAAATCACCGAAGGAAGAGACAAGGTATGTTAAATGTGAATTAAGTTAACAATGTATTAATTGAAGGTGAAATCATAGAGTCATAAAATGAATATGTTCAGTTGGGGAATGAAAATGTACCAATTGATAATGATAATGTCAGAATTAAAAAATTGGAGAATGAAAATTTACTAGTTCATAATGTAAATGCCATGATTGACCATGTCGAAAATGAAAATGCATAGGAATGTTACATATCTCATAATTATAATCGACATGAAGGTCCTAGAACACAAAAATGGATATTTAAAATTAATGAAACGATTATCACTAATTTGGAAGGGAAAAAATCACAAAGAACCATTTGGTTATGGGCTTCAAGACTATATAAGATGTTTTTTGGCAACAAGATAGTGGTGGAGCAATGTCAACTTTTTATGCACTTATTAAAGATGCAAAATATGTGACCTATGCTTTCCAAATTGAAGATCATGCTAATAAGAAAATGGAAAGAAATGCCATTATTGTGAAGAATCTTTTTAGTGCTCTCAATGGCATTGGGAAAAATAAGAGGGAGAAGGATAAGAGAGTTGCTCAAAAGGTTATTACAACCTCTTTGATAAGTCATCATTTGAGAAAGGGTAGATATATGAGACAAACTTGTATTGACTTGAACCTAAATCATACTACTTTGAGAAGAGCACCTAATAAACGAGAGAGAATTGATGATCCTCTTCAAAATGATACATGGAATCTTGGTGGGAGACTTCCATGCTTTGATAAGAAGCTAACTGATGATGTGAAGCAAGATATTACATAGTTTTGGCACTCTAGCTCAAGAGTATCACCTAATGCTAAAGATTTGTTGAAGTTGAGAATTGGCATTAGAAACCACACACCACATCCTATACATTATTTGGAGGTAAGTCAAACTATGTTGTTTAAAGAATTTAGAGATATTCATCCAAGATTTCATATATCATAAAGGGCTTTTGAATCTTTGAAGCCATTTTATTGTGTGCCACTTAAAATTTGAAATACATAATGTTGCAAATATCATGTGGAGTTTTCTATACACCATGAACTATTATGCTCCATCCGTTATACTTTGTATAGTAAAGAAATGTTTGAGAATTGTGGTGCTAGCAGGCTTCCAAAATAATCAAGAGACTTGCTAGATCAATTTTTATGTCTGAGAGTTTATGGTTGTTTATTTTATTGAAATGCTTTCTTAAATGAGAAGTGTTCAACATGCAGTGGCTTATCCAAGTTTGATACATGTTTCCATGAGAGGTGTGAACAAGTCTTGGAAATATAAGAGGAGTAACTAAGACAAATTAGTTACCACAAAAATAAATCCCAAATCCCTTAGATGTCAATACAAATCAAAACCAAACTCTATTGAAATTGAAAACATTATTGTAACTCAATTAGCACTGGATCACTCGGCATATACTAAGAATTATTGTAACTTGGTAAGCATTGAAATATTACTTCTTTAGATGTTTAATGTTATTAACCATAATTAACTTAGTTGTAGAATAGAAAGCCAATATGAACACATAGGAAGTGCAATGAGGGAAAGAGAATTGGAGAATGGGAAATTTGAATTTTGCATCAGGCGATTCTATCTAGGATAGAGTAGATAAGAATTCTAGGGCCTACTAGGAGGAGGAAGATCAGGGAAATATTGTTCCCTCAAGGAATGAGGGCCCATGGTAATCAAGGCAGGCCCTAGGGAAGGAGGATTTGAAATCTGATCAGACAATGCTAGTCCCACAAAATGCTCAGAAGGTCCCTAACTTGGGTTTGTGGGGTAGATGGTCTTCTCTCTTTGGGATAAAACCTATAGGTAAGTTTTCCTTCCCAGAGATAAAATACATCTTAGATAAAGAAAGGGTATGTTCACTATTGAAATCCCTAATGAACTGGTAGATCATAACATTACTTCTATGGCATCCTCTTTGGTTGGGAAGTTCATTGGCCCCCGGCCAAATATAGACATTGTGAGGACCCATGTGAGAAAAAAATGGGACCTAAAAGGGCTGTGGAGATAACGGCTATGTCAAAGGGTTTCCTCTCCTTTGAGTTCTCATGTATGCAGGATCTCATGAGGATTATGCATATTGGATCTTGGTCCTTTGGACGTTTGACTCTAGCCTTGCAGAAATGGACTTCAAAGTTGGATCTCAATGATTCTTTCTTTGTTTAGGCACTTGTATGGGTCTTGTTTTTATTTTTGCAACATAATGGTTGGGAAGAGGCATCATAGAGAGCCAAGAGGGTGAAGTTGAGAAGTGAAGAGGCATTCAAATTTGTTGGAGAAGCTAAGGGAAGGTGACATCTTGTCCTTCATTGAAAAACTTCATGGCTAGGATCCAAAGATAACTTACCTTATGGTGAAGTCATAGAGAGATGGAAAGGTGAAGATTGATGGGATTGACTTCTAGGTTAATGAAGGGGTTATCACTGAGGTCATTAACTCCCCCAATTAGGGCATAAAATTCCATAGGGATAAGAAAATATCCTTGAATTCAGTGAAAGACTTTGCTAAGGACACGAAGGAGATGAAGGATCTAGTGAAGACTGGTGCCTACTATGAGCCCCCATCTATTAAGAAACTATGGAGGTTTGTCCTAAGGGAAATTATATCCTACATTACACTCAACACTAGGTTTGACAAGATTTGTACCCACCACTTCATTATCCTAAACCATTTCAAGTATGGGACAAAAATTTTCATCCCCTTCTACTTGTTTTTCTCTACAAATAAGAGTATTATAGATTATAAGAAGAAAGTGTATGCTAATCTAGCCTTCCATGAGGGGTTTTTATTACTCATATATCAGCATTTTAAAGCTCAAACTCACGGAAGGGCTATTGCCTAGAAGGAAGATTCTTCTGAGGAGATGGAGAGCTCCGACCTCCCATTAGATATAGAGGATAGTGTTGGTTTGCACTCGAAAGATGAAGAGGAGGTGGTTGAAATCATGAAGGATATGGGTAGGAAGAAGAAAAAGAAGCAAGGGAAAGGAATGGAGAGAAGGATAAAGCAAGAGGAAAAATCAGAGGAGGATTATAATGATGAGGAAGAGGGGATGGACTTGGAAAAGGAGGGAAATGTGAGAGATGAGGGAACCAGTAAGGCTCAGGTAAGCAGGAAGGAGGACAACTCAATCAAAAGGAAAAGAGGAGGTGAGAAGGATGCTGAGAAGGCTCTCGATAAGGGTAAGGAGAGCATTATTGAAGCTCAAGAAGAGAAAAAAGAGGAAAATGGTTTTGCTAATACCACTATTACTCTTGATGCAAAGAAAAGGAAAATTGCTTGGAAGAACTTTCATGCCAACATTGTGAAAATGGATCTAGTTAGACAACATATCCACCCGGAGGTTCTAGAGGGAAGAGATGGCAAAATATAGTTGGAAGAGCTCATTGACCCAGCTTTGGTGATGCTTAGTGATAATGCATGGGAAATGGGGATGAACCTCCTTAACAATGCCCACAATAGTTTGGTGGATAATTTTTGGTCCATTAAATGGATCTTCCATGAAATTGAAGAGATTAAGTTTAGGATGCAAGGGTAGGAAAGGCCGAAAGGGGGGATGAGAATGTCATAATCGGCAAGCTGGATGCAAGGGTTTCTGAGATTGAAAAAATAGTGGAAAAGATGGAGGGCTCTCTCCATAGCTCATCTAACTAGAGCCTTAACATAATAAAAGGTCTTAATAATAACATCATTTAGCTATATGTGATGATGGAGAAAAGCAAAAAGGGGAAGGAGGAAAAGGACAAAGAGGAAACCAAGGTGATTGATGAGGATGTTTCTTTGCAAGGAGAGAACCCGAGCAAAAGAAGGAGAGTGGAAAAGCGAAAGAGGGAAGAGGAGGTCTCCTTGGATGATAACCATTCAAAAACTAATAAGGCTGAGGCCATGGAAGAGCTGGAGCTTAAGAAACCAAATTTGGCTGAAGAATTAGTGCCCTGATCATTGGTCCTAGTTTTTTGTCTATTCCCTGGCTTTTGGCCTTGTGTTTTTTGTTTTCGCTTGATGACCAGGTTTGGCCTATTTTTTTTCTTTTGTTGCTTGGTTGCTAGACCTAAAATTTTAGTAGTTTTTAATTGTTACTTGGTGGGTTTTAGGAATCCCTATAAAAAACCTATTTTACTTAATAAAAAATATGAACACATATGACACCAGGATTTAACGTGGAAACCCAATTAGGGAAAAACCACTAGTTGTAGCTAGTTGCTATTTTTCACTCTTCTGAAGTGAGCCTTGTTAGGATCCAACCCTATTAAAGGTTACAAAACAAACTATTAGGTGTGACCCTATTAAAGGATTTAATCATACTATTAGGAGTGACCTTGTTAGAGGTCTTTAGACACTTCAATCTAGAAATGCCATCTTGTTAGAGGATATTGCAAATAGCTGTTAAGCTAACTTTGTTAAGAGATTTGATAAAATAATACAATTATTAGAGAGTAACAATGATATGACCCAATTTTTTATTTCAAATTTCTGTTCTAGCTTGAATACTTGATCCTCCTTGATCAGCTAAAACTTTTCAGCTCAGTCAACTTAGGATACTCTGCTATCCTTCCAATTCGCTTCCTTGGTTTATCTTTTCAATCCCATGCTTCTCATTTTTAATCTCACAACTTGACCTTATACTTATATCTTTTTCCTTGTTTAGTAATCTTGAATAAACTTAAAAATATTCAATATTCATTCCTTAAGTCAGCTAGACTTAATAAATAAATTCATCAAACTAAATATGTTGATTCAAGAAAATCCTTTGTTAGTCGACCCAACTCGGTCAATACTAACTCAGAAATTTGTTCAAACTTTCTTTGTTAATTGCGTGAACTCAATTAACATTATATCCTGAACTGAATTCCTTTGGTAACCAAGTGAGCTCAGTTAACACTAGTTCCATGCCAACTTCTTTTTGGTGCCCGAGTGAACTTGGTAGACACTGTCTTCTAGCAAACTTTTTTTGGTGCCAAAATGAACTCGACACATACCTTCTCTGAACTTGGTTTACTTTGGAATGCTCAATAGACACTAGAAAATACCTTCATCACCCGAGTGATCTTAGTAGACACTGATTGGTAAAGACTTGAAATTTTGTGTAACATAAAAGACAATGTACAATTGAACAATTGTTTTCAACAATCTCCCTCTTTGCCATTCATGGAAACACAACATGTCATAATAAAATGAAATTATAGAGAAAAATAAAAAGTAATAATAATATTCTTGGTTTCATTCTGACTCTCATCCATGAGAACTCCCTCTATTAGTGTGAACTCTCTTTGACATTAAGCTCTCCCTCTGGAATGATTTTTCTGATTAATCTAATTACAGTGACTGCAATATCAAACTCTCTCTCTTTGATATTAACTCAAGTTCGTTCTCCCTCTTTATCTCTCCCTTTACTAGACTTAAAATTTCTCTGATGTATGAAAAAATCTCCCTCTTTGACATCCTATGCCAAAGATAACATTCAGTGAACTTCCATGTACTTGATGTACTGATTCATATGTAATCTGCCCTTTACATTACTACATTAACTTGACTGATCTTTAACATGCTTGGTTGATGCATCACTAAAATATGATTAGTGAGCTTCAAATATGGGAACAACCCCTAGCTTACCTCTTAGATACAAAAATGCATCCTTAGGTAATGGCTAGGTGAATATGTTTGCAATCTATTCTTTGTTATTCACATATTCCAATCTTAACTCCTTATCTTGCATCAATTCTATTAAGAATTGATACTTAATTAAAAATTTCTTGGTTTTGGTATGCATCACAGGATTCTTGGAAATGTTAATTTCATTGGTCTTATCATAGAAAACAACAACTAGATCCTTGAACTCTTACTTCATTCCTGTCAACAGTTGTTTGAACCAAACAATGTTTGAACAATTGACTGCTGCAACAACATATTCTGCTTCTATTTTTGACTAAGAGATAGATTTTCTTCTTTCTTTTCCAAGATACTAGCCTCTTTCCAAGAAAAAATGCTCCACCACTAGTGCTCTTCTATAATCAATGTTTCCTTCCCAATCAACATTAGCAAATGCTTTCAATTCAAAGTTGCCTATTTTCTTATAACACAATCCACAATCTTCAATACCCTTTAGATACCTCATGATTTTTTGATTGCCATCATATAATTTTCTTTTGGATTAGCAGAGAATCTTGCCACCATTCCAGTTGCTAATGCTATATCAGGTCTTGTATGCACCACAAATTGAAGTTTTCCAATCATTGATTTGTATATAGTCTAATCTACTTCTTTTGAATCATCATCTTTGGAAAGCTTATGTCCAGTAGACATAGGTGTTCCAATTGATCTAGAATTCTCCATTTCAAACTTCTTTACTATCTTCTTTATGTATTTTGATTGAGTAATATAGATACCATCCTTCTTCTATTGAATCTCTATGCCAACAAAGAATTTGATTTCTCCAAACATTGACATCTCAAATTCCTTGCTCATTTCCTTAGAAAATGATTTATAAAAATTATCATTTCCAATAAATAATGTATTATCCACAAAGATTCTTGCCAACACAATCTTCTTATCTGGTCCTTCTTTGATGTATAGGCTGTTGTTATAATTAGCTCTTTGAAAACCAATCTTTATGAGATACTTGTGTAATCTCTCATACTAGGCTCTAGGGGATTGTTTGAGACCATACAAAGCTTTGTGTAGTCTGCAAATCATGTCCCTTTGCTAGGATCAATGAAACCTTTAGGTTGCTCAATTTAAACTTTCTCTTCTAAGATTCCATTCAGGAATGTTGATTTCACATCCATCTAATACACTTTGAATCCTTTGTGTGCTGCATATGCAAGGAGTGTTATAACACCTTCAAGTCTAGCAACAAGAGTAAACATTTCTCCACAGTCAATGCCTTTCTCTTAAGCATAACCCTTGCAAACTAGCCTTGCCTTGTCTCTTGAAATTTCTCTATTCTCATTAAACTTATTTCTGAATACCCATTTTGTGCCAATTACATTCTTATCCTCAGGTCTAGGAACAAGAGTCCAAGTCTTATTCCTTTCAATTTGATCAATTTCTTCATTTGCTTCAATCCAACTTTCAGTCTCTTATGCATCTTTTACAGATTTAGGTTCAAATTTAGTAAGCAAATATCTACCTTTTAACTTGTTTCTTCTCATTGTACAACCTGATTGATTTGTATGATTTTCTTGGGTGCATGATGCCTTCTAACATATCTAGCAAGTCTAGTCTCCTTTCTAAAATCACTAGGTTCACTATGATCTTCTATTTCATGCTTGGGTCCCACTATCTGTGACTCAGGTCCATCAAACTGTGACTCAGTTTCCTCTTGTTGAAACTCAGGTCCTTCTAATGACTTAGGTTGAACTGGAGATTTTGGGGACTTGGGTGGTGAAGGATGTTGATTGCTACTTGCTTGAACATTGGGAACAATATTAGGCTCATAGTAAATAATTTTTTTGTAGTCTTTAGGTTCTTTACTGCTTTGTTCCTTACTGTTTTTCTCTTATTGGAATATCCCATAAATATTCCTTCATCACTCTTCACATCAAATTTTCCTTTTGTAGAGTCCTTCAAAATATAACATTTACTACCAAATACTTTGAAGTAACACATATTAGGTTTATAGCCATACCATAATCAAAAGGTGTTTGATTAGAGTTTTTCATCAGCTAAACTTGATTTAAGTTATGAACTATAGTGCTGATTGCTTTCTTTTATTATTCAATAGCAACATTATTTTCTATCATAAGTGTCTTTACACAATCCATGATTGACCTATTCCTTCTTTTAGTAATGTCATTCTATTGACATGTACCAGGTGTAGACACTTGTCTTTTGATTCCTCTCTCATTGTAGAATTCATTGAATTCATTAGAAATGAATTCTCTTCCTCTATCTAATCTTAAACATTTCAGTTTCTTTCCTATTTTCTTCTCAACTCTTGCGAAATACCATTTGAACTGTTGAAAAGCTTCTGATCTATCCTTCAAATACATAACAATCATCATTCTAGAATAACCATCAAAAAATAAAATAAAGTACTTATCTCCTATATAGCTTCATGTTCCAATACGTCCACAAACGTCTGTATGGACTAGCTCCAACACTTCTTCAGAATGATAAGATTTGCTTTTAAAACTTGTGTTGCCCATCTTACCAATTTGACAATTCTTCTACATGTCCATGTCAGGTTTATTCAGGCTTTGAATGCCTCTAACCTTTTATTCTTGCTTATGTTTATTAGGTTATCAAAATTTACATTACATAACCTCTTATGCCATAACCAGATTTCTTCGACTTGAGCAATGAAACATGAACTTCCATTAAGATCTAGGTAGAATTGATTTCCTTTTGTTTGCCTGCCAGTCCCAACCAGATTTCCTTTTCCATCCAGCAGATTGGCCTTTTCGTTCATGAATTCTACCTTGAATCTAATGTTATTTAACTGAGCTACACTAAGTAGATTATGCTTCAATCCTTCAACCCAATAAGCATTATCACATCTAAGTATTGGTTAGTGTAATACAATCTTTACCTTTCACATAACATGGTTCATCATTGCCAAATGTTACACTTCTGCCATCATAGTGTACCAAGTTCTCAAATTTAGATTGGTCACCAGTCATATGGTGAGAACAACCACTATCAATAATTCATGTATCATTCTTACTGATATGTGAGATAAGTGCCATTTTATCATTCTCATCATTTGATTCATCCTTACTAGCAATATAGACCATTTCATCTTCTTCTTCACTACTTTCAGAATCTTTAGCAATGTAACCAGATTTCTTACTTTTTTCCTTGTAGTCCTTCTAGCTTTTGAAGTCCTTCTTTCCCTTGTACTTATCATTCTTCTTTTCTTCTTTTCCTTCTCTATTTGGACACCTTGTAGCAATGTGACCAACCTCTTCACAAGAAAAGAAGATCAAAGGAATTTTGCCTTTGTACTTCCCTTTGCCCTTGAGAAATCTTCTTGCAAGTAATGTTTTAATGACTTCAAGATCTTCATCAAAGAAATCTTCATCCTTACTGTCAAATTGACTTTCAGATTTTGTAGCTTTCTTCTTAAGTGATATCTTTACTTGAAATGCAGACTCAAGGTTGCTAGTGTTAGGAACATAATTATCATAGTTATCTAACTCAAATGCTATCAATCTTCCCACTACTTTATCCAATGTTATATCATTCTTGAGATTGCATCTCATCTCTTGAATTGCTGGCATTCTAATTGCATATATAGGAAGAAGTGTTCTAGGAACCTCACTTACCACTGTCACATCTTAAATCTTTCCTCCTGAAGCTCTTATTGCACATACAATGGCCTTTATTCCTTTACTATATTTTGCAATATTCTCATCTTCTCTCATCTTCATTTAATCAAATTAACCTTTGATATTTTCTGACTTGACTCTTCTTACATTATCATCTCCTCCATAAATGCCATTCATCTTGATCCACATCTCATGAGTAGTACCATAGTCTTTGACTTCATCAAATTTAACATAGCTAAGAGTTGAAGCAATATCAATCATCATATTATTATGATTCTTCTTTTCTGTAATTTCTTCAATAGTCATAGTTCCAATAGGTGCTACATACTTGGCATCTAGGTACTTTAGTCCTGAGTCTCCAATGGTTTCCAATTGCAATCTCATGATTTTTTGCCATGCATTGTAGTTATCTCTATTCAGCTTGGGGATCTTCCTTCTGTAAGACATCCTGATATTTAGCTTAGGTCCGTGGAACTTTCTATGCAAGCACCAAAGTTTTGATACCAATTGTTGGAAATATAAGAGTAACAAAGAGGGGAGGGGTGAATTAGTTAACACAAAAATAAATCCCATATCCCTTAGATGTCAATACAAATCAAAACCAAACTCTGCTAAAATTGAAAATACTACTGTAACTTGGTTAGCATTGGATCACTTTACAAACATTAAGAATTACTATAACTCGATAAGCACTAAAATACTTTAGATGTTTAATGTTATTAACCACAATTAACTTAGTTGTAGAATAGAAAGCAAGTAACATGAATACTTAATTACACCAAGATTTAACATGGAAACTCAATTTGGGAAAGACCACCAATTGCAACTAGTTACTATTTTTCACTCTTTAAAAGTGAGCCTTGTTAGGAGCCAACCCTGTTAAAGGTTACAAAATACACTATTAGGTGTGACCCTGTTAGAGGATCTAGTCACCCAGTTAGGAGTGGCCTTGTTAGAGGTCTTTAGATACTTCAATCTTGAAATTCCACCTTGTTAAAGGATTTGGCAAATAGCTATCAAGCTAACTTTGTTAAGAGATTTGATACACTGCTACAATTATTAGAGAGTAACAATGATATGACCTAATTGTTGATGCAACTTTATTGATGATTTTAGATCTCTATTTTGATTTGAATACTTGACCCTCCTTGATCAGGTAAAATTTTGCAGTTTGGTCAACTTAGGATACTTTGCTATCATTCCAATTCTTTTCCTTGGTTTATTTTTTCAATCCCATGCTTCTCATTTCAATCCCACAACTTGACCTTATACTTATATCTTTTGCCTTGTCAAGTCAACTTGAATACACTTACAAATATTCAATATTCATCCCTTAAGTTGGCTAGACACAAATAAATTCATCAAACTAAATATGTTGTTTCAAGAAAATCCTTTGTTAGCTGACCCAACTTGGTCAACAGTAACTTAGAAAAGACTTTCTTTAGACTTCCTTTGTTAACCGCATGAACTTGATTAACACTGCATCCTAAACTAAATTCCTTTGGTAACCAAGTGAGCTTGATTAACACTATTTCCATGCCAACTTCTCTTTGGTGCTTGAGTGAACTCAAAAAATACTGTCTTCCTAAAAACTTTCTTTGGTGCCTGAGTGAACTTGAAAAATACTGACTCTGAACTTGATTATCTTTGGAATTCTTAGCAAACATTGAAAATTGTTTTCATTGCTTGAGTGAGCTCAATAGACACTGATAGGTAAAGAATTGATATTTTGTGTAACATTAAAGACAATATACAATTGAACAATTGTTTTGAACAACAATATCTTGGGAGGACAATAGTAAAAAATATGGTATATAAAATAGTGAAATGCATATTGGAGAGTGCAAGTGAGGGCTCTAGATGTGAATTGGTTGCAAAAGAAATCAATGTAGCTAGTTTTATTTAAGATTTCAAGACAAATATTTTCTACAAGTATGCAAGGCATAGTCATATGTCTTAGTAGTTGGATCAGCAATTTAGAATGTGTAAGGAGACTTTTCCCATTGGCACTATTATATGATTTGTTGAATTTGTAGAGAACTACACATTGTAGCCCAAAATGAGACACAACCTTGGTATTAAAACTTCATTCATATTTCTTTTTTTGTCCACATAACATATAGACATGCCCCTAATAGTGTGGAAGATAATTAGAAGATTATTAGAAAGTATCATTTTTAAATGAGTGATGATAGATCTCACTCTTACGATTTTGTGCAACATTATTTCAAGAATTATTTTGATTTCTTATAGGGGCATGACATTTCTATGGATAGACATATCATTTGGTCATATAATTACACATGCTAATTCAAGAATGCTCTAATATTTTATTGGTTGTGTAGGATGCATGTAGAGATGTGGGTGCCTCATAGTTGGATTTTTTTGAGTTCATCCATAGGAAAAGGGAACATGATGGAGTAGGGGCATGTGTGAAGGGAGCTTTGATTAAGGAGTAATTGAAGATTTCAAGAGTACAACTTCTTGATGCTCATACATTGTCGATTGGTGTGGTTCAACATTATCATAGGGGGATCTTGATTCAATAGTATGCAGGTTCTTTTGGTTGGTTGAGGAAGGGTTCATATGTGATAGATTAGATTGTGCTACTATTAGAGACTCATAAAAAAATGCATTCATTTTGGAGCTTTGATTCTAGTACATGGATCATTTGGACACGACATATAGCTTGCTTTTGTCCTAGTTGTTTTCAGTGTGATTGGGATCATTGTGAGTCAAGTGAGTGGGTGGAAACATGGGCTCCACATTATCTTACTCTATTTTCTATCATGCCCTCTAGATAAATGATGACATAGAAAGTTTTAGTTGAGAATAACTATCTATCAAATCTTCTTCAGCTAGGACATGTCTTTGCATTGGTTATACCACTGGGGAATGATAAGAATCAAAGTGCTAATTAGCACATTGTGTAAGAGGTAAACAAAATCTTGTATAACTAATCATATATGATGATGGATTCACATATCCTACTAGTTTAGTTGTTGTTTTTGGAACATGGCTGCGAACATACATGCTTAGAAGAAATGAAATTCCTGCATTCAAAGACTATCAAAAGCACAAAACAATTCTCATATATTCACATCTTATTATAGCAAAAAATGTGAAGTTTTTGAATTACTATTAATAATTTTGATCATGAATCCCTATTGGAGACCCTAAAATAGAGTAAGGGCCCTACAGGAACACTCGAATGGGTATATTTACTTCTTATGTTCTTTTGTTCATAATGATTAAGTGAAGTGATGATTATCTTGTTCAATATGATTATTTACTAATATTTTTTATGATATTGGAATGTAGGTACATCATGAAGAGTAGTCATGCATGAAGATAAAAACTAAATAAGGAGTAGAATGAAGAAAAAATTGTTCTATTTTTTACAGTACAATTTTTAACAGTACGATTTTGGTAGTTGTGTATTGATGTAATAATGATGAAACACTTGAGATATTTTAAATGTAAACTTGTTGATTTAATGTAAGAAACAAAGATGTTTTTACTTAATGTAATTTATGTGGAGGGAGCTAAAAGATAATGTTTTTATTTTTTACTTAATACTACCACCAAACTTGCACTGTGCCCAATGCCAAAAACTTGAGGGAGCTAAAAACTATTATTTTTACTTAATACTAACCCTAGTGACACCCTTTATCCATCTGTAAGAGCCTCCAACGTTCGTGGTCACCCCATACCGAAGAGTCTCCAAAGTGCTCTAAGTGCGTTTGGAGGTCAATCTTCTGAGGGTTGTAACTTGGAGCTTGTAGAGGCTATTGATGAAATGTTAAAACATATAAGATGGTCATGTTGAGGCTTACAATAACCTATCTAATTTATGAGAGATCACACTCCATTTGGATTTGACACATTGATCTTGTTTGATGCCAAAGCTTGCAGTGTGCCTCGGTTAATTGGTGTATCGCTGCACAACTTTGAAACTGATCTTGGCATTGAATTATCAATTCCATTAGCTTTAGATGGGTAGGTGAAACCTATTTATGGCCTTGTTCTAGCCATAGAGAGCCTCCAACTTTCGCAGCCACCCCATACCAAAGAGTCTCCAAGATGCTCTAAGTGCGTTTGGAGGTTGATCTTCTAAGGGTCGTAACCTATGCTCAGGGAGGCTATTGGTAAAATGTTGAATGCTATAAGATGATCATGCCAAGGCCTACAATAACCTATCTCATTTTGAAGAGATCACATTCCACTTGGATTTGACACAATGGTCTTGCTCGATGCCAAAGCTTGCAATGTGCCTCAGTTCATTGGTGCATCACTACACAACTTTGAAACCACTGATCTTGGCATTGAATCATTATCACCATTAGCTAGATGGGTGGGTGAACCCTAGTGATACCCTTGTTCTAGCCTTGGAGAGCCTCTAATGTTCATGACCACCCTATACCAAAGAGTCTCCAAGGTTCTCGAAGTGCATTTGGAGGTCGATCTTCCAAGGGTCATAACTTGGAGCTCGTGGGGGCTATCAATTAAACATTGAATGCTATAGAATGGTCATGCTGAGGCCTATAATAACCTATCTCATTTGTGAGAGATCACTGTAAGCACACAAAAATGGTCACCATGACTATGTTCTCCAGTTTCATAATTTATGTCAAGCTTGAATCAATATTAGCATCATCATTTCCTTTGACCAAATTAAATTATTTGAATTATTTGAATTATTTAATTAATCATATTATTTTACATAAATTTCCTTAATTAAATTGGAATTCATTTATTTAATTATTTTAAATAAATAGTTTGATCTTCTTGATTTATGTATTATTTAATTAAAAGAGTTTGCTCCCTTTTAATAAAACCACCCCTCGCTTAATTTTATGTGCAAAAGTTATTATTTTAAAAGAAATAATTAAATAACTCACACACTTTATTTTATAAGAAAAGGGATTATTTTACATTTAGTTGAAATAAAAACACCCCTCATCTTATAATTTTTATGGAGTGTAACACTCCACATCTCTTAATTAAGTGTTAATTGCACATTCTCTTATGTGGTTCATATCATTTCATTTAATTTTCATTTTCCCTCCAATTTGGGAATGCCTCTTTGGATTGATATACAAAGAAGATCTCTTTCTTCATTTTGACATCATGATTTCTGATGCTATGATTGTTATAGACATTTTTAAAGCTTTCTTGGAGACTTGGAGATATCTTGCATGTTCATGATCATTTTGAATCTTCCATTCATTGAATGTACTTGCAAAGACCAAGACCAATGTTCATACGAGAGCCACCACTTCCAACCTTTGAAGGTCTTTACACATTGATGATAGGAAGCTATGAGTTGATTCTTGCGATCTTGCATTTTCATGGTGTTATTTTGAAGGATTTCGAGTGTAAGGATTCATAGAAGTGTGTTTGCTTTCTGTCCACATTTTTACACACATTTTTTGGCACCCAACATGGGGCAACCCACCTTTACATGTTGGTTTTGGATCTTTTTGGAGCTAACCCCTTGTGTAGATTTGCTCGGAGAAGAAAACCCTAGATTTTTAAATATTTGATCATATCTCCCGAATGACTTGGATTTTTGGTTTGAATTTTGTTTTGCATGTTGGCGACATATCAGAGAAGCTTTAGTAAAAACTTAAGAATTTTTAGAGGTATTTTGAAATTTTTATAATTTATTCTTTATTTTTTGTAAAAAAATAATTTTCAGCTCAAATCAACATATTTTTTTGAAATTTTTACATTCTTGGAAAGGTATTGAAATTGTATAGGGGGTCCATTCTTTGTGTTTTAAATTTGGATGCAATATCATAGCCCATTTCATTGATTTATGAAAACTAGTCTATTTTGGGAAAATGGATCCCTAGGGCACACATGAAAAGATCTTTTTAAATTTTTTTTTTTTGGAAAGCTCTCTATTTTTAACATGGGTCTCTTTTTTGAATTTAGGGTTTTGGACCTGAATTTATGTCATATAGGTCCAATCTTGTTGACTAGGTCAAAAATCAAAATTAAAAAAATGGGCATTTAATGATTAGCTTGCACTTATTTTTCATAGAGTTCAATGCATGATATGAGTTGTCATTTGGATTATTTTTTGGATATTATTTTTCCTAAAAATTTATTTTCATATCTAACCCTAGGTTTTGCATAAGTTGAATATACATTGCATATCTTGTTTGCTTGTTTGCCTATCTTGCTTGTTGGAGAGTTCATGGCTTGCTTAAGTGAAAAGCTCAACAAAGATAAAAATAAGGTAAAATATACTAACCAAATTGCATGGATCACTAGTTATTTTTAAAAAATCTCTATAACATTTGGTTTCCTTTCATTAAAATGAACCTCTCATGTGATTGACTTGAGTGTTACATTCTTTCATAATTCACATTTCAGTTTGGGCTTTAAGAATGAACCTAGATTTGATTTCTCACACATATGTTTTACATAGTAATTAGGCCCTATGAACACTATTTGTGGCATTCTTGAGAGAGTGGGCTTCATTCAGTTTCCTTATGCGTGAAGCTCTTCTCGACGATAGATCCCCTTGCAGGTAGGGAAGGATTTGATATAATCTCATTGTCCCATTTGGTTTAGTGAGGTGATTTAAAATTAGCATGCTAATTAATGTGCTTGTTATGTTTAGGTGAGGTGAAGAGGCTAGAGGAGTATGTTTTGTTCCCTTTTGGGCACATCAAAAACTTGAAACCCTTGAATTTGAGCCAAGTTCCCATGTGGTTCATATTGTAAGTCTTCCTTGTTAGAGAGGGTTAATTGTAGTGGACACTCCCTTTATTGGGTAAACTCCATGGATGAAACCTCAAGCAGTATTAGCCACTTTTGCTATGGAGCAACAACTGCTATATAAATTTCCTTGTGGAAGAAATCTCTACGGGTGTGGTGCATCAGGATTGGATTACACCCACTTGAGATTATAAGAGATGTAAAGTTGACCATTAATAAGAACCATAGTGCTGCCAAATTTTCTTTTCTAGGAATATGCATGTGTTATTGGAAAACATTTTGAGAAAATACACAGAGTGGTTCTAGGGATTAGATTCATACTAAGACACTATTCTTGTTCACGAGCAAGGTTGCTTTGTACCTTGCCCATTGCTTGTAGATGTTTGTTTGAAATCTCTGATTATTATTCTATGTGCCTGATTATTATTTATAAATATGAAATTGATCTTGGTTAAAATGAACAATCAAAACTAAGTTCCCCAAATCCAACTTTCCAGTTTATTATCTAACTGCCACCTTGTTTATTGTGAACCTATTTCCTAGTCAGTATTCATCATTTGGAGAGTTCAATTCATTA
The DNA here is from genome assembly GCA_028749045.1 of Cupressus sempervirens. Taxonomy (NCBI): domain Eukaryota; kingdom Viridiplantae; phylum Streptophyta; class Pinopsida; order Cupressales; family Cupressaceae; genus Cupressus; species Cupressus sempervirens. The sequence continues at coordinate 241,415,698 of CM053788.1, read as the reverse complement.
ATACAACTCTAGGGTAACCTTTTTTTTGTCATTCTTGAGTTGATTTGACAATTGTGGACCTAATCTTGAGCATCCAAACTTGTTATCACTTTGGATCCTTACATCATAGCTATCTATCAGTTAGTAAATCTTGTCTTATCTTGTTGCCAACATCAAAACTTGCAAAGTTAGAGATTTCTCTAGCGCATAATGTTTTATTTTGGATTCTTTGATCTAATCCTTAGATTGTGGGTATTCACTCATCTAAATTTATCTATTTGTCTCATATTATTACAATTTTATTACTGAACATTACAACTCTTGGATAATTCCACATTTGTAAGACTAATAGTGACATATTGTGTTAATCAATCATGAGATCTCTATTGGTTGATTGAGTTAATGAGAGTGATAGACTGTTACATTATTACACCTTATTAATTGGACAAGTGATTACTTTACTACCCAGGAGTGATACCAACGCTTCTTGGAGTCTTCTTAGTTACTAGTGTTTTCCCTCCCACGCCAGTTACAACTAGGCTTCAAGTGAGTCACAGTAAACAACCTCAAATTAACTTTGATCAATTACCCTTAGTGCCAACTCATCAAAAATATAAAGAAAAAGAACCTATCTTTGATCAATCACCTAAGCAAGAATTAGAAATTGAGTTTACTCCTCCTAGTCATCTTAGTGAATTGAACATACCTAGGGCCTCTTCACTTTTTGAGCAAGATGTGATATTCATTGAAAACAAAGATAAAAGCATGGATGATATGATAAATGATAGATTTTTGAGGCAACATGGAGTTGAAACTTTGGGACCTCACAAAACTGATGAATATATCTATGGAACTACCTCATCAAATGATATTTGATAGAGATTTACATGGAGAAAATCAAAACTACTCTCCATTTCTTACTCCTCCTAGATTGTCACCTAACTTTTTTCACCCAATGGATGATAAAATCAAACAAGATGAATTAGAAAAGATAGCATCCTTGGAGAAACAAGAGAAACAAGTAGCGTAACAGATCAATGAAATTTTGGCTAAATCTTAAGAATTTCTCAACAAAACTCCAAGGAACCCTGATGTTTGGTTTAGTAAAGTGAGTAAGATGTATATGGAAGCACAAGATAGAGAAATGGATAAAAATATGGCTTAAAAAATGGTTAATGATATCCTTTCTAAGAGTGGTAATGTTTCTCCACCTCCTAGATCTGCTAGAGGTGATCAAGCGAGACATCTTCTACAAGAAAAATAATCTTACATGGATGCATTCATATAGCATTAGGCAGAAAAGCAAGCTCATGAAATAGCCTATTAGAAACTTAATGATATACTTTTGTTGGAAATATTTTAGAATAACTGTGAGGGTGGGTGAATCAGTTCTTCAAGGTCCAGATGTGCAAATAAAACTTTTCTTAACATAGTGAACCCATAAAACATTCATATTCATACATGCATCCAAATGAATATGTGAATACTTGAAACTTGCAGGTTACTATCTAATAAAATTGCAGAAATGTAAAGCATGAAACACAACACATTTATCAGCAAATTTGACACAATTATTTAATGTGGAAACCTAATTTGGGAAAAACCACTAGTAACATGCCACTCCTTTTCACTCTTTTGAAATGATGCTTTGTGAAAGGCCAACCCTATTAAAGGTTACAATACACATTGTTAAATGTGACCTCGTTAAGGGATTTCAATCATCTTATTAAAAGTGAGCATTGTTAGAGAACTTTAGGCCATTCACTTGGAATGCCACCCTATTAAAGGATTTTCCAATGACTATTAAGTCAACCTTAATCCAAAGGATTTACCCTAGACTGATATAATTGTTAACGAGTAACAGTAGAGCTTTGATTTGATACAACTTACAACTTCACTTGTAGATTACAAATCTCTATTCAGTCCTCAATTCTACTTGGATTTCATACTTTGCAACTTTGACAGCTTGTTCACCCTTTAAGCATTCATCTCCTTAAGCCTTCATGCTTGGTATGCCATTGCAGACACTTCTCTTAGGTCACTTGATGAAGAAAAACCCTTAATTCCTTCTCCTCCTTAGGTTCTCGCACATGACATAAACCTCTCTAACTCTTTTTCTTCATGACCAAACATTCCTATATAAAGGAAATTAGAATATTTTTTCATGCTCATTATCCATCATGTGAATTAGGGTTTTGGATGGATTAGGTAGGATACAATGTATTTACCCCATATCATCTTCTCTAGAAACTTCTCTTAAGATTCACTTGAATTCACCTAAAAATGGTTTACATCAAATTTTGTACCACCAGCTCATCAATCTTATCTTCCTCCTAGTTCACAAGTTCCAAGAAAACAAACTTGTCAGCTTTTATTTAGCGAATGTTTGATCTTTGTCATAATGTAGTAGCTCAACATTATTATTCTTTTGATGCTCTGTACATACTTGGAATCAACTATAAAATAACTTCACATCAATTGGATTTTACTGGTGCTCGACATCAACTAAAATTCACTTGACATCTACTATCTTGCTTGGTATCCACTAGAATTTACTTTTACTTGGCTCCAACTAACTTTCTACTCAGCTTGCACTAACTTTGTTCGACACCTACTATCCACTTGGTCAAGCTTGGTAGACAAACTTTATTTAACTTATTCTTCTAAAATTTATAAGTGTAGCCTACCATTTTGTAGCCTCGAGTAGATCATCAATACATTATATCATCACCATCTTAATTGATCCTTGTACTTCATTACATAATCATAACTCAACCTTTCCTCTAGGTTCTTTTGTTTACATCTAATTGATCAAATCCTCCTCATTGATCAACTAAGTGATAGTACTTGAATCATATAAGCAATTGTCTTACCAGCAAATAGCAAGTTTGACATCGGTGACAAAATAATGATTGAAACACATAGCCTTCTTCAACAATACTCTTTTTAAATGATCTTTTCAATTAGATATCAACAATCTCCCTCTTTGGCATTGATGGCAAACCAAACTGATCAACCAAGTCAATCAAATGATGAACATCTTGTCCAACCAAACTAACTAGGTTAAAAAAAAAAAACAATACCAAAAAGAAAACTTGTATTCCTTGTATTCCTCTTTCAACAACTTCAAATTTTTTATTAGGTTACAAAATCTCTTCCTTAAAACTCCCTCTAAATTCCTTCTTGTATCTTCCTCTTACTAGGTAGATTCGGATTTCTCCCTCTTTCTTTTTGGCTCTCTGATTTTCTCCTTCTCTGTTCTGACTTGATTCTTGATATTTTTCTCCCTCTTTGATAATCAATTAAGTTTAGGACTTTCTTCCATTTTTCTCTTGATCTTTTGACGATGTACTTTCTCCACTATTCCTCTTGTACTTGATCAATTTAATGTACTTTCTCCCTCTTTGACAACAATTCTAAAGACATATATCAAACACTTGGCATCTTTAATACATGTAGACATAAGCTTTTGCAAGTTCTTCAATTTCTCCCTCTATCACCTTGCTTGTGACTGATTTTTAGTTTTAGTTCTATGATTACTTTAGGTAGTTCCTAAAGTAAGATCCACTGCATCAATTTGTATTATATGAACATCAGCTTGTTTGATGTAGGGCACTCCCTCTATTTCCTACATAGTCTTTGATAGGGGTATCACCCCTAGTTTACCTCTTAGATACTCATGAGCATCCTTAGGTAATGGTTTTGTGAAGATATTTGCAATTTTCTCCTTTGAGTTAACATATTCCATCTTCACTTTTGTCATGAACTAACTCTCTTACATAGTTATACTTGATTGCAATGTGCTTTTTCTTTGTGTGCATCACTGGATTCTTTGATATATTGATAACACTTGTATTATCACAATAAAGTGTCACCGGTTTTGTGATTTCTTCCTTCATTCCTTTGAGTAGCTATTTGATCCATACAATGTTTGCGCAATTCATAGTAGCAACAATATATTCTACTTCAATAGTAGATTGGGAAGAACAACTTTGTTTCCTTGTAGTCCATGTAACTAGTCTTTTGCCTAAGAAGAATGCTCCTCCACTGGTGCTCTTTCTGTCATCAATGTTTCCAGCTCAATCATCATCAGTGTAAGCTCTTAGTTCAAACTTTTCATTCTTCTTGCAGTATAAACCAAATTCTTCTATTCCTTTTAGATATCTCATTATTCTCTTCACAACCATCAAGTGATTCTCTTTGGGATTAGCAAAGAATCTTGCAACTATCCCCACAACTAATGCAATATCAGGTCTACTATGTACTACATATTGCAATTTACTAATCATAGACTTGTGCAGTGTTAGATTTAGCTTAGTTGAATCATCATTTTTTGACAAATTGTGTCCTATCACCATAGGTGTACTTACTAGTTTGGAATCTTCTACTCCAAATGTCTTCAATATCTCTTTGACATATTTTGACTGAGTGATGTATATTCCATACTTCATTTGATACACTTGTAATCCCATAAAGAATTTGATCTCTCCAAACATAGACATTTCAAATTCTTGCTTCATCTAATTTGCAAAGTCCTTAGACAAAGCATCTTGTCCTCCAAATATGATATCATCAAAAAATATTTCAAATAATAGTATACTTTTGTCCTTTTCTATCTTCATGTATAGATTGCTATTATCATCAGTCCTTTCAAATCTAATCTTCACAAGATAAGTATGAAGTCTCTCATACCATGCTCTTGGTGCTTGCTTCAATCCATATAGGGCTTTATGCAGTCTACATACCATGTTCTTATTGTTTTCATCAAAAAATCCTTCTAGCTATTCTATGTAGACTTCCTCTTCTAGTATGCCATTAAAAAATATAGATATAACATCCATTTGATAAACTTTGAAACCTTTGTATGCAGTATAAGCAAGTAGAATTCTCACTCCTTCCATTCTTGCAATAGGGGAAAATGTCTCATCATAGTCAATTCCTTCTTCTTGTGCATATCCTTTGCAAACTAATCTTGCTTTGTTTCTTGTCACTTCACCATTCTCATCTAGCTTGTTTCTGAATACCCATTTGGTGCCAATCACATTCTTGTCTTATGATCTAGGAACTAGACTCCATGTTTTGTTCTTCTCTATCTGTTGAATCTCTTCTTCCATGGCCTTGTACCAATCATCATCTTCTAATGCATATTTCACTATTTTGGGCTCCTTCATGCTTAACAAACATGATTCACTTCTCACTCTATTTCTTGTCATTCGCTTTGCATCTTTGTTTCCAATGATTTGATCTATAGGATGATGTCTTTTGACATATTTAGACAATCTTGGCTAGGCTCTTGTAACTTCATTTTGTCTCTCAGCTTCAGAGTCATTGTGTACATCTCTATCAGATATCTCAACATCTCTTTCATGTATACTAATATCAGAATCAAAATGTGCATTTTCTTCAATTTGAAACTTGGCATATGAATGCAGCTCTGTTCCTAAATGCAACTCGACATTCACAGGATGTGACTTGGCAGTTATTGAGGCTTGATGTTTATTCACAACTTGATTTGTAGCATCTTCTTCAGCAAGCATTCCTTCATAGAAGTATACAAATGATTTGTATTCTTCTGGTTCTTTTATAGGTTTAGCCTCATGTACTTCTATAAATTCATCAAAATTCACATTTGCACTTTCCACAATTTTTTTAATGTTAGTATTTAAACACTTATAGGCTTTGCTTCTTGTGGAGTATCCAAGAAATATACCTTCTTCACTTTTTGCATCAAACTTTCCATTCCTAACACCTTTAAGAATATAAAACTTACTTCCAAATACCTTAAAGTATGTCACATTAGGTGGATATTCATAACCATAATTCAAAAGGTGTTGAATGAGTTCCTTTCTTGACTTGCACATGGTTCAAAGTATATACAACAGTACTTACAACTTCTCTCCAATATTTCAGAGCAACATTCTTCTCCATCATAAGTGTTCTAGCATAGTCCATTATAGATCTGTTTCTTCTTTCAATAGTACCATTTTGTGGAGGATTCCTAGGTGTAGATGCCTATCTTTTGATTCCTCTATCATTACAGAACATCTCAAACTCATTTGAAGTAAATTCTCCACCTCTATTTGATCTCAAGCAATTTAAAATTTTACCTATTTCTTTTCCAACTCTTGCCAAGTACCACTTAAACATTTGAAAAGCATTAAGATTTTGTTTTAGAAACATGATTGTCATCATCCTAGAGTAATCATCAACAAATAGCATTATGTACTTATCTCCTCTATATCCACATAAGTCAGTATGAACAATTTCTAGTATTTCCTCAGAGGAATAAACTTTATTTTAAAGCTTGACTTTGACATTTTTCCTAGTTGAAATTGTTTGCATACTAAATTATTAGGTTTCTTCAACTTAGGCAAACCTCTAACTCTTTTCATGTTACTGATACTAACCAAATTATCAAAATTAACATGACATAATCTCTTGTGCCAAAGCCATACATCATCAAATTTTACAATAAGACAAGTAGCATCCTCTATATCCAGATAGAACATATTACTTCTAGTTTGATCACCTTTTCCAATCATCTTCCCATTTGTGTCATATATCTTGGCAGTTTTATTTTCAAATTCAACCTTGTATCCCAAATTATTCAATTGTGACACGATTAACAAGTTATAATTTAATCCTTCAACATAGTAAGCATTGTCACATGAAATCTTGTTTGTGAATTAGACCCTATTCCTTTTATCAAACATGGTGCATTATTACCAAATATTACACTATTTGAATCATAACAAGTTAAGGTAATGAACTTACTTTTGTCTCCAGTCATGTGATGTGATCATCCACTATCAATGATCCATTTATCATTCTTGTTCACACAAGTCATAAGTGCAGTTGCCTCATCCTCATTAGATTTTTCCTTCATTCCAACATATACCACTTCATCATCATGTTCATTAGAGTCATGTTCATCAGCAATGTAGCATGACTTCTTGTCTTTGTCTTTGTAATCTCTGCCATCATCTTCTCTTCTATTTTTGTACTTGTTTTTTTCTCTATAGTTCTTTTTATATGTACATCTTGTAGCAATATGACCAACTTTATTGCAATTGAAACAAATGATGGGTAACTTGCCTTTACCTCTATGAAATCTTCTTGCCAGTAGTGCTTCCAATTATTCAATGTCTTCCTCATCTGTATTACTATCACTGGATGCATATTTTATCTTTCTTTTCTTCTTCTTCTACTTTACCTCCTTAAAATCCTTCAATAACAATTTAGCTTTGAAAGCTGATTCAAGACTCTTTGGTTTGTAATTGTCAAAATTAGATAGCTCAAAAGCAACGAGTCTACCTACCAGACATTTAAGGGTTAGATTATTTCCTGGTATACATCTCAACTCTTGGATTGCATAAAATCTAATAACATAAATAGGCAATAATGTCCTCAAGACTTTACTTAGCATAGTATCATCATCTATTTGACCAATAGCACCTTTTATTACACTAACAACTTCTTTTATCCTAGGAACATAATGAACAATATTCTCACCTTCTTCCATTCTTATGTCATCAAACTTACCTCTGAGGCTCTCAGATTTGGCTCTTTGAACATTTTTGTCTCCTCCATAGATTGTGGTCAGGGCATCCCACATTTTCTTTATAGTGTTACATCCTTTCATATCATCAAATTTGACATAGCTTAGGGCAGAGGCAATCTCCAACATCACCTGATTGTGTTCTTTTTTTTCTTCATATCTTCAACAGTTAGGGCTTCTACTAGATCAAGATGTTCCATTGTAATGGAAGAGTATGCATGATCTCTAAGTCCTCTGAGGTGTAGCTTCATCAAGCTTTGCCATACAAGAAAGTTATCACTATTGAGCTTGGGTACTTCTCTTTTAGACATCTTGATCTTTGTGCTTCTAGTACCTTAGTTTACTCTTAAGTAGATGGCTTTGATACCAATTGGTGAAAATCTTTTAGAATAATTGAGAGGGGGGTGAATTAGTTATTCAAGGTCTAGATGTACAAATAAAATTTTTCTTAACTTAATAAACCCATAAAACATTCATATTCATACATGCATCCAAATGAATATGTGAATACTTGAAACTTGCAAGTCATTGTCTAATCAAATTGCAAAAATGTAAAGCATGAAACACAACACGTTCATCAGAAAATTTGACACAATGATTTAACATGGAAACCCAATTTGGAAAAACCAACAACAACATGCTACTCCTTTTCACTCTTTTGAAGTGATGCCCTGTGAAAGACCAACCCTATTAAAGGTTACAATACACATTGTTAAATGTGACCTGGTTAAGGGATTTCAATCACCTTGTTAAAAGTGAGCCTTGTTAGAGGACTTTAGGCTATTCACTTGGAATGCCACCTTGTTAAAGGATTTTCAATTGGCTATTAAGTCAACCTTAATCCAAAGGATTTAACCTACACTAATACAATTGTTAGAGAGTAACAATAGAGCTTTAATTTGATACCACTTACAACTTCACTTGCAAAATATAGATCTCTATTCAATCCTCAATTCTACTTGACTTACATACTTTGCAACTCTGATAGCTTGTTCACCCTTCAAGCATTCATCTCCTTAAGCCTTCATGCTTGGTATGCCATTACAGACACTTCTCTTGGGTCACTTGATGAAGAAAAACCCTTAATTCCTTCTCCTCCTTAGGTTCTCGCACATGAGACTAACCTCTCTAATTCTTTTGCTTCATGACCAAACATTCTTTATAAAGGAAATTAGAATATTTTTTCCTGCTCATTATCCATCATATGAATTAGGGTTTTGGATGGATTAGGTAGGATACAATGTATCTACCCCATGTCTTGTCTTCTTTAGAAACTTCTCTTAAGATTCACTTGAATTCACCTAAAAACAATTTACATCAAATTTTGTGCCACTAGCTCATCAATCTTATCTTCCTTTTGGTTCACAAGTTCCAAGAAAAAAAACTTGTCAGCTTTTATTTGGTGAATCTTTGATCTTTGTCATAATGCAACAACTTGACATTATCAATCTTTTGATGCTTGACACATACTACGTCACTCGACATCAACTGTAAAATCACTCGGCATCAATTGGATTTTATTGGTGCTCGACATCAACTAAAATTCACTCAGCATCTACTATCTTGCTTGACATCCACTAGAATTTTCTTTTACTCGGCTCCAATTGACTTTCTGCTTGGCTTGCAATAATTTTATTCGGAACCTACTATCCACTCGGTCAAGTTTGGTAGACAAACTTTATTTAACTTATTCTTCTAAACTTCCTAAGTGTAGCCAACCATTTTTTAACCTTGAGTAGATCATCAATACATCACATCATCACTATCTTAACTAATCCTTGTACTTCATTACATAATCATGACTCAACCTTTCCTTTAAGTGCTTTTGTTTACATCTTGTTGATCAAATCCTCCTCATCAATCAACTAAGTGATAGTACTTGAATCATATAAGAAATTGTCTTACCAACAAATAGTAGATTTGACATCAGTGACAAAGCAATGATTGAAACACATAGTCTTCTTCAATAATATCCTTCTTAACAATACTCTTTTCAAATGATCTTTTCAATCAAATATTGACAACTTTTTCTTGGTGGTGGTAGTGGTTTTCCACCTCCTTCTCCTCCTCCAAGAGTTACTAGACATATGCTGCCTTCACAATCTCCTAAGGGAAATAAGAGACAACCATATCCTCCTCCTAGATATCAGCAAAGGAAAATGGCTCCTCCAAGGAATTCACAACAACATCCTCAATTTACTACACATGGTTTTGGTGTGGATTATGATTTATCAAAGCAAGACCCATAATTTCACAAGCACATGGATCAATGTATTCGGATTAATAAGGATAAATACTTGATGGATTTAATCAACAAAGGTGTTCAATTACCTTATAATTTTGATGTGGATAAGAATATCAAGAGACAAGATCCTTCATTTCAAGAACAAACTGAGAAAAAAATGAAGATGTTAATGGATAAACCTACACCTAAGAACCCATTTTCTCTATAGAGTGTGTCTCCTCTACCTTTTGAAAGGAGTATTCTAGAGGTTGAATTCCCTAAGAAAATAAAATTTCCACATTATGATAAGTATGATGGGAATGGAGACCCTAGTGATCATGTGAGACAGTTTAATGTTTTAGGCTTGAATTTGCACATAAAAAGATGCTTATCTTATGAGATTGTTCCCAAGGAGTTTAAAGGGCCAAGATATGGAATGGTTTAGTAAGATTACTCCCCCACTTAAGAATTTTGAGGAACTTATTCAAAAATTTATCCAAGAGTTCTCGTACAATGTTCAAAAACTAGTTTTTGTATTAGATTTATGTAACCTCAAACAAGATCAAGGAGAACCTTTTGTTGCCTTTTTACAAAGATAGAGAAAATTATGTTCTTGTGAGTGATTGGTTCCTAAATTGAGAAATGAAATTGGAAAATGGGTGTTTGAGACATTTCATAATATGGTAGAAACAACTTTCCATATTGAGAATGTTTTGAAGAATTAAGGAATTATCAAGCATAATAGAAACACAAGTAACCACAACAATGAAAATAAGAATAGGAGTACTTCTTATAAAGGGAATCAACATGTGGTTTATGATGGTGTAGTTGATGCACCTAAGTCTAATGATCAAGCAATTTACAAGTTATCAGATAGTGTTCATGCTATGAAACTTCAAGCACCTTCTTAGCAAAATAATAGACAAAATTCTAGAGATAATTATAGATACAATTATAGAAATCTTCAAGAGGGAATAACTTTTACAAAGATTAGTAGACTTTATGAGGATGTTTTAAAAGAGTTAGTTGATAGCAAGATATTTATTTTTATTAAGAATTGGAAACCACCTCCTGTAAAAGGTCTATGTTGGGATGATAATGCCTATTGTAAATATCATCAGAGCAAAATTGATCATAATACAGAAAATTGTCAAATGTAAAAACATGATATTCAAAATTTGATTGATAATGGAAAGTTAAAAATTGATAGTGTTATTCATGCTACTAATAATGATCATCAATCTTATAAGGATCCATTACCTAAGGATGAAAATGGTGAATCATCTAAGAATGGGAAAGCTTAAGTGAATTATACTTATTCCAATAAAAAATATGGATATTATAATGTAGAAAATATTGTCCACATGGTTGCAATTAAGGAAAATGTTAAGGATTTGAATGATCCACAAAATTTTGCCTTACATGTTGAATTCTTGATTCACATAACTCTTGTTAGACATGTGTTGATAGATGGGTGTGCCAGGTTGAATATTTGTCCTTTCAGTATACTTGAAAAGTTGGGATATTTAGAACAAGATACTAATACTATACATAAGGTTACTATCAGAGCTTATGATGGTAGTGAAAGATAGTCTAAAAAATTGGTTGTTTTACCTATTCAGATTGAGTCAATTGAGAGATATATTCTATTTTATGTGGTTGATACTAGTACCCTTTCTTATAACATTTTATTGGGTAGACCTTGGATACATGAAATGAAAGTCATTCCTTCCACATATCATCAATGTGTTACATTTCCATATAATGGGATTGAGATGTGTATTTCAGGAGTTAATACTTTGGCTATCAATAATATTTCAGCAAAATCACATATACCTTTGGATAGAGTTTTAGATTAGACAATCGAAGAATCTGTAGAATGTGTGATAGAATCCAAGACACTTGCTAGCGAAGCAAAGGGATGTGAGGTTTTTTCTTCAAAATTTTTAGATGAGATATATACCGATTTCAAACTTTGTGAAGATGAAATTAAATATCTTGACACAAGAAAGGGAGAATATAGGATGGATTCTATCAATACTCTTCAATTTTCACCTCATTCCTATGAGTTACCTTCACATGAGATGAAACCTTCTTCTTCTACTAAGACTGAGTGTGATAGTTTGTTTGAAACTTTACTTCCTATGGAAGAAGAGGAAGAATAAATTGTTGTTAGAAATTGGATTTACAAAGAAGAAAATGACGATGGACCCATCTTTGATGTTTATGATGACAATGATGAGGAAGTGTATGTTAGGAATAATGGTCCACCAAGATAATTGAGAGGGGGAAGGGGGGTGAATCAATTATCCAATTAAAACATTTATCAACCTTAATTAATCTTAACCATGTAACTAAAGTAAATAACAACCATAACAAGATGCACACACACAATTACACCAAATTTGTTAATTAGGAAAACCCTTGATCAGAGGGAAAACCTCGGTGGGAATGATGCCCATAAAGATATACTGATATATATATATTCCTTGTTAGAGGATGGACCCTATTAGGAGTATATAAACACATTCAATACACAAGGGTCCCTGTTAGGAGACTTTGAATTGTTGTTAGAAGATTCCAACCCTATTAGTATATATGCAAAACCTGTTAGGAGTTGTAGAAGGTAGAGGGACCCACTGTCCAAACAACTTCTGGTGCAAGACCACTAAACTTCAGTGTCCAATTGATCTCTCAACTATTCCTTGTAGAATAATTATTTGCACTACACTTTATTCTCTTTTCTCTATCCTATCAACTAGATCAATCACCATCAGACCTTGTAGACTAGGTCACAAACCTCGGATCCAAATATCAAACCTTGAATCTCAAAATAAAACCTTGGCAATCAAGTTTTCAACTTCACTCTCTCTGCTTATCTTTGCTTTATATATTTTCTTCTCCTTTTCACTCTTCTTTCTTACTTCATACTTGCTTACATAATAAAGGCCATAAAATAATTCCCTTGAGTCGACTATTACACCTTCTTAATTAATTATTATAGGACCTTATTAAGAACACATTTTACTTAGCAATAACATCAATCTTTCACCTTGTAACTTGAATAACTTTCCATACCTAAATTATTATGACAAGTGAGCTTAACCACATCATCTCCAACATGTCTTCTACATACCTTTAACCTTGCTTCTCAGTATAACAACTCTACTAAGAGATATAACAAGTTTACGAGAACATGCTTTCGTAAACTCTATCTCAAAACAGCTTTCACCAAAACTTGTACAACTTCTTCTAGACTTAATATATTTTTCTCTTGAGGTTAGCTGCATACACTAGAAACTTAATAGTATATCCCTTTAACCTTGCCAGTGAAAATACTCAATGATTTGTCTGTACCAACTTGATCTTTACCGTTGTTCTTCTATCAGATACCGTAAAAAATTGCTATGTTGACATCAATGACAAACATAGTCATGAATATAACATATCATCATGATAATGATCTAATCATGTTTCTATAGTACTCCCCCATAGGAATATCATCAACATTCATACTTTCAACAATTTCCTCCTCGACATTGATGGAAACATAGATGAAAAACATTTAGCTCCAAGAATACCAATTGTTAAAGACTGTTATCCTTTCTTTTTAAATCCTCTTCATTAATCATGCTGGCTTCTATGTACACTCAATTCTCCCTCATTGATAAACCTCAATGTTCTCTATGTCAAAATGTTTTTCATGTAGTAATCTCACCCCCATTGACATCAATGTCAAAGCTTTCAACAACCATCTATCATTGCATCCTGTCAATCTCTGAAACAACTATTTTTGACCTGCTCAAGTGTCCAAAGACACTATTCAAAACAACATCCATCAATATTCCTAGATGACTTTTTCCATCATAGATACTCCCCCATACATGAAACATCAACATTCAATCCAGAAAAACAATAGTGTGGCAAACAAATATTATCATCATGTTAGCCTCCAATGATATATATATATATATATATATATATATATATATATATATATATATATATATATATATATATATATATATATATATATATATATATATATATATATATATACACATATATATCTCAGAATGTATTTTATGTAGAGATCTGGAGTTGTAGATCACACTAGAGTAAGGAGTCAGTGTAGAAAAAAGATATAAGAGATGGAAGAGAAGTTAGTGACTAATAATCTTGTTCAACACCTGAAACCAAATATACTAATGATTTATACTCATTGCATCTAAGGAATATGGGAGTTCAGTAATGAATTGGAGTAATTGTATTAAAGATGTAAGAGGAGTCGAAACTAATGAGAATCAACAATTTCCCATAACAAACAAAGGTAATGTCTAGGAAGCAAACCATGTACAACAAGGAAGTGGTTCATTAGCAAACATATTTACTTCTTCAAACTAGCGATAAAGAATTCATACCTACTTACAGACAAGTACACCTTATGTGTGAGGACTTCATCTTAATGATCATGTCACATGATATCTATTTATTATGGTTCAATTATCATTGACATAAATATGTGTAAATATCATCCAAATATGTAGAACAAAAGACTACCATATCACTAGAATAAAGGCTATAAAAATGATAAAATAACAATAAGAAGTATATCACGTGGATACAAATATCGTTTCCAATCATTCATATATTCATCACAAAACATTCCTTTAATATACAAATATCTAGATAACCCTTCTTAAGTTATATATATTCAAGAGCTAGAGTAATAGGAAAAGATGAGTATCTATGTTTCTTGAGAACATAACCCATACAACTAAATATGCTCAATACATGTGAACATATTAATAAAATATAATAATTACACCTGAATACATAACAGATCCTTTAATATCATCTTACAGTAGTATATGGGTCACCCAATCATGTCTAGCATCATAACTATTATTAAGAGTATGGATCTTAAGAAGAAGTCACCTTTAGCAATAAGAAGCATAAGAATTTTTCTTTAATAGTTCAAAAAAGCTAACACTAGAAATCATAAATAATTCATTCACTATAATAGTAATCAGAACAAAGCAAGAAAAAAAAAACTTGCAATAACATTATAATATATATTTCAAGTCTAAACTATAATAGGGAGTTCTCAATAAATGGAGTAAGTCCTAGCTAGGGACATTACAATTATATTACAAACAACAAAATCTAATATCACAAGTAATTATAAAACTACGTCAAAATATGGACAATTATCATAATCAATCTTGCATATTCAATGAGAATAGAAGACTTGGGAAAAATATCCCAAATTCTTGACCATTAGAGAAAGGGGCATTATAGTGGTAATAAGATACTATGTATTGGGGTTCACACATAATATATATATAGGGAATTAAATATAGATGTGGAGGGAGCCACTGACTTTAGTTGATTAGCAAATGAATATAATTCTAATCGCTCTCTCTAGTTTAGATATTAACATGGTACAATTTAATTAAATATATAATGGTCACACCTATAGTTTCACAAAGTTTCTAGAACCAAATCCTGATTGGTTGATTTACTAGAGTTTAGAGTTTAAATAAGACTATCCTGGAGTTCGACGTAGAGACCTAAACATAACAAATGTTTTATTTGACAAACAAGAAAATATATCTATTAAGATATTGTCTATCTATACCAAAAGAATCACCATACACTCTTAGCATAAATTGATTATCAACAAGATTCATTAGGTAATAAGGAGTTATAGGGGCACCTTTCAAATTGCAACACCAGTTTATTTGAGGATTCCTAAGAAGGTAAAGTGGTGTGAATTTCATATCAAATGCTACCTACAATTTGCATTGTGATGCCAGAAGAAACTACATTTCAAATTAGATCACATACATATATAAGGATTCATTTCATGAAAGATAGCATTGGGAAGAGAAGAATGGTGCATTAGAAATGTTAATGAATCATTAGATAAGTATTCTTGGTCATTCACTATTGAATACTAATTTTATTTGCATATCATAGTCAATCTCTTAACTATGCATGTAATATAAGAGTCATTTGCTTTATTATTATCTTGTTATTTCCCTTGATCCCCAAGGATGATTCTTTGCAAAGAAGAACATAAAAAAGTTTTCCATAATTGAATATGATGCAAAATTGTTAAAAAATTTAAGAGTGGGAACTTCACATTGTGGGGAAGGGGGTGGGGTGTAATGCCCACCCATATTTTTCATTTGTGTTATGATTGCCAAACTCTTTTAGGCTTGTTTCATGCAAAGATAATTTTTTTACAGTTAGACGATATTGTTTCATAACTTAGATTATCGATATATTAGTAATAATTTTTTTGATTAAGTAAAAGCAGGTTTTAAAGGACCCAAAAACTATACAACAACAGAGTTCAGGAAACAAGCAAGAGAAAAGAACTGCAAAAAAGAGAAACCAAGACTAACATGAAATAGACCTCAAACAAAAAAAAGAGAGGTAATTGTTTAATTGACTTCATTTCATGTATTGTTTAATGATTATGATTTCTTATGCATTATTATATTTGAGCAATCGATGTTGACTTATGATATATGATACTTACCCCATACTTGCATGTGTATGGTACACTTGTTTGTTTTATATTTCTTTCTGATGTGTTTGATGTGGTTGACGGAGTTTTAGTCACCTACTAGTCGAGATCTACATAATGTACCACTCCCTGCCATTGCCTATTTAGTTTAGATATATTTATATACATGTACATGCTCATCTCTTATGTAGGATGTAGGTATCGAGCATCGACTTCCTTGAATTGCCTATTACAAATACTCAAATAATGAGAAAATAATGATCAAGTCCAATCCCAGACATAGCCTAAATACTTGTCCTGTAAGGAGGAACCATAACAGACTATCTACCCTTTTAAACCTGTGAGTCTTTTGTGCATATGTGGTTTGATTCTTTCTTTGATTAATTTTCCTTATGCATTTCTTGAGGTTTAACTTAGTGATTTGCCTAATAGACTAGTTATTTATGATTATAGGATCGATCATTGATATTGATTTATCAAACGTTATTACATTTTAAAAAAATGAAAAAATGTATAAATAGGACAATTGTGCATTTATTATAATTATATGGATTTTATGTTAAATTAAAATATTATTTTGTCCTGTATTCCTTCCCTTATCACTTAGGAAATGAATGATTATCTCATGCGTCCTATCTCTTTGGAAGAGCTGGAGGAGGTGGTCTTTGGCATGCCTAAGGGGAAGGCTCCTAGTCCTGATGGCTTTCCAGTTGAATTCTTTCAAGAATTTTGGGACATCATTAATCATGATTTGTTGGAGGTGGTTAAAGAATCCTATGCTAGCAAGTAGATGCTTCGAGCTTTGAACTCTACATTCTTGACTCTTATTCCTAAGAGAGAGGGTGCTAATCAATTGGAGTTTTTTAGACCAATTGCCTTATGTAATGTGGTTTACAAAGTTATTACTAAGTTGATTGCTGAGAGACTAAAAAGGTGGCTTCCCATTATTATTTCAGAAGAACAAGGTGGTTTTTTTGCTGGCAGACAAATTTTGGATGGGGTGGTTATTGCTACTGAGGCTATTCACTCTATGGATATTTCAAGGGAGAGAGCCATGTTTGTTAAGCTGGATATGGCTAAGGCCCACGATAGAGTTAAATGGAGCTTCCTAAGGAGTATTCTTCTTTCTTTTGGATTTAGCTCTGACTGGGTGAGTTGGATTATGAGTTGTGTTACTTCTGCCTCTTTTTCTGTTCTTATTAATGGTCAACCTTCTCAACTATTTGGTGCTTCTAGAGGCCTCCGCCAGGGTGACCCTCTCTCCCCATATCTATTCATCATCATGGCTGAAGGCTTGGGCAGATTCATTAAGCATCAGGTGTCCCAAAATTCTATTCAAGGTTGGTGGTGGGGTAATGGCTTACCTTCTCTTTCCCATCTTCAATTTGTTGATGATTATGCTCTTGCCGGTCTTGCTAATATCAAGGAAGCTGAAGCCTTTCAACATGCTTTGGATGTTTATTTGGAAGCTTCAGGCCAGAAAGTTAATGAGCACAAATCTTCCATTTACTTTTTTAACACCCCTGATTCTATTCAGCACAGGATTGTTGGTATCCTACGGTTTCAGATAGGATCACTTCCTTTGACTTATCTTGGCATTCCTATTGCTGTTTCTAGGTAGCCACGTCTCTTTTGGCAAAATTTGATTACCAAGCTTTAGGATAAGGTAAATCATTGGACTCATAGATGGCTTTCTACTGCTGCCCAGGTTACTCTTCTTCAAGCTGTTATCCAAGCTCTTCCTACTTATAGAAGCATGGTTCACGCTGCACCTATTTACTTTCTCAAGGAGTTTGATGCTCTTTCTTGACAATTCCTTTGGAGTGGTAATTTGCGTAGTACTAAATGGAGCTTGGTTAATTGGGCAACTGTTTGTAGGCCTAAAAAGGAGGGTGGTCTTAGTCTTCGATCTTCTCTATTGAGTAGTCAAGCTTTGGCTGCTAAACTTTATTGGTGATGGTGCTCTAGAAAAAATCAACTTTGGGCTCGTATTATCACTCATAAATATTTTCATGGCACTGATCCTTGCTCTGTTTCTACACTTCCTCTTGAAGGTCGTGGCTCAATGGTTTGGCATACTTTGAAGACAGGTGCGATGTTGGTGAAGAGGGGTCTGTTCTGGATATGTAAAGGAGGTTCTCAGGCTTTGTTTTGGTCTGATGCTTGGGATGGATTCCCTTCCATTTTATCCATATACCCTCATCTTCAGCCTCTTTGTGAATCTTTTCTTGTCGCTGGATGGGATAAAGTGGCTCATTACAAGACTCCTTATTAATTGGGACCTGTTATTGATTACAGATGGAAGCATTCTTCTGATTGGCCTCCTGGAGGTACAGACATGGATCGTCAGGAGCTTTCTCAAATTTTGGCCTCTAGAGAGTGTTCTTCTTTGCTTGGTCCAGATGTTTTGGCTTGGGGCGGTACCTTATCTGGTAAATATCATGTCTCTGCTGGGTATCAGGAGATAACTAGACAATTATTTGGGGATGCTGAGGTCCCTTGGTGGAAGCAAGTTTGGAATAAAGTTTCTTGGTCCAAGTGCAATTTTTTCATGTGGCTAGTGGCTCACAATCGTTGTCTTACCTGGGATAATCTTTGTAAACGTGGATTTCAGGGCCCCTCTTATTGTGTTTTGTGTGGTAATGAAGAGGAGTCTATCTCCCATCTGTTCTTCCATTGCTCCTATTCTACTCAGATATGGCACCTTTGGTGGAGCGCTTAGGGTTGCTCTTGTCGGCATGCTTCCTCTTTGCCTGAGTTCTGGGCCCGCTTGGGTAGCGCTCCCTCCAAGTCTTCTTCTCTCCATGTTGCTTGGATTGCTGGCCCATCTTTCATGCTTTGGCATATCTGGTTGGAGAGGAATCGTCACATATTCCAAGATGTTCAGCTTGGTGTTTTGCATCTTTGGTGGAAAATATCACTTTCTCTTCAGGAAACTATTCTTGTGAAGTGTGATCTTGATGGGGGTATGGATCCGGTTGATCTTGCTATCTGTAATCACCTCAATTTTCATCTGCAGGATGGGGCTGTAGCTCATAGGTTTCCTTCTATGTCCAGGCAGCTTCACCATCAGAGGAAGGGTCGGGTTAACCGGGATGGGCACTGGACTCCTCCTCCTTGTGGAGTTCTGAAAATTAACATTGATGGTTCTTCCTGTGGGAATCCTGGTCCGGCTGGTATTGGCAGAGTGGCTCGTTGTAGTTCTGGGGATGTTAACTTTTTCTTCTCAGTTCATAAGGGAGATTATACTAACAATCTCATGGAAGCTCAGGCTATTTTATATGCTATGGAACAGTGTTGCTTGCGGGGATGGAGTAAGATTATCTGTGAGTCTGATTCCCAGGTGGTGGTGAACATGCTTTCTTCGCAAGAGCTTGAGGATGTTAGTTGGCAGCTGGCCACTGTTGTTAAGCAGATTCTTTTCTTCTCTTCCTCTTTTCAGTTCATTAGGTTCACGTATATTCCTCGTGAATGGAATAGAACTGCTGATTGTTTAGCCAAATGGGCTTCTAGTCATGATCCAGGTTGGAATATTAGGGATAGGAGGCAACTGTCCTTTGAGATGGTGCAAGAATTTGATGATCTTGTTGCTCAGGATCGAGCTCCTTGTTGAGCTCTCCTTGTTGTATTCCTTTCTGTCTTAATAAATTTTTACCCCTCTTTTTGCATTAAAAAAAAATTTAATTTAAAGTCCTGATTTATAAAATCACATTAAAAGGTTTTGGAAATTTAAATATTAAATAGTGTGTAGTATTATTATTTAATTAATAAAGATTTAAAATAATGTAGTGACATTCAAATATTGTGCTTAAGTTATCTTTATTAATTAAATAATAAATAAATGTCTTTTTATGAGTTTACTTTAAATAATAAAGCAGAGAAATAAATAAAAGAATAATAAAAGAATATTTTCAATTAAAAAGTGAATTAAGTGTGCATGAAAGGAATAATTAAATAAAACAATTATAATTTTAGAGTTGTGGAGATAGAAACCCTAAAAGGTAATTTGAGTTTTATATTAGAGTTTTTTTTAGGTCATTATTACACACACAGGTTTTGGGGAGCAAATTTCGGATTTGGGAAAAGAAGAAATTTTTGGTAGCTTGAAGGGTTTCTTTTCAACAAGGTTTTTGAAGAGGTTGCTAGATTATTAGCATCCGCGTGAGGTAGGGTTTGAAAAACCAAGGTTGAAAATTTTATTTGAACGGATCTATTTGCTTCGTGTTTTTCGGGTGCTTGAATCCTATTTGTTATTCTAGATTATTTTCCTAGATTATGAATGGATTTAGAAATTTTAATTGTTTCTATAGAATAAAATTTAGATTAAAAAAAAATGAATTTTGAGGCTTGGGTTTGATTGAAAATAAATGGGTTAAATCTATAAATTTATTTATATTTCAATCTTTTTTCCAAAAATAAAATAAAATAAAAATCATCTATATGCAGAGAGAGAGAGAGAGAGAGAGAGAGAGAGAGAGATTAATTATCCATTTTATAATTTTAAGAAAAAATTTAACTTGCTAGAAATTATGCTAAGATCTGTACTTGCACAAATATTAAAAAGAGAATATTTTATAAAATATTTTATTTATAATAATAATAATAACAGCTAAATAAATTTAATAATAAAATGATAACCAAAAAAAAACATTGCAGGAGAGGCTTGTGTCGGTGCTTCACACTTTTGGTAGTCAACATGTTTTAAATGCACTTATGTTTAGGCTTGCTTTAAATGCAACCCTTTACCATTTAGGCATTTGGTAGTAATGGGGGGAGTGTGAAATAGGCCCCACCTCCCTCCCCATATTTAAATATTTTTTCTTTTTTAAGAGGAGTTAAGAATTAGAAAAGTAGGTGAGGCATGTAGCCTTTAAAAGGATAGTTCTTTTTAATGTTTTTATTTATTTATTTAGTTGCTTAATCTAGTCATTTGTTAGTTTTGCCTATATAGGTGGAGACTTATGTTTTCACCTCAAATTCTTACTATTTATTTTCTTGCACTCCACAATATTAAACCACAATTGTAATGCTTGGTTCTATTCTTATTTTTATATTGATTTTTTTTTTCAAATATATCTCATTTGTTATTGACTATTCATACATTTTCCGATGTTTTTTAAATTTTTAATTCAAAGACTCAATTTTTTTTTATTATACCGCCAATAAGACATAAGTAAAACTAAAAAATCTATGTAGATTTCTATTTTTTTTAATAATCTTCTTGAAAGTTACGATTTTAAGTTGTTGCACAATTTGATTTAAAATAATAATTATAAGAAATATGCAAACAAGAAATAATTGAATAAAATTTTATTTAAAATTAATTATTTTTTGATGTTCAAAGTTTAGAAAATATTGATACATATTTATATCTATACATTTTTAATATTTATATTTATACATTTTAAAATATTTTATAGATTTATACAATTATAACTAAATGAACGTATAGTTATGTATAGTTATGTTAAATATCAAGAATAATGTAATGAGTAAAAACTCATTTCATAATAAATGATCTTTACTTGACTTTAGGCGGGACTCTAGCTCTATAGAGTCATTTGTTTATTTAGTTATAAATTACTTTTTAGATATGAATGATATCTATTAAATTATTTATTTATAAATAAAATTAATTTAATCTATAATATCAAAGTTTTAAAATTATGTTTAATAAATTTGAATTCATTTAAAATTTAATGAAGTTAAATTTATGAGTTTTTAAAAAATAATATAAATTATTATAGTTAGTAAAATTGAAAATTTAAGAATGTGGATGTTAAAATTGATTTATCATTATTAAATTGATAATTATGGTTAATAAATATTTTATTATTATTGAAAATTATGGTTAATAAATATTACTAGATAATAAATATTTTATTTTTCATGATATCTGTTAGTTGGAAGTCAAAATTTAATCAATTTAATTACATTTATATGTATGGATTTATAAATCAAGAAGTTGCTTATGCAAAACATTATTGTACGAAGAACCATGTCTGATGGCTTAGTTGAACCTTGAAATTGATTTATTAAAAACATGTATCCAAGCTTTATGTTCTTTGTATTTGTTTATTGTCATGTGGTTTTGTTTCGTAAATTATTTGAGTTGAATAGATGGCCAACTAAGACGTACACTAGAGGTTGTCTTTGTGATTTCTTTTATTATGTACATCTATTTTGGATATTATGATGAAATGATGTTTTTAAATTTGAAAGTTATATTTATGAGAGTTGTTATGTGGTGCTTTTTTGTTTACATGGGTTGGGAGAACCAACTTGTTTTTTGGTTGCTTATTAAGGAACCGAGTTTGATCATAATGGGTGTTGTGATATGGGACACAACTATGTTTTATGTGCTTAAGAGAGGTTGTCTAAGTACATATCATTGGGAATGGCTTACAATAGGGTTCCAGGACCCAAAGAGGTTAGTGCCAGGGTAACCTATTGTAAGTTATGTAATAAGTGATAATATAGTAATTAATATTTTGGGAAACACACTAAAAAGATAAGTTAGAGATATTTGCCTCGTCCATGCCTTGAGTGCTTGTATAGAAGGATGGGAATGGGATGATAATATGAATAGTTTGCCTTGTCTTCTTGAGAGGGTTTTTTGGTTTTGCATGTGTCACTTGAGGGTGTAGGGTTCAGAGTAACCAGTCCTAGGTAACTCAACGCTTGAGGGTCTGGGGTCTATTGATAGATCAATCCAGGGTAACTCAAGTAGTTTGACCATGTGATGACACTCCCTAGTATGTAGCCCGAGTCTCCTCTATAAATTTTATTTGTACCTCTGGTGGTGTACTTATTGTTGGATGTATTTAAAGTGGTCATTTACTTTCATTGATGGTGATTGGTGGTTTATGGATATTGTATTTTCGTCATGTGATTCTTTACTTGAGGTGGATATCTTTTGCTGACTTTATTTTATGATTTTGGTGATTTGATCTATTCTTGGTATATGTATGATGTTTTGTTATGTGGTGTTGGTATTGTATTGATTTTTCTTTCTTTTGGAGTATTTTATCTTCTTGAGTAGTATGTGTTACCTTTGAGGTAGTTTGGCTAGTAGGTATTCCTTGCTTAGGATTATTTCATGATTGAATAGCCATATGTGGATCATTCATTATCTTCCCTCCACGGTGGAAGTGGAAGCCTGACTAGGTAACCATGCGGTCAGCAGGTAGTGTCTTCTTACCATTTGGGTCCCCCTCACATTGCTAGCTATTGGATGTTCATTGCAGGAGATGTACCTTTATCATTCTTATTTCTTATTTTAGAGACTTATTTTCAGTTGATGTATATATGTTATCATGTATTCTAATGTATTATATCTATTCTCACATACCTTGCAACATGTGCAGTGGATGTTAGTTATTGGATGTACTTTCATTGTATTAGTCATACTTATGTATCCGCTTGTGTGATTATGTATCTATTATTTATTTATGATCATGATACATGGTACTTAAGAGATAAACTAATTAATATAAACTTCTTAATGCAACTTAGTGTAAAGGAACCCTTGAGGAATTGAAATTGTATCTATAATTGCTTATGTGTATTTGATGTGTATGTTCATATTGCATTTGCATTAATGTTATCATGATGTTGTTTAATTTTTTAAAAAAAATTAGTTTAGTAAACTTTGTAACATGTTAGGTTTATTTCTCCTGGGTTCCCGAGTGAGGTGTTATAGGGGTGGGGTGATAACAAAAACCATCTTTAAAGGGAAGATGTTCTATTCATGTGCATATAAGTATTTGTTGTCTTTGACTGTTATATTTATCTATTCACTGTATTCTCTCCTAATTATATTTTTATATGTACTATAAAATACATTTTCCTTCATCTTTTCCTTAATGTCTAAGGAAATTCTTGTAGGAAAATAAGGTTGGTACATTACACATGCTACCAAATATTGTGCAGACTCAATACTATGATAGTAGCTTCAAAGAAGCTATGATCTAGAATTCATTAAGCATTTGATGATCAGGTTGGACAAAGTGAGGCTCTTGAAGTGAATATCTTTGATAATTGAGATTATGAGTATCATTTTATATTGAGAGGAAGTCTAAAAATACATGCGTGTGACTGCATGATTTTGATGGGCCTACCCTAGTGTACATCACAATGAAGTGCAATTCCTCAAGATGGATAACTTCAAGGTGCAATTCCTTGTTAATGATTTTTTCTCTACGAAAGAAAATTTTGAGGTGAAATTCCTTGTAATGCATTCTTCTTTGTAAGAGATAAGTTTAAGGTAAAAGTCCTTGTTCCATCCTCTAGGAGCAGCTATGGTGGATCCACCCTATCATATGGCCCATGGTAGATATCATGTGAGTTTCTACATGTTTCTATTAGAAAACATCATGAGAGGTGACGATCTTTCATCGACGTTTGTGTTGTGAGGTTGTCACAGTAAGGTGGTGATCTTAACAATGGCTTGACCTTTTATCATGATGGACTACATTAAATTATTGTTCTAAAATGTGTCAGAGATCATGATAAAGAATGTATCATGATAGACTACATTAATTTGTTGTCCCAAAATATGTCAAAGATCATGATACTATATTTATTGTTCTTGAGTTCTTGATTTATTATCACGATAGACTACATTAACTTGTTGTTCTAGAATGTGTTATAGATCATGATAACTAATGTATCATAATAGAATACATTAAGTTGATGTCCCAAAGTGTGTTGAAAATCATGATAACTTTTCATAATCGAGAATGCTTTGTTGTCCTTGAGATCAAGATTGTTATTTGATAGACTACATTCAGTATTGTTCCAGAGTGTGTTGAATATTAGATAATTCATAACTTTATAGGATATGATATTATTGTTGATAGGAATATTAGTGTTGATGCTAGTTCTCATATCACAAGAATCTAAGATTGGTAGGATTTCTCAAAATCATATCACCATTTTATAAGATGATCGTATTGATCAAATCCTCCCTCGATATCATGATACTCATCATGATGGACTTCATTAAGTTGTTGTCCTTGAGATCATGACTTTTATCTAATAGACTACATTCAATTGTTTTCCTAGACTGTGTCAAAGATTAGATAACCCATGTCCTTCAAGGATATAACAATTTTTTTGGATAGACATCATGAACATGATGCTAGTGCACATATCAAGAGAATATAAGTATGATGAATATCACATGATTGATATTTCTTATCAATCAGATTTTAGATGATATCAAAAGATAACATTTAAGTTGATGAATATGTGTCGATATCCTTAAATATGTCATTAAAATAATATTATATTGAGATGATATCTCTCTATATGCTTGAAAGAATAATGCATTTTATAATAATCCTCCCTAGCCAAGAGGGAGTGTTAATATTGTAGCTTCAGTAGGATTGAATTGACCTAAAGATAATCCTTCTACGGTTATTGGTTAATCATCAATTAGACAAGCCCTTATATATCTACTTATATATTTTGTTGAAGTTGATGAAAAATCAACCCCACAACTCCCAAGAATCACCTACTTGCAAACACTTGCCATAGAAAGAAAGAAGCAAAAGCTATGGAGGTTGTAATTCATAGATCCATAGAGGAGACATTCTCGATGATCAAAAAGATAAATTGTTATTAATAAAAGGTGAATGAATGAATTAGATTACAAAGAGAGATCATCCTTATAAAAGAAATCCAATCCCTAAAAGCTAAAATCTAAGTTGCATTATAATAATTAAAATATAAAAGAATTAATTATTAGATGTCTAAATTTTAGCTTAAGTAAAATAGAGTTAATTAGAAAATATCTAATTACTCTAACACCCTCCCTTAAGATAAACTTAAGGAGTAGCTAAAAACCTAGAAACTACTACTAAAAGTGTATTTGGGTCTCAAAAACAAAGCCTAATGTCTCTACAAAGAGGATAAATAGAAAAAACCACATGGGAAAAACTCTACTCCAAGAAGAGATGAAAATAATGCTAAAATAACTAGTGAAGGACTAAAGAAGCCTCCAATCTATAGAATGTCATAGAAGATAGGAACAAAAGGATGATCATGTAGAACACTACCGAATCATGTAGAAGCTGCAAAGCTCTATCAAAAGTAACTGCTGATCTAAAGAACCTCCACTTAAATAGAATCTGACCAAGTAGAGAAGACTATAATCTGCATGAGTGCTCTTAGAAGATACTACTTGAATGAGGAGGCACACAAAGGAACACAACTGAACTTGAAGATACAAATGGCATAAAACACCAAATCCTAAAGATATGATTAATTGAACATGGAAGGCTACAACCAATGTAGGAATGAAAAGTAGAGTGTCTATATGGTAAATGGTCCCTCTCACCAAAACATATAGGTACCTAGCCATTGCATCCACCTAATACATAGGAACAAATAGGGTGAGTGCACCAAGATGGTGTACAAAAAAGGGGGGTATAAGTGGACACCTTTTTTTTGAAATTAGGTAAATCTAAACTTGGAGGAGATATTTGAGGTTCATCCACTCAAAGTGATAATATGTGTAAAATATATAAATTTTAGTGCCTTGAATTTACTTTCTAAACTACTAGATTTTGTACAAAATGGATAAGATTAGGTAGGTCAAACCCTGCACATACGAAAAATAGTTCCTGGTTTTTCTAGAAAACATAACATAGTTATTTTCGTGTGCAACACAAAAAACATATTTATATTTAGTATTTTTCATAACCCTTTGGTAGGATGGTATTTAAGAGTCATATCTAGAATTTTTGTATTTTTTTTGTAATTTTCTAATGAGTATTTTATTTTTTATGAATTTATGAATTGACTACATCCTAAAAATTTGGTACATGTTCGTGTGCTGAGCATAACTTGCACCAAAACAATCGAAAATGGATTTTTTTTTAAAAGTGTATAGAATCAAGTGTAGAAAAATAATATATAAATTATTTTTAATTTTTTAAGTATACCAAAAAATATTAAAAAAATGGTAGGCATATGTTTGTGAGGAATGTCAAGGCATTGGTAAAAGTAATTAAAGTTTGCATTGTTAGTGTTGTCCAAAAATGGAAAAATTTATATGGTTAGAAAGTTAAGGAGATGTGTAATATTATGGTAGTAATTTTAGAGATACCCACTTCACCATTAGCAAACTTGATGAAGGCAAAGACGAGAATTCATCTTAAAAGATGAAAAAATGTCTAAAGGAAAAAAATTGGAGGGAAAATAGTCTCCCAAACCTTTGGCTTGTTTCCCTATGCTATCACAAAGCTATAACTTGATTGGGTTTCTAGGATTCAAATAACCTGATCAGGTTATGAAAATGAAAAAAGTGCATTCAAAACCCAATCTTGAAGAACTAAGGCCTCATTTGGTTGTAGGAATTGGGTGGAAATAGGAAAATCTAAATACTCGCATTCACCAATTTGACGTTAGTTTAAAAAATAAAAAAATGGAATTAGAATTTGCCTATCCTAATTTGACCCAAAAAATAAGTTTAGGGGAATTCCTAAAAAGACATGGAATAAGAATAGCTTATTCTTATTCTAGTTTTTAATAAACCCAATTTGATGGGTTGTCAGGTCCATGACTTTGCCATTTAATTGTATTTTGCCACTCAAATGCATTTTTCAAATGTATTCTCTGTTCATCATCAGATATAAACTAGGTCAACATTATTTAATGTTTAACATGTACATTTTTTTAAATGAAAAAAAAACTAATATTAATTTTGATATCTTTTCTAAACTTAAACTATCTTTACAAATAAATCTTGTGTTTAGTTTTATAATTAAAACTATGTTGAAAGATCATTTAAATATCATATTAATGATCTCAACTTATTTGTATTTTTTATTTTATTTTATATATTTAAAACTAAAATGATTTTAGTTTTGATCTTATACTCATTAAAATAATTTTATTTAATTTATAATTAAATTTATAATATACAACATAATATGTCCTTTGGATTTCATTAAATTTCAAAGGTTTTGGTGTATCTTTCACTTATAAAGTCAATTTAAAAAATAGAATAAAGGCTAATTAAAATGATTTGGATTTTTAAAAAATTAATAAAAAACTATTTTTTATAAATAAAAAATCTTATTTATTTAAAATATTACCAAACTAAAATATAATTAATTATTAAAAATTTAAAACAAAACTTATTCTAATTCCTATTTCAATTGTTGCAACCAAAGATGGAATATGCATATTTCGACTCCTCTTCCAAGTCAACCAAATAGGTCCAAACGATACTATAAAAATTATTTTAAGAATTCACAAATCCAGAAACGAGCTTATTCTAGCATAGATGAATGTTGCATTCATCAATTCTTGCAACCAAATGGGCCCTAAAAGTAGGCTTTACTCTGAAAGCCATAACTTTCACATACAGAGTTTGATTGACTCCATTCAAAATGTATTGAAGAGATCTACAAAATAATGTAGATAAATCAATCCTATGCCATAAAATTTTTATTTTCCATCAATTTGAATGAAGTATAATCTAAAATAGATAGTCATTATTTTTCAAATGCATAATTAATAGGTAAACATGAATGATAACATATTATTAATTCTCTCCCTCTCAAACACACATAAAAACACTCACAAACTAACTAAATAAATCCTGAGATATCTCTCTTACTAACTCCTGATTGTTGGATACAATTGAGTAATTGTGTGTTGTCTTTGATGTTACACAAATGTCATAATCATTATCAGTTCGTATATGCCGAGCTCACTTAGACAGTGAAGACAGTTCTCAGTGTCTACTAAGCGTTCTTGTGTTTACCTAGTTTAGAAGGTAGTGCCTACCGAGCTCACTCGAGCATTGAAGGAAAAGGTGTAGAAAGCGAGTGTTAACTAAGCTCACTCGGGCGTCGAAAGAAAGTTGGATGGAACTAGTACTAATCGAGCTCATTAGGTTGCCAAAGGATTTATGAAAGTTTGCAGTGTTAACCAAGCTTTTGTTGGTTAACAAAGGAAATCATTTCAAAGTTAGTTCCTACTGAGCAGGGTCGGCTAACAAAGGATTTTCATATTTTGTTGTATTAAGCTTAATTGACTTCTCTATTGATTCCAGTCGACTAAGGTGATGAATATTAATTATTGTAAGTTGTATTTGAACCAACTCAACAAAGTGGAAGGTATAAGTATAAGGTCAAGTTGTGATTTCAAGTGTGTGTGAAAAGTGCAAGAGAATGTGAAAATTATGATGATATGATTATAGATCTATTGATGAGTAGAGGAAGCAAATTTCAAGGATAAGCATAATATCCTTGTGGTGTAGCAAAGCCATATTCAATCAGGTTGGATCAAGTATAAGCCAACAAAGAGATCTAAAATCAACAAACTAGTTGTAGTCAAATCAGGTCATCTCATTGTTACTCTCTAACCATTGTAGTAGTGATCTAAATCTCCCAACAGAGTTGGCTTAACATCTATTTGCAAATCCTCCAACAAGATGGAAATTCCATTGAATTGTTCTCAAAACCTCTAACCAGGCCACTCCTAATAGGGTGATTAAATCCTTTAACAGGGTCACACCTAATAGTGTGTTTTGTAACCTTTAACAGGGTTGGCTCCTAATAGGGCTCACTTCAGAAGAGTGAAAATTAGTAACTAGTTGCTATTGGTGGTTTTTTCCAAATTGGGTTTCCACATTAAATCTTGGTGTCAAATGTGTTCATGCTATTTTCTTTATATGGTTGCAACTAAGTTAAAGTAATGGTAATCAAATAAAATTTAATGGTTTATATGTTAATATTTTATGGAGCTAATCTAGTTATTACCAAGTTACAACATTCTGTGTGTTTACCAAGCTTTAGCAGTATTCAATTATCTATTTGCATTCTATACTGACATCTAAGGGATCTTGGATTTATTTTTGTAGTAACTGATTCACCCCTCCCCTCTCAATTACTCTTATATTTCCAACAATAGGTATAAGAGCTTTTGGTGCTTGCAAAGAAGGTTTCAAGGACCTAAGCTAAAGATTAGGATGTCTTACAAAAGAGAGATTCCCAAGCTGAACAGAGATAATTTTGCAGCATGGCAAGGACTTATGAGATTACATTTGGCTACCATTAGTGAATCAAGTTGAAAGTATCTTGATGTTGAATATAAGACTCCCACTGGAACATTATCAGTTGAAGACATTGCTGAAAAGAAGAATCATAATATCATGATGATTGATATTGCATCTGCTCTTAGTTATGTTGAATTTGATGAGATAAAAAATTGCAAAACTGCTTTTGCAATGTAGAACAAACTAAAATATATCTATGGAGGAGATGAAAATGTAAGAAGAGCCAAAGCAGAAAGCCTTAGAGTATAATTTGATCAAATGAAAATGAGAGAAGATGAAAACATTGAAAAATATATGGAAAGGATCAAGGCTAGTGTAAGTGCAATCAAAGCATTCAGAGGAGACATCAAGGAGGAAATTGTTGTAAGTAAAGTACTCAAAACTCTTCTTCCCATTTATCCAATTAGAGTATCTACTATTAAAAAAATGAGATGTGATCCAACTAATAAGATAGGGTTGGATGCTCTAGTTGGAAGATTAACAACTTTTGAGTTAAACAATTATGATAACTATGTTCCTCCTTCAAATAATATTGAATCTGCATTTAAAGCTAAGCTTTCACTCAAAGAAAAGGGTAAACAGTCAAAATCTAGTCAATCAAGAAGTGAAGAAGATGGATCATCAGAAGAAAGTCTAGACAATGATCTTGAAGTTGTTGAAGCCCTACTTGCAAGGAAGTATTCCAAAGTAAGAGGAAAGTACAAAGGTAAAGTTCCTTTGATTTTCTTTTCTTGTGAAAAAATTGGTCACATTATTGCTAGGTGTCCAAACAAGGAAATTAGGGATGAGAATAAAAGCAACAAACATAAAGGCAAGAAGGACTCCAAGAACTACAAGAGCTTCAAGGACAAAGGTAAGAAATCTTGTTTCATAGCTAAAGATTCTGATGACAGTGAAGATGAAATGGTTTATATTGCTATGAAAGATGAATGTGATGATGAAGGAGATAAGATGGCACTTATCTCTCATGTTAGCAAAAATGATATATGGATTATTCATAGTGGCTGCCCACATCATATGACTGGTGATAGAATAAAATTTGAGCATATGGAATATTATGATGGAGGTAGTGTAAGATTTGGAAACAATGAACCTTGTAACATAAAAGGAAAAGGATGTATCTTGTTGACTAAAGAACTTGTGTGTGATAATGCTTATTGGGTTGAAGGACTAAAGCATAATCTACTGAGTGTGGCACAGCTAAATAACATTGGATTCAAGGTAGAATTCATGAATGGACAGGCCAAACTACTGGATGGGAAAGGAAATTTGGTTGGTTAGGGAAAGCAAACAAAAAATAATATATTTTATCTTGATCTTAGTGATTGTTCACGTTTAATTGGTCAAGTAGAGGAAAGTGGGTTATGGCATAAAATGATATGTCATGTGAACTTTGATAATCTGGTTAAGATAAGAAAACATACAAGAGTAAGATGTATTCCTAGTTTGAAGAAGCCTAACATGGGTCTATGTAAGAATTGCCAAATTGGTAAGATGGGAAAGACAAGCTTCAAAAGCAAAGAATTTCAGTTAGAAGAAGTCTTGGAAATTGTTCATACAGACTTATGTAGACCTATTGGAATAGAAAGTTATAGTGGAGAAATTTTTTTCATTCTCTTTGTTGATGACTACTCTAGAATGATGATAGTAATGCACCTAAAATAAAAAAAAAAGCCTTTCAAAAATTCAAGTGGTAACTAGAAAGAGTATAAAAATAAACTAGAAAGAAGTTGAAATGCCTAAGATCAGAAAAAGGTGGTGAATTAATCTCCCATGAATTCAACAATTTTTGCATTGAAAGAGGAATCAAAAGACAAGTATCTACCCTTGGTACACCATAGCAGAATGGTATAGCAAAAGGAAGAAATACATCTATCATGGATTGTGCAAGAACTCTGATGATTGAAAAGAATGTTTCTCTCAAATACTAGAAGGAAGCTATCAACACTGTAGTTCATACCTTGAACAGAGTTTAGTTGAAGAAAGATTCAAACAAGACACCTATTCAGCTATGGTATGGCTACAAACCTAACGTAAGTTACTTGAAAGTATTTGGTAGAAAATGTTACATATTGAAAGAATCTAGAAAAGGAAAATTTGATGTAAAAAGTGATGAAAGCATATTTCTAGGATACTCCTGTAGAAGTAAAACATATAGATGTTTGAATTTGTCTTCTCACAAAATCATAAAGAGTGCACATGTTAGAATTGATGAATTTGTAGAAAAGAGTGAAGAAGAAAGCAACAAGGAACCTAAAGACTACAAAAGATTCATTTACTATGAACGTAATACCCTTCCAAATGTATTTGAAAGAAAGGAAGCTTCAACTCTCGAGTCCCCAAAAACTCCAATAGTTACCAAGTTGCAGGCAGTGCAACCCAAGTTGCAAGGACCCGAGTCACAATCAAAGGCTACCAAGCTAGTTCAAACGGAGCCTGATGGACTCAAGTCATAGATAAAAGACCCAAGCTTGAAACTAAAAGTCAAGAAGAAGATGGTGGAACTCATTCAAAGACCAAGGAGCCAATGTTAGCAAGATATGTCAGAAGACATCATGCACTTGATCAGATCATTGGAGACAAATCAGATGGAACAATGACAAGAAGCAAATTAAAAGGTACATGTTTACTTGCTAAATTTGAATCTAGAAGTGTTAAAGATGCTTTGGAAAATTAAAGTTGGATTGAAGTAATGAATGAAGAGATAGAATAGATAGAAAAGAACAAAACTTGGACTCTTGTTCCTAGACCCAAGGATAAAAATGTAATTGGCACAAAATGGGTATTTAGAAATAAGCTGAATGAAGATGGAAAGGTATTAAGAAACAAAGCAAGATTAGTATGCAAAGGTTACTCTTAAGAAGAAGGTATTGATTATGGTTAGACTTTTGCTCCTATAGCAAGACTTGAAGGTGTTAGAGCTTTACTAGCATATGCAATGCAGAGAATTTAAAGTATATGAGATGGATGTTAAATCTACATTCTTGAATGAAATTCTTGATGAGTAAGTCTACATTGAACAACCAAAAGGTTTTGAAGATCCTAGAAAAGGAGACATGGTTTGCAAACTACACAAAGCATTATATGGTCTTAAGAAAGCTCCCAGAGCTTGGTATGAAAGACTCCATAATTACTTGCTATAGATTGGTTTTCAAAGAACTAATGATAATGATAGTCTCTATATCAAGGAAGGACCAGACAAGAAGATTGTGTTAGCAAAAATATTTGTTGATGATATTCTATTTATAGGACATGATGATTTATGCAAAGCATTCTCAAAAGAAATGAGTAAAGGATTTGGGATGTCTATGTTTGGTGAAATAAAATTCTTTTTTGGATTGCAAATACAACAAAACAAGAATTGTATCTACATAACTCAATCTAAGTATATCAAGGAGATACTAAAAAAATTTGGAATGGAAGATTCAAGACCAATTGGAACACCTATGTCTACTGGACATAAGCTTTTCAACAATGATGATTCCAAAGAAGTAGATAAGACCACTTATAGATCAATGATTAGAAAATTGTAGTATGTAGTACACACAAGGCCTAATATTGCTCTAGCAGTTGGAATAGTGGTAAAATTCTTAGCAAATCCCAAGGAAAATCACATGATGGCAATCAAGAGAATCATCAGGTATCTGAAAGGTATTGAAGACTATGGTTTATGGTACAAACTTTGAGGCAATTTGGACTTGAAAGTATTTACTGATGTTGATTGGGTAGGAAGTTTTGATGACAGAAAAAACACTAGTGGTGGAGCATTCTTTCTTGGCAAAAGACTACTATCTTGGACAAGCAAGAAGCAAAATTAAACATCTCAATCTACAACAGAGGTAGAATATGCAGTAGCAACAGTTAATTATTTTAACATTTTTTGGTTCAAACAACTATTGGGAGGAATGAAGGTAGAGATCAAAGATCCAGTTGTCATATATTGTGATAATACCAGTGCAATCAACATATCAAAGAATCTAGTAATGCATTCCAAAAAAAAACATATTGCTATAAAATATCACTTCTTAAGAGAGTTGGTGCAAGATGAAGAAGTTCCATTGGAATATGTGAATACAAAGGAACAGATTGTAGACATATTCACCAAGCCATTACCTAAGGATGCATTTTTGTATCTAAGAGGCAAGCTAGGGGTTATTCCCCTATTTGAAATTCACTAAATGAATTTTAGTGAATACATCAACCAGAACCTATTGAAGATCAATTAGTTGGTGCATAATTGGAAAGGGCATATTGTAGATGAATCAATACTTAAGGTACATTGGTATTTATAGAGTTATTGTCTTTGGCATGTGTTGTCAAAGAGGGAGAAGTTTACTGCCATATCTCTAAATTTTTTTGGAACCAGAATAAAGTTAGAAACCAAAGAGGGAGAAGTCTTCTAAAGATGAAGTATGCTGAAAGAGGGAGGATTTTTTGAATGAATTTGGTAACAACCATTGCAAACAAAATTCAGTGAAAGGAAGAGCTCATACTGATAGAGGGGAGTTCTCAAATATAAAATCCAAAATTTCATTATTCTATTACATGTTGTGTTGTCATCAATGCCAAAGAGGGAGATTGTTGGATACAATTGTTTAATTGTGTGTTGTCTTTGATTTACAAAAATGTCATAATCATTATTAATTAGTAAATGACAAGCTCACTCGGGCAGTGAAGACAATTCTCAATGTCTATTGAGTGTTTCTATGTTTGCCTAGATCACGAGGCAGTGTCTATTGAGCTCACTTGGGCGTCGAAGAAAAAATTGTAGAAAGCGAGTGTTAACTGAGCTCACTTGGGTGTCAAAGGGATTTTCATAACTTTGCAATGTTAACCAAAATTCTATTGGTTAACAAAAGAAATCATTTTAGAGTTAGTTCCTACCAAGTAGGGTCAGCTAATGAAGGATTTTCTTATTTTGTTGTATTAAGCTTAATTGACTTATCTATTGATTCCAGCCAACTAAGGTGATGAATATTGATTATTGTAAGTTTTATTTGAGCCAACTTGACAAAGTGGAAGGTATAAGTATAAGATCAAGTTGTGATTTCAAGTGTATGTGAAAAGTGCAAGAGAATGTGTGAATTATGATGATGTGATTGAAGATATATTGATGAGCAAAGGAAGTGAATTTGAAGGATAAGAAGAATATCCTTGTGGTGTAGCAAAGCCATATTTGATCAGGAAGGATCAAGTAGAAGCTAAAATAGAGATCTAAAATTAAAAAAATTAGTTGCAATCAAATCAGATCATCTCATTGTTACTCTCTAACCATTGTAGTAGTGATTTAAATCTCCTAACAGAGTTGACTTAATAGCTATTTGCAAATCCTCTAACAAGGTGGCAATTTCATTAAATTGTTCTCAAGAACTCTAACTAGGCCACTCCTAATAGGGTGATTAAATCCTTTAATAGGGTCACATCTAACAGTGTGTTTTGTAACTTTTAATAGGGTTGGATCCTAATAGGGCTCACTTTAGAAGAGTAAAAATTAGTAACTAGTTGCTATTGGCAATTTTTCCCAAATTGGGTTTCCACGTTAAATCTTGGTGTCAAATGTGTTCATGATATTTTCTTTATATGGTTTCAACTAAGTTAAAGTAATGGTAATCAAAGATAACATCTAATGGTTTATATGTTAATTTTTTATTGAGCTAATGCAATTATTACCGAGTTACAACATTCTCTGTGTTTACTGAGCTTCAGAAGTATTCAATTATCTATTTGCATTCTGTACTGACATCTAAGGGATCTCAGATTTATTTTTGTAGCAACTGATTCACCCCTCCCCTCTCAGTTACCCTTCTTATATTTCCAACATTAACCTCTCGTATTCTTTAACTAACTCCTAACCTCTCTCTCTATTTAACTTGTTACCCTTAAGCATTGTCTCTCTCTAACTAATCTTTAACCCCCCTCTCTCTAGTCCCTCTCTCATCACCCCCTCTCTCCATGATATCCCATTATCTCCATATTTATCACTCCCTCCATCCTATCCCTTACCCTCTCTCTCTCACTCTCTTATCCCATCCCCTCTCCCTCTTCCTATCCCCTACTCTCTCTCTCTCTCTCTCTCTCTCTCTCTCTCTACATCAAGTTCCCATTTCAAGGATTAGAGGTCAGGGAGAGAGAGAGAGTAGGGGATATGAAGAGAGAGATAGTATAGGATAAGAGAGAGTGAGAGAGATGGAGAGATAGAGATAGGGGGATATGATGGAGAGAGTGGGAGGGGATTGGATACTGATAGAGAGAGTGATAAATATGGACAGAATGGGATAGGATGGAGAGAGAGAGAGGAGAGAGAGAGTCTATCTCTTCCTCTCTCTCCCTCTCTCTCTTATCCTATCCCCTCTCCCTTTTCCTATCCACTACTCTCTCTCTCTCTCTCTCTCTCTACATTAGGTTCCCATTTCAAGGATCATAGGTTAGGTAAAGAGAGATAGTAGGGGATAGGAAGAGAGAGAGAGATGGGATAGGATAAGAGAGAGTGAGCGAGATGGAGAGATAAAGATAGGGGGATATGATGGAGAGAGTGAGAGGGATAGGAGAGAGAGAGAAGGAGATGCATGTGTGTGTGTGAGAGAGAGAGAGATAGAGATAAGGGGATAGGATAGAGAGTGAGAGAGAGTGATGGAGAGAGAGAGAGAGGGTGAGAGAATGTGTAGGAGAGAGTGACATAGAGATGTTAGGAGTTGGTGTGAGAATGAGAGAGGTTAAGAGTTAGTAATAGAGAGAGAGACTAGGAGTTAGTGAGTGAGTTTGTGTGTGAGAAATAGATATAGGGAGTGAGAGAGATGATAGAAAGATAAAAACTATGATAATACTCTTACCTACTTATTCTCTCCATGTTTGGAAAATAATGACTACTTATTTTAGACCATGATTGATTATAATGGATGGAAAATAAACTCTTGATTTCCTACTATTATTTTAGTTGAATTATGTTATAGATCACTTCAATAGCTTTCCACCTCATTTAGAATAGAGTCAATAAGAGTTTGGATGTGAAAGTTATGGCTTTTGGAGTGGAGCCCATTTTTATTTCTTCAAAACTTGAATGGGTTTTGAATAACCCGATCGAGTTTGAATAAAATTTTCATCTTAGAAACCTGATTGGATTTTGATTTTTATGTATTTTTGCTAGGCTTGGTAATGAAGCCTAGTCACTTTTTAAAATTTTATATAACCTGATCGAGTTATTCACATTTTTTTGTGGTGTCCACTACATTGTACACCATCTTGGTGCACCCACCCAGATTTACTAAATACATAACTCACTCCATCAAACCAAGGAAGGATGAGAACCAACAAAAGAACTACCCCTAATGCAGACATATGTGAGGTGATAGGCAATTGGAAAAGTGAGCCAAAAGAATTGCATGTCAAGGAGCCACAATCAAGATGCACAAAAGAATGCATATGTGTGTTGAAGGTGATCAATCTTAGACATGCCATGAGGATAATATCATAGATGGAATACTCATTGACAAAGGAAGATGACAAACAAAGGAAACACATCAAACCCCATGGCACTTGATCAAAGTAATTTATGTACAATAAGGCACAAGAAATGGTCAATTCCAAGAACACAATGATTTGCATGAGTGTCCTCAAATGACATTGCTTGAATTAGAAGGCAAGACAAGGTAAAAATAACTAAAATTAAAATACAATTGGAATATGGCACTTTATCTCAATGTGTTTGAAATAATGTATAAAAATGATGTCTACAAAAACCAAAAGAGATAAGGTTGATAAAAAAGTTAGTACAACCCTTGATGAATCATTTGAAGCAAAAAAATTAATCCCCAGACCTAAGACAACCAAGATAGATCCACTAGAATGCAAAAATACAAAAAACTAAATAGAATGCGCCTAGAGAAAAATTTCAAAAAATAACCAACATCACTAGAAAGATCTTTGAAAGAGCTTTCCAATGATATAAAGATTTCCTAAATAGAAGATTAGATGCTCAAGATATGTCTCTTGAAGTGGAAAAAGAACTCATGACTTTGACAGAAAAAAGCTATCAAAACAAAAAACTACTTGCACCATTGTGACAGGCTCAGAAGTATATTTTCAATAATATCTCTTTTGCCAAAAGTAGAGTTTGGATGAGCAATATATGGAAAAAAAACCATAGATAGGTCCAAATTCAGCCAGAAGGACTTGTAGGGTATGTTGATGCAATGTTGGTGTTGATGGTTGAATGGTCGTGGAGGCAATTTTTTTTTTTTTGAATAGACCCCCTTAATGGAAAAACTCACTATAAAAAACCATATGCCAAAAAAGCACAGAGTTGTAAGAAAAAGGAGGAGCTAGTGCCAAGAAAATTTGGTAGCCAAAAAGAAATGCCATGTGTTAATAGAAGATTAGTTGGCAAAAATCTAGTTTGTGCAAGTTAAAAACATCAATGAAGCCAGAGTCGAAGGGAAAAACACTACCATCACCACTAAAACTGCCTATGTCAACTCGATGGTAGAGATCAAAATAAAAAAATTGCTTAAAATATTCATGATTTAAATTCCAATAAACCATTGACAAACTAAATAGAAACTGCCATCAAAATACCATCGTTGTCAAAACCACAAACTAGAAAATGTTGGGATTGCTCACTAACTATGGCCAAAGATCCCCAAAAAATTGTGTAGTTGACAGGAAAAATCATAGGTGATCTACATAAAAAATATACAAAAGATTAAAAAAAACTCATCCATAGATGATTGACACAAAGAGATTCTTGATGTGAGGGCTACACAAAATTCAAGGAAGGCATGGCCAAAAAATAGGCATGAAGGCCAAAAAAAGGCCTAATTAGTGACACCAAAACAAATGCACATGCCCCAAAATAATCATCTTCAAAAAAGAGAAAATGCCCACTAATGGAAAATACCTTCATAGGCAAAAACTGCCATCAAAGTGGAAGCCAACAAAATTTCTGGGTGACTATAAAATGACAAGTACTAGAAAAACACTTGTCAATTTCACATAACCATGAGTCCCAAGTTGAGGTGTGTTGTGTACTTGTTGGGGCCTACTCTCCAAGGCTTAAGACTTCAATAGTGTTGGAAATATTCAAGACTAAGCTAAGTTACCAAGAGGGAAGGTGTGAATCAATAACTTCTAAAACTTCAACAATTTCAACTCTTAATCCAACCATTTAATCCATCATATAAAGTCTAATCTAATTGCATGCATAAGAAACTAAAAACATGAAAGCATTCATAATACTAAGACACAAAGATTTGGTGAACCATAAACCTTTTGAATAGAAAGTAAAGCTGGGGTGGGGATGATACCCACAACTTTAGTACTACAATATAAAGTTAGCCTATTAAAGCTTACATTGATCACTTCTGATAATCTACACTATTAGGAGAAAAAAGGACTACTAGGTCCACCTTGTGAAAAGATTTACACACATACAATTAAGTATACACTCGATAAAGAGATTTACAAAAGACTATTAGGTCTACCTTGTGAAAGGATTTGACTGATCTACCTATTAGAATGAAGTAGTAGTAGATCTCTGATCTGCAACTTGGTTTTCTCAATGAGATTCCTTTGTGTACTAATCACCTTTCTATGATAGATATGTCTCTACTACTCCTTATGCTGTTATGGCCTTTCTAATTCGCTCTTCTTTTGCTCTTCTCTAATTAATTCTACATATACGCACACACTTGGATATGAAACAATGAATTACATATATATCAATCCAATTATACAAATTACAAAGTCGGCCATCATACAAGTTTACACAAATATTACTAAGTCTGTCCATATGAAGATACTTAGGTTTTGAAGATCGACTCAGTGAGGTTTTGGTACACAACATCCACTGTCATTGCTTGGCATTATCATGCACTCAATAGACATAGAAGCTTGGTCCATACTGATCACTTCTAAGTAGTCCTAAACTCAGTCTACACTGGTGACTCAATAGACATTATGAAACTCATTATATAAATTGAGTCTCTAGATTTACATTGTATGAATTGATAAACATTATCACCTTGATCTTGGTATAAATTAAGTCTCTTGGTTAACACTGGGAAGCTTGGTTAACACTGGACTCTCATCACACACAATACAAACTTGGTGAACACTGCACTACTTGGTAACCATTGATAAACTTGGCATCAACTAAAATACATGGTTTACACTGCTGGTCTTCACATTAACTGAATCTACTTGGTAACCATTGGGATTTTTTCGAAGGACTTGATAGCAACTGTGGAACTCAGTGATAACTAAAATACATGGCAAACACTGTGAACTATACAATGAGCTCAGTAACCATATACAATATGAATAAGTGTGTATCACTAATAACAAACTTGACTGATATTTAAACAATCTCCCCCTTTGGCATTAGTGATAAAAACACTTATTAGCTAAAATTGAATACCTTATATCCACACCATGTGATACTGGCTTGGTAGAGTATACTATTTTTGGGAATTTTCAAAATTGATTTTGTAAGGTATATATAGTATACTATACATCTTCGTGCTATATACAATATGTCTTTCTGTATATGTCTTACTTATTGCAAGTTCTCCCCCATAACATATTTCTCCCCCATACTGTCTTCCATCTTATTTCTCATACTATGTGTGTGTCTCTCTCTCTATCTCACTCCACTTTTGATAGTAATGCCAAAGATTTATTCTATTTTATTTACATAGAAACACCAAAATGAGATAAAAATTTAGAATGTACCTTGAGAATGATTGCCAAGATTTTATCCCAATTTTTTTGTAGTACCTTACATGTATGAAGTGCAATTTGTACCTTTGTTGACAATTCTATCATATGGTCTGCAATGGAGAAGTTATTGTCATGGATTAGATTTTTTGAATATGTAATAGTTTTTTGCAATGCATCCATGTTGGGAAGGATCATGTATAGTATGTCAATCAATGTGGATCTGATCCTTGCTTCTTCCCTTAGCAATTCTGCTTACATATCTGACAAAAATCTTATTTTCTTGAAGTACGTAAGGCTTGAACAAGGGTCAAATTGCAACTGTTGAGCATTGGCCTTTAGTTCTTCATCTATTTTGGACAATTTTTCCTTTATTTCCTTTGTAAAACTAGAAACATCACATAGCTTCCCAAAAAGTGATGACACATTTGAACATGATGCTTCTAAATTGCCCAAAATTGTAGAAAGCTCTACTTGATGAATGGCGATTTGCTAAGCAATGTGCTCTAGCACTTTATTGTCAAACTTCTTTTTAGCCTTCTGCACTAGCTTATCTTGTCCATCGATGTCTTCATTGAATTTTTGGACTACTTTTGCTAGCTTATATAAGATAGGTTGATAAGAATAATCTCAATTCCTATAGCCTGTGCCAATATGTTCTTAGCATCTTCAATTATCTTATACTCTTTATCTCTTTCCTCTCTTAGCCTTTGCTATTTAGCCTTCTTCTGGAGGAGTTCACTGAATGTATACATTTGGTCTGGAGTAAGCTTGTAAATATCCCAATTGGGGATTACTATTTCCTCATCAAAATCAATGTCTTCCTCTATCTCCTTTCATTTCCCCAAAAATTTTGTACTCGGTTGAACCTTGGGCTCAACTGTCCTTACACTTATTGCTTTTATATCTGAAATAGAAATAATGGTAGAGATACTAGGGCTTTTAGTAAAAATTGATACTATACTGACTGAAGAAATACTTGAAGAACCCAAAATTGGTGTGGCTAAAATTGTAGAACCTAAAATTGGTGTGCTTACATATAAAGAAGTCAAAACTAGAGAAATCAAAACTAAAGTGCTCGACTTGGTAGATGAAGGAGGAAACTATAGCTCAATAGATGAAGTAGAAGTCACTTCTATCAATGATGTGTGGAGCTAAGTGGGAGCAAAGAGTGATTAGACATTTGAGATGTCACTAGTGGTCACAATCAAAATTGGTAATGCTGTCTCCACACTTGATGTTGACACTGGCTTGCTTGCAGAGTGAGGAAGTAAGGCAATAACTGCTACAACTATCTTGACTAGGTTAG
Organism: Cupressus sempervirens; assembly: GCA_028749045.1. Lineage (NCBI taxonomy): Eukaryota > Viridiplantae > Streptophyta > Pinopsida > Cupressales > Cupressaceae > Cupressus > Cupressus sempervirens. The sequence goes on along the minus strand of CM053788.1, from coordinate 241,373,306 downwards.
TCTCCTCATCATATTACTTTTCTTCCTTAGTAGCCTCTTGTCCTTGATCCTCTTCATCTTCTTCATTGTAAAAGTGAGTTACTTCTTCAACATTCTCTTCTTCATCTTTCTCGTTATCTTCATCATCATCATCATCTTTGACATTGACTAGAAAATCACTTGGTTTATGTAACAAATATATATATTCTTCCAAGTGTTTGTTGGATTCTTCACAACATGCTCAATGTCCTTAATCAAAACTAGATAGATCTTAAACTTTAGAGTCAAATTTTCTACATTTTTCTTCAATGACTCTTTCACCTTAACATCTGATATGCTCGGTAATAACTGCCTCAAGGTTTGCCCATATATATCCTTGATAGTTTGCATAGAAAAATCCCATCTTGGCTTTATCTTTTTCAATAATTCACTAGGAACTTGAGAAGTGAGCTGATCTAGTGAGTATTTCCATTTACCCATTTTATTCAACACCAGGTCTTCAATTTTCTTATGCTCCTTTGCTATCCTAGTCTCATATTTCAATGATTTGAAATTTTTTATACCTCCCCCTATTTTTAGATCTTTTAGTCTATATTGGAAGGTGGGTGGAGGTTTTCTATATACAATTTCTCCTCCTTCCTTGTCAAACTTCTTCCTTGAAGATCTCCTTGTAAAAACTACAGTGGATGGTTTTGCTGGCTTGGTAATATCACCTTGCCTTTTTTCTTTAGTGGCTCTTCTTCCTTAGACTCTTCCTCATGATTTGCTTCTTCACCTTGCTCATCCTCACCTTTTTCCTTGGTTAACAAAAGGGGTGAACTTGATTTCAGTTTTGCAATCCTTCTTTTCCCTTTGTTGACCACCTGAGGAATCTTTATTTCAAGTTTAATCCTAGCCTTTACTTCATCATACATTCCAAAGTATGTAGCCTCAGGATCAATTGGTTCTTTTATAAGAGCTTCAATGATATCCTTAATATTGACCTCATAACCAAGAGGTTTTACCCACACAATTCTAGGCTTAGCTGCCTGAATATACACCTTGTCACTATCCACCATGAAACATATATCATCTTTATAGTCTTCAACTAGCTTCTTGGGAATTCTAAACTTGTTTTTTATTTTCTCCATAAATACATCGAAGTAGTTGTCCATAATACAATTGTAGTTTTCATGCATCTCAGCAATATACTCATTGATTTGATAGAGCATAGACACATCTTTTCTCCATACTACAGTGCCTTTAGAGGGAAAGAATTTTTGTACATAAAAGAATAGACAAGTCAACAAGGAATTGAACTTACATGGATTGTTCTTTGAAGTTCTTATGCTTTCCATGTTCTTGTTGAGCTATCTTAGCAATAGCTTGGCAAGGTCAAATGATAAATTGTTCTTAACCACCTTGTAAGCTAAATCCACGGCTTCACATGACACACTATTTAACTTGCTAGAGCTATATATCTTGTATGCAATGACGTGAATACCAAACTTTAATTCTGCATCAGTGACACTGATGATTTTCATTCCTTTGTCATCCCATTTAGCTAGTGTTTTCTTTTCCAGTTCTACCTAACCTAGGGTTTTTTTCTTTTTGGTTTTGGCTAGCATTGGGAGGCTAGTGATTTGATGAATCATCTTCTTAGTTATTAGAATTGGTTATTCCAACCATAGCTTCCCATTATGCACCTGGCTAAGGATAAATCTAATCCATTTGATTTGAAATTCATGAGGCATGTGAGGGATGTGTCTCAACTCTTTGGTTTCTAGATGTTGACGCTTGGGTTTTAGGTCTCCATTCACACATAGCTAACCTAGGGCATCGTCCATTTATATTGTACCAATTTCTTGAATAACACATTTGAAATGAGTGTGAATATCATTGATAAGAAGTACCTTTGGAGGAATTTAGGATTACACACTGCTTGGATCTAGGGTTTTGGAAATTGCAGGACTGAGCTTGAAATCTGGTGCCTTCCACTCAACACCACAAACCAACATGTCAGATCCTTGCTTAACCTTGCTACTACTGGATACCATTTTCACTCGTTAGATTAAGAGAATTCAAAAAAAAATTTGTTGGAAATTCGCTCAAATCACTTTGGTTGCACTGAAAATCGCTCTTCGCAATAGCACTCAAAATTTACTGGTAAGAAATGATTTTGATTTCATGCCTTTTATTGAAATTTTTCCATTAATGCTTGGTATGAAAGTAGATTGACTAACATCACATTGATAGACTGTCATCCACTACTTAGCATTGATCACTCGGTGATGTCTTCATGACTTGGTTACCATAGGTATCTTTATTAGTCTTGGCCTTGCTCGGTAGAGTCTATGACCTAATCTCACTTAGTAGAAAAAGTAACTTGGTAATAATTGTTATTGATCTCACTCAGTGATCCCTTGGTATCCTAAATATAGATTTGGATCTTTCTCACCTTTTAACTAGAACTGATTTGGATGTCATCTTTGATAGCCTAGTTCTAGTTCTCCCTTGAGAACTTAACTAGAAATGGTAGAGACCCAATTCTTGAGCGACTTGATCATTTCTCAAACTTATATCCTTGGTAGACTTAGGAAACCATTGCTATCTCATCTATTTTTAGATGTTATTAGCTTTTTCCTTTTTCTCATCTTCAATTCTACTAGTATTCGTATAGTTCTTGGCAAGATGACCAAATTTTGTACAAATGAAACATCTTTTGGTAGTATCTCTTTTCCTCATATGATGTTTTATACAATTCATACCAATGTGTCCAAATTCTCCACAGTAATGACATCTACACTAGGTGTTGTATTCCCATCCAAATATTTCTTTCACAATTTGCTCTACACCATTCAATACCTTAGTTTTGCATTCTAATGACTTGTGTTCATGTTTCTTGCATTTGTGACATTTTCTTTCAAATCTTGGTTTCACTTTGCATTCATTAGCCTTATGACCATGCTGATTGCAATTGTAGCATTTTCCATTGAATTTTTCTTTTCCATTACTCTAGCACTTGTTTGATGTATGACTTGTCTTACCACAGTGATTGCAAGTAGGTCTTTGGTTCTTTTGAGCTCCTTGCTTGGATGATTCTCCTTCTTCTATATATCCAATTCATTCTTTTCCCTTTTGCCTATAGAGGTTTTTCTCATTCAATTGATTCATGTATGCTTGAGATTTCATCATTCTTTCATTGATTTTCTTCTTAGAGTTTAGATCATTTCTCAATCTTTCATTGATTTGTCTTTTAGATTTTAGATCATTTCTCATTCTTTCATTGAATTTTCTTTTAGAATTTAGATCATTGCTCAGTCTTTCATTTTCAAATCTTAGGCTCATGATTTCTTTATTTGCATTAGAAAGCTGATCAATAAGGCCTTCTTGCTGAAGGGATTGGTTCTAGATTTTATTGTTCCTTTCATCTATTTCTTTTTTTATCTTGTGTCTCTGTTCTAAGACTTCACATAACCTTACTGACTGAATTTCTTGTTCTCTTCTTAACTTTCTTACTTCTTCTTGTAGGGAACCATTCTTTTTTAGGAGTTCTTTGATTGCTTCATTGGCTTTATCTAAATTGCTTGAATGAAGGTCTTCAATTCTTTCTTCAATGTAGAGATGATCATTCATTTGAATTGAAAGTTATTTTATTTTTTTCAAGGATTGAGAGAGTTACTCCTTTACTTTCTTGAGTTGGACAATGGCCATTTCTAAATCTAGCTTTAATTGTCAATAGCTTTGTCAAGTCTAAATATCTCCATGGTCTTGATCTTTGCTCAAGTTGTTAAGCTTTCTCTTGAGAACCACAATGCTCTGATACTAATTGTTGGAAATAATCAAGACTAAGCTAAGTTACTGAGAGGGGAGGGGTGAATCAGTAACTTCTAAATCTTCAACAATTTCAACTCTTAATCCAACCATTCAATTACCTTTTAATCCATCATATAAATTTTGATTTAATTGCATGCATAAGAAATTGAAAACATGAAAGCATTCATAATATTGAGACACAAAGATTTGGTGACCTAGAAACGTTCCAAATAGAAAGTAAGATTGGGGTGGTGATGATACTCACTTTAGTACTGCAGTATAAAGTTAGCCTATTAAAGCTTACATTGATCACTTCCAATGATCTGCCTTGTTAGGAGCAATGAGGACTGCTAGGTCCACCTTGTGAAAGGATTTACAAATATATAATTAAGTATTCACTCGGTAAGGAGATTTACAAAAGACTATTAGGCCTACCTTGTCAAAGGATTTGACTGATCCACCTGTTAGGATGAAGTAGGTGTAAATCTCTGATTTTCAACTTGGTTTGCTGAATGGGATTCCTTTGTATACTAATCACCTTTTTGTGATAGATATGTCTTTGCTGCTCCTTATGCTATTATAGCCTTTACAATTTTCTCTTCTTCTACTCTTCTCTAATTAATTCCACACACACACACACACACACACACACACACACACACACACACACACACACACTTGTATATGAAATAATAAATTACATATATATCAATCCAATTATACAAATTAAAAAGTTGACCATCATACAAGTTTACACAAATATTACAAAGTTTGCCTGTATGAAGACACTCAGGTTTTGAAGATTGACTCGGTGAGATTCTAGTGCACGATATCCACTATCATTGTTTGGCATCATCATGCACTTGGTAGACGTAGAAGTTTAGTCCATAATAATCACTTCTAAGTAGTCCTGAACTTGGTCTATATTGGTGACTTGGAAGACATTGTGAAACTCATCATATAAATTAAGTCTCTTGATTTACATTGTATGAATCAGTAAACATTCTCACCTTGAGCTTGGTATAAATTGAGTCTCTTGGTTAACACCGAGAAGCTCAGTTAACACTAGACTCTCATCTTATACATTGCAAACTTGGTGAACATTGAATTTCTTGGTAACCACTGATAATCTTAGCATTGACTGAAATGCATGGTTTACACTGCTGGTCTTCACATTAATTGAAACTACTCAGTATCCATTGGGATTTGTCTAAAGGACTTGGTAGCAACTATGGAACTTGGTGACAATTGAAATACATGGAAAACATTATGAACTGTACAATGAGCTTGGTAACCATATATAATCTGAATAATTGTGTCACTAATAATAAACTTGACTAATATGTCAACAAGTAGTGGCTATCTAGCCATGAAAATAATTTTTAACATGTAATTTCTTAAAACTTAAAAATATATAAGTCTTTCTTCTTTATATGATAGATGCTTTTCATACCTACATAGTTGTTGCCTTAGACTTCCCAATACCCTAAGGCATGATAAAAAAAAGATATTGTTAAAGTTATAAAAAAAAGCCTCCAAATTCACTATGCAAGTGTTGTTTGAGAATCATAAAACCACCTTGAATGTGGCAGGCTGGAACACAAATCATGCGCTCAAAATATAAGCAAGAGGACTTTGCTTGAAGACTTTGCCAAAAATCACTCCAAATCAAATAAAGTGCAAAAAATCAATAAAGCACACAAAATCCTAGGGAGTCCAAAGTTGCATTATGCTCCAAAGTTTTTGCCAAATTTGGAGGAGTGATAGAGGTTAAAAAAATCCGTTCAAGAATTGTAGGCATCCAAAAGAAGCCCGCATTACTCAAAGTCCAATAGCAAAGCATAGAAAAGCACAACAAAGCTAGCGATGGGGCCCAAGAAGTCCACAGGTGGTTAGAAAGGTCAATAGAGGTGGGGGCTATTGGAAAAGCATTCCTTGTGTAGGAACTAAAAAAATATGTGTAGGGCTCAAAAAATATTTAAAATGCCAACACTATTTAAAAAAAATTGCCCCTTCCTTGGTTTTAAAAAACCATGCAAAATTTCATAAATAGTATGCCATGCATTAGAAATGATTTCAAAATTAATGATTTTAAAAATAAAATTTTCCATCTTGGTTTCTGTGCCTAGGCTATACGGCTTGGGTGCAAAAATCTTTGCCTCTAAAGTGAACTTTGTTAACATGGGATAAATTTTATAGGAAAATGGGAGTTTTTGAGCACTCTAAGCTCAACATTGATGCCCATTTGGGCTTAAAGTCCTCTAAAAAATAGGTCCCCCAAATCCAATACAAAACACTTCTGAAAACTGAAATCCTCTTAAAAAAAAAAAGCTCTGAAAACCAAGACAAACCTCTCAAAAATAGAACAAGGACATAAGATCTGGTGCTTTGATACCATGTTGAAGTTGATGAAAGATCAATCCCACATCTCCCAAGAATAAACTACATTTAAACACCTATCATAGAAAGAGAGAAGTAAAAGCTATCTATCGAGGTTGTAATTCACATATCCATAGAGGAGACATTCTCGATGAGCAAAAAGATAAATTGCTATTAATCAAAAGTGAATGAATGAATTAGATTAAAAAGAGAGATCATCCTTCTAAAGAAGATCCAAACCCTAAAAGGTAAAACCTAGGTTGCATTATAATAATTAATAAAATAATTAGTTATAGATGCTTAAAGTTTAGCTTAAGTAAAAATAGAGTTAGTTAGAAAATATCTAATTCCATATTTATTATATATGTAATATCTGTGTGTTATAGAGTAATATTAATATTATCTAATTGATGATTAATTTATAAATGGCCATAGAGACACGTCTCTTCTATGAATATTCATATAACGTTCAATCTACATTTGAACATACAAAAATATGGTAATGTTATTACATTTGTAGTGATCTTGTCCCTCAACAATTCCCGACATGGACATAAATGACAATATGATTATGAATAGGGTGTTGAATAATTTCAATGGGATAGAAATGATTTTAATGGGATATTGAATGCTTTTTGAAAGGTATTGAATGATTTTATGAAAGTCTCTTCCTAGCACTAAAGTGGTATATGATAGCAAACCCACAGTTGATTCATTTTATTATTAATGTTTTTTAATATTTTGTAATTAGGATTTTTTTTTTTTGTTATTTCATGAATGAGTAATGTTGCAAAATGGGTTGTTTCTTTCATAAATCAAAGTATTGTTCATACATATCTATCCAATCTATGCATTATTAGAGACATACAAATTATAGTAATTCTAGACTGATGTTACCAATCGCCATACACCAAACCAAATTTAGATACGACATCACTACCATTTTTTCAATCATATTATGATCATGTCTTTATTTGTTCCAATACATACACACACATATGCAGATAAATATTCATACATTTAGACATCTAGTTTGTTGTAAACATTGTTTATGCTCATTCCTACTAACTTTTCATAGTCTAAGGTTTGACTATTTATATATATGTACATATGTGTGTGCATATCTATGTATGCACATACATGCATGCATGCATCCATGTATGTAATAGGAAATACAATATCCATTCACTAGTCCTACACATATTCAAGAGAGATAAACAAATGAATGCAAAGCAACAATGTCAATAATCAATGCAAAACCAAATGGAAGCATTCAAACCAATAATCCTTCCCTTGCTTCTCTCTTTATCAATGCAATGTTGGATCTCATATTTGCTCACAGTATAACAACATGAGAATTTAGGTACTATGGTTGTAAAATTATGAGAATTATGCCTCATTATATAGATTTATGGACTTCAATTAGAGTTGGGTGATTGAACAAATAACTAATGTTGATTGAATAGATGACTAAGCTTGTTTAAATAGTAGAGTGAAACTATTGACACGTAATTAGTTGTATAAAACAACTAATTAGATATTTAATTCAAATGGCTGAGAGTAGACTAAAAATATTGATGATAAGATTGACTACATAATCAAGAAAACTGAACTAAATGATTATCAAACTAATTGAATGAAAAGAAGAATCATTAGTCAATGGCAGTTAAAAGATGTAGATGTGGAGGAATAATTAATATTATATATATATATATATATATATATATATATATATATAAAATTTAAGTAATCATGAGAGGCATAAATAGAATAAATCATTTTATTTACTTTTAGAAGAATTAGTTTGCATTTGGTCCAAGTGGAAAATTTAAAAAATTATCATTTTGTTTAAATTTAGAAGAAATAGTTAAGTAATTGAAATTATCAATTAACAATGGTAATAGTAACAATAAAAAATAGCTTAGTTAAATAATAAAATTATTTAATTTAAATACATAAAAGATATTAATTGAATAATAAAAATATTTAATTATTTTTTCAAGGGTATTAAAGGAATCTTGACAAAATACGAAACATAAACTAAACAATTAAAAAAATTCAATAATTATAATTAGAGAGAAATGATGAATTTAAATTCTGTATTAGAAAGAATGAAACTTAATAATTAAATAACGAAGACTATTTTAATTAATTTAGATTAATATTATTAAAAATTTCATTTGCATGTATGGGACAATTTTAGATTTTACCTATTGCCCCTCTTTGAGACAATGTGTTTTTAGGCATTGATACAAAGAATAAGTAATAAAAATCATGACCAAATATGCCCCCAATGGGAATATGACATTGATACAAAGAATAGGTAATAAAAAACATGAACAAATATGCCCCAAATGGCAACAAGGTGATGGTGGGGTAATATATGCTCCCTCAAAAGATTGTTTGTGTAAGGAAGAAAAGAATGATCTTTAGAGATAAGAGTAAAAATGTTAGATGTTCAAAGTGATGTGAGTAGAATATTTATAAGAAGAAAATATTATTAGTGGGATATTATGATTGTTTGATTGACATTGTCTACAAATATTGCTGATGAGAATCATGTCTAGTTTCAAGAAAGACCCATCTTGTATAAAACTAGGAACACTATCTAGTTTTAGGGAAGACACACCTTGTACAAGAGAATCGATAATATCTTGTTTTAGGAAATATACATCATGTAGAAGATGAATGATGATATGTAGTGCCTACCCCTAGTTTACTTTTTCATATTATTTTTTCAAATTCTTTTAGGCAAACTTTATGGTTATGTTTGATGATTAGTGGTACTTGATTACCTGATTGTTTGAATGTTGTTTCATATTCAATTGATTTATGTGATTAACTATTTGATACTCGATTATTTCATGTGTACATGATTTTCCTTTCGATGATGATGCTTGTATACAACGATCATGATGATAGTTAGATGGATAATTTATATGCAGTTGTTGTGGATACTTACCCCATACTTGCATGTGTATGGTGTACATGTATCTTTTACTTTATGTATGATATTTTTGATGTGGTTGAGGGAGCAAGTCATAGTCACTTGCTAGTCAGGATCTACATAATGCACTACTCCCTATCATTGGCTATTTAGTTTAGATTATATGTGTATGTACTAGACACTAACTTCCCCAAATTTCCAAGATGAGCATGCCCTATCATAGTATCTCAATGGTAAAAAAGGCAAGATAATTCTTGAGTCCAAATCATAACCTTAAGCTAATTGTCCTAGAAAGTAGGACAAGTATCTTAGTTTTACCATTCCGAATTTGTCAAGTGACATGAATTCATGATTTTGACCCCTTGAGTTTGATCTAGTACTCTGTTCTTTATAATGAGTTTTCATATTTAGTTTTGTGGGTCTATTGTGATTTTCAGTGACAATTAAATCAAATTAAAAGATTATTCAATGCTTTAATTTAATGAAAAATTATATAAAGAAAAACAATTATTTAACTATATTTAATTAATTGATAAATTAGTGAAATAAAATAATTAAATTCAAAGATTTAACTATAGTTCTAATTTTGGCATAATTATATTTATTTAATTTAATAATAATTTATTCAGGAGTTCCATTTTATAATAAGCTCTAAACATTATAATTAGTTAGATTAATAATTATTTTATTAAAATGTATTCTGGTTTAATAAGAGAGAAGGAATTAATTTAATAAAGTTTATTTTAATTAAAATGAAAAAGTTTGCATATGAAATTAAAAAAAATAAAAAATTAAGAAAAAGGTTTCACGTGATTGCAAAACTAAAACCCTAAAGGGAGAAAACTCTTTATTAAGAAATTAGAGCTCATTTCTCCACACACAGGTTTGGAGGAGCCAATTTATGAGAAAGAGGGTTTTCAAAAGGAAGGGAATTTTCTTGTGAGCTTTGAGCATCCAATCATTTAGCATCATATTAAGGCTGGATCTTGTTGAGTTTTGTGTAGTAATTTCCTCTTTGAAATCTTTGTCTTCTCCGTGTACGAATGGATCTATTTTCAAAACTTAATTCGGGTTGAAACCCTTGTGTTGAAATTTATCGTTCTTGAAAATATCTATGAAGGAATTTAATATTTGAATCCCTTGTTTGAGAATCTTATACTCATAATTGGATTGTCTAGAATATACTAAATTTGGAATAGGGCTTGGAAAAGAAAACTTGAATCTAATTAACCAAGTTTGATAAGTTTAGCAATTATTTTACTATTAGATTTGTTATTGAATTAAACACACACACACACACACACACACACACACACACACACACACACACACACACACACACACACACACACACACACACACACACACACACACAATTTTAATAGTTTTATTGTATTTTGTTGTCGAAGAATTTTATTAAAAAAATGATTCATTTTTATATGGGGGCATGAAACTATTATTATTTTTAAATAATAAATTAAAATGGGTTCAGTGGCCATTACCTCCACCCAATCCATGCTGGTACATAGCTTGGTTGCTACGACAACCAAGATTGCCTAAGTAGCCAAAGTTGCTATTGCAGTGACCGACGGGCCTAAAAATATTTTAGTGTTATGCGATTTCAATTTTTTAAAAATATATTTTAATTTTTTTTGTTATTATTAATTTTTTTATAAATTAGTTTATTTAATAGTAATATTAATTAATAATATTGTTATTATTAATTTTAATATGTAATTATTATATTATGAAATTTAACAATTTGTTATTATTAATAATTTAATAATTTAATATTATTTTATTAATAAGATAATAAATATTATAATTAATAATTAATAATTGCTATTAAATTTTGATAATAATATTTAATTACATTAATGGTTTAATACTAGTATTTTTTAAAAAAAATTAATTACTTTATTTATAATATTTTAATGAAGTAAATTGATAAATATAGTTCAACTGGGAAAATCAATTATTTTTAATTAAACTTAGCTTTTTTTATTTTTGTTTAGATGGTTTAATTATATTTAAAAATGATTCATAATTCTGAGGAACTTTGGATTAATGGTGAATTCGAAAAATTTAGTATTTATGACATTTGGAAAATGAAAAAAATTTGAAACCTATTTCTAAAACAAAATCATATGTGTTTAAAACCAAAAAAAATTATAAAACTATACTTGTTATGATGTATGTTTTACTTTGTGTTGGGTTTGGGGTTGACTTAGTGCATTGACTAGTTTTGGATGTTTACTAGAGGCTTGGGACTTACTCTTTTGTGATGTTCATGTGATGACATGGTTTTGTGATATGAACTTTGAGTTAAGGATTAGTATTTATATGGTGATTTTGTGGGTGAAATCTATGAGTTTTCAAACAATTATCTTTTGGTGCTTTCCAGTTGCTTGTTTAAGAATTGATGTGTGTTATTATGATCTTTTGAGACCTTCTACTATTTTGAGCTTAGGGTAGGCTGTCTTTTTGTTTGTTGGGAAGTAGCTTACAATGGAGGCAAAAGCCCTAAGGAGGCTACCTAGGTAACCCATTGTAGGTTATTTTAATAAAGTGATAACATTTCACTAAATGGGTTTAAAATAAATTAAAAAGAGTTAGTGTTTTTCCTTGCCCATGCCTCAAGTTCTAGTATAGGCTAGGATGGGAGTAGAGAGGATGCCTGGTTGTGACCTTGCCCCATTAGTATGCCTTGTCTGTACGAAATGATACTAATGCCACATAGATTCACTAGGGGGTAAGAGTCTAGAGAGGCTGTTAGGGTAACCTTAGAGTTGACTCATGTGATGACACTTGCCCACTTTCATAGTATATTTCTTACATGTCTTTGTTGCCTCTGGGTTTAGATGTCATTTGTGTCTTGGTACCTTTGAAATAGATTGCTATCAGGTTTTCCTTGACCTAGATGTTGGTTTGAATTTTGGGATTGATATCTGAAAGGGACTTAAACTATCTCCTTAGCATGGTGGGATTGGGCCATTTAAGTTCCACAAGGTTGGATGGTAGTGTTTCTTATACCATTGAGATTTGATAGCTAGATGTTGATGGTGGATGTCCTTGTGCAGTTATTTCTTTCATTTCTAATCTTGTATTTTCTGATGGGTGGTTTTTATTCTATTGTACTATATCTAACTTTTAGAGATCTTATGAGATGATGTATTATATTCTTTGAGCATTTCATACCTTATGACTTGTACAATGGATGATTATGCATTCTGGTTGCATCAAGTGACATCTTATGTAATTGTATATTATTTAATTGGATTGTACTTGTAATAATTCTTTGATAACTTATATATATATATATGTATGTATATATAAAACTTTTATACATGTGTGTGTGTGTGTGTGTGATATTCAATGTCATCAGACCCTTAAGAGATGTAATCTATTTATATGGTTGTATGTATGTGAGTTATAGCTTCTGCTATATTATCTCTTGTTGATATTATCTTAACAAAAAATGTTTGATAAACTTAGTGAAACTTTAGGTTATTTTCTTTTGGGATCCCTGGTGGGGCATTACATCTAGTATTAGAGCTTGAGTTTTTACATTGGGAGCTCTTGGTATATTAGAATGTTTGTAGATAACAAATAGTTAATTAAAACAAAACTTAGACTACTATATGTATCTATTACAAACTTGAAACACTTGAACTTTAAAATGAAATGTACTTAAACCTAGAAATAGGAAAAATTGGAATAGATCTTATATTATTTTCAAAACATATTTCTTATGTTGATGATATATAATAGTATGTTCTTGTTGATATTATATCATCTTTTATTCTTAAATATTATTATAGGATGGTATTTGGGACAAGATTACTAGTGAGAGGCCGTAGTTCAGGCCATGGTAGAGGTTGTGGGTGAGGTAGGGATATCAGTACACATGAGTTTGGCCATGAGAGTCCTATTCAAAAGGAGAATAGGGAGGAACACCATGGAAAGCATCAGGGTAATTTAGAGGTGGTTGACTTGAGGTAGATGATGAGGATCATCATGGAGTGCCTACCTCCTCCTTGGGGAATAGATCACAAGGAGTCACATCATGTAGGGAATGAGGAGAGGAATAGGTCTAGGAATCCTTAGAGGGACCTTCATGGTGATAGATAGATGTTAGTTAAGGCTTCTTAGATGAAGGACCTATAGAGGTACAAGATCAAACCTTTCAGTGGGGTTGGTTCAGGATGTGGCAAAGTAGTGGTTAATTGCTCTAGACAAATGTTTTTCTATACAGGACTTTGACTCTAAGGTTAAAGTGAGGTTTTTCATCACACACTTGAAACTATTTGGGGCTACATGGTGGAACATCGAGGAGAAGTTGGGTGTAAACATGAACATTGTCACATGGGAGTTATTTCTAGAGAACTTTTATGAGCATTTCCTACCAGAGGAATGGCATTAGCAGAGAGTAGATGATTTTCACAATCAAAGATAGTATACTATGATCCTAGTAGAGTATGAGAAAAAATTCTACAAGCTCATTACTTATGTGGGGATTAGTGACAACTTGCCATTGATGGTACAACATTTTATTTGGGGCCTAAATAACTATTTTATTAGGGGTGTTAAGGTATTTTAGCCTAAAAATCTCAAGGATGTGATACATTAGGCTATCCTCATAGAGCATAACTCACCTTAGGACATGGTGGTTTCATGGGAGCACCTACAACATTAGGGTCCAAGGGTAACTAGAGCACAAGTGGGAAAAGTAAGCCTCCCTACTCCAAAGGCAACTAGGGCCAACAAGATTAGCAACCACAATAGTAGAAGGGATCCTACCATCCATCACAAAGTGGTGGTGGTGGTTCCAACTCTCTAAACTTTAGTAGTTCACAACGCAATAGGAAAAATCAAAATACTCAGCCTGCACAAAGTAATCACTCTTTTGCTAGTAGAGATAGGCACTAGTAGTCGAGTGCACCTCCAATAGGGAGAGGGTCTAGTAGAGGCACATGATGTTTCTCTTATGGACAATTTGGGCACATTACAACCAACTATCCACATCATACATCTCACTATTTAGGACCTAGGCTAGAAACATCTGAGCCTATAGTTGGTGATGCAAGTAGATCACACTGAGTATTTGCAATGGTAGATCATCACCAGGAAGACAATCAAGGTACCATGGTTAAGACTATGGGAGCTATTCAAGGTACACCTCTTTCTATCTTGTTCAATTTAAGTGCTATGGATTCTTTCATTTCACCTTCCATAGTTATTAAATGTAAGCTAGAGGTGGTAAAGTAGGGCTTGGTTTGGAAAGTAGAACTAGCTTTAGGAGCTAAGATTCCCATAGATTCTTAAGTGCAATAGTGTGAACTAAACCTAGGAGGTTTTGTTACATCAGTAGACCTAGGGTTATTCCTCTTGGTTCTTATGACTTTAGTGTTGGGCATGGACTAGCTTGGTTCTCACAGAGCTAGTATTGATTGTAGAAAGATGACCATTTTGTGTAAGGATGATTAGGGTAGGGACTTAGAGATTGTGGGCATCCAGAGATCTATATCTCTCTAGATGATCTCTGCTATGCAGTTGAAGCAAAACTTTCCTAAGGGTTTTCAGGTCTTTTCCATTACTGTGAGTGAACTGGAGGAAGAAGACCCTATAAGGAAGACTTTAGAGCATCCTATCTTACAAGGGTAAATGGATGTCTTTCCCAACAAGATTTTGGGTATGCCAGCAAAGAGAGATATTGACTTCTGTATTGACCTTATCCCAGGACCAGAGCCCATTTCTAGAGCTCCTTATTGAATGACCACTCAGGAGTTGAGTGATTTGTGCCTATAACTTGAGGACCTTTTGGCCAAAGGTTGTATTTGACTGGGTGTTTCTCCATGGGGAGCACCAATGCTCTTTGTGGAAGGATGATTTATTATGCTTGTGCATTGACTACAAATAGTTGAACAAGGTAAAATTTAAGAATAGGTATCCTTTACCAAGGATCAATGATTTACTTGACCAAATCAAGGGAGCCACAATGTTCTCTAAGATAGATCTAAAGTGAAGACACCATCACCTTTGCATTCATGATGCTGACATTCATAAGACAACCTTCTACACTTCCTATGGACACTATGAGTTGATGAATGCTCCATCAATATTCATCTTCTTGATGAATGGATTATTCTATTCCTATCTTGACTGATTTGTACTTGTGTTCTTGGATGACATTTTGATATATTCTAGATCCCAAGAGGAACATCTATTGTTGGTTCTTTAGTGCTCGAGAGATAATCAATTTTATGCCAATTTGACAAAGTGTGAATTCTTTTAGTCAGAGATACAATATTTAGGGCATATCATATTAGGAGATGGTATAGCTATAGACCCCATGAAGATCCAAGCAATAGTAGAATGGCTTGCACCCACTATTGTGTTGGAGATTCGTAGCTTCATAGGTCTAGACTATTATTATCACAGGTTCCTTCATAACTTTTCCAGAGTAGCATATCCTATCACTTCCCTCTAGAGAAAGGGAAAGAAGTTTATTTGGAAAAAGAAATGTGAGGAAGCATTCTAGAAGCTTAAGGAGCTTTAGACCAGTGCACCAACTTTAGTAGTACCTGATCCAATAGAGGACTTTATGGTGTGTACAGATGCTTCCCTAGAAGGGATTGGAGAAGTCTTGATGTAGGATGGACAAGTGATTGCCTCTGAGTCTTGCAAAATCAAGGATCAAGAGTTGAATTATCCCATGCATGATCTTGAGTTAGCTATAGTTGTTCATGCTCTAGTGAGATGAAGACACTTCTTATTGGGATACCATTTTGAGTTTCAGAATGATCATCATAGTTTACAGTATATATTCACGCAATATAATATGAATGTTAGGCAGAGGCATTGGATGGAATTTCTATGTGAGTATGACTTTGAGGTGAAGTATATTTAGGGAAAGGAGAATGTTGTAGTTGACTCTTTGAGTCATAGGAGACATGAGACACTATCTTTGGCTCTTAGTGTGGATTTTAGGAGCCATTTACTTTAGGCACTAATGTAGACCATTGGAAGGTGGGTTTTTAGGTTACATGTTGGAGTTAGATGGCCTTTTGTGCTATTTAGGGAGGATTTATGTACCACTTTTAGATGAGCTTCGTACATTGATCCTATCAGAGGCCCATTATGCACCTTACTTGGCACATCCAAGTATCAAGGAGATACACATAGATTTGTGACGTCTATACTTTTGGATAGGGATGAAGCATGATATTGATGATTTTGTGGCTAGGTGCCTTGAGTGCCTGAGAGTCAAGGTAGAGTACCAACATCCAACAGGACTTTTACAACTAAATCTCATTACTTTATGGAAGTTAGATTTTATTTCTATAGATTTCATTATGGGATTACCTATGACTACTCATCAACATGATGCTATCATGGTCACCATTGACTGATTGACTAAGATGAGACACTTTTCACTAATGAGCTCATCCTACAAAAAAAATTTAATAACTAATGTCTTCATGCATGATATTGGGAGATTGCATGGTATTCCTAGATGATCATTTCGGATAGGGATCTTGTATTCACATCCATATTTTGGACATATTTGCAACATGATCTCGGAACATTGAACTTCAGATCAACTTGTCATTCAGAGATAGATGGTTAGATTGAGAGAGTGAACAAGGTTCTGGATGATATGTTGAGGATGTATGTCATACATGCTCTTTAGGAGGATTATCTATACCTAGTAGAGTTTTCATATAATAAAAAGTATCAAAGTTCTATCAGGATGACATCTTTCCAGGCTTTGTATGGTCATCCTTGTTATACACCATTGAGTTGGGATAATTTAGAGGATTGCATCCTATTAGGTCCTCAAATGCTTCGAGATATGGATCAATAGGTAGTGCACATCCATGAGCACATGTCTACAACAAAGGAGAGACACAAGAAGTATGTTGATGCTCATAGGATAGATAAGAAAGTTTTAATGGGTGAGAATATTTTCTTGCAAGTGCATCTATGAAAGAATATGATCGATTATGGAAAGGGTTCGAAGCTAGCACCTTGTTTAGTGGGACCATTTGAAAATTTGGAGAGGATAGGTCTAGTTTTCTATTGTCTTGCATTGCCACCTAGCTTATCTCATGTTCATCATGTTTTCCATGTTTCTATTATTAGAAAATATATTCCTAATGTGATACATGTTCTTGATTGGAATGCATTATAGGTGGAGGACGAGCAACTAGTTTTGGAGCCAGTGCACATTCTATGGCAACGAGATTTGACCCTCAAGGGTTGAACCATAGAGTAGGTAAGGGTCCAATGAGACCTTACTAATGAGTCATCAACTACTTGGGAGGATGTATTTGGTCCATGGGATTTATACCCCTATTTGTTTATAGGCTTCTAGGAGTAAGCCTAAGTATAGGAGGGTTGATGTAGTGCCTACTCCTAGATTAATTTTCGTATTATTTTTCCGAATTCTTTTAGGTTAGCTTTATGGTTATGTTTGATGATTAGTGGTACTTGATTATTATATTGTTTGGACTTTATTTCATATTCAGTTGGTTTATGTGATGAACTACTTGATACTTGGTTATTGCATATGTACATGATTATTCTTTCGATGATGATGCTTGTATATAGTGATTTTAGTTATTTCACGATGATAGTTAGATGGATGATTTATATGCAATTGCTATGGATACTTACCCCATACTTGCATGTGTATGGTGTACATGCATGTTTTAATTTATGTATGATGTGGTTAAAGGAGGGAGTTGTAGTCACCTGCTAGTCAAGATCTACATGATGCACTACTCCCTAGCATTGCCTATTTAGTTTAGATTATATGTGTATGTACATGCTCATATTTTATGTAGATTGTAGGTACTGGGCATTGAATTCTTTGAATTTCCAGGATGAGCATGCCCTATCGTAGTATCTCAATGGTAAAAGAGGGGAGATAATTTTAGAGTCCAAATCCTAACCTTAAGCCAATTGTCTTAGAAAGTAGGACAAATATCTAAGTTTTACCCTTCCAAATTTGTCAAGTGATGTGAGCTCATGATTTTGACCCTTGAGTTTGATCTAGTACTATGTTCTTTATAATGGGTTTTCAATTTTTTGTTGTGAGTCTATTGTGATTTTTAGTGATAATTAAATCAAATTAAAAGAGTATTCAATGACTAAATTAAATGAAAATTTTATAAAAAAAAATCAATAATTAACTATATTTAATTAATTGAGAAATTAGTTAAATAAAAGAATTAAATTTAAAGATTTAATTAAAGTTATAATTTTGGCATAATTATATTTATTTAATTTAATAATAATTCATTTAGGAGTTTCATTTTTATAATAAATTCTAAATATTATAATTAGTTAGATTAATAAATATTTATTAAAATATCTCATGATTTAATAAGAGAGAGAAGGAATTAACTTAATAAAATCTATTTTAATTAAAATGTAAAAGATTGCACATGAAATTAAAATAAAATAAAATCATTAAGAAAAAGGTTTCGCATGATTGTAAAACTAAAACCCTAAAGGGGGAAAGCTCTTTATTAAGAAACTAGAGGTCGTTTCTCCACACACAAGTTTGGAGGAGCTAATTTCTGAGAAAGAGGGTTTTTGAAAGGAAGGGAATTTTCTTGTGAGCTTTGAGCATCCGATTGTTCAGCATTAGATCCAGGTAGGATCTTGTTGAGTTTTGTACAGTAATTTCCTATTTGAAATCTTTGTCTTCTCTGTATATGAACGTATCTATTTTCAGAACTTAATTTGGGTTGGAACCCTTGTGTTGAAATTAATCATTCTTGAAAATGTCTATGAATGAATTTAATATTTGAAACCCTTGTTTGAGACTCTTGTATTCGCAATTAGATTGTTTAGAAAATACTAAATTTGGAATAAGACTTGGAAAAGAAGACTCGAATCTAATTAATCAAGTTTGATAAGTTTAGCAATTATTTTCCTAACAGATCTGTCATTGAATTAAACCAAAAAAAAAATCCTAATATTACTATGGTAATTTTATTGTAATAGTTATATTGTATTTTTTTGTTGAAGAATTTTATACAAAAAACTGATTTCATTTTTATACGGGGGCATGACATTGTTTAATTATAAATTAAAATGGGTTTGGGGGCTATTACCTCCACCTAACCCATGCTACTACGACAACCAAGGCTGCCTAAGTAACTGAAGTTGCTGCTGTAGTGACTGATGACCCTAAAAATATTTGTGTTATGCAATTTCAATTTTTTTTAAAACTTATTATTATTATTTTGTTATTATTATTTTTTTTAATAAATTAGTTTTTTTAATAATAATATTTATAAATAAAAATATTATTATTAATTTTAATATGAAGTTATTATATTACAAAATTTAAATATTTGTTATTATCAATAATTTAATATTAAAATATAATTTTATTAATAAGATAATAAATATTATAATTAATAATTAATAATTGTTATTTAATTTTGATAATAATATTTAATTATATTAATAGTTTAATAGTAGTATTTTTATTACATATTTTATTAATAATATTTAATGAAGTAAATTTTTTTTTTTTTTTAATGAAGTAAATTGATAAATGTAGTTCAACTGGAAAAATCAATTGTTTTGAATTTAACTCATATTTTTGTTTTGTTTAGATGGTTCAGTTTTATATTTAATAATGATTCCTAATTCTAAGGAACTTTGGATTAATTGAGAATTTGAAAACTTTAGTATTTATGATACTTAGAAAATGAAAAAAAAATTGAACCTTGTTTCTAAAACAAAATCATGTGTTCAAAACCAAACAAAATTATGAAACTACACTTGCTATGATGTATATTTTACTTTGTGTTTGGGTTTGAGGTTGACTTAGTGTTAGTGTGTTGACTAGTTTTGGATGTTTACCAGAGGCTTGGGAGTTACTATTTTATGATGTCATGGTTTTGTGTTGTGATCTTTTGAGTTATGGATTAGTATTTATATGGTGATTTTGTGGGTGAAATCTATGAGTTTTCAAATAGTTAGCTTTTGGTGCTTTCTAGTTTCTTGTTTAAGAATCAATGTGTGTTATTATGATCTTATGAGACCTTCTGCTATTTTGAGCTTAGGGTAGGTTGTCTTTATGTTTGTTTGGAAGTGGCTTATAATGGTGGTTGGAGCCCTAAAGAGGCTGTCTAGGTAACCCATTGTAGGTTATTTTAATAAGTGATAACATTTCATTAAATGGATTTAAAATAAATTAAAAAGAGTTAGTGTTTTTCCTTGCCCATGCCTTGAGTGCTAGTACAGGCTAGGATGGGAGTAGAGAGGATTCTTGGTTGTGACCTTGCCTCATTAATATGCCTTATTTGTACAAAAGGATACTGATGCCACATAGATTCACTAGGGGGCCATAGTCCAGAGAGGCTACTAGGGTAGCCTTAGAGTTGACTCATGCGATGACACTTTCTCACTTGCATAGTAGATTTCTTACATGTCTTTGTTTCCTCTAGTTTTAGATGTCATTTGTGTCTTGGTACATTTGAGATAGATTGCTATCAGGTTTTCCTTGACCTAGATGGTGGTTTAACTTTTGGAATTTATATCTTTATGGGACTTAAGAGACTATCTCCTCAACCTTGTGGGAGTAGGCCATTTAGGTTCCACGCAAGTGAGTGGTAGCGTTTCTTATACCATTAAGATCCGTAGCTAGATGCTGATGATGGATGTCCTTGTACAATTATTCCTTTCATTTATGATCTTGTATTTTTTGATGGATGGTTTTTATTCTGTTGTACTGTATCTGACTTTTAGAGATCTTATGAGATGATGTATTATATTCTTGATGTACAATCTTTGAGCTTTTCACACCCTATGACTTGTACAATGGATGATTATGCATTTTGGTTGTGCTAGTGGCATCTTATGTAATTGTATATTATTTAATTGGATTGTACTTGTAATAATTCTTTGATGTGAATTTGTTGTGTGTCAGATTTAGTATTGATAAAACTTTTATATGTGTGTGTGTACATTCAACGTCATGGGACCCTTAAGAGATGTAATATGTTTAAGATGGTTGTATGTATGTGAGTTATTGCTTCTATGATATTATCTTTTGTTGTTATTATCTTAAAAAAAATGTTTGACAAACATAATGAAACTTTAGGTTAATTTCTATTGGGTTCCCTGGCAATGCATTACATGATATCTAGTTTTGAGATAGAACATATATTTTATAAGATACATGATGATTGATTAATTGATCGAATAGTTAAATGACTTGATCATTTGATAGATAGATAGATTCACTAACTAATGTAATGCTAGGACTAGTTGACAAAATGTTAGGAATAACTGACATAATGTTAAGAATGATTAATAGAATGTTTAGGATGTGACTGACTAAGTGGAAATGAAATTTGACATTGAAAACTATAATTCATTTACACCACATTATTTAAAATTATAGATGTCAAAATAATAAAACTTTCATCATTAAGCCACTTTTATTTGGAAAAACTAATGTTTCCTTTCCAAGATAATAAAAATCAAGGTAGGATTATTCCTTTTCATATGAAAAACACATGAGACAAATGAGGAATGTTTCTTTTGATCTAAGGGGTCATGTATTAAGGTTTAAGGTATGTGAAATGATCACAAGCAATTTGATTTACACTATTTTTTTTGTTTTTAATACTTTGATCATATTTCAATGTACCATCACAAACACTCAAAATATCTTTCTGTAGACTTCATAATAACATCCCAAAAATAGAAGACAAGGAAAAATAAATACATGATCTATCTTGATCTCCCTAATTATGTGTGTATAACCAATAGAAGCATAGGAACACAACTTAAGATACATCGATAAAAAATATGTGACACACTTAATGAGTAAAAAACCATACTAATATTCTTGCCAAAAATGAGTGTTTCTTGATGCAAAAAATGTCTAAGAAGATGCCTAGTAGGAAAGATGTATGCATTAAGGGATAAAATATAGTAGGGTATCTATTCTAAAGGCATTTCTATAAAGGCACATTTTTTGATATGTATGTATAAAATAGATAGGTAGTTGATTAGTTAGGTTGCAAAGTCGCTTGGTCAATTTGTTTGTTGATGCATGATTTTTTAAGCTCAATGTTTTATCTAATGTATTTTTTGTGCCTGATCAAAGTTTTTATCATTACAAAAATATTATTTTATTAATAAAAATGATTATGAAAGAAAATTTACTATAAGACCTTTAATGATTTTATTATTTATATGACATTTTAGATCATCGATTGAGGTGAAACACACTTGCCATTATTTATTCTAAAAAAGAAATAATTATTTGCCCCTACTTCTATCAAGGCATAAAATATTATCAATAGATGGATGAACTAGTGTGATGGAAATGGATAGGTGAAAGATGAAGATAGCTTATTATGGGAATAAAAATGATATAGATGTAATGACTATCTCACAATGAGATAACATGTTTATTCAAGCCAAGAGACTAGATATGTAGCCATTTTGGTGTAACATATTTTTATTATTATGATGGGATTGATAATGCATGTGGATATGTGAAATAATCAATTGCCCCTTTATTTTATATGGCACATTAGGAAAAGTGGAAGAAAGACTTTTAAGCAAACCCTTCAAAGGACTCAAACTAGATCAACACAATCGAAAGAGGACATAAGGGATATGAAAGATAAATATAAGATCCTTTTCAGTATGCACACTTAAAGGAATACTTTATGTAGGATGTTGTTTCCCTTAAGTGTAATGTTATTGATTGAATGTTTATTAAGTGCAAGTAAATTGATTAATTGAGATGCAAATAATGAAGGGATATATATGGTGACTAAATGCATGAAATGAATAGATCTAGAAATAAAGATAGATGCTATGAAATGAAAAAATGAAGTAAAAAACTCATTTTAGAATCCAATGAGGGAGATCCAATAAGATTTGAAAAACTATTGTCAAAACCTGTCATAATTAGAAATTGTTTTGGATCCAGGAGTTGGAAATTGGTATTTATGAATTCTTCAAATTTGAAGGTCTCCAAATAGTGATGGCATAGATATCAAGGATGACCCAGGATGAAGGATGAGGTTTTCCTTAATTTGATCTACACTAAAAACTAGGATCTTGAGCTCCACCTATAACCTAAAACCCTAATTTTGAGATTTCAAGTTTGTATCTTTGGAAGACTACAAATCTATGCCCAAAAAAATATAAATGGTTTATTTTTATTTTCATTTTTTTGTAGTATGAAGGGGATTTCCTCATTCAACCCACATTTAAGTAATAAACCTTAAAATGATAAATAATGTAAGAACAAGACAAATGTAAATGTTCACATTGCTTGTCAAATCTCTATGGATGGATTCAAATGTGTTGTTCACAAAGATGTATCAGTGCTTGTATATAAATGATGATGTAGGATGTATCCAAATATGCTAATAGATTCACTAAATACAAATCATAGATCCATGAATGTAGATATGCTCTGGAATATTTCAAGGATTGATATCTTGAAACTTCTTTAATATCTTGCTTGATTGGATGAGTGCCTTGAATGAAACTTGCTCTCAAATGGATGCTCATGGACGATAATGTATTGCATTACATGTGTATTTTATTTGTTTCATATCTATTGAGTTTATAACTTAAGATAAAATACCTTCTTTTATATTTATTTTAAAATAAAAATTAAGAAGGGTTGACTTATTAAAGCGGGAAACAAATTGAAATCCTTGAAATGAGTCTAGGATTTGAGGAAAAATAGATCAAGTAAGGGGAAACCTTGTCCCTTACCATGGGATTAGGAAAAAAATTGTCCCTGATTTAGGGATTAAGAAGACTTTGGCCTTCAGCATGAGGATTTTGGATCTCATGGTGCACACTAGGATCTTGGGGATTCAAAAAGAACAATTGGAAATGACAAAAATTGTGAGCAAGCAGAAATTCAAGCATAAGTGCATTCATGGACCTAGGAGGTCATTAAATGGAGGGATAAAGGTCTAACAAATGAATTGTTACATTTTTAAGATGGTACAATAGGTAATGACATGACACTTCAAACAATATGTCATCTATGAATATCGACATATAAAGAGGCTTGTGAAAACATGTTTTTCAAAGATCAATAAATGGATTTGGATAGGATGGGTATATGATAAGTAGGATCAAAGGTGATTGTAATGGATAGTTGAAGTAAGGGAAAAATAAGATGAGTGATATGGATTGAAAGGTATAGCTGGGGTGAGGCTAAAATAATGTATTGAGGCTTGAAAGATCAAGTATGGAAAAAGGAATGTGGAGGTAGCAAGGGAAATGGACACTGGAAGATAAACAATCATAAAAACTATGGTAGGTAGGATAATATGGATTGATATTCCCCCAAGCAAAGAGTGTAAGAAGAAATAAAGTGTTATATAACTAAGTTTGTCTCAATCCACATAGAAGGCTTTTAAGTTTTCTAATAGCCGAGTTTGTCTCAATCTGTAGTGAAGGACCATCACAATTTTGAAACAAAATAAAAACATTTCTTTCACCTAAATTCATAAATTGAACATGAGACACATTTTTGTGAATACTATACCTAAACTTATTAGTACATGTTTAATAAACAAGTCTAGAGACATTATATTAAATTTCAATATAAGATACAATACCTAAGTCAATTACAAGGATAAACGTAAAGTAACATACACTTTTATAATGGACCACATGGTCAAATACAATAAGAAAATAATGTACCAAATGTAAGGAAAATCCTACCAAACTTCTAACATATGTATTCTTGAAATACAAAGTGGGCGAGAACATTGATAGAGCATTTTTTGACCCTACCATGAAGTAGTTACACTTCCCCAAAATCTTTCATGGCATGGAAGATACTAATCCCAACACGAGGAAGACTAATAAAAAAAACTATAAATAACAATGGGTTTTTTTGTAAACTAAATCTACAAACAATTTCTAGTGCAATGATGTAATAAAAACTCAAGATGTATACAAGATACATATGAAAGAAAAAAAATAAAATTGTTTAACTAACTAAAACTATTTGAAGATCTCATCTCTCTACCTCAATCACTTTTATTCCAAAATGTAAAAATAACTTGAGTTAATATGAACGTGGAGGTGTACCATCGTAAATTATAAGCACCTATAATTAAATGCTTAATTATCCCCTTTCTTTAGAAATGAATGGAGTCTCACATTTATTTATAGTACTCCAACCCTATTACAATATGTAAACCCACATGAGCACCTTCCTTACAATAGTCTTCAAGAAAGAGTTGTGGCTATCACCCATAACTGCCCTAGACTACCTACGAGCCTTCCTTATATAGGCATTTTTTACCACCTAGGAATGTTCTAGACACAAATACCTAAACCTCGACGACAACAAACCTCATATTATATTTTCTTATTACACTTTATTATATAAGATCAACTCTAGATAATTTTCAAATTATATTTTTGGATGAACCACTTTTGGAGACCATAACTAACAAACCATTGATCCATTGGGCTATTATAACCCCTTTCCA
This sequence comes from Cupressus sempervirens, assembly GCA_028749045.1. Classification (NCBI taxonomy): domain Eukaryota; kingdom Viridiplantae; phylum Streptophyta; class Pinopsida; order Cupressales; family Cupressaceae; genus Cupressus; species Cupressus sempervirens. The sequence goes on along the minus strand of CM053788.1, from coordinate 241,347,680 downwards.
GAATTCTTGGCTAAATATCTACAATGATTGATAGTGTAAGCATCCAAAAACTAAGGGTTGACCTTGTTTCGAAGCCATTTAAGCCTTCATCACTGAGCTTGAAGTTTGGATAACCAAAATTCATATGAAAAATATGCAATAATTGCACTAATACATATAATATGACAATTAAACTCATTTGGAAAGATGAAATGTCTAAGATGAACTTGTACATATAAGATTAGAACAATTTGAGCACATAAAACCAACTTACTAAAATTAGAAAGCTTCAACAAATAATAAATTTGCACAAGAATAACCCTTATTGAATACATAAAATTTGAAATAAAGATATTTTGGAGTAATGTAAGATTTCCCTTAGACCCAAGATGCTTCCACATCAAACACTTGGGGTAATTTGAGAAGTGACCTTGTCACATCTTAGGGAGTTAGAGGAAAACCAAGACAATCAACCTCCTCCCTTGCTAGCCATGATGAATCATCCATTGGCCTCCCTCCCTTATCATTTGACCATATACTCTACATATGTTCTATTCCTTATACTCTTTCTAACACGATGTCTAGTATCTCCTCAATCTCCTTTGTAGATGAAGTAGTAGCTAGAATACTCCATTCTATGTCTACAACCTCATCTCCATCATCACCTTCATAATATTATGTCAGTTTTGAAGTATTAAATAGTGGTGAAATATTCAGTTCAACATGCAACTTTACTTCATAGGAATTTCTAGAATCATACCTTTTTAGTATCTTGCATGGTCCAAACTTCTTCATTTTTAGCTTATTATATGTATCTACTAGAAATATCTCCTTCCTCAAATAAAATTTGACTTCATCTCCAATATGGAATTCTTGATACCTCCTTTTTACATTTATCTTAGCCTTATACTATGTGTTTCTTCTTGTGATGTGATTCCTCATCTCCTCACAGATATTCTTCAAGATTTTAGCAAAATCTACTGCTTTGGCACTACTTATCTCTCCTTTATCCAACTACCTCAATTCAAAAGAATTTTTAGGATTGCTCTGATATAGAATTTGGAATGGCGATTTACCAGTACTCTAGTTGATAGAATTATTGTCTTCCAATTTTTTTAGTGGTAAAATCAGATCCCAACCTTTTGGTTTGTCTCCAACCATACATCTCAATAAGTTTCCAAAACTCCAATTCACAACTTATTTTTGTCCATCACTCTGTGGATAATGGAATGAACTAAACTTCAAAATTGTCTTCAACTTCTTCCACAATATACACTAGAAATACCAACAAGCTTGATATCTCAATTAGAAATTATGCTCTTTGGAAGACCATGTAGTCTCACCACTTCTCTATAAAACAAATTTGCCACATGAACAACATTACTAGTCTTCTTACATGGAATAAAATGTTCCATCTTCAAAAACCTATCAACCACCACAAATATAGAATCATGCCCCCTTGTGTCTTTGGTAAACCAAGAACAAAATCCATGCTGACATCCTTCCATGACTTCTTTAGTATAGGTAATAGTTGATACAACATCATATTTTTCTCTAGTCCTTTCATCATTTGACATACTCTAGAACTCTATACAAAATTATTAACATCTTTCTGCTTTGGCCAACAATAATTTTCAATAACCAAAGCAATAGTCTTATCTATAACAAAAATTCTAGCCAATCCTCCACTATTCTTCTCCTTGATGATATTCTTTCTCATATAACTTCCTGGAATGCACAACTGACTTTCTTTGAACATCATACCATCCTAGATTATGAAATCCAACCAATTTTTTGTATCCTGTGAAATAATTTTTGTACGAGCTTTCCAAGCTTCACCAAAATCATGATCCTCTAGATACAAATTATTGAGTTCCTTAAACCTGACCATCTCAATTTACATCTTTGTTAGCAAATGCTGTCTTCTGATAAGAGCATCTACAACTCTATTATACTTCCCACTCCTTTGCTTCAAAATAAATGTACAACTTTGCAAAAAATCAACCCATTCCAAATTCCTTTGATTCAATTTTCCTTTCAAGTATTGATGATTAGTATACAAAACAAACTCCTTAAGAAGAAAATAGTGTGTCCATGTCTTCAATGCCTAAACTATAACATAAAATTCCTGAACATAAATATAATACTTTCTTTTTGCATCATTCAACTTCTCACTAAAGTAAACAATAGGTCTACTTTCTTGTCTCAAAAAAACTCCTATTGCAGTATTACTAGCATTACAGTATACTTGAAACACCTTATTAAAATATGAAAGTGTTAAAATAGGTTGTTTTGTAAGTTTATATTTCAACAAATTAGAACTCTTATATGCTCCTATAGTGCACTTAAAATCTTTCCTATCCCCTCTCATTGTTTTAGTGAAGGGTCCACAAATACTTCTAGAACCTTTGATGAAATTTCTATTAAAACTATCCAGTCCATGAAAAGATCTTACCTATATAGCACTCCTTGGAGGAGGCTATTTTAGGATAGCCTTCACTTTCTTAGGATCCATCTTTAGACCTATTGAAACTACAAATCTTAGGTACACCAACCCCTTCTGCATGGAACTACACTTCTTAGATTTATTAGCAACTTTTCTTCCCTTAACTTCTCAAACAACCCTTGAATATGTGTGAAATGCTCCTCCAATGTGTTACTAAAGATCAAAATATCATCTAGTTAAACAATGACAAAATTGCCTATAAATTCCCTCAATACCTCATTCATGAGCGACATGAAAGTGCTTGATGCATTGATTAGTCCAAATGGCATGACTAAGCACTCATAAAATCCTTCCCTTGTCTTGAAGGTAGCCTTACATTCAATTCCTTCTTTGATCCTAATCTGATGGTATACACTTTTCAAATCTATCTTTGTGAAATATATAACTCCACTCAAACAATCCATAATATCAACCATATGTGGTAATGGAAATATGTACTTGATTCTGATCTTATTTTTAGCCTATTAATTTGCATCCTTAATTCTCCATTCTTAGTTGGTGCTAATATAGTTAGTACGTCACATGAACTCTAACTCTCTAGAATCAAACCCTTCTTCAAAAACTCATGCACTTGTCTGTTCAACTCTTCACTTTCTACTGGTGTCAGTATGTGTGTTACCTTATTGGAAAAATAGCTCTTGGATTCAAGTCCATCTAATGTCTGATCTTCCTTACTAGTATTGTTCCACTAGGTACATTATTAGATACAATACTTGGAAAATTAACAAACAAATTTACAACTTCTGCACTCTACTTCTTCTTTATCAATTTTTAGAAGTACAACAAAACACATATGCTCTCACCTCATACCCTCTAGGAAATTCTTTCCATCAACAAAACATACTCTACCAACACTACATACCTTTTCATCTATATCCTTCAATGGCTTTAGCTTATGTTTCACTCCACCATTTGTCAGAGTGTAGGTATTTGCACGACCATCATGTACAACATGCATATCAAATTGCCATATCCTACCCAACAACATATGGAATATGTTCATATGTCCATAGGTATGATATCACAAAAATCCTCATTCTGATAGCTTCCAATCTTGAACATCACTAGGCACTACTCATTGACCATGATCTTGTGGTTATCTTGCACCTAGGCAACATGGTATGGACTCAGATGTTTCTGCCTCTTGAGCTTTAACTTTGTGGCCATCTTTTCTGACACCAAATTGTCACTACTTCTACCATAAATGATCACATCACAACACTACATCACAACAATTTTCTTCACATTTTCACCTTGTGCAAAACAAGCTCCTTCTTTGATTAGGTTCATTCTCACCACTCAATAGGACTATTTTGTTAACTAGGACTTCTCCTCTTTCAACCTCTTTAGAATGTAATGATTTGGCATCTTCATCAATATGCAAAAATCTAGCATGACCTTTGGTTATCCTATCTATCCTTTGTTGGCAATGGGGACACTCAAATGCCCTATGCTCTTCTTCTCCATAGTGAAAAAAAGTTTCACAAAAACCTGCTCTACAAGATCCTTGCCCTCTTCCTCTTCCTCTTTGATCTCTATTATTCAGATAATGAGAATGATTGGAATTGTTTCCCCTTTGGTTATGAGCACTACTACTAACCTTATCATTCTTCTTTTTGTCTTCATTTTTGCCTCCATAAGACCATCTGCTAGTTCTTCAACCATGACCTCTACAACTATTCTTGTTATCTTACTTCTTGTTTACCTTTTCCTCAACTCTCAGGGAAAACTAATATGTCTCTTCAATAATGTTCATTCAAAACTAACTCAATTCCTCTTGAATACTTGACTTCAATCCATTACAATTATAGGAAACCATCTCCTTCTTAGCTTTACATGGCTTGTTTTGATGAGGACTCGATAGAACTCTTCTGTATACTGCTAAACATATCTTCCTTCTTGTTTCAACCCTTGCATTTTCTTTAATAGATCAAGCTCATAATCCACATGAATTTTTTTTCAATTTAGTTTAACTAACATTCAATTCTATCTTGTGATCTTATCTTTCCCTCTTCTATTTTGGTCCAATTGAATCTCCTACCACCAGATCTTTACATGACCCTTCAATTTGGCATTCACAAACTTGACTCTATTAGGATCCTCAATATCTTCATACTCAAAGTATTCTTCTAACTCATTGATCTAATTGATGAATTTCTCTAGGTTAAGATTTCCCAAAAATATGGGAACTTCAAACTTAGGTATTTTTCCAATCTCGAAAATGACCCTAAAAAAAATTCTTCTTATGGGTTCAAAATTTTTTCTTCTTCTGAATCAATATGTCCTTCTCCTTCTCTTTCATCCTCACTCTCATCTCTTATGGAAAGATTAATCCCTTTACACATTTTTTCTTTCAATTCTTGTATTTGTCTTTGGAGGGCTCTAAAATCCTCAGGTGTAACACTTCCAACACCATGCTCTCTTCATGGAGGCATTTGTGCACTTCTATTAAAACTCTAGTACAAATTACCTCATAATTGGTGATCCATCTATACACTTAGCCCAAACCATGATCTTAGTGAAAACTTCCTCATAGTTGGTGATTTTTTTAAACAGTCAAGAACTCCCTCTTTGATACCACTAGATGAAGGATACTCCCCTTAATACCACAAACACAAAAAAAAATATGAAGAAACAATAATAGTTTGAGAGAAAAAAATAAGCTTCTTGTTATCTCCACAAGTGTGCAATTACATAACTCAGAGTTACAATATGGAAACCTACATGGGTGCCTTCCTTACTGTTGGTCATATTTTTACCTCATGCTTTCTTGAATATATTTTACTATGAATGTTCCTAGTTTTTATGTTCAAATTAGGGTTTAGTCTCTTTTAAATTGGTTAACAATAAGAAAACCCTAATTAAAATTTTGCAAAATTGTGCCCTAAGCAAGCCCTTTAGGTCATAAGCCTTTACCTTATAATCGAGCAAGAAAATTATTTTTGAAAAGATATATACTTTTTTGGGAACCTTTTAAAAGACTTTTCATTTTGTTCCATATTTTCCCAAAATAATCTTTGCCGTCAGATCTTTTTAAAATCTAAGATAGTCACCATGTCATTATAAGAATTTATGTGCATTTTATTTCTAGCGACATGGCAACCAAGTAAGTATTACAAATGGGACCTAGCTAGTGCATGGTTTCAAGGTGAATTGCCTGCACTATCATATCTTTTAAGAGGTGAATTGCTCACATTGTCAGGTCTTTTAAGATCAATAGTGATCGTGTTGTCACTACTGAAAGTCACAAGGTTTTTACCCTTGGCAACATAGCAATTGCAACAAAAGAGACATGGTGGGACCAAATCCAAACATAGGCACCATAATTTTAATTACAATTAATAAGCCTTGTTTGCATGATGGAGTGTCAAAAATGTTAAACACAATAAACGATACATCATAATGAGAGAATGTAGTTGATTCATGCTGTCACATTTACTTAGCATTAATGGTGGTCGCTATGTCGCCACCAAAAATTGTATGAACTTACCAATTGCAACATGGTGACCTCCCATGAAAATAGAATATGGTGGGTCCAAGTTCAAAAGGTGGTGTCATGAATTCATTTACCATTATTAAGCCCCATGAACATGACAACTTGTCATAAATGCCAAATGCACTAAAAGACACACGCTAATAGGAAAGTGCTATTGAGCCACATGGTTAGATCTTTGTAAGATCGACTATTGTTACCATATCATTACTAAAAATAACATGTCTTTTAGTGGTTGCAAAATGGTGAGCTCTTTGAAAAGGGAAATACGATGGAAAACATCTTAAAAAGTGGCACCGTAAAGATTATAGGTCATTAGTAGCTAGGTCAACATGCCAGAATTATTTGATGTCACATGCCACTATGGATTCACACTTAGAAAAATATACTTGTTGATTTGTGCTGTCAGATTTCTCCCAGATCGATGGTGGTCACCATATCACTATAAAAATTTGCTCGATCTTTAGTGTTCACAACATGGAAACCAAAGGAAAGATAGAAGGACCCACCACATTTGTAGAAAAATAATCATGAAGTGTCATCATTTGATTAAGGCAACATCAATGATGGTCGCTATGTCGCTATGCAAAGTTGCTAAATGTTTATGCCTAGTGACATAGCAAGAGCGTGACATGTGTCTAGAGGCATATGTGGACCCAATGTAAAGCACCAGCAATGAAAAGGATAGCTTATGTGGATGAATTCAATTGGTTTGAACACCAACTTGTTCTTTAAAATTAGAAGGTGGTGCCACCTTGTTATTCTTATGATCCATTTATGAAATTTAAGACTCCTCGTGTGAAGTAGAACCAGAGATATAGCATAGGATTTTATGAATTCTTCTCCATGTGATTTTAAATTTTTTTTTTAGAGAGCCAAGAGCTTGTTGAAGAATTTTTCCCACTTGGTTGAATTGCAAAAGAATTTTTTGTATCTATTGTCTAATTGCATAACTTCAAAAAGGATAACAAAGAACCAAGTGAAGGGCTAAAGTTGGTTCAAAAGATCATGAACCCTACTTCCTCAAAGATATAATAAGAAATGAGTTCTCTCTGCATGACCAAGAGATCAAAAAGGAAAAGTGGAGGGTTTATTCTAGGGTTTTGGAATTCATCAAGTGTTTTGATAATAAATATAAACCTCTACCTGATGCAAAAATAAAGGCAGACAAGTTGAATAAACTAATGACTACTTTTCCTAAAATTATGGAAGTCAAGAATGAGAAAAAGTTATTTTTTATGAATTCTTTTACTGATAAGGGCCAAGATATTATGAGGTGGTTTTCCTTTACCCTTGTAGTAGGATCAGGGCAATTAATTATTCAAAAGAGACCTGGTTACAATATAATTCAAAATAAAAGGGCCATCATAGATAAGGGAAAATAGATAAAAGGGTTGACTAGTGCTATTTTGGAGGAGATACCCGATGAGACCATGCCCAAGAGGTAGAGGATAGAATAGGAACAAGTTCCCCAAATAGAAGAATATTCACCCACCTAAACCCATTATGCTTTGGAGATGAACAACACACTAAGGAGCAGGTGGAATAGTTGGGATCCCAAGGGGGAATCTTCATTACTACAATAGAATTGGAGGAAGGAAATACCTAGGAACCTCCAATGCCAAGCCATGAGCTAACTATTACAAAATATAGAGGAAGGGATTTGGAACCTATTGTAGAATAGGCTAGCCATGAATTCATTTTTGATGATAATTTTGTTAAATCTAGAGCCTTTTATCAATTTGCTTGGAGAACAAGTATTGGACTGTTTGAAGAAAGCTATAATAAATTGAAAATAGAGCATCCCAAGATGGAGGAGGAAGATCTACAAAATCAAATAAAAGAAGAAATGATGTAGGAATTCAAAAGCTTGACCCCTAAAGGAGGGAGACAAATGATAAAAGCATCCAGTGTTTTGCTGCTACCCAATTGGGATATTGAAGATGCTATGATTTTCAATTCTATTACAAAGAAATTGAGTACATAGGAGAGAGGGAAGAAAGAATTGAAAGGTGCTAAGTTTAGTGAGGAACATGTAGCACTAGTAATTGTACACTTGAAATGTGTCACACTCTAAACCCTTCTATCCAAACGATTCCATGAGTTTGAAATGTTCGAATGCCGGCTTAGAGCTCCCTATCCACAGAGTGCAAGAGAATATATTTTAAGAATAAGAAGGCTCTCAGATGAGCCTTAGAAATACTCTTCTTGCTAGTAAACCATGCAATGGGAGGTTCCAAAGACAAGATGCAAGAATGCAAATGTCCCAAGGAGTTCCTCAAGGATGCAATGCAAATGAAGATTAAGCTAGAATGAGAATGTCAAATGCAGCTATGCTAGAATATGAATGAGAGTGTTACAATCCAAATATTAAGCTATGTGAGAGATTATTGCAAAATAGAAGCTAAACTAACATGCAACATGAATCTAAGCTAAAATGCCATGGATGAGAGAATGTAGACAAGGAAGAGAAGTTCTCCACAAAGCTCCAAAGAAAACCTGTTAGAAAACCTGCAGCATAACAATGTTCAAAAGGTGGATTGATTGAGGGGGAAAGCTCTCTCCCTTTTAAAGATGTATGGACGGTGGAGATCAAGATGAAGATGGTGGATGATCAACGGTGGAATTCGAAAATAGGAGTGATCCATGTGCACACACAAATCAACCAATAGAATATAAGTTGACTTGTCATATAAGACAAAAGTCACAAAGCCTTTTCTTTTAATTGCAAAATAGAAAAAAGACTTTATGTGTGCACTTTAAGTGGGTTAGAAGAATGGGGTCTTTTATTTAATTAAAAGGGGACATGTTCTTTTAATCAAATAATGAACTTAGGATAGCATAGTCAAACTATAGGTTATAATCAAATAAATTGATTATTAGCAATTTGGCTTAGGTAAGTGATTAAATTAATTTAGCCAAAATGTTGAAAAGGGGGCTAATAGTCTAGATGACCATTTTTAGGTGATTACATTTGCCCCTCTTTGACTAATGCGTGATCGATCTGGGAACACATTATGTCAAAGAAAATAGAAGCCAAGTAGGCAGTGGTAGATATAGATGTCTGATTCCGAAGAGTGAAATGCAGAAATAGATAGCAAGTCCTGAATGTACAGCCTGATAGTGATAGTACTGAACACTAGGAAAAGATGATGTCAGAATTCAAGAAGAATGCTAACACTTAGAAAAGTGGATAGAGTGAGAGCAAGTGAGAAGATCAAACAAATGCTCCTAAGCAGTGATAGAGTATTTCTGCCCCCTCGGGATCGAAATTGAAATGAGGTAAGGGGATGCAAAAATTGGCTAGAAATGAGAAAATTAGAATATAGCAATGTCCAATATGACAGATAGATGATTAGAACTCAAGAATGACTATTAGAAACTGACAAAATGCCCCAGTTTGACTAGAGTTGACCTTGAAGGATATAGCATAAAATTAGGTCAAATCTAGTAGAAAGATGATTCAGAGATTAGACCTCAAAAGGTCAGCTAACTGCTTAGAAGAAAGTAGAATTTTAAAAGACAATTTTGACCATCAAGATGAACTCGAATTTGGATTTCGATCCCGAAAATGAATCTAGGACGTCAAAATTATTTAAGAGGTCAAAACTTTATATAATGTGATGATAAGATAGAAAAGAGATGAAGTGAAAGATTAAGAAGGTGAAAAGATATGAACAAGAAGAAAATAAAGAAATATATGAAAGGAGTTAGTTGATATGTCCACAAAAAGATGAAGAGAGAGCTCTCCCCATATGCAAGAATGCAAGACTAAGCTAGAAAATGAACCTAAAATGCAAGCTAATATGCAAAGTGGTTTACCAGCAAGAAGTGTATAACATTTAGACTCTTAATTTCATCATTGAGCATTTATTAGGGACATCATGAGATCATACAACCATCACTAGTATAACTATGAGGATATGAATATGATTGATATTAGATAGGTATGTGGAAATCCAATCTAAGCATCAGAGACATGTAAGTCAAGATAACTACACGATTAGATTCCCTAAGTTTAATTTAGCAAGATTACACCTGTATCAAGGCATAAGCGCCAGGATAAACCCTGAGTGCGGTCTTGCAAAACAATCAAGGATGATACATTTATAAGTCAAAGTGTTGAATAGGACAAGCATGAATGCTTACAACACTATAGACAAACAAAAGTATACCCACAAGCAGAAATCAAGAAAATATGTCCCATGCCCCTAGTCTTCTAGTCAATGACATCCTTGAAAGACTATTAGGGAGGGAATACATGGCAAAGAAATCATCATAGACAGCACACAAAATAGATAAATGTCAGCATAGCTCAGTCGTTTAAGTGTTAAAGTGTGTGTGTGTAAGTCACTTGGCCATTTCTTCCAGACTTGATTCTGATAGTGAGATATCGCGACATCGGAGACCGTAGGTAAACTATCTGTAAAGTGTTAAAAAAACACTTGATGTCAAAGTGGGGGAAGTGTTGAGAAACACTATTTTGTGAGTTGTCAAAGAAACCCTAATGCACAAGAATAACTCAATAGGCTAAGCAGTTGTGCCCCCAAGACGGGGACAAGAAACAATTCCAAGCTAGGAAATGTGTAGCAAAATAGGTGATTGAGATTGATTGACATAGGTGCAAGGGTCTCAAGTAGCACCTGTTTCCATGTTTTCACCACTTGACAGATTTTTTCAGGACTTTTTTCAGTTTTTTTTTATTTTTTTAATTTTTTAATTTTTTTGGTGATACATCAAAGTGCCTATTGCTAGGTTTTCACTAAGATGATCATTTTTTCAGGACATTTTCTGATTTTTAGGATTTTTTTCAGGATCATATATGATTTTTTTTGGAATTTTTAGAATAATTTAGAGATCACTAGTTCTCAAGAAAGATCACATCATTTTCTCCCAATGTCTAGCAAGGTATAGGACATGATGGAGAAACAAGCCGATAGATAAGCAAAGATGCATAAGAAAGGAATGTGAAGCAAGTGAAAGTGATCCTCAAGGACTGACTCCTCAAGAGTACCCAAGCTAGGGAAAGAGGTGAAATAGTCATATGAAGCATATTTTGGATAAGAAATGGAAGTAATGAGAAACATAGCATGTAGGATAAGTGGTGAAGCCAACAAGTGAGATAGCATGAAGCATGTAGTCCAAAAGAGTAGACATGTCAAGAGACCTATGAGAACCATGTTTCATTTATTATGATCAAGATCAAGGGGTCAACTAGATAGTATAGCAATGGGATAGAGCAATAAGAATAAAGCTCAAGACAGAGGCTATGAGTGAATGGGAGATCACAATAGAAAATCTGGTGGATAAGATAGCCAATATGCAAAGATAGCTCAACATTGTCAAGATCAAAGAGAGAAGAGGGGATAGATGGATGATGGAAGAATTACGCATGATGCCTGTTTGCCAGGTTTTCATCATGGTACTTATCCAAGGTGCCACAAGAAGTAGTTTTCACCATAGGATGCATTTATTTCTCTTTACTTTTGCTACCAAGGTGCCACAAGAAGTGGTTTTCACCAAGGCACATTTTCAAATTTTTTTTTTCTTGAATTTTTAGAAAGAGCTCAAGCTTTTTGAATGTAGATAGTGCTCCTATAGGAAAGATAAGCCATGATAAGCCAAGACCATAGAAAGGTATGCTCAAAGACGTTGATAGGGTGATGAAAGAGAAATGGTAGTAGGAAGAGTATATGGAGGATAATAGTTCATGTATGGAAAGTTAGTGTAAGCTTTAGAGGATTTCATGAGGGTAGCTGAAATATTGGACAAGATCAACATTGACACACACCTTGAAGGGTATTGGAATGATGGAGGAATCATGGATGAAATAGCTTGAGATTTAGATGTATGAGGTGGTAGAAGAGATTTGGAAAAAAGTGGAGTGGAAGGCTTTGGAATATTTTTAGAAAGATTTTTGGAAGAAGATGGAATGCAAGCCTTTGGAAGCTTGAATGTCAACTTTGAAGTATTTTCAATATTCAAGTCTTTTAAAAGAGACTTGTGAATCCATATAGCTTTAGATTTTCCTTTGGATACTTCAAAACACATTTCTTCAATAATGGGTTTAGGAACCCATATTTTCTTTGATTTAGCTTTTTTAATAGTGGACCTTTGTGGTCTCTTTTGTGCATTTTCCTTCTTAGCATTCACATGTCGATTATATGGGACATAGTGATCTTCATTTTTCAATGGATTCTTATGTTTATTCTCACTTCCAAAGGACTTGGGATTTATGGATGAATAAAGCTGATATGACTGGTTTAGGTGGATAGATGGGTGAAAAGTCATCAAGGATGAGTTTCTTTGTTGATCTTGAGGTAATATAGGAGAGCTAGGGGATGAGCTAGGAGTGAATGTAGGAGATGGAGGAACATAAGGCCCCAATATCGATGGAAGGTTTGAATGCTTTAGCTTAGATGGATAAGGACCAAGGATAGATTTAAAAGATGCAAAGGGATAGTGAAAAGGGATATCAACATCTTTAGAGTGAGCAACATGGTCAAAGCCATCAATAGACTCATGAGTACCTTTGATAGGAACAACATTTTTAATAGTAGCACTTGAAGCTTGAGCACAATTTTTAAGTGGATATGGAGAAGTAGAACATGAGGGGACACTTTGATCTTGACAAGTAGCTTTGGATAGCATATGAAGAGAACTTTTCTCATAATTTTCAGTAAGCTCAAGGGAGATAATGGAAGTTGTGTCTTCATCATACTTAGGAGGTGGATAAGATATAGAATATGGAGGGGAAAAATCTTGAAAGAGATGAAAGGGTGCTTGATCTTGATCTTTCTTGAAATTTATAGATTTTTCATTTTGAGAGTCCTCTTGACATGGAGCCATTTCTAAGGACAAGGGAGAATGAAGAGTGAATGGAGTAGTGCATGGATCTTTAGGCTTAGTAGCATGGAAAAGGTTTGCAGCCAAGTGAAGGTTAGCTTGAGTTTCTTTTAGAGGTAGGCCTTGAGGATACACGTAGTCAATGTGGAAAGCATTAGGTTCTTTATTTGATGGAGGCATGTTGGAAAGCTTTGAAGTGTTGAGAGATGCATGAGTGTTGGAAGAAGTGGAGGTATCAAGGAAACCATCACTCGACATAGGTTCATTAATGTAATCTTGCTCAAGAAAAGTATCCTCATCGCATGAATCATTAGAGGTATCAATAATTCCATTATCAATAAGATCTTGGATTTTATGTTTTAGTTCAATGCAATCTGAAGTACTATGCTCATTATGTTGATGATAAGCACAATAGATATCCAAGAATGGGTTTCCATATGAGCTAGACTTTGGTAACATGATGATCTTATTGCTAAGAAGTTTTGGCAAAGTGTCATCATAAGAATCTTCCAAGGGAGCAAAAGTTCTATCAAAATTATGTCTAGAGTCCTTTTTTTGTTTCTCAAGTGAATAGAATGCGTTCATGTATTCATCATTATCTTCGTCAAAGATAGGTCCATCATGAAATTTTGGCATAGCCTCAAGTGCTTGTTCTCTACAAAGGTCTTTAGATCTAGAAGATGAAGTCATTTGATGTCTTGAAGTAGAGCATGTAGACCTAGAAGAAGAGGATGACCTCAAAGAAGGTGACTCACATGCATGTAAAGGCCTTAAGGAAGATTCATGTAATGATGCAATCTTCTCCTCTAACCTTTTCTCAAGTTTAGACTTCATTTCTGTCATGCGCTTAGAGAGATGAAGGTAAGAAAGATCATTTGTCTCTTCTAGTTCTTTGTATTGCGCATATAGATCTTGAAACTCTTTAGTAACATGGAGGATATCATGATCATCTAGATTCAGTTGAAGTTTTGTAGCACAAGATTTGAATTCCATAGTGGTAGATGCAAAGCCAAGCACAAAAGAGCCTAGAAGATAACTTGATGTTGAAACTATAGGAGGTAGAGTGTTCACTTGCCAAGATAGTAGAGAGAGATTAAAGTGACTTGTCAAACAATATGTCCAAGAAACTTACGACATGAATGACTCAAGTCAATAGCTAGGCAAGATGCCCAAATAGCCAAATAGATAGAGCAAGCAGGGTGACAAGTGAACAACTCTCCAACCCAAGAGTGTAGTCAAGAAATCAAGGCAACCATTTCAGCAAAAATATAACTAGCAAGCATGCATAGACCATGAAGACAAAAAGACCAAGAGCACTAAGACCAAAGAGCCACTTTAAGCATGTTTAAGCACTAGAGACATAAAAAATAAAAATCAAATGATGAAACCCCCCTTAGCAAGCGACACAAGAAAAATGTTAAGACTTGATGCTTTGACTTGGTTGATAAAGTTTGACAATAGTTGATAGCATAGCAAGTTTGATGTTCAAAAGCAATTTCTTTCCAAGCAAGATAGTGACACATGGAGTAGTCTTCAAACAATCAAGCAAGGGACAAAGCAACCTTGCATGATACAAGCATATGTGAGGTCTTAAAAGAAAGCCATATAACTATCACCATGTGTATGTTCCAAAGATTTCCACAGGTCTAGCACATTTGAGAACATATCAAGCAATATCTACCTAAAGGACATGGTTCATTACTCAACAACTTGGCCCACGCTTGATGCTCCTTCGCCTCACACCAAGTGGTTTCCCACAAGAGATATTGGCTTTGTCATGGAAATGCCATAAGCATAACCAAGGGAACACATATGGTGAGTGTAAATCTTGGGGTGATCCGGGTAGTCCACTAGGATCAATCCTTGCACCAAGAAGTTGAGCGGCTAAAAAAAAGGTAGTTACTAACTTAGAGTTTTTAGATTGGGCTTCCGTTCATAGTGTTCCTCTTGCTCCCAATTACGGGACACCTCACCTTGCGATGAGTAACCGATCTCGCAATCACAAGAGTACCTTAAGCATTCTTGCCTAGTGATCTCCCTATGGTCGAAATCCCATAAGCGATCACACTAGACGAAGATAAACACTACGTCTACCAAGGTTTTGTGTCCTTGATAGCCTTGAGTTTATAGTGGGTTGGAAGAGCCAGGTAATCAGCTTGTCCCCACTTGGGTCGTTCCTCTCAGGTTGTCCGAGAGCAGGCCCTCTAAAGGATTCTAACTACACAAAGAGTGGATCAACTTTTGAAAGTCAAGATTTCTGATTCACCACAAGGGTGAAGAGCATACTCTCCTATTCCAATCATTTTCTCCCAAACACGCGAAGAAGATTCAGTTACCCCTTGCTTTTGAAACCAAATGGCAAGTCAAGATTTCTGATTCACCACAAGGGTGAAGAGCATACTCTCCTATTACCAAAAGACTCCAATCACAAGTTTTATGTGCCTATGAAAAATGAACAATTATTCAATGCCACACATGAAAACAAAAAAGCAAGAAATTTGGGTTTTTATGCTTTGGGCAGCCCTGCAAACAATCGTTAGTAGCCCTTGTGCATTTGAAGTTTTGACATGCGTTCTTTTTATGCAATATTTCAATTTTTTTCACAAGGATGGCAACCTGAAATCACAACTTGTTAGCAACAAAAGTTAGTGTGAAATAACATAAAAATCTGCAATAAAAAGTGGTGAGTTGCTTCAAAAATCTAATTTATCCTCCAACCAAGTACATGCAAAGAAAGTGCAAGTTAATCACAAATGCTTTCATTTTTACTCTTTGGTTTTGACCTAGTCAACAAGATTGGACTTTTTTGCTATTATTTCGTATCCAAAAATGAAAATAAAAAAAAGAGACCCCTGTTAAAAATTAGAGAGCTTTCCAAAAATGCAAGAAATTTTAAAAAATCTCTTCATTTGCTCCCTAGAGATTGATTTTGTCAAAACAGGCTAAATTTATCAAATCAAATTTTTTATCCTTAATACGATCTCAAAATTCAAAACACAAAGAAAGAACCCTCATTAGAATTGAAAAACCTTTCTGAAAATGTAAGTTTTTAAAAAAAAATCTCTGATTTGCGATCAGAAACGACTTTTTATGAAATACAAAGAAAAACTCATAACTCCCGAAAATCACTTCAAAATGCTTTGCAAATCGGACTGAGACATTTTGAGCATATATCCAACCTGCAAAAAAAAATTTAGAACCAAATTCTAAGCGGTTTAAAAGATATGATCAAATCTTTAAACCAACTAAGTTTTTGGCCTTCAAACCAATTTACTTATGGCTTGGCCTTAAAACCAAAGTAAAAATTCTACAAAAGCATTTGATTAGACCCAATATGCTGCTGTAAAAAACCAGAGATAAGAAATGAAAGCAAATGGAGCTGAAAATTTGATTCAAGCCCCACGGTGGGCGCCAAAAATGTACACTTGAAATGTGTCACACTCTAAACCCTTCTATCCAAACGATTCCATGAGTTTGAAATGTTCGAATGCCGGCTTAGAGCTCCCTATCCACAGAGTGCAAGAGAATATATTTTAAGAATAAGAAGGCTCTCAGATGAGCCTTAGAAATACTCTTCTTGCTAGTAAACCATGCAATGGGAGGTTCCAAAGACAAGATGCAAGAATGCAAATGTCCCAAGGAGTTCCTCAAGGATGCAATGCAAATGAAGATTAAGCTAGAATGAGAATGTCAAATGCAGCTATGCTAGAATATGAATGAGAGTGTTACAATCCAAATATTAAGCTATGTGAGAGATTATTGCAAAATAGAAGCTAAACTAACATGCAACATGAATCTAAGCTAAAATGCCATGGATGAGAGAATGTAGACAAGGAAGAGAAGTTCTCCACAAAGCTCCAAAGAAAACCTGTTAGAAAACCTGCAGCATAACAATGTTCAAAAGGTGGATTGATTGAGGGGGAAAGCTCTCTCCCTTTTAAAGATGTATGGACGGTGGAGATCAAGATGAAGATGGTGGATGATCAACGGTGGAATTCGAAAATAGGAGTGATCCATGTGCACACACAAATCAACCAATAGAATATAAGTTGACTTGTCATATAAGACAAAAGTCACAAAGCCTTTTCTTTTAATTGCAAAATAGAAAAAAGACTTTATGTGTGCACTTTAAGTGGGTTAGAAGAATGGGGTCTTTTATTTAATTAAAAGGGGACATGTTCTTTTAATCAAATAATGAACTTAGGATAGCATAGTCAAACTATAGGTTATAATCAAATAAATTGATTATTAGCAATTTGGCTTAGGTAAGTGATTAAATTAATTTAGCCAAAATGTTGAAAAGGGGGCTAATAGTCTAGATGACCATTTTTAGGTGATTACAGTAATATGGTCAATGAGAAAAGGGTCCAAGACTGGCTCTTTCCAGCCTGATGACACTAGCTTGATCGGAAACTTAATTGTGAAAAGAGTTGAGGAAACTACAAGTGAAGAGGCTATAGAGCTAGGTGTTGGATCAACCAATTTCACCTTAGCCACCACTTAGAGAGACAAAAGAGAAAGGATGGAGTTGCAAGACAAGTATGAGAATGTTTTGGCTACATACAATAAAGAAGTTCAAAAGAGGATTGAACTAGAAAATAAATTGACAAGATGATCCACCAAGCTAAGAATCACCTATCCTTGTCTACCAGTGGAGCCTTTTAAATCCACTCCTCTCATTGAAATCCTAGACAAACCATAAAGACCACAATATTATATTGTAGAAGATTTTGAAGAAGAAAAGAGAAAATTGTGGGCATTGCACGTGGAACTGGATGTGTAATATGAGGATAGATTAAGGAAGGCTATTATCTATTTAATAGATAAAATTGATTGGCCAACTTTTTGTGAGTAGTTAGCAAAGGTAATAAATACATGGGGGGAGCTGAAAGTGAGTGATGATGCCCTTAAGCTAGTTGTCAACAAATGGAGTAAAATAAATAAAAATGTTACTCTTCTATGTTTTTCTGTTATCAATTTATCCTATGAACACATAGAAAAAACTTATGATTTTACTAGTGATTTATCAAAATTTGATGATAAGAGAGTTGCATTGCAAAGAAGGATCATAAGTTATCTTGATAAGTATAAGAGTGTTAACTTTTAATTGTTCCCACATGCTATAGATAAAAAGGATAAATTGAAAAATAAGGAGGAATAGGCCTAGGAACTAGATGACCTATTGTTTCTAAGGATGAATAGAGTCATAAATGAAAAGGGAAACACATGGTGGGAAGTTACAACTGAAGAAGTTGTAAAAGTTCAATTATTTTTTGATTCTTTAAGGCAAGATTTTGTTGAGATTGACAAAATTGGAGAATATGTGATGAATAAGCATCATGATATCTTACATTTTAATTAGCCAAATGACACACTTTTTGACAAGTGGATGGAAGATCTTGTTCATGCTAAGTAGTTAGAATATGGTGAAACTGATGATGAAGAAATGGAACAAGATGGAGTACAAATAATTGATACATCAGTAAAAAGAAAGGAGGACAAACTTGTGAGCAACCAATTTTAGTTGCCAGCATAGAAATCTAAACTAATGACCTAGCAGTAGAGGAATCAAATATGATTATTGTCTTGTTAGTTCATGATAATATAGATGGAGAACCTCAAGTTGAAGTAAGTTTACAAAAATCAGAGTCAGGTCTATCACATGCAAAACCAACTATCACACATCTAGAGGAAGAATAATAGCAACAAAGCCAATCATGAAATCCTCAGTAACAAAATATTGTAGTAGAAAGTGGTCCCCATTAAAGAATATTCATGATGAGAGACATTGTATTACATAAAATTTTGTCTTTTATGACAGTAACAATATAAATATATTTTTTGTTTTAAGCACAACTATCAATTTCTCTATTCCTGAAGCTTGTTGCATCTCACACTATATAAGTGAGATTCTAAGTTTAGAGAAAGGGTCCAAGTCATTGCATAATTTTAGTTTTACTAAGTTTCGTTTGGTCTAGTCTTTGATGCAAACTTTATGATGTATTTTCTCTACAAGTATCTAAGAGTACATTAATGTTACAAGATCTTCATGTCTTGTCTGTTAGGATAAACCACAGACATAAATAAAAACTACATGCAAATATAACCAATAACAGAAAATAATAGATCACACATAAATGAACACAAGGCACCAAGATTTAATGTGGTTCACCCAATTCCTGGGCTATGTCCACCAAACAACAAGTCCAATCTTATTAAAATCTAGTGATTACAACCTAATTACAATCTATAATCCCTTACAGCTCAATACCGCCACAAGAACCAATTTTGCATCACAACATAATAAAAAATACCCAACCCTAAACCCTTTTATACAAGTATTAAACCGCTTTAGGGTTATAACATGTTAGCCATATGTTGGCCATAATATGTTGGCTACCATGTTGGCCACGGCCCAAAATTTTTACCCCACTATTTATGAAGTATGTACAGTACTTTCCTAATCAGTCACCACAATCTAACAATCTCCCACTTGGGGACTGATCAGGCTTCACACTAAACAACAATCTCCCACTTGGAGACTGATCCTGTACCAATACCACTACCACATGGGGCTCCCACTAGATCAAACCACCTTGGACTCTGCTGTTAATTTATTCATGTTCAGTCTAAAAAACCAACCAGAGCTGAAGAGGAGTTCAGCTTCTCCCGTGTTACAAAATTTGTCAACGTATCTATTGGATTGTCATTGGTATGTATCTTCTCTAGCTTTAATTTTCAATCCTCCAAAATTGACCGAATGAAATGGTACTGCAACTGTATGTGTTTGGTCTTAGAATGCAGAGCTAAATTCTTTGCAAGATGAATGGCACTCTGACTATCGATGAACAAATAATTATCCTTCTAAGGATGTCCCAATTATTCCAAGAAGAACTAAAGCCATATCATCTCCTTGGCTACCTCTATAGAAGCAACATACTTTGCCTCTGTAGTGGATAGATCATTAATCTTCTGTAACCTAGAAACCTAGCTCACGGCTGCCCCACCAATAGTAAAGACATAACCTGTAGTACTCCGCCTGGTATCAATATCCCTAGCCAAATTTGAGTCAACATAGCCTTGTAAATCAATAGTAGAGCCCCCAAAGTGTAAACGCTTATTGGATGTTCCTCTCAAATATCTAAGAATCCACTTGACAACATTCCAATGCTCAAATCTTGGATGGCTCATATACCTGCTAACGACTCCCACTGCATGTGCAATATTTGGCCTAGTGCATACCATAGCATACATCAAGCTTCCTATAGATGAAGCATAGGGTACCTTGGACATCTTATCCTCCTCTTCCTATGTCTTGGGACACATCTTCTTAGTCAATTTCAAATGACCAGGTAAAGGTGTACTGACAGCTTTAGCATTCTCCATAGAGAAATGTTGCAACACCTTCTCAACATAATCAGCTTGAGATAGCGTCAATGTTCTATTCTTCCTATCTCTGCAAATCTTCATACCAAGGATTTTTTTTTCTGCTCCCAAATCCTTCATAGCAAATGCATGTGATAACTGGCATTTTAGTCCCTTAATATGATCCATGTTAGACCTAGCTACAAGCATATCATCAACATATAAACATAAAATAATGTAGCTATCATTAGCCAACCTCTTAAAATAAAGACAGTAATCTGAATGACACCTGTTATATCCATGCTCATGCATAAAACTGTCAAATTTCAGATACCATTGTCGAGGTGCTTGCTTCAAGCCATATAATCTTTTCTTCAATTTGCACACTAAGTTCTCCTTACATTTGACCTCAAAACCTTGTGGCTGAGCCATATATATTTCTTCATCCAAATCACCATGAAGAAAGGCTATTTTAACATCCAGTTGCTCTAAATGCAAATCTACAATAGCCACAAGACTTAAAATAGTACGAATAGAAGTCATTTTAACAACAGGAGAAAATATCTCATCAAAATCAATTCCCTGTTTCTGTGCAAATCCTTTTACAACTAACTTGGCCTTAAATCTTTTCTTACCTCTTTCCTCTTCTTTCAACCTGTAAACCCACTTATTTTGTAAAGCCTTTTTACCTGCAGGCAACTTGCACAAATCCCATGTCTTATTTTTCAGCAAAGAGTCCATTTCATCTTTCATTGCAGACTCCCACTGAATCTTAGTATCCACCTGCACAACTTCATCATAACTTTCAGGTTCACTAGCATCGGTAAGTAAAATAGAATACAAAGAGGGAGAAAATCTTTGTGGAGGTCTAATTTGCCTTGTTGACCATCTAATATTCATTAGTGTGTGTGGTATTTGTTGTTGTAGTTGTTACACATCATGAGGAATGGTTGGAACATCAGCTTTTGGAGTATCATCCAGCACTACATAATCATCTTCTTTCTTCTCATATTGTTGTAGCAGATCTTTGTACAACACTTTCTCATTGAATATGACATCCTAACTTCTAACAATTTTAAGATTTTCAAAATCCCAAAACCTATAACCAAATTCATTAATGCCGTATCCAAAAAAGACACATTTCTTTGATTTAGCTTCTAGCTTGGTTCTATTTTCAGAGTCTATATGAGCAAAAGCTTCACAACCGAAGGTCTTGAGAAAAGAATAACTCACCTTCTTACCAGTCCATGCTTCCTCTAGAATACCACAGCCCAAAGGAGTAGAGGGACCTCTATTAATCAAATATACTACAATATTGACAGCCTCCACCCACATGTGTAAGGGCAACCCAACATGCAACCTCATGCCCTTGCGCACTCCATTATAGTCCTATTCATGCGTTCAGCCACTCCATTTTCTTGTGGAGTCCTTGAAACAATTTTTTGTCTATGAATACCATTAGTGGAGCAATAATCTTCAAATTCATGAATGCAATACACACCACCATTATTAGATCTGAGACATTTTAATTTCTTACCAGTCTCATTTTCAACCAAGCATTTCCATTTCTTAAAAGTTTGAAATACATCAAATTTTTGTCTAAGGAAATAAACCCATACTTTTCTAGTTGCATCATCAATAAATGTAACATAATAATGAGAGCCACCAAGGGAAGATACCTAAGTTGGTCCCCATATATCTATATGCACAAGCTCTAATTTCTCCTTCTTGTTTTCCTTCCCAGTCTTTACAAAACTCACTCTCTTTAGTTTTCCATACACACAACTTTCACAAAAATCCATATTAACACATTTCAGACCTGGTAAAACTTTCTTTGAATGAAGTACTTTCATACCTTTCTCCCTCATGTGCCCAAGTCTATTGTGCCATAGTGCTATATCAGAATCTACAACAACTATTTGTTCTCCCTGCTCAACTACAACAATTGTTCCTAAACATTCATTTTTCTCTGAAACAATCAAAGTAGAAGGAACAATATGACCTGTACAAAGATATAAGGTGCCTACTTTCACACCTTTTGCTACTACAAGGGAATCTTTTGAAACCTTCCAATTTTTATCATTAAAAGTAACTACACAACCCTCATCACCGAGTTGCCTGGCCGAAATTAAATTTCTACTCAGCCTTGGAACATGTCTTACCTCATGTAGTAGCCAATGATTCCCATTTTGCAACTTAATCTTAATTTTTCCCTTTCCAACAATCTGACAGGGTTCATTATCCCCCAAATAAACAAGTCCAAAATCCCCTTGGACATAACCAATGAAATAACCTCTAGGAGGTGTAGCATGAAATGAAGCACCAGAATCTAAAACCCATGAATCATCAACACTCTCTAAAGACATAAGCAAAGCATCCTCTTTGGATTTGTTACTTACCACATTTGCCTCCTTGTCTCCATCTGATTTATCTCCTTCATTTTTCTTTTGATTCTAGCAATCTTTTTTTTTGTGCCCTAGTTTCCCATAGTACCAGCAATCATTTGGTCCTCTCAATTAAGACCTCCTCCCCTTTGACTTTCCTCTTGATTTCCATGATTTCCAGAATTACTTCCTCTTTCAGTCGTTCTGCCCCTACTTTGTGCATTCGAAGCACTTCTTGATGTAGATCCACTTGAGGATTTCCTACGAGTTTCCTCACTTAAAACAACACCGATCACATCATCATATTTTAGGGTACTAGATCCAGGAACAAAATTACTCACTGCCATTACCAAGCCATTCCAACTTTCAGGCAAATCACACAAAATCAAGAGAGCCCTAATTTCTTCATCAAAATTGATACCCACAGAAGATAACTAACTAGTAATAGTATTAAACTCATTTAAATGATCTGCAATAGATCCACCTTCTGCCATTTTCATATTAAATAAATACTTCATGAGAAATACCTTGTTTGAAGCAGAGGGCTTTTCATACAGTGTCGCTAGGGTTTTCATCAAATCTTCTGTCGTCTTTGCTTTGGTAATATTAAATGCCACCGATGGTGCCAAGCATAACTGAATGCTTTTGAGTGCCTTTCTGTCCAAAAGATCTGATTTAGCCTCTGACATAGTTCCCTGATTCTTGACTTTTCCTTCCAACGACTTCCATAAATCTTTTTGGTATAGATAGTCTTCCATTTGCATCTTCCATAACTAGAAGTTTTTCCCATTAAACCTATCAACCCTCAGCTTACCCTCATCTACCATTGCTCCCACTCAACTGTGAGACTCCCACTTAACCATGAGACTTTCCTGCAGAGGATAACTGGAAGACAACCTCGCTCTTATACCACTTGTTAGGATAAACCATAGACAGAAATAAAAATTACATGCAAATATAACCAATAATAGAAAATAATAGATCACACAGAAATGAACACAAGGCACCAAGATTTAATGTGGTTCACCCAATCCCTGGGCTACGTCCACCAAACAGCAAGTCTGATCTCATTACAATCCAGTGATTATAACCTGATTACAATCTGTAATCCCTTACAACTCAATACCGCTGCAAGAACCAATTTCGCATCACAACATAATGAAAAATACCCAACCCTAAACCTTTTCATACAAGTATTAAACCGCTTTAGGGTTATAACATGTCAGCCATAATATGTCGGCTACCATGTTGGCCACGGCCCAAAATTTTTTAACCCACTATTTATGAAGTATGTACAGTACTTTCCTAATCAGTCACCACAATCTAACATTGTCTTGAGTCATTTTGAGTTCTATTTTTGTTGTTGCACAATTTTCAAAGAGAATTAATACAAAGATGAACTATCCCCATATATTTTCTTTCTTAATCTTTTCTCCATTTTTATTACCTGGTTATCTTGAAATTGCATGAGCAAAGCTTGTACAATTGAATGCAATTAGGATAAGTTGTATATCATTTCACTATTTCTTTTAATTCAATGAATTAGGTAAATGCTTCAGTGAATATGATAGGATCTCCATAGTAGTAGGGATGATATGTGTAAGAATGAGTTTTAGTGAGAATTACTAATAATATTGATTTTAATGTAGTCAATTAGGGGAAGAAATTGGATAGATTCTGAATCCCAATGGATAAGGCACTGATCAACTAGTTTAGTTTACATATGGACAAATCATAAATAAGCATCAAGCTTAAAATCAAAATAAATTTTACTTTAATGTTTGAAGATTGTCAAAGTTGGTCAGTACTTGTTTACATTTTAACTTCTGAGTCTTAGTTAGCTATTATTGCCCAAAATTGCCTATAGATCTAAGTGTTGGAATTACAAGTGGGAAGAGAGTAAACTTCTGAGAGGTGGGGGGGGGGGTTGGGGCTTAATTAGGAGTTTAAACTTGGACCCATAAAACTTTCACCATTCATTCATCACATGCATTAGATAATAAGCTAGAATAACATGTAAAACATATGCATCTAAATCATGTAAACATGTAATCAATTAGACACATGACACTAGATATAATTACCCAGAAACCCTCTAAATGAGAAGGTAAAACTGGGGTGGGGATGACACCCACAAATCTTCACTACTACAGAAATAAAGTGTATCAAATGAACATTACAATGATTTTACCATGAATCATGGTCTTCACTGTGAAAGGCCTGCCTTGTTAAAGGCTTACAAAAACTGTTAAGTCCCACATTGTTGGAGGATTTCAACACCTTATTAGAAGTGTGCCTGGTTAAAGGACTTCAACTTACAATTAAGTAAGCACCCTATTAAAGGATTTCATACAACCTATTAGGACTATTGATGCAAGGAAGGATAGGAAAAACTAGGGCCAATGACACACCCAACTCTCTGAACCACCTTGTAAGAGTTAACACAATAGAAGCAAACACAAAGAACAACAACCAAAGGAGGAAGAAGAGTGAAATAATTTTATTGATTCATCAAAGTATCTTCATACATGCCTAGATATAAAGCCTTTTGGGTTAGGGCCAAATACAAATACATTCACATTCAAAGATCCAACAACAAATTCACACTTTCCAATTCTGCTCTGCAATCCTCTTCAAAACTACCTCAAAACTCCTAAAACTCCCTAGCTTCTAGCCTAAAAACTCTATTTATACTAGCCAAAATAGCTTACAGGTCATTCTACAACATGCAGAAGCCACAAGTAAGCTCTCAACAAATATTAAATGAAAATAAACCAAAATTAAATACATAAGTCGGCTTGCATCAACAATTAATTGTCCTAAAATCGATGTCCAAGAAAAATCACAATATCTCCTAGATCTAGTTGAGTTAAAACTCATTCTTCAAACTGTGGGTAGATATCTAGGTCCTCTACAAGCCCTTAAGTGCACAAGGTTTGATTCATAAAGGAAAAGTGCATATTTATTTTGAAACTTGAGCATAGAAAATTTTCATGTAGAATTGCTAGAAATTGATGTTCTAGGAGAATTTCCATATCTCCCAACTCATAAGGAGTTAGGATTGTGCTTTAGAACATAGAAAGTACTCTAGGCCTTCTTCAATCCCTAAAATACATAGCCTTTCATTCATTATGGAAAATTAGTAACATGATCTGCAACAGGCACCTAGAAACTAGAAAATGGAGTTTCAACAGAACCTAGTTTCAATAGCAAGATAAAAACTAATAAACATGCAGGATAGAAGTGCAACCAAGGATTTTCTACATCAAAAAACCAAGGTTGGAAGAAATGATTCTTCTAAATCATTGAGATGTCACAACTTGAGCTGAATCCAACTCAAATTGAGAAACCCATGTAGCATCTTCAACTGGTTTGTTCTTCCACTTCACCAAATATTCATAGTAGTCCTTTCCTCTTGTGCTTTTACCAATTATTTGATCCAATACCTATTCAAAATTTTTAATTTAATTCTTAGGATAATCATCAGGTACAACAACTTCATCATTTGACTCATGATACTTGTATAAATCAACAACATTGAATATATGAGATATATCCATGTCATCAGACAACTCAACTTCATAAGAATTTCCACTATCAAATTTCTTCAAGATCTTACAAGGTCCAAACTTCTTCATCTTCAGCTTACTATATGTTCCAACTTGAAATCTTTCTTTCTTTAGATGAACCATTACTTCATCACTAACTTGAAAATCATGATCTCTCCTAGACTGATCAACATTCTCCTTATACTTCTGATTACTTTGTTCTATCCTCAACTTCACTTCCTTATGCAAAGACTCCATATAATTAGCAAATTCTTCTCCTACAACACTTCTCTTTTCTTCACTAGCAACATATCTCAAATTTGATACTTCTCTAGACTTCATTCTAGTAACAATCTCAAAAGGTGTCTTTCCTATACTCCTATTCACATAATTATTATATGCAAATTCAGCTTGTGCTAATACCATCTCCCAATTACTTGGCTTATTCCCAACTAAACATCTCAACACATTACCCAAGCTTCTATTCACCACCTCTGTCTATTCATCTATTTGTGGATGGAATGTAGAATTTAACTTCAACTTAGCACAAATTTGTTGTCTCTATTAGAAATAATACTTCATGGTAATCCATGCAATCTCACAATCTCTTTAAAGAAAAGTTCAGCAAAATGCTTAGCATCTGATATCTTCTTACATGGTATGAAATGAGCCATCTTAGAAAATCTATCCGCCACAACAAATATAGAATCATACCCCTTCACTGTCTTACGCAATCCAAGAACAAAATTTATATTGATGTCACTCCAAGGTTTCTCAGGAATAGTAATAGGTGTATACAAATAGGTATTTTGGCTCACTCCTTTTGCAACCTAACAAACTCCAAAACTCTTTACAAATATCTAAACATCCTTATACATTTGTCGCCAATAATACTTCTCTTTTAGCAAATTCAATGTCTTATCAATTCTAAAATGTCTAGCTAATCCACCACTATGCTTTTCCTTAATCATATTCAACCTCATAGAAATTTTAGGAATACACAACTAAATACCTTTGAACAAAATACCTTCCTTAATGAAATACTCATCATACTTACTTATGTGATTTGTTAGATT
This sequence comes from Cupressus sempervirens, assembly GCA_028749045.1. Classification (NCBI taxonomy): domain Eukaryota; kingdom Viridiplantae; phylum Streptophyta; class Pinopsida; order Cupressales; family Cupressaceae; genus Cupressus; species Cupressus sempervirens. The sequence goes on along the minus strand of CM053788.1, from coordinate 241,320,483 downwards.
TGGTGCTCTGCACTCTCTCCACACCTCAGAAAAATTAGGATAAGCATCATACAACTCTTTCATTTCATCAAAACCAAGAACTTCAACCTTCATTTCAGTCAATAGTTAATGTCTTCTACTCAATGCATCAACAACTCTATTAGTAACTCCACTCTTGTGCTTAATGACAAATGTAAAATTCTACAAGTACTCAACCCACTTCATATGTCTTTGATTTAATTTATGTTGACTTCCCAAGTACTATAAAGCTTTATGATCAGTATACAACACAAACTCCTTAGGAATCAAATAATGTCTCCACTTCTTCAATGCTTGAACAATAGCATAAAACTCTTGATCATATATAAAATACTTCCTTTTAGCATCATTCAACTTCTCACTAAAGAAAGAATAGGTTTACCTTCTTGACTTAACACAACTCCTATTGCATTACCATTTGCATCGCATTCAACTTGAAATACTTTGTTGAAATCAGGCAAAGCTAATATAGGTAATTCAACAACATTTTGTTTCAAAGTCTCTAAACTCTTATCAGCTCCATGTGTCCACTTGAATTCCTTTTCATCTCCCCTCATTGTCTCAGTCATAGCATTACAAATAGCACTTAAATTCTTTATAAACTTTCTGTAAAAACTAGCCAAACCATGAAATCATCTTAGCCCATCCACATTCTCAGGTGTAGACCATTCCAAAATTGCTTTAACCTTCTCTAGATCCATCCTCAACCCATCAGCTGAAATCACAAATCCCAAATACACAATCTCCTCTTGCATGAAAGAACACTTTTTCATATTAATCCTCAACTTTTCCTCTTTCAACCTCTACAATACTTGTCTAATATGCTAAAGATGTTCTTCCTTAGTCTTACTAAATATCAAAATGTCATCCAAATAAACAATCACAAACTTACCCAAGAATCTTTTCAGAACTTCATTCATCAACCTCATGAAAGTACTAGGTGCATAAGTCAAACCAAAAGGTATAACCAACCATTCATACAAACCATCTTTTGTCTTGAAAGCAGTCTTCCATTCATCACCTTCTTTGATTTTGATATGAAGATAGCCACTCTTCAAATCAATTTTGGTGAAATACTTTGCTCCACTCAAACAATCCATTATGTCATCCATTCTTGGCATAGGAAACCTATATTTCACTTTGATTTTGTTAATAGATCTGGAATTAGTACACATTCTCCATTCTCCATTCTTTTTAGGTGCTAATATAGTAGGTACAACACATGGACTCAAATTTTCTTTGATCAAGCCTTTCAACAACAACTCATGCACTTGTCTATTAAGTTCTTCATTCTTTGTAGGTGTCAATCTATATGGTGCTTTTTTTGGCAAACTAGCTCTAGGAATTAGATCCATACAATGACTTATGCTTCTTACTAGAGGTAAACCATTAGGAATATCATCAGCAACAATATATTTATATTCATTCAACAATTTTGTAATTTTTGATGTCATTCTATCATTACCAATTTTTGCTATTGGGTCATTACTACCAACACTTGGTCCTCTAAGAACTATAGCAAAACAAACTTGAATCTTCTTTACTTCCTTTTCAAATTGCTTTCCATTAACCATGCAAACTTTTATTGTAGTACAATTGACCTCATCTGGACTTTCAATCAAAGGCAAAAATGTTTGTTTCTTCCCATTTACCCAAAGAGTATATTGATTCAATCTTCCATCATGTACAACACATCTATCATATTGCCAAGCTCTACCCAACAAAATATGACAATAATCCATAAGCATAATATCACACAAAACTTCATCAAAGTAATGTCCAATTTTAAACTTCACAAGGCATTGCTCACTTACCAATATCTTATTCTCATCTTTGATCCATGACACATGATAAGGTTTGGGATGTTTTAGCCTCTACAATTGCAACATTGTAACCAACTCTTCTGATGCCAAATTTGTAGAACTTCCACTATCAATGATCATCTTGCAACATTTTCCATTCATCTTACATCTAGTCTTGAAAAGACTTCTTCTAAGGAGAGCTTCCTCATCACTTCCCTTATTACATAAGGTTCTTCTCACCATCAGATTTTCTCCAGCCTCAGGTCCACTTGGTGAACTCTCAATGTCTCCTTGAATCAAAACATTTCTATTATTCTACTCACTTTCATAAGATCTATATTCAAAGGATCTATGCCCTTGTTTACCACATCTAAAATAGTTACCAAAAAAACCACCTCTAGGATAAGAATTACAATTTCCTCGATAAGATCCAGTACCTCCTTAGTATGAGCTACCACCTTTCCACTTGGTCTCATCTTTTTCATCATTCTTCCATTTAGATTTTCCTTTATCTTGCATAAAACTTTCAGATCTGCCACCTTCACCATAAGATCTGCCTCTTCCTCTCTGGAATCTACCATCTCTACCTCTTTGTCTTTGTTCATGCTTCTTTGCTAAGATCTCCTCAGCTTTCAAGGCATATTACTATACTTCTTCCACACTTTCCAACTTTACAAAACTTATTTCATCTTGAATTCTAGATCTCAATCCACTTATGTATCTTGCAATTTTCTCAACATCATCATCCACATGTCTAGATTTGATGTCTAATCTATAGAATTCCTCGGTATACTCTTTCATAGTCATGTCCTTTTATTTCAAATTTTTCATCTTTCTCAACAAACTAACTTGGTAATCAGTAGGAAGGAATTTGTTCTTTACCTTGTTCACCATCTTTGGCCAAGTTCTGATCTTCTCTTTTTCTCTCCTTTGTCTATCAGTTTGCAAGTGCTCCCAGCATTGTGATGCATGACCTTTCAACCTAGTGATTGAAATCTTTACCTTTCTATTATCAAGAGTGTTTTCATACTCAAAGAACTTTTCCATATCAAAGATCCAATCTAGTACATCATTGGTATCTAATTTTCCATCATAAGGAACAACTTCTACAACAAGCTTTGAATTTTCCCTAGACGACACTCACAACAATCTTTCCTCATCTTGATTTTCTTCAAGTTCTGGATTATGGTTTGGTGCTACTACTTCATCATCACTTACATCATCAAGATGCACTCCTTTCCTCTGGGCTATCTCTAGAGCATCTAATTTGGCTATAATTTATCTCAACTGATCCAATATGGCATTATCAACATTTCCTCTACCACAAACCATCTTTACAAATTAGGTTCCTACAAGATCATAACCCTCTTCAAGTTATAGGTCAAATATGTAAATTTGCAACCCTACAACCAAATCTAAATTAGGGTTCTACATGATCCAATCTTCATAAGGATGAACCTCAAGCTCTGATACCAATTGATGCAAGTAAGGATAGGGAAAACTAGGGCCAATGACACACCCAACCCTTTGAACCACCCTGCAAGAGTTAACACAACAAAAGCAAACACAAAGAACAACAACCAAAGGAGGAAGAAGAGTGAAATAATTTTATTAATTCATCAAAACATATTTGTACATGCATAGCTATAAGGCCTTCTGGGTTAGGGCCAAATACAAATAAATTCACATTCAAAGATCCAACAACAAATTCACACTTTCTAGTTCTGCTTTGCAATCCTCTTCAAAACTGCCTCAACACTCCTAAAATTGCCTAGCTTGTAGCTTAAACACTCTATTTATACTAGCCAAAATGGCTTATAGATCATTCTAGAACATAGAGAAGCCACGAGTTGGCTCTCAACAAATATTAAATGAAAATAAACCAAAATTAAATACACAAGTCAATCTACATCAGCAATTAATTGTCTTGAAATTGATGTTCGAGAAAAATCATGATATCTCCTAGCTTTGATTGAGTTAGAAATCATGTTTCAAATTGTAGGTAGATAGATAGGTCCTCTACAATCCTTTAAGTGTGCAAGGTCTGATTCATTAAGGAAAAGTGAGCATCCATTCTGAAAGTTGAGCACAAAAAACTGTCGCGCAGAACTACTAGAAATTGATGTTATGGGAGAATTGCCATATCTCCCAACTCATAAGGAGTTAGGACTTGCACTCTAAAAAATAGATAGTAATCTAGGAATTATTCAATCACAAAAGTGCACAAGCTTCATTTATTATGGAATATTAGTTACATGATCTAGAATAGGCACCCAGAAACTAGAAAATGCAGTTTCAGCAGAACCCAATTTTAGCAGCAAGATAAAAACTAAAAAAACATGTAGAATAGAAGTGAAACCTAGGATGCTCCTACATCAACTAATTTGTTAAGATATTTAATTAAAATCACTTGTTAAAATGTCTCAGCATACATCCTACAGTTTGCACTTGCTTTCTTGATAATAGATCACCTCTACACAATCTCTAATTGATCCTTCATGATCTAATGTCTCAATGTTGTATCCTTCTCTATATTCTCTGTTCTTCGCTAACTAATTCTACAATTCAATTTTACTTCTAAGTCACCTTAAATTCTATACAAACTATCTTTTCCACTCTTCCAATTCAATCATTCACCCATCATACAATACTAAGAGTTTAGGGCTTTGTCCTCCTCAAGAAGACTGTGGTGGCTTAGGGTTAGGTATGAATCTACAATTGAGATTCATTTATTTTGTCGCTTAAACCTTTCCATTTTCTAATTGGATGCATATAATTACATAGGAAATCCAAATATAGATTTGTCCTTATCTCCAAAAGATCATAATCTATCCTTAAGTTTGTTTAAAAATGGTTTGCATAGTTGTTTGTGCCATTACAAACAAATATGTCAAAACTATGTCACTTAGCATATGAAGTCACTAATGCTCAACATGCACTATATTTTTGCTTATGAGTCAACACCTACATTACTTGGCATCCACTATTTACTTGGCACTTTAATCACTCAACATGATCTATCTACTCGACACTTGAGTGACTTAGCACATGAGTGACTCGACAGTCATTGCAACTCGACATGGTCTAATATTTACATGTTGTTTCTCGACATGTATTACTAATTTGACATGAACTGAGTAAATAGCTTAAGCGGGTTGAAACTCACTTGTCAAAACCATTCTGAGATCAACAATCTCCCCCTTTGACAGGAGTGTCAAAAACACTTAAATATACAATAATCAACCTTAATCTTCTCAAACATAACATATCCATGACTCAACTTATATACAAAACTTCAAAATTTCAAAATTCTATACTAACCTATATACCTCAAAATTGATAACTCCCCTTGAGTTAATGTGTCTAATTTTGGATCCAAAAACCTATGCTCCTTTCTAACTTTAATGCACTTTATTTGATACTCTTTCATCTAATATGCTCCGTCTTGGCTAATATCTGTATATGTTGACTGCTTTACTCTCCAAAGATGTATATCACCCCAATGATATAACTCTGATAACTTTGCTCCCCTTTTTTTTATTTCTCTCCCTTTTTGTTCATACTCCCCAAATATGTTTTGTAATGTTATATCTCTTTCTTTCTTTAATTCTCCCCTTGTATTGTATCTCTCCCATGTTATATTTATTTTCATTTATTCTCCCCCTTTTTAACACTTATGTCAAATGGGTTATACACTTATAGTGTGTTTGTCCAAAAAGGATTTGTAGACTTCCATTATGATTTTGAGAGCTGTATCCCAATTGTCACATGCAACATCTAATGACTTGATTTGGATTGCAAGCTTGGCAACAAGGTGCACTAGGCCATCTAAGGTAGAAAGATTGGGGTCTTTCTTTAGTAGAGTCTTGGCATAACCTTGTTCCTTGTGTAGTATCTCCATGTGTGGGGTAAGGGATGCCTGTCTACATGTCAATTTAGCTCTTGTGCTAGCCTCATCTACTGTCACTATGGCTAATTGACTTTGTCTTTGAAGCAATGATTTGAAATGCTTCCCACTTTGAGCTGGGTTTTGAGGTAGCTTAGTACTTGATATGTTAAGGTTTCTCTCCAGACTCAAAATATGGCTCCTAGTCTCTTGAGTGAAGAGTGTAGGATCACATAGCTTTGTGTATAATGAGAATATATTCTCAAGTACCTTCTTCACCTCTTCAACCTTAGTTGCCAATGCAACTTGAGTTAGTACTATTTCACTTGATATTTTCTCATTCACCTTTCCTTGGAACTTCTTCTTAGACCATTCTAAAAGTTTTGTGGTTGTATCAAGGTCTTCATTATTGACCTTTTCCACCATATATATCAATTTTTCTATCAGTGGCTTGGTCTCTTCAGGAGTTGGTAGGTTGAATGCATCTAAAAAGATGTCTTTTATATCTTGGAGTGCTTGTTTCTGCCTACGTTATCTCTTGAGCATTTCTTGATGCTTTTTCTTCTTTAAGGCCTATTGTAATATGCCTATTTGTTCCAATGTCATAGTATCATAGTCAAACTTTGGATTCAAAATTTCTTCATCAAGGCTTATGTCTCCATAGTAAATTACCTTATCAACCTTTGATGAGCTAGGGCTTGGCACTGAGATTTGTAATGGTATGGCTTTTGTGCTTAGCTTCTAAAGAACTTGTATAGAAGGACTGCCAGATGCTGGTAGAGTTACCAATTCTTGAATGGATTCTTGTTCCTTCACCTTAGGTGTTTGCTCATGTTCTTTAGGTTTTCTCTGATCTATCACTATGATTTGAATAACACCTTGTTCTTGTGCTTTAGATAAAGATGAATCCATCTGTCCTATTTTCTGCTATCCTGTACTTGTATCTTTTTCTTTTTCTTGCTTCTTCTCAATAATATCAACTTTGACACTTGTGTCAACCTTAGTAGATGTTTCTACTGATGTTTGAATTGAAGGTTGTACCCTAGTAACTCGAGGGATGAAAAAAGGTGGTTCTTGTGTATTGACTTTTTCCCTTGTGACCTCAGTTACTACCTTTTGCAATTCTTCTACACTAACCAAAACTAGATTTTCACAGGGTTTTTCTTGGAGTGTAGATTGGTCTAGAATCTTTTTCAAATCTTCTATAGTAAGTGGATTGATGTTCTAAGCTAAAGTATCAGAAACATCCTTAACAGTTATGGTCTCGGTTGTTATGCTTGTGACATGATGGGGACTAACATTAGGCATTTGCGTGTCCTACACACTCTATTCATCTTGCTTCTACTTAGCTATTGCCTTGTCACCATCTTGCTTTTTAGTTTCTTCCCTAGTTGTATTATCTTTCTTATCATCATTTTCTTTGTCATCATCATTGTCCTCATCCTTATCATCAAGTTTATCCTCTAAAGGGTCAACTTCTCCTTGTTTCATAGTAGTCAACCCATAGATAAGTTTCCATATTTGGGTTGATTTCTTGACCACATATTCAATATTATTTTGAAGACTGCTGTAGTCTCTATATTTAGGTGTAAACCTAACAACATATCTTTTGACAACCTTAGCAATCTATCCCTTTGTTAACTCTGGCATCACTTGAGCTAATGTGGTTTATCTGATCTCTTTCTCCAAATTTAAACAATAATGCCACTTTTTCTCAACAATATCATATAGACCTTTTGGTATTGTGTTGGAAAATTCTAGTGGTGTATTCTTAAAATTAGACATCATGGAATACAATGCCTCTTCCACTTGATTCTTATCTTCTTTTCTGAATTTATCAAAAATTAATATGCTTCAAACCAAATAAATCTGCATTGCTTTTGATATTTTCACATAAACTTTCAAGATCAGACAGGGAATTATGACTTACCACTTTAAATTGGTTGTTTTCATCTAATTCTATTCCTCATTTGAATCTGGCTGTGCCACATATTTTCTTCTTTTCCTTTATTTCTCTTGGTCACCTTGCTCTATTTGCTTAGTCTTTTCCTTGGTCTTCTAAGTTGTAGCACATGTCCTTGCTCTAGTGGTAGGAGCTGTTGGCTTGGCTGGGCTTGGTTTGACAATTTTCTTTGCCTTTGCCATTAGCTATGCTTTAGCCTTTCTCTTCTTTGGCTCAGCATGAGTAGGTGCTTCCTTAGCTTCTTCTCCCTTGACACCTTCAATTTCCTCCTCTTCCTTGTCTTCTCCCATGCCTTGAGTCAATGCAAGAGGTTCTTGTGATTGTGCTTGCTCTTCCTCTTCATCCTCCTCCTCTTCTTCTGCACCTTCTCCAAATTTGGCCTTTAGTTTATTCACTAGCTTATTTTTCTTTTTGAGTGTGGAGGTAGTTTTCAACTCCATTTTATAGTTGCCAAATATCTTTGCATTTTTATCTATTTCTTCTGTTAGTAGTGCTGTGATGGCTACTAAAGCTTCATCAACATTGATTTCATACCCAAGTGGCCTTAACCATCTCACCCTTAGTGTGGCAACTTATACAAAAGTGTAATCAACATCAAAAAGAAAAAATATATCATTATAATGTTGTTCAACTAAAGAAATTGGTATCCTCATTTCTTCCTTCATTGATTTCTTAAAGTCTTCAAAATAACTTGTCATCAATGTTTCAAAATTTTCTCCCATCTGCTCAATGTACTCATTGATCTGCATTGCAATTGACCTATTGGTCTTCCATCCTATAGTACCAAAAGAGGGAAATGCATTCTGTACATAAAAGAATATGCAAACTAGAATTGAACCAAATTTAAATTGTGCACTCTTTGTTTTCCTGATAGCTCCAAGATTTTCCATCAGTTGTTATAGTTGTAGGTCTTCCAGATCATAAGTATGATCTTTCTTTCCAATTTTGTAGCCAACATCCATAGCTATCTAGGGTACACTATTCAATCTACTAGATTGATAGAATTTATGAGAGATTACCCTTACAAAAAAGTTTAGCAGTGGACTAGTGATAGTATATATAGTCATACCTCTTTTATTCCAAACTGCTCCATTGTTCTTATCAATTACTTCCTTGGAGTCACTTCAGAGTGTCTTCGGCCAATCTAGGGTTGGATAGCCAGTAACCCTATGAATTATTCTTTTGGTGATTTTGGTCGGTCCTCCTTCTAACCATAAAGATTCATCATGAATTCTGCTTAGCACAATTCTTATCTCAGTTTTAAACACATTTGAAAAATCTAGGGCTCATGTCAAACTCTTTTTCTCCACAATTTTGTATTCCTCCTTCAAAACACCATTCTCACACAATCTGTTATATGCATCTCTAATTTTCATATCTCCTATTCCTCCTATTTTGCAATTATAACACTTCCTAACATCTTGCACCATGATAATGTTTGGCAGGATCATTGACAAAGCTCCAAAAGGATCTTGTATATAAGCTATGTCAGGAATGACTTTAAATATTGGTTGTTTCACTTCATTACTAACAAGCTGGACATTCAAAACCTCCTTCCCTTCTACATTTTTCAACCTAGATGCCATTTTGTCAAACTAGGGTTTATGCAAAAGTAAACTGCATTACATAGCTGTAAGCTTGGCATCAACCATTTTTAGAATCACTCAGTATATATTGATATTTCCATCACTCAACAGCTACTACGAGTTTGGCATCAACTAGATAGTTTGGTAGCTTGGCATCAACTAGTATTCCAATCAGTATACATATGAGACTTTTCATGCTTGACAACATCATAAAAAATTTGAAGATTTAACTTGAATTTTCAACAACACCTTGCATCTTTATTCATGCTAAAGTAGTCTTTTCAGTACTATCTCCTTTGGAACTAATGTATGACATAACACTGGAATATCAGTCCCACATACTTCTTGATTGCCTAGTTTGATGAGGTGTGATCACTTGACCCATTGGGTGAAGTGATCCCTTCTCCATTAGATGTGCTGCAATCATTCTTCTTTTTCCATGTCTTGTTTATCTCATCTTTGATGTGTTCAAAATCTACCTTGCCTTTTCCTTTATCAAATTCACAACTTGGTGCCTTTGAACTTGTTGGACAATGCTTATTGATGTGACTAGTCTTCAAACAGCTAAAATATGTAGTTTGACTCAACTTTCTTTTTTAATTACCACTGAAGTGTGTCCTAATGCAATTCTCAAAAATATGTCCATATTCTTGACAATAGTGACAACTATATCTTGTATTATAATCCCAATTATAAAAGTTTCCATTGTTTCTTACCTTTGCTGGCTTGTTTAATGATCACATGGATTTGGATCTACATTCAAAGGCTCTATGTCCATACTTTTGATAGTTATAGAAACATCCTTCAAATCTTTGTTTATGCATGGTTCTAGTTCTGCATTCATGTGCATGATGACCTTGCTTGTTGCACTTATGACAATGAGTCATGTTCTTAGACTTGACATTCTAATCTATATTCTTTCTCCTGCACACATTAGCAGTATGTCCTTTTTTACCACAATTATGACAAGTAGGTTTGGATTTCTTACCCTTGGTGTTCCTTTCTTTAGCAGCTTTGGATGATTCTCCTTCTTCAATGCTTATGTAGCCCAATCTTGATGTATCTTTGTTGGATCTAGGGGATCTCAGTAATTGCTCAAAGTATTTGATGGATTCATTTGGCTTGTTGAGACTTTCAGTGAATTCATTTTCTCTTTTTAGGTCACTCTACAATTGTTCATTGTGCAACTTCAATGTAGTTATCTCAATGTTCTCGACATTCAATTCATAGTTGGCATTCATCATTTGACTTAGAGTATCCAATTGCTTGTTAGAGATCTTGATTAGCTTTGTTGACTTCTCTTCCAATTTGTTTGCTAGAATTCTTTTGTCTTCTTCAATCATGAATTTTTTTCCAAGGTTTTCTTCTTCTGTTTAGTCACCTCACATAGTAGTATAGCTTGTGATTCTTGCTCTAGCTTGAGGTTTTTGGTTTCCTCAGCTTGGATTTCATTCTTTTCCATTAGATTTGAAACTGCTGCATCAAATTCATTGGAGTCACCATCTGCAAATAGCTTGGTAGTGTCTATCTCTTTGTATAGTGTGTTATTCTCTACAATAGCAATCTCTTTCCTTCTCTTCAAGGATTTCTTTAGTTCCTCTCTTGCTTCATTCAGTTGATGTAGCATGAGATGTATTTCAATCTCCTAGTTCTCAATAGTCTTTCCCAGCTTGTAGGCTTCAATTTTAAGATCTTTCCTCAAAGTTGCAAAGCTTCTCTTTTAGAGAACTTCACTCTAATACCAATTGTTAGAATTACAAGTGGGAAGAGAGTAAACTTCTAGGGGGGGGGGGGTGGTGAATCAGGAGTTTAGACTTGGACCCATAAAACTTTCACCATTCATTCATCATATGCATTAACTAATAAGTTGAAATAACATGTAAAGCATATGTATCTAAATCATGTAACCATGTAATCAATCACACAGATGACACCAGTTATGATTACTCATAAACCCTCCAAATGAAAAGGTAAAACTGGGGTGGGGACAACACCCAAAAATCTTCACTACTGTAGCAATAAAGTGTACCCAATGAAGGTTACAATGATTTGACCATGAATCATAGTCTACTCTATGAAAGACCTACCATGTTAAAGGCTTACAAAGACTATTAAGTCCCACCTTGTTAGAGGATTTCAACACCTTATTAGAAGTGTGCTTGGTTAAAAGATTTCATACAGCTTGTTAGGACTACTCTGTTAAGAGATTTAACTGAAATCACTTGTTAAAATGTCTTAGCATAGATCCTACGGTTGGCACTTGCTTGCCTAATAATAGATCACCTCTATAAAATCTCTAATTGATCCTTCATCATCTGATGTCTCAATGCTGTATCCTTCTCTATATTCTCTGTTCTTCTGTAACTGATTCTACAATTCACTCTTACTTCTAAGTCACCTTGAATGCTCTACAAACAATTTTGTTTGCTCTTCCAATTCAATCATTCACCATCATACACTACTAAGAGTTTAGGGCTTCGTCCTCCTTAAGAAGATTCTAGTGGCTTAGGGTTAGGTATGAATCTACAAGTAAGATTCATCCAGTTTTCCACCTAAACCTTCCCATTTTTTGATTGGTTGCATGTAATTACATAGGAAATCCAAATATAGATTTATCCTTATCTCTAAAAGATCATAATCTATCCTTAAGTCAGCTTAAAACTAGTTTACATTGTTGTTTGTGCCATTACAAACAAATATGTCAAAACTATGTCACTTGGCATATGGAGTCATTGATGCTTAGCATGCATTGTATTTCTACTTCTGACTCAACACCTGCATTACTCGACATCCACTATTTACTCAACGCTTGAATCACTCGACATGGTCTATTTGCTCGACACTTGAGTGACTCGGAACATAAGTGACTCAACACTCATTGCAACTTAGCATGGTCTATTATTTATATGTTGTGCTCATCATGTATTACTAGTTCAACATGAATTGAGTAAATAGCTTAAGTGTGTTGATACTCACTTGTCAAAACTATTCTAAGATCAACACTATGAAGAATTGTGACCAATCTACTGTAAGGGATACATATTGTTATAAAATGTTATAAAGTGAATGAAATATGAATGAAGTATCAGGTTGTGAATTTTTTATCCCTCAAGTGCACCCGCCTTAGTTTTGTAGAGCCAAAAGAGTAGAAAATCTTTCATGATTTTGTTGAAGTTGGGTCTAGATCTAAAGAACATATAATTGTTTATGGGAAGTAAGTAATCCTTAGGTTATTTTTTTTTCATCATCTTGGTATAAAATATTTTGTTTCTTAATAGTGTAAAAACACCAATACTTACAACAGTTTGCAAGATAGAGCTGCGACTATGACCCAGAACTACCCTAGACAACCTACATGCCTTCTTTATATAGATTTTTTTTCACTTCCTAGGAAGGTTCTAGACAAAAATATCTAACCCTTGAGGTTGACCAACCTTATATTATTTTATGACACTTTATTACATAGGATCAATTCAAGATTATTTACAAATTACATTTTCAGATAGTCCACTTCTGGAGACCATAACTAACAAACCATTGACCCATTGGGATATTATAAACCCATTAAAAATTTCTTGAGTAAATTTCTAAAATAGCTGGTCATGCAGGTTCCATTAGCTAAGGTTTGACCTTTTTTTGGAGCCAGTTAGGCCTTCATCACTGAGCTTGAAGTTTGGATAATCAAAATTCATACGAAAAATGTGCAATAAGTACAGTAATACAAATGATATGATAATGAAACTCATGTGGAAAACTAATATGTCTAAGATGAACCTCCACATATGAGATTAGAACAATCTGATCACATAATACCAACTTACTAAAAATAGCAAGTTTCCACAAATAACAACTTTGCATAGGAATAACCCCTCTTGACAAATCAAAATTGGAAATAGAAATATTTTTGGGTGATACAAGATTTCCATTACACCTAGGATACTCTTGCATCAGTTTTGGTGAGATCCACATGATTTGAAACCCTTCTTTTTCCCATAGGAGCTATATTAGCACTAGTAGAAATATCTCCCTTGAAATACTTTCTGGGGCCATTGGAACTATTCTAAGAGACTCAATGTCCATGTCCAATCCTAAAAGAAGCATCATAATTCTATTGGAAGGGATTCAAACCATTTTTTTGTAACCTTATTTATCACCTAATATTCCTGGAATGGAATATTTTCCATCCCTCTTCTCCAGTAAGGATTTGAGACACTATAATTGTGTAAATTAGTTTTTTTTTTTTCTAAAAATAATCTATTCACCCCTTGAAAAATGGGGGAGGTTTTTCCTCAAAATATTCTAGGAGGGAGAAAGAATGTCCCTACTTGACTATCCTTATCTTCTACATTTGCATGGACAAAACCCAAGATCCATACTAAGTATAAAAAATGCCTTTCCATATTTTCTAGATTTTGCATATTAGTAGGGCATAGTTGTTTACAATTTTATTTGTTATACATTCTTTAAATTAAATTTTATCTTTTTACTTTCTTCATTACTTAAATCTAGAATTCTTTAAATTATTTTCATTGATAGTGGTGGTGTAGAGATCAACTTAACTAGTCTCATGTCACCAATTTTCTTTCAAAGGAGACAAGAATAAGATATAGGAATGACAACTCAAAGGATGACCTACATGTTTAGGGAAAGCCCAAGAAAATAGGTAGACTAAGAGAAAAAAAGAAGGAGAGATCCAAGTCAATAATGACTTCAAATATTCTCAATCTGAAGTATAAGGGGGTGGTGAGTAGGATATTTTGTGGATTGACTTGATTGAAACATTATCCATTATTTGGAGAATGATAAAGAAAGGGGCCTTTCTTATTGATAACAAATTTATTTTTATCATGAATAAATGTGAGGATACCTTATTTTGGGTAAATTCATGGGACACTAACCCTTTGATTCTCTCCTATTTTCCATAACTCTAATCCTTGAGTGATGTTTCTTTAGAGGTCGTATGATTAAGAGGTATTGATTTTGTGTATTTTATTTTTTTAATGAAATCTATACAATTATTTTTAGAGAAATCTTAAATATTGGTCTATGAGCCTCTATTGGTGATAGAAATAAGCTTCCTCTTATTTTTGTCAACCAATCTTGTTTTGTAGATGAGTTTGATACTTTCCTTTAGACTCATGATAATGAAGAATTAAATTCTACTATCTTGGATATATTAATCTTTATACCAATGGATGAAAGAATTATGCTTTTCCTCAATAGAGGATAATTTATAAAGATATCAGGTAGTGAAAATGTAATCTATTCATGTGGTTGCAAGTTCAAAATAAATATTTAGCTTGGAGAAAATAAGGATTAAAAATGAATTCCAATGTTGGGATAAGGTGTTTTACATTGTGCATAATTATTATAAAATGATATTATTTAACTATGTGTGGTACCCCCAAAGGAACCTAATGGAGGTACATCACTAGGTTTGGAATTTTTGGGGTCATATTTTGTGTTGTGTTGTGACATTGGAAATTATATTTAATGTGTATGTCATGTTGGGATATAATATCACATTTATTTAATATTGGAGAAACATATAAAAAAGGTCAAAACTTAGTACCCAATATTAAATAATGGGTCAATAGTATTGTATTTGCATGGTTTTGTGGTGCCTGATTTTACTTTACCACTAGTTGTGTTTTTGTGTGAGCTTGTTTCTATAGGAGTGACACATGTTAGTGGTTTGAGTTAGTTGGTTGATTGGGTTGTCATAATTAATTCTTTGTAAAAATTTCATATTTGAAGCATGATATTAGATGTGTTCATTCATGCATGAACAAATGGAGGATGTATGGAAAAGGCTTGATGTTCAAGATTGTTATTGTAATTCAAACTGTATAAGTTCTTTAAATAGTTTTATAATTGAATGACACAATTGAAGCATTAATCCTTTTTAGGGCTAGATAATTTCCCCCTCATTAGAGTTTTCTTAGGATATATCTTGTAGCTTGTCTATTGATATATGAATTATGGTTATTTTCAAGCTTATATGCATTTATCTCTCATGGACTACATAGCAAATAGATTAGATAGAAATAGACGTGCGATAACAAGTGATATTTCAACTCTAATTGTTGATTTGAAACTGTAACCCTAATTTGAGTGGACAAGGTGTAACATTGAAGCCATGATTATGAATAAGAGATTTGGGGCATTAGAAGTTATGGAACACATTTGTAGTTTATTTTATAATAGATCCAATAGTTTTGGGTTTGTTATTATGATCGATTGTTTGTGAGTTTGTAGTTTACGAAAAAATGAGTTTATAATGAACCTTGCCACTGGATACAAGTTGTTTAAGTGATGAATTTTGATATATAATTATTCCTATTTATAGCCATTAAAAACAAAATTTTTTTTTACACATGAGAAAGAGGGTAACCTTGGTAGACAGATCTTGGAAGTGAGAATTGAGGGAAAAGGAGCCATCAACTACTCTTTCATTCACATCCATGATCAACATTTTGATGTGATATCAAATTTAAGGGCCAAATCCCAGCCATTGCATCATGTTAAGAATGAAAGGCCAACAAATGCGGTCATAGACATTGTCAAGGTGTAGTTTGAAAATAAGAGCATCTTGGGCAGTTTGTTGGGCCCATTTAACCATCTCTCAAGCTAACACTAGATTATTAAGGAAAAATCCACCTCCTACAAAACTTTTTTTTGTTGGTCAAACTATCATTCATGAGTAAGACATATTATGTAGTTTAATGGTTTGTCACATGTAATATCCTAATTCTTTCCTTTAGGAACAAGTTTAATAAGGCCCTAATTGATAATTGAACCCAAGGACCTACTTTCAACACCTTTAAGATACACATAAGAAAAATCTATTAAAAAAAAGACCACAAGGTTTGGTAGAATTCAACTAAGAGACCATCCATTACATGACTTTTTCTATAGCCATATTACAAAGAGCCATGGAAAAAGATCCATCAAGAAATTCACCATAGCCATCATCAATCTTATGGGGAGTACAATTTCAGCTACATTTTCCTTGACAATAGAAATTATAGGATCACTTAACAATTTATCTATAAAAAGTTTATAATACCTCAAAAAGATCACATTATGTTTGAGTGGTTGATCTATGAGGTACGGTTAAAATAGATTTGATGAATAATATTTGTCAAGTTTTGTATTGATATTACAAAAAACAAAAGAAAATTTTGAAGCCTCAATCCCTATCTTTGATCCATTGAAAATGAGAACAGTTGTACACCTTTACCTTTGTAAACCTTCAATTTTCTAAGTAAATGTTCATATTAGACAATAGATTGCTTCAGTAATACGGTCATGGTAGTTGGCAGCATGAACAAAACATTGTCCTCAAATTATCCTTTCTAAAATGTTTTGAAATCTCCATCATCTAACAATAGCTTTTCATCCATAATCACAAAGGAAAGAAATTCATAACATGAAATCCATTGTCGTCATGTTTATGACTAATCTTGTGTTCCCATGCAGCTGCTTAACTACACTTTGTGCTTATATTTAAGTAGTTTAGTGTTCTCATGGAAATTTTAAAGTGTCTATAAAGGATAATTTAGAATCTCTAGCTATTTTAGTGAAGCTGCTATTATTTAACAATTGAAAATAAGCTATGTGAAAAGAGGAGGGGTTGAAAATAAGTAGTGACTGCTTATTGCCAAAAACACCACGTGGCTCTACAAACTTTTTTCCCTCCTTTTAAAAAATGTTTTATTTCTAATTTCATCTTTGTTAAAGTATTATATAATTAATTAATGCAAAATTTAACTTTCCTTAAAATTAAACAACAAAAAATATGTTCATGAGGCCACAAACTCCACAATTATTTCCTATAATTGTTGAGGAGACACAAATAAGCTAAACACTCGCATGAGAACATGCTCTAAGAAATATACTATCTAGCACTCTTGGCCACTTATGGTTGAAATTAAATTAATTTAAACAAGGAATCAATAAAAAATCAATACAAAATCTTAAAACAAACACTAAAGAGGATTCACATTATAATTTGCAGCCAGATCGTGTTAATTAGTTGATCACGGAATGCTTGGTCTTCTTTTCTTAAGATGCGAGTAACACGTAATATGAATGTTTACTCTCTAAAACTTTCATCCAACATTGGCTATTATACTCTAATCCCTCTTTCCAATTTGATCCCACTTGGCGAACATCTTTCTTATCCATAGAAAGCTAAAAAGGTTGATATTAGAAATGAAGTAGAAATACATCAAATGAGAAGAGGGAAACAGTAGTACCAAACATACAAATTACGTTAAGAAGAAGCCGGGAAAGCCAGTTTCTTGCGGGCAATGAAGAACACGACATATTATATGATTTGGACATGATTATCCACCTAAATGGTATATCTATACGAATATCCTTTCCAATTTTCAGGCTTCGATCACGGCACCGCTTTCTTTATTCGTTTGTAGATTCACGTCGCTTTACAAGAGTTGCAGAATGATTTTCAGACGCCTCATACGTACTACTGGAATAGATTCATCGAGCTTCCAATTTCTTCCCTATTTAATGAAGAACCCCTTCTGTTTTCTGCAAAATTTTGTGCAATCTTGTCGATTTTCTTTGCGGAAAAGATATGGGGGAGATCAAAATGGAGGGGCCGATTAAAACCGTAGTTGTTCTTGTGCAAGAGAATCGATCCTTCGACCACATGCTCGGATGGATGAAGCGGATCAATCCAGAAATTGACGGCGTAACAGGGCAAGAATGGAATCCTCTGTCCACTTCAGATCCATTTTCGGACAGATTATTTTTTGACGACAAGTCGGAATATGTGGATGCAGATCCTGGCCATTCTTTCCAAGCCATTAGAGAACAAGTTTTTGGAAATTCCAGACACACATGGCTGGATCCTCCTCCCATGAACGGATTCGCTCAGCAGGCCGAAAAAATAGAGGAAGGCATGTCGGAGACTGTTATGAATGGCTTCAAACCGGAAGCTGTTCCAGTCTACGAAGCCCTGGTTAAAGAATTTGCGGTCTTCGACAGATGGTTTGCATCTGTTCCGGCCTCAACGCAGCCAAATCGGCTTTTCGTTCACTCTGCAACTTCTCACGGTGCAACCAGCAACAATGCAATCAAGCTCATCGAAGGAAGTCCGCAAAAGACGATCTTTGAATCCGTTCACGAATCCGGCCTCGACTTCGGCATTTATTACCAGTATCCTCCTTCTACTCTCTTCTACAAAAATCTCAGAAAGCTCAAGTACATCACCAAGTTTCACCAGTACGATCTCAAGTTCAAATCTCACGCCAAGCAAGGGAAACTGCCTAACTATGTCGTCATTGAGCAGAGATTTTTCGATCTGAAGATTCTTCCGGCGAATGATGATCATCCTTCGCATGATGTCGCCGAAGGTCAGAAATTTGTCAAAGAGGTTTACGAGACGCTGAGATCGAGTCCTCAGTGGAACGAAATGGTGTTCATTATCACTTACGATGAGCACGGGGGTTTCTTCGATCATGTTCCGACGCCTGTCAGAAATGTTCCGTCTCCTGACGGAACTGTAGGCCCCAAACCCTACCACTTCAAATTCAACAGATTAGGCGTTCGTGTGCCTACCATTGCCATTTCTCCCTGGATCAATCCAGGAACCGGTATATTTTCTCTCCACAAATTTACTTTCTTCTCACAAACAAAAGCAAAATATTTGAAAATGATCATAAATTTGGCTTGTATTTGCAGTGGTGCGTAAACCTACCGGACCGTATGCTTCCTCCGAATTCGAGCACTCATCGATACCTGCAACAGTGAAGAAAATATTCAATTTGAAAGCAGATTTCTTGACAAAGAGAGACGCTTGGGCGGGAACTTTCGAAGGCATTTTACAATTGCGGGAGACTCCAAGAACAGATTGTCCCGGTATCAGATTCTCTTCATACTACATTTCAAATATTTTCTGTCACAAAATAAAATCTGACTTCTTCAACAATAATTGTTTGTGCAGTGACGCTGCCGGAATCGGTAAAGCTAAGAGCGTCAGAAGCAAATGAAGATGCGCGTTTGAATGAATTTCAGAGTGAGTTGGTTCAGCTGGCGGCTCAATTGAATGGAGATCATGCTCTGGATAGCTACCCGGACGAGCTGCCGAAGCAGATGTGCGTGAGAGAAGCTCAGAAATACGTTGAGAGCGCTGTAAATCGCTTCTTTGAAGCTTGCGAAAAAGCGATAATGGAGGGTGAAGATGAATCAAGTATTGTGAAGCTTCCATGTGAGACGGCAGATCAAAAGGGTTCTGGAATCCGGCAGGCTTTGAGAAATATGATATCCTGCCTTGCCTGTGCTTCGCACTAAAAATCAGTAACAATACCTTCAATCTTGTATTTCTTTCACACCATACTCCTCGAATTAAAATTAAAATTCAGCCCTCGTAAATAAATAGAGGATTCTGTAGCTCCCTTACAAGCTTCGTGTTCAAGTTAATCAATTAATTGTTGTAGCTTTAGTAACAGATGAACCAGAAGTTGTCCATAATCTGATTTTAGTAGCGGCTTTTTGGCCACTTCTCTTGTGTGTACCTATATACATTTATTTTGTACAAATTTTTATATAATAATTATTCCATAGACTTTTAATGTGGGGTTGTTCTTATACATATTGTTCGAAAAATTTGTTCATGTGGTGAAACTACTTTAAAAATTAGACTGTCAAAAATTTGTTCACTTTAAGAAAATGATGTCCATTATTATATATTTTTAATTTTATTTGAAAAAACTTTTATTCTCTATTTTTTTCGAGTGAAATAATAATTATTAATTATCTTTATAATTAATAAATTTAAAATTTAAAATAAACAATAATATTGTATGAAATAATTATAAAATGGATAATATTAATTGTATAAAATCTAAAAATTGTGTTTTTAGGTAAAAAAGATATGTATTTTTTTTGATAAATTATAGTATAACAAGTTTTAAATTATTATTTTAGCAATAAAAGCAAAATTTTATATTATAACAAGTTTTAAATTGTTATTTTATGTAAACATGCAATACCACAAAACCAATCACATATTTTGACACAAGGATTTTATGTGGAAACCCAATTTGGGAAAAAGCACTAGTAACATGCTACCAATTTTCACTCTTCTGAAGTGAGCCCTGTGAGAAGCCAATCCTGTTAAAGGCTACAATGCACACTATTAAATGTGACCTGGTTAAAGGATTTTAATCACCCTATAAGGAGTGAGCCTTGTTAGAGGACTTTAGAACATTCCATTAGAATGTCACCCTATTAAAGGGTTTACTAATGACTAATGGTCAACCTTAGTCTAAAGGATTTATCCAGATTGATACAATTGTTAGCGAGTAACAACAAGACTTGATCTGATAACAATAACAAATCACTTGTAGATTACAGATCTCACATTTAGTCCTCCATTCTACTTGGTATTCATCTTCTTCGTCTCTAATAGCTTGTTCACCCTTCAAGTCTTTATCACCTTAAGCCTTCTTTCTTAGTATGCCAACTGCAGACTCTTCCCTTTGGCCACCATATGAAGCAACACCCTAGACTTCTTGTCTTTCTTAGGTTCTCATGCATGATGAGTTGCTTCTAGCTTGCTATCTCCTTAAATGGAGAATTTATGTCTTTTATCGCTTAACCATAATCGTCCATTCTACGGTTAGGTTAGATTTATTGAATCTACCCATCTTTCCATTTTGTTTCCTTTGAGGAACTTTCTCTACAATCCTCTTTGAATTCATCTGAAAATGGTTTATTCTTGACTTATATGCCACCAAATCATCAAAGTTATCTTCCACACGCTTCACACAATTCAAGAAATCAATTTTGTTGGCTTAGATTTGTTAAATCTTCAATCTACCTCATTTTATTGGTACTTGGCAACAACAAACACTATTTTCTGGGTCTCAACCAATACTAGGTTTCTCGACATCCACTAAGTCTTTACTGGTGCTCGACACTTTCTTTACTTGTTACCAACTAGATTTCACTTTGCTCGATACATACTGAACTTTTCTCGGCTTCAACAAATTTTTTGCTCAGCATGAATTAAATTACTTGACTTCCACTATTTTCTCGGTCAGGCTTGGCAGACACATTTCTTTACTTAGCCTTCTTCTAGTATTTTCTCAAGTATCCTTTCATTATAGCCTTAAGTAGATAAACAATACACTATATCATCCATTTCTTTCTTGGTCTTAGTGCTTCTTTTATACACCATATAACTTAACCTTTCTCTAAGTTCTCTTGTTATCTTTTCTTTTCAAATCCTCTTCATCAATCAATCAAATAATAATATTCAAACCAAAGTAAGCAATTGTCTCACCAACAAGTAGTAGGTTTGACATCAGTGACAAAATAATGATTGTTCTATGATAGGTTTCATCAATCTTCTTCACTTCAACAATCTCCTTTCAACACCCTTTGTCTTACTCTTCTTAGGTGTCTACATCGTCTGATTATGTCTCTTGGTTTGGGTTTTTCCTTTTTGGTTCCTCTGTTTCATTTGGCATATGGTGTGTTGTCTTCTCTTGCTAGTTTTCTTTGTTTATAGGTTTTTTGGTTCTTTTACTTCTATCTATTATGTTTTGGGGTTTCTGTATCGACCTTTTTTTGGATATTTTGGTATATTTTGTTAGATGACATTCTTTGGTTTCGGGGTCTCAATCCCTTTCTTATGTTAATATGATGTCCCAATCTTTGTATATTTGTCTTGTTCTGTCCATTTTGGATTGTAGGTAAATTCATACTTTTAATATTATGACAATCTTCAGATATAGTGTAACTATTGAATTATTTTGTTATGTATTTTATCATACCACTTTGGCTTACTATTATTTGTTCAGTTTTTACTTATTTAGAATTGTTACATTGACAAGTAGCAATAGGGTATTGACCTAAACTTTTGAGGGCTTACTTTCAAACATATTCTTTCCAAGGCCATGATATTGTCATAATGATAGAAAGAGGCCTTCCTTTATCTCATTAGCTTGGTAGGTAAAATTAAACGTTTGTAAACTTAGTTTGTGGCTTCCACCAGTTCAAAATCATTATTTTCAAATATGGCTATAATTAACAAGCAACCAAATAGAGAGATAACTTAGGTATAATTATTTATTCATGATCACTAAGAGCGTGACTATAAAGAATCATTAGCTATGAATTTTTATTTAGATCTTAGTTCTTTTAAAAAGGTTAAAGTAACTCTTATTTATTTGTTGAAAGCACATGGTTTCAAATCATATTTTGGTTTGAATACAAATGTATCTCCAGCTAAGAACATAAAAATCCATCCATTCAACTGAAAGGGGAAAATTAAAGCTAACTCAATAGATTAAAGTATGATGTCATGAGGAAAATATAAAGGAATTTTCTAACTACAATATTAGAAAATTAGAATATGGAAAGCTTTTGAAATGAATCAATTTCTTCCTGATGTAACTAATCTAAAAAAAAAAATTAATTCGGAGGCATGGATTGTTAATATTTGACCATAAGGTAGTTTGGTGCTAACAACATGTGTATTAAATCATTTATATGTCACTTTTTAAGGTAGTTTGGTGCTAACCACATGTGTATTAAATCATTTATATGTCACTTTTATAAAGGTTAAATTATCTCTTATTTATTTGTTTAAAGCACATGGTTTTAGATCATATTTTGGTTTGAATACCAATTTATCTCCGCCTAAGAATGTATAGATCCATCTATTTAGTTAAAAGGGGAAAATTAAAGCTAACTCAATAGATTAAAGTATGACTCACACATTGTCATGAGGAAAATCTAAAGGAATTTTCTAACTACATTATTAGAAAATTAGATTATGGAAAGCTTTTGAAATGAATCAATTTCTTCTTAATGTTACTAATGTAAAAGAATTATATTAATTTATAGGCATGGATTGTTAATATTTGACCATAAGGTAGTTTGGTGCTAACCACATGTGTATTAAATCATTTATATGTCACTTTTTAAAGAAATATTTGTATCGAAATTTGATTGGGAAAACTCAAATATATTTTAAGTGGTAGTAGAATATATATTGGATTTTGAGAACTAACATTTAAAGATGAGTTGGAAGTGATTTTGGATTGCAGAGAATAGAAATGAACATTTCATAAAGAATGTCAAACTTATATGGCTCCAAGATACCAATACGTTGGATCACTTATCAATCCTACAAATAAAGAAACAAATGAAAGAATGATTTTGTCTTGGTTCCCAGTTGTACCTAAGGCTGATGTATTTAAATACAAACAAAATTATAATAGATAATATAGAACGATTTGTAAAATGATAATGAAATATAGAAGGCTCACTCGACATAAAGCATTAAAATTGGGGTATGCCCCTTTTATATATGTACTTTGTATAGGACTTAGGTCGTGGACAAGACTGGAGGTTTTCTTCTCCATTCTTTCCTACTAGTATTTGTTTGAATAGAGACATTTGTAATTTTTTTTTCTATTTATTAATATTAAACATGAGGCTTTGACTGTTTACTGATAATAAAAAGAAGTTAAGATTATTTTTTAAGTCAAAAATTAAATAAATATTTTTTCAACATTTTTATTATCGTTAAAAAAATATTTCATAGAAATTTCATTTAAGAAAAGGCATGTTGTTTTTAAATCTATCTTTTGTATAATTATTTTGAAATAAAGTAATAGCAGAATAGAAAAAATTAATTGTATAAAACTTTATTTTTTTTTGTTAAAAAATATATGTATTAATCAAATAAAATATAAAAATTGCAAAATATTATAATTGAAAAAAATCTCATTCTAATTAAAATAATATCCTTGAATGAATAAAATAGAAAAAATCTAATGATATCTTCCCATTTAAAAAATAAATTATAATAACATTTGAAAAACTTTATATACTAAATGTAAGATTAATTTTTATATGAATCATTAAATAAATAGTTTCTCAATATTTTATTTTCATAAAAAATAACTATCATCTATTCAATTAATTTAGACAAACTTAAATCTAGGATTTTCTAATATTAGAAAAATAAAACATTTTCAATGCTTTTTTCTCAATATACATTTTTTCCCTCTATTTGTTAATAAATAAAATAATAATTTTTTTAATCTTTTATCTTAAATAAAATAAACAATAATAAGATATCCAAGTCTCTAGAATACTAAATAAAATAGATTTGTATGAAATAAAATAAATTTATATTAATTTAAAAATTTATTTTTAATTTTAATTTTGGCAATAATTTTTTTAATAATTAAAATAATCAATATAAATTGTCTATTTTATTAAATAAAATAACAAAAATTAGAATAAATAATATAATATTCATAAATCTCTAAAATAATAAATAAAATAAAAAATTAGCTATTTTTAAATTTATTTTTAATTTTCCTAAAAGCTATGTATAAATCTTGTCAATGTGTTGAACGTTTGCCTATAAATATAGGGTGTGTTGAACGTCTACCTATAAATATAGGGTTAGAGTATTTTGAATAACCAAAATTTGAGAAGACTCACATACTAAAAGGTATTTGACATATTCATATGAATGAAGCTCAAATTAAAATTTTAATTGTCATTATTTTGGTACTTACCTATATTTTATAGTGTTAAGTATCAATTGTCCATTCAATATACTGATTATTGCTAAAATGGAACAACTAATGCAAGCACTGATATTCAAGATTTGCGAGTTTGTGTTTCAATGCCCTTTGAATGGACCCAAGATATTTTGTTAGAGATAATTATCACCTGGTAATATCTACCTTTGTTTTAGATTGTAATAATTTTTTGGTTTACTGTGTGGTATGATTTTAGTTTCAAATTAGTCCTCTTAAGAATCTTGCAATTATTTTAAATCTAGTTTTAGTAAGTAATTATTACATGGATAGTTGATTTTTTTTGGGTGTACTAACCTTTACTTTCCTTATTTTTTGATCTTTTTGATCAGGATTTAATAACTTTGTATGCATAATGTTTCATTAGCATCTCTATGATTGATATCAAAAGTAAATTGTGACAAGCACTTGGTTTATTGGAGTTAACTTTGATAAGAATTATTTTCCTAAAAAATGAGAGCCTTTAAGCAATGCTACTCTAATTTTCTCTTCAAGTATTAGATCTATGGGGTTGCAATAATGTGGAGAGATTTTGGAAGTTGGTCATGAAAATGCTTTTCATACCTCCTTTGAGATGAAGGTGAGATCTATGTCCAAGATTGGATAAAAACATATGGGAATAGTTCACTTGACAATTCTTGAAACATTAAACCATCAATTGGGAAACTACAAAACATGAAAGGATGGTTGGGGTTATCCTCTAAATCACTTTTTTTTGAACCCGATAGTTTGTCACTTCCAATCATCAAGTTTTCTATGAACAAAGTAAAGAGTGTTGAAGCTTTAAAAGGAAAATCACTCTCGCCTCAATATAGCCATGGAAAATAGAAATGGAGACAAGAAAGATTTGTCTTAGAGGCATCCTTCAATGTCATAATGAAGGGGATTGGACTTGATGCTCCTTACAAATTTGAGAAGCAAGATAGTGCATGGTGGTTTTCCCTGAAAAATTTCACTAGTTGAGCATGTTGATATAACTTTCATTTTCTTGTTTCTTGAGTTATTGGGTCCATCTTCCATGAAAAGAATTTGTGGTAGAGTAACCTACTATTGAGCAATTCTAGTTTTCATATCATGATTATAGGAGCCTAGAAAGCTTTTTGATTGGAGAAAATGATGCATGCAATAGGAATTACATAGATAACCTATCCAATTTTACACAGTTGGGCATATAGGTAGTTAAGTTATAACATGGACAAAATTGTCTATCGACTATTCCCTTGCACCTCCTATGGCACAAGTCCTAGTATATAATAATTATAAATTGTGAATAGAGGTAAGAGTCTATAATATAATGATAAATTGTGAGCTTCTTATTGAAAGGTCTTGAATTTGAGTCTACTCAAGCTTAATAAAATAATAATAATTAAAAAAAATATCTAAATAATAATAGCTAATCTTGACTTTCACCTCTTACCCATAAAAATAAAAATAAAAATAATTATAAATTTATTAGACTTAATCACTTGATGTTTATAAATTTATCTTTATTATATTGAGATTTTTTTTAAAAAATAGAATAAGTAAATGTCTTAAATGTTTGGAAAATAGTTTATTTTAACAATGTCTATTTTAATATTTTATTTTCAATAAAAAGTAAATGTCTTATTTTTTTTAAAAGCAAAAGTGGATGTGCCACTATATATATTATTATATAATAAAATGGTTTAAAAACTCAATCGGGAAAGAAACCATAAAGAAAACCTGACATCATTGTTTAATACAAATGATATATGATATATGCGAGAGAATGAGGTCAAAAAGTTAGTGCAACTCTACCATCTTGAAACACCCTTGAAAATCCCAAAGATAGGCTAAACTACACTAAACATTACATATGCTAGCACAAAACTCTTTACATATGTTGAGTATATTATTTGTCAATTGTGATGAGTTTTTGTAGATCATTATCATGCTAAAACAAGCCCATTGATTTATCTATTTCAATATCCAGACCCTCACACCCCCGGTTGGCCATCTAATCTGCCACCATATTCCCTTCACGAAGAGTTTGTGACATACATATTTCTTGAAAAGTATCTAATAGTATCCAAATTTTTTGTAATATATATGCTAGTCTCCAATAATATGATTCCCACTTAATTCATGCATTAATAATAACCATTGAGTCACCTTCCACTTGTATTTGCTGAAATCTACCTTTTCTAGCAAAAACTAATCCTGCAAATAATGCTTACGCTTTCACCATATTATTAGTACCCTACTGTAATGGAGAAGATTTAACTATTAATACATTAGCCTGATTGTTCTAATACATACCTGTTGGGTGTTCATTTTGCACGAGGTCAACGACAAGAATCCATAGTGTAATTCCTCTCTTGAAAAGAAAATCTTTTTAAGGATCCACTCCAAGGTTCAGTGTTTGTCTTGTGACGTACCAAAATCTACTCAGTAGAAGATAAATGTGAGTGTTCATGAGGAGGCCTTTGCTGCTTCTAAAAAATCTCTTATCTTGAAATTGAAGTAAAATCTGTTCGCTGTCTCAAAATATCACACCAAAAGAATAATATTTTTGTATTTTCTATTTTTTTAATGAATGCAACTCTAATAATGCAGCTACTATGAGGTCCTATTCTAATAGGGGGTTAGCAAAGCAAATAACGAAACTAAAAGAAAATAATATGAAATCAAATAACTTGAAATTGAAATTCCTAAACGGACATAAGCTACAGAACACAACATGCTGTGAGTTAAACCTTCGAAGAAATTGGTAGGAAACCAATGAAAACAGGAGCAACGCTTCCTAGAATCCAATGATGCAATCATCGGTGAGAATCTTTAACAAATCGAATGATGTTTCACTCTTCATCAAATTGCAAGGCCAAGAAAAGTGCGCTCATGCGAGACAAAAAGCTATGCAAACACAATCGAGTGATCTCTTCTCAAGCTCGTTACGTCAGTGAAATTCATATATTTGTAGCAAACACTAGAACTAAAAAATCACACAACCAGAAACAACACAATAAAGCTTTGGCTCAATCACAATCTCATGAATAAAATCCATAAAACAATGACACATTCAGGCAAGAATAACTAGACTCCAAATGCTAGCACCAAAAGCATAATTTTATTGCATAATAATTGCAGCCCTTGTTACATTTTACAATGGGATATTTATAAGAAATTGTCTCCTCAATTTGTGTTGAGAGTGAGAGATATCTTGATGCAATAAAATGCTTTTAAAGCATTAAAACAAATTAAATATATACAAATTGATAATCTAATTGGTGCTTAGAGGGACTCCATCCATATTGTATTCATTAATTGGATGCATGAGCCCTTTACATGTAAAAAAAAATGAAAGCATGAGAGAGAAAGTAGGAGGAAGCCATTAGTCGAAGAAGAAGTGCATGGAGACACCAAAAATAGAAGCTACCCCTTCACTAGGTGCGTGTCAGAGTTAAACTGCCTTCAGAATGCATTCCCAATGCATGGAAAGTGTTATTTTTGGAACTAGCAATCAACTATTGGTGCACCTCTAAATTGTGGAGTTTTGGAGCTCAAAAAATGTGGAGCTATAGACCTACAAAGCTGCGGACCTCGATTGGGTCAAAAATCTCAAAATTTTACTAAGTGTCAAAATTGAAATTCTGACATCTGGGTTTTGCTCATCTTTATCCTAAAGATATGTTTGGATGTTTGCCCTTGAATTTCTCTATAATCTCAATAATCTTAGTAGCATCCAGAAGATCCAAAGCCTCATACTTGTCTTTGACCTTCTATCTATAGTTGTCCACCTCAATTCAAGTTTTTGCAAAATCTTCGAGTTTGGTGTCCAACTCTAACAGTGCTTCCTCTATCTTGAAGGCTTGTCTGATGTCTTCATCACTGGATGCTTCCTCTAAAGTCTTTCTAAAATCCTCCACAACTACCTCAACTGGTAAAAGCTTCTCTTGTTCTTCATCTTCAAAAATATCCAAGCATGCATCACTGTACAACTTTTCTGCTTCCAAAATTTGCTCTCGGGCTTGGTCCTTGAGCTTATGTATCTCATCATGCAATGTTTCCATCACTTTATTTCCATCTGAAATCTTTTATATCCAATCATCTATCATGTAACTCTTCTCTGGTATATACATCAATCAACATGTAATACCTTGGGTTTCTTTAGATTGATGGATGCTCCACCAACCCTAATGTATGTGAATGTCCGAAACTGGATGAAATATGCACCAAGAGTCGTGATCTATGTCTTGGCCTCATTAGAAAATCTCTTCCCACAATCCCCTTCGATGAATTGAATGATGGCAAAGATGAAGGCATCATTCATAATTCTTTACTCCTTGCTCTGCGATGAGAGCTTCTTCTTCACTAGCTAAGGATAAACTATATACGACCATGCATTAGGATCCTGGATACTGCCCTTCTTGTACAACCCGAGATAGTCAGTTTCCCTTGCTGTAAGTAGATATACCACATAAGAAGTCATGTACAACTTCTTCTTGTCCTTTACTATCCACAACTAGTCACACAAGTTCTCACTATATGTGGTGGCCCAATCCAATGGCATCTTTGTGTGTCTGATGGTCTCAATGAAGTTGACCATGAATGGAGCGAGATGACCTGCTGCGGGCAATCCCATAACTCTGCTCAGGAGAATGATTGAATATCCAATGTCATCCTTCATGTATCCTCGAGTCATATCCACTTTGCTGATTGTCTTCCCTTAAGGTGGTTTCTCAATGAAGTATGAGGAATATATGATGTCGATGGCCTCTTGGTAATGATCCTTATGCCACCTCTTAGCTGCTTCATATGAAAGCTTGATGAACTGATCGACTCTAGGTAGATGAAAAAACCTCTCGATATTATCAAGTCGTAGATCCAAGACCACTTCCCTAGTGATGCTCTTTACCACCCTTTCATCAGGGACAAAATGTCGAGATAGGGTCATAATAAATTTAGCTAAGTGCATGGTCCCAGGATGTGATGCTACAGTTACTAATCCAGAATAGATTAGGGCAGATCTCAAAGATGATCTTTTGGTTGGGTTGTTACAAACTCTCAAGAACTCTCCCAAGTCTGTGTGTCCAAGTTCTGTGTCTTTGATCTTAGCGTATTCATCGTGTAACCGTGATTTTGGAGTTACGCCTTGGAACTTGTACACAACTGGTTTAGCTGTTGATCTGAATGTGGACGCCATTTGATTATATTACCTGTGTGTCATGGGAAAAAAACCATGATTAGATATCAAAAAAAATGAAAAAGAAAAAAAGAAAAAAGTCCCCTCTAGGGAATTTATTTATTTGATTTTTTTTTTCTTTTTTAAAAAAAATATTTTAAAAAAATATTTAAAAAATAAAAAAATAAAATTCATTTAAGAGCAAGTAGATAGGTGTGCGCTGCTCGCCAGGGTATTCATGCACGCCGCTTGCTCAGTGGTGCGAGTAGCATGCACATGCCCCAAAAGGGGTGTGACATGGTGCAGCGTTGCACATGCGCGTGCCCCATAAGGGGCATGGCCAGGCGTAGCGCCATGTGCGCGTGCCCCAAAAGGGGCACAGTGCGGCTATCATGACAACGCCATGTGCACGCGTGCCCAAAAAGGGGTGCATGCCGCGTTGTGCCACTCGGGCGTGGTCACTGCAGTGCGTGTGCGGCTTGTGGGAGCGCCACATTGTGCGCCCAAAAGGGCACAGCAAGTGGTGCCGCAGTGGCATGGCACTCACACATAGGGCGAGGGGCAACGCGCGTGTGCACCATAGAGGCGCACAACATAAACAAAAAAAAGGAGGGGGGGGTGCATTACCTCTTCGTCCTTGCTCTTTAGAAAAAATGAGCAAGTAAGAAGGGGAGGGAGGGTTTTATAACCCCCTCTCCCTTTTGCAAAGTGTGCCATGCCTTGATGTGCGTGTATGCTAGATGATGATGATTTTTTTTTAAATTTAATTTTTTAATTTTTTGACTCTAAAATTCTAACTTCTAACCAAATTTTCTTCTCTCGTCTCTCGAACTATGAGTCCAAGAGTCGAAAAAAGTAGGAGGTCCCCATTCCTAGTAAGGAATGGGGCATGTGTTGTGGACACCACAACAATAACCCAATTCTAGATATACTAGTATTACTACATGAGCAACCATCAAAATTTAATTTTACAAAACCTAGACTAGGTGGATACCAATGCATTGTAGCTCTATCTTGGACACCTTGATTTGAAGAGCTATGAGACCAGTCAATAGGAATATTTATGACTTTCCATTCACAAATGACTATGCTATCCCAATTAGATACTACTGGATTACATTGAACCTTCGAATGACTAGCATTATCTACCTTAGAAATAGATCTTTCTAGATTTTGGAGAAACATGTCAATATCTGATGGATTATGATGAAATATCCTCTTGTTGCATTCCCACCAGATTGCCCATACCATGAGTGCTAGAATACATTTCCATAAACTAGAAAAGAGGGAAGAGGAGTATAACTCTAGCCATGACTGAAAATGGTCCCATAATTTTTTGGGCAACAGGGTGGAATACTACAATTTTATGAGTATAAAAATCCAACATTTTTGTAGAAATGGACAGTTCAAAAAAAAATGATCCACATCTTCATTTTCTTGGTTACATAATTGACAATTAAAAGGTTTGGAGATATGGAGCTTGCTTAATGTGTCACTTGTTAATGCCCTTTTCTTTAAAGCTATCCAAGCAAAACATCTCACCTTAGGGAGAGTGACTAGATTCTAGCAAAAAGAATATGCCCGACAAGGAACCTTTTTGACCTCTTGTTGCTATAATAGTCTATAGGCCTCCTTAACTGAATAATTACCATTTTTACCTGGGACCCAAACTGACCTATCTTCCTTATCTGATAAGTAAACTATTTTCCCTGAAAGTATTTCTAAAAATATTTTCTTATCTTGATCTGATACAAGTAGTTCATCTGAATCTTTCCAAATCACTTTCCTAGAAATAGACATATGGCTGAAACAAAATCCACAAGGTGACATCCCCACAGTCTTTCTGAATGTGTAGGAAAATCGTGGCTTGAATCTATCTTAATGAGTGAAGGGGCTCCATTCCATGAATCTCTCCAGAACTTAACCTTCACACCATTATTCACTTCCCATGTAATATAGACTTTAACCACAACATCTCTTGAAGACATCATAAAATCCCAAATGGCTGAGCCTTTGACTGGATCCAAAATAGATATCACTCTTGATGGGAAATTATTGTCAAGATATTTTTGTTGCATAATCTGGCAGGATTTAGTATGTGGCTTAGAATACATGTGCCACACTAGCTTCCCCCCAAAAGATTTGTTACGATATACCAGGTCATGAACCCTTGTGCACCACCTAGTGACTTTACTTGGGTCATCTTTCAAAGAAACAAGTAGGATTTTCTTTGTGCCATTCACATTCCTAGTCCATAAGAAGTCCCTTAGTAACTTCTAAATTGTTTGACTCACTTTTGTAGGTGCTTTGAGTACCGCTAAATAATAATTTGGAATAGCTAACAATACTAATTTTATAAGGAGAATTTTTCCTACAAGGGAGAGCCATCGATCTTTCTAGGCCACAACTCTAGATTTAATTCTTTCAATAATGGGCCACCATTAGCTAATTTTATTAGCCCCTGTGAAAAGAGGTATACTAAGATATACTGATGGTAGGGTGTCAATTGAGAAGCCCAAAATATTGATGATTCTATTTGGAATGGATTGATTGTTATTGAACAAATATATTTTTGATTTATATGAATTAACCTTTTTTCTTGAAGCTGAAGTATAGAGATCCAAAGTCTACTTAATCTACCTGGCTTCATTAACATTAGACTTCCCACAACGTAAAGTGTCATCCACAAAAAAAGAGTGTGTTATTGAAGTTTCTGTACCCTCAATCTTATCACCTATCTAATTGCCAAGTATATGTTGTTCATTAATATTTCTACTAAAGGCTTCTGCCATGAGAATGAATAGAACTAGTGATAAAGAGTCCCCTTCTCAGACCCCTTGTGGGATGAAAAGAAGCCTACTGGGACTCCATTTATTAAAACTAAAAACCAAGCACCCATTATGTAGGCTTTAATCCATTTGCAACAACCCTTTGCAAATCCAAATTTCTGCAACACTTTGAAGAGAACATCCCATTTAACTCTATCGTATGCTTTCATCATGTCAAGCTTAACCATGAAGATTGAAGATTTATTACTGTTAATCAAATAAAGTACCTCATGAGCCACAAGTGCTCCTTCCATTGTCTCCCTACCTAGAACAAAACCACCTTGTTCTTAAGAAACCAATTTTGGAATGAGATATTGCATTCTCATGTAAATTGCCTTTGTAATGATCTTGTATATTGTGTTACATAATGAGATCAGTCAAAAGTCTGCAAAAGTTTTGGGACTTTTAATCTTTGGGATGATGGCTATATTGATAGTGTTAAAATATTTTAGCATAGCTTTACTTTTTCTTGACTCTTCAATGACATCCAAAAGTTCCTTCCCAATGAAATTTTAGCAAACTTGAAAGAATGGAGTTCTATGACCATAAGGACCTGGGGCTTTATCCAGAGGAAGAGAAAAAACAACTTTTCTAAGCTCTTGTATGGTGAAAGGAGCTAGAAGAGAAATATTATTAGCATCTAACACAATGAGTGGAATATTATTTAGAAGATCATGCTTTGAAGGTCCATCAGATGCATGATTAGTAGGTGGTGCAAGTAGGCTCTTAAAAAATTTCAGCCCTTCATCTTGAATACCAATCTTATTAGAAATTTTTATACCAGTATCAACATTGTTAATGGAAGGAACATAACTTGCTGCCATTTTTTGCTTTGTTGATGCATGAAAAAAGGAAGTATTTTTGTCCCCATGTTTTAACCATAGTTCTCTAGATTTTTGTTACCAATATTCCTCTTCTCTAGTGCATAATTCTTCCCATTTTATTTTAAAAGCTTTTTTGTTTATGATAAGTGTCATCATTTGTGCATTGTTTAATAATAATGTTGAAAGCTTCAACCAACTACTATTTGATTTTCCCTTTCTCTTTGAAGATGTTTTTAAGAACCACTTCATTCCATTTTTAAATCTATTTCTTGATATACTTTAGTTTGGCAGCAAATTGGTGCATTTTTTATCCTTCAACCTATGGGGCACTTAACCACCATTGCTTAACAAGGGGAAGGAACTATGGATGATGAAGCTACATTTGTTCAAATTTAAAAGATGGTTGCTGCTTGAAATCATGCTATGCCAAAGGGCAGCTTATGAGTAATGATATAGGGAAGTGGTTTGAACTTGGTAATGGTAGAATATATGATTGGAAGGTGTTGTTAGTTAACTTCCATTCCTGTGAAATGAGAAACCTATCTAATCTGATTGCAATCTAGGTAAAATTTGCTCTTTATTAGTCCATGTGAAGATACCATTATTAGGGTCAACATCCAACAAGTTACTATCCTCTACAAATCCTAAAAAATCTTGAATAGTTTTTAATGGTGGAAAAATAGTGCCATTCTTTTCTATCATCTTGAGGATGGCATTGATTTCAATCCCCAAAATAATATGCTGATCATTATGAATCTAGATAATCTGAGTCAAGTCTAACCACAATTTCTATTTATCTTGAGTTGAAGTAGAACCATAAAGGTTTATCAAAACAAAGGAGAGCTCGAATTAGTTCATTTTCAAAAGCTAACAGTTGTCATTTTGGTCTAAAAGATGCCCTTGCACATAAGCAGAGTTCCAAAGTACATCAATACCACCCAAAGCTCCTATCCCCTTTCTATTTACCAAATTCCATTTAGTCCATTTGGCAAGTGTCTTCTCAAAAGTTTCCTATGACATCTTGGTTTCCTCTTTGGAAAATGTCTTATGTTTGAAAGTTGGATTATTTCAATATTTATTTAAAATAATGTTTTAATTTTTCTTTTTAAAATTAGTTTTTATGTCTATTTTTCACAAATCTTTTAAATAACTTTTATATGATAATTTAGTGAGGCATTCTTAACATATATTGATAAATAACATCATAAACTACCTACCATATTAATATTTGGTATAAACAGATAAAACATAATTACATCAAACATCTAAAATGTTAATTAGATACAATATAATATCTTTGATGCAAACCCAACATCATTGATAGATTGGTCAAGTATTGGTGTATCATTGATTAATGAATATGTCACATTAGGATAATTGGATTTGGCATTTGTGACATTGTTTCCTGATGGGAGATGTGATCGGTTAGAGCTAAGACTAAGGCATGTGCATCTTTATGAATTTGTGAAGCAACTGTTGTGATTTAGGGATCATCATTTTGGCACACATCCTAAATTTAGATATTTAATGATGAACATAATCATGAGACATTGTGCATAGAACTCATGCTCAGTGTTTGAAAAAAGAATCTTTAAAGACATCTCAATTACCATTAGTGAGTTGTAGCAACCTATGAAAAATACACCTCACTCTAGTTTGATAGATAAATTTATGTAGTTTGGGAAAAAATTAAGTGGGACAAGGTCATACTGGGCAAAATTTGGTACAAAATTGACATATTTATTTCATCAAATTGGTTCTCTTACAATATTTTTTCTATTAAGTGCAAAAAATATCTATTTCTCTAATTTGCATACACTAATGCTAGGAACAATGTTAACTAATCCATAGGAAGACCAAAATTGATGGAGAAAAAATATTATTGAATATCCTCACATAGTGACACACTATATGCACCTAAGACACTCAATGTTCAAATAAGAGATTCTAGAAAAGGAAATTAATGTCAAGGATTTTTGGTGTAGATATTGAATGGTAGCATAGGAGGTTCCCACATGTGCATGGATTCATATTGATTCAAGGGACACCCAATATGGAAAACATTAACTGGTCAAATGAGGAGGAACACAAAAGTGCTAAGAGATATTTTCATTATATTATTCATGCATGGAACCCAGAAGAAGATCCTTATCAACAAAATATACAAGCGTTTATAAATATCTAGATGTATTTATAATTTGATATTACCTGATACACTGATTACTTATTTTGAATTGTAGGCATTTCTAAAATTTCAATGACAATAATGTCTCAAAAATATGAGACAACTTGTAGATGTGGATATGGACCGTGACTATAAGGAGATCTATAATGACCATCTCATTGGTAGAACCTTGTGTAAAGACGATGGGAGGCTAGTAGATCAAGTAATTTTTGGTATCCTTTAAAGCATGTTCTTAGGAATATTTCTGGTGTTTTCCATGCCTACTCAAGATGATACTTTTTTATCTACAGAAAGATTGATGCATTGGTTATATTTAAATGATTGTTGGATAACAATTTGTCTCCCTTAATTATTTGGTTTATACCTTGACTCTTAAATACCCAATGGACAGTGGAGAACAAAGAAGTCAACAACATAATGAGTCAGTGTAGTAATCTATCAAAGACCCCTGAATTGAAAGGTACAACTCCCTTTAGGTGCAAGATTTGAAATTAAATTTGTTTTTAAGTTTTTGGGGGTATGCTCTTAACCAAAGAGCAGAAGAGATCAGTAACCAAATTGTTCAACACTTCAAATGACCTAAGCAGTTTCAGAAATAGGGACTAACTCATAAAATATGGTCTATCCTAACTTAAATGTAAGAATGGAAACATGCAAGTATAGCTATGATAACACAAAAGTAAAAGGAATGGCACACTGAGAAATTCCCAGATTGCTAAGTTAAGTAATATTAGACAATACCCAAATTATCCCTTTTTTAGCTACTTCATTAATCAAATTCTGGTCCTCTCATACAATGAAGTAAACTACACATATGAACAAAAGTGCATAACACAAGGAGAGGAATGACACTGATGCTCAAGAAAGTAAAGTTTATGATCTACTGAAATGAAGGAAATAAAACCAAGTTTACTTGCAATCATTCAACTTTCAGCTATAGCACATTCATTTCAAATATCATACATTACTAAATGAAAAACATAATTAAAAGTAGACTCAGAGTCATACACAATAGTCCTAGCTATAGGGTTCACCTATAAATAATTTTTCAATCTTATTAACTTCTCAAAAGGTTACATATATAGGCCTCTTCGAAATGGCTAGTTACATTTGATGATTGCAGTGCAAATAATCTGTGAATAGAATCAACTAAAAATAGGACATCATTTTCTATTATAGATACCAAGTTTATTGAGAGAATTCCATAAATGGCTACAAAAAGAGAGAGAAGAGAGGGAATGATAAGTGTCAAGAAGAATGTTAGAGCATCATACCTTCTTAGGAGTACCTACGTTAGCTCTATAAGCCTTCATTGCATTTGTTACTTTGTTTAGCTCCTCAACACCTGAGATGATGATATTGTTAGCTCAAATCATCTACTAGTCATGCATCTTTGTCAACTTTTCCACTTTGGCAGCCTTTGATTGGAACTTCTCCTATGCACACCTTAAGATTGAATCAACAGATGAAAGCTCCTAGATTTTTGACATCTGGAAATTGAGTGGATTGGAAACTTCATCAAAAAATGCTAGGAACTTGGTCTTCATCCTCTCAATATCTACTAATCTACCATTGGTAGACATATATGACTCTATGTGTAGCACTTTCAAGTGTTCAAAGAGCTTCTCTATGACCTTCTACACTAGGTCATGCACATCCTTAAGCTCATTTGTAGATCTTGCATAGCTTTCCACTATAAATTCCAAAGATTGTTTCCAATGAAATAATGACTCTTTACCTATTTTAAGGATTTCAAGGGAGATGGAAATATTGGTTTTCATATCGACCACTTCTTGCAATAGTTCCAATTTCTTTGTTAGTCTATCTACTATGCTTTGCATAGTAATCTAATGACTAGAAACTGCCTCCCTTAACTTGTGAGCCTCTAACAATAGATTTCCCAAATGATCAATGATTGGGGAACCTTGTGCCTTCATCTGATCAACCCATGCTTGACCAATTTGCTCAAATTTCCTTTCTTGCTGCAACTTCAGAAGCAAGTTCTTATTCTCTTCTACATTTGGATCAAATGTATTGGTTGAAGTGCTTCCATGTGCAGATCTAATTTAGTCCATTAACTCTTTGTTTGAGGCCTTGAATACCTCTTTCTCTACCCTCAACTCTTCTAGCCTGTTCTTAATCTTTTCATTAGTAGACTTCCATATATTTACCATGGAATCATGAATAGGAATACCAAGGTCCACCATTCTGACCTGGAAATCATTTTTAGTGAGCTCATGGAACTTGTCCTCCTTTTGAGGCTCTGCTATCTCCATCAACATGAGGCTAGTAGAAGGATCAATAACCAATGCTGCTACATAATTTTTCTTCTTTCTCTTCTTGAATGGTGGTTGAGAAGAAGTTGCCTATGTGATAAGCTCCTTTGATGGGGAGACTTCTTCATATCTCCACTTCTTTCAATCAATGGTTTCCTCCAACCATGAGTCAGTTGAAAGGACACTGAGTGCTGATTACATGACAATAGGATCAAAGAGCTTTCTTGGGACTAGGGGAGTTTTCTTGCTTTGAGAAATAATGGGTAAGGTAATGACTTTGGTTACTAGGAGGGCCAAAGTATCCCCTTGTTGTGATTTATCATGGTAAAAGGCATCGGCTATTATTTTTCCTATTGGATGACTTATTCTAGCTCTAATTTTGTAAGCAGAAAAAGTTTGTATAAAAAAGACTTAGGGTTAGGGATTTCATAATGTAATGGTGATATTGTAGCTTCTTGCAATGGTATTGAGCTGTAAGGGATTGCAGATTCTAATCACTGGATAAAAATAATATTGGACTTGCTGTTGGTGGACATAGCCCAGGGATTGAGTGAACCACAGTAAATCTTGGTGTCTTGTGTTCTCTTATGTGTGATCTATTATTTTATGATATTGGTTATATTTGCATGAAACTATTATTTCTGTCTGAGGTTAATCCTAACAAGTGGTATTAGAGCCAAACAATCATCATTTTTTTTATAGCTTAGACTATCATCGTTATTATTATTATTTTTAGCCATATTGTCATCATTTTTTTTAGCATTTCTCTGCAGGAAGGTGTCACGGTTGAGTGGGAGTCTCATGATTGATTGAGAGAAATGGTAGGTGAGGGTAAGCTAAAGGTGGAGAAGCTTAATGGGAAG
The DNA here is from genome assembly GCA_028749045.1 of Cupressus sempervirens. Taxonomy (NCBI): domain Eukaryota; kingdom Viridiplantae; phylum Streptophyta; class Pinopsida; order Cupressales; family Cupressaceae; genus Cupressus; species Cupressus sempervirens. The sequence continues at coordinate 241,281,510 of CM053788.1, read as the reverse complement.
AACTTTTAGTTATGGAAGATGAAAATGGAGGACTATCTTTATCATAAAGATTTATGGAAGTTGCTGGAAGGAAAATCCAAGAAACAGGGAACTATGAAAGATGAGGACTGGGAGATTTTAGACAAAAAGAAACTTGGAAGCATTTGATTATGCTTGTCATCATGAGTGGAATTTAATATTACAAAAGAAAATATGATGGAAGAGTTGATGCAAACCCTAATGAAACTGTACGAAAAGCCCTCTGCTTTAAACAAGGTATTTCTCATGAAGCATTTATTTAATATGAAAATGGCAGAAGGTGGATCTATTGCAGATCATTTAAATGAATTTAATACTATTACTATTCAATTATCTTCTATGGATATTAATTTTGATGAAGAAATTAGGGCTCTCTTGATTTTTTCTTGAAAGTTGGAATGGCTTGGTAATGAATGTAAGTAATTCTATTTCTAGATCTAATACCCTAAAATTTGATGATGTGATCGGTGTTATTTTGAGTGAAGAAACTCATAAGAAAACCTTAGGTGGATCTACACCAGGAAGTGCTTTGAATGCACAAAGCAGAGGTAGAATGACTAAGAGAGGAAATAATTTTAAAAATTGTGGGAAATCAAGAGGAAAGTCAAAGGGGAAGAGGTCTCAATCCAAAGGACTAAGAGATTGATGGTACTGTGGGAAACTAGGGCATAAGAAGAAAGATTGTTGGACTGAAAAGAACAATAAAAGAGATAAACTAGAAGGGAAAAAGGAGGAAAATGTGGTAAGTAACAAATATAAAGAGGATTCTTTTCTTATTTCTTTTAAAATTATTGATGTTTCATGGGTTTTAGATTCTGGTGTTTCATTTCATGCTACACCTCATAGGGTTATTTTATTGATTATGTTCAAAAGGATTTTGGGCTTGTTTATTTGGGGGATAATGAAACCTATCAGATTGTTGGAAAAGGAAAAGTTAAGATTTAGTTGCAGAATGGGAATCATTGGCTACTACATGAGGTAAGACATGTTCCAAGGATGAGTAGGAATCTAATTTTAGCAGGGCAACTTGGTGATGAGGGTTGCATAGTTACTTTTGATGAAAAAAATTGAAAGGTTTCAAAAGGTTCCCTTGTAGTAGAAAAAAGGTGTGAAATTAGGCACCTTATATCTTTGTACATGTCATATTGTTCCTTCTACTTTGATTGTTTTAGAGAAAAAAATATGTTCAGAAATAGTTGTTGCAGTTGAGCAGGGAGAACAAATAGCTACTGTAGATTCTGATACAGAGCTATGGCACAATAGACTTGGGCACATGAGTGAGAACAATATGAAATTACTTCATTCAAAGCAAGTTTTACTAGGTCTGAATTGTATTAATATGGATTTCTATGAAAGTTGTATGTATGGAAAACAAAAGAGAGTGAGTTTTGTGAAGATTGGGAAGGAAAACAAAACTAAGAGATTAGAGGTCATGCATATAGATGTATGGAGACTAGTTTAGGTATCTTCCCTTGGTGGATCTCATTATTATGTTACATTTATTGATGATGAAACTAGAAAAGTATGGGTTTATTTCGTTAGATAGAAATATGATTTATTTCAAACTTTTAAGAAATGGAAATGCTTCGTTGAAAATGAGACTAGTAAGGAATTAAAATGTCTTAGATCTGATAATGGTGGTGAGTATTGTAGTCATGAATTTTAAGATTATTGCTCCACTAATGGTATTTATAGATAAAAAAACTATTCGAAGGACTCCATAACAAAATGGAGTGGCTAAACACATAAACATGACTATAATGGAACATGCAAGAAGCATGAGGTTGCATGTAGGGTTGCCCTTAAACATGTGGGTAGAGGCTATCAATATTGTTGTGTATTTGATTAATAGAGGCCCCTCTACTCCTTTGGGCTATGGTATTCCAAAGGAAGCATGGACTAGTAAGAAGGTGAGTTATTCTTTTCTCAAAACCTTCAATTGTAAAACATTTTCTCATATAGATTTTGAAAATAGAACCAAGCTAGAAGCATTGGGTATGACATTAATGAATTTGGTTATAGGCTTTGGGATTTTGAAAATCATAAAATTGTAAGAAGAAGAGGTGTCATATTCAATGAGAAAGTGTTGTACAAAGATCTGTTGTAGCAACATGAGAAGAAAGAAAATGATTATGTAGTGCTGGATGATACTCCAAAAGATGATGTTCCAAAAATTTCTCATGATCTGCAACAACTGCAACAACAAATACAACACACCCCAATGAATTTTAGATGGTCAACAAGGCTAAGTAGACCTCCAAAAAGATTTTCTCCTTCATTCTATTTTACGTATTAATGCTGGTGAACCTGAATGTTATGATGAAGCTGTGTAGGTGGATACTAAGATTCAATGGGAGTCTACAATGAAAGATGAAATTGACTCTTTGCTAAAAAATAAGACATGGGATTTATGCAAGTTGTCTATAGGTAAAAAGGCTTTTTAGAATAAATGATTTTATAGGTTAAAAGAAGAGGATGGAGGTAAGAAATGATTTAAATCCAAGTTAGTGGTAAAAGGATTTGCATAGAAAAAGGGCATTGATTTTGATGAGATATTTTCTCTTGTTGTTAAAATGACTTCTATTCACACTATTTTAAGTATTATGGCTACTAAAGATTTGCATTTGGAGCAACTTGGTGTTAAAACAACCTTACTTCATGGTGATTTGGATGAAGAGATATATATGACACAACCACAAGGATTTGAGGTTAAAGGTATGGAGAACTTAGTGTGCAAATTGTAGAAAAGTTTATATGGCTTGAAGCAAGCACCTTGGAAATGGTATCTGAAATTTGACAGGTTTATGCATGAGCTTGGATACATTAGTTGTCATTTAGATAATTGTGTTTATTTAAGAGGTTGAATGATGACAACTACATTATTTTATATTTATATGTTGATGATATGCTTGAAGGTGGGTCTAACATGGATCACATTAAAAGGGTTAAAGGAAAAGTTAGCACATTCATTTTCTATGAAAGATTTGGTGTTAGAAAAACAAATCCTTGGTATGAAGATTTGCAGAGATAGGAAGAATAGAAAATTGACATTATTTCAGGCTGATTATATTGCAAAGGTGTTGCAATGTTTCTCTATGGAGAATGCTAAAGCTGTCAGCACACTTTTATCCGGTCGTTTGAAGTTGACTAAGGAGATGTGTCCCAAGACACAAGAAGAGGAGGACAATATGTCTAAGGTACCTTATGCTTCAGTTGTAGGAAACTTGATGTGTGCTATGGTATGTACAAGGCCAAATATTGCACATGTAGTAGACATTAGCAGATATATGAGTCATCTAGGACTTGAGCATTGGAATGTAGTTAAATGGATTTTCAGGTATTTGAGAGGAACATCTAGTAAGTGTCTACATTTTGGGGGCTCTACTACTAACTTACAAGGATATTTTGACTCAAATTTGGTAGGGGATATTGATAGCAAGTGGAGTACTACAAGTTATGTATGTACTGTTGGTGGGGCAATAGTAAGCTGGGTTTCTCGATTGCAGAAGGTTAATGCTTTATCCACTACAGAGGTAGAGTATGTTGTTGCTATAGAGGTAGCCAAGGAGATGATATGGATTCAGTTCTTCATGGAAGAATTGAGACACCCTTAGAAGGATAATTATTTATTTACTGACAACCAAAGTGCCATTCATCTTGCAAACAATTCAGCTCTGCATTCAAAGACAAAACACATATAGTTGTGATAACATTTCATTCAGTCAATTTGGATAATGGATAGTTAAAGCTAGATAAGATACATATAGATGATAATCTAGTAGATATGTTTACCAAGGTAGTGACAAGGGAGAATTTGAACTCCTCTTCAACTTTCGTTAGTCTTCTCGATTGAACAAAATAAAAGAAAGGAAAAGTCCAGGGTGGTTTGATATTCCAGTGGGAGCTACAGGTTTAGTAGTGCTATAATCAATCTCTAAGTAGGAGGTTATTGTTGTGGAGTCTAATAAGTCTCCAAATGGGAGATTTTTGTGATGTGGAGCCTAATCAGAGTCAAAGGTTTACTCAGCACAATTTTGGGGGTAGCACCCCCAAGATGGGCTCAAGGGGTAGCACCCCTGTGGGGACCTGGGGGCCAAAAATGCCCTTATATTGTAAAAGGTGTTGATTGCTATTTTTCCTATTGAAAAACTTATCCTAGCCCTAATTTTTTTATGTGGAAAACACTTGTATAAAAAGGCTTAGGGTTGGGGCTTTCATAATGTAATGGTGATATTGTAGCTTCTTGTGGCGATACTGAGCTATATAGGATTGTGGATTGTAATCACTGGATAAAAATAATATTGGACTTGCTATTGGTGGACATAGCCCAGGGATTGGGTGAACCACATTAAATCTTGGTGTCTTATGTTCTCTAAAGTGCAATCTATTATTTTTTGATATTGGTTATATTTGCATGTAATTGATATTTCTGTTTGAGGTTAATCCTAATAGAAGCAATGGGAGTGCCTTTAATCTACTTGTAGAATAAGTGATGAATCATCATCTATAAGATCAAAAACATCAATGGAGTCATTATATAACTAAACTTCATCAATTATCAACTAGGACCAAAACTTCTCCCAGGTTTGATACTCATTAAGAAAGACAACCCAAAAATCTTCAATGCCCAAAATGTGTCTATAAGTGTATTCCAACTTCAAATGATCCCTTGTGAATTTTATTGGGTCATACTGAGGCCTGTGTACCTCATAATTGATCAATTTGTTTTTACTTTCAAAGCTCTTGACTAGATTATGAGCATCAGATTTAGAGGCACATGAATAGGGTCCAACCACTATGGGGAAGGAAATCCTAGCTGTCTTCTTCACATTTGAACATAGGGTGTTCACTTCAAGAATTTTCTAACACAATTTGACAAGAACAACCTTGTCTTCTGGGTACCTAGGAAGTCTTTTGGGAAATCCATCAAAAGCACCTATTTGTAGGTAGGAGAAGCTCAAAAATTGGATGAAACAGCATCCAAACTAGCTTATAGTAGAAATTGCTTTTGGTGAGAATCTTCTCTCAAGGTAGCCCTGCAACTCCTGGCACAATCACATTGTGAAAGTATCATTGAATGTTACATACTCCTCATAGCTCCTCTGCAACTGAGGGTGTGGGTAGAACTCATACACCTTTTTGTTTCCCTTGTAGTCTTCAGATCTTGGAAGACTTGACCATAGGTGATGTGTAGCCAAGGCATAGATTAAGTATGAAGACAAGTAAAACTTCTTGAATCCCCTAGCTAAATTCAACCATGAGGCAAGCTCGTTGTATATGATTTTGGCCCAGTCAATTTGTAGACCTTCGACACAGATGGATTGCACCAAGAAGAAGTGGTGCTTAATATATTCTAGGATTTTCTCCTTTTCTTTTAATTTGAGCAGTAGTACCAGGATGTCAATGATCTCCCTTTTTAAATTGATCCCAAAAAGGGTTTTGGGAATCTTTCTCTTCTTTGAGCGTGATATTTGGAACCAGGTCCTCTACATATCCTCACTTCTCAAGGTCTTCTTCTCGTTGAATATGGATGTAAAGGAGCTAAATTCAATGTCACAATATTCCACTTTTATGGGCACGCTGAATGCATACTCCATTAAATCCTTGTTGATTGAGAGGAGGATAGACTGGTCTCTATGCACTCCCTTACTAGCTCTAGAGCTTGTACAACCATGGGAAAAGCAATAGCTTCCACCAATCCACTTTCTTTTAACTTTTGAGTAATTGAGTGGGTAGGTTGAGATTTGAGTCTTCTGTGAAGATCATTTAAATCATAAAACTTGAATGATGTATTTGTTAAATATTTTAACTCACTCTCCAAGCCTATAAGCTTATCATAACCTAAAACTCTTATTTCCATTTGTTATGATTTCAAAGGATGTGATTCTTGGTAAATAACCATTTGAAATAGTGAGGAAATAAATTGGAGGCAATTCCGATGTAATAGATGCATAAATCCTAACATTGGCACGACACGAATGAAATTAAGTTCAACCAATGATCGTAATGACATAATTTGCAATAAATTTCATGAACAACGAATATTTAATTTTTTTCATTTCTATACACATAAAAAATCATAATCCCAAAAGCCATATTACTTCACCTAAAGTAAAGTCATATCATTAAAAGCCACTTATTGCAACAAGGGTTTTAGTTTAGCAAAAAATGCCTTGTTTCCTTTAGAATCTAGAATGAAGATTTATTTGATTATTTATTATGTCTGGAGGGAGAGTGTAGATTGAATTTTTTGTAAGCCCAATTTTACTTTGATTCAAAAATGCAGTGTGGGGAATGATCATTTTAATACCTTGGGCACTTCATTCTTTTTTTCTTTGCATTAAGTACTTAACACTTGATTTTCTTATATTGGGGTTGCACCTCTATAACCGAGTTTATCAGAAGCATCTATTGGGCATTTCCAAAGAATATTCACACATTAAAGTCACTTGGCCTTCTATTTTCCAAGCCTTTGGAGAAGTGGCCTTTTGCATTTCTTAGGGGTGGAAAATCCCTATGAAAGCAACATTTTCCAGAGAGAGGAAAAGTTCATGACATCTTCCCTTCAATCTTGATTTGATGGCTACGAGGTGAGATTTTGAGTGTGGATCCTTCATTACAAGCTTGGAATAATTAATTTTAGCATCATGCTTTACCTACTTATTCGCAAAAACTTTAGAATTGGGCACCAACCAAGTTAGCTTTAGAAACATAACATAATACCTTCATTTCCATTAGTGAGCAATTGAAAACCCACAAACTCGTCCTTCTTCATAAAAGTAATTTTTTACCTTTGCAACTTGATTCAAGACCTTCTTGGCTTCAACTTACACTTTTATGGGTCTTTCCATAATAACACATCCAAGTGTACCGCTTGTTAACATAATCGTGACTTTGTTCCTTGAGTACATACTTGATGAACTTTGTCAAGGGGGAAAACCAACCCGACCGTTTAGAATCCACAGGAAATGGAATGCTGGTACAAGATGGTAGTTCATAAACATTAGAGAACTTACTTCTCATAACGGAGACACTTGAAACACTCCCCAACCCAACCTAAATCACCTCAAACCTGAATAAATTAAGACAACAAGAAACCTACATGGAGGGATAAGGGGAAGGAAAAACAAAGGATATCTAGAAAAGATACAAAGTGAGACCCTTGGGAATTGATGAGAATTAAGTCACCTAAAAACTACTTTAATATGCAAACTTAGATAGAGAATCAAGGAATACCAACAATTACAAGGAATAAAGGAAAAATTGAAAGTAGGAAACAATTATCTAGTATTCTTTTAAATTGCTTGAAAATTGATACTACATATATAGATATATAATGGGGTAAGTGCACCAATATGGTGAATGAAAAGGGAAGTATAGATGAACACATTTTTTTTGAAATAAGGTAAATTCAAACTTGGATGAGACGTTTGAGGGTCATCCACTCAAAATGATAAGGTGTGTTAAAAAATATAAATTGAAGCACTCTTAATCTACTATCTAAACTACTAGATTAAAAGAAAAAACTAATAAGATTATGTGGGTCAAGCCTCATGTACATGACAAAAAGTCTCTATTTTTTATAGAAAATATTACATAGCTATTTTTGTATGTTGCACAAAATATAACTATATTCAATATTTTACAAATCCACTTGCATTATTTGTGTTAGAGTAAAGGATTAATTTAATTTAATTAAATTAAATTACCTGTACTCACTTCTTAAGATTTTCCTTTATGCACATGCATTCCCATTTAATAATTAAATATTAAATATTAAATATCATTTACTTCTTAGGGTTTCCCTTTTTGGTTTTACAATCTCCTTCTATAAGGAATGATCCATTGTATATTTCTCTCATTCTTTCAGTTTGATAATACATTCTTACATATTTTCAGAGCCAATTTCTTGCCTTCTCTTGTCTTTTTCTTCTTTGTAATAGGTTCTTGTATGCAAGTGTTCTATTGGATCTATAAATTTATTCTCATCAAATCCTTCATAGTATCAAAGTCAGATCTGTTGTAGCTTTTTCTTATTTGGAGGAAAATAAGAATGAGGGTTTGATAGAATATATTTGGATTTTTGGGGTAATTATTGTGGAAATAAGGGGGTCTCTAAATTTTAGGTCACTTTGAGTCCAAATAGACCTCATGGTTAGATTTAGAGGACATCAAAAACCTTATTTCCATATAAAGCACTTTATTTTTGGAGTTCAAGCAATTCTGAGGCCTTTTTTTGCCTATCAAGGCTGTATAATCTTTGGCACACATTCTAATGTATTTTTTTATTAAAAAAATATAATATGTATTTATAAAAATGTGTTTGAAAAAATGTGTGTATTGTTAAATATCCCACTATCATTGCATGCCACCTCCGCGCTGTTGCACACTACTACATTTGGGCTCAAATTGAGATGGTAGGCCATTGCAATTGTGATGGATACCCATCCCTCTAGTGAAATTATCAGGAATTGGCCCCCGTCAAATGGGCGTCAAACTTTTGCTGTCACAAATTGTGATGAAAAGCTAGTCCATCGCAATTGGGATGCCTAAAGCCATCACAAATTAGAAAAAGAAGGGAAAGAGAACCTCTTCACATCATCATAATATGGACGACTGACTGTCACAATACAATGAACTACATTTTTAGTCTACTGTCACACTTAAGACAAAGTTGTTATAGGCCCAACAGGCATCCATCGGATGGGATGTCATAGGTGTGACACTATGCAATGACAATGGCATGAGAGAGATGACTTCCTATCAGGCAAGACATCACAATTGTGACATATCACTACATTATCCAAAAAAAATGGTAGTTTCAATATTCTATTCAATTTCCTATTTCATCTATCATCATGGAATTCACTTGTAAATTTTTGGTTGTGACAAAATGAAGAAGTTGGTAGAACAAATTGTAAAAGGCATGTGTGCAGCATATGTAGATCTCTCACTTAAAATGTGTTCTCTCCATTCTAGTTGTGGTAGGAATGAGGTACTAGATTGTTTGATAAAGTGTCCTATGAGTAGTTATTTTAGATGCAAGGTGAAATTTTAGTAAAGTGCACAAAGTGAATAAAGTTTTATCCTGCTACCTCATATATTTTCTCCACCTTGGTTGAGGTCTCCATGCATGTAGACACACCCTAAATATCATTCCAACTCATGGGCTAGAGGAAAAGCCTTGAATCAACCTTTTAATATCTTTTAAAGGATGATTGAAGTTATTGAAACAATATGGATGATATTATCCATAATCTAACTTTTATGTCCAAGTAAAGAAATGCACAATATACTTAGCCAATAACTTGTAAAAGAAAACATGAGCATTTTAAGTAAGAAATATTCCTCAAACAAAGCACTGATGCAATTAAAGAGCATGTTAGTCATATAAATTAAAAGTTAAAACATAGATTACCTTAACAAGAGAGAATAGTAATGCAAGACTATAAGTATTGACAATTGCCTCAAAATTTGTTGGTGTATTTTTAGGGTATATTGCTTGAGCAAATAGTGAGGAAAGTAAAAGCACCATTTGATGCCCACTCAACCTTAAAGAGCCTGTTTCCTATAAAATCCCGGACAAGAGAGATCCTATGTCTTGAGAACCCTTGTACCTCAAATGCTAAAAAGAGAAAAGTCCAAAAATTTGAGTAATTATCTAGTGATGCTGGCAATAACTAGGAATATAAGGAACAGAGAAATGCCTTATTATAATATGAATTATTTGGTATAGATGATATGATATGTGCAATAAGATACATTTTTGCAATTGTTTTCTGGCTATGATAGTGGTTGTAGAAAGATTCTCCAATGAGACAACCATCATGTCAAGATTTGGACCAGCATCACCAATCTGAAAACCCAAAAGTTTTTCTAATGAGACTCTTCTACTATCTAACATCTATGTTTTGCTAGGAAAAACTCCACTTTCCTTGTCTATATGCATTTCTTATTCTTTCAAACAATTTCTTGGCACCTCTTTAGGATTGTATCCAAACAAGATGAACTTTGCAATTATATTGATCGACTATACATATTAGTGGATATTTAATACTAATTTCATATGTGTCTAGCAACATGTGCATTCAAGAAAGGAAAAGAACTATGAAATTTATCACCTTTTTTGCAAATTGCACCAGACACTTTCCAATTGTAGCTTGAAAAGTCTTGTTCCAATTTTTAATATCATTATTGAGATTGGAAGCCTTGTAAGTACAATGCAGGCTCTTGTGCAAATGCCTTGCTAGATCAAACATGGCACCAACCATTGCTACAAAAGCTTATGATTTTTATTGTTGTGCAAGGACAATAGAAATTTCAATGATATTAATTTGCATTTGAGTATTCTACACCACATTCTTGTGATCAAGATGTTTAATGAGCATGAACAATAGTAAATGAGTAGAATGGCCTACAAATTGATGAGTAGAAAAGCATGAAATGTCATAAAATATTAAAATGAAAAGGTGAACTTGGAATTTGGAACTAGCAACTAAAATATTCATGTATAAATTATAATACTAATTTCATATGTGTCTAGCAACATGTGCATTCAAGAAAGGAAAAGAACTATGAAATTTATCACCTTTTTTGCAAATTGCACTAGACATTCTCCAATTGCAACTTGAAAAGACTTGTTCTAGTTTTTTATATCATCATTGAGATTGGAAGCCTCATAAGTACAATATATGCTCTTGCAAAAATGCCTTGCCAAATTAGACATGGCACCAACCATTGCTACAAAAGCTTTTGATTTTGACTGTTGTGCAAGGATAGTAGAAATTTCAATGATATTGATTTGCATTTGAGTTTGCTACAGCACATTCTTGTGATCAAGATGTTTAATGAGCATGGAAAATAGTAAATGAGTAGAATGGCCTACAAATTGATGAGCAGAAAAGCATTAAATATCATAAAATATTAAAATGAGAAGGTGAACTTGGAATTTGGAACCAATAACTAAAATATTCGTGTATACATTATAATTAAACCAAAGTATTTTGAAAGTAAAATTCAAAATTCAAATAAGTAGATATCATATATAAAACCAGAGATGTAGCCAATGTAGTTTGACTTTTTCATATTGTAATTTGCAACAAGGATTATTAACTGTGAAATTATAAATGTTACCTTCTTTCTCCATTAAGCATTACATGTCAAAAAGAACACATATTGCAAGTCCATTTTGAAGGGATCAACGTTTCCCACTATCAAAAAAATGAAACATAGGGTCAAGTACATGACATATTATGGTGCCCTCCTTTGCTAATTTGAAGACAAATCCTTGACCAGACTTTAGGATCCTCTACTTCCTCCTTGTAATATTATTCAATATATCACCACACTCAAAAGAAATATGAGAATAGTTCATGAGAACATTGTGAAAAAATAGAATGCACAAGCACATAAATTATGGTGTATTCATATACCCTAGAAGATTTGTTTCTCCCTTTAAGTATACTACCTCCCAACTGTTGGTTTAAAGAATAATTTTGACAGTTGAGTGTCAAATACACTTAACCATTTTTCACTACACATGTTGAGCAAAGAGTAGGAGCCGAGTCATAGTCATGTGCTGAGCAATCTAGTTTCATCAAGTGCCGAGTGATATCAAGTGCCGAGTGATATCAAGTTTTGAGTAATATCAAGTGCCAAGTGATATCAAGTGCTGAGTGATATCAAGTGCTGAGTAATATCAAGTGCCGAGTGATACAATTTTGTTTAGGTTCCGAGCTATCCAGGAAACAGCATGTGCCGAGCATCAGTAATGCTTTATGAGTCGAGTAACTCAGAATATCAGCATAAGAGTTTGTAATTGCACAAACTATGATGTAAACCATTTTTGTAGCCGACACAAGGTAAATCTTGAAAGATCTAGAGATAAGAACGAATCTTTCACATTTCCTATGCAATCTGCATGTAGCCAATTGGAAAATTGGAAAGGCATGCAATCAATCAGAAAAAGGCAAGTATTGAGTAGGAAATCGAGATTCAATGTGGATCGTAGATCCATACCTCACCCTAAGTCTTTGAATTCTTTTTAAGGAAGACAAAAGTCTCATTGTAAAAAAGGATGAATGAGGGAGAGAACAGTGTTAAGGGGAAAACATAGTGGAATTCAGTAAAAGGAGACATAGAGGGTAAGAGCAGGAATTCGATATTCAATTGATCAGAAAAAAGAAAAGGAGACGAACAAAAATCAGATCTTAGAGGATCAAAATCAGAGAGAGAGCCAGAACAAGTGCCTGCATTCAGCAATCAAGGATTGCAAACTATCAGGTTTATAATACCTAATACTATCTTACCATTGTATTAGAAAGGAAACCCTATGTAGATAGGTTGGCTTAACAACTATTTGTAGATCCTTATCAAAAGGTGATTAAATCCTTTAACAGGGTGACAGTTCATGTAAAGTGTTTGTAAATCCTTTAACCAGGTCACTATTGACATAGTGTAAAGCCTCTAACAAGGCAGGCCTTTAATAGGGCAGACCATTAGAAGTGGTTGAACAATATTGCTGCAATAATTTTGTGGGTATCATCCCCACCCTAGTTTTACCTTCTTATTTTTGGAGGGTTTCTGGGTTACCAAATTCCAGTGTTATGTGTTGTTGAAGCATGTATTAGTTTCATATTTATTTGATGTGTCTACATGCATGCAATTTACTTTCAGATAAAAGTTTTATTGGTTAAAGTGTGATACTTCTAATTCACCCACCCCTCTCATAAGTATTCTTTCCATATTTGAATATTCCAACAATTGGTATTAGAGTTGAGGTTCTCCCAATAAGAAGCCTAACAACTTGAAGAAAAAGATCTAAAGATGGAAGTCTTCAAACTTGGGAAGATTATTGACAATCAAGTGATTGATGTGCAACTGGCTCTACACAAAGTAGAGGAAGCAAGGGAGGAACTGAGAAAATCCTTGAAAAAAAGAAAAAATTTAGCCATAGCTGAAAATGAGATAAACTACAAGGAGATTGATACCACAAATATATTTGCCAATGGAGACACTAAAGAATTTGATGCAGCAATAGCAGAACAGATGGAGAAAAACAAAGATCAAGCAAATGAGATAAGATCTCTCAAGATGGAACATGAATCACAGGCCATAATGTTATGTGAAATCACTGAACAATAGAAAAGAGCAGTTGAAGACAAAGTCATGATGAAAAATGAAAAAAGAAATCTTGCAAATAGACTGGAAGAAAAGAGTACTTAATTAACAAGGATCTCAAACATGCAGATGGATACACTTGCCCAAATGATGAACCTTCATCATGAACTCAATGTGAAAGACATTGAGATCTCTACACTGAAGATGCAAAATGAACAATTGTAGAATGACTTGATAAGAGAAAAGGAAATTTCAGAGAGCTTCAACAAACCCAATGAAGCCATCAAGTATTTTGAGCAATTGCTAAAATCCCCAAGATCAACCCATGATACATCAGGACTTGGATACAACAACACTAAAGTTGGAGAATCATCAAAGAATGTTGAACAAAGAAGCGACAAAGGTAAGGATTCAAAACCCACTTGTCATTACTGTAATAAGAAGGGGCATACTGCTAATGTTTGCAGGAGTAGGAGAATCAATCAACCAAACACACATAAAAGCAAGAGTTATTGTCACAAGTGCAAAATGCAAGGACATATGACACAAGATTGCAGATCCAATGTCACAAGGACACAAAGATTTGATGGACATTGTCATAATTGCAAGAAGTATGGACATAGGGCATTTGAATGCAGATCAAAGCCTATGTGGACATCAAATCAGCTAGCAAAAACAAAAGGAAATGAAAGTCATTATCATTGGGATTACAACACTAGGTACAATTGTCACTATTGTCAAGAATATGGACATATACCCCAGAATTGCATAAGAACACATTTCAAGGGGAACTATAAAAGATGGTTGAGTCAAACCACATGTTTCAGTTGCTTGAAAATTGGTCATATCAGCAGGAATTTCCCAACAAGGTCAAAGGCACCAAGTTCTGAGTTCAACAATTGAAAGGCAAAGATAGATGTTGAACACATCAGGAGTGAGATGAATAAGACATGGAAGAAGAAAGATGAGTGCAGCACATCAAGTGCAAAGATCACTTCACCTAATGGGTCAAGTGATCACACTTCATCTAATTAAGTAAAAATGGGTGTGTGGGACTAATATACTAAGTTATATCATACATCAGTTCCAAGACATAGAAGAACTGCAAAGAAGAAATCAGCATAAGAAAAGATGCTAAGTCAAAATTGAGAGTCTTGCAAAATTTGCTGAAGTTGCCTTCAGGTGCCGAGTTACTAACAGCGACCGAGTTGATAGTTGATGCCGAGCTGTGAAATATCAATGGGAGCTAAGTGAAGTGAAACAAAATGGGTGCCGAGTCATGTTGAAATCCTTCAAGTGTCGAGTAGACAGTTGTCAGAACACTAAGCATTAATTACTCTATTTTGAAGGGTACATAGGTCAATTTTTGATCATTTCTCACCATTCAAATGTGAAGCAAAGACAAAAAGAGCATAGAAGATCAAGGGCAGCTTAAAAGACATTTGCAAGGGTTTCCAGAGCAATTCAGCACGAGTTTCATCGATTTGAGGTATTTTACTTGTGTGCCAAGCTACACAGTGTTTATAAACTTGTTTAAACTATAAACCCTAGTTTGGAAAATAATGGCATCTGGGTCTCGAACCACTAAGGGCAAAGAGAGTCATGAAATACAGTTGGTTAGTAATGAAGTCAAGCAACTAGAGTTCAAGCCCATTCCAAAAGTTGCATACAAGAATGATCCCGTAGGTGCATTATTTGTTATTTCTGATAAAGTTGTCATGGTCCAAGATGTTCATAGATGTTATAACTACAAAATTGGAGCCATAGGAGATCTAGAAATTTATAATGCATATGACAAGCTATGTGAGAACAAAATATTGAAAGATGAGTTCTCAATAATCGAGAGAAAGGGATTGACCAAAACCCTAGAGTTTCCAATTATTTTTAAAGCTGAATGGGTATGCATAGTTTTGAGCAGAATACATGATGGAGCTTTTTGGTTAGAAACAGGGCCAGTAAAATTTACCAAGAAAACTATTCATAGGGTTATTGGTATTCCAACCCTAGATCGGCCAAAGACCCTACGTAGTGACAAAAAGAAAGTAATAGAGAGAAACACTGGTGCTAAATGGAACAATAGGGGAATGACTATTGATACAATCACAGAACCCCTACTAGATTTTTTTGTAAGAATCATTTCACACAAATTTTATCAGTCAAGCAAGTTAAACAATGTGCCTTGTATAACAGTTGATGTTGCATACAAATTGGTTAAAAAGGATCATACTTATGATCTAGCAGAGCTCATGTTTCAACAGATTAATGAGAATCGGGGAGCTATAAGGAAGAGCAAGGGAGCTCACTGCAAATTTGGATCAATTTTGGTGTGGATGTTTTTCTATCTAATGAAAGAATTCCCTTCTATAGGTAAGGTGAAATGGAATCTAGATAAAACAATTGTTAAATAGATCAATGGATATATTGAATAGATGGGTGATAATTTTGATACCCAAATGACTAGCTACTTCGAGGACTTCAAATAGTCCATGAAACAAAGAATGAGGATTCCAGTCTCATTGATTGAGAAATATGAAAAAGACATTTGTTTTCTTGTAGATACTGATTATACTTATATACAGGCAGTCATACCTAGAATGAAATGGCTTAAGCCACTAGGTTATGAACTCGATATTGATCAAGCCTCTGCAGCAATAACAACTCTCCTTGTAGAGGAAGTTGACAAGAATGCAAAAGCCTTTGGAATTTATGATGTTTTAAAATCAAGGGTGGTAACAGATTTTAAATTGCCTCAACAGTAAAGAAGAAAGAAAAATTGGGAAGGCAAATCAAGAGAAAATTTGGTGTTGAAGGAGAAGGAACAAAAAAAGAGGAAGAAGAAGACATTGAAGATGAGGGAGATGAACCTCAAGGTTTGACTCAAGGGTTAGGAGAAGATAAAGAGGAAAGTGTTGAGGAAGAAGAAGCCGAGGAAGCACAAGTTAGAACCAAGGTCACAAAAAGAAAGGCCACAACTCCTCCTACTCCTCAACCCAAGGCAAAGAAAGTAGCTTCTCCTGCACCAAAGAGACCTACTACAAGGGTTGCAGCACAAAAAGACCAAGAGGAGGCAAAAGAGAAGAAGAAAGCTTCAAAGAAGACTACTGCCAAGCCAAAGAAGAAAAGAAATTTTTTTGCCCAGCCTCAAACAGATGAAGAGAAGACTAAGTTAGAGGACAACAGCCAATTTCAAGTGGTAAGTCACAAACCTTAGACTGCCATTGATAAATTATGCTCAAAGATTAAGAACGATGATTTGAAAGGTTTAAAGAACCTAAATTTTTCTAAGCTCACCAAGGAGAAACAAAATAAATTAGAGGAATCAGTGTATGCTATGATGGCTGATTATAAGCACACACCTCTAGAGTTAGATGAATCAATGCCTAAGGAATTGTACAAAATTGTAGAGGATAAATGACATTTTTGTTTGCAAATGGAAAGGGAGATAAGGGAATCAACATTAGCCAGGTTATTTCCTGATTTGACTAAGGATCAAATAAAAAATGCAGTTAAGAGGCATAACAATAGATTCACTCCCAAACATAGAGCTTTTAACATTTTGCAGAACAAAATTGAGGATGTAGTTACAAAGTCCACAAGATTGTGGAGGATAATTTACAAGAAAATAGAAGATGTTTACAATGAAGAATATAAGGTGGAGGCAAGTGCCAGGAAAAAGAAGGTTGAAGAAGAAAAAGAAAAGGAACAAGTGGAGAAGAAGGTTGAAGAACAAAAGGAAGATGAAGAGGCACATACAGAGGAGAAAGAGGAAGAGAAAGATACAACTGAGCAACAAGATCAAAGTGTGCAAGACACACAACTATCACCTCCTAGTCCTCCTCATACTATCATCACACCTACAGAGATTGTTAAAATCAATGATGTTACAGATACTTCTAGTCCAAACATAATTCCATTAACTGCAGAGGATTTAGCAAAAATCCTTGACCAATCAACACTAGTAGTGAAATTGTGTTCAAGTCCTATATTGGTCAGTGTTGATGAATTGGAGAATCTAGTAGCTAAAATAAAGATAGTCAAGGTGAAAACACAAGAACCACCTTCGACCACACAATCTACTGGTATTCAATTCCTTCCTCCACCACCTCAACCAAGTGTAGTCACTGATACACTTTAGATGCTGAGTACAATAGCAAGGGAAGTCAAAGAAACATCTGAACAACCAGTAAGTTCAACCCCACCTATTGATCACCAAAAGGATAAACAAGATGAAGAAAAAGATGAGACAAGTAAGGAGGAGGAGTCTGCAATACAAACATTGGTTGCATTACCCAAATTTGGTACTCCAACACAAACTCTTTAGCAGCCAAGCACTGATAGGTTACCATTACAAATCAAGACACCAGGCTTGAGCTCATCAAGGGCAGTCAAGAAACTTCACTGTGGAGTTCCTGAGCTTGACGAAGAAATAAAGATTCCACATTATGAATCCAACACTCTCACTGAAGAGGAGATCAATGAAATTCAAAGTGCATTAGATAGAAGAAGGAGACAAGAAGCACTAAGAAGAGAACACAAGCACAAGCATACCATGAATGAAATCAAAGACATATTCATAGAAGCTTTTAGCTTAAAGTCTCTAGATGAGTCAAGGCCAATCATAGAGTAACTATCTGATATAGTTGACCAGGTGACTAGTGAAGACCTGGATATAGATGCCAAATTACTGGAATGGTCAGAGAGAAAGTTCCAAGGCAAGGTAAATAAGAAAATATTCAGTGATATAGCACTATCACAAGTGGAGTTGGCTAAGAAAATTGAAACAGTCAAAACTATACTTGGAAACATATTTTCCCTGTACAACAAGTTGTGTGATTTTTCTACATTCACACAAGACACTAGCCAGAGAACACTGAGCTTGGAAAGAAATTTTAAGATTTCTAGCATGCAACTCCCTACAAATCCAACTTAGAGTGAGAAGCATTTTGCCCAATCCCTTCACACACAAAGAGAGTTAGCTGTCTTAACAGTAGAGGAGGCAACCACCAAAGCCAAATTGATGAAAATTCAATCTTCAATCACTCCTCATTTGGAAGTACTTCATAAGGAGCAGATGTATGCAGAGACAATCCTCAAGAAAGACCCCAATCTTTCTACATTTGATGGACTTGTACACCTAGCAGCAAAGATTGCCATCCAGTATAAGTCATTGGATATTGCACTAGCAAATTGGGATGCAGCTCTGAAGGTACTCCTTGAAGTAAATAGTACATTTTTGGCCAAGTATGGCATTTCCCTATCAAACCCTTGACATAAGTGTCAAAAAGGGGGAGATTAAGTATGGGGGAGTTAAGTAAAGACTAAGTATGGAGGAGATACATAATAAAGTAGGAGATACAGAATGAAATGATAAGTATGATGAAAGGGGGAGAATTTTGAAATTTTTTAATATAACATATTGGTCAGAATGTAGAAATAGGACATAAGTCACTGAGTGTACAAAGCATAATCAACTCATAGGGAGTCATAAGGTATATTGCTATTTGTTCTTAAAAATTTCAAGCAAATAAGAGGATGCATGAAATAATGTCAAGATCATAGGATCTTAGTTAAGTGTTTTTTCCACTCATGTCAAAGGGGGAGATTTTTGGTTTAAAGAATAATTTTGACAACTGAATGTCAAATACACTTAACCATTTTTCACTACACATGCTGAGCAAAGAGTAGGAGCTGAGTCACAGTCATGTGCCAAGCAATCTAGTTTCATCAAGTGCCGAGTGATATCAAGTGCCAGGTGATATCAAGTGCCAAGTAATATCAAGTGCCGAGTGATATCAAGTGCTGAGTGATATCAGGTGCCAAGTGATACAATTTTTTTTAGGTGTTGAGCTATCCAGGAAACAACATGTGCCGAGCATCAATAATGCTTCATGAGCTGAGTAACTCAGAATATCAGCATAAGAGTTTGTAATTGCACAAACTATGATGTAAACCATTTTTGTAGCCAACACAAGGTAAATCTCGAAAGATCTAGAGATAAGAATGAATCTTTCACATTTCTTATGCAATCTGCATGCAGCCAATTGGAAAATTGGAAAGGCATGCAACTAATCAGCAAAAGGCAAGTATTGAGCAGGAAATTGAGATTCAATGTGGATTGTAGATCCATACCTCACCCTAAGTCTTCAAAGTATTTTTAAGGAAGACAAAAGTCTCACTGTAAAAAAGGATGAATGAGGGAGAGAATAGTGTTAAGGGGAAAACATAGTGGAATTCAGTAAAAGGAGACATAGAGGGTAAGAGCAAGAATTTGATATTCAGTTGATCAGAAAAAAGAAAAGGAGACAAACATAAATTAGATCTCAGAGGATCAAAATCAGAGAGAGA
Source organism: Cupressus sempervirens (assembly GCA_028749045.1). Lineage (NCBI taxonomy): Eukaryota > Viridiplantae > Streptophyta > Pinopsida > Cupressales > Cupressaceae > Cupressus > Cupressus sempervirens. Next base: position 241,262,028 of record CM053788.1, on the reverse strand, counting down.
GCCAGAACAAGTGCCTACATTCAACAATCAAGGATTGCAAACTATCAAGTTTATAATACCTAATACTATCTTACCATTGTATTAGAAAGGAAACCCTATGTAGATAGGTTGGCTTAACAACTATTTGTAGATCCTTATCAAAAAGTGATTAAATCCTTTAACAGGGTGACAGTTCATGTAAAGTGTTTGTAAATCCTTTAACCAGGTCACTATTGACATAGTGTAAAGCCTCTAACAAGGCAGGCCTTTAATATGGAAGACCATCAAAAGTGGTTGAACAATATTGCTGCAGTAATTTTGTGGGTATCATCCCCACCCCAATTTTACCTTCTTATTTTTGGAGGGTTTCTAGGTTACCAAATTCCAGTGTTATGTGTTAAAGCATGTATTAGTTTCATGTTTATTTGATGTGTCTACATGCATGCAATTTACTTTTATATAAAAGTTTTATTGGTTAAAGTGTGATACTTCTGATTCACCCCCCCCCCCCCCCCTCTCATAAGTATTCTTTCCATATTTGAATATTCCAACACCAACATATCAAGACAATGTTTGAAAAGATTAATTTAAAAATTTAAAAAATATATCATGAATCAACGTATACTTTAGAATGATCTAATATCATTTGTTTCCACTATTCAAATTCTTCTCCATGTCTCCTAATTTACAATAAAAGTTATCAAATGCAATCATTCAGTGAGAAAATGGAAAATATAACAATAAGGGAAGGAAAGCCTAGTGATGCTACCTTTTCCCATCTAGTGTCATAATTACAATGCAAGACAAGACATGAGAAATTACCAATACAAAAATGAACATATATTGTTGATGGAGTCCATCTTGTGATATAAGAGGAACCTTCCCCTGCATCAAAATAAGAAAGGACAAAGATCATTTAATTTTCTTTTCCATTATAAAAATAGCTCCATTTGATTTGAATCTACAAGAAAAGAATCTACCTTTGAAGCGTAATGATCAGTTACAACCTCATCTATTGCCAAGCTTTGCCTTAATGGTGTTTCATGAGAAGCTATGAAGATGAGCTTTCTATGTATTGAAAAAAATTTAGTCTCCTCAATACTACTATCTTCTTCTTTTGACACCCCCTCCTTTGGACATGGAAGGAAAGAGTCTCCTAAGCTCTTAGATATACAAATATATGCAATTCTTGTTTTCCCAATAGTAAGCAGAATCAAGATAAATCTCAATAGCACCAATTCTGCCAACAATTCAAAAGTAATCAAGCTAAATACTTTAATTATGTTATTTACATTGGATCATGCTTTCTAATATCTTTCTTTTATTTATATGATGAACCATAGAATGTGATCCAAGACATTGATGTAAAAATAACAATGCAATCAAACATGATTATAGATAAATAGAAATAATAGAATACCTTAGAGAGGAAGAATTTGAGGCAATCCCATAGAAAGCCATTCTTTTGAATACTTCATACATTGCAACTAAATTTCATAAATCGATGAGTTTGACTATGGCATCCTTCTACATTTCCTGAAACCAAGAGATTCATAGAGTTAGTTTTCATGCAACCATAGGTTAATGTTGAGCTTCACATGGTTTCAAAAATAATTTAATATTCTCAACTAATTAGGGCCAACCGTGCGAAGGTGGAAGTTCATTTGCCCCCCCAACCCCAACATCTAAATTCTTCATTAACATTTAAAATTCATTCATTCTATTAATAAACTGAAACATTCATGAATTATCACATGATAACATTTATTAACACATAAGTTTCATTAGAACATTCACATTAACATTAAAACATATGATTTATTAGAATATTCACTTGAACATTCAATAGAACATAAATACAACATCTAGACATAAACATCAATCATTATCAAATAAGTTATACAAGTTCACATGAATCATTTCTTTTTTCTTTTTTTCTCTTTTGATCTTCCCTATATTATTGTAGAGGCATATCCATGTCATCATTGATATTTCTTCTCAACTGTGGATATGCACTCCAAGTGGGTCCTCTGCAATAAAAAATAACAAGGGTTAAATTTTAAAAACTTGAGACTTTAAAAATTTTAAATAACATTGTAGGGCTCTTTACCTTGTCCAACCACATCATCTTGCCTACCAGATTGGACCTCAACATGACACTCTTCAAGAACAACCTTTGCATCCCCTATTGTAATACCCCTAAATTGGCATATTAGTATTCTGAACCAATTTTGGTATATCAATATTACTTATGTCCTATTGTACTAGGCATTTTTGATTTTGATAATCTCTACTCGACCTAAGTGTCAAATGTAGAAAACCATTAATATGTATTAATCACATGCTTTATTTAATTCCTAAATATTGATTGAAATTAGTTAAAGTAATCTCTAATTGAATTAATTTAATTATAAGTCCTAAGTAATTTAATTAAATTAAATCAACCCTCTTTAGCTAATACACATAAAGAAGGAATTAAAATACATTGATTTAAATAAATAAATAAACAAATATATCATAAGTGTTGAAATTAATTAATTATTTAATTAGGTTATTCTATTATGATGACATGTTTGACTGAGTCAATATTCTTCCCATTTCATCTAATATGAAAAAGGAATTAATAATATTGATTAATTCAAATATGCTCCTCATAATTGTTGAAACAAATTATTTAATTGATTAGAAAAATAATTATGAGCACATATTTGAATGGATCAATACTATCTCCTATTTCATCTCATTCAACCCCATTAAAAATGCAGAACTCAATGTCACCTTCAATCAGGACCATCCATGTGGTTCGATCTTGACCATTGATTAGGTCTAAGGTTCTATAAAGAAACCTTCAATATCTCATTTTGGAGGAGGCACATGAAAAGTATCAAATTAATGCTAATTTTATTACTCAAGTGCCTTGCATTCAAATTGCTCTTGCTTTCATATGCTCATCATTTAGACTAAAATGCATTCATCTAGTTATTACTTTCCATTGTTCTTAGATTAATTTCAATTCCATTTAGATTAATCTAATATCTTTGCATTCAAAAAACATCAAAAAAATAGATTAGATTGCATTTTCATTCTTCTAAATCCTTCATACTAGTTTGGTCTGGTTGCTGATCTCTCAATCCTGAGAGTGAATAGAAAAACCTTGTCTAGTTAGAAGGCAATAGATCGCTTTGTGCAAGCATATCAAATGGACAATCTCATTTTCATTTCAGGATGTTTCTAACATGTAAAGATCACATTGAAGTGTGTGTAGATTTAGAGGTCCATAATTAGTAGTCACATTTTTGGCACCCACTACGGGGCCCAAAAAAATTAAATTTTCTGACCTCATTTTTGAAATTTTTGTTTTTTGTCTGTATGGAATAGTGAATTCTTGCGAAACAAGAATCTTTCTCATGCGAGAAAGTAAGAATCCCACATCACATTCTACATTTCCTCACATGGAAACTCATATGCTCACTCAAGGAGGTACTTCCTTACATGGCACAAAGAGAATCCTCACGCACAACCTTGCAGAGTCTTGTGGGAAACTTGACACTAGTAAGGAAAAATTGCACTTTGAACTCTATTTTTCATAATGTCAATTGATGTAACCTCTTTTTCTAAAGCATATATTTTGTGATTTGTAATTTTTGAAGTAGTTTAATAGTGGCTTGCAGATTGATTATTGAAGATACATTGTCATGAATATAAAAACAATGCTAACAGTTTGATTGCAAGACATTTTGTCAAAGATACACTTTTCAAAGAACAAATTCAAACCCACTCAAACAATGTGTCTATTTTAATGTTTTTTTACACACATAGTTTAATAGGGCTTGTGAACTTCGTAGGGCTCTAGATAAAGGAATATGGGAGTATGCTCTTTGTTACTTGGAAGTGATTCCCAAGAGTAAATTAGAAACCTAGATGCCTTTGGAAGATGGTACCCGAGGGAGACAAGAAAGTTGGTGGTTCTCCAAAGCAAAGCTTTTTATGAAGATATGATGATTTCCTTTTAGGAAAATCAAAATTTTGGAAAAAGACATGTTGGGTTTGATAAGATAACTTAGTTATGAACATGTTTTGTGTGTTTGGGTAAGGTGATGATGTAGAGGAGTATTCTCTTTTCCCTTTGGGAAATCAAAAACTTGAACTCTTGAATTTGAGCTACAGTTTGAGTCAACCTTTAGTGGGCCTTCTGGAGTGATCCAATCTTCAAGAATGACCCAAGAGAGAACACATCTAATGCTAGTGATTCCAACTTACTCTAATAAAACAATATTTGTAGAGTGAAAGACTCCAAAGCCAGGTTAATTTCTTCTTCTTGGTTTTGATATCGCATATCAAGAAGAGGGTCTATCTATTGCATTGGGTGGCATTGCCCTAGTCTTGCTAGTCAAGTGTGTGCACTTACAGATGTCAGTGTGGGCTTCTAGCCTCAACTTCATTCATGAAGCCACCAGGGATTTATATGAATGGAAGCCTATTAAAAAATTTGTAGACAATTGCTACCCGGTTCACCTCCGAAAGGAGGCATGATCTTTATGTAAGGAGGGGGAAGAATCTCTCCTGTAGATCCTCATCATAGGTATGCACATGGATACTATAAGCTTGTATACACCCTTGAACCTTACCACAAGGGTTCTCATTGAGCATATATTTTATTGAGTCCTTGGAATACATCAAAAAAATAGGTGCTCTCTAGAGGTGATATGACTGTGTGAGGTGATAAGTTGTGAGACAAAGATTTTGCTACCTCTACCATTTCTAGTTATAGGGATAAAAGAGTGTCCTTTTTGAGTCTAAAAATTGTCCAAATTTTCCAAACAAAAAAAGGTCAAGACTCCCCCATCCTTCCAAGTTTCTTTATGCTCGATCAAATTTTTTATGACTACTATTTACATCCCTTGTCTAAAAAAAACTGTTTATGTACAAAGCAACATGATGTCCAAAATCTGAAAACAATGTCCATGTATGACTAAAACTTACAAATACTATCTATACTTCATTCAAAAACTATCAAAATCATCAGAATCTTTTCAAGTACAGTCTAAATCTATCAATTTTTTCCTTTCCTCACCTATAATTTTTCAAAACTTCATGCGAGAAAACATCTTTAGGACTGTCACATTTCCTTACATGGTTCTTTGTACTTCCTTGCATGGGAAGCTATGAATCCTCACTTGAGAATTTACCCAAACACTGCAATTTTGGTTAAAAGCTTGTCTTTAATATTAGATTGTCATTTCCTTGCATGACTTTGTCTAAATCTTTGTATGAGAAAACATCAACAAAATTGTTCTTCTCAATCTTCACACAACTCTCTATACTTCCTTGCATGGTTCTATCTATATCCTTGTGTGAGATTTGGTCATAAAACTATTGAAATTGGTTTGCTCAAGGTGTTTCCTCACCTAAAAGTCATTTCCTTATGCGAGTGTGTCTAGAATTGTCCAAAAATAGTGAGCTGTTATGAACTCCCTTGTCAAAACTCGATCCAAATCTGATTTGTGTTTGAAAAAATTTACTCATTTCTCCATCTATAACAGTGTAAAACTTAGATTTCTTACTTAGTTGAACACTTGTGATTCACACACAAACTAGTCTCCCTACTTGGTTGTCCTATTTTGCACTCTTTAGTTTGTTATACCTTGCATCACAATAGTCAAAATTCTTGACTATTCTATCCATTTTTGTGACTATTCATACCTAGATATATAACATGCTTACTCACTTTGAGACAAAGTTCTAGTGTGATCCTTGTTCAAAATTTGTCTTAAATCATTGTCTATGACTATTGCAACAAGGAGTGGAAACATGTTTCCTCCCCATAGACCATGATGCAGTTGAGATAGAGGTAGGAATCATGGTAGAGGTTGCTCCCAACTTTACCTACAATCTGAATTCAGTGAAGGATCCTCATGATCTTTTTCACTTGTTGGTCCACCAAGTGCTCGAAGAATATTATCCATAAACTTGCAACAAACTAGAATCCATTATATCAAGAACATTCGGATATTGACAAGACATCCACATCTTTAAATAGAAAAACTAAACTTTTGTTCCAAACACCTATATAGCTAAAACATACTAAAACCTTCTACATTCATAGAATTACTAATCAAGATCAAGAAACATGAGACAATAGTAGGAGACAATACCAACAAGACTACCAAAGAAATGAAAGGATGAAAGAACCTTACACTTACATGAATGAGTATTGGGATACAGAAGAGATACCCCTAGAAGACATGGGTAAATGTCATAAGGATAAAAACTTTCAAAAAATGATGGAAATCTTGCTCCATGATGAAAAAGAAAAATATTTCCTCAAACTTGCCCAAGAAGGAGTGAAACTACCTCAACATTTCAATGTTGAAAAATTTGTCACACAAGAAGAGGAAACTAAAACCTCCAAGTTACAAAAAAAACTTCAAGCCATGCAAGAGCAATTGGCCCGAATGATGAGAGACAAAGATAATCTAGTTAAAAAATACATGTTAGGTACTATTTGTCCATTTCCTTTCGACAAGGATTTGTATATGCCTCCTTTTCCTAGAGATTTGAGTTGCCCAAATATGAAAAATACTTAGGAAGATCTGATCCCCAAGATCATTTGAGGGAGTTCAATGCTTTTTCTACAAAATTCATGCACAATGAAATGTATCTCATGTGTTTGTTCCCACAGAGTCTAGGTGGTCAATCCATGGAATGGTTTTGAAGATTACCTACTAGTATTAAGACATTTGATGAGATGGATAATATGTTTATTCAAAAATACTCACATAATATACAACATCCAGTCAACATACGAGATTTGTACAACCTTAAACAAAAGAAACCCAAAACTGAATTTCAAAAGAAACCTCCTCAATCAAAATGCAACAACATAGGCTCGAAGAACGCCCAAAAGGGTATCCAAAACCACTCTCAAAAAGATCCGATCACGAAGAAAAGTGCCCGCTGATGGCACACGCAGGTTTTTCACAAAACCCGTGCAACACTTTTTACTAAGGGAGGGCGATACTTCTCTTTAAGGCGTGCGACACTCTTCCAGTGTCGTACGACATTTCTCAAGAAGGCATGCAACACTTTTCAGCATCGTATGACATTTCTCAAGAAGGCGTGCGACACTCTTCCAGTGTCATACGACATTTCTCAAGAAGCCGTGCGATACTTTATAGTGTCGTACGACAGTTTGCATGGGCGTGCGATACTTTTCAAAGTGTCACACCATGCTGAGCAAATGTCGCCCATAGAAACACGAAAACACTCCCAGAAGCAAAAAGGACCAAAATAGAGCAAAGAACCTCCACACCAGGGAGTACTGGATCCACAAAGGCTCGAGGAATGAACACTCGAGTGCAAGAACAACACAGAATGAAGAACATCTATCCATCTAAACTACAGCAGCAAAGAACACACTAAAAATAAGCATTGCAGAGAACAAAAGCAACATCGCAATGTACAGAAATGCATCTCAGGAACAAAACAACCAAACTAAGTACGCGGTTCCTCACAACCATTAATAGCATCATAAGACCATCGTGGGTCCTAGCCATCCCCCGCGCGTAACATCCCAAGCCACCGACCAGATTGTCAGTACTGTCGAAATAGGGATGTCACTACTAAAACATGCAACAATATAAGCATAAGGAAATCTAACATGCTAGTAGTAAAGCATAAGATAATCCTACAGTAGATAAGATCTCCTATTACATGCTAAACAACAATAAGCAATAGATGTACTACTAAATCAAATAACATCATCTAATCATATGCTAAACATCATGATAAGGGAATGCATCAAGTAAACTAACATCATCTAAACACGATATCCAAGCATTCCAATGAAAGCATAAATCACAAGAAAACATACTCCAGAACTCGAAGTACCAAGTGAAAACATCCAGCAACGGTCGCACTAGGATAAGAGACCGTATCTATACACCAGTCCCTAGCAGTGGTGAAGGTAGCTATGCCTCGCAACCACGTGGCACCCATAGGTCCACACCCGCCGTGCTGATGGAGATAATGATCCAACCACAAACACACAAAAGCACAACATCCAAGGCTAACACTCACGCCAGACAATATGATAGCTGAACCAAGAACCTAAGACAATGCAAGGAGTACAGGTCCTGGTCAGACACTCAAAAGGCTACTAAGTAGGGGCTGACATCATGGAGAGTCGCTTGGCATCGAAAAGCCCAAGCTTGGATCATGCGTTTCAACTCCTCAATGGAGGGCCCCGAACACACATTTTATTATCTTAAGTTTTATTATCAGTCACACATTTTCTTTAATTATCACTTATTTAAAGCTTCCTCTGCCATCCCTATGGGACTAAGGTCACCAGGCTGCAAGATAGAAGCCCCCTCCATATGCTACCCTACCCTACCCATGCTCATCCTATGACAAGTGGCCGTGGGCATGCATACTCCCATCCCAACCCCAATGATCATAACTTCCGGCAAATCCACGGAAGATTGAGCCTCACAAGTCACCCAACAAATGTACGCGTACGTACTCGTGTGTGGTGCACCACCATCACGAAGATCATAACACACGGACATGAATGAGAACACAATGCAAAGAGAACACCCAACTGAAAGCAACACGAGAAGGATGGATTCTACACGAATCCCAAAGCCAATAAAACCATACATCATGAAATCACTCAACCGGCCTCAATCCGAGAGTATGGATTCTACACGAATCCCAATGATGTAACAAGACCAAACATCGTGAACTCACTCAACTGGCCTCAATTCGAGAGTATGGATTCTACATGAATCCTAGCATTCATGAAACAAAAGCAAAGGTCCAAAAGAAACCATAACAGGTAACAAATCACTCAACCGAACACAAAGTCGGGAGTACGGGTGCGACACGCATCCCAATGCAACATAAAAGTACAATAGTGGTCTGATTGATATCCAAATGGATCATCTAGGTCCACGAACCACAATGTGCCAAGAAAACCTGAGAAAATAGGGCGGCACACAAAACGAGGTGAAAACCCCAAATTTTTTTGGAAAATTACAAAATTAAAACCCATTTGGCCTTTGGGTTCAAAAATCCCAAAAATCCAAAAATAAATGGAATCAGACATTGTATGCAAAAACGGCCAGCATAACGGTGCAAAACTCCAAACCCTCTTCCCAAAAAATAGGGAAATGTTCATACCCGCCCAACCGGGTAGGACTAACATACAAAAACGGAGGGGAACACTAGTTCTCAACCTCCAAATAAACGGCTACCAAAAATAGAAGCTAAAACGGAGTAGAAACAATAAAACGGGAAAGCCCTACCTCACAGCCAAAAGGGCAAAACGGGAATCTGAACCATAAAATAAATATCCCGCAGAAGTAGCTAAAAATCGTGGCAATCCAAGATTTCCTCGAGCTGGATCCAATGAGCCCAACCTCGCGACGATCCCATGCCCGTAGCTCCCACAACGAACAAAACAGTAAATCCTCATGAAGAGGATTTTGGGTTTTACTCTCCAACTTTCCAATTTGAAAGTGAGAAGTCAGGAATTAAATTCCTTTTTGGATATTTATTCACTTTTTGGGTGAATAATCGGTTAGGGCATTTAACCAGCCAATCCAGTTAAACCCCGAATCGACCCAAACGAAAATAGGCTATTCCTATAAATAGGAATTCATCTATGGCAAAGCTGCCAGGAATTAAAATAAATCAATTAAAAAGCCTGAAAACCCAAAAACATAGAAATCTCTTTAATAACTTTCACGACAATGCGAACCTCTAAATGCACAGACACGCTTACTGGTCTAATCACATAATGCAAATGAGTTCGGGTTTAATAATCACCGAAAGGTTTAAATTAAACATTTAATTAAGGATACGTCGACCATACAAATGCGACATTGGTAAAATATGAACGGCTGAATCACTAACTCCAAGTGCCACTGCCAGGGATATAAATCCTGCACACTAAACAGCACGATCAAGTGCAATTGCATATAATAACATAGCCGAAGCAATAAATGCATTAAATCACCTAATTTAAACCATTTATTTAATTATATTAAAATAATCTATTTACATCACTCACGTTCGCAAAAGGCATAGCAACGCAAGAATGAAGTAAGTAACCATAGCATTAAATCCATCACATAAAAAAATTAGAGGTATGTGCAAATACCAGATAACCAAATATCATCATAAAACACACTGTCATCTCAAAATGGCATCATCATGCAATATGATTAATTGAACAACATCGTAGTCTAATATCTATGATACTGGAATCAAAGAGTAACATTTGACCATCAGGTCATCTCAAATGTAAACATAACATGAGAACAGATATCTCTCAGATCAAAATAAAACAAGGTAAATATCCACAACACATAACCAAATAATCCAACAAGAACAATACATTCTAATTACTTACACATTTAATAATGATTGATTACTCTACATTAAAAAGGCATTTAAAACACATAAGCAAAAACAGTCATAAACATGACTAACCACTGCTACAGGAACCTAGTCCAGTGTAGCATAGTAAAAAGTACATAGTGCAATCTCTGCACACATCTCAAGGTAATCACGGAACAACCTCGTGATACCACATCGATCCTGGTAACCACTGGCACAAACCTCAGTGAACCAAAAATCACATCGTAATCTCAAAGATCAGTCAAAAGCATAAACAAAGCAACTGATACATAAACATAAATCCAAACACCTCAACGGTGTAGACCACTCAGGGTCACAATCATGATCCCATCACAACAAAAGATCATCAAGGTTGCATCCATTAGGACGACTTACAAAAGTCAAATGGGAGAGGCACTACAGGAACTTTGAAACATCCTCATATAATATACCTTGCACAATCTTTATCTGTAGAAGAAAAAGAGGAATTTGTTTCCTTCTTTCAAGAAAAAGGAATAATTTTGCATGGACTTACTCAAATATGCCAAGCTTATAACCTGACCTCATAATGCATCGTTTATCTATTACAATAGGAGTAAAACCTATCAAACAAAAGCTTAGGGAGATGCATCCTCATGTAACACTACTTGTTGAAGAAGAACTAAAAAATATTTTAAAAGGTAATTTTATCTATGCTATTGATTATACTGAATGGATCTCAAACATTATTCTAGTGTCCAAACATGATAAGTCTAGCTGAGTTTGTATAGATTTTCAAGATCTAAACATAGCATGTCCAAAGGATGACTTTCCACTACCCAATATTGATATGATAGTGGATATGACAACATGATATGAAATATACTCACTCATGGATAGTTTTTCTGGTTATAATCAAATTAAAATTGACCAAAAGATTAGGAGAAAACTACTTTCACTTGTGCATGGGGCACTTTTTGCTAGAATATGATGCCATTGGTCTAAAAAATGTTGGTGCCACATATCAAAGGGTAGTTACAACAATATTCCATGACATGATACATAAAATAATGGAGGACTATGTGGATAACACCTTGGTCAAGAGTACACAATGCAACACTCATCTTCAAGATTTGGGACCAATCCTAGATTATATGGAAAAATTTAGTCTCAGGTTAAATCCTAAGAAATGTGCATTACATGTCACATTAGGGAAGTTACTTGGCTATATTGTATCTACAAAAGGAATCAAGGTGGACCCAGTAAAGGTTCAAGCAATAATGAAAATGGCCCCACCTAATAACATTAATCAAATGAGGGGGTTACAAGGAAGAAACCAATCCATTCACGGATTCATCTCACAGTTGGTAGATAGGTCACAATTTTTTACTAAGACTTTGCATAAAGGTGTAAAATATGTTTGGAAGAAAGATTTTGATAAGAGTTTGACATAGATAAAATAGTATTTTACCAGTCCACCAATCCTAATGCCTTCTATTTATGGGAAGCCTCTCATTTTGCATATCTCTACAACAGAGTTGTCTCTTAGTATCTTGCTAGCTCAATAGGACAATGAAAACAAAGAATGAGCTATCTACTATCTCTGTCACAAATTAATTTCTTATGAAATGAACTATAGCATTATTGAAAAAGCTTTCTTGGTAGCCATCTTCGATTCCCAAAATTTGAGACACTACATGGTTGCTCACACTATGTGACTATTGCAAAAACTAATCCATCGAAGTATTTACTTAGCAAAATAACTCTGACATGAAGGTTAGCTAAATGGGTTATGATAGTAAGTGAGTTTGATATTACATATGTTAAAAGAAAGGCTATCAAAGGACAAACAAGTGTTGATCAATTAGCTAAAGCACCAATGCAAAGTCTTCTATCATTGAATATTGAATTCCCCGATGAATCTATTTTAATGCTAACACATCAAACATGGGTGATGTTCTTTGATAGTTCCTTCACACAACAAGGATATAATGGTGTGCTCTTATTCATAACATCATAGAAATATTCATTACCTAAGGTGTACATGATTCTATTTCCTTGTACAAATAATATTACAGAATATGAAACTTTAATCAGTGACATGAAGATTGCAGTTGAATGGAGAGTAGATGAATTGAATATATTTTGTGATTAATAGATAGTAATCAATTAGGTCAATGATGTTTATCAAACAAAGGATGAGAAGTTGACACCATTGGCGATCAAAATTGTGTTCGCATTTTGAGCGTCTATTTCAAAATTTGAGTCAAATCAAGTCCCATAAATGCCCATAAATGCATGTATACCCGGCTATACCTTTGAGGCCCCTGAGGTGTTTAATATTTCTAACACCTTCCATTTAGCTCGTCCACATGTTCCATGATGATAAACTGTCGTTCTGAGTCATTTGGCAAAGTCCTGTTTTGAGCAAATGTCAAATTTGCATTTTTTACCAAAGTGTCAAACAACGATAGGAGGCTATGTTTGCAAGTGAATATCTCGCACCCAAAAATGTGTCATGATTCACCACTCTAGGAGTATCTAGTGTCCATACTAGAGAACCTATTTTCTAAGTTTCAAGTCATTTAGAATCCATTTGACTAGGTTTTGAATCCCTCAAAGTTGGTAGTTTACTATTTTCATGCTGATGCACATTACACATAATTCTGGGAAGCCATGTTTGACGAGTTATAATTTTGACCTAGTTGACCAAAGTATGAAATTTCCTTTTGCATTGCATTATAGACGTCAAAGACTTGTGTTTCAAGTTTTAGCTCATGATGAATTCGTTTGATCAGTTCTCAAACGCGATTCCAAATGCAATTTCTATCTTTTTATTGGTGTCATAAAGTGCAGATTGATTGGAACCCTTGTTCATGATGTTATAACTTGAGATCTGTGATTGCCTAGATTGAATGGATTGTACCACTATGTTTTCCTCTAAAAATACTCTAAGTGTGTTAGTTTGCAAGTCATGACGAATCCGTTTGCACACTTTTCCAGGTCAATTCCATTTGCAAACAATGCTTTTCTGCCATTGTTTCAGTTTGCAAAATTCTAAGTAGCCCACTTTGACCACTCGCCATTTGCGCCCAATTATTCATCATGAGCCCAAATTGCAGATCTATTCTCTCCTCATGACATAGAACTAGTGCCCTAGTTTTTGTCTTCCCAAGTATCAGTTTGCCCAATTTTCAAGGCCAAATCCGAACCCAATTTGTTGTTTTCTAACATGTTTTCCTACAGGTAGTTCTAAAGGGTCAACTTTGACAGTGAATATCTTTTGACCTCAAATTCATCATGAGACAAGATTTGACAGGGTGTAAGAGTGCAGAACAGAGAGTTAGTGTGCCCATTTTTAGAGCTCGATCAAGTGTTCTTGTTAGTTTTTAAGGCCAGTCAATGGACCTCCTGACATGAAATTCAAAGTTTGCAAAATAATGATAAAATCAGTTTTGAATGATTTTTTAGAAGGTTGAATGTGTTTTGAATCAGTACAAGGTGGCTAGTGGATCAATTTGATGGTTTAGTTGATCAAAAATGAATTTTTTAACCGGACCCACTTTGGAGCCCGACTAAATTCACTAGACTAATAAGGTATTTTGAAGAATGAAATACTGAAAGGGATTCCTAAAAGGTATCCAATGCAATGGTTTAAATTTTATTTTTTCAAACAAGCGTAAGTTGCCAAAATTGTTCGAAACGCTTGCCAAGTCTTCACAATACCATTCAAGGTCAACAATGCAAATGTATCAGGAGTTGACCAAGTAGGAATTATTGACCACTTGTTCCTGAGAAAATTTAAGATGAAGTTTTACCTTTAGGGGATTCCCAATTGAAGTGGTCAGGTGATTGTGACAGAATTTAGTGAGCTTGACAAAACTCATTATTTGGATCCATGAACTGCTCAAGTTGCAATTGTTAACCATGTTAAACAAATTTTTACAATAGTCAGACCTACTGTAGATGTGGAACTTGCTTTGACATATGTTGAGGAGTTTCGTTTAGCTTTGGATAATGATATTTCTAAATGTGTTGATGAAGCTTATCCAAAAGGGGAGTTTGCAAAGTTGTGGTCATGCAATTTCAATTTACAGCTTGCGAATGCTTTGACAACTGAAGGGGATTTTCAAGGGGCAATAAGTGCCTTAGACTTCAGATGGTTTTTGCAACTTAAATATTATATGTTCTCCTTATGCGATGGGAAGATATGGCTATTGTTGAGAAAGCTATTTGAAGCATGTGATATAATTTGGAATAGTGCTTCATTAGATCAAAAACAATTTTGTTGTGATCTGCAACTATATAATCTGGAGTAGAAACATTTAGATACAATCAATGCATGTTTTCAAAGGGGGCAGTGGTTGGAAAGAATAGGAGAACCGACTAGCATAAAAGAAGCTCCATTATGACATATTAAAATAAATAAATAGCCCAGGTAAAGAAGATATCCACACTGCAACATGGTAGTAGGCAGGGTCTCCACACCTCAAAAAAGGAGAGTCTAAGCAATGAAAGGTCAAAATGTAGCAAGAGAGTAAGTCACGCAGCAAGCCAAGCTAAGAAATGAGGGAGCATATGTTTTAGAGAAGAATAAAATAATCACATGTTTGGAGGCAAGCCCACGCATATAGAAAGCCACGCACATTACTGTTAGAAGACGCTAAACAATAAAAAGTGCAGACCAATGTAAAGAGAAGCCGCTGGAATGAATTTCGTAGGCTAGACATGGTAGGCACATAAAATAAAAATCCACACATGTAAAGAAGCTATTGACCATGCCAAAGAAGATAATAGGGGGTCACAATTAACAAGAAGTCATAGCATTAAAAAGACAAAGCTGTAGGCAAATAAAAGAAACAAGTTGTATCAACATCAACAGCCACAACATTGAAAGAATAAATCGGCATTTGAAGAAAGCAGAGCATACACCAACAACATTTCAAATTCTATATTATGAACAGTGTTGACCACGTATTCAAAAAAGGAATCATGCTAGGAGGATGCTCTTAGTTGAAGGCAATGCAAAGAGAGCAAGCCACATAGCAGACCAACATAAGCCCATGCAGCTAGTCTAAGAGGACCCTGTGAAGCCGTAGGCATTAAAATTAGCCCATGTAATTGCAAGAAATCCACAAACGTAAGAATAGGGGCAAGCTCCACACAAAGCACAAAGGAGCAATCCGTAGGTCAAAAACAAGAAACTCATGCCAACAAGAATGAACAACAGGAGCAGGGAATTGCAGTTGAAATGGAGCCACACATGTGGAAAGAGGACCTAACCTCAAGAAATGTGTAGGGATTAGTTACTAAGTAAAGGAAAAATCGACATGTGCTGATAAGGTAGACACATATGGAGCAACCAACAACAAATAATGGAGAGTCGTTAATAAACACATCCTCATATCGCAGAGTTTGAAAGAGAAAAGGAAGCCATCACAACATTTGAAACATTTAATCCCACATTGGGGATGTGGTGTTTTTCAAAACTATTTAGATACAATTCCAAACAAAAGGCATGGTGTCTTGTGATAAGTGCTTTTAGAAAAGGCAAAGCATGTTAGTGTGTGGGCCCCCGTGGCTGTCTTGGACGTTATTGATAGTTGGCAGGTCACTGAAGCTAAATTTTGAATGAAAAAGTGAAGATGCTAATGTAGATCCAAACTCTGGAGATGGTGCCACATGGATGATCCAATGATCATCGCTATCTTGCTAAAGGAAGATGCTACTATGGATCTAGAATTTGGAGATGGTGCCACGTGGATGATCTGATGATTGTTACTATCTCACTAAAGGAAAGATGCATGATAGTTAGTATTGCAAGATAGCGATGATGACATGGCATAATAAGCTGGCTGTGATGTGGCGCTGAGGTGGTGCCAATGTGGCTAGGTGAGATGGCCACAAAATCTTGCTGAAATCTAGTGGTCGCCAAGTTGCCATAAAAAAAGTTGAGAAATTCTGGCAAGTGACTTGGCGACTTGCCAAAAATTTGAAGAACCTGGCAGTGTTGAGAGGTGGGTCCTGCTCAAATACCAATGGTAGATGACGAGGTGACATGTAGCATAGTTCGATGGTCAGAGCCAATAAGATAATGACAAGTGGCATTGCCCTATTAACTAAGAAGATATGAAGATTTTTTGTAAAAAATAAAATGTTCTTGTTACTACACGTTCATGCCATTTTGAAAGATTTGATTTAAAATGTTGAATTTCTATAGTTCAAACTATAAGATATTTTAAATTTTAAATTTCATTCTTTATTTGTGGAACTATGAATGGGAGCTTGAAACTTCAGAGGGCCATAACCTGGGCAATTATTGTTGAAAATAGGCACTCCAATATACCATCGGAACCAAATTTTCCATTTTTGAGGTCAATTTTTGCATAGGTGTTCACCAGTTCAGTTTGAAACTTTGGGGTATTCTCAGCAGAACAAGCAAGTTTGATCATTGAGCATCAGAGTTGGTTACAGGGTGAATTTGAAGACCTTTTGAAGCCTGAATGTGGAGAAAAACAATCTGGAAAAGGTTACATTGGCTTCTTGAAAATCACTTTTCAACTGATTTTCACTTTTTACCATGCATTTACTTTGACATTAAAAATTAGTTACTTTCTTTCATGATCAAATTTTTGAGATATTTGATGCACTTAAGAGCCAGAATCATGGGGATTTGATTTGCATTTATAGAGAGAAGGTAGAGAGAGGATTTTTTAGTTTCTTGGGAAGGAATTCAAAGGGGACACTTGTTAGTTGCAGATTCAATATGAGAATTGCTTCTTTTCTATATCTTTCTTCCTTCTTCTCTTTGGCAAGGTTGTTGGCAGCTTGCTCTGGGTAATACTAGCAGGGTTCCAGTTCTACTGTTAAAACTAGGGTTGTTGATGGTTTTGCTTCTTGTCTATTGAGCTGAGCTTAGTAATGAAGACCACACACTTGTTTATGTGCGAATTTTCATTTCACATCATGTATTGTCATTCTGAGATACTGGAAATTGATGCTAGATTATGTGAAGTATCTAGAGTTTCATTTAGTTTTACCAGTCTAATATATTCAGTCTTTCCATGGATGAATATAAAAGGAGATTTACATGAATTATCTGAGTTCTCTTATTCTATCTCCCGATTCTTCATATGTCATTAACTTTGTGATTAAATAGATAAGGTTCATTTGATTCAAGGTAGCTTGGATGAGTTGTGTATTAGATCTATTGTTGCTTTTGACTCAAGGAGTTAGGTAAATGCTTCAGTGTTCTGATAGGGTTTCTAGGTGTATGATGGGGATATTGCATAAGAATGGGATTTGGGGATTTTAGTTGATAAACTTGATTGTAATGCAAGAAAATTAGGTCATCCTGCTGGTAATGACTCTATGTTTCAATGGATAAGGCACCGATCACTAAATTAGATGCAAACTGATATGAATGTTATTTGCACAAAATCATTTTAATCAAATAAATTTAGTTTTTAATGTCTTATAGTGGGCTGAAAGGAATTAACCCTCACTCAACTTATGGATTTCATGGATTGCAATTTGCTACTATAGATTTGTGTCGTTTCATGAGTTATTAGGAGATATAAGGGTTTTCATTTGCAGTAAATAGGTTTAGATTTATGTTTTAAATGCACTGGTACCATTCATTAGAACCTCAAGGTTAACCCACCTAGGTCTTGCAGAGCTTGTGCAGAAGGAGTTATGCCTTAAAGTGGGCCCAAGATTGCAGTTAGGTGCATTCATCATAGGAAGTTGCTAGCCTTAGATGCATTTGTCTAGTTTCTTAGTCATTTTCAAAACTATTAAATCAAGAGCCAACAAAATGATGACTCTCCTGGGGAATGAATATAGAAGAAGCTAAAATCTCTAGCATGTAACAGATTGGATATAAAAAATATATAGCAAGAGGTGTTTCTTATTTCCTTGCTGAAGTTTCATGTACCCCAGTATGTTTTATCCATTTATAGTAGTAATTTCAAGGTTGAATACAGATTGTGTTATTGATTTTTATTTCTAGTCAATTCAACTAGTTGTGGTTTTCGTAGTAATCTACTATTGTAAATTCAGAGTTAGAATTTTTTTAAAGGGTTTTCTCTCTTGAAGGTGTTTAAATTTTTGCAAAGTTCTACAAGTTGAAAATCCAATTTAGATCTATCATGTACGATTTATGATAAATCTTTCTCACAATCATGAGTGGCAACTCTCTAAAGGATCTTTGTATCGGTGTAGATCGGTTATATAATTGTTTTTCAAGAGTTTTCAGTTGAATTAGGCAGATCTAAAAGTTGTGTTAAGTTTTAAGCAAGAAGAGAGATCTATATAAGTTTCTGACTGCTAACTTTCAAATTGTTTTTTGATCTATTTTCATAAGAATTTTTAATGATAAATGTGAATCATTTTTGTGATTTCATTTTTCTCCTCAAGGAGATGGCGAGTCTACAAAGGATATGATCAATGGTGTGAGGAATTGAGATCAACACCAGGCCAATCAGTAGATTAGTGGTTTCATCCAACAACACTTGAGGTATTTCATTTTCATGATGTTTTTTCTTGTCATGAAAGAAAGTAAGTTTTACATATGTGTTCTCCGTCAAGTGAAGTTTCAACACTAAGAAGAGGAGAATAATTTGAAGGTTTCATACACTTCATTGATTAAGTTTTAGCTTGTTGTGTTTAAGTTTGTGAAGTGTGTTTGAAGTTGAGAGTGGTAGAAGGTTATAGATCTGCTGCACATTACAAATAAGAATTAGTGTGAATGAGTTTCAAAGCTTTGAAGAATGTCAAGTTTCATCTCATCAACTATGCAACCAGTTAGTGAAATTCCTAGATCTATTTCTACCAAGTAGTATATGCCATTAAATTTTGATGGTATTCATGGTTTCCCGAATTTCATTCCTAATGATATTAGAAAATGTTTTCCTAAGTTTAGTGGGGACCATCTTGTTTTAGCTAGTCATCACGTGGAGTTGTTTACTGATTTGATGGGTGACTATGAGATTTCTCATGAAGACGTTCACATGAAGTTATTTGTTCAAACTTTGGAAGGTGATGCTAGAGAGTGGTTTTCATTTTTACCAACATGTTTCATTTCATCTCGGGGTGAGTTGCATTCAGCCTTCATGGAGCAATTTGGAGAACGAGTAAGCATATCTGATTCTTATGATAAGTTTTTGAGGATTCATATTGAGAGTGATGAACTTGTCCCTCAATTCAACATCAGATTTGCAAGAGTTTTGAATGAAATCCCTGAGAGTTATAGACCTAATGATCAAATGTGTTTAGCTATATATTTTGATGCATTTGGCAAGAAAATGATCTTTTCTATCATAAGACATGATTCATCCCAGCCTATTGATTTCATAGAGCCGAAAACCAAGCTGGATAAGTCATCCAGATTAAAGAGAGGAGGAAGGATAGGAAAATTGGTTGGTTTTTCAAAGGTATATGAATAAAGGGCCTACCATCATATCTATTCTTACTTATGCGACCAAACAGTTCTAGACAATCTAACTTGGAATGAAAAACATCACCTAATCTACAGTGCATCATGGTATGTCATCATTGATGATGACATATTTAGGAGAGGTCTTGATGGTACACTCCTCAGGTGTCTAGAACCCAATGAGTCAAAACAAACATTAATCGATGTACATGAAGGCATTTACCAATCTTACTCTAATGGCTTGACACTAGTTTGTAAACTTATTAGAGATGGTTACTATTGTCCAGATATGGAGCAAGAGGTAATTAAATACACAAAGTCCTACAAATAGTGCCAAATCCATAGAGATATGATTCGTTCTCTAGTCAGGGAGATAATTCCATTTATCACTCTTTGGCTATTTCAACAATGGGCCTTTGATCTAGTAGGCTAGATTCGTCCATCTTCTTCAAATGGACAGAAGTTCATTATCACAATTATAGACTACTTCACAAAATGGGTGGAAGCAGTCCCTCTTTCTAAGGATAATAGAAAAAATGTAGCTATGTTCATTCTTAATTACATCATATGCAGGTATGGTGTACCATCCTCCATAATTACTGACAATGGGGGACAGTTTAAAAACAAGGATCTCAAAGAGTTGTGCTCAAAGTTTAAAATCAAGAAGCATTGGTCTTTTATATATTACCCCTAGGGTAATGGACAAGTGACAGCATCCAACAAGGCCATCCTTAAGATGTTACATCACACAGTCAACAAATCTGGAAGGGATTGGAACCTTCAGATCAATCCAGCTTTATGGACTTATAGAACAAGCATCGGAACTCCAATGGGAACAACACCCTTTGCTTTGGTATATGGAACAGATGTTGTGCTTCCTATTCAGGTCAAGGGTCCTACTTTGAGAATCTCTTTGAAAGGCCTCATTAGTGATGATGATTATAGAATCTCTCAACTTGAAGATCTAGAATTGCTAGATGAACATTGATAAGTGGCGTATGATTATCTCCAAGCTCATCAAAAGTGAATGTCTAAAAGATACAACAAGAAAGTCAAACCACGTGACTTCCAAGTGGGTGATCTTGTCTTGTGGGAAAACCTTAAGAATCAACAACAATAGATACAAAAAGGGAAGTTTCAACCTAACTAGTTTCGTCCTACACAATTACTATAGTGTTTGGATCTAGTGCTTATCAACTTTCAACAATTGAGGGATAATTTCTCAAAGATCCTATCAACACCTTTCATATGAAGTGATTCTACAGCTGACATGCTTTCAAAGCTCTTTGTACATACTTAAATGTCCTAAAAAATCTATTATCTTAGCGAAAACCTAGAAATAGGAACCTTGGTAATACCCAAAAAATTGAAAACATCAAAAAACCAAAATAATTTGAAAAAGTCAAAAATTCAAAAAAATTCAAAAAAAAAAAGAAAGTCAAAAATTAAAAAAAATTGAAAAACAAGAAAAGTGCCATTGATGAAAACCTAGCAAATAGGCATCGTGGTAGCAGGGTGTAAACTTGGTAAACATGCGCCTCTTGTTTCAAATGCTACATCTTGCAGTGCATCATCTGGCTCTTGTGTAGTTTCTTTCTTACTTTAGTTTGCTTCTTTTTCTCATGCATCTATGGATTTAATCTAATCATGGTCTTGGGGGCAATGCCCTATGGTCTTGAAGAAGATCTCTTTCGTGTCAGTCACTAGTTATCCTCACTATGTCTATCTACTGTCGCTTACTTTACTATTGAGATTCCTCTCAAAGAAGATCTCTTAAGCATCAGTCACCAATTTTTCTAACTGCATCTGTCTACTATCACTTACTTTACTATTGAGATTCCTCTCAAGAAGATCTCTTAAGCATCAATCAATAGTTGTCCTAACTGCATCTATCTATTATCACTTACTTTACTATTGAGATTCCTCTCAAAGAAAATCTCTTAAGCGATAGTTACCAGTTGTACTAACTATGTCTATCTACTACCACTTACTTTACTATTGAGATTCCTCTCAAAGAAGATCTCTTTTATGTTAGTCACCAATTGTTCTAAATGTGTCTATCTACTATCACTTACTTTACTATTGAGATTCCTCTCAAAGAAGATCTCTTTCATGTTAGTCAATAGTTGTTATATCTATGTCTATCTAATGTCACTTAGTTTCCTACTAAGATTCTTCTCAACGACTATCTCTCTCTGACGTCAATCACTAATTGTCCTAACTAAGTCTATCTATTATTTTCCTCCTACTAAAGAGATTTCTTACACATATGTTCTGAACATCAACACTTGTCATCAATCTTATACCACTGACATTGAAATGGAAACATTGAAATTGTTTGAGTTATGCTAAGCTTTTATTTGTTTTTTTTGGTTTTGGTTTATCATTTCCCTTTGAGAAACTCAAGGATGTCACTTTTGACTAGAGAAGCGAGGACTAGGGGCATGATCTTTCTTTGCTTTCTACTTTTTGGTTTAGCTCCAATGATCTAAAGAATACATATAAAAGGGGTGTCCACTAGAAGAGCCTCTATCTCATATTGAATGGTCGTGTGTACCTTGACTCATTTTATATGGATACTTTAGTGAGGTTGGTTCTTCTCCTTAACTATTTGAGTAAATTCTCTATGCTACAATATAATACTGATACTCATCCTATTAAGTGAACATATGGGTCACTGCGAGTATACTTTGTGCATTTCTATCTTAGGTTACAAATGCAAGGGTCGTTGGAGACAAAATATTTGCTACATACTTAGCATAAGAAGGATCTCTCATGTGTTTGGCGTGTTTTCATGCAAGAAACATTCTGGTCATCCTAGTGTTTATGCTTTGATGCTTATGTTCACTTGCTACATTAAAAGGGATAAATGTTCTAGTCTAGTCATTCTGGCTTCTTGTGCCTTAATGCTTACATTTAATCTCGACAAAACTAAGACACATGTCATATTCATATTCTCATGATTACAATGTCAGTGTGAATTGTATGACATTTGTGGGTCTAACTAGATACTCAGTGATGATAATTTTATGAGTTCAGTAATTAGACCTAGGGATACATGTGGCATAGGGTTTCATTTCATATTCTACTTGCATAAGAGTACATTTTGATTACTACTTTACTTGTATCTTTCAACATAAGAGGTTGATGGTTTCCACAAAGTGTCAATTTTTTTTTGACTGCACAAACATTCTGATCCTTGGAATGCCTGTCATTAGTAACAAATTTGAAACATGCATGAGATGTTAGTTAATTTACATTTTACAAAAGTATGCAAAATTTTTATCAAATTTGTGGGTTTAAATAAGTATTCACTATTTACACTTAAGTTTACTTAGGTTAATGCATTATTTAATTATTTTGTATTATTTTATTATTTTTATTTGGGAGACACTTAGGAGTTTGGGCACCTTTTTGAGTTTTCATGTAAACAACACAGGAGTACGCAACTCTATTTTAGCACATGGTGTCTACAACACTGATTTGTGTGTCACACCCTTGTAGGCTTATCCTCTCATCATTGTACATACTTTTGTGCTTAATGGAGGATAATCCATATCTGGTAGATTTGTGCCTAGTTGTATGAAAAATCATAGTGCTGATTACGAGACATTCTAGATGTATCTCAGAGGCCTTTATATACAAGCACTCCTAGTGTACTCTTAAATCATGGCATATTGAATATATCATCATTTTGATCATACTCTTTCTTGGTCTATTGTGTGCTTGTATTTGAGTTCTTAGTTCCTGGGTGAATTTTGCCCTTAGGAAAATTCTTATATGGTATCAGAGCTCTTGGAGATTTTCTCATCACATAGTCATTCGAGACCACGTTTGCTGCAACACCTTAGCCTGAATCTGGAGTACTGTAGAAATTGGGAGCATCTAGAGCCAGATCTGACCTTGCCATTATATCCCGAATGTTGAACCAGTGAAAATTGACTATAAACTTGGCTACCTTGGCCCAAAGTCGACTTTGAGGCAATTTTTTTTGCAAATTGAAACCCAGAGGTCTCGATTTGTTGTTTTGGTATGGTCATTTATAGATCTTATTAATTTATTTTCAGATATGTATTTTTTTCCTCTATATTTTTGAAATAATTTTTTCCCTTTCGAACACCCAACAGAGAATTTTTTTTAGTAGAACCGAGTTGTCAGATCTCGGCTCTGTAGTGTGGAGGAATTTATTGTGTTCACAGGCATATTCCTCTCATTTTAAATTTGCAGCAACCACTTATTCATTTTTTGGCATATATATATACTGAATTCCGGTATCAGGTTCTTACCATCCTTCCTAATGTAACCCTCCCTCTAGTGGCCAAGCCTTCATTGGAATCCCATGCGCTTTGTTGTTCCAATTTCATGTGCTTAGCCTTTTAAAAATTGCAGTACCATAGTTTGGTATCAATGTGGGACAAATCACTAAAAATCTAGCGTCAACTTTGAGTTTTTACGGTGTTTGTCCCATCCATTTTTGGCAAGTGCTAGCTCACTACAAATGTGGGATCTTTCATGAAGTTTTATGGCGCACAGATCTGCAACTTTCTAGCCTGCAAGTAAGAGTTATGGCCACCCGTGTGAACGATAAATAAGAATTGCTGCATTCCGGTGGACTGTGATAGATTTCCATCTTGCATGTCTGCTCGTGTTAACATCTCTCGACATGATTTGCACTTTCTCTACGACTGTTGGAATTTCCACACAGCATAACGACATATTCTGATGCCTTTTTCGGAAAGTTTTTTTTTTAAAACCCTCTGCGACTACTTTAAAAAAAAATCTTTCTTGTTGAACGACATTTTTTTCCATGTGGCAGTCATTTTAAACTCTTGCCCATCACTTTTTTTGCCATGGAGGACTGATGACACCACAACGCATCCACCCAGCATGTGGACAAAGAATATTTTGCCACGTGGCGAGCTCAAACACGTCACCCTGAAACTGCCACATGCCATGTGGAATCTAGCTATCTACTTCTAACACATCATCATAATGACTCAAATTGCCATGTCAACAGTACAAAAATTTGACACATCATCATTCTATACTGTACAGACACTAAATCAGTTTGCCACGTCATCCTAGGGCCCAAATTTTTTACTGACATCATCATTTCACTATGTTAAGATCGACAACCATTTGATCATCAAAAATAAGCAATTTATAACTACAACAATGACCATTTGAAAGTCAAATTTAGTATCGCAATTTTTGCTCTAGACCCCTATCCAAATTGTTTTTTAGTTTGGCAGCCTAACTTTGCGAGCCCATAACTTGGACATCCAGACTCCTATTTAGGTGCAATTTCTTTTGAAATTAGGAAAAATTTCCTATATTTTCTAATGGTGGTGTTGTTTTCTAGTTTTGGTGCACAAATTTTTCAAAAATTGCATTTTTTGTTGACTATATCTGGATAATCTTACGTTTTGCAACTTCAAAAGCTTTGTATGGGCACCTCTAGTCACTTTTTTAGGTTCCCTTTTTTTTCAAAATGTGTATTTTTTTGTCTATTTTCTAGATCTAAAGTTAGATTCTAGGGTTGTGTGGAGCAATTTCTCAGTTTTAGAATTAGGCCTTTTTTGACATTGTAAAGCTTTGATTCTTTTTTAGAATTGTTATGAATCTGAGCTACAGTGGTTAAGTGATAGATTTAAGCTTCATGAAGTAGTTGTAAAAGCAAAATTAAAAAGTCTACTTTGTTCTTTTTGACAAGTGGCCCATTGTAAATACACTACTTATAAAGTGCCAAAAGAATCTTTTTTGGGGGGGTCTTTTGATTGAGTGAAAAGGGGGGGGGGGGGGGGGGGTGTGTAATATATTTTTGTGCCTCTCTATTGTGCTCTTTTCATTTTCTGCATCATGGGTTTTAAATGTCCTACTCTAACTTCACACAACTATTCTGAATGGAAAGATATTGCATGGAGTAGATTAATGGAAAAAGGATATAGTCTTTATGTTGATGGTACAATTACCAAACCTACTGATGCTAAAGAACTCATTAATTGGCAAAATCAAGACCAATAGGCTTTAGGAACTATCAGGAGTTGTGTACATGGGGATCTTCTCTTTCACATAAAAAAATGTTTAGAATCTAAAGAAGCTTGGGATAAACTTGAATAGTTGTATGGTAAGTTAGATGAAGAAAAGGGATTTCAGATTGAGGATGATCTACTTCTCTTGGATCCTAAGAATTTTGACACAATTCAAGATTACATCATTAAAGTCAATGAGTATAGGGCACTACTTAAAGATTGTAGAAATCTCATGAAGGATGATAGGTTGATTCATCACATACTGAAGAGGCTACCTTCTAAGTACACTAACTTTGTTTTGAGTTTTAATACTCACAGGTTGACCATGGGATCTACTTACCACAAGCCTTCCTTTGATGCATTTGTAGAGATGTTGATTGTTGAACAATCTCACTTGGTGGATTTTGGACTTCTCAAGTCATCAAAGACCAAAGCCTTGGTGGCTAGTGATGAGCACAAATCAAGTCAAGGAGGGAAAAGTAATAAGAAGAAGAAGTAGTGGAAGCAGAAAACACGATCCGAGACACCACATTCCTCCTCTCAATAAGGAAATACTTCTTCAAAAAAAAAAGGGAAGTAATGACAAGAAGAACAAGATCTTTTTTGCATATTGCAAAAAGCCAAATCATGACAAGCATCATTGCAAGACAAAAAGAATTGATGAGTTAGAAAATCTACTCAAGAAGAACAAGATTCAAGTGCCAGGTACTTCCAAGGATTCAACTCTTAACTCTTCAAATGGTAAAGGGCAAGCACTTATGGAAAACACAAGTTCTTCAGAATAGATACTTGACTCAGGTGCCTCTTACCACATAGGTTCTTCAAAGGAAGACTTTTCTTCATTGAAGTAGTGAAAGGTACCACACATCTTCATAGGAGATGATACTAAGATGGAAGTTGAAAGGAAAGGACACATGGAAATGGAAAATGGAGAATTCAAAGATGTTCTGTACGTTCCAAACCTTAGCTCCAATCTCCTATCAATTTACCAAATCACTCACCTTGGAGATGGTCATAAAGTTGAGTTCCTTCCAAATTTAGTGATTATGCGAAGTCTTAGAGATGATTCATTGGTTGTAGTGGGGAAAGTCAATGATTAAAAGAGGCTTTATTCCTTCTCCCACTTTGTGCCTAAGTCTCCTTCTCAAGCCTTGTTGACTCACTCTACTTCACATATCAACTTATGGCATGAGCGGTTTGATCACCTTGACTTCCACTCTCTTCAACAACTTTGCTCTAAACACATGGTCAAAGCTCTACCTAATATCAAATTTTCTAAGGGAGAATGTTAATCTTGTTTAGTGGATATGAATCTCAAGGAGAAGTATGATAAAGGAAAGTCTTCTCGAGCTCCAACTATTCTTTAGCTAGTTCACATGGTTTTAGCAGGACCCTTTGCAGTGACTTCAGTCAGCCAAGGCTGCGACATCCTCACATTTGTTGATGACTTTTCAAGATTCACTTGGGTCTTCTTCCTTCATCATAAAAGTAAAGTGGTTCATAAGCTTCAAGACTTCAAGACTCATGTTGAACACAAGTCAAGGAAAGCCATCAAGGTACTAAGGGTGGACAATGAGAACATATATGTTGACAGAAGACTTAAAAACTTTTTCAAAATTGAGGGGATTGATCTTTAGAACTCACCAGCACTCATTCTGCACAAGAAAGATGTTACAACAATGAGGATTATGACTCTCAAGACCATGGCAAGTTGCATGATAAAGGCCAAGTCTCTCGATGCTACATTAGAAGTTGAAGCCATTAGTAGTGCTACTCACATACTTAATAGGTCTCCTCATAATGCCTTAGATAGTAAGACTCCTTTTGAGGCATGGCGCAATAGAAAACTAGTTGTGAGTCACGTTAGAGTCTTTGGTTGTCCAACATGGGCTAACCTATCTTCCAGGAGTTGCAAGGCACTGGCACCTAGGCCTTGTACCTTCATCGATTATGAAGACAATGTGAAGGCTTACAGACTGATGGATCCAAAGACTCACAAAATTTGTGTAGAAGGATGTTCACTTTGAGGAAAGTTCACCCAAATTGTCCTCTAATCCTCTTCGCACATTATACATAGTGGAAACTGATAGCAACACTAGTGATAGTGCTTCAATAGGTTCAAACACATGGGGTTCTATCAACAGTTGCAGTGAGAGGTCACATCAGTCTAGTCCACATGCTTACATTACCATAGTGAAAGGTCTAGCTCAGCATGGTACATCTCATGTTCTAGCTCCAACTTTAGTTGACTTGGGAGACAGACTTGAGGATTCACATCTTCTCCTTGATGAAGGTGATCCTTCTATAGTTGTTGCAAGGGCTCACTCTGACTCTCATGTCCATTCTCTACATGATCAACCTATATAGGTTGGTGTGATTATGGATCCTTATGAAAAATAATTAGTGGAGGTCTCTTTGTTAGTTGAGGAGACAGATGGTTTAGCGGAATAGGTTCAACAGACATCCTTGCTAGATCTGCATTCATTCTTTTTAGCATAGTTGAAAGGGGTGAACTTCATCATTAGCATAGGGATACTTGACCAGGTTTCATCACTAGCATCCATCTTCAAGATTGTACCTTTTCCTTTGTTTCTTCCCAAGGGGAGGAACACCATTCTACATTCTTGGACCAGCTTCTTCATCGGAGTAGCTTTCACTTGTTGGCATTCTTTTTTTTTTTGGGGGGTGGGGGGGGGGGAGACTATTCTATCTCTCTTCCTTCTCTCATTCTCTTTTGTATATACTGGATGTATGTCATAATGGGGGGGGTCTTGATTACTCCATCCATTGATGCATCCCTATTTATCTCTCTTTTTTGGGGAGGGTTTTTCCCATGAGGTTTTCCATCTTTCTCCACTTTATGAGAGATTGTATCTTCATTATGTACATGGGTACCTAAAATGGCATAGTAGCCGGGACCCATTCTGCATCTTCATCCTAGATTTGTAAGCTTAAGGGCATTCCCCTAGGTTGCACTTAAGGGGGGGTGTTGGTGTAAATAAGTATTCACTATTTACACTTACTTAAGTTTACTTAGGTTACTGCATTATTTAATTATTTTGCATTATTTTATTATTTTTATTTGTGAGACACTTAGGAGTTTGCACATCTTTTTGAGTTGTCATGTAGACAACATAGGACTATGCAACTCTATTTTAGCACATGGTGTCTATAACACTGATTTGCATGTCACACCCTTGTAGGCTTATCCTCTCATCATCACACATACTTTTGTGCTTAATGGAGGATAACCCATATTTGGTAGACATGTGCCTAGTTGTATGACACATCATGGTGCTGATTACAAGACATTCTAGATGTATCTTAGAGACCTTTATATACAAGCACTCCTAGTGTACTCTTAAATCATGGCATATTGAATATATCATCATTCTGATCATACTATCTCTTGGTCTATTGTGTACTTGTGTTTGAGTTCTTAGTTCCTAGGTGAATTTTTCCCTTAGGCAAATTCTTACAA
This sequence comes from Cupressus sempervirens, assembly GCA_028749045.1. Lineage (NCBI taxonomy): Eukaryota > Viridiplantae > Streptophyta > Pinopsida > Cupressales > Cupressaceae > Cupressus > Cupressus sempervirens. Next base: position 241,232,717 of record CM053788.1, on the reverse strand, counting down.
AATTGCATCAAATTTTAAATGCATACAAGGATTATTGACTACTCACTAGAGGTCCATAGTTCATTGGTTGGCTATGTCACCTGGAATGCTCAAAATAATGTGAATGCATGGGAATCACCATGTTTCCACCTTAGAACTCTTTTCTTCACAAAAGTCAAATGCATAAATGATTTGAAAATGACCTTTTGGGCCCATATATAGGTTTTGACTTAATTTTTCAAAGTTCTTCGATTGATGTCAAAATTACCCCATTAGCTAATTTGGCTTCTTTGAACCCATTTTTAGGATCAAATTCAAAATATGACACACTCAAATAGCTCTGAATCACACTTTAAAATTTTGGTATTGACACAATTAAATGCTTGTGCAGTTCCTCTTACTGATAATTTGTGAATCTAATAATATCCTCACTTCACACATTACTTCAACTTTTTCAAAAAATTTTAAAAAGTCAATTCTAGTCAACATTGGTCAATTTTAGTCAACCATTGTCAATTAGACTTTCACATTCCTTCAAATCAACTTCATTCTAATGTGTCATCTTTCAACTTTTCTCTTGAGTGAATCTTTCAAATATGGCTTCAAATCTAAATATAATGTCCTATTCACTAGGGGCATCTCATCACTTGGGGCATATTTGTTCCCCCTATTTGGCATCAAATGCTACCTAACTGATCAATCTTATAGAAGTCCTTGTCATAGTTTGATGGATAGGTATTAGGGCATTCTAACCCTGACTCCTAAGGATTAAGCCTCATTCTGAGGATAATTCTATGACACATGATTAGGTCTTGTTAGGTTTTTATGGACTAGTATTTAGGTGTTCTATTTGGACTCTAGAGAATGAAGATCCATTATGGAGATAAATCTAAACTCTTTCTTTCAATCTTTATTTAATGGGTAGGTATTAGGGCAATCTAAACTTGACTCCTAAAGATTAAGCCTCATTCTAGGGATAATCCTATGAATCATGATTAATCTTGTCATCTTCTAATGGGTAGGTATCAGGGAAATCTATCCTTGACTCCTAAGAATTAAATCTTGTTCTGGGAAAAATTTTGTGAAGTTTGATAATCTTTGTTCTTTCATACTAGTATCTAGGTGTTCTATCTAGATTCCCTAAGGCTAAGCTTTGTTCTAGAGACAACCTTAAAAATCTCATCATCTTTGTTCTTTCATACTGGTATCTAGGTGTTCTATCTGGATTCTCTAAGGCTAAGCTTTGTTCTCGAGATAGCCTTAAAAATCTCATCAATTGGTCTTTGTGTCATCAATCTCGGAACCAATTTCAAAGCTTGATCTATACTCTCAAACTTCTCATGATTTATTTGAATCAACATGTTGCTTAAATATTTATTCAAATAGGGGCAAATGTAATACCCCTAAATTGACACATTGGTATTTAGAACCAATTTTGGTTTATAAATATTACTTAAATCCTATTGTACTAGGCATTTCTAATTTTGATAATCTCTACTTGACCTAAGTGTCAAATGTATAAAATCATTAATTTTTATTAATCACAAGCTTTATTTAATTCCTAAATATTGATTGACATTAGCTAAAGTAATCTCCTAGTTTAATTAATTTAATTATAAATCTTAAGTACTTTAATTAAATTAAATCTACCCTCTTTAGCTAATACACATAAAGAAGGAATTCAAATACATTGATTTAAATAAATATATATATCATAAGTGTTGAAACTAATTATTTATGTAACTAGGATATTCTATTATGATGACATGTTTGAATGGATCAACATTCTTCCTATTTGATCTCACATGAAAAAGGAATTAATAATATTGATTAATTCAAATATGCTCCTAATAATTGTTGAAATAAATTATTTGATTAATTAGAAAAATAATTATGAGCATATCTTTGAATGAATCAATGTTATCTCCTATTTCATCTCATTCAACCCCATTAAAAATGGAGGACTCAATCTCACCTTATATTAGGACAATCCATGTGGTTTGATCTTGATTGTTGATCGGGCCCAAGGTTCTATAAAAGAAACCTTCAATCTCTCATTTTGGAGGAGGCACATGAAAAGTATCGAATTAATGCTTATTTTATTACTCAAATGCCTTGCATTCAAATTGTGCTTGCTTTCATATGCTCATAATTTATACTAAAATGCATTCATCTAGTTATTGCTTTCCATTGTTCTTAGATTAATTTCAGTTTCATATAGATTAATCTAATATCTTTATATTTGAAAAACATAAAAAAACATAGATTAGATAGCATTTTCATTCTTCTAAATCGTTCATATTAGTTTGGTCTGGTTGCTGATCTCTCAATCTTGAGAGTGAATAGAAAAACCCCATCTAGTTAGAAGGAAACAGATCGCCTTGTTCAAGCACACCAAATGATCTGATTAGGATCTAGGACTATTATAGAGGAATGCTTAACATTATTTCATAAAGTAAAATTTCAAAGCGTTAATTAGCAAATTAGCACAACTTAAATGCTAAAATGAACAAAGCATAAAAAGGTAATGACTGAAAGAAAGAGAGTAGAGAGACATAAGGCAAAACACGATTGATAACGGAGTTCATCCGCGGGTCGGACTACATCTCCGGGTCCTGCTCCAATAGAGGGACCAATCCGATTTGCTCCAAAATCAATTACAAGTGTTCAAGATCTTCCCTTCAAGCACAATTACAGCATTACTCTCCAATGTGCAGGAATAATCATCAAGTCTCCAAAATCATAATCTCCTTCTCATCACCTGGATGCCTTTCCAAAGCCTACTACCCCCATTTTATACATCAAATTTAGCCAAAAATGGGCTAAAACAATTAACTAACAAAATCCCCCATTTTGGTTACATATTTCGAATTTACCCCTTTTACCATTATTTGGATATGATTTGACACCAAAATTAAGGGTTTGTTTTCAACAAATACCCCTAATTAAATAAGCTTGGGCGGATTCGTTATGAATAGATAACAACTCTTCCCTTACTATTACATATGCCATAAATAGCCCATTGGTTGGCCTTAACTTTTGGAGGCCAATGGTTAGGAGTTCAACTCCCATTATCTCATTCCTTTAATTCGAATTAAATAGCTATTTTAATTCAAATTTGAATGTTTTCCCTCTCTTTATGATTTCGTGATGTCATGCTGATGTCATCGAAATCCATACTTTTACTGAAATTTGAAACCATCATAACTTTTATATCCAATCTCCGTTCTTGATGAAACGAACGCCATTGGAAAGCTTTTGATGAGTTCTTTCATTTGGAATCCATTGTCAAATACTTTTGAGATGATTATTTTTTCACCCTTTTATGACCTTTGGTCCCAGTTTGACCAAATTTTGACCAGTCATAATTTTTGCACTTGAACTCCAATTTTGATCGTTCAAGTTATGTTGGAGTCAAAATTGTGAACACTTGTAATGATGTTGATTCTTGGAGCATTGGGGACATTTTACTTTTCAGTAATTTTCATCCCCTGGATCAAGCCTCCCCACTAAAGAGCTTTCGGACCTCCGAAAGTTTGGATTACTCAGAAAGAAGGTGAGGGTATAGTTCCCTCACTTTCTCAATCTCCATCCATCTTGCCTTGCTTGGATGCATCCCCTTCAATCCCACTCGGAGGTATTCAACTGGTCCTCTTCGTGAAGTTCTGACATTCCTGTCAAGGATGACATCTTGTGGCAATTCTGACATGTACTCTGGTGAAAGGTCATCAACTGATGGAACCTGAACACTAACATCTTCATCCAAGATCATTGGAGGCTCATACAACTTCAGATTCTCAACATTGACAACTGAGTAAATTTTCATGTATGGAGGAAGATTAAGGCGGAAAGCATTGGTACCAATCTTCTCTAAGATTTCAAAAGGACCATACCTGATAGGCTTGAGCTTCCTTCCTTCACCTTGCATTCTTTCCTTACTGATATGTAACCAAACTCTATCACCAACTTAGAATTGGTGATCAATACGATGCTTATCATGGCGAGCCTTGTATTTTGCTTGGCTCTGCCCCAACTGTGCTTCTACTACCTGATGGATTGCTTGGACCTTTTGGATGAACTTTAAAGCCTTTTCTGCATCATGTTGTCCATCTACAACATCGTTCTTCCCAAAAGCAAAATCCATTGGTGTCTTAGGCAAGTAACCGAAGCAAGTCTCAAAAGGAGACCTCTTTGTAGAAGAGTGTGCCGCATGGTTGTAAGCATGTTGCACATAATAAAGACTTTCATCCCACAACTTAGGATGTTTGCTACAGTAGCCTCTAAGTAGATGCACAATTGTCCTATTCACTACCTCTGTCTGTCCGTTGGTCTGCGGATGGAAGGCTGTACTCTTCTTCAGCTTGGTGTCCATGAGTCCCCATAAAGATGACCAAAATTCCCCTAAGAATCGATAATCTCGATCCGATACAATAGAAGTGGGTAACCCAAAATGAACCCATACATTTTGAAAGTACAAATGAGCAGTCAGTTCAGCAGTAACTTGCTTTTTACAAGACATTAAAATACACATTTTGCTGAATCGATCAACTACTACATACAAATAATCATGACCCTTCCTAGACATAGGTAAACCTCCCACAAAGTCCATAGACACACTTTCCCATGGACGGGATGGTACAGGTAGTGGTGTGTACAAACCCAATTTCCTATTACTTGGTTTGCTGGTTGCACACATTACACATCCTTTTATATACTTAGTGATAGTTTCCTGCATACGAGGCCAATAACAATATTTTTGCAATTGAGCTAATGTCTTACTTACCCCGAAATGTCCTGCAATCAATGAGGTGTGTGCTTCACGGATTACATGTGCTTGTTCATTTCTAGGAATACATAATTTTCCCAAGTGGTACAACAAATTATCCTGCACATAGTAATCTTTCTCTTCTGCATGTTTACCCTGGATTAAAGCTGCATAGATATCCTTAAAGTTCTCATCATTAGCATATTGTTCTTGAAAAATTTCATGAACCATAGAACTATTTTGAAGGATTATCAAAGCATTCTGAATAGGAGGTCTAGACAACATATCTGCTACTTTGTTATGGGAACCCTTCTTATACTTAATTACCAAATGAAACTGTTGTAGAAAACCCATCCACCTAAAGTGCCTACTTTGTTGCAACTTAGATTGTGAGTGCAAATATTGTAGTGGTTGGTGATCAGTGTGGATTACAGTTTCCTTTCCCATTAAGTAATGTTTCCATTTTTTAACACTCTGAACTAAAGCATAAAGTTCTTTATCATACGTAGGATAGTTACTTACTGCTTCTGAAAAAGTTTTAGAGTGGTAGCAGACTGGTTTACCTCCTTGCATGAGTACAGCTCCCATGGCAAACCCACTCGCATCTGTCTCGATCTCAAATGGTTGATGTAAATCTGGTAAAGCCAAAACTGGTGCAGTGCTCAACTTTTCTTTTAAAGTGTCAAAAGCCTTCTGTTGCGGACCTCCCCACTGAAAAGTTGCCTTAGTACTGGTTAATGCATGTAATGGTGATGCAATGTAAGAGAAGTTTGCAATGAACTTCCTCCAGTACTAAACTGCACCTAAGAAACTCCTGATTTCTGTAACTGTACTTGGCTTAGGCCATTTTACAATACATTCGACCTTCGCAGGGTCTACTTTCAGTTGACCATTCCCTACAACATAGCCTAAGTACACTAAGGATGTCTTTGCAAATTCGCATTTTGACATCTTTACATATAGTTTTTCTTTTCTCAGTATTTCAAATACTTTCTTTACATGAATTACATGATCATCCCAAGACTTACTGAATACAAGAATATCATCTAAATAGACTATGACAAAATCATCAATAAAAGGATGAAAGACATCATTCATGACTCTCATGAACGTAGCTGGTGCATTACAAAGCCCGAATGGCATAACCAACCACTCATAAAGTCCCTGTTTTGTCTTAAAAGCAGTTTTCCAAATATCGCTTTCTACAATTCTTATTTGATGATATCCGCTACGTAAGTCTAGCTTAGTGAAATAAATTGCATGTTTCAACTGATCAAGTAAATCATCAATTCTAGGAAGAGGGTACCTGTTCTTTACTGTTATCTTGTTCAAAGCCCTATAGTCAATGCACATTCTCCAAGTCCCATCTTTCTTTGGAACCAACACAATAGGAGAACCACAAGGAGAAGTACTAGGACGGATAACTCCTTTCTCGACTAGCTCCTGAACCTGCTTCTTGATCTCTTCATTTTGCAAGACTGATAAGTGGTACATGCCAATATTAGGAAGTGGCGCATCTGGTTGCAACTGGATCTCATGTTGTATCTCTCTTTTAGGAGGCAATCCCTTTGGTTCCTTAAACAAGTCATCGTAAGCAGAAACAACTTTGACCATTTCAGCCTTATGTTTTGGATCACATCCCTTAAATGCCTCAGATATTTCATCTTCTTTGGCTTTTACAATCATCAACACAAAATTCTTACTAGAGTTGACTAACCTTTTCATTTGACCAACATTAACTAGGGCCAGATTAGTCTTTGTTTTATGTGCCCGTACAATGTATTCAATCTTATCTTTATAAAGATGATACTTATTTTCCCCCCTATAGAAGATAGCCTGTCGATCATACAAATAGGGACTCCCAAGTACAAGACCACAAATATCTAAAGGGACTACATCAGCTTCTACCTCATCTACAAAGTTTGTAGTGATAGAAAATCTTAACTTGCATTGTTTAGTTACCTGTAATTGTGCATCATTGCAAACCCATCCAAGAGGATATGGTTTTGGATGAGGTGTTGTAGTCAAATTAAGATTTTTAACAACTTCCTCAGATATCAAATTAACTTGAGAACCCGTATCAAATAATGTATCGACCTTAGTATGCTTGATAACAAATCGGATGTGAAATAATTCATTCCTTTGCTTATCATTCTTAGGAGAAGATTCTTTACTTGTACTTGCACTTATACTAGAAGAATTTGTAGCTGATGAAAGAGATATACCTTTTCCTTTACCTTGAATCTCGGTAGCAACAATCTTTGTCTCATCTCTGGAGTCAGATCCAAGATCCTGTTGAATTACAGCAGCAGTCTTTTGTTTTCCTTTGTTTCCACCATATCGCTTTGGCCTCTTTTCAGGATGCAGCTTCCAGCACTTAGAATCATCATGCCCTTCTTTCTTGCAATGTGAGCATGTGGGTTTCTCACCCTCTTTCTTTACTATTGCTGTCTTTTTACCCTTTCCTTTTCCTTTGGACTTTTCCTCAAACTTAGATGGTTTTTTATCAAACTTATCAATGAAAGTTCCCTTACCCCTTGATTCTAAATGTGTTGCTTGGACACATACTTCATCCAAATTACAAGGATTCAGGACGAGAATAGAATGCCTTAGGTAAGAATGAAGACCACCTATATACCTGAGTAAGGTGTCCTAGGTATACAATGGGACATTTAATGAAATAGCCTTTTTGCAAAATTCATGGGTGTAATCCTGGACAGACTGACCTTTCCCTTGCCTAAAATGTTGCCAGTTCATCATTAACTGCTGCATATGGCCTAGGGGGTAGAATTGCTTTTTTAAAGCAGTAACAAATTCTGACCAAGACAAACTAAACTTACCATGTTGTGAAGTTTCATCCCGAGACCTACTCTCCCACCAAGTTAGGGCTACACCACCTAAACGAAGAGTGGCTAACTGAATTCTGTCAACATCATCTACAAGGTTTTGAACTCTACAGTAGACTTCTACTTGCTGAATCCAATCATCTAGTTTCTCGGCATTTAACTCCCCACAATATTTTGACAAGTCAAATTTTACATCCAACTTGATTCGAGGCTTATGTCCACCCTTAAAAATATTAGAAGACTCGGAATGGGTAGAAGAAGGAGAAGAGGGGGAAGAAGGAGAAGAGGGAGAAGAAGGAGAAGATGGAGGTGTCTTTGGTGGATCACGATCAGCTCCTTTCTTTTTCCCTTTGTCCTTTCGAGCTGCACGTCTTTGCATCTTCTCTTCTCTTTCTCGTACCAAAACCTCTACCATTGTCTATAAATTCTGAAGAGTCTTCTGAATACTTCTTATCTTGAGAAGCTTGTCCACCTTCGTCTGCCATTTGTGATGATGGTTTAGTCCTTCGTTTTCCAATCTCAGGATTGTATTCCTCAAGCTTTCCTTTGCCTTTCTCAATCCTGGATCTTGTTAACATTCAAATCTGCAATACTAGTCCAACAAAAGCTCTGATACCAAATTTGATCTGATTAGGATCTAGGACTATTACAGAGGAATGCTTAACATTATTTCATAAAGTAAAATTTCAAAGCGTTAATTAGCAAATTAACACAACTTAAATGCTGAAATGAACAAAGCATAAAAAGGTAATGACTGAAAGAAAGAGAGTAGAGAGACATAAGGCAAAACACGATTGATAATGGAGTTCATCCGCGGGTCGGACTACATCTCCGGGTCCTGCTCCAATAGAGGGACCAGTCCGATTTGCTCCAAAATCAATTACAAGTGTTCAAGATCTTCCCTTCAAGCACAATTACAGCATTACTCTCCAATGTGCAGAAATAATCATCAAGTCTCCAAAATCATAATCTCCTTCTCATCACCTGGATGCCTTTCCAAAGCCTACTACCCCCATTTTATACATCAAATTTAGCCAAAAATGGGCTAAAACAATTAACTAACAAAATCCCCCATTTTGGTTACATATTTCGAATTTACCCCTTTTACCATTATTTGGATATTATTTGACACCAAAATTAAGGGTTTGTTTTCAACAAATACCCCTAATTAAATAAGCTTGGGCGGATTTGTTATGAATAGATAACAACTCTTCCCTTACTATTACATATGCCATAAATAGCCCATTGGTTGGCCTTAACTTTTGGAGGCCAATGGTTAGGAGTTCAACTCCCATTATCTCATTCCTTTAATTCGAATTAAATAGCTATTTTAATTCAAATTTGAATGTTTTCCCTCTCTTTATGATTTCGTGATGTCATGCTGATGTCATCGAAATCCATACTTTTACTGAAATTTGAAACCATCATAACTTTTATATCCAATCTCCGTTCTTGATGAAACGAACGCCATTGGAAAGCTTTTGATGAGCTCTTTCATTTGGAATCCATTGTCAAATACTTTTGAGATGATTTTTTTTTCACCCTTTTATGACCTTTGGTCCCAGTTTGACCAAATTTTGACCAGTCATAATTTTTGCACTTGAACTCCAATTTTGATCGTTCAAGTTATGTTGGAGTCAAAATTGTGAACACTTGTAATGATGTTGATTCTTGGAGCATTGGGGACATTTTACTTTTCAGTAATTTTCATCCCCTGGATCACCAAATGGGCAATCTCATGTTCATTTTAGGATGCTTCTAACATGTAAAGATCATTTTGAAGTGTGTGTGGATTTAGAGGCCCATAATTAGCACTCACACCTAAAACTGCAATACAAGATGTTTGCTTTGTTAGAATTCTTTAGAATATCTGAGAGGGGGGGGGGGGGGGGGGGGGGTGAATCAGTTATTCAAGGTCCAAATTCCCTATTAATACCTTTTTACTACTTTTAATGAATCCATATCCTTTTCATCTATTCAAACCTAAATCAATCATATAAGCAAGTTATAGTAAATCAACATGCAAAGATAAAACACTCAAGATCAACAAATGACACAATGATTTACGTGGAAACCCAATTTGGGAAAAACCACCAATAACATGCTACTTGATTCTCACTCTTCTGAAGTGATGCCCTGTTAAAGGCTTATAACACACTATTAAATGTGACCTTGTTAGAGGATTTCACCAAACTGTTAGGAATGGGCCTGGTTAAAGGTCTTTAGAACATTCACTTGGAATGTCACCCTGTTAAAGGATTTTTCTAATGGCTGTTAAACCAACCTAAGTCCATAGGATTTATACTTACAGTTACAATTGCTAGAAAGTAACAATAATGATCTTTTGATCTGATATAACTTACAACATGCTTTGTAGATTTCAGATCACACTTTCAGTTCAATCCTTATGCTTGGTTTTAATCTCTTTAGCTTTGACGGCTTGTCTTCCTCTCAAGCTTCGTCTCCTTGAGTCTTCTAACTCATTCTGTCAATGCAATCACCTTTGTGGTCGTCTATACAAATAGAATTTCTGTGCTATCTTCTCCTAGGCACATTCTTCAGTATTTCATGCTTTTATGCTTGACCACTGTCTCCTTTCCTTCTGTCCCCTCTTGCTCTCTCTCTCTCTCTCATTTTTTTATTAACTTATGTCTTCTTATATAGAAGTCTGATTTGCCTTTACCGCTCAATTTTCCCTCTTAAATTTTAGATTTTCAAAATTGATTAGGTAGGATACAATATATCTACCCCATATCTTTTTTTCTTGAGACTTCGCCAGTTGTATCTTAAAAATGTTCTACATGGTGTTCTGTGCCACCAACTCATCATTCTTATCTTTCTCTTAATTCACAGATTTCTAGATAACAACCTTGTCGGCTTAGATCTGGCGAATCTTTGATTTCCTAAATAATGCAACAACTCGACATTATTGAATTACTGGTGCTCAGCACCTCTGTGTTACTCGGCACCTATACCAGCTTGGCACTTGAACTTGCTCGACACTTGAACTTACTCGGCACTTGGACTTACTCGGCACTTGAACTTACTCAGCACTTGGACTTGCTCGGCACTTGATTCTACTCAGCACCACTCGGCATCTGAAGTTTACTCGACATTAACTAGAACTTGTTCGGCTCTTACTAGCTTGCTCGGCTCCTTCTCTCTAATGAACTTAGTTTGAGCTTCACAAAAGACTTAGTTAAAACCTTAAATCTTTGATATGTTTCAGTGTGCCCATTCTTTGTAGTATGTCATCAAATACATTCTTTCATCGATGGCTTAGCTCATCCTTGCACTTCATTCCAACATCATAACTTCAACCTTTCTCTAGGTATTTTAGTTACATCTTATTAATTGCCTCCACCTTGACAATCAACTAATTGATAGTATTTGGATCACTAAAGCAATTTTCATCCCTGCAAGTAGCAAGTTTGACATCAATGACAAAACAATGATTGAGGACATTCTTTACTAGTTCCATATTTTATTCCAACAATCTCCCTCAACTTTTCTTATAATTATTTCAATCATTTCCAACAATCTCCCTCTTTGGCATTGATGGCAAACCAAACTGATCAAGTAATCAATTCAGTTACCACCAAGATTGTATACGTTGTCTTGCTGTATTTCACTACTGATCTCATATATCTCCCTCTTTCTTTGCATTTGATCAGTTTCCCTGCATATTTCTCCCTCTTTGACATAAATGCCAAAGATGTAGCATTTTTATCATGTAAAATATAAGCTTTGGCTTCTTGTTGTTTTTCTCCCTCTGTCACCATGCTTGTGACTGATTTGGAGTTTCTGTACCTGTTGTCATCCTTTGCATCAACCTATTAATATTTTAATGATTTATTCCTGTTGATGCAAGGCAGCTTCCTTGTTGCCTTAAATTGCTTGGGTTAGGGGTATGACCCCCAATTTGCCTCTAAGATATTCATAGGCATCCTTGGGCAATGGTTTGGTGAAGATATCTGCAGTTTGTTCCTTTGTGTGAATGTATTCCAACTTCACTTGTTTATCTTCCACCAATTCTCTGACATAATGATACTTGTTTGCGATATGCTTGGTTTTTGCATGCATCATTGGATTTTTGGATATGTTTATAGCACTTGTATTATCGCAATGCAATATCACCGATTTTGTTACTTCTTCTTTCATTCCATTCAATAGATGTGTCAGCCATACAATGTTTGTACAATTGACTGCAGCAGCCACATATTCTGATTCTACAGTGGATTGGGATATACATGTTTGTTTCTTGCTAGTCCAGGTAACCAGCCTTTTGCCTAGAAATAATGCGCCTCCACTTGTGCTTTTTCTGTCATCAATGTTTCCTCCCCAGTCTGCATTTGTATATGCATTGAGTTCAAATTTTCCATTCTTTTTGTAGTATAGACCAAAATCATTAGTCCCTTTGAGATATCTCATTATTCTTTTTACTGCTATGAGATGATTTTCTTTAGGATTAGCAGAAAACCTAGCCACTATTCCAACTGCTAATGCTATGTTTGGTCTACTATGCACAACATATTGTAGTTTTCCAATCATGGATCTGTACATTGTTTGATTGACTTCAGTTGACTCATCATTTTTGGACAGCTTATTTCTTGTGGCCATTGGTGTGCTTACTGGTTTGGATTCCTCCAATCCAAACATTTTAAGAATTTCTTTGATGTACTTTGATTATGTAATAAGTATTCCATGTTTAAGTTGGTGTACTTGTAATCCGACAAAAAAATTGATTTCTCCAAACATAGACATTTCAAATTCATGTTTCATTTTGTCAGCAAAAATTTTGCAAAGTACTTCCTTACTACCAAATACTATGTCATCCACAAAAATTTTAGATACAATAATGTCTTTACCTTCTTCAGCTTTGATGTACATGTTGCTGTTATCATCAGTTCTTTCAAATCCAATTTGCACTAGATACTTGTGAAGTCTCTCATACCATGCTCTAGGTGCTTGTTTCAAACCATAGAGTGCTTTATGTAGCTTACACACCATATCCCTGTTGTTCTCATCAACAAATTCTTCTGGTTGTTCAATGTAGACTTCTTCTTCTAGTATACCATTTAAGAAGGCAGATTTTACATCCATCTAATAGACTTTGAAATCTTTGTAGGTAGCATATGCAAGTAAAGTTCTTACTCCTTCCATTCTAGCAATAGGAGCGAATGTTTCTCCATAATCTATTCCTTCTTCTTGAGCATAACCCTTGCATACTAATCTGGCTTTATTTCTGGTAACTTCACCATTCTCATCTAGTTTATTTTTGAATACCCATTTGGTACCAATCACATTCTTGTCAGTTGGTCTGGGAACCAAACTCCAGGTTTTGTTTTTCCTTATTTGATCAATTTCTTCTTCCATAGTTTTATACCAGTCATCATCCTGTAATGCACCATATACTATCTTGGGTTTAGATTCACTAATCAGACATGATTCATGTCTTAGTTTATTCCTTGTCATTGGTCTTGCATCTTTGTCTCCAATTATCTGTTCAGCAGGGTGATGTCTTTTTACATATTTGGATAATCTGGGCTCTGTCCTTGTTTCCATGTTTGATCTTTCAGATTCAGGATCACTATGCACTTCATTGTCAGGTTGTTCTTCATTATGTGTACTATCTTCTGAATCAGATTGTGCATTTTCTTCATTTTGTAACTCAGCTTTTGAATGCAACTCGGCATTCATTGGTTGTGAATCGGCTGAAACTGACACTTGTTGTTGATTTTCAATTTGATTGTCATCATCCTCATCAACAGTCATTCCTTCATAAGAATATACAAAGGTTCTATATTCTTCCATTTTCTTTGGTTCTTCAGCTTGGACTTCTGTGTGCTCATCAAAATTTACATTTGCACTTTCCACAATTTTGTTAGTGTTAACATTCAAACACTTAGAGGCCTTACTTCTAGTGGAGTAACCAAGAAATATACCTTCATCACTTTTTGTATCAAATTTTCCATTTCTAGTATCCTTCAAGATAAAACATTTGCAACCAAACACTTTGAAATGTTTTACATTGGGTGAGTAACCATACCATAATTCAAAAGGTGTTGTATTTGTACCTTTCTTGACTTGTACTCGGTTTAGTGTATGAACATCTACACTTACAACTTCTCTCTAGTATTTTAGAGCAACATTCTTTTCCATCATTAATGTTTTGGCACAGTCAATCACAGATATGTTTCTTCTCTCAGCAATTCCATTCTATGGGGGAGTTCTAGGAGCTGACATTTGTCTTTTGATTCCATTGTCATTACAGAATATCTCAAATTCTTTTGATGTAAATTCACCACCTCTATCTGATCTTAGACATTTTAGGCTTTTTCTAGTTTCCTTTTCAACTTTGACCACATACCACTTAAACATTTGAAAAGCATCAGATTTTTTTTTTAAGAACATAACAGTCATCATCTTGGAATAGTCATCAACAAATAGCATTATGTATTTATCTCCTCTATAGCTTTGTATTTCCATTGGGCCACATAAGTCAGTGTGAACTAACTCAATTATCTCTTTAGATGTATAGTTCTTGCTTTTGAAACTTGATTTTGTCATCTTTCCTAGCTGACATTGTTTGCACATGATATTATCAGGCTTTTTTAGTTTTGGTAGACCTTTGACTTTCTTCATTTTACTGATGTTGACTAGATTATCAAAATTGACATGACATAATCTTCTATGCCATAACCATTCATCATCAAATTTTGCAAATAGACAAGAAGCATCATCCATATCAAGGTAAAACAAATTACTCTTTGTTTGATCTCCTTTTCCTATTAGTTTACCATCAGTATCATAGATTTTTGCTATTTTTTTTTCAAATTCCGCTTTGCAACCTATATTGCCTAACTGTGAGACACTCAGTAAATTGTAGTTTAATCCTTCAACATAGTATGCATTATCACATGAAATCTGTTCTATGAGCTTAATGGAACCTTTTCCTTTGATTTGACATGGAGCATCATTACCAAATCTAACACTATTTCCATCATACTGAGTAAAGTTGACAAACTTACTTTTGTCTCCTATCATGTGATGTGAGCATCCACTGTCTATGATCCATCTGTCATTCTTGTTTATACAAGTCACCAGTACTGTGGCTTCTTCTTCATCAGATTGGTCCTTCATGGCTACATAAACAACTTCATCATCATTGTCATCAAAATTTTCTTCAACAATATAACACTTCTTACCTTTTTCTTTGTAATATCTTTTGTCATCATCTCTTTTGTTCTTGTATTTATTGCTTTCCTTGGAATCCTTTTTCTGTGGACATCTTGCAGCAATATGACCTACTTCATTGCAATTGAAATAGATGATAGGCATCTTACCTTTGAATTTTCCTTTGCCCCTGTGAAATCTTCTAGCAAGCAATGCTTCCAATTGTTCCACATCTTCCTCATCAGTGCTACTGTCACTAGATACATACTTCATTTTTCTTCCTTTCTTTGATTTTACCTGTTCGACATCTTTTAGTGATAACTTTGCCTTAAAAGAAGATTCAACATTTTTAGGTTTGTAGTTGTCAAAGTTAGATAACTCAAATGCTGTGAGTCTACCTATTATACCTTCAAAGCTTAGATTATTTCCTGGTATGCATCTTAGTTCTTGTATTGTTGATACTCTAATAGCATAGATAGGGAGCAAGGTTCTTAAGAACTTACTATTAACAATATCCTCATCCAGTTGACCATTCAGGCATCTTATTGCACTTACCACTTCCTTTATTCTTACACCATACTGAGAAACATTCTCATTTTCCTCCATTTTCATATCGTCAAACTTTCCTTTGAGACTTTCTCTTTTTTCTCTTTGTACATTCTGATCTCCTCCATAGATGTCTGATAGTGCTTTCCACATTTTGAATGCAGTTTCACATCCTTTGATATCATCAAATTCAGCATAGTTGAGTGCAGATGCAATTTCCAGCATTGTCTGATTGTGTTCTTGTTTGTTTTTCATGTCTTCTGCAGTAGGAGCACCTGTTGGATCTACATGTTCAGTGACAATTGAATTTTGGGCATAATCTCCTATGGATCCAAGATGTAGCTTCATCAAACTTTTCCATGCAACAAAGTTATCTTTGTTGAGCTTGGGAACTTCTCTTTTTGGCATTTTGATCTTTTCTGCTAGTAGTCCCTTTAAACTGAATCAACAGTTCGGCTCTGATACAAATTGTTAGAATTCTTTAGAATAACAGAGAGGGGGGGTGAATCAGTTATTCAAGGTCCAAATGCCCTATTAATACCTTTTTACTACTTTTAATGAATCCATATCCTTTTCATCTGTTCAAACTTCAATCAATCATATAAGAAAGTTAAAGTAAATCAACATGCAAAGATAAAACACTCAAGATCAACACATGACACAATGATTTACATGGGAACCCAATTTGGGAAAAACCACCAATAACATGCTACTTGATTCTCACTCTTCTAAAGTGATGCCCTGTTTAAAGCCTGCCCTGTTAAAGGCTTACAACACACTGTTAAATGTGACCTTGTTAGAGGATTTCACCAAACTGTTAGGAATGGGCCTGGTTAAAGGTCTTTAGAACATTCACTTGGAATGTCACCCTGTTAAAGGATTTTTCTAATGCCTGTTAAACCAACCTAAGTCCATAGGATTTAGACTTATAGTTACAATTGCTAGAAAGTAACAATAATGATCTTTTGATATGATATAACTTACAACATGCTTTGCAGATTTTAGATCACACTTTCAGTTCAATCCTTATGCTTGGTTTTAATCTCTTTAGCTCTGACGGCTTGTCTTCCTCTCAAGCTTCGTCTCCTTGAGTCTTCTAACTCATTCTATCAATGCAATCACCTTTGTGGTCGTCTATACAAATAGAATTTCTGTGCTATCTTCTCCTAGGCACATTCTTCAGCATTTCATGCTTTTATGCTTGACCACTATCTCCTTTCCTTCTGTCCCCTCTCGCTCTCTCTCTCATTTTTTAATTAACTTATGTCTTCTTATATAGAAGTCTGATTTTGCCTTTACTGCTCAATTTTCGCTCTTCAATTTTACAGTTTCAAAATTGATTAGGTAGGATACAATGTATCTACCCCATATCTTATTTTCTTGAGACTTCGCCAGTTGTATCTTAAAAATGTTCTACATGGTGTTCTGTACCACCAACTCATCATTCTTATCTTTCTTTTAATTCACAGATTTCTAGATAACAACCTTGTCGACTTATATCTGGCGAATCTTCAATTTCCTAAATAATGCAGCAACTCGGCATTATTGAGTTACTAGTGCTCGACACCTCTGTGTTACTCGGCACCTATACCAGCTTGGCACTTGAACTTGCTTGGCACTTGAACTTGCTCGGCACTTGAACTTACTCGGCACTTGGACTTACTCGGCACTTGAAGTTTACTCAGCATTAACTAGAACTTGCTCAGCTCTTACTAGCTTGCCCGACTCCTTCTCTCTAATGAACTTAGTTTGAGCTTCACAAAAGACTTAGTTAAAACCTTAAATCTTTGATATGTTTCAGTGTGCCCATTCTTTGTAGTATGTCATCAAATGCATTCTTTCATCAATGGCTTAGCTCATCCTTGTACTTCATTCCAACATCATAAATTCAACCTTTCTCTAGGTATTTTAGTTACATCTTATTAATTGCCTCCACCTTGAAAATCAACTAATTGATAGTATTTGGATCACTAAAGAAATTTTCATCCCTGCAAGTAGCAAGTTTGACATCAATGACAAAACAATGATTGAGGACATTCTTTACTAGTTCCATATTTTATTCCAACAATCTCCCTCAACTTTTCTTATAATTATTTCAATCATTTCCAACATGCTTAATCCCAATACATAATATAGTTAAATTTGTATTACTACACTAAATTCAATTTAAATTTTTTTCTTGTATTAATAATTCTAAAATAAAAAATCAAATAGAAAATATAAACTTTGAGTACTAGGATCTAAATTTGAATTGCTGCCTCCAGAGTGCTCAATTGATGTATTAGGATTGGCAGGCTGCAATCCAATGTAAATAATTAGTGTATTTATCAACAATATATACATATATATAGAAGACAAATACTAAGAAATATTAATCATTCATTTTACTACATATAAATATATTCACTTTAAAATTTTAAAGAAATCTATAATTATTGTTTCCTTACTTAAAATAAATATAATGACTTGCATTTTTGGAACTTAATATCAAATACAACAATTGATAAAGTATTCAATATGAAATAAAAATCAATTGACTTATTTATCTCATTGATAGATCCAAAAGAAGAACCTTGTGCACTCATTTCTCAGAGTCATTCAGCCATGACTGTATAACCTTTTGTGTAGCATAATTTCTTGTCCTTTTGAGAAGTTGTTTTTTAAAACTCCATGGCCTACATTTTTGCTTGGTATCATGAATTTTTTTTGTAATCAATTTCATGAAGACCAATTTTTTTTACAATTTATAAATATTTACATTTATAATTTCATTTACTTATACTTACAATTTGTGTAGCAAGTTTTGAATATCCACCCAAGTTGATCTTGTGCTGCTCGTGCTTCTGTTTTCTTGCTTCGATTGCCTTTGATGTGTTAAGAAACCTATGTGAAGTTTGAAATATGTTAGATCATATAAGTATTAAGAGTGATTATTATATAATTTCATTCTTAATATTATGACATACCTTCTTTCCTTTGGTGGTACCATTTCTCCATCATCTATTGCTTTTCTCTCAATGGCATCCTTTTTAAGATTCTCCGACTCAATAATAGGAATATAGGGGGGCCACTCATAACAAGGTTTTTTAAAATTCCTTTAGTTGTACCTAATATAATTCAAATCTTGGATTTCTTTCTCAAGGAGCCTAAGTCTTTAAAAGACATTGGATCCAAAAAATGATGTCATGGCATCAATGAGTTGGTCCTTTAACTCTTTCATTTGCAAATTCCAACTTTTAAGAAAAGAAAAGAAAATTGTTAGATTCATAAATGAACTAAAGATACCTTTTAATTTACTTGAAGAAATTGATCAAAGGAAACATGATCTAGAAATGAAATCAAAATATGATACCTTATGCATATGGTTGGCCTAAATATATGCAAACATTCATCATTAAGTTTTTCATAAAATATATTATTCCTTGCAAAATAATAATGAGATTAGTAGTTATTCTAAGGGACTGCATGAGAAGTTAGTGCATTTGATTATGAGTATAAGATTTTATAATGAAAGAAAGGAACAATCTTTAAAGTACCTGGAAGTTGGGGTACTTTCAGGGGAAGACCATCTTAATTGCTAACGAGAAATTGATCACAATTCTTTATTGTTCTCATACATCTAACATAGGTACACCCAGGAAGGTCCTCCACCTCCTGCATAAAATGAATCCAATATTACAAAATGAACCCTAAGAGATAATAGTTCAAGTGAAATAAACACAAAAAATGAGAGAGAAAAAGAGGAATCTACTTACCAATAGGCCCTGCCATGACATCTGTCACCATGGTATGTGTTGCCAAATTTGTAGTTGATAGTGCCTCTTCGATTCTGTTCCTTGTAGTAGGTGGCTTAGTGAATAGAGGATCAATGGTAGGAGATGAAAAATGAGATTGTTAGAGAACAATAAAACATGATTGTTAGAGCTATTAAAAAAAATATTGTTTGAGAAAAACACGTGTAAGATAGAACTTGCGATGTGCTTGAACAACTTGAAGTATCATCCGCTAGGGGATTGTAGTGCCTCTCCCATTTGACTTCTATAACTCATCCTGATGGATGAAACCTTGTTGATCTTTTGTTCTGATGGGGTCATGATTGTGACCATGATTGGTCTACACCATTGAGGTGATTGGATTTATGTTTCTGTATTAGTTGCTTTGATTATGCTTTTGAATGATCTATGAGATTATGATTTGATTTATGGTTCAGTGAGGTTTGTGCCAGTGCTTACCAGGATCAATTTGGTATCATGAGGTTTTTCCATGATTACCCTGAGATGTGTGTAGAGATTGCACTATGTACTATTACCATGCTACACTGGACTAGGTTCTTGTAGCAGTGGGTAGTCATGTTTATGACAATGTTCGCTTATGCATTTTAAGTGCCTTTTTAATGTTGTTTAAACAATCATTATTAAATGCTTAAGTAATTAAAATGGGTTGTTCTTGTTGGATTCTTTGGTTATATGTTGCAGACATTTACCTTGTTATATTTTGATCTGAGAGTTATGTGTTACTTTGTGATGATTTACATTTGAGACGACCCGAGGGTCAGATGTTATACCTTGATTTCAGTATCATAGATATTAAACTTCTATGCTGTTCAGTTAATCATATTGCATGATGATGCAATTTTGAGATGACAGTGTGTTTTATGATGATATCTAGTTATCTAGTATTGGGACATACCTTTGATTATGTTAGGTGATGGATTTAATGCTATGGTTATTTACTTCATTCCTGCATTGTTATGTTTTATGTGAAGGTGAGTGATGTAAATAGATTATTTTAATATAATTAAATAAATGGTTAAATTAAGTGATTTAATGTATTTATTGCTTTGGCTATGTCGTTGCAATTGCACTTGATCGTGTTGTTTAGTGTGCAAGATTTATATCCCTGGCAGTGGCACATGGAGTTAGTGATTCAACCATTCATATTTTACCAATGTTGTCCTTATATGGTTGACGTATCCCTAATTAAATATTTAATTTAAACCTTTCAGTGATTATTAAATCTGAACTCATTTGCATTATGTGATTAGACCAGTAAGTGTGTCTGTGTATTTAGAGGTTCGCATTGTTGCGAAAGTCATTAAGGAAATTTATATGTTTTTGGGTTTTGGGGCTTTTTAATTGATTTATTTTAATTTTTGGCAGCTTTTCCATAGATGAATTCCTATTTATAGGAATAGCTTGTTTTCATTGGGTCGATTCAAGGTTTAAAGAGGTTGGCTAGTTATTTGCCCTAAATCGATTATTCACTCGAAAAGTGAATAAATATCTAAAAAGGAATTTAATTCCTCACTTCTCACTTTTGAATTAGAAAGTTTGACAGTAAAACCCAAAATCCTCTTCACAAGGATTTATTATTTTGTTTGTTGTGGGATCTATAGGCGTGGGATCGCAAGGTTGAGCTCGTTGGATCCAGCTCAGGGAAACCTTGGATTGCCATGATTTTCAGTCACTTCTGCAGGCATTTTATTTTCTGGTATAGATTTCTATTTTTCCCTTTTAGCTGCAAGGTAGGGCTTTCCTATTTTATTATTTCGGCTCTATTTCTACTTTTGTTTTTGGTAGCCGTTTGCTTGGAGGTTGAGAACTAGTGTCCCCCTCTATTTTTGTATGTTAGTTCTACTCGGTTGGGTGAGTATGAACATTTCCCTATTTTTTGAGATGAGGGTTTGGAGTTTTACACCGTTATGTTGGCCATTTTTGCATACGGTGTCCGATTCTATTTATTTTTAGAATTTTGGAGGTTTTGTGCCCAAAGGTCAAATGGGTTTTAATTTTGAAGTTTTAAAAAATTTTGGGGTTTTTACCTCATTTTGTGTGTCACCCTATTTTCTCAAGTTTTCTTGGCACAATGTGGGTCGTGGAATTTAATGATCCATTTGGATATCAGTTAGACCACTATTTCACTTTTATGTTGCATTGGATGCATGTTGCATCTGTACTCTTGACGTTGTGTTCAGTTGAGTGATTATATACCTGGTGTTATTGTTTCTTTTAGACCTTTGCTTTTGTTTCATGAGTGCTAGGATTCATGTAGAATCCATACTCTCGGATTGAGGTTGGTTGATTAAGTTCATGATGTTTGGTCTTGTTGCATCATTGAGATTCGTGTAGAATCCATACTCTCAGATTGAGGCCAGTTGAGTGATTTCACGTGTATGGTTTTATTGGCTTTGGGATTCATGTAGAATCCATCCTTCCTATGTTGCTTTTAGTTGGGTGTTTTCTTTGCATTGTGTTCTCATTTCTATCCTTGTGTTTTGATCTTTGTGATGGTGGTACACCACACACGAGTACGTGTGCATACATTTGTCGGGTGACTTATGAGGCTCGATCTTCTGTGGTACTTTTGAAAGTTATGATCATTGGGTTTGGGATGGGAGTATGCATGCCCATGAGAACTTGTCATAGGATGAGCATGGGTAGGGTAGGGTGGCATATGGATGGGGCTTCTATCTTGTAGCTTGGTGACAAAGGAGGTTTTAAATAAGTGATAATTAAAGAAAATGTGTGACTGGTAATAAAACTTAAGATAATAAAATGCGTGTGTCAGGCCCTCTGTTGAGGAGTTGAAATGCATGATCTGAGCTTGGGCTTGTCAATGCCAAGTGACTCTCCATGATGTCAGCCCCTACTTAGTAGCCTATTGAGTGTCTGACCAGGACTTGTACTCCTTGCATTATCTTAGGTTTTTGGTTGCAGCCATCATACTATCTAGCGTGAGTGTTAGCCTTGGATGTTGTGATTTATGTGTATTTGTGGTTGGATCTTTATCTCCATCAGCACAACGGGTGTGGACCTATGAGTTCCACATGGTTGGGAGGCATAGCTACCTTCACCATTGCTAGGGACTGGTGTACAGAGATGGTCTTTTGTCCTAGTGTGACCATTGCTAGATGTTTTCACTTGGTACTTCAAGTTCTGGAGTATGCTTTCTTGAGATTTATGCTTTCATTGGAATGCTTGGATATCATGATTAGATGATGTTAGTTTATTTGACGCATTCCCATATTATGATGTTTAGCATATGATTAGATGATGTGAATTGCTATAGTAGCATATCTATTACTTATTGATGTTTAGCATGTGATAGGTGATGTTATCTACTGTAGGATTATCTTATGCTTTTCTACTAGCATTTTAGATTTCCTTATGCTTATATTGTAGCATGTTTAGTAGTGATGTCCCTATTACTTGGGATGTTATGCATGGGGGATGGCTAGGACCCATGATGGTCTTATGATGCTATTGACGGTTGGGAGGAACCACGTACTTATTTGGTTGTTTTGTTATTGGGATATTATCTCTGTACATTGCGATGTTGCTTATGTTCACTGTGATGTTGCTTTCAGTATGTTCTTTTTTACTGTAGTTTTAGATGGATAGATGTATCTCCTTCTTGATCATGGCATCTTTTTGATTATGCACTCAAGTGTTCGCTCCTCGATCTAGGTGGATCTGGCACTCCCCGGTGTGGAGGTTCTGAACTCATATTTTCTCTATTTTTTCCCTTTTATGTTTTCCTTAAGTGTTTTTGTGTTTCTATGGGTGACATTTTATCAGCATGGTGCAACATAAAAATGTATCACATGCCCATAGAAACTATGTCGTACGATTTTGGAAATTATCACACGCCTCTTGGAGAAATGTTGTGCGATACTGAAAAGCATCGCACCTCCTTTGGAGAAATTTCATACGATACCCTGGAAGTATCACACGCCCTTGAGAAAAGTATCACTCAAACTTTGGAAGTGTTGCCCTCCTTCTTTAGAAATGTCGCATGATACTTTTTAGTGTTGTATTAAAGTATCGCATGGGTTTTGTAAAAACCTGCATGGGCTAGTAGTAGACACTTTTCAATTTGATCCAAACTTTTTGAGAGTTTTTTTGGATACCCTTTTTGGTGTTCTTCAACCCTATATTGTTGGTTTTTGGATTCAGGTTGTTTTCTTTCTAATCCTTTTTGCGTGTTTCTGTTGTAGTCCCTTGGGGTTTAAAATATATCAATAAGTTGATGTATATTTAATTCCTTATACTTAATATATATTTTAATAAATGCGATGAATCTTTTGAGATAGGTTTCAGACCTCTAGGAGATAAGATAAAGATTCTAGAAAATTTCAAGGCTTCAGAAATCTAGACTTAGCCAATTTTCAGGGCTTCAAGATTTCAGGCTTAGCCAAATTTTAGGATTCTGCATTTTACCCCAACTTGGTGTTTTGTTGATGAGTGGTCATTTCTTGAGCCCTCATCTTGTGTGTGGGTGTTGTTGGCTTTTGTTTGCATGTGTTAGTTTGGTAGTGGTGTTCGAAGATTCATTGGTTGGTGGTGAAGTCTTCCGTTGAAATCATTGTGATCCATGTATGATGTTTTCATGTGCATTCATACTTGAAAAAAAAATTCTTGGCTTGTATTTCATCCTTGTTTCCAAGGATCTCCAGGTAGGGCATTACATCTAGTATTAGGGCCCATGTTCAAACATTGGGATCTCTATGTTTATCTTGCCCATATGGTTGATGTTTTCTTGGTTGAGTGCGAGTGTCTTCGTGAGAAATCATGATCTTTGTTGCTTCAGTATCTACTTGGGATGGATTTTCTTGTCCAGTAGATGTGACTAGTGCAGTATGTGGAGAAGGAAGTGAGTCTTCCTAGTTTGGTAAGTGGAATCAATGTGCCTTGTTTGGTCGGTTGCTTGTGTGACTCTTTTTGGATGGAACCACTGATTGGTGTCCATGTGTTGGCCTTGTGTGCCTCTTCTCATTTCTCCTCATGGAGAAAGGTGCATTATTTCCTTGTTTTCTCCTAATTGCAAGTAAATAGATGAATCTTATTATGATTCTTTATTTTGTTGTTATAATAATGAAATGGTTCTTTTTATTGAAAACAAGTGTTATGGTGAATCATTGCAAAGAAATAGGTTTGCATTATATCCTTAGGTTGATGACTTAAGTCCCCAATTTGGTTACTTCTTAAGCTTATGTAAAAGTGTATTAATTTGATGGATATCTAAATGTTGCATTGCATGGAAATTATTGTTGTCTGCATATGCATGAGGTTATTGATGGTATACTGTTTGATGTGTGTGAGTGTGTTCTCTAACATTGCTAGGATGATGTATTCCTTAGCATTGTGTGGTGATTTATCTCTCTTGTGTGACTGTACTCAGTCATCACCTGTAATGTGATTTGTTTGATACCTTATTTTATTTGGTTGGAGGTACTTTCCTCATGTTGTTGGGCTAGTATTGATTTTTAGTATTTTCCTTTCTTGGAGTAGTCATCAATTTTATCTATTGCTCTCTTTGTGACAGTTGTCACATTTGACTTATTGTTGAAATGAACTCTTTTTGGTACTTACTGATGGAATTGATAATTCCCCCATTTGGGCTTTTTGTTTTGGTTTTTGATGACTATTCTGGATGTGTTTTACTATTGCCTAGTTGTGTGTTGTGACTCTATCATGTTCATCTTGAACCTCTGGTAGTACGTACAAGGGATAATATCACAAAGAACATGCTAGTGTGCATGTAGTAAATGTAAAGTTAAAGTAATTAAATGGTTTAAATGGTGATTAAACTTAATGTTAATTCTTGAAAGGTATGTACTTGTTTTATGGTGACTCTTGGACCCTTGCTTGAAAATCTTTCAGTTTCATTATGCATTAGTGCTTATGTTATGTTTAATTAATGAAATTATGGGAGATAAGTAATGATGGTTTCAATGTGTGAACTACCTTTCATTCCATGTCTTACATTGTTTGGGCATGTGTACTCTTGTGTGGATTTGG
The DNA here is from genome assembly GCA_028749045.1 of Cupressus sempervirens. Classification (NCBI taxonomy): domain Eukaryota; kingdom Viridiplantae; phylum Streptophyta; class Pinopsida; order Cupressales; family Cupressaceae; genus Cupressus; species Cupressus sempervirens. Next base: position 241,207,605 of record CM053788.1, on the reverse strand, counting down.
ACGTTTTGTCCGTCGCTTGTCTTGGTGGCCAAGACTGTTGTTTTTCCCTTTGTGGTTTTTTTTTGAGTGGTGACTCCAATCGTAGGTCTTAGGTCTCTCTTAGCTTCTTTTTGTTGTTGTCCTTGTCAATATCTTTCTAGCACTTTTCAAATGGAGCCAATTCGAGTTCGGATGTGAAGCTATGGCTTCTAGAGTTGCTGATTGAGGTTTCGAGTACCTTTTCGAGTAGAGGCCAATTCAATCATGACATATAATATTTATGGCCATTGGAGAAGTTTAACTCTTCATGTTATTCATAATGGAAGAGTTATCTTGTCTTCATAATCTACTAGGAACTTGTTGGGGTTCATGCTTGGGTTTTTGTGCTTCCTATTGCACTGACCCACCCTTGTGAGGTGAAGTGTGGTTTGTGAGAATTCCTTGCTCAAGGATGATGTTTCCTTGTCATTTGGGAGTGACTAAGTTCTTTGATGAGTCTAGATTCTCCTTTTTGGACATTGTCTTGGGTGCACCTCTGTATCCTTTTCTCTCTTATGAGAGTAGGCTAGCGTGGTTATGCCACTAGCTTTGTTAGTGTTCTCTTGTGAGTATGTTGATGGTTGGTGGAATTGTGAGTTCCCTAATGCATCTTGGGCTGATTTTGTGTAGAGGTTGAGAGTTACTCCCTCTTAGTCCTAATACTTTGTAGTATCCTTCTCCCTAAGCTTATATCTTCATGTGGATTGCCTCAGTCAAGTTTTCTCATTAACCATTGACTTGAGGCTAGAGATTGAGTTTAGTGGTAGATTGGGTGTAGTTTTCCTAGCATGGTGCTACAAGGACATGGTATCATTGGACACATGTTACCATCTTATGAGTTGGTATGCGGATATTACATGATTGTGTATATTGATGAAAGTTTGTGCAACCTTGAGGAAAGGTGATATCTTGTCTGGTTGGGTTATGTTACCCTAGTTTCCAGTAGTAGTTGAGCTTTTGTGCCTTGGTGAGGTATCATGCTCCTATGCTTGGTGGTGAGTACCCTTTTGGAGTGTGTAATTTTGTTGGTAAACTTTCATCCTCTTTGTTCTAAGGGTGAGTTTACGTGGATTCCAGAATGATCATGTGTGACATGATAGTATTTTTGGGAATTTTGGGATGGTTATTCCCCATGATTCCAACTTTTGTTGGAAGTGCATAGTGTTTTGACCTAGTTTTGCGGTCACATGGTAGGTGCATATTTTGTTGGGCACCTGTTGACAAGGTAGAGTGGCTTGTTCCTTACCTTGTATTGTTGACTTTATGGCTAGATGGGTTTTTCCTAGCACCTAGAAGGTTCCTTGTTGGAGGACCTTGTGTCAGTGTGACACCTATTCTCTAGTTGTTGACCTATTTGGGGGTTGACATGATGGTTTGAGAATGTTGGAGTGATTTGGGTTTGACTTGTAGAGAGTTGTTGAGTCATTCCTATTGCTCACTTTTGTTTTTGGTTCTTGTGTGTTTTGGTTTCTATTCTTGGATTGTAGGTTTCCAGGAGTAGGCCTAGTCTGTGGGGGGGATGATGTAGTGCCTCTCCCATTTGATATCTATAAGTCATCCTGATGGATGCAACCTTGTTGATCTTTTTTTGTGATGGGTCATGATTGTGACCATGAGTGGTCTACACCATTGAGGTAATTGGATTTATGTTTCTGTATCAATTGCTTTGATTATGCTTTTGATTGATCTATGGGATTATGATTTGATTTATGGTTCAGTGAGGTTTGTGTGAGTGCTTACTAGGATCGATGTGGTATCATGAGGTTGTTCTGTGATTACCCTAAGATGTGTGCAGAGATTGCACTTTGTACTATTACCATGCTACACTGGACTAGGTTCCTGTAGCAGTGGGTAGTCATGTTTATGACTATGTTCGCTTATGCATTTTAAGTGCCTTTTTAATGTTGTTTAAACAATCATTATTAAATGCTTAAGTAATTAAAATGGGTTGTTCTTGTTGGATTCTTTGGTTATGTGTTGCAGACATTTACCTTGTTATATTTTGATATGAGAGTTATGTATTACTTTGTGATGATTTACATTTGAGACGACCCGAGGGTCAGATGTTATACCTTGATTTCAGTATCATAGGTATTAGACTTCTATGTTGTTCAATTAATCATATTGTATGATGATGTCATTTTGAGATGACAGTGTGTTTTATGATGATATCTGGTTATCTGGTATTGGGACATACCTTTGATTATGTTAGGTGATGGATTTAATGCTATGGTTATTTACTTCATTCCTACGTTGTTATATTTTATGCGAATGTGAGTGATGTAAATAGATTATTTTAATATAATTAGATAAATGGTTAAATTAAGTGATTTAATGCATTTATTGCTTCAGCTATGTCATTATATGTAATTGCACTTGATTGTGTTGTTTAGTGTGTAGAATTTATATCCTTGGCAGTGGCACATGGAGTTAGTGATTCAACCATTCATATTTTACCAATGTCATCCTTATAAGTATATCATTTAATTCCTTATACTTAAGATATATTTTAATATATGCGATTAATCTTTTGAGATAGGTTTTAGACCTCTTGGAGATAAGATAAAGATTCTAGGAAATTTCAAGGCTTTAGAAATCTAGACTTAGCCAATTTTCAGGGCTTCAGGATTTCAGGCTTAGCCAAATTTTAGGATTTTGCATTTTACCTCAGCTTGGTGTTTTGTTGATGAGTGGTCATTTCTTGAGCCCTCATCTTGTGCATGGGTGTTGTTGGCTTTTGTTTGCGTGTGTTAGTTTGGTAGTGGCATTCAAAGATTCATTGGTTGTTGGGATTGTGGTGAAGTCTTCCGTTGCAATCGTTGTGATCCCTGTATGATGTTTTCATGTGCATTCATACTTGAAAAAAAATTCTTGGCTTGTATTTCATCCTTGTTTCCAAGGATCTCTAGGTGGGGCATTACAGGGATCACTTTTGTACGTCCTCAACATCCTTTGTAAAAATAACACATGCATTTTATTTAATGACATAAATAAAATAGTATACTATAAAATTGTTATTGAAATTTTGTCATAATAAAAAACTACATTAATACTTACTGTATATGTACAAACTAGGTTCATCAACCTATCCTTCGTGTATTGTATTTCAGGAGTCTGAGTGTGATTTGATGCCAATTCCATTAACCTTATTTCTATAGCACAAATCACCTTTTGTACTACAACCACATGATCAATGACTAGCACAAAATCAATAATAAATTCTTCCAACTCATCATGTGTCTCCTCGTCCTCATGGACTACTTTTTCCTTTCCCTTATCTTGATCAACATTTGTTTGTGACAGTAATGTTATTAGCTATATATTTAAAATCAATCCAAAATAGAAGTGAAGAATAAAACATAATAAAAAAATGCATTAACATATTTCTTGTATCTAATTTGTACAACAACGAGTTTTACCTATCAGGAAGAAGAACAATTGCTATCATGTGTATCCTATGGTAGTTGATCCATATTGTAGTCTTGTATTTCAAAAAAAATCATTGAGACATGTTAAAACACATATCTTAAAATTCTAAGTTAGCAAAAAAAATATAAAAATTTATTGATGTGTTGGATTCATTGATTGGAGTTGATTTTAAATGTGCATAGTACGTAACACCTCACCCATAATTGTGGCTTTATTTATATCTATGCAATTCAAATTATAGTCAATAAGAATCTCTTCACCTCCACGTATTGATTTTATCACACATACAAATACGTGTTTTCCCTCATGTGCCTCAAATATGCAATTGGGTCACTTCTTAGTTGACGCAGGTCATGTACTATTTATAAAAAATGCAATATTCCCTAATGCTTTTGGCCTTCCATTAATGTATATAGCTAGTGTTGTACTTTGTTTACTAACTTTTTGTTGTATATAATTTTCCACAAGTGCATACCTACACATACTTTGTTTATATCTAACAATCTTCATCCAACTACTATAATCATAGCAAGATCTAACATACTCCATGAATTCAACAACCTTGTTGTAAGAGACTTTTATGGTATCCATGAAAAATAGGCCCAAACCATGTAATGAGGATGGTGTTATGTGATATATCCTCTCTCCAACACAAAAATAACTATTTATTGGAGAAAGTTCATTGGGGACCCATTGTTTCTATAGATGTTTGTACCTAAAAGGCACATCAGAATCACCTTCACTCTCATCATCATAAGAACATGACCACCCTTGAGCGAGGAAAAATTTCATGCACTTATTGAATTTATTTATGATATTTTGACCTTGAGTCGATCTCCTTGATTTAGACATACTAAATATCTCACTTTCTTCTTCCATTCCTACATTTTCCTTACTCAAGGAAGACAAATATGACAAATACCTATTCATTGACACCCTATTTTGATCAAATTCCCTTGTTCTATTTGACATGATCCTTCTTCATGTGAATAACTTATTCTTTTACTCTTATTGAGTTGGTTGTGTATATCTAAAAAAATATTGGACATGTTATACTTAATGTTTATATCTGCAAATATGGTTTCGAAAGAAACATTTGATGTAATTAATGTTTATATCTGCAAAAATATTGGATATGTTGCACTTAATGTTTATATTTGCACATATGGTTCTGAAAGAAAATTTTGGTGTAATTAATGTGTATATCTGCAAAAATATTGGACATGTTGGACTTGATGTTTATATTTGCACATATGGTATTGAAAGAAAAACTTGGTGTATTTATGCCTCTTCATTTTGATTTTTTTCAAGGGAAGCCCATCAATAGTAATAGAAAATAATATTGCATTTTCTAAGAGTTTAAAATTATTCAAAAAAATTAATGTTGTGCAAGAAAATGCACCTAAAGAATTGTTAGCTCAAAAGCAAGAACATGGTGTTGAAACAATATAGAAAGTGCTTGACATGAGAGGTCCGCAAGTGAGGGTGTGGACCAATCTTGAAAACTTGAATTTTGAAATGAAAGCTATTGAGGATAAAAAAAAACCTATGCCAGAGTTACAACATAATGTAAAGTTTATTTTGGATATGGTACATAAGTTTGATCAAAATTTAAGGCATGAGAGAGAGTTTGTGGCAATATGCTAGAAGGAGAAGGAGTGACTTCAGAAAGAGACTGTATGACACAAACAACATCTAGACAACATAGAGGATATTATGGGAGCATTGGATAGAATCCAAGAAACTATTTGAAGGATTTTATCAACACAAATTCACAAAGCCTTTGAATACTTGCATGCAAAAACCTGTCACAGAAGAAAAAGCCAAGAGGAGGCAAAGGGTTTTGCTCCGAAAAATATGCTAATGTATTTTCAGATCATGAAGGATTTGATCAACACAAATCCACAAAGCCTTCGAATACCTGCAAGCAAAAACCTATCATAGAAGAAAAAGACAAGAGGAGAAAAAGGGTTTTGCTTTGAAAAATATGCTAATGTATTTTCAGAAATGGAAAAGATAACCAAATACAAAAGAGATCAATCCTTATAAAAGGAGATCAAAACTCAAAAAGGGTAACCTAAAAGGAAAAGATATTTAATAATTACTAATTAATTATTAAATAGAGATGCAAAAAGGATGCATAAAGGGAAATCTTAAGAAGGCAATAAAGAAGATTTAATAAATGAAATTAAATCAACACTTTACTCTAACACCCCCCCCCTTAAGATGAGCAACAATGTAGCTACAAGCAATGCAATGCTGAAAGGAAAATTGGGTCTCGACAACAACGTTTGATGAGGTACCCAATTACAATAAAATCTTTGTAAAATGGAGAAATAGAGAAAACCCAGTGGGAAAAACTCTACTCCAAAAAGAGATAGCAATAAAAGAAGGAAGGAAGGACTCATCACTGAGACCCCCCAAGGACAAATTCCTTCACCCCAAACATAGAACATAGCTAAAGATATCATGGGGATGCAAAAGGTTTAGTGAAGATGCCTGCAACCTGCTCAACAGTAGGAATGTACTCTAAGCTAAAGCACCATCCTGAATGAGATGCTAAATGAAGTGCATGTGAAGCTCAATGTGCTTGGTTCGCTGATGCTCAATTGGGTTGCATGAAATGTGTATGGCACTCTGATTGTCATACCATAGAAAGGTGGGACTATCAGGAGGAAATCCAAACTCTGTCATCAACTGTCGAAGCCACAAAATCTCTTGACTAGCCAATATAGTTGCCCTATATTCTACCTTAGTAGATGATAATGCATGAGCATGTTGCTTTCTGCAAGACCATGTGATAGGACCAAAACCAAGACAAAATACAAGACCAGAAGTAGACTTGCGATCATTAATATCACCAGCCCAATCAGAATCTATGAATCCAACAATGTGAGGATCTCCTGATGTGTAGTGAATGCCATAACATGTTGTACCTCTAATATACCTCAAGATACATTTGGATGCTTTCCAATGACTTTCATGAGGATCATGGGAGAATCAAGAGACAAGTCCAACCGTAAAGGAAATATCAGGACGTGTATGTGCAAGTATAACAAACTACCCACAAGCTATCTATATAGAGTGGAATCCATTGTAGGAGTAGAACAAGTGGTAGATAAAACAACACTTGACTAAAAAGGTGTGGGGGTAGGCTTGTAATCAAGCATTCCAAATCTATGAAGCATATCATGAGCATGCTTATACTAGAGTATGGCTATCCCATTTGAAGACTAAACAACCTGTAGGCCCAAAAAATAGTGCAAAAGTCCAAGATCTATCATCTCAAACTACTCTCTCAATGCTTGCTGAACACCCTGTATCATGGAGACTGAGATTTGTGTGATGATGATGTCATCAATATAAAGCACAAGTATCAATAAGTTAGCCCCATGACATTGAATGTAAACTGTAGGATCAGAATGACACTGTGTGAAGTGGGAAGCAAGCAAGAAGGAATCCATCTTCTCATACCAAGCCCTAGGGGCCTGTTTGAGACCATATAAAGACTTTCGAAGCTAGCATACCAATGAAGAGTCCTGCAAAAAACCATGATGCTACTCCATATAGATCTGCTCATGAAAGTCTCCATGCAAAAAGGCACTCTTCACATCCATCTGAAAAACTAGCCATCCCTGTGAAGCTACTAGAGAGAGTACAAGGTGAATAGAGTTCATCTTGGAAAAAGGGGCAAAGGTCTTAGAGTAATCAATACCCTCAACCTGTGTGAAACCCTTTGCAACAAGACATGCCTTGTACCTATCAATAGAACCATCTGTAGCATACTTGGTACGGTACACCCAACGGCACCAAACCAACTTTCTCCTTTTAGAAGAGTACACAGATCCCATGTGTGATTCTTCATCAAAGAACAATACTCCTCATCCATATCCCTATCCCACTTTGAATGTCCTATAGCCTATGAAAAAATCTAAGGATCATTGGAAATAGCATGAATCAAAAGGCCACTTCCTATAGTCTGAGAATGAGTATGATGAACATCTATAGGATCACCTGCCAGAGGTCCAACTGCATCAACAGTATCATGAGCACACTTGGGTACTTGAAGAACATCTAGTAGAGGAGGCCAAGAAGGATCAATCTCAATAGCTTCCTTAGAGGAGGCATAATCCTATAGAGGAGTAGATGAAGTACTGGGTAGTGAAGAAGAAGCTGAAGATGGAGGATCCATTAAAGTATAACACTCATCAAACTGAACATCCCACCTAAACAAGACATCTCTAGAATTAGGATCAAACAACTTGTATGCCTTCACATCCTCACAATAGCCAACAAAAATGCGTGGTCAGTTCTTCTTCTCCGTGGCTTTCTATTGAGCATCTAGAATAAATGCCGAAGCCTCACTACCAAAAATGTGAAAAGTAGAAACATCACGCTTGACATGAGTCCAAGACTCCTTAGGAGTCATGTGAAGCAATGCCTTATGAGGCATTAGATTTTGAATATAGTTGGCACAATTGATAGCCTTAGCTCAAAATGAAGAACTCATAGCATGAGACTGTATCATACAATTAGCCATCTCTTGTAATGTCCTATTTTTTCTCTCACCAACCCCATTCTATTGAGATGCATAGGGAACAAATAATTGATGCTATAAACCATGCTTAGTGAAAAAATCTCTAAAAGATTGATTCACATATTCCCCCCCATTGTCAGTGTCGATACGTTTAGTTGAAAGACTAGATTGCTTCTCTACAAAAGTTTTAAAAATTTGAAATGAATCAAAGACATTAGACTTGTACTTCAAAAAAGTACACCCATGTGCATCTAGAGAAGTCATCAATGAAGGTGAGCACATATCAGGCACCTAAAAAAGATGGAGTGGGAAATGACATAAGATCGCTATGTATCGACTCCAATGGTGCCTTAGCATGTGTGGAACGACCTACTAGAAAAGGATCTCTATGATGTTTTTCAAGTGCACAACCTTGACACACATCGTCAGTACAAGAGATCTGAGGCAATCCAATCACTAGCTCCTATGTACTCATTTGCTATAAATATCTATAGTTGACATGGCCAAAACACTCATGCCAAAGTTATCTCACTGTGTTTGCATGAGCAATGAGAGAAACACTTGTAGAATTAGAGCTCTCAAAGCCATCAAACTGATATAAGTGAGATTGAAGATCAACACTCCCTATAGTAATAACCAAATTAGGATCATGGAGGTCTTGAATAACCACATTATGTGGTGAGAACTCAACTATATTTCCAGAGCTTGAATGAAAAATTTGAAAGAAAGACAAGAGGTTAGTAGAAATGGCTAGAATCACGAGAAAATCTTGTAGTGAACCACCCTCTAAAGAGATAGTTCCTAAACTTGTGATTGAAAGCTGAGAAGAATCACCAACTACAATATGTGTAGTAACACTCTGAGCAAGTGAGGTAACCAAATCAGGTGAGTGTGTCATATGACAGGAAGCTTCAAAATCAAGAATCCAAGGAGTTGGAGAAGACAATGCATGTGCAGAAAGAGCATTTCCTTTCCTTGTAGGTGGAGGTGGAGGCTTCAGAGAAGCAATACTAGACTGTTGCATGACCTCCTCTACTACCTCAAGATTTTTCTAACACCTGGAAACTAGATGTCCTTCCTTGCCACAAAAACTGCAAGGTTCACCTGTATACTTCTTAGTCTTGGAGGAAGACTCACTAGAATTAGAAGTATTACCATTGTAAGAGGGTTTCCAAGCATTTGATTTGGGAGGAGGCTTGGAGGAACTCTCATAGTCTGCTAAATCTATCTTATGCTTCAGTTTTGGCTTCAACTTTCTTATAGATGTCTGAGCTACCAATGCCTTTATCTTAGAACTAGTCATAGTATCCAACTGTGTGAGTTTTGATTGCTCTCTAGTCAAGTGATCAAAAAAGACCTCAAAAGAAGGCATAAAAAATTGATTCCCCAAAGCATCTTTGGTGGAATAGAATGTGGAAGAAAATATCTAAAACTTCCCTCGAAGCTTTGAGAGAATCAAATAGATGCACTCAGTATCAGTCTTCATCTTTCCACAACTTTGCAACAAGGATCTCTTTTGAGTAAACTTCATCAAGAAGTCGTCAATAGTCAGAAAGGAATCCAGTGTAAGTGATGTAAGCTTTGTCTCTATTTGAAGTGCTATGAACTCATTCATAGTACGAAACAAGCCTTGAAGCTTGGTCCACATAAGAAGAGGAGTATTAGACCCATCCAGATGAAACTATAAACTATCTGATACCTGTAATGCAATCAATCCGATTGCCTCATCCATTTTGTTTTGATGCTACATAATCTCAAAAGGCCTTTGAAAAGTAGGTTGAATTGCATCTAAACATGACCATAACCCTTTTGACCAGAGAAGCCGAGTCATTGAGGTCTTCTAGGTGTGATAATTATGAGGGGTCAGAAGTTCTAGAGAAGAAGTGGTCTTGGCCATTGTTTTAGAAAGGGTTTTTTGTTTTGTTTTTTGATATACTGATATAATAACAAAAAATAATATACAAATGCCCCCCACAATGTAATAAACTGAACCCCAACTTACAAAAAGATTGCGTAAATGAGATAAGAGAAAAAAAGCTTCAAATACAAATAAAAAATACTTGGTACCAAATACTGGTAAAAAGACTAAGAATCTAGAAAGTGCTTGAAAAAAGCTTTTTGACACTTTTTTTGGATCAAAAAATAGAGCTATAATGAAGAAGTTATGCCCCCCAAAAGATAGAAGTCATCAACAGACTTCAAACTCCAAAACATGTATCAATCTAGAAAAAAAATCCAAAAATTCCTTCTCCGTCATCTCTATCTCAAAATCAACTTCCTAACAATTTTTCAAATCTAAAAAAGACCCCCATATGCGAGAGATATCGCAAAAAAAATGACAAGTTCCTTAAAAAGCACTAATTTTTTTTTTTAATTAAAAAATAATTTAAAAAAAAATGCCACCATGAGCGATGGTAGAGCGGAGCTCTAGTGGCCCAATGCTTGGGTGGAGCAGAGCTATTTGCAATGGCTGAGTGAAGCAGAGGTGGCTCAATGCTCGGGGCAGAGTAGAGCTGAATGCTGCTGCTGAGCGGAGTGGAGGCATAGGTAGGCGGTGGCTCAGCGGCCTAGAAAAAATAAATGCAACGCTAGAAAAGCAGAAAACGGCCAGAACAATGATAGGAAATAGTTTTTTTGTGTTGGCAAGGGCCTGTAGGTTGGGAAAAAGTATCAGGCGCATTTATTTAAAAAAAAAATTAAATAAAAAATTGCCTCGTAATGCATGCAAAGGTTGTACGATCCTACTAGGTAAATTTTTTTTGCCTATTAGATCAATGTTGTCTAAATTGGATAGATTTTATATGGAAATAGGGGTTTTGATGCCTTTTGAATGCATCCATGAGGTTTTTTTGGTCTCAAACTACTCCAAAAATTAGTGACCCCCCATGTTCTCTCAAAAAATACCCAAAAAATTCCAGATCTATTCTGTCAAACCTTCGTTCTCTTTTTTCTCCAAATAACAAACAAGCTACAACAGATCTGGCTCTAATACCATGAAGGATTTGATCAACACAAATCCACAAAGCCTTCGAATACCTGCATGCAAAAACTTGTCACGAAAGAAAAAGACAAGAGGAGGCAAAGGGTTTTGCTCTAAAAAATGTGCTAATGTATTTTCAGAAATGAAAAAGATAACCAAATACAAAAGATATCAATCCTTATAAAAGGATATCAAAACCCCAAAAAGGGTAACCTAAAAGGAAAAGGTATTTAATAATTACTAATTAATTATTAAATAGAGATACAAAAATGATGCATAAAGGGAAATCTTAAGAAGGGAATAAAGCATATTTAATAAATGAAATTAAATCAATGCTTTACTCTAACACTATTATGGTAAATAAGATTACATGAAGAAAACCAAATCCAAAGGTAAATATTAGGTCTAACTTGCTAACTCCTAATAGGTTGGGCTATTATTATTTTTCCCCATCACATTTACTTTGATAGCCATGTTAGGGAGGTGATCTCACCTAGTTCATCCTCATGACTTTGAAGTCCTTAATCATGATCTTGGGTGCTCAAATTAATGTCCTAGACATTTTCTCCTTAGGGCTCTATTTGATCATCATTTGAAAGGGCCTTAATGTCGAACACAAAATGTCTCTCAATATGTTGTTCTTTTCTTTCATTAGAGGGGGAATTTGTCTCTTGCTTACTTGGAAATAAGGGTCTTTTCTTCTTTTGAGGTGGCCCCTTATCCTCTATCCTATTCCTCTTCATTCCTCTTGTTTGTAACTCCTTGTCACTCCCTCCATTCTTCTTCTTGTTTTGGCCTTCTTATTTTCTTGAACATTCAGGGAGTTGTTCACATGATTCCTCATTTGGTTTTTCTACATTTTTCATTAGTTCATATTTCAATAGAATTCTTTTTTCCTTCAACTTAGCCATCAATTGGTCTGCATTATTTTTGTGTAGGATCTTGAGCTAAGTCACTTAGCACTGGTTGAGTGAGTTTTGTTGTTTTATTGTTTGGATTCTAGAATATGTATGTAGCTGGATCAATTTTTCTACTATGCTAATATATAATAAGAACCTCTAAAAAGATCTCTCTGTATATATAAAGACTACAAGTTGTGCAATTTTCCATGTATTGTATATGCATTTTCTTTGCCATTGCTTATAAGAGTGGTTCAAGGTTGGGAACCACTTCAAAAACCTTTGCATGGTTTAGAGGTAATGACATTGTGGTAGAGGCTTCTGCAAGAGAATGAGCCTCATGATTATGGCATTTACATAGAAGCATAACTTGTTTCTTCAACTCCTTTCACTCAACTCTTCACTGAAGTTATTCTTCCAGTAGTGAGAATAACTACTAAAAATTCCTGGGAGCCAAGGGACCCTGAACCTATGCTACATTTTCTAGTTACTATGGGATTTAGTACTTCATACCATTTTGGAGCACATAGGATGCCCAAATTAATAGTAGCAATAGATACTTGGGATCCTCATAGGTAGATTGTACCAATACATGCATGGTTATATTCTTGGCTTCCATTATTGGAAAAATGTGTGGAGCTTTTATATCCAACCATTTTTTATAAGTTGGGGAATACGCTTCATGTCTGGCATGCAAGTGAGGCATCTACATATGCAATTTTATCACCTTGAAAAACTATATTTGATCTTGCTAGCTAGGAACAACTGAATTTTCATTTTATTGTACCTAATCTGATGATAGTTATATAGGAATTTGTAACCAACACAACTAATCAAGAACTAGACAAATTTAACTAGGTTATGGCTTGTTTCTTTCTAAAAATATTTGCTATAATATGTTTTTGTAAAATTTCTTGCAAACTCTGCCCATTTTTCATGGTCTGCATTATTTTTGTGCAAGATTTTGAGCTAAGTCACTTAGCATAGGTTGAGTGAGTTTTATTGTTTTATTATTTGGATTTTGGAATATGTATGCAACTCAATCAATTTTTTTTTTGTGATAATATGTAATAAGCACGTTCAAAAAGATCTCTCTGTATATATAAAGACTAGGTTATGGCTTGTTTCTTTCTAAAAATATCTGCTATGATATGTTTTGGTAAAACTTCTTGCAATCTCTACCCATTTTTTGTGGTCTACATTATTTTTGTGAAGGATCTTGAGGTAAGTCATTTAGCATGGGTTGAGTGAGGTTTGTTTTATTATTTAGATTCTATAATATGTATGCAACTAGATTAATTTTTCTATTGTGAGCTAATATGTAATAAGCACCTTAAAAAGATCTCTCTGAGTATATAAAGTGATACATTTTTTGAAGGAAATATAAAGACATACATGTTTAGAAGAAAAAAAATAAAATTTACATAAATACCTATTCTTGCCCTTGAATAAAATTGCAGAGCAAGGACATCTAGATCACAAGGGCATGACATGACAATGAAATCACAAAGCTGCAATGACACAACAACAAAATGCAGAGATCACAAGGGCACAACAACAAAATGCACCAATCACAAGGGCACAACAATGTTCACAACTCTCAACCCTCATCCAGAGATCTCTACCTCTTCATACATAACTCTCCATAATCAAAATAGGGAATGATTTATTTCATGTTTTTTTACTTTTGTTTATGCTCACAAGGGCGTCACAATTATGACATCAAAGTCAGTATTGTGACAACTTCAAGGAAAATTGCAAAAAAAAATGAAAATGACCACAAATTACACCACCGTCACAAGTTTCTATCACAATTTGACCCCAAATGTACTAGTGGTAGTTGTTGTCTTAGTTTTTTTACCATCATGGCCTCTGCCTGACCCCTACACCATCCAAATGTCGTTGCCACCACCGCACCAACATTGGGTCACTGAGTCATTTTTGCAAGAGGTTGTTCATGTAGAAGCCCTAGGGGCTTTTTTATAGGGACTTAAGGGAGATATTATTTTTCTCCTTGTAATAATAGGGTACCTTTCAATTTTTTGGCTCTATCAAGAGCATACGGTATCAAAATTAGGAAAATGAGATATCGTCAGAAAGCTGATTTTGAGATAGACACATTGGTGCAGGTTTTACTAGTGATTTTTTCTAGTATGGTACTTTTTTTTGCAATCAAAACCATATGATTGTTCTTGCACTTTGGGGGGCCTAGATTGCTCATTTTTACTTTATTTTTTGATCTAGAAGAAGTGTTAGAAAGATCTCTTTGAGCTCTTTCCAGATTCTTTGTTATTTTCATTAGAATTTTTCAAAGGTATACATGATTCTCATTTGAAGCCCTTTTTATTTTATCACTATATAAGCTTTTTGTATATGGGAAACCCTAACCTGTCAGGAGCATGCATAAACAAGCAAATGTTAGTTGTAACATGTACATATAGAAGATTAAAAACCAAAGGAAATACAACTAAATATACTTGAGTTTAACTATTTGTGCAACCACAAATAAAAGTCCTCACATAACCTCTAAGTAGCACAACAAGGGTGCCCATAAGAGGCCTTTTTGGTGTGATCAAGTGTGAGGGATGTAGATGTGCTCTCCCAAACACAACTATTGAATCCATTGAATGATAAATAATATACAAAATAAGATGAATGAATTTAAGACTAAATGAATGGAGAATACCTTCAAAAAATGGCTATGAGTGAGCCAAATCCTCAAAGGATTCTAGAAGTGAGATGGAAATGCAATGCAAGAAAGAAACCTAGAACATCATACTACCATGCAAGCTAATGAAAAATAGAAATCTAAGTAATACAAATAACTACCAAAGGTTAGATCTAAGCATAGAAATCTCTAAAAAACTCTAGAATCACACTAGCATGATAACAATGCAAATGGGGGAGATGGAAAATTCTTCAGACAAGGGCTCTATTTATAGGCTTGAGAGAGGCCTTGGGGAGGTGGTATCTATGTGGCATCCTCATACTTTCCACAAGGGAAACATGGAGACAAGTCATGTAAAGGTCAAAATTCAAAGTTTTCTCACACATGTGTGAGCAAACTTGAAGAAAGGAGTGGGGACAAAGGTGTAAGAAGTGTGGAAGGTTTGAGAGGTGTGAGAAGTGTGAAGGGCTCCTCACACATGTGTGAGCACACACTTAGGAGTTAAATGGGGTTTAGCAAGGTGTTTAGGATAAATAAGTGAGATTAAGTAGTGGGTAGGCTTAGAAGGATGAAAGTGATGGGTGTAGACTAGGTTTTAGGATAGGTTTAAAACTACATTAAATAGGATTTAATTTAATCATAGGTTTAGAGAATTTAATGGAATGGAGGGAATTAAATAAATAAGATTTATTTAAAAGGGGATTTATGGAGCACTACGTATTAAATAAATTTAATACATTAGCGAGGAAGTATTTAAATTAAATTTAAATACATTAGGAAAATGAACCTATTTAATTAAATAATTTTAATTAAATAAATTTAATTAAATAATTTTAATTAAATAAATTTAATTAAATAAGTAGAAGAATATGATAAATATAATTAATTAGTAAATAATTAACTATAGTGTCAAATAAAATATTAAATGAATTAATATAGTGTTTAGGACAATTTTAAGTGTCTACATTTTGCCCCTCTTTAATATGATGTCGGGATGACATTAGATCAAAGAAAAGAAAATATAGGTTGCCCCGAAAAGGATAGGAGTCCTAGGAGTTGTAATGCCCCATCTAGAGATCCTTGGAAACAAGGATGAAAAAAAACAAGCAAGATAATTTTTTGCTTGTTTAAAACCAAGTGTAAGAGCACATGATAACAACCTACACAGATCATAAAGATCGCAATGGAAGACTGAAAAACAACCAACACCAACGGATCTCCAAATGCCACTACTAACCCAAACATAAATAAGAAGACATGCAAGATCAACCAAGCTAAAAAACCAAAGCTAACTCCTGAAAATTGGTTAAGTCTAAAATTTGAAGTCATAAAATTTCCTAGAATCTTTATCTTAGCCTGTAGAGGTCTGAAACCCATCTCAACTTATACTTAAATGATATATTTTAAACCCTAAAGGACTACAACTGAAAGATGCAAAACTATATAAGAATAGAAACAACCTGGATCCAAAATGCGACACCATAGGGTTGAAGAACACCGAAGAGGGTATCCAAATCAACTCTCAAAAAGTTTGAACCAAACTGAAAAGTGCCCACTACTTGCCCACATAGGTTTTTACAAAAACTAGGCGATACTTTAATATAGCATATAAAAGTATTGCATGACATTTCTAAAGAAGGACGGCAACATTTTCAGGGATTGGGTGATACTTCTCTCCAAGGCATGTGACACTTTAAGGGTGTCATACGAAATTTCTCAAAAGGAGGTGCAATGCTTTCCAGTATCGCGTGACATTTCTCCAAGAGGTGTACGATAGAATCAGGGGATGCACGATATAGTTTCAATAGGCGTGTGATACATTTTTGTGTTGCACTATGCTAATAAAAGGTCTCCCAGGAAACTAAATAAAAACACTTAAGGACAAACAAAAGACCAAAACTGAGTTCAAAACCTGCACATCGGGGAGTACTGGATCCACATTTCGAGGCAAGAACCCTCGAATCAAATAAAGAGATACATAAAGAAAAACATCTAACCATCTAATAGATAGGAGTAAAAAAATATAGAAGGAACATTGTAGTGAATTAAAGCAACATCACAATAACTTGAAATAACATCGCAATGTTAAAAATAATCAAACTAAGTACTTGGTTCCTCCCAACCATTAATGGCATCATAAGGCCATCATGGGCCCTAGCCATCCCTCATGCGTAACATCCCAAGCCACTGATCAAATTTTCAGAACTCTTGTGATAGGGACGTCACTAATAAACATGCTAATAACCAAAAATAGAAGGAAATCTAACATGCTAGTAGTACAATAGAAGATAAACCTACAAGTAAATAACATCACCTATCACATGCTAATCAACATAATAAGGAATGTGTCAAAACTAAGATCATTTAAACATGATAAACAACATCCCAATGAAAGCATAAATCACAAGAAGCATACTCCGTAAACTAAAGTACTAAGTGAAGACATCCAGCAATAGTCACACTAGGATACAAGGCCGTCTCTATACACCAATCCCTAGTAGTGGTGAAGGTAGCTATGCCTCCCAACCATGTCATACTCATAGGTCCACACCTGCCATGTTGATGGAGATAATGATCTAACCACAAACATACACAAAATAAAATCCATGGCTAGCACACATGCCAAGTAGTATGATGACTAAACCTAAGATAGAGACAATGCATAAACTACAGGTCATGGTCAGACATCTCCATGGGCTACTATGTAGGGACTAACATCATAGAAAGTCACTTGGCATCGAAAAGCCCAAGCTAGGACTTGTGCAGATTCAACATCCCTCAACAAAAAGGCTCTAGTACCCCAAATATTTTATTATCTTAAGTTTATTACCATCCAACATTTTATTTAACTATCACTTAATTAAAGCTTCCTTTGCCAACCTTTTGGGCACAATGATCACTAGGCTGCAAGGTTGAAGCCCCCTCCATATGCCACCATACCCTACCCATACTCATCCAATGATGAGTGCCTGTAGGCATGTAGATTCCCAACCCATCTCAAATGATCACAACTTTTGAAAGTACCACAGAAGATCAAGCCCCACAGGTCACCTGACAGATGTAATCATGTGTGGTGCACCACCATCACAAAGATTATACCAAAAAGGATTGGATGAGAACACAAATAGAAAGTCAATCAACTGAAAACATAATCAAGATGATGGATGCTACATGCATCCCAATGCAACATAAAGTGCAAAAGTGGTTTGACAGATCATCCAAGTCCACGACTGACATTGTGCCAAGAAAACTTGAGAAAATAGGGTGGCACGCAACAGGAGGCAAAAACTCCAAATTTTGAAAAAAAATCTAAAATTAAAACCCATTTTTCCCTTGGGTGCAAAAACCCCAAAAATCCAAAAATAATTGAAATTAGACATCATATGCAAAAACGGCCAGCATAATGGCTCAAAAATGATGACAAAGTATAAACTCCCAGAGCCGAATCCAATGAGACCAACTTCACATAGATCCCATGCTCATAGCTCCCAGAATGAACAAAACAAAAATCCTTTAGAAGAGGATTTCTAAAATGGCTCTCAAATTTCCAATTCTAAAAGTGAGAAGTGAATAATGAATTCACTTTTCCAATACTTATTCACTTTTCAAGTGAATGGTCGATTTTGGAAATTAGCCAACTAGAGTAGCTAAAGTCCAGATCGACCCAAATGAAAATAGGTTATTATCTGTAGTGGAAATTCACCTAAGGAAAAGCTGCCACAAATTAAATCCAAAAAGATTTAGGACCCAAAAAACCCAAAATCATAGAAAATCACTTAACACTTTCGTGAAAATGTGAACTTCTAAATGCACAGACACACTCACTTGTCTAATCACATAATGCAGATGAGTTTGGATTTACTAATCACCGAAAGGTTTAGATTAAAAAAACTAAATAAGGGTATGTCGATCATATAGGGATGACATTGGCAAAATATGAACAGTTGAATCACTAACTCCATGTGCCACTGTCAGGGATATAATTCCTGCACACTAAAACATATGATTAAGTGCAATTGCATATAATATCATAGCTGAAGAAAAATGTATTAAAATACCTATTTAATCCATTTACATCACTCACATTCACAAAAGGCATAAAGATACAAGAATGAAGTAACTAACCCTAACATAGAATCCATCTCATAACATACTCAACAAATATGTCCATTAAACCATAAAACCAGATATCATCATAGATCTACTGTCATCTCAAAATAGCATCAACATGCAACATGATAAACTGAACATCATAGCAGTATAGCATCTACTGTACTAAGTCAAAGTATAACATTCAACCCTCGGGTCATCATAAGGTACAAAATAGGAGTATCAAGTATCTCTCGAATCAAAATAGACAAGGTATAAACTGCAAACATGAGAGGCACTCATGAGTTGTGTCATAGCAACAACAAGGGAGGAGGGTGCCCCCTCAAAGAAATGGGGTGAAAAAGGAATATGTTTTGCCCTAGTTTCTCAAAAATAGACATGGGAAGGAAAAGGGAAACAAAAAGGCTAAAAAAAATGACCTTGCATGACTTGTTGGTAAGATCTAAAATGAAGCTGGGTGAATTGGATAATGATTAATCTAAATGTAGCTTAACTAAATGAATGCATGGGATTCAGTTGTGTTCATATAGGATAGCACACCCTAGTTTCATATTGCAAGAGGAGTTATGCATCAAATGTTATAGTAGCATAGGTGACAAGATTCCTTTGCATGGACTAGACTCTCAACACAATAGATGTAGGTTTTAGAGTCATGATGAAAAAAATGACATATATGCACTAGAGAGGTCTAGGAACACCTAAAGTCTTGTTAGGTATCTTGATGGAAAGGGTACTAACTCATTGCCCCCAGTGAGAAATGTATAACCATAATGCTAAATCGACATAGATGTGCTAAATAATCATGAAAATAGATCATATCATAAAATGACACGTATAATTAGGTTAAGCTTTTCAAATGATACCAAGATATTGAAGATCAAGGCACACATGGGGAGGCTATTATTAACACAAAGATAAAATCAACAAAAGACCTTATGATCAATAGTCATTCAATCCATAGTTCTTGCCATGAACTTTATTCTGATGGTGAATTTGTTAAGCCTATATAGGAAGGATGCATCTTGTAAGGAAAAAATTGATTGTTTGATTGAATTGTACTGAAACATTTATGATTTTTTGCTGGTAATGATAGTGAAAGGAATGATGTTCTCAAATCATTTAGTCTCAATGTGAATTTTTGTAAGTTTGTTTGCAATCACTATTTGATAAGCTTAGTTTGATGGGTTGAAGCTCAGTGTTAGGAGATAAATAGAAGAATTTGGATAAGATATGATAAGATGATGGATTAATTGAATTGGAATGGAAGTGGAATGAGGTTGATGAGAAGAAAAAGGAGACTTCGATAAGATATAAATTGATTTGTAGGAAATGCTTAGAAGAATGGAATTTGATTAGATTAGAGGAGAAATGAATTGATTGAATTAAATTGGAAGAAGTTCAAATTGATGGAAGGTGGAATAGATTAGAACTAATGACAAGGGATAACCCAAGAATGGAAAATGGATGGGAAGGGTGGGGATATCTTAATGGAGGAATAATAAATGGGTGGAAGGAATGGTGAAAGGAACATGGGGGACCAAAGGATATGGTATTGAACAATGGGGAGCCAAGATCCATGTTTCAAAGGAGTTCAAATGCCCCATACCAAAGATAGGAAAATGGAAGGAAATATGGTACGGAAGGATGTGTGGAGATGGAAAGATGGTGCAAAGGCTATTGTATGGAGGAAGGGAAGGAATGTGTATTTCCAAAGTGGATATAGACATTTTGTTGTGGTGCCTCTAGTATTGATCATGAGCATAGGTTGGAAAGTGGAACGAATAAGGGATATATGGGAGGGAGGGTATGAAATAGGGATAATGATATGAAGGGTATGGATGAAATATGTGATATGAAATAGATGGGATGGATGGGATAATCAAGATCAAGGACATATGAAAGAAGGATGGAAGTATGTAGGAGTATGGATGGAGGATGGAATAACTGAACATGAAATGAACTATGGGATGCAAAATATGGATAGAATGTCAAGATCAAATATATGAAAGGATTATGGGAGTATATAGGTTAATGTATGGATAATGTGCAAGGAATATCTCAAGTGAGCATATGGATGGATGGAAGGTAAATGATAGTCAAGATCAAAGATGGAAAAGGATGATGAATGGTAGATGGCAGTATGGAAGATATGTAAGGTAGTGTGGTATGGCTAGAGCTTTCCCCTAGTGTAGAGTGCAAGTGGAAGAGAAAAAATGAATGGATGGATAATTGGAATTGGAAGATAATGGATACATGATCAGGAAAAAAAAAGAGGACTCAAGCATCTAGTTACATGGATGGGATCCCTTGATATCTTTTCCTTTTTTTCTTTGTTATTTTGAAGGATTTTTGACTATTTTCTCATAGATGTTGGTAGGATAGTGAATGGAGGATAATGAATTATGATTTTTTTTGGATTAATTGGGTGTAGTGGTTGGGAGGAAGACATGGTTGATGGATGCTAGGTTGGAATATTTGTGAATGAGTGGATGAAGGAGGTGGAAAGATTGTCATTTTCACACACCTTGAAGGGTGATGGAAAGGAGGAAATTTTAGAGGATATGTAGGAAAATTTTTGAGTTTTGGGATATAGGGACCCAAAATGGATGAAGGAGATGATGGATTTAGGATGGTGGATTTGGGTATATAAGGACCCAAAATGGAAGCTTGGGTGATTTATGAATGAGGGAAGCCTTTGGATTAGCAAAATTGGATGTTATTTTACATTTTTTATTTTTAGCCTTTGTGGCCTTCTATTTTTGTTTTGGATCATATTTTTCCTTTCTTGGACATGTCTTTTAGAGGGGACATGTTGATCCTTGGATTTTTGCAATTTTGTGGCCTGATTCATTTTATCTTTGGCATCCAACTTGCTTCTATTGGCCATGGTAGGAGTGTATGAGGATAAATGGTATGGAGAGCTTATGGATGGTGAAAATTGGAAGAAATTCAAGGATGTGTGGCTTTTTTGATCTTTAATAGGTATATGAGGGGATGAAGTGGAAGAATTGGATATGGTGGATGGATGTATGTAAGGACCCAAAATGGATGGAAATAAGGAAGGAATGGGAATATGGATATAAGGGCCCAAAATGGACTTGGAATATGGATGATGGGAACATTTAGGTTTGGAAGGAGTAATTTTGGATTTCAAAGGAGTGGAAGGCATACCAACATCTTGAGACATTATTTCTTCAATGGGATACTTATTATTTTCAACACAAGATGTGAGTCCATGTATATGGGGTTCATGAGTGGATTGGATGGGTGTGATAGGATCATGTGGAGGACTAGGATCACAAGGGGGATTATGAGGGATAATAGGATCTTGAGATGGGGTGGGATCATGAAAGGCAAATGAAGGGGTACTTTGATCTTGACTTAAAATAGGATCATGTAGTGGAATTGAAGGACTTATTGGATCATATAATGGAGTGGATGGAATGAAATTATGAGATGGAACATTTTGATCTTGTCATGGAGGAGAGCTAGTGGATGGAGTGGAAGGAGAATCTTCATAAAGTGGAGGATCTATTGATGCTAACTCTTGGGACAGAATGGAATTAGTAATGTGCACGATACATGGAATGTCTTGATCTTGATTAGAAAGGGAATCATGAGATGGACTAAGAGGGATAAATGGATCTTGAGGGATAAGGGAATAATGGGATGGAGAAATGCCCAGATCTAGAGGAGAAGAGAAATCTATAATGACATGCTATGGAACAAGTTCTTGAGATGGCATTGGATGTATGACTTTGGGTGATTGGATCACTTTATTTTGAATTTTTTACTTAGATAGGGTTTCTAATGAGATAAACCTATTAAACAGTGGGGATGATATTGATTTTGGAGGATTAGGATTGTGTGAAGGTGGAGGTATGGGTAGGGGATTGGGATGATGGTTTTTGACAGTAAGGTCAAAGTATGGGGAATTACATGGAGGATTTGGGTTGGATGGGACATGAGGACTATGGTCTTCAAAACATGGGGGAAGAGGACATATGTCATGGAAGGTGGACTTTTTCTTTTGATTTGGTAGGCTCAAGATAGAATTCTTTAGTTCCTCAATTTCTTTGGCAATGACATTTCTATTTGAGAAATTATGTGGGCTATGAACGGAATCATATGTGGTTGAGGGATAATAAGGTGGGTTTCCCTTGTCAAAGGTGGAAGAATAATTAACATGAGATGGATTAGAATTGGATATGAAGTTTTGAGGATTGATTTGATATGTAGGTTGATAGGGAGGTATAACTCTAGATTGCCTTTGAAGATCTTCAACCATTTGATTAAGCCAATTTGTATCTATGGGACTTAGATGAGGTGTGATGAAAGATTTGATGATGGATGAAATATGACCTTATGACTAGGAGAAACTTTGGACTTTGTTGATTTGATTTGATTTGATTTGATATGATATGATATTGGATGAAGGTTTGAGATAACCTTGATAATATTTGGGTCAGTCAAGATAACTAGGATAAAGCCTAAGGATTATGATGGTCCTCCTAAGTCCAAAGCAAAAGAATTTATGAAAAATTGAATTAGAAGAAGACTTGACTAGATGAAGTTAGAAAGATTGATTGATTTTGGATGTAGATGCAAATGGATTGAATTAGAAATTGATTAGAAAAGAATGAATTCGACAAGGGATTGGATTAAGAATCATGAGGATGAATCATTGAATGAGGGAATTGAATCTTGATGTGGATTATGAATCATGACTAGGATGAAGATTAGGGACTTGATTGAATGATTAAGAAGATGAGGAAAAGATTAGGATGATTAGGGATGATTAAGATTTTGAGGAATGATTTGAATGATTAAGAAAAGAGATGCATGATGGATAGAAGAAGTGATATGGAAAGCTAGAGATTATTTTTGTTATTTTTTTGTTTTTTGAAATGTTTTTTGGATTTTGAACTTTTATGATGTTTTTGGGTTTTTTGAAACTTAACATGTAAAGCATACAATGAAATATATACAAGAAAATTTTAGATGGTGTGTGTCCCCTTCAAATGGGGAGGTTTTTTGAACACTTAACATGTTGAACACACCAACAATCCTATAAGGTTTTGACTAAGATATACAAGCTCAACTAGGGGTGTCCTTGATATACACAAAGTATGTAAGGCCCAAATCGGTAGATGAAAGAAAATAATGCCACACATTCGGGAGGAGACAGTAACCCAAATCTCCACCTTTGTTTCCCAAAGGTATAAAGTTCTTTGGGGATTAGCAAAGAGTGACAAGATTTTACTTCAAAGAGAGGTATCTTTCAATTTGCCTCTTGATGAAATCCCCAAGCAGGCCTCCTAAAAAGTGTAAAACAAGGCCACTTATTTCTTGTGCACTCAAGATCACCCAAAGGCACAAGAGGAGTGAATATGTAAGTAGCCTTGGGATTAAAAGACACTTGTTCTTTTCCAATTTATGCTTAGATGTTCTATCTACTCTTGAAGACACTCATGTTTATATCATACAATGTTCTTCCCAACTTGACAATGTCATAAAAAAAAATTGAGAGTTTGCCAACATAAGAAAATCAAGCGTTGTCAACATAAGAAATTTGATAAGTAAAGAGTCAATTCCTTTATGCATTCAAGATTGAGTGAGTGTTTGTTTTAAGCACCAAATCCAAATGGTCATTGCAATGTTCTTTGATCCTTAAGCATTCAAAATTTGATGAGATTCATTTTAAACCCAAATTAGAATATGTATCATAGCATTGTTCTT
Source organism: Cupressus sempervirens (assembly GCA_028749045.1). Lineage (NCBI taxonomy): Eukaryota > Viridiplantae > Streptophyta > Pinopsida > Cupressales > Cupressaceae > Cupressus > Cupressus sempervirens. The sequence goes on along the minus strand of CM053788.1, from coordinate 241,183,225 downwards.
TGACCTTTATGTATTCAAGAGTGTATTTGACTTCTAAGCATTCATTCCAAAAAATGATTGTGAATTTTCTTGAGGCATTCAAGATTGTATTTTAACAACATTCATTCAAATGAAAGATTTTGTTCAATTGATTATGCATTCAAGAATAGATTTGTTTGTTTTAAGTTTTAGTCATTCAAGAGTGTGTTTGATTTGCAACATTCATTCAAAGATAAATGATTAACAATTCAAGTTCATTCCAAGGACCAATAAAACATTAAGAAAAACTTGCAAGAAAACATGGTTAGGTGTTTCTAAAATGCTCCAATCTGTAAAAAAAAACAACTTGATTAGTCTCACAAAAAACTCCAAAATGAAGGCTTTACTATGGAAAAATTTATTTTAACTTTTTTTGTTATTTTTATATATGTAAATAAGCTTAGAATAAAAACTTAGATAGACAGTAGAGATGAAAAAACTTAGAGATGAAAGAATAAAAAGAAGTGTGATATACCTGATACTTATACTTGCAGATCGTAGATGATAGAATGCAGATCAGAGACACCAAACTACGAAGATGACAGAACACCAAATTTTGAAGACGATAGTTAACAAATATTACAAATTTTTGGTTGCCCACAATGCTGATGTTAGAATAGGTTAAATAGCATGGACAACAAAATATTAGAGATGCCAATTAGTAGGCACAGATGAAAAAACATCAGGCACAAACGACAAAATGTTGAAGATGACAGTTTAGTAGGCACACACGACAAAACGTCGGAGATGATAGAACAAAAAAATGTGGGTTGAGTCTAGAGGAGATGCCAAAATACAGAGATGAAAATCTATAGAGATGACAAAATGTTTGTGTAGATGACACTGTGTCCTAATGGAGATGACAATGTGTAGTTTTTAACCCAAAAATTCACATTTTTGACCGATTTTTAAAATGGGAAAGGGGATGTGGGTCCCACTGGGTGTGTCAAAATGTATATGGGAAAACCTAACCTATCAAGAGCATGCATAAACAAGAAAATGTTAGTTGTAACATGTGCATATAGAAGATTAGAAACCAAAAGAAATACAACTAAATGTACTTGAGTTTAACTACTTATGCAACCGCAAATAAAAGTTCTCACATAACCTCTAAACAACTCAACAAGGGCAGCCATAAGAGGCCTTGTTGGTGTGATCAAGTGTGAGGGATGTAGATGTGCTCTCCCAAAATAACTATTCAATCCCTTGAATGATAAATGATATAAAAAATGAGATGAGTGAATCTAAGACTAAATGAATGGAAAATACCTTCAAGAAAAGGCTATAAGTGAGCCAATCCTCAAAGGATTCTAGAAGTGAGATGGAAATGCAATGCAAGAAAGAAACCTACAACATCATACTACCATGAAAGTTAATGAAAATTAGAAATATAAGTAATGCAAACAACTACCAAAGGTTAGTTCTAAGCATAGAAATCTCTAAAAAGCTCTAGAATCACACTAGCATGATAACAATGCAAATGGGGGAGATGAAAAATTCTTGAGACAAGGGCTCTGTTTATAGGCTGGAGAGAGGCCTTGGGGAGGTGGAATCTATGTGGAATCCACATAGGTGAGATAAGGGAAACATGGAGACAAGTCATGCAAAGGTCAACATTCAAAGTTTTCCCACACAAACTTGAAGGACAGAGTAGGGGACAAAGGTGTAAGAAGTGTGGAAGGTGTGAGAGGTGTGAGAAGTGTGAAGGGCTTCTCACACATGGGAGTAGGGGACAAAGGTGTAAGAAGTGTGGAAGGTGTGAGAAGTTTGAAGGGATTCTCACACATGTGTGAGCACACACTTAGGAGCTAAAAGGGGTTTAGCAAGGTGTTTAGGATAAATAAGTGAGATTAAGTAGTGGGTAGGCTTAGAAGGATGAAACCGATAGGTGTAGACTAGGTTTTAGGATAGGTTTAAGAATAAATTAAATAGGATTTAATTTAATCATAGGTTTAGAGAATTTAATGGAATGGAGGGAATTAAATAAATAAAATTTATTTAAAAGGGGATTTATGGAGCACTATGCATTAAATAAATTTAATACATTAGGGGGGGAAGTATTTAAATTAAATTTAAATACATTAGGAAAATGAACCTATTTAATTAAATAAGTAGAAGAATATAACAAATATAATTAATTAGTAAATAATTAACTATAATGTCAAAGGAAATATTAAATGAATTAATATAGTGTTTAGGACAATTTTAATTGTCTACACTTTCTTTCTAGCTCTTGGGGTTCAATTTTTTGCATTGTGGGGGGTGTTTTATATGCTTATTTCTATCATTTATTTTAGTAACCCAGAACTATAGAAAATTAAACACTTTCTAAGAAAATGTTTGAGACCTCTTCTTATGTAGCTCTTCTAACCCCACATAACTATCATACATGGAAAACTCTGATTATACAACTTCTCTATTCAAAAGGATTGTGGTCTTGTTTAAATGATGTACAAATTGTTTTACATAGGGCCTTTGAGGTTGTGCAACATAGGAAAAATATGGATGAGGCCATGGGGCTGATTTCTTTGCAGATATCTGATAGTTTGTAGTTTCATTTTGATGGGTGCACTACTCCTCAAGATATGTGGCCTAAGGTAGAGGGCTTATTTGGTATAATAAATTAGTTCAAGGCACTTTAGATTGAAATAGAGCTTACATCACTTGTACCTGATGATTTTCACTTTATTAAGGACTTTCTAATGAAATTTAAATAATAGAGATCTTTGTTACATGGTTTTGGGAGAGTAAAAATTCGTAAGGAGTGCATTTATTTGATTTTCTCAAAGCTTTGAAGAAACTTTTAGATTTTTGATTCTATCTTCTATTACACTATGGATGCTTTGTGTCCTAGATTTACCATGCCCACATTTGAGATATTTTGTGACCAGTTGACTAGAGAGTAGGTCAAGATTACATAGTTGGACTCTCTAATAGGATCAAATAACTAGAATTTGGTTGCTCACACATCTATAGGGAAGCCAAAGAAGAAACTGAAGCCCCAAAAAAAATTCAACTAGTAGTGAGAGTTCCTACAAGACATCTCCTAGATCAAATTCTTAGAAATCCACTCTGAAGCATAAACCATCTAAGTCTGGTAAATCTTCTTCCATCAAGACTAAAACATTTATAGGTGATCATTACAATTTTTGTGGAAAGGAAGGAAATCCATTTTCCAGGTGTTGGAAACATCTCAAGGCTTTAGATGAGACCATGCATCAACACAATATTTCTTCTCCAAAGCCACCACCTCCTCCTTTAGGGAATGGACATTCTTTTTGCACAAGCTTTGATTTCTTCTACTACCTAAATCATTGATTTAGGTGCTTCCCACCATATAACACACTCATTTGATTTTATTACCTCACTTTCTTAGAGTGCCACGACATAGATTGTAGTTGGTGACTCAACACAACTTTCAATTTCAAGTTCTCGCACTATCTCTTTGGAGGGTGGTTCCCTATAGGATGTTCTATTGGTCTCGATCATTTTTATGAACCTTTTGTATGTCTATTAGATTTTTCACTTTGGCTCTAGTAATATAGTTGAGTTCTCACCACATGATATGGTTATTTGAGACCTATATGAACTTGATTTAGTTGTTGCTACTGGGAGTTTTGATTTAGAGTCTCACCTATATTAGTTTGATGGCTTTAAGAGCTCTAATTCTATATGTGTTTCTCTTGTTTCTCATGTAGACACAATTACAAAACTTTGGCATGAGAATTTTATCCATGTCAAATATAAATATCTACAACAAATGAGTACATAGCAACTAGTACCTTGACTACCTTAGATCTCTTGTACTGAGAGTATTTGTCAAGGTTATGCACTTGGAAAACATCACATCAATCCTTTTCTAATAGGTAGATCCACATGTACTAAGGAACCATTGTAGTTGATACATAGTGATCTTATATCATTCCTCACTACATATTTTTCTACTGCCTGATTGTTGGAAATCTAATTGAAAAGATCATTGTTGAAGATCAAAGAGGGAGATTGTTGAAAAGAAAGAAGTCGGTTGATAAAGAATGTTTTCAATCATTGTTTTGTCATTGATGTCAAACCTACTATTTGTAGGAATGAAAATTGCTTATAAGATCCTAGTACTATCACTTAGTTGATTGATGAAGAGGATTTAATCAAAAAGATGTAACAAGAGTACTTAAAGGAAAGGTTGAATTATAGTTTTGTAATGAAGTGCAAGGATTAGTTAAGACAATGGTAAAATAATGTATTGACAATGTACTTGAAGATAAAAATGTTGGCCACACTTAGAAATAGTAGGAGTACAAGTTGTAATAAGGTTAACTACAAAGCTCAACTAAGTTCATTAGTAAGTGTCGAGAAAGCTAGTTGGAGCCAAGCAAATTTTCAGTTAGAGCCTAGCAAAAGCAAAAATCTAGTGTGTGTCAAGTGAACTTTAGGTGCCGAGTGACGTTCAAGTGCCGAGTGAAGTTCAAGTGCCAAGTGAAGTTCAAGTACCAAGTGATATAGAAGGAGCTAAGAAAACAAAAAAATTAGTGGATACTGAGTGAATCCATAGTAGGTGCCGAACATTAGTAAAATGTAGTTGATGCCAAGTAACATAGTGTGTTCCGAGCACCAATATTTCAATAGTGCCAAGCTGTTGCATTATTGGAAAAGTCAAAGATTTGCTAGATCTGATTTGACAGAGTTGTTATCTTGAATTTTGTGAACTAGTTGTAGGATGAGGATGATGAGTTGGTAGCACTGAATTCTATGTAAACCATTTTTGAGTGAATTCAAGAGGATTCTTCAAGATGTTTCTAGAAGAAACAAGATGTGGGTTAGATTCAATGAATCCTACCTAATCCATTTGAACTAAAATTAAAGGAGGGAAGAATTGAGTGGGAAAAGAAATTCTAGACTTATATTTAAGGAATCACAGGTCAAGAAGCAAGAGTTGCTGGTGTGCCAAAATTGTGAAGTGGTTGAAGGGTGTCAAGGTGAAGGCATCTAGGAGAAGAAAGAACATGGCATAGAGCCCCTACTTTGATAAGTGGTTAGAGAGAGATGATTGCAATGGTACATTGAGCATGAAGACTTAAGGAGACAAAGCTTGAGAGGAGGAAAAGTTGTTAGATCTAAAGAGATTGAAAGCTAGGAAAAGTGTTATGAGCTAAAGAGTGATCTAAAATCTACAAGATAAGTTGTGAATTGTAATTAGGTCAAAACCCCTTATTGTTACTCTCTAGCAATTGTATTAGTTAGGGTAAAATTCTATGGACTTAGGTTGGTTTAATAGCCATTTGTAAATTCTTTAATAGGGTGTCATTTCAAGTGAATGTTCTAAAGTCCTCTAACCAGGACCACTTCTAACAGGGTGGATAAATCCTTTAACTAGGTCACATTTAACAATGTATTGTAGCCTTTAATAGGGCAAACTTTTTACAGGGCATCACTTTAGAAGAGTGAGAATTGAGTAGCATGTTATTGGTGGTTTTTTCCAAATTAGGTTTCCACGTAAATCACTATGTTATGTGTTGAATCTTCATATGTTATGCGTGCATATTGATTTACAATAACTTGTTAAGTAGGAAAGTTTTAAGCTTGGATGAATGAGTAGTTGAATGGGCTCGCTACACTTAGTGAAAAAGTTTGAATTAGACATTTGGACCTTGAATAACTAATTCACCCCCCCTCTTAGTTATTCTAAAGAATTTCTACAATTGGTATCAAAGCCATCTATTGATTTAGTTTAAAGATACTAGAAGTAGGAAGATCAAGATGTCCAAGAGAGAAGTTCCCAAGCTCAATAGAGATAACTTTGTTGCATGGAAAAGTCTAATGAAGCTACACCTTGGATCAATAGGTGACTATGCAAAAACCTCAATTGGAGTGGAATGTGTAGACCCAACTGGACCCCTTTCTATAGATGATTTGAACAAAAGGAAGGAACAAAATTAGGCAATGCTGGAGATTGCCTCTGCACTTAGCTATGTTGAGTTTGATGACATCAAGGGATATGACACTACATTCAAAATGTGGAGAATCTTAATAGATATCTATGGAGGATATCAAAATGTTCAAAGAGAAAAAGCAAAAGGCCTCAGAGGAAAGTTTGGTGACATGAAAATGGAGGAAGGTGAGAATGCTACTCAATATGTTGCCAGAATGAAAGAAGTGGTGAGTGCAATAAGAAGTCTAGGTGGTCAATTAGAAGATGATACGATCAATAGGAAATACTTAAGAACCCTGCTCCCCATCTATGTTATACTAGTTTCAGCCATCCAGAAGTTCATATTTATACTAGGAAATGCACTGACTTTTGAAGTAATAGATGAAGATGTGGAATAACTAGAAGCATTACTAGCCAAAATATTTCATAGAGGAAAAGGTAAATTCAAAGGTAAGATGCCTATTATATATTTTAATTGCAATAAAGTAGGACATATTGCTAGAAGGTGTACATAGAAGAAGAACTACAAAGAAGGAAACAAGTACAAGAAAAAAAGAGAAGATTATAGTAAAGAATACAAGGACAAAGGACAAAGATGCTACATTGTTGAAGAAGATTCTGATGAGAATGATGATGAAGTAGTCTATGTAGCCATGAAGAATGAATTAGATGGAGATGAAGCAACAATGCTAGTAACCTGTGTGAACAAAAATGACAAGTGGATCATAGATAGTGGATGCTCACATCACATGACATGAGACAAAAGTATGTTTATTACTTTTACTCAATATGATGGAAATTGTGTTAGATTTAGAAATGATACTCCATGTCAAATCAAAGGAAAAGGTTCCATTAAACACATAGAAAAAATCTCATGTGATAATGCATACTATGTTGAAGGATTGAACTACAATTTGTTGAGTGTATCACAGTTAGGTAATGTAGGTTGCAAAATAGAATTTGGAAACAAAATTACTAAAATCTATGACATTGATGGAAATCTGATAGGAAAAGGTGAACAAACTAGGAGTAACTTGTTTTAACTAGATATGGAATATGCAACTTGTCTTGTTGTTAGACTTGATGATGTGTGGTTATGGCATAAAAGGTTATGTCATGTTAACTTTTAAAATCTAATTAGTATCAGCAAAAAGAAGAAAGTCAGAGGTTTTCCAAAATTGAAGAAACCTAAAAATACAATGTGCAAACAATGTCAACTAAGAGAGATGACTAAATCTAGTGTCAAAAGCAAAACATGCACTTCCAAAGAAGAATTAGAGCTAGTCCAAATAGACTTATGGGTCCCAATAGAAGTTCAAAGCTACCAAGGTGACATATACATAATGCTATTTGTGGATGACTACTCTAGGATGATGATTTCCATGTTCTTGAAGAAAAAATATGATACATTTCAAATGTTTAAGTGGTATTTGGTCAGATTTGAGAAGGAAAAATGAAAGAGTCTGAAGTGCCTAAGATCAGACAGAGGAGGTGAGTTTACATCAAAAGAATTTGAAACATTTTGCAATGACAAAGGTATTAAAAGAAAAACATCAGCACCAAGAACTCCACCTCAAAATGGTATTGCTGAAAGAAGTATTAGATCAATGATAGACTATGCCATAACATTGTTGATGGAGAAAAATGTTGCTCTAAAGTACTAGAGAGAAGCTGTAAGCACTACAGTCTACACCTTGAATTAAGTCCAAGTCAAGAAAGGTACAAATGCAACACCTTTTGAATTATGTTATGGTCACTCACCTAATGTAAAAAAAATTTCAAAATATTTGGTTGTAAATTCTATGTTCTTAAAGATACTAGAAATGGCAAGTTTGATGCAAAGAGTGATGAAGACATATTCCTTGGATACTCCACTAGAAGCAGAGCATATAAGTGTTTGAATACTAACACTAAAAAGATTGTGGAGAGTGCAAATGTTAATTTTGATGAGCATGTAGAAACCCAAGTTGATGAATCTAAGAATAGTATAGATCTTTTTTATTCTTCTATGAAGAAATGCCTATTGAAGATGAAATTGCCAATCAAGTTGGGAATCAACGACAAATTTTAGTATCAGCTAGTGAATGCTAAGCTGCATTCTAAAGCCAAGTTACTAAATGAAGAAAATGCACACTCTAATTCTTAAAATAGTACACATGAAAGAGATAATAAAATACCACAAGAAGAAGTGCAAAGTGACTTTGAAACTGAAGAACCAAACATGGAAAGGACAAAACCAAGACTAGGCAAGTATGTGAGGAGACATCACCTTGCAGAATAAATCATTGGTGACAAGGATGTCAAACCAATGACATGAAAAAACTAAGGAATGAATCATGTTTGATGAGCAAGATTGAGCCCAAAATAGTGAAAGATGCACTACAAGATGATGACTAGTATAAATCTATGAAAGAGGAGATAGATCAAATTGAGAAGAACAAAACCTAGACCTTAGTTTCTAGACCAATTGATAAGAATGTAATTGGTACAAAGTGGGTTTTTAGGAAAAAAATTGATGAGAATGGTAAGATAACAAGAAATAAGGCTAGACTAGTTTGCAAAGGCTATGCACAAGAAGAAGGATTGGATTATGGAGAAACATTTGCCCCTGTTGCAAGAATGGAAGGAGTAAGAACACTACTTTCTTATGCTACTTGTAAAGGTTTCAAATTCTACCAAATGAATGTAAAGTCTACTTTTCTAAATGATATACTAGAAGAGGAAGTATACATAGAACAACCAAAGGGATTTTTTGATGACAACAACAAGGATATGGTTTGCAAATTGCACAAGGCACTCTATGGTTTGAAGCAAGAACATAGAACATGGTATGAGAGACTGCACAAGTATCTTGTGAAGATAGGATTTGAGAGAATAGATGACAACAACAACATGTATGTCAAGGCAAAAAATGGTAAAGAGATTCTGATATTTGAAATCTTTGTTGATAATATAATTTTTGGAGAAAAAGATGCTCTATGCAAAGATTTTGTTGATCAAATGAAACATGAGTTTGAGATATCAATGTTTGGAGAAATCAAATTATTTACTGGATTGCAAGTACATAAACTAAAGCATGGTATATTTGTGACCCAATCAAAGTACATCAAGGAGATACTCAAGACATTTGGAATAGAAGACTCAAAACAAGTCAGTACATCAATGGTAACTGGACCTAAGTTATCCAAGAATGACGAGTTAGTTGAAGTGAATCAGACAATGTATAGATCAATGATTGGTAAATTACAATATGTTGTACATAGTAGACTAGATATTGCATTAGTAGTTGGAATAGTGGAAATATTTTCTACAAATCCAAGAGAAAATCATTTGATGGTAGTAAAGAGAATACTGAGGTATCTAAAAGGAACCGATGACTTTGATGTGTACTACAAGAAAAGAGAAAAGTTTGAGTTGAGAGCCTACATTGATGCAGATTGGGGAGGTAAAATTGATGATAGAAAAATTACTAGTGGAGGAGCACTTTTCTTAGGGAAAAGATTGGTTATTTGGACTAGCAAAAAGAAAAGTTGTACCTCATAGTCCACAGCAGAAGCTAAATATGTTGCAACTGCTATCAATTGCACTAATATTGTATGGATCAAACATCTATTACAAGGTATGAAGGAAGAGGTAATTGAACCTATGATACTCTATTGTGACAACACAAGTTCCATTAACATATCAAAGAATCCTGTGATGCATGCCAAAACTAGGCATATTGCAATTAAGTATCACTATCTAAGAAAATTGGTGGAGGACAAGCAAGTGAGGATGGAATATGTCAGGTCAAAGGAATAGATTATTGACATCTTCAAAAAAGCACTTCCTAAAGATTCTTTTGAGTATCTTAGAAGTAAGTTAGGGGTAATACCCCTAGCCAAGGCTACTTAAGAAACAACAAGGATTGCTATGCATCAAATGAGTTAATTGTTAAAGTATTAGATTGATGCAGATGATACTTACTTTAGGATTCATGCTTGAAGTAATCAAAGTGAAAAAGTTACAAATTAGTCACAAGCAAGGTGACAGAGGGAGGAATTGGAAGTTCCAAAAAATTCTATACTTGCATAATAAGATGGTAAAGTAATGTGTCTTTGGCATTATTGTCAAAGAGGGAGGAAGTGTAGAAACAAACTAATCAAATCTAGAGAGAAAGGGAGAGATATGTAGAAACTAATCAACAACATTTGAGGAGAAAGAGAAGTAGCAAGAAACTGATCAAATCTCTAGGATCAAATTGATAGAGGGAGAAATAATTAGGAGTAGTACATTAACAAAGTGTATAGTGAAAAGAAAAAGGAAACAACAACTAAGAGGGAGAAGCAAAAGTAAAGTAATCAAGATAACATATCAGAGAAGGAAATGTGAAAACTGATGGTAACTCAATTTATTTTTTGGCATTTGACTTATTGTTCTAACATAGTTAACATTTTTATAACTTGGTTGAATAGTTTGGTCTAATGGTGGATCAGTTTGGTTTTCCATCAATGCCAAAGAAGGAGATTGTTGGAAATTTGATTGAAAAGATCATTGTTGAAGATCAAAGAGGGAGATTATTGCAAATAAGGAAGTTGGTTGATAAAGAATGCTTTCAATCATTGTTTTGTCATTGATGTCAAACCTACTATTTGTAGGAATGAAAATTTCTTATAAGATCCTAGTACTATCACTTAGTTGATTGATGAAGAGGATTTAATCAGCAAGATGTAACAAGAGTACCTAGAGGAAAGGTTGAGTTATGGTTTTGTAATGAAGTGCAAGGATTAGTTAAGACAATGGTAAAATGATGTATTAATAATTTACTTGAAGATATAGATGTTGTCCACACTTAGAAATAGTAGGAGTACAAGTTGTAACAAGGTTAACTGCAAATCTCAACTAAGTTCATTAGTGAGTGCTAAGCAAGCTAGTTGGAGCTGAGCAAAAGAAAAAATCTAGTGTGTGCCGAGTGAACTTTAAGTTCTGAGTGAAGTTCAAGTGCCAAGTGATATAGAAGGAGCTGAGAAAAAAAAAAACTTAGTTGATGCCAAGTGAATCCATAGTAGGTGTCAAGCATTAGTAAAATGTAGTTGATTTTGAGTAACACAGTGTGTGCCAAGCACCAAAATTTTAATAGTGTTGAGCTATTGCATTATTGAAAAAGTCAAAGATTTTCTAGATCTGAGCTGACAAAGTTGTTACCTTGAATTTTGTGAATTAGTTGGAGGATGAGGATGATGAGTTGGTAGAACAAAATTCTATTTAAACCATTTTTGAGCGAATTCAAGAGGATTCTTCAATATGTTTCTAGAAGAAACAAGATGTGGGTTAGATTCAATGAATCCTACCTAATCCATTTGAATTAAAATTAAAGGAGGGAAGAATCGAGCAGAAAAAGAAATTCTAGACTTCTATTTAAGGAGTCATGGGCCAAGAAGCAAGAGTTGCTAGTGTGCCAAAATTGTAAAGTGGTTGAAGGGTGTCAAGGTGAAGGCATCTAGGAGAAGAAAGAATAGGGCATAGAGTCCTTGCTTCGATAAGTGGTCAGAGAGAGATGATTGTACTGGTACATTGAGCATGAAGACTCAAGGAGACAAAGCTTTAGAGGAGGACAAGCTATCAGACCAAAAGAGATTGAAAGCTAGGAAAAGTTTTATGAGCTAAAGAGTGATCTAAAATCTACAAGACAAGTTGTGAATTGTAATCAGGTCAAAACTCCTTATTATTACTCTCTAGCAATTGTATCAGTTAGGGTAAAATTCTATGGACTTAGGTTGATTTAATAGCCATTTTAAAATCCTTTAACATGGTGTCATTCCAAATGAATGTTCTAAAGTCCTCTAACCAGGACCACTTCTAACAGAGTGGATAAATCCTTTAACTAGGTCACATTTAGCAGTGTGTTGTATCCTTTAACAGGGCAGGCCTTTCACAAGGCATCACTTTAGAAGAGCGAGAATTAAGTAGCATGTTACTGGTGGTTTTTCCCAATTTAGGTTTCCACATAAATCACTGTGTTATGTGTTGATTCCTTATGTGTTATGCTTGCATGTTGATTTATAGTAACTTGTTAAGTAGGAAAGTTTTAAGCTTGGATGAATGAGTAGTTGAATGGGCTCACTAAACTTAGTGAAAAAGTTTGAATTGGACATTTGGAACCTAAATAACTTATTCACCCCCCATCTCAATTATTCTAAAGCATTTCTAACACTGATATGTACTTATCTTCATAGACAACTTCTCTAGACACACATGGGTGTACTTCTTGAAGTACAAGTATGATGTTTTTGATTCATTTTTGAATCTTTAAGACATTTGTAGAGGATCATTTTGGTCTTTCTATTAGGCATATACACACTGAAAATGGTCAAGAATATGTGAATCAATCTTTTAGATATTTTTGCACTAAGCATGGTTTGCAACATCAGTTCACAATTCCCCACACCCCTCAACAGAGTGGAGTTTCTGAGAGAAAGAACATAACTATATGGGAGATGGCCAATTGTATGATACAATCTTGAGATACAAGTCCTTCCTTTTGGGCTAAGGCTATCAATTGTGTCAACTATATTCAAAATTGGATGCCTCACAAGGCATTTCAAAATTTGACTCATAAGGAGGCTTGGACTCATGTCAAGCCCAATGTTTCTCCATTTTATATTTTTGGTAATGAGGCTTGGTCATTTATTACAGATGCATAACAAAAATCCTTGGAGAGGAAGAGCTGACCAAACATATTTTTTGGCTATTCTGAGGATGTAAAGGTGTACATGTTGTTTTATCCTAATTCTAGAGAGGTCTTGTTTCAATGAGATGTCAATTTTGATGAGCAATATCCTTTGATGGAGCCTCGATCACTAGCTTCTCCCTCACTAAATAATACTTCTCTTCTCTATAGGTTTCTTTATCCTTTGAGGAATATTTTGATGATGATCCACCTTTCCCTCCTCCCCCTAATGTTCTACAAGTACTCAAGTGGGCTCATGATACTATTGATGCAGTTGGACCTATGGAAGGAGACCATTCAGATTCTCATTGCACTCATACTTAGACTTATAGTACTGGACTTTTGAGTCATGCCATTTTAGATGATGCACAATTTTTTTCATAGAAAACAAGACACTAAAATTAGGATAGGTTTATAGATGAGGAGTACACTTCTTTGATGAAGAACCACACTTGGGATCTTTGTCCTCTTGTTGGTTTGATGCAAGTGGATGTATCATATCAAGCATGTTGTAGGTAGTTGTATTGATAGGTATAAGGCACACCTTGTTGCGAAGGTATTTTCAAAGGTGGAGGGCATTGATTACTCTGAGATATTTTCTCCTATTGCAAAGATGAATTATATTCACCTTATACTCTCTCTTGTAACTTTTCAGGGATGAATTATATTTCAGATTGATGTGAAGTGTGCCTTTTAGCATGGAGACCTAGATGAGGAGATCTATATGGATAAGGATCAAGGTTTTATGTAGGACTTTTCTATGTTATGGAAACTTTGGAGATCCTTATACATATCAAACAAGCCCCTTTGGCTTGGTATGAGAAGATGGATTCCTTTTTGCTTGCATCACACTACACACTCTATCATTCTAATCCTATAGTGTACATTCAACTTATGGGGCTGATCAATTGATACTTGTGCTGTATGTTGATGATCACACTATTACAAGTAGCTTGTCCTCTATGATCCAGAGTTTTTAGCAAGCTTTGAGAGAGCAATTTGAGATGAAAAAACTTGGACTTCTACACTATTTTTTAGGCCTATAGGTTGTTTAGTCTTTGGATGGGATAGCCATACTCCAGTAGAAGTATGCTCTTGATATTCTTAGGAGATTCAACATGCTTGATTACAAGCCTCCTCCCACACCTTTCCAGTTAGGTGTTGTTTTATCTACCACTTTCTCTACGACTACAGTGGATTCCACTTTATATAGATAGCTTGTGGATAGTTTTTTGTACTTGACACGTACACACCCTGATCTTTCCTTTGTGGTGTGGTTGGCCTTGTCTCTCAATTGTCACATGATCCTCATGAGAGTCATTGGCAAGTTGCCAAACATATTTTGAGGTACATTCAGGGTACTACATGTTATGGAATTTACTATACATCACAAGATCCTCACATTGTTGGTTATATAGACTTGAATTAGGCTACTGATATTGATGACCAAAAGTCTACTTCTGGCTTCTTTTTTTCTGCCTTGGTTCTGGTCCTATCACATGGTCTTGCAAGAATCAATATGCTCATGAATTATCATCTATAGAGGCATAATATAGGGTAGTTTTGCTAGCTAGTTAGGTGGCTTTACGACTTTGATAGTTGATGAGAAATTTTGGATTTCCCCTTGATAGTTCCACCCTTCTTTGGTGTGACAATTTGAGTGCCATATACATTTATTGCAACCTAGTTGAGCATCAATAGATCAAGCACATTGAGCCTCATATGAACTTCATCAAGCATTTCATTCAGGATGGCTCTCTTAGCTTGGAGTATATTCTCACTACTGAGAAGGTTGCATACATCTTCACTAAACCTTTTGCATCCTCATGGTATCTTCAACTATGTTTTATGCTTGGGGAAAAGGCAGTTGTCCTTGGGGGGTCTCAATGATGAGTCCTTCCTTCCTTCTTTTGTCTTGAAATTTCTTCTATCTCTTTTTGGAGGAGGGTTTTTCCCACATAGTTTTCTCTATTTCTCTATTTTTTAGAGATTTGGTTGTGCTGAGTACCTCATCAAGCCATGTTTTTAGGACCCATTTATGCTTTCAAAATTGTAGTTTTCTTTTTTTTTTGCATTGTTGCTCATCTTAAAGGGAGGGGGTTTGTGTTAGAGTAAAGGATTAATGTAATTTCATTTTATTAAATTACCTTTACTCCCTTCTTAATATTTCCCTTTATGCATATGCATTCCCATTTAATGATTTAATTATTTATTAAATGTAGGTTTTATGATCTCCTTCTATAAGGATTGATCCATTGTATATTTCTCTCATTCTTTCAGTTTGATAATAAATTCTTGCATATTTTTAGAGCCAAACCCTTTCTTTCTCTTCTCTTTTTCTTCTCTGTGATAGGTTTTTGCATGTAGATGTTCTATTGGATCTGTATATCCTCATTTTTACATTTTTTTACAAATATTTTAATGAAATCTTGAAGTAATTTCATCTTGAAATTTTGGTACATGTTCATGTTTTGGGCATAACTTGCATCAAAATAATTGATTTTTTTTTTGTAAAAAATATATAGAATAAAGCGTAGAACAATAATATGTAATTTATTTTGAAAATTTTAAAGTATACTAAAACTTAGAAAAAAAGGTAGACACATGTCTTTGAGGACTGTGAAGATAGTGGTAAAGCTAATTAAAGCTTCTAATGATAATGTTGTTGAAAAAAAGAAAAAGTTATATAGTTAGAAATCTAAGAAGACACGTGAGATTATGGTGGTGATTTTAAAGATATCTACTTTACCATTTGAAAACCTGACAAAGGAAAAGATGAGAATTAAAGGAATAAAATTGGAGGGAAAATGAGCTCTAAAGCCTTTGGGTCAACTCCCAAGGCTATTACCACGCCATAATCTAATTGTATTTTAGCTTTTCAAATAACTTGGTCAGGTTATTAATGCATATTTGTATTGGATGTATGTTTACATAACCCAAATGTGTTATTAATTGTGATATATAAAATGTGATTGGGTTATGATTTCCTCTATTGCATTCCCTACATTCAGATAACTTAATTAGGTTATAATGATATTAAAAACTTGATAGAATTGTGAATATTAGCACCTTAATTCTATATTGTATATTTATAATTAAATATTTTTATTATATATGTATGCATAATCTTTCTCTCTATCTTTGAGTAACCCCTAACACCCACCCTCTTTAACTTATAACCCTTATCTCTCCAAGATAACCCCTAACCCCCTTCTCTCTCAAACATGTAACCCCTTTGTCTCTCTATCTAACTCCTAACCCCTAACTCCCCCCTCTAACACCTCTCTCTCTAATCCTCTCTCTAAACCCTAACTACTCTTTGAACATTAACCCCTAACCCCTCTCTTTGAACACTAGCCTCTCTCTCTCTCTCTCTCACACACACACACACACACACACACACACACACACACACACACACACACACACAAAAACCCCTAATCCCCCTCTCTCCCCCTCCTCAAACCCTAACACCTAACACCTAACCCCTCCATCTCTTTATCTAAATCCTAACTCCAAGCCCTTCTCTCTATAACCCCCAACCCTCCTCTCTCTCTCTCTCTCTGTCACACACACACACACACACACACACACACACACACACACACACACACACACACACACACACACACACACACACACACATACAAAAACAAACCCCTAACCCCCTATCTCTCTCTCCTCCTCAAACCCTAACACCTAACCCCTCCATCTCTTTATCTAACATCTAACTCTAACCCCTTATCTCTATAACCCCAATCCTACTCTCTTTCTCTCTCACCCTAATCCATAACCTCTCTCTCAAACCCTAACCCTCTCTCTCTCTCTTACTAACCCCTAAAATCACTCTCATTCTCTCTCTCTCTCTAACACTTGTCACCTATCCCTTAACTCATACCCCCTCTCTCTCTCACGCACACACATGTGCGTGCACATGCACGCGCGCGCGCACACACACACACACACAACCTCTTCTTTTTTTCCTAGTTCTACATAACCAAATTGGGTTATGATATTAAATGGGTGTTGTAAACTTAGGAATTCAAAACTTGATCAAGTTATTACAAAATATGAATATATAAAGTTTTCAATGACTAAAAAACTATCATCTTGTATCCTTAGAGGTCCTGTTGATGTATCACATGGTATTCTATAATAAGTCTACATATGTTTTTTCAAATTTTCTTAGAAATTATTGATTTGGTCTATTTTATTATGTATTCATATTATTTTATCATTTTAACTTATCATTAGATAATAAAACCATAAGTTTCTCTTGTTTTTCACTCTATTGTTTTACTTTGAAAAGTATCAAATTATGATGTAAATTTGTTATGTTTTGTATTTGATTGTGTATTTTGTTCATGTTATTTTTTGTATGAAAAGTAATATTTTACAATAGGAAAGAACAAGAGAGGAATGATTGACAAATGAGAGGCAACAAAGGTACAAATAAGGGATCGTATAAGGAGATTACATCAAGGTACATCATCAAATGCACACAATGTAAATAATGAAAATGTAACAATTGAAATTGACATGATGAATGCACCTAATGTAGAAAATAAAAATCATGAGCATGTGCCTATTGATATTGATGTGAAAAATGCACCCAATTCAACAAACAAAAATGTTCAACATACACCAATTGAAATGATTATGACAAATACACCTAATTTAGCTAATGCACCTAATGTGGCATCTCAATTTGATGTGATCAATGCATATAATGCAAGTAATGGAAATATTGAGTGTGCACCTATGTTAACATCTCCTAGAATAATTCGTAGAAAACTTAATTTTCTAATTAACATTAATGAATTTTTTTTGAAGCCAATGCATGATAAAATGTCACAAAAAAATTGTAGAATAATTGCTAAAAAGATTTATATTTTTTTTTTGATAAATTAGATCAAATTGGAAGATGCCAAATTGTTATTAAAATGATTACAAATCTGAAATTGAGAGAGAATGATAATTCTGGGGTTAAGAACACCTGGAAATAGTAGTGAAAGCACCATTGTCATAAATCTCCTTGATGCATACCAAAATATTGGTTTAAAATCACACACTAAAGATGTTATGTTACTTGACATGTCCTCACATTAACCACAATGGGAAAGGAAATGATAAAATCTCATATATAAAAAACATGTAAATTATTAATGGTAACTAGAACACCATTACACAAAGTGTTAGAAAGGTGAGATAAAATTGAAGATCACAACAATACTTATTTTTGGTCATTCTTGGGTAGACTCTCACATAAGGATAAGGTTTTTGTTGATACACTAAGAACATTAATTATTGAATTTTTTTGGCAACAACAAAATGAATTCACCAAAAAAAAAGATGTCGTTAAAAGATAGATTGGAATTAGAAACTATGAGCTACATGAAAAAATTTATTTTATGAAATGTTTCTACAAGGATTTCCTCAAATTAAAAGTAGCCAAAGGTTTTTTTAGATGAAAAAACCATTCCATGTTAAGATAAATTATATACAAGCTAAATGTTGTTGTAAGGTTCATGTTGAGTTTTCTATGCATTATGATATTTATCATTGTATATGTTATACTTTACATTGCTAACAATGTATTGTAGGAATCTGGTCTACAAGTACCCCTTAAGTCACTAAGATAATTTATTACCAATGTGCTATGTAAGTGAGATGATGCGTGCATTTTTATAAGATCATATGTTTGATAGTTTTTTTCCCTAAATGTGGTGGTTTGTAATAGTTGTATAAATGCCTAAATCTAGATAGCACACATTAAATTGGTAAGATACTAGTTTCTCTTGGAAAATACAAGTTAGTTACATATGGTGTTAAAAATGGGAAAGAATTAGAGAGGTGAGAGTTAATAAAAAATGTTCTATGCATAGCTGATTTTATGTTTTTTTTAAAGAGAAACTAGTTTATGAGTAAATACATCATACACATATAGCTAGATGGTTAGATGAGAAATTCAAGTTCTATAAGGACACTTTTCCCTTGGGTACTATTATGTCTTGTAGTGCCTACCCTAGTGACATGATTTATTATGTACTAGATTTACATTCCATGCTTGAGATAGGAGATGTGTTGTTATCTTACGTAAGATGATTAAGATGATTTTGTTATGACATATTTTATATAATTTCATGGATATGATCATTATGATCTCTAACCCTACTAACCCACCTAGTGTTGCATTCTTGTATATGATATCACAATGTTATGTATATGTATACTTGTTGGTGATGTAGGCATGTCTAGGAAACATTAAAAAATCCTCTATGATATTTATTGATTTAGAGATAAAAACCATGGTCCATAGGCACCCAAAACCTAGAGTTCCTAATAGGAGTCGATCACCTTATTTGAGTTTTTGGGAAAATTGTATATTTGAGATTTTAGTGTTGGATGTTTTACTTTAGTTTTCATCTAATTGTTATTAAACCAATATGCACAATTACTCGGGTGTATATGGGTGCACACATATATGCTTAGGTAAAAGTGTAAATTTGCATTGATGCATGTCTTATTAATGAGGATTGAAATTTCTTGCAAAATTTTAAATTAAAATTAGAACAAAGTAAGTAATAAAAGACCCTTTGAGATTGGAACACTTAACCTAGGGAGAAAGACACACTTCTTAAGCCAACTCACCACCCATGCTTTTGGTGAATTAGCTTTCTAAGATACCTTGAAAATGGAAAATTTAGGAAGTCTATTTAATAATTTTCTTTTTTTAAAATTAGAATTATTAAATCAAACCTTAATGAGTCGGTGCGATGGATGTAACCCTCCATAAACTAAATAGCTTCCTATACATAAGGGGCTTCCTGGTAAAATAAAACATAGCAAAATAATTGGTGAAAACTATAGTCAAATCTATAGTTTGAATATCATCACTTGTAAAACAAGAAGATACCTAGACTAAGGTTGGGAAGGATACAAACACCAAGATCTAATTAGAGGATAGAAGCTTTCATCTTTCACAAACTCAAGCCCAATTCCATTCTGGCACATGAAAAAAAGTAGGTCTTGTTACCCCCATTTTATTTTGATTATGCTAAAACTCAAGATGAGAAAGATCAAATCATTATACTATTGTAGATAATGCAAACACATATCTCTATATGTTGTGATTGAATTGTGTATGATTGTGTCCTTGTTTATTTGTGATAGAATCTTGGGAATGGAATTCATGTCTAGACAATAATTCTAAGAGTTGAATCCCCTGATTAGGGATGGCTATGGGGTTTTCAGCCTTGGATCTCATCCCAAAAGGCATTGAAAACCCTCCTTCAACTTAACTAGTCTCAAAATTCAGTTCATATAATTCTTTATATTTTTTTGAGTTCTCTATAATGAATGCATAAGAAGAATGCATATATGTGCAACCCAACATTTAACCCCTTTTGTCCACCTATGAATACAAATGAGCAATTATGCTTGACATATGTACAAAAATGGAATATATGTGCAGTTATATTGAACAAATGAGAAATTCTTCTTGATGTATGCATGACAGAATGAAATGGATGTATGGTTATAGGAAACATATGCACACTTTTACTATTTTCTTGGTGTTCGATATCCTACAATCAATTTTCGCTATTGGTTGATCTTACTGGCTTGTTTCTGTTACATTACTTTTCTAATTGCTTTGACTTGATTAACTCTACATGGATTTTATATTGGATTTGGATTAGGGTAGGAAACCCTAGATGAGTGGCTCACCATAGGTGCTAGGGTCCAAAAGTGACTATCATAGGATCCTATGCCTAAGGACTAGTGCCTTGCATAGACTGGCTTTATAAGTGAGTTGGATAATAAGTGAATGGGTTGGGCATGGGTTTCAAACATTAATAAAGATTAAGTTTGAGTATTTTTTGAGTACTCAGAGAGGGGACAATCTATGTAGGTCATTGTCCCTAACTCAAGGGAAGGACCCCAACATTGCTAGGCCATGCATATTCCATTGAAGTACTTGGGGAAATATATTCTGTGTGGTAGGGTGGTCTTTGGCTTAGGGGATTGACCCCAACACTCTAGAAATGTGCAATGACTCATCTATAGATGGTTGAATCCCTCACTCTCACTTTTGGTTATTTTGGTTCTTTCTCTATGTTTGTTTGGGTTTGACCCTATGTAAGGTCCCTCCTTGATGTACTTATTAAATATTAATTTCTTTGTTAAATCTATTGTAGGAGATTAGAATGGATATGAAGTAATGTTTTATGTTGTGAAGGTCCTAATGAAAAATTAAGATCAGTTGATACATCCATGTTTTAATACTCGGTGATTCAAGAACTACTACATTATCTCAACTATTTAAACATTAAAATTTCACTAACAATGATATGAGGCATTTTCACCTGATGATAAGTGTGTTAATTTTGGTACCTCGATGATAGGTTTTTTATGCTTTCAAATAGTTCAATATTCCTTAATTGCTGATGTTTATGATGTTAGGTATATGCATGCCTAATGATGATTATTCTAGTATTTTAATATGAATTAATGAATAAGTTATGTTATATTGATAATGTGTTTACTGATGATTAAATGTGAGTAGAAATGAATTAAACAATTAATTATATGAAAGATTCATTTTTTGATTTATGTAACTATCGAGATAAGTTTTGAATATATGTATGTGATTTTTTTGAGCTACTGATGTGTTCAATGAGTGTGCAGGATATTTTAGCCAGGAAAATCTAACAGAGAAATGAAACTGAACCCTAGGTACCATTGTGGAAACCAAGGATTGAATCTAACAAAAGATGCAAAATTCATTGTTTGTATTTTATTTGTATCGTGGTTGAATGAATGTATCATTTTGTAATTATTAAAGTGTTAATATTTTGTAACAGTGATTTTTTAGTGTCGCTTGACACTTGTGAATTGTATATGCATTCCAGCATGATAGTTAGGGTTAACTAAGTAACCTAAAGATCTAAGTTGGATTAGGTTAATGACCTTTTTGCTAATCAATTAGTAATCAAGATTAATTATTGAGTAATCTACATTTTTTAAGGTTGTTAGAAAGTCCAAAAAAATTCCAAGCTTTTTGTTAGGTCCCTTATTAGTCCTAGAACCTACAAATACTGAAATCTAAGTACCTAAGGGGTATGGGTATGGGTTGGGGGCATTTTCCACCCCTCTAGCCCCTTTTGTTGACTTTTATGGTCACCTAAAAACTCCATTTTTTGCTTTATTGCAAAAATTGAATATTTTCATCATGAGTTGGATAACTTCAACTCCACCTTGAGGTTAGCCTTATGACAAGTTGAGTTAGAAGACTCTAGAACCTTTAGGCAAGTGGGGGAGTTATTACTTTTTGAAGGTGGTTGAGTTAATATTCTATTTAGAAGTAGATTTGAGAGAGGAAGATTGTTCACCCAACCTCTAGTTTTAGAGAGCAATTTAGGATTGAAGAAGACGGAGAAGGAAGGAAAAGCTCATCTCAAATTTTTTCAATTGTCATAACCTTATTGTGAAGGTAGGAACCCTTCATCTCTTTTGGTTCATGTTGTGTTTCATGATCAACTCATTTTGTTTGCATATGTATGTTTGTGTGTGTTGAATATGTTTGGGTGGGATTGAAATGGGTTTTTCTTATATGTTTTTCCTTTGTATTTTACTTTGATTTTTGAAGGGATTGAATGGGTTGTATTAGCATTACTCACCCTTGGATAGGGTAGAAGTGGCCATGCATGGGAGGAGGTCTTTAGATGGACTCTGACAGTACATAGTCTCTTCTCAGGATGAGGAGAGGGAGAGAGAGTAGGGTGTTATGGGAACCTACTTGTCAACACAAACCATGTTTTGAGTTTTGAAATTTAAGAAATGGAAGAATGAAAGTTCTTGTGATTATAGCCTTGAAAGGGCACCTATTATGGTGTTGTGGCCGATGTCTCCTATTGGAAAAATCCACCTTCTCCCTAGTCTAGTTCAATGATGAACCTGTTGTGCAAACTTGGATGGGAGTGTATGTTTGAAATTGTCTTCATGTTAAGATTGGTTGTCCCTCAGTTAGTTTTTGTTCTCTCCATGGTTACCTTGATGTGTTTGCAAATTTTTGAAATGGCTACCCTATTGTGGACCCAAGTAGGAAATTTAGAGTTGTTATTTAAATTCAAATGTGTTGAGATTTTTCTCCTCAGGATTCTGATCCTATTGAAAAAAATGTGATTGTTAAACTTATTGTTTAAACAACTATAATCTTGGGTTTTCTTCCTCAGTTCTTTCTCGAGGGAGTCCTTGAATCAGAAGAATAAATAAAAATGGAGTATTTTCCATTCATATGATCTTCTGTGCAATTAAATTTACATGCATATGTTGTTCAGTAAATAGTTGAAATGATGTTGTACCTTCCTATGATATTCTTAAAGTTCAATTTTGCAGCCATTGATCAAATTTTAATTAGAGGAAATGAGGAGAAATAAAGTTATGCAAATTAGATACCAAAACTATGTTAAGAAAATTTGAACATTTGAACAATAGTTTAGCTTGTATTTTTGTAATTGTTGGAATGAAAAATAACCCTACGTGGATGAATCAACCAAACATTAAACTCTATGATTAATCCAACTTATAAAAAAAATCCCCCTTGACTAATTAAATAAATTAGAAAATTCTACACTTACCAAAAAAAAGAGACTTGGGAAAATTATTACCTCCTTAGAGAAAATAAGCCCATTGCCTTTTGCATGGGGAAAATTTTAATCTCCTTAGGAACAAAGCATATTCAATTTAGATTCTTTTATTATCCTTGATTTTCTTTATTTAAATAAATAAATTGTTAAAACACACACACACACACACACACACACACACACACACACACACACACACACACACACACACACACACACACACACACACACACACACACAGCTAAAACTATATATTCCTATCCTATCAAAAAGACCACCAACTAAACTTTAAGTATTTATTTATTCCTACCCCACCCCCTCCCTCGGTGCAAACATGTGCAACCAATGACACATTTATTTTGTTGACTTGGAATTAATCTCGATCATACCACCATGCAAATGGGTCTGGTGCTTCAACTTTATTGAAGGAGGTGATTAGTTTCAAAAGGTTGGAGGGAAGCTTCCTTATCGTTGATGGGATGGGCCATCCACCAAATCCCCATCCTCCCCAAGCACAGGCTCACATCAGCCTTGAGCAACATGGAGAAGGTGGGTGGGGGGGGGAGGTCACCTTGCACCCACATGGAAGAATGTTGATGTGAGGGGTAAGGAAAGTGGGGAGACAATTGGGGTTAGGGGATGTGTTGGGAGTAGGAAATGGGTCAAGTTAGAGGATAGTATGTGTTAGTTAGGTTAGAGTGTTAGTAAAGTTAGGTTATATTTTTAAGAGTTAATATTTTTTAGTGTTACGTAGGATTGGGTTAGGTTAGTTAGAGTAAAGGTTTATGTAATTATTCAATGTTAGATAATAGTTAGTTGTTAGGAAAAGTAAGTTAGTATTAGTTGTATTAATTTATTTATTAGATAATTTTAATTATTTTTTATTAGATAAATAGGTTTTACGAGGAACCTGAAACCCAATAGTTAATACAATAAAAGGATGATAATAAGCGTGAAAGCCCAGCCAAAAAAGTTTAAGTCCATAGGCTGATAATAAGCATTAAGCCCAGCCAAAAAGAAGAGTTCTGAGAAAAGACTAGGAAAAAAAGAAAAGCAAAGCCACGGTCTAAAGCCAGAACAAAAAGCCAAAAGACAATGAAAAGAAAAAGAATAGGCGAGAGTTATTCCTCGTTCTTTCGCTCTAGATCTTACATAACCTGAGTAGCCTCAAAGGCTAGTTGATTCTCCTCCACTTCCATTTGTTGCACCCTTTGGTTCCCCTACTCCTGATCAAGAATGGAGTTGTCCTTTGGAGAGTCATCCTCCATTTTGGCTTCATCCCTAACTTTACCTTCCTCATCTTCATGCACTTCTCTATCTTTGATCCAGCCCATGAGAGAGATGATGTTATTGTTGATGGATCTTAAAGAGGAGAACATCTGATTCACAAGGTTATGATTGTAGTTTTCCAAGTTATGTATCCTTTTTTCAGCCAGACTAAGCCTGTTAGCCAAATTTGTCCTCTTATTAGCATCCATCCCTTTCCTTATTGCCTCAATATGTTTCACCTGATCTTTGACCTCCTCGAGCTCATGAAAAAGCCATTTGATTGAAAGAAAATTATCAATCATACTATTAAGAGCATTATTCAAGAGGTTCATCCCTATCTCCTTAGCTCTGTTCGAAATAGCCACAATCACTAGATCAATGAGTTCTTCCAGCTGCTAATCTTCTTGATTTTCCACAAGGATTTGGGGATTCATGGCCTCCCTGAAGATGCCAGTCTTGGAAGTCTTGACATTGAAGTTGATCCATGCTTTCCTCCTATCATTGGTCTACACTTCCCCTTCTGCATACCCAGCTTTCTCCTCTTTCTACTCCTCAGGATGGAGATGGACAGGAGAAAGGGGCAACACAGATGCCTCCTCAAATTGAGAGTACACTTCCTCCAAACTCTCCCTCTTGCATTTCTTCCTTCCAATTTCCTCATTAATATCCTCTTGCATCTCCTTAACCACCTCCTTAGACTCTGGTTCCTCCTCATCATCACTATCTCCCTCCTCAGCCTTCTCAAGAGGCTTCTGCTCGAGATCCCTAAGGCTTTTTCTGCTAGGTTTATGGGGGAGGGTATTTTTTAGCATGGTAAGTCACTGCTTTCCCTGAAGAATAGATCCCTCCTTTCTCAGAGCTAAGGCTCTGTATTTAATTCGAGTCAGAGGAGTAACTAGAACTACCAGAATCCACATTCTCTATCTGAGGGGGGGTGATGCTTATAGTTTGAGCCTTGAAGTGCTCATGGATAACCAATAGCAGCCCCTCATGTAGAGTTGAGTTTGCCATGGGCTTCTTTTTGAAGCTATCCACCGCCTTTCTCATTGAGGTTAATAGATAACATGGGAAAGAAATTTTGGCATTATTTTGGAAATGATTCAAAATGACAAAGTGGTGGGTATGAGCTCTATAAAACCTAGGGTCCAAAGTAATGTACTCGATAACAGCTTTCAAAACATACCTCCACCACTTCTTCATGGAGTTGAGGATATAGTAGGTGTCGATCTTTTTCAGTGCCTTCAATTCCTTCTCACTCTCCACAAAGTCCCTAACTACATTGGCTAAGAGCTTCTTATCCCTGAAGAATTTAAAACACTCGATAGGGATTTTGGTGACAGCTGCAATCACCTCCTCCATTATTCGAAAGTAGATACCATTCACCTTCACCCTACCATCCTTCTAGGACCCCACCATACTTTTGGTCACCTCCTGATCAAATCCATGTAGCTTCATGATATAATTGGTAACCCCACCCTCTTCAAGCTTTTCCCATACTTTCAGCCTACTTCTCCATTTCTCAAAATCTCCCACTGGCTCCTTTCTACATCTCTCACCTACCATTTCCACACACTACACACCCACTTTACTCATGTTCTCTTCACTCTATGACTGAAATGGACCTCTGAGAGTGAGCAAAGAATAGAGAAAAATAACCCTATTGTTTCTCCAGAAGTGATTGCAATAAACAACCCACAAAGTGTGTCGATTAATCAATAAAAGATTACTACATTTACGATTTCCCATGCTTCTATTATAAAAGTACCCTTAGTTCTTAACACCATCATATTCATAATTAAAGCTTTATTTTCTCTATACTTCCTTGGATTTTATCCAAGTCAATCAGACTTTTAATGTCCACTAACAAACAAGTTCCTAGAAGTCAAGTCATTTTTTGATCTATGCCAACCCCTATATTTGCAAACCTTTCGACAATCGGGTTTGCTTCTCGAAAAGTATGGGTGACGTGGAATCTATTAAATTTGGCAAGGGTCACTCTAGTGTCATCAATAAGATTTTCAATCATCCATGATGGATATGAATTTCCATTGATGCATTTATAATGTTATTTGAGTCCCCTTCGAGCCATAAATTGGTAACCCCAATTTCAAAAGCCAGTTTTACTACATTGCACACGGCATTGGCTTCCGCAAAATGATTTATTTGGAATGCCAACAAGAGAGAAAAAGCTCCAATAATATCTCCATTTTCATTCCTTATCACACCTCCACTACCCAAGGATCCAGTGTTGCCCTTGGAGGCTCCATCGAAGTTGGCTTTGTGCCAGCCTTCAGGGGGGAGGAACCACTTGGCTTCCTATCTTTTCCTCACTCTATCTTTTACCTTCTCCTTTTTCCTACCTCCTATCTCAAAAAGTCCCCCCTTCCTCATAGAAAAATTATCCTTTATGTTACTAAAGATCTTCCTCCCAACAACTAAAGCTAGCTCCTCCCTATCTCTAAAAATTTGATTGTTTCTCTCCTTCCATATGTTCCAACAAAAATGGGGTAGGAACCAGGAGCTAAATTCTTGCAATGTGGACCCATTGAACATGCCATGCCATTGATAGAAAAATTTTAGAAGGTTAAAAGGAAAGCACCAGCTATGGCCTAAGTCCTAGGTGAGGAAGCCCCAAACTGTCCTAGAGTAAGAATAGTAAATGAACATATGGTTATTTGTCTCTGACTCTTCTTTGCACAAAACACATCTGCTAGGTATGATATGACCTCTTTTGATGAGATTTTCCTGGGTGAGAGTTTTTTCCTAAAGAGCCAACCAAAAAAACATGTTGACTTTTGGCGTGAGGCCTAGGAACCAAGCCCTTAACCAAGGGGGAGACTATATTAAGCTCCATAAAGCTGAGTACCTAGAGGCTACCGAATAGAGCCCATTGGAAATATCCCTCCAAACCAGTTCATCCTTATTATTGCTAAGGGATAAGGAATTAAGCATGATCATGATTGGTTTGAGGTCCTCTGAGATAATGGAAAGGTCCTTCCATCCCTGTTCGATCTTGTAATTGCTGACTTTGTGCCCAAAAAGGTTGATGCAATCATTAGCCCATGATCCATACCTGGGGTTATTCATAAGGGGGCCCTAAGAAATCCAATAGCCATACCAAAATAGGATGTTCTCTCCATTACCTAGCTTCCAAGAGACTTTTGAGTTAGCCAAGTCACTGACTTTTAAGAAACCATTCCAAACAACAGAGCCTCTTGGGATATCCTCACTGAATAGGATGAATTGAATAGAGGGCCTTTTTATATACTTATTTACCACAGTGTCTCTCCATTCCCCCATGCTACTAAAGATGCACCAGATTTGCTTTGCCAGGAGGGCCTTGTTGAGGTGAGTGAGCTTCTTGATTCTCAAACCTCCTTTCTTCTTATGGAGGAAAAATTTGACCCAAGCAACAAGGGGGTACCTTTTATTCCTTTTAGTTCTTGTCCATAAAAAATCCCTTTGTATTTTCTCCATCCTCTCAGCATATTTCACCAGTATGGTAAAAAGGCTCATAGCATATATCGATAAGTTTTGGAGGATGGATTTAACTAGTTGACATTTTCCAGCTTGGCTAAGAATGGCTCCTTTCTAGCTAGCTAGCTTCTTACTGAACCTTTCCATGATGCCATTCCAAAAGGATTTAGATGGGGTCATTCCCAAGGGGAGACCAAGGTAGGTAGAAGGAAGCTTCCCCACCTCACATCCCATGATTCTGGAGATTCTCTTCTATCTTTCCTCCGAAGTATTGATAAAGAAAATAGAGCTTTTTTCCCAATTGATGAGCTGCCTTGACCCTCTAGAATAGGTGTCCAAAATGTCTTTCATAGCCTTGGCCTCCTTGACTGAGGCCTCTCCACCCATAATAGTATCATCAAAAAATTGTTGATGCGTAAAGGGGGTGCATTTGGAAGAAGGTTTAAAACCTTTGATCCTCCCTTCTTTCTTTTTCTTCTCCATGAGTTTGCCAATGCATTTCACCAGGATAATAAAGAGTATAGGTAATAGAGGATCACCCTGATGTAGGCCTTTGGTAGGTTTGAAGAAATTAGAGGGGGACCCATTCACTAAAATAGCTAGAGAGGGGGTGGTGACCAGCTAGGAGATTAGCTTACACGATTTGACATCAAAGCCAAAAGCCTTCAACACCAAATCCAAAAAATACCAATCCACTCAATCGTAAGCTTTGGACATGTCTAGTTTGAGTAGCATCCCTTCTCTCTTTCCAGCTTCCATAGAGTGAATCACTTCATTTACCATGATAATCAAATCTAAAATCTATCTGCTCAAAAGAAAACCAGATTGTTGCTGAGAAATGATCAGGGGGAGAAGCTTAAGCAGCCTCAAAGTGAGCACCTTCAAGATGATCTTATAAAATGAGTTTCATAAACTAATGGGTCTGAACTTATATAGAGTGCCAGCTCCTGGCACTTTGGGAATAAGAACTAAGAATGTAGAGTTAATTTCCTTCAGAATACTTTTGGCTCCAAAGAACACTTGAACCACCTTTACGACATCCTTCATAATGATAAGCCAATACATTTGGAAAAAGAAGGTGGGAAAACCATTAGGTCTAGGTGATTTATCTGTCGAAAGAGAAAAAAGAGCTTCTCTAACTTCAAAATAAGAAGGAATCGCCCATAGCAGATTATTATGGTGCGGTTGGAGGATCTAAGGGATACAATAGACAATGTTGTCCTAGTCCACTTTAGAGAGAAAAGGATCCCAAGATAGTAGGGAGGAGAGAAAAGAAACATCTTCAAGTGAAATATCTTCTTCCTTAGTCAGCACACCCTGATCTTTCTTCAGGCCAGAAATCCTGTTATTACCTCTACGCTTAAGAGTGGATAAGTGGAAGAACTTTGTGTTCTTGTCTCCTTCCTTCAGCCAATTGATTCTAGATATTTGCCTCCAGAACTTTTCCCCTTTGCTAATGATGTCATGTAAATCAGACAGGATGGATAGCTCTTCTTCCCTATTTGAGGCATCATACCCATTTTCTTGGATGGAGGCTTGGATAGAAGAGAGATTAGCAGAGAGATCCTCTTTAAGAGAGAATAAATGACTGAAATCCAACTTATTCCAAGCTTTTACCATCCTTTTAACATTACTGAGTTTTCTAGCCACCCTGAACATGGCAATGCCTTCCACATCTATGCTCCACCAGACCTTAATTCTTTCTAAAAGGTCAGGGTGGGAGGTCCACATTTTCTTAAAATGGAAGGGAGGAGGTCTACGAGGATCAAAAGGAAAAATTGAGAGGGAGATGGGGGAGTGGTCAGACCCAACTCTAGGCAAAAGAGCTAAATTGTAAGAGGAGGACTGCAGCTAATTAGGATAAATGAGAGCTCTATCTAGTCTAACCTAAATACAATCCTTGCCTAAGCATTTATTGGACCAAGTGAAGTCACCTCCCAATAGGTCCAGATCAAGAAAAGCCAATCCATTGATGAAGTTAGAAAGGTCATGCTTGCTATCCTAGTCCTAAGGCAGACCACCCTTCTCCTTATCCAAAAGAGGGGTATTGAAGTCTTCCATAATGATTCCTTTTTTCATGTTACTATTCTATACCAACCCTTCTGCTCTAGACTAGTAGGACTTTCTATCTCTCTTGTTATTGGGAGCATAAATATTGAGCAAGAACCAAAATTCATTGGAATGGATATGGAACACTTTACAAAAAAGAATGTTACCTTCATTGAAGACAGATTCCACCTTGAAAAGTTTTGTCTTGTATAATGTCAGCAGCCCCCCCGAGGTTCCATCAGAGTCCGAAGCCTCCCCGCTCATCAGATTATTGAACTTTATATTATTCAAAGAATCCTTTTTCATTTTTGTTTCTTGGATCATCAAGTGTTTGGTCTCTGGTCTCTAATCAGATTCCTAATAATTTCCTATTTATGGGCTCCATTTAGGCCCCTAATATTCCATGAGATGATCTTCATTTTTTACTCTTAGAAAAATCCTTTAGAGTGCTTTGGCGCCCATTCACCAAGCATCTTCTGGTCTCCTCTTCTCTGGATTCCCTCTCTAATTTTTTGCATGCTTTGGTAGTAGAGCCCACATCTAATTTGTAACTGCTCCTGGTCGTCATAGGAGAAGCCTTAGACAGATCTTTGATTTGATTCTTCCTAGGTATCTCTCCCTTCTTTTCAAACTT
This sequence comes from Cupressus sempervirens, assembly GCA_028749045.1. Taxonomy (NCBI): domain Eukaryota; kingdom Viridiplantae; phylum Streptophyta; class Pinopsida; order Cupressales; family Cupressaceae; genus Cupressus; species Cupressus sempervirens. Next base: position 241,152,494 of record CM053788.1, on the reverse strand, counting down.
CAAGGATCTAGAAGCCTTATTACAATTCCTTGGGGTGCTAAGAAGATCTACCCTTTGGTCTAGATCTTTCAACAAGTCCTCCTTTTTTCCTATTCTGGTCACTGCTTCTTTGGTGGAAACCAAGTTTTCCTCTGGGTCTTGAAGGATGATAATTTCCTTATTTTCTCTTTCCTTTACCTCTTATGTGGAGCCCAGATCTGGCTCTTCCTTTCTAGGGAAAAGGTCCATACCAGACTCTTGAGAACCTTTCTGCGAGGCATCCTTACCTTCCTCTTCTCCAAGCATGAGGGTCCTTTCCTTGACCTGGTCATCCTCAATCTATTGGGAAGCTTTTAAAGGTAAAGAAGAACTTGGTCCTAACTTGATTGACTTTCCTTCTTTGCTTGTCCTACCCTAAGGCTCTTGGTTAGTCATCTTAGGAGCATCTGTTGCATTTTGGGTCTTCGTAGAAAGGCTCTTCTAGCCTTGTTCAATGGTCTTCTTTCTCCTAACTTTCTTCATCCTCATTTGAGAAGAAGAAGGAGGATTCTTCTTCTTAGCAGTCTTAGCTTTCGGGCACTAAAAAGCCTTGTGACCTATTTTTAGACAGTGAAAACACCCAAAAGGGACACTCTCAAAGTCTAACTGCTGGATATGAGTGCCAAGTTTGGACTGAAAACATACCACTTCAGGCATATCATCCCCTTCCATTACACCTATGTAGATCCTCGCATAAGTTAGCCTACTCTTAGAAGCTATAATAGGGTCGATGGAGAGAAGCTCTCCAAAAGAGATGGCCACTCCCTTAAAGACATCCTCATTCTAGAACTCCAAAGGTAGCTCAAGGAGTCTGACCCATACTAGAGCTTACTAAAGGAATGATTCGTTTAAGTCTAGTTTAGATGACCATTTTTTAAGCACTAGGGTGGCCCTCCCAAAGCTCTAGGGGCTTTCACATAGAATGTCAGCCATGTCCTCTTGACAAGTGAACTCGAAAGAGAGAAAACCCTTAGCCATTGCTGTGACACTGACCTGAGCTTTCAAGCTCCATTTTTTCAAAGTGTAGGCCCGAACCACATCAATATTTGGTCTCAGGCCAATAAAATTCCCGATGAGCATTGAACCCATTGAGGCAATGCTGTGGTCAACAATCTCATCTGGAATAGCAATCGTGCAAGATCCCTTTTCCAGACCTGGCACAACCTTAACTAGAGGAAAAGAGGACTTACCAGATGACTTGACACCAAAGAGTGAGGCCCATTTCTTTGGGACATTCCCTACAATGTCCTCACATGGGTCCCCATCTCTTGACTCCTCTCTGCTGCCTGCCTAGATCCCCTCCTGCATGCCTGGTGTTCAAGGTACGCCTCCCTGTGACTTCCCGCCCATCTCTAGATTTGATAATGTTAATTGTTAAATGAAAGGAGTAGTTAGTAATAGTTAGATTGTTAGTTTTTTGTTTTTTTTGTAAAATTAAAAATGTTAGTATTGTTAAGTAAATCTAGGATTTAATTAGTTAGTATTTAGTAAAGTAAAATGTGATCATAAGATTGTTATTATGTTAAGTTAAAATTAGATAGATAGTTTTATTTAGTAAGTTAAATAAAGTAAAGTTAGAGAAAGAATAGTTGTTAACATTTTATTTTGTGGGGAGTTTAATTTATGTTTATTTTGGTTGGTTAGTATGTGCATAGGTTTTAAATTTAGTGTTAAGTAATTTTATAATCGTTAGCTTTAAACATTATCATTTTAGTGTTGTTAGTTTTGGTTTTAAGTTACTAGTAGTGTCTTGGATTTTAAACTTGTACGTCATTATGATTATGGTTTTAAGTTTGTTTGGTGATGAATTATTATTTGATGTCTTGAGGTTAGACATTCTAAAGATGTTTGGACAAATTTTAAAAAATAGAAATAATTAAAGATGTGAGATTTGAGTTATAATTTGAAAATAGAAGATGCTAGGGTTTTGAGAGTGTTATAGATTAAGGTTTACTAGATAACTTGCTTAAGGAATAAGGTTATGTTCTAAAAAGATGTGAATGTTGCAAATTTATTAAAAGATGAATATAAATGATTTAATTAGTTAAAATAGCTATATCAGGATTTAAATGTGTAATGGATTCAAAGTTGTCTAGATAGCTTGATAGAATAAACCTAAAATGTAATTTGAATTTGAAAGTCATATCTTTGTAAATTGAACCTAAATGCTAATCAATCGACTCATTCAACTAGAACTAAGTGTCCCCATATCATTAAGACTTAGGGGTTTGAACCCACACATTATGTAGAGATGTCAACTCTGCATCTTAATAATATGTATTTGAAACTCACTTTAATCCTGTCATCTTTCCCTAACCTAATCAATGTAGCATGCATTTATATAGTGAATTAATTATTCTTTAAAAAAAATTGGTGTGTTTTTGCCCCAAATTTTGGGCATGACACCCTAGGTATATCCTTTAGTCCTTTGGATCATGATTTTATCTCCTAGATTGAGAGAGTGATTCCTTGTGGTTTCACATGGTTGGGTGGAAAAATAAGAGGCTTGTTTGTAGCTTGCATTGGAGTTATTTCTTGAAGAGATGCTTGGATGATGCTTGAAGATATTTACAAGATGTTTCTATTACTTGCATTGATATAATTAATGAAATTTGATGTAATAATAAATAAGGGGATTTAGATTGATGCCTTTAAGAGAAAAATCTATGTATAAGGGTTGGGTAGATAAGAAAGAAATTTGGTATATTTAATACATCAACTATTGTCTCTCTTTTATAAAATATAATTTGGTATATATATGATGGCAGTTACTTATGTTATCGTTTGCTTCATGTAAATCATGTTTATTTTTAATATAGATCTTAAGGTATATCTTGTTATAGTTGATGTTCTTGATTATCCTCATTGTAAGATTAGATTAGTTAATTATGATGATATTATGACATTTGTATTTTGATTTAAGAACTATACAATCTTCATAAAAAAACACTAATGTATGGAATAACTTAAGTGGTAAAAAATGGATGTTAAGGGAACTTGAATAAGACTTTACATCTATGATTAAGTGAACTTAGTGATAGAAAAATTAAAAAAGAAACATAAACATACTGAAAGAACTAAGACAACTAACGCAAAAATTAGAGGCAACAAAAAAAAAATTCAAATGATGCCCAATAAGAAAACTTCCTTTGAAAAAGAAATGGCATTAAAAAAAGAAAGCTAGAGAAAGTAGAGAAAAAATAGGTTGCATATTGTAGCCAAGCTATCACAATAGAAAAATGACCATAAACACATGAGATCCTGGAAAAAAGTTTAACAAATGGACTCAATAACTTAGTGCAGGCCAATAACGATAGAAAAATCCTTCCATCTCTATAAAAATGTCAAAGCCTTCATATCCCACCATTTCACCATTGTCTCATCAAAGGAATGGGGGTATGCCCCCACCTCCCTTATGGGGACAAGGGGACAACGACACATCCCTCAACCCCTCTAAGGGACAGATGAACGTCCCCCATTCCGAAAGATGTGAAAAGTGAAAAAAAGGTTTTATAAAAAACATTTATATTTCTTAGCCCTTAGGTATGTGGGGCCTATTTAGAGGTTGTAATCCCATAAAAACTCTATGTTTTCTCATTTCTATTCATTCATAGTTTTCCAATTCTTGCAACAACAAGAAAAAAGAGAGTGAAGATCTCATAACATGGTGCATGTTTGAGTAAAGAAAGTGATTGGAAGGTAAAGAGAAGTGATAAGGACCAAGAAGAGAAGAAATACTTTTCAGCTTGTTCAAGAGATTTTTCAAGCAAAAGGTAGGGTTTTTCATGGTTTTTAAATTTTATTTTCTGATTTTTCAAGTCAAGTTCATTTTTTTTTGTTTCTACTTTGTATTTTTTAGTTCTTAGTTAAATTTCATTTCTAGATGTTAATACATGCTTGTTGCTTAAATTTTAATTTAAAAAATAGTGATTTTGAAGAAGGGCATATGCTGAAACTAGCATGTGTTTATTTTCATTTTGTGAAATTCAATGTGAAAATAAGCTCCCAAGGTCATGACTCAAGTGGGCCAAATTAATGATAAACAGAATGAGGAAGTTGAATCTTAATCAATAGATAATTGGCCACCTAGTCCAACAACTATAGATTGTCCCTCCACTCTTTTAATCAGTAGTTATGATCCTAATCTCCTCTCATAAAGTTTTCAATGACATCAACTGGTGGTACAAGGAAGTGGAAATGCAATATTTGTGGGACAAAATGGTTTGGCAACATCACTAGGTGAATGTAGACTTCCTCTTTTTTAAAGGAAAAGGTGTGGGTGCATGTACAAGTTCTTGATGAAATAAAAAAATTGCATTACAAAATTGAGTTCATCAATCTTTGTAGTGTTCTAGATGACTTGGGAGTTGAGGTACCTATCACCTTAACTTGTAGGCATCAAATAAAGAGTATTTCATAGGTATATGAGAAGGGGAAACCATGTATTCCTTCTCTTGGACCACAATAAAGAGCTAGATCATTTCAAGGGTGTTCTTCTTCTACATTTAGTGCTATGGATGAAGCACAACCAAGCAAGGAGAAAAGAAAGGTGTCATTTGAAAGTAACCACATACCTAATTTATTTAATATCCACATGAGAGAGGAGATAGAGGATGTTATTGATAGATTTATTTTTTCCAATGAAATTCCCCTTCTTGTGATAAAGTCTCCTTGTTATAAGGAGATGATGCAATTGTTGGAAAGGGGAGGAGGACCATCATTTGTGCCACTAGGTGAGCTCAAATTGTGGACTTCAATCTTGGATAAAGAGTATGCCAAGATTGGTATACAAATGGAGCACACGAGGCTAGTTTGGGTAGAGTATGGATGAGACATCATCATGGCTGAGTGGACGAATATTAGGAACCATCCACTCATCAATACCATAATTACATGCATAGAAGAGCCATTTTCTCAAGGCTATTGACTAATCAAGGAATTGATAGGATGCTAATTTTCAATTTGATATCCTTTGAACAACTATTGAGGAGGTTGGGCCACAAAATTTGGTCCAAGTAGTGACTGATACAACACCTCTGTATAAATCTATAGGGAGACTTATTGAGGCAACATACTAACATATTTGGTGGACTCCATGTTATGTGCATTCCATAAAGAATGCCCTAAAGGACATGGGGAATATTTCCTTGATCAAGGGAGTAGTGATCTATGCAAAAGACATGCAGATGTTTATTTACAATCACCACACAACACATGCCCTTTTTAGGATCTCTACAAAGGAGTTCTTGAAACTAATTGAGACTTGATATACATCATACTTGATTATTTTGTAGAGAATGATTGAGTTGCAGGTGACATCACAACTCATGGTTATGATTAATGAGCAAAATAAGTGGGATGGGTCCAAGATAGAGAAGGGGATGAGGGTGAAGGAGATAGTGAAGAGAGATGTATTTTGGAGTGATGTAAAATCTATTTTCTCTATCATCACTCCAATTTTCCAAGTTATAAACTATGGGGACGGGGATGCAACTACATTTAGAGAGGTGTATGACATTAATGCTATACTTGGCCAGATAAGGATAGTTGTGCATGAGAGGGACCCCAGTTTAGCATTTTACACTGAGCACATTTCCTATTATTCATCATAGGTGGGACATCCTCAATACTCCCTTACACATGACTTTTTATGCGTTGAGTCCAAAGTGGTAGATGTCTAGGCTTGGGAGAGTTACACCAATATATCAATTTATCATGTTATCAACTTATCATGCTATCATGAATCTTTATTTTTTAATTTAATAATTTTAAAATTTGAATTTCAAGTGAAGGAAGGGTTCTTTTAGTGCATTGGTAGGATATAAATTTAAGGTTGGGAAGGTTTTCCTTAAGTGGCCCAAATTCACTACTCTTAAGCATTTTAAATCTAGAGAAAAGGAGGACATATAAACAATGGCACAAGAGGATCCACTTTTTTGGTGGAAATGTCATAGACCCAAATCAACTACCACACTATCTATTTGTCTCCTAACACATATTTTTTGTTCCTCAACTTAATAACTTAACATCTAATTATTAAAATTATATGTTTTCAGTATAAAATTCACTTTTAGTAATGAATTTTGATTTTCTAATTAGTCTATCTTAGGTATGTAGTTCTACAAATTCTGAGAGGAATTGGTCTACTTATAGCTTCATTCACTCTCTTAAGAAGTAGAGACTTACCTCTAAGAATGCAAAGAAGCTAGTGGTTGTACATTGTGCCTTGCACATCAATGATCACAAGACACATGTGTACAAGGAGATCCGTACAACATGATGGGATGTAAAGCTAGATGGGCCATCACAAGTTGATGAGGATGAGGGTACTTTTGGTGCAAAATTGGTTAGTGTGCCTCTCATAGCTCTTTCCCTTGGAGAATCTAAAAGTTCAAATGATGAGTTTTTAAAGCCCGAGCTTAATAGGGATGACTAGAGGCCTCTAATCTCTACTCCATTTTGGCAGCCCTTCGGCCTTGACATTTTTATTTTGTTTTTATTTTTTTAATCTTGAGACTTTATATAAATGAACCATTGAAAATTTAATATTGTTATCATATCATGTTGGATGCAATCATGATTTATCTTTATCATGACATTAATAAGATAGTGATATCCATACTTTTGATAAATTGATATCTATAGCTTTTGAGTTTGAATCATCAATCTTTGATTATTTAATTTATTTGATAGAAGTTATAAATGGGAACTTATATCCCTTTCATTGTCCAATGTTCAATGCAATATAAAACTAATATAGCAATAGGTGTGCTATAGATGTATGAAAAGTCAACTAAACATTTGTTCCATTTTCAATCTCTCCCTCTCACCCTCTCTCTATATCCTTATCTCTTTACCAATATATCTCACTATCTATATTTCTCCTTATCATCCTCTCTATATATCCTTATTTACAAGGAATCATGATTGTAATATAGGTGTCTATGTAATCTTCTGAAGGATGGAATATTTCTTCCCAACATAAAGTGTAATCTAGAAGTTGGAAGGTATTGGCCTTTGCTCTTAGCAAGATTGGGTGATTCCTTTATACTCAAGTGTTGAGATTTTTTTAAGAGAGACATTTTACTTTTTAAAGGTTTACCTATTACTATGACTCTAAGATTAAGACTTAGGCTTTAGCTTGGTAAGATTATGGTGATTTCTCTAGCAATAATTATCGCTTGAGTTAGAGAGATTTTGGGTTTATCCTCTTTGTAAAGATGATACCTAAAATCTTAGAGCTAGAGACTATTGGGATTCTACTATTTTCATACTTATGGATTTTTCTCTTTGAATTAATGAAATCTCTACATTTAAGACTACAAGGTTTTACAACATGCAATAATATGATGAATCCTAGTTCCAAAGATAGGATTTTTTAGACTTATTAAATGTAATTCTTATGTACAGATGAGTTGTTTTTCTTGCTCACCAAAAGAGCTCCCATCCATAGGTCATGAATATGTTAAAGTAATATTTGAATGATGGAAGGGATATAGAAATGGTAAAAATTGCAACCATGTGTTTTGATTCTCTTAGGATCTTGGCCTCATGATGTTCCTACGTAATTTAAAAGAAAGAAATATATATATAATTTTAAATCATTATTATTTTATTTTTGGAATTTATAAACATTACATCCATTGAGTATATAAATAAAATAACTCAAGGCATTGTATATGAAACAAATTTTTTTTTAATAGTTTATAGTATTGGGGGTACACATCTAGGAAAAATTATAATTTATTGATGTGTTAGATATCATTCTCATATGCACACTATTCTATTTAAAAAGGAAGAACTCCAAATTATGATATGCCAAATTCAATTTGACACGGGACCATTAAACTAGTCATGTCTAGAATATTTGGTACCCTTCCTTTCCAGGGCCATAGCACATCAAGAATAGAAAAAATGGATTCTAATAGATTTTATGTTAGCATCTTTCTTGATTGGATATACCTTATTCCACTCTATTGTAGATTAATCAATTCCTACTATTGAGATTTGCATTAAGGCATCTAATGTATCCAATGATAAAAACACTATTCATCTATGATTTATTGTATTATGTCTTGAATACCCATTCATACATGCCACTACGCTAGCAGGAATATTAAGTATTGATTTCCATAACTTTGACATGTTTGGATAATTTGAATGCAAGTTTGTAATACAAAATTTTTAATGCCCCGCCCGGATATCCTTGGAACAAAAGGATAAAACATGCACTAAATAACTTTTATATTTTGATAAGTTACTTAACAACAACATAAAGTAACCAAGTGCAAGAATGAAACATCTATACAAGGTAATGCAAGTATGGAACATGTCAAAAATCACATGTTCACCTACAATAGGGGAAGTATTTCAAACATTTCCAACGATCCCCAAGCACCAAAAGATAAAAAAAACCATGAGAATACCCAAATGAACTTTGGATAACATCTACAGATTCAAAGAGGGAATATAGAACTAACAGTCCCAAACAAGATATTCTTTTTAAGCCTAAAGAACAAATTCCTAGCATGATCAAACATACAAGGCCAAGATATGTGTAGGATCATGGTCAACCAAACTATGCCCTTAAGTGGTAATGAAAAATTAATAAATTAGGGTTATGTCAACTTGACGTGAAATTTTAAACTTGTTATGAACTTTCAATCAAAAAGTTGTGTGAAAAGAATCTTTTGGAAATTGAATTTAGTTTCTAAACTAATAGGCCTTATTTTAAGAAAGAAAAAATTAATTGGTCAAAATTTTGAATTTTAATGGAATAGTACAAAAATTTCAGGACAAGAATAAGAAGTAGGTGTATGTCTTACCACCTTAATTAAAATAAAATGATAATATTTTTAAATAAGATTCTAGATATAAGACGTAGACTCATGTCTAGATGTGACACATATTTTTAAGTATTTGTATTCCAAATAAATAAATAATTATGAATTCTCTACTATAGTATTTTTGGAATTAAAAAACTCTCATGTCTGACCACCTTAATTATTTCAAAAATTTACAAAATTTAATTTTTTCTCCTTATAGTAGAAGAATTATATAATGTGATACATCTTTTGGATTTCAAAAATGTTATACCATTTGAAAGTTATATATATTTTTCAATCAGTGTGTCAATCAACACTTTATGCATAACTCCATTAGAAAATAAATAATAATTACTTACTGAACTCGTAATTTGATAGACATTACATTTATGAAAAGATAAGAACATTCTTAAGAAACCCTTTTTATTTCATCAAATTTGGGTTAAAAAAATTTATTAGACACATGTTTGAAGTCAACAATACACAAGAGCAGGCCAAAAACATATTTTTGAGACATTTTTAAAGTAGACCATGTAGGGTTGTATCCAAAGAAATACTAGGCCTTACGAATGTATTAATATTTTTGTTTAGTATCAAGATGTGTGGGAAAAAAATTTAGAATAGATTTTGAAATGCTTTGATGCATTTCAAAACTACATATTTTTTAGATTGCCACTTTTTAGCACACCATGATCCTACACATACCTTCCATTTCCAACTAACCATAGCATAATCAAGAATTATAGTAAGAGACCATCACATGGTCATGCACAAGATGAGGGATGATGGTTACAACCACTCATCTACTGGACACCATGCTGAAAGACAAATGTTGAATCCTGAAATTGGCTAAGTTTGGAATCCCAAAGCCCTAAAATTTGACTAAGTCTGAATTCCTGAAGTCCTAAGATTTTCTAGATTCTTTATCTTAAGTTGGATAGGTCTGGAACCTATCTCAAATGAATTTTTGCATATGTATATATATATATATCTTCAGTATAAGGAAGAAGAAGAAGAAGAGTAAATGACGAAGAGAATGTCACTTATACTTAAATGATGATATTTTAAATATAGGAAGCAAGAACCCCCAAAAGGGTACCTAGATCTCCTTCAAGACCACATCTAGCAAGTCAAAAATACCAAGATATTGTTCAAGACCACATCTAACAAGTTGAAAAGTACTAGTTGTCTTCCTGAGTAGGTTTTCCCACAAACCTCGTGTGATACTTTTTACTATAGTCAAATGATACTTTTTAACCAAGTCATACTTCTTACTATAATTAGGTAATACTTTTTGCCCATGTGATACTTCTTACTATAGTCATGTGATACTTCTTACTGTAGCCATGCAATACTTTCTACTATGGCCATGTGATACTTTACTAGTATCATACAATATTCTTCACTACTATACTATGATACTTTTCCAGTATCACCCAATGCTAAACAAATATCGCCTAAGTTTTGAACATAAGGCCAATTAGCCATTTAAGAGGCAAAGTAGGGTTAGAACCTCCAATATTGGGGAGTACTAAAACCACCATAGTCAAGGAGTAAACACTCAAAAGAATAAAGGAGATAAAATAACTCTAACATCTAATCCATAGCATCTAATGTGATCATGCAAAAACAACATCACAATGAACATATATGTGCATAAATCAACTATCTCAAGAAAGAAAGCACAAGCAAAGAAGCCACCAAACTATAAAAACCCATGCTCATTTTCTCCCAACCATAATGACATCATGAGACCTTAAAGGCCCTAACCATCCCCTGAGCATGAATCTCAAATTGCCAAAAAGATAGTTTGAGTTGTTTCATGAGATCATTCTTACTAATAACCATCAAATAACATCATAAGAACAAGTATATCCAACATGCTAATCTACCAATAGCATCACTAATCCAAGGTAATGGTAAGAAAAATCATCTAGCAATATGATACAACATCATAATAAAGGAATGAATCAAGTAATAAACTAACATCATCTAAACATGATATCAATGCTTCCAAGATAAACCATAAATCACAAGAGAACATATTTCGGATACACTGAAGTACCAAGTGAATATCCAACATCGGTCTCAATCTAAAGTAGACCATCTCTGTACACTGGTCTCCAATAGTGTTATAGGTAGCTACACCTCCCAACCATGTGGTATCCATAGGCCCACTCCCACTATGCTAATGGAGATAATAATCTGACCACAATAAAATAGAACAATAATCCATGGGTAACACGCACACCAAACAATATAGAGGACTGCAACCAAGATCATGAAACAATGCAATACAATAGGTCATGGTCAGATGCTCTATGGGTCTACTATGTAGGGACTCTAGTGGAGTGTAAGTTGCTTGACATTGGAAAGCCCAAGCTATATTTGGTGTGGAACGAATCCGTCAGGAAACCATCACATTGGTGTGGAATGAATCCCTCAAGAAACCATCACACCATGCCCTCAGATTAATTTTATAGGCCACACCCTTGGATGAACTGCTCAAATGTTCACTTATCTAATATTAAATTTTTAGTACCCATTTATTAATTTAGTTATCACTTGTTAGAACTTCTTCATGCTACCTTGTTAGAATAAACACTATGGTATATGAGAGAAGCCACTCCACATGTTTACCCAACATACCCATGCTCATCACATAATGAGTGCCCAAAGGCAATGCAAGTTCCCAATCCAACCCCAAATGAACAATCCCTTAACTGACCTATATCTGAGAGTTTGGGTCTCACAAGATCCTATCAAATGCAAATGCACATGCTTGTATGTGGGCACAACCAACTTCATAAAATAATCAAGTAACCAATGCAAGGGTTGGATATGAAAAATGCAACAATCAAACAAATATAGCAATCTCTCTCAATTGGCCTATATCTGGGAGTATGAATTTTGCATGAATCCCAATACAAACACAATAAAACCATGGTCAAATTGGAAACCTAGAATTTGTTCCAAATAAATAACTCAATATTAGTGCCAAGAAAACACTCAAGAAAATTGGGTGGCATGCAAAATGAGGTGATGGAAAATTGCTCCAAACTGAAGGTTGTTGAATCTCAACGAAATTAAAACCCATTTCTCCAATGGTTACCAAACACCCAAAAATCTAATAAAAATCAATTTTAAAAAACATATGCAAAAATGATTAGCATAATGGCTGAAAAATTCAAAACCCCAAAGCCACAAACCCCAATTTTTCTCACACACACCCAATCAAGCCAAATATACAAACAAAAATAGAGGGAAATACTAGTTCTCAACCTCCAAGCCTACAACAATCAAGAACTAAAACTAAAATAGATTAAAAGCAATAAAAATAAAAGACCATACATCATAGTCAAAATTGCTAATATAAGAAATGATGCCATAAAATAACAGACCCGTCGAATGCACTAAAATGTTTGGCATAACTAGATTCTAGCTACGAATCCAACGAGACCAACCTTGTGATGTTCCATCGAGCCAATCTCAGCCAATGAGCAACAAAAGAAAATGCCATGAAGAGAGCTTTGATAATTTTCTCTCTGAAGGGACTTATAAATTAGGTTATTAAAATGACTTAATAACCAACTGGCCCCTTAACCCAAATAAATCAAGCAATTCTAATTGCATGGAATTCAACTACGATAAATTAGCCAGCAATAAAATAAAGATTAAACCAAATAATTAAAATCCCTCTAACCCACTAAATATTAATTAGTTTAATATTTTTTGTGACCACTGTGGAATCCTAAATGCATAGACACACTCATAGGTCTAATCACATAATGCATCATGAATCTAGATTTACCAATTATTGAAGGAATAAAATAACAATAAAAGATACATCACCCACACAGGGACAATTGTAACTCAACATGAAAGGTCTAATCACTAACTCTATGTGCCATTGTCAAGGATATAAGTCTTGCACAATAAACAAACACAATCAAGTGTAGATGCACAATATATAATAGTCGAAGCAACAATTATATGAAAACTCATAATTAAAGCATCTAATCAATTTCATTAAAATAATCTATTTAAATTGTTCATTTGCACAATAGTAAAAGATTACTACAAGGATGATGTAAATATTCGTAGCAAAATCACATCACAATAAACCCAAAAATATCCATTGATAATCCTCAACCATAAACTCAACAATCAGGTGTAAGTTTAAATAACCAATTAAAGAAGGTCAATATAAGCAAACCACCCTAGAGGTGTAGACCACTCACAGGTCCTAACTATGATCACATAAGAAGTAAGATCATCAAGGTAGCATCCATTAGGATGACTTAGAAGAATCAAATGGGAGAGGCACATACCTTACAAGAATCCTTCAAATGTAGTGATCCATCACATCTAAAATTAAGAGTATCAAGAAATTGATGGAACTCTATTTTACAAGATTCAAAATCAAATAATGTTGTGTTTTATTCTCCTTCACATGGTGAATATTTCAAGTGCTGAAAATGTTTTTCATGACAATGCCTTGAATTTTCTTCTCTAGCGTGAACATTCCATGAATAATGACAAGGGATGAATAATTTCGTAGAATTAAAAAAGAGCACGGTCAAAAAACATTGGATTTAGTCAACTTACAAGTGTTTGAATACACTCCCTTGTAGATTGTAAATATAATAACATAAAGTTTTCATATTGAATGAATTGCTAAGATAAATGCATATTGTAAAGATGGTTTGAGTATGTTAGGAGTTCAAAGTAGAACTTGTGTTTTTTGGGATTTCAGTACAATTGAATGTATTCTAGAGTGAGAACCAATAATGAATGGTTTTCATAAATTAATTTCACTTACAATTTCCCATTATATATGATTCACTTGAAAAGTGGAATGGTCTATTTGGTGAGATGTGTTGGGTGATAAATAAGGAAATTGGGGAGGTTATTATAGTAGGAGGAAGTTAGGTAGTGATGGATGAATGTCTTGTGAGAGGTAGTCTTTTCATTAGCCCTTAAAATAAGATTGGTGTTAATGTTCTTGATTGAGTTCAACCCTCCTAATCCTGTCCACAATTTTTGACCATTGATTTTATAAATTAGCTTGTCAATAAAGGGGGGAATAGTTTTTTTTCCCACATGCATTTATGTAGCATAAAGGTCTAGGTAGATCATTTGCAAATAAATTTATTTGACTAATTAAGGTCCTAATATAGAAGTTATAGCTTCAAATTAAGTATGCTTCTAAACAAGACCTTTGAATCATTAGAAACAAGTTGCTTTTGTGTCTTAAAATAAAAGAAATAGAAAAAAACTTTGGAGAGGATTAGATATACTATTTTTTATATTTTATGATCTATACACACACACACACACACACACACACACACATATAGTTAATACTAATTAAATAGTATATTTAAAATAAATATAATTATTATATAAAATATAATATATAAAAATAATAGAAATTAATATATATTAAAATGTATAATAACATTCTTAATGTGTAGAATTTTTTTTAATAATTATCTTGTAACAAATATTATACTTATACATTTAAATAATGTTGAGATATTACAAAGTTCTTATGCACATCTCCAAACAGAGTGCATGTCTTCCACTCTTGGGCACCCTTAAAAATCACACACTAAGGAGAAAATTAAGCTTGGAAAAATAAGTCAACTTTGACTATTTAACACTTTTAGTGTTGTAATGAAGCTTAGTATGTCATGTTCACTCTTTGTTGTTGCATGTCCTCCATGTAGCAATTATAAGTCAATGCCATGTTGTTCCTCCACATAGCAAACATGAGCTTGGACAGATGTTGGAAACTTTATAGAAGAGAGAGCTCCTTTCTCATGGTTTACTTTCATTGCAATTGACAGACAATATGGATTTCCAAATACTTGTCAAGTACATCTATTCAACATTGGCAACACCCTCATAGTGTATGCCAACATGGGAGATCCCAAATAGCTTCATCAAATTATAATTCAAGGTGTAACTTTGTGGATTATTTTGTTGCTAAATAGCTAACAAATATATATGAAAAATGTGGAAGCATACTGCAAAATATTTGAGAGATGTGGATTTATGGAATGCAGATGCTAGAAGATGTGCATAAAACAAACAGTCATGTCCTTGTTAGTTCCATTCATTCCACCTCCATCTGATCTATGATGACTGTTCATAGTCTATTTTTAATTTCACTATTATCCTTCAATTCTTGATTAAATGAAGAATGCTTAATGGTTGTTATGCATATGTCTAACTAAGAAAAACTCATTAATTTCTTGAGCATCTATCTTTACCAAAATTTTCTCTGCTAACAACTTGCTCTTTTATTTATTATTATTTGTAATTTCATTCAAACTTTCAATTTATTATATAGAGTTTTTCATTCCATATGCTCTTTTTTTGGTTTTCTATGCTCTACAAAAACTCCACTTTCTTTAGTTCAGCAAGATCTTGTGCATTGGTCGGTGTAGACAATGTGTTCCGTGACAAAGATTGGTATCTTATTCCAACACTGCTGAGTTTAATATTTGCGTTGATGGAGTTGTGTAGAACATTGAGGGTGTTCATTTATAGCAATGTGAATTGCATAGTCTACTGGACACTGTGTTCCATGTGTGAGTATCTTCCCTTTTAAGGGAAAGGGTGTGCATATATACTGTGTGGATAACTACAAACTATCTTCTTTCTTGCATTATTCGGTCTCCCTTTTGACTCTCCTTTCTATTTTGGGTCATTTTCAATGTCTCTCTCAGCTGACTTTTACTTGTCAAATAATGAATGGTGTTATCAATTGTATGTTCATCCAATGCCTCTTAGCAAGTGATTGTAAAAGTTAGCTTGGCTTCTCCCATATGGAAAATGCCCATGTTTAGCAATAACGATTATGGAAAATGCCCATGTTTAGCAATAACAGTTGTGATGAATTTATACTTCATATTATCATTTTATGTCTTATATTGTTATACATCTTTTCATATTTAGTATTTTAAGTACCATATGTATAGTATATACTATATATCCCCTCTTCCACTGGTCTCCCATTGTTGGCCCTAAATTGAGGCCCCTTTGTACTCCTGTCTTACAAAACCCGTCCCCCAGTCCCCCAAGGTGGTGTAACTATGAAGAATATCAATGCCTATGAGTAGAAAATGTGTAGGTCTAAGATGCATAGATCTAAGGAAATGAAGGAGTAGAAATCATTGATTTATCCTATGTCATAAGGCTCACCAAATTTTTGGCTTCAAGCTCAAAAATTGATGAACTTATAATTTTTTTAAAAAGTTCATATAAACCTGGCTAAAATTCGTATGACAAAAAAGTAGAATTTTCTTTTCTTAAGACATATTTTGTTGATCATTTTATGAGGGTCTTCTGCTAGTTTTCTTTATAAAAAATCATCTTCACTCAATGAAACAACAATCTTGTGAAGTCATTTGTTTATTCTGCATAGTTGTTTGTTGTTGTACCATGATGTCTTAATTGTGACCATGGTTTTCTGACTGTGACCATCCCTTGGCTCAATGAAATAGTAGCATTGTTTTTTTTATACGTGAATCGTCTCCAATTAGCAATTCTATCACTTTGGGAAATCATATTTTGGTGAATAAAACCCACATTTGGGGTTAACCACGTTGTCGAGTATTAAATAATTTGGGTCCAAATCCCAAGCTAATTGCTCATTAGTTTACACATAATTGGTCCCAAATCCTAGTCCAATTGCCAATGTAATCTAAATTTAGGACACAATTATTTTAAATTTTTTACTAGCCTTTCCTTAATGTTTTCATATTGGGCAATTCTATTTTCCCCTTAGAATAAAATAATATTTTCTCTGTGGTTGAGAGTCACCTACCATACCGACACATGTCTCCAACTACCCTCGTTTAGCAAACTATTTTATGTTTTGGGCTTTGGGACATGTGTCTTGATTTCAGGAAGAGTAAGACTTTATGTTATAACATTTAAAATTAGGCCCAAAATAGAGATGAAGCCATTGATCTATCTTTCATCGACAGTCCAAATTAATTCCTTTCACCATAAAAATAATAACATAAAAAGTGATGATGACCAAGTTGGAAATGAAAAAGGACACATTATTAATTAAATCTTAATGGATTGGCAAACTACAAGTACATTGTATAGTGTACACTTGGCATGTGGGCCATGGACCACTTGTGATTCTATAAATTCACCCCCAAATAAAATCTCTTTGTGGAAATCAACATATTAGCTAGCCATATTAATATTTTGTGTTATAAGAAATAATTAATTTGCCTCTTACATTACAAAAATATTTATGACCAACAAAAAAAATTGCCTAAATTTATTTGCATACCAAAAAAATAATTTTAATTTGCCACAATTATTATTAAATTTTGATACAGAAAGGAAAATTTTGCTAATAGAAAATAATTTTCTCCCTTGTCTCAAACAAAAAAATCTCCCTCCATTAGAAAAAATTTCTACACATTTAATGTTGAATTCGTCAGAATTGTACATATTTTTCTCAGGAGAGGTTTCTTAAAGTTATCCCTAAATAGCAGTGTTTTAAACCTGTGTGTTTGTTCTTATAGTTATTTGATGTCATCACTGAGACCATGGTGTCTCCTATTGCTACACCAAGAATGGAATAGATAGAAGCCATAAAAAATATTCTATTTAATAGTTTGTTTTCTTTTATAGGATTTTTTTAACTTTTAATGTTTTAAGATTACATATAAAATATTATTTTTGTTTACTTCTTGATATTAAAAAGATTTTAGTTTAATTATAATTAATAAGTTTTATTTATATTAATTATTTATTTAAATATTAATATTTGGTATATAAATTATTTTTTTATTATGTTATTTGTTGAGCAGTCATTTTCCATGATGCTTAACGACAGAAATCCTTTCAAATCTCCCTCTTGAAAATTTGATCAATGACCAACACCAAGGTTTCAGATGGCTATTTTCAACCTACTGGGTAACTCAATTGAAGATAAATGTGAATGTTCACAAGGAAGCCTTTGCTGGTACTAACCTGCACAACTCTACTAAAAAAGTAACCACAAAGGAAGATATATTTTTGTATTTTGTGTTTTATGATGAATGCAATTTATCAATGCAACTATATGAATTCCTATTTTAACCAAGTATTTTGAAAAGAAAATAACAAAGATAGAGCAACAAGAGATTAAAGAAAATTACTAAAATGGAAATTCCTAACGAACATAAGCCAAAGTAACAACACGTTTGCGAATTAAATTATCGAAAGGATCTTGGTAGGAAACTAATGAAATTAGGAACATAACTTTCTCAACTCCATTGATGCAATCATCGATGGGAAATTCAATAATAATCAAAAGATATTTCATGTTTCATCAAATTGTGAGGCCGCAAAAAGTATGATCACACGAAACAAAATGCTATGTAAGAACAAAGATGATCCTTTCTCCAATTCATCACAACAACAGAATTCATTAACATAAGGCAAACACTAGTTGTAAAAGATTGCACAATCATAAAAAAAATAGTAAAACCATTAGCGCCATTTTTATTCATGAACATGCATTCACAAAAATAACACACTCTGGCAAGATTTATTACACTTGGAATGACAACACCAATAAAATATATTATTGCATCAAAATAACAGCCTCACATATATATTACATCCATGTATTTAAAAGAAATCATCTCTTCCCTTTGTGTTAGGAAGGAGATCTCTTCTAATGCAACTCATGCTAAGAAAGTAATAAAACAATACTATTTACATACAAACTGACTCTCTAAATGGTGCTAAGTAGGTCTCCACCCTTGTTTATATCAATTAATGGGTGTATGATCCTTTACATGACTTACAAAAACAAAAGAAGGAGATAAGAAGATAGAAGCCATAAGATGATCTAGGAGAAATTGAGCGCTCTAAAAATGGAAGCTTGACCTTCTCTAGGTGTCTTTGTGAGTTGAACTGCCATCAAAATATATTTTCGGTGCATGGAATGCTCTAAAATAACAACTCATAGTGAACTATCTGTGCACCCTTGAGGAAAGAAAAACTACAAAAAGTGCACCTTGAAGAGGCACACCATCAAAAATTGTACCTTGGAAAATTACACCTTCAAAAAGTGGACCTTGGTGATAGGACCCAAAAGTCCAAAATTTCTTCTAAGTGTCAAAACTTGATTTCTAGCATCTGGGTTTTCTTCCCCTTCATACCAAAATGATGTCTAGATGTTTTCTTTTGAATTTCTCTATTATCTTTTCCAATTTTTTAGCCTTTAGTAAATCTAATGAATCATACTTACTTCTAACCACTTGTCTGTAGTTGCTCACTTATATTCTTGTATCCACAAAATCCTCAAGCTTAGTATCTAGTTCTAACAATGTGTCTTCAGTTTTAAATGTTTGTCTTACATCATCTCCTGAAGAAGCATTTATAAATGAATCTCTAAATTTTTGAACTACAACTTGCAGCAAGAAAATATTGGTCTTTGAATCATCGTAAAAAATCTCAAGGCTAGTGGTGGCGTAGTATTTATCCATTTCCAAAAATTGCTCTTGAGCCTTATTCTTAGTTTTTTGAATATTTTAACCCCTCTTTGAATTTATTCCCCAAAGATATATTTTCTATCCAATCATCTAATTTATCTAACTCCTCTGCTGAGTATATCTCCATCAGCATCTGGTACCTTTTCCCTTTAATAGACTTGAGTGCTTGCAAATCATTGGCCTAGGTATACACTTCATCCATCAGCCTGAAATCTTGGTTTATAATAGAAACCAATTTTTTGACATTATTCTGGATGCTGTGCAATAGGTTCAAATTATCTTGTATTATTTATACTCCCCTATGTTCAAAATTGTGATGTCATTTCTGACAAGCATCCAAAAATGAATCCATAGGTGGCCCTACCTCTTTCTTTTCTAATGCAGCTCTGAGATTGATTTCATGATTAGCCAAGTCTATCAGACCTACCACCTCATTCAAGTATCCTCTCAAAAACTCATTCTGCTTCTGCAACATTGTTAGCTCATAATCATTTTTGTCCAAGTGTGAAAACACTTGCTTAAGGCCTGTGGTAATCAAGACCTTTTTCATATTCACTATAGGCTTTCCCAATATGACCTCCTTCATCTGATAGTCCTTCAGAGTCAATTCTTTAGTGTCAGCATGAGGAGGTAGAATGGTGATGTGTGCCAGAAGGTCCTAATCTTGATTCTTCATTATGAAGGAAATTGTTCTAGCATCACCCTTAGGTGGCTTGAGTTTCTTAATCACTTTTATTAATTTTTTCATTCCCTCCTCTTCTATTAGTTCTATCTTCCTCTTTTTTTGGAACATAACCTCCTTCTTCAACCATGATGGTGTTGTCCCCATTGGTGACATCTATTGTGTTGAAGAAGTTGGTTTTGAAGTAGGTTCCTTTCCCTTATCGCTCCTCTCTAGAGTCTTCTCATGTCGAGGAAGATCTTCAGAGAGAGCTTATGTGTTATGCTGGGCTAAGGACAAAGCCTCTATATCTAAAGGAACTTGTTGCCTTTCTTCTTCTATTTTTCATTCCTCAGATACTTTATCAGCATGCAACTATACATATTCACCTTCCTTTGTATTTTGACTCTTTGGTTCCACTTCAATCATTGAAGGAGGTGGAGTTACTGATCCTTTATCTACTAGCACTATTGTGTCCTATGCTAGTGGAGGAGGAATGCCAAGAGGTCCTTGAGGTAGAGGAGGTAATCAATTCTAATTCTCTCCTAATGGATCTCATTCTTGGGAGTGTTCCTTATTTTCTCTCCTACCATCTTAGTGGCTAAATACATAAAATCAAAATTTGAGAGGTCAACAATGTCTGCTCTCACGCCCTCCATTTTCAAAATCCATTTATGTTGCTCATCTTTGGAGGTCTCAACTTGGATGGGATCCCCAAGGATAGATAGAGGTGTCTGAGTTGATCTTCTCCTCCTTTCTTCTTTGGCCATAGTAGCTGAGCTAGTTCTTTTATTTAAAGGGGAAAACTCAATTTGTTCCCTGTCCTCCTCATCTTCCACCTCTGTGATAGTTTCTAGCTCCTATGGAGAGGGAGTTCTCTTCTTCTTTAGTCTTCTCCTTTTCACACGTACCACCATCATCTCTATTTGAGATCTTTGGGCACCGATGGGGAGGCTTCTTCTTCTGAGGCTTGAAGTGGTATAACTTCTTATTTTTCTAGTTATACCTGTTGTTTCTCTTGTTGAGCTTGTTTTGATGCTTATTGGGCTCCTTCTTGAGAAACTGGTTCTACTCGATTCTTGGCCACTTGCTCTCTTGCCCTAGGGGCTCCTTTTCTCTTCTTTCCCTTTCCTTTTCTTGTCTCAAAATACTTGACCTCTCGCTCATGCTGGTGTACCATTTCTAGCCTCACTGGTGATTTGGTAGGGTAGGTTGGTATTATAACCTTTGTTCCCTTTCCTCTCTTTAGTCGAGCTATAGCTTGAAGAGGTATGGCCTTGGGAAGTGAATCCATCCAAAAAAGTAACATGATCCATTCCCTTGTTAGTTCAACCACATGTTTAACATGATGATCAATATCATCGTTCTCCTCACACCCAATTTATGCATTCATAATGGATCTATCATAGATCTTATCCCAGTTGTACAAGGGATCCATTATCTTGGGGACATCTTTGTCCTAGGCCTTGAGGGGTATCTCCATGTTCAATACCTTTTCTGCCATCTATAGACTCATTCTACAATAGTCCCTAATGCAGACATCATTGTCATCTAATACATTCATCCAATAATCGGCAAGGGCTTCCTCAAATACAAATTTCTTACCTACTAGGTGTTGGACCATCCCAATGTTAGGTATGTGTAGGATCATGGCCAACCAAACTATGGCCTTAAGTGGCAGTGAAAAACTAGCAAATCAGGGTTATGTTAACTTGACATGTAATTTTAAAGTAGTTATAGGCTTTATATCAAAAAATTCTAAGAAAAGAATCTGTACGAAATTGAATGTAGTTTCTAAACTACTAGGCCTTATCTAGAGAACAAATTATTTGATTGGTCAACATTTTGGATTTTAATGCAGTACGACACAAATTCTAAGGTGAAAATTAAAAGCAAGTGTATGTCTAATCACCTTAATCAAAATCAAATGATATATTTTTAAACTATAATTATAGATATAAAAAGTAGACTCATGCCCAGATGCGACACATATTTTTGGGTATGTTTATTCCAAATGAATAATTAAATATGAATTGTCTCCTATAACTCTTTTAGAGTAAAACACTTTCGTGTCTAACCACCTTAACTAATTGAAAATTTTACAAAATTAATTAATTTTTTTCTTATACTAGGTGAAGGATAGAATGTGACACAACTTTTGGATTTTAAAAATGTTATATCGTTTGAAAGTTATAGCTATTTTTTCAATCAATATGTCAACTAGTAGTTTACAGATATCTTCATTAGAAATTAACTAATAAATACTTATTGAACTCATAATTTGACAACAATTATATCGATGGAATCTTGAGAGTGTTCTCAAAAAACCCTTTTTGTTTCATTGAATTTGGATTAAAAAATATTATCAGATGGACAGTCAAAGTCTAAATGTTAGGGAAACATGTCTCAAACATGTTTTTTGAGTTGACTAAAGAGGTTTGGTAAATACCAAGCCTAATCAAGTACCGAAATGTGGTGGTAAAACATAAAATTAAAAAAATTGGGATGGTGGGAACTAATTGTATATTTTAACCCAAAAGCTTACAAACATATTTAAATATGTTTTCACATTTAAAACATAATAATATTTTAATATTATTATTTTTTATTTTTTTATTATATATTATATAAAAAATTTAATTGCTATAACATTATATATGATATTAAATATTATTATATAGTACTATATATTACCTATAATATTATAAATATTATCTATATATTATTATTAATATTATATTAAACATATATTATTACATATATTACTATAATATATGTTAGAACATAGTATTACTAATTATTAAATATTATTGTAAAGTTTATTAAATTACAATATGATCGATTACCATATGTCCCTAGGGGTCCTAGGACACCTAAAGACATATGTCATGATGCAATGGGTTGAATGGGGTTGTAGGTTAGCCTACAACCCCATTCAACCCATATGATTGATTACCATATGTCCCTAGGGGTCATAGGACCCCTAGGGACACATGTCATGATGAAATGGCTTGAAGGGAGTTGTAGGTTAGCCTACAATCCCATTTGACCCATATGATTGATTATCATATGTCTTTAGGGGTCCTAGGACCCCTAGGGAAACATGTCATGATGCAATGGGTCGAAGGGGGTCATAGGCCATTCAAACCATGTGATCTATTACCATATGTCCCTAGGGGTCCTAAGACCCTAGGGAGACATGTCATGCTGCAATGGATTGAAAGGGGTTGTAGGTTAGATTACAAACCCATTCAACCCATGTGATTGATTACTATATATCCCTAGGGGTCCTAGGACCCCTAGGGACATATGGTAATCGATCACATGGGTCAAATAGGGTTACGACTCTATTTGACCCATGTGATCGATTACCATATGTCCCTAGGGGTCCTAGGACCCCTAGGGACACATGTCACAATGCAATGGGTCAAAGTTCAATCCATGTGATAGATTCCAATATTTCCCTAGGGGTCCTAGGACACCTAGGGACACATATGAAGATGCAATGGGTCTAGCCTACAACCCCACTCGACTAATTTGATCAATTACAATATGTCCCCTAGAACCCCTAGAGACATATGTCACAATGCAATGGGTTGAATAGGGTTATAGGTTAGCCTACAACACTATTTGACCCATGTGATTGGTTACGATATGTCCCTAGGAGTCCTAGGACCCCTAGAGACACATGTCATAATGTAATGGGTCAAGTGAGGTCGTGGGTTAGCCTATGACCCCATTCAACCTATGTGATCAATTACCATATGTATGTAGGGGTCCTAGGACCTCTAGGAACACATGTCATGATGCAATGGGTCAAATGGGGTCTTAGGTTAGCTTATGACCCCATTTGACTCATATGATCGATTTCCATATGTCCTTAGGGGTCCTAGGATCCCTAGGGACACATGTCAAGATGCAATGGGTTGAATGGGATCTTAGATAAGTCTGCAACCCCATTCTATCCATGTGATCAATTACCATATCTCCTTAGGGGTCCTAAGACCTATAAGGACACATGTCATGATGTAGTGGGTTGAATGGGGTCATAGGTTAGCCTACAACCCCATTAGACTCTTGTGATCTCTTACCGTATGTCCTTAGGGGTCCTAGGACCCCTAGGGATGCATGTCATGATGCAATGTGTCAAAATGGGATCTTAGGTTATCCTACAACCCCATTCTACCCATGTGATTGATTACTATATGTCCCTAGGGGTACTAGGACCCATAGGGACACATGTTGTGATGCAATAGGTTGAAGGGGATGACCCCATTTGACCCATATGATTTATTACCATATCTCCTTAGGGGTCCTAGGACTTGTAGGGACACATGTCATGATGCAGTGGGTTGAATGGGGTCATAGGTTAGCATATGACCCCATTCAACTAATATGATCAATTACCATATGTCTCTAGGGGTTCTAGGACCCGTAGGGACACATGTTATGGCACAATGGGTCAAACGGGGGAATAGGTTAGCCTACAACCCCATTTGACCCATGTGATCAATTATCGTGTGTCTCTAGGGGTCCTAGGACCCATAGGGACATATGTCACAATGCAATGGGTCAAACAGGGTTTTAGGTTAGCCTACAATCCCATTCAACCCATGAGATCAATTAACATATGTCCCTAGGGGTCCTAGGACCCCTAGGGACACATATCATGATGCAATGGGTCAAACAAGGTCGTAGGTTATGTGATGACCCCATTCAACCCATATGATCAATTTCCATATGTCCCTAGGGGTCCTAGGTCCCCTAGGGACACATGTCACGATGCAATGGGTTGAAGGTGGTCATAGGTTTTCCTATGACCCCATTCAAACCATATGATTGATTACCATATGTCCATAGGGGTACTAGGATCCCTAGGAACACATGTAATAATGCAATGGGTTGAAGGGGGTCATAGGTTAGCCTACAATTGCATTCAACCCATATGATCGATTACCATATGTCCCTAGGGGTCTTAGGACCCCTAGTGACACATGTTGTGATGCAATGGGTCGAAGGGGGTCACGAGTGAGCATACAACCCCATTTGACCCATATGGTCAATTACCATATGTCCCTAGGGGTCTTAGGACCCATAGGGATACATGTCATGATGCAATGGGTCCAAGGGGGTTGTGGGTTAGCCTACTACCCCATTTGACCTATGCAATGGGTCAAAGGGAGTCGTGGGTTAGCTTATGACCCCATTCAACCCATATGATCGATTACCATATATCCCTAGGGGTCCTAGGACCCCTAGGGACACATGTCATGATGTAATGGGTCTAATGGGGTCGTATGTTAGCCTATGACCCCATTCGACCCATATGATTGATTATCATATGTCCTTGTGGAACTCAGTATTTTAAATATTTTCCACCTATTATTGTTTTTATTATAGTTGATCTTATTTTCTTATTTTCATGTTGCAAATTATTTATCATTTCAAGGATACTCTTCATATCCTAGGTTGATTATATGGTTCTGATCAAATAAAAGAATTACTTACTGCATTTCTTTTTGTTTGTAGGAAATCATGATTTTCCATCTAAGTCAAAGGTGCCTAGCTCAAAATGCATTCCCAGGGCTTACTCATCACATGGCAGTCCCTATTTATGGATCCTGGTTCTGATTTTTTTGAAACTCTATGAGATATATGATTTTTTCATATATCGCTATAGCTACAATGATGAAGCTTCAAGTATTAGTGTATATTGTGATGATAGCAGCTAGGTCATCTTCAAAGTCGGGCAAGATATTGCTATAACATATTGTGATCAAGTTTATCATTATGTGGAGAAGACATATTATCAATATGGTGATGAGCAACAAAGAAAGGTGTAACCTCTAGGGCTAATCGGTAAGTAGGGAGATGAGGTTTTTGTTACGACAATAAAAAATAAATTGGGTCAGTTTGCTATATGATATGGTGATAAGTTCTTTCATTGATCGAAGAAAGGAAGTTTGTGTTGCAATGATTAGTGATAAGTTTGGTTGATCACCATGTGTTACAATGATAAAGATGTGTGATTTTCAAAAGGGGTCACTATTTCCTATAGTGATGGATTAGAGTTGATCACAGATCACATTTGGAGAATAACATACATAGCAATGAGTGATGGGCATTTGCATATTGCTATGTATTATAGTGATAAGATGAAAACTTGCAACGAAGACTGAAACTTGTGATCACTATAATCTATAGGGAAAACACCTATAGGATGTTGCATAAAGGGGATTTTCTATATAGCAATTATTTCCTATATTTTGGGCACTAATTTTGGGTACCCAATATCATATCAGATACCCATATAAATTAGATACCTAATATGGGATCAGGTACCCAAATCTATTTATTGCAAAACTTTAACCAAAATATTCTCTGTGACTACAGACTCAATAATCACATTTTTTTTTTGGATTTTTCATGGGTTTGTAGAAAAAAGTTTGTTTGGGGCCCATTGTTTTAAGAGGTTGCTACAAGATTTGATTAGGTGTCTAGTATTGTTTTTTGAATGGGGAGCAGTAGTCGTCAAAAGGCTAAATGCAAAAGGAAGGTATCAAATGTAGACATTGCAACATATAGGGAAAGAGACAAGGTAAATCACTATTGGAAGAGACAAGGTATGTTAAGTGTGAAATCATAGAGTTAAAAAATGATATGTTTAGCTGCGGAATGAAAATATACCAATTTATAATGACAATGTCAGGATTGAAAATTTACCAGTTCATAATGTAAATGCCATGATTGACCATGTCAAAAATAAAAATACATAGGAACGTTACATATCTCCTAATTAAAACCAAAATGAAGGTCCTAGAACACCAAGATTGATAATTGAAATTGATAAAATGATTATTATTAATTTGGAAGAAAAAAAATCAGAAATAACTATTTGATTATGGGCTTCAAGACTATATAAGATGTTTTTTGGAAACAAGGCAGTGGTGGAGCAATGTCAACTTTTTATGCACTTATTAAAGATGCAAAAGATGAGACCTATGCTTTCCAAATTGAAGATTTGCATCAATAAGAAAATGGAAAGGAATGTCATTATTGTGATGAATCTTTTTAGTATTCTCAATAGCATTGGGAAAAATAGTAGGGAGAAGGATAAGAGAGCTCGAAGGGTTATTACAACCTCTTTGGTAAGTCATCATTTGAGAAAAGGTAGATATATGAGACAAAATTGTATTGACTTGAACCTAAATCATACTACTTTGAGAAGAGCACTTACTAGACGAGAGAAAATTGATGATCCTCTTCAAAATGATACAGGGGCTTTTGGTGGGAGACTTCCACATTTTGATAAGAAGCTAACTGATGATGTGAAGTAAGAAATTACATAGTTTTGGCACTCTATCTCAAGAGTCTCACCCAATGCTAAAGACATGTTGAAGTTGAGAATTGGCATTAGAGACCACACACCACATCTTAAACATTATTTAGAGGTAAGTCAAACTATGTCGTTCAAAGAATTTAGAGAGATTCATTCAAGATTGCATATATCACAAAGGGATTTTGAGTCCTTGAAGCCATTTTATTGTGTGTCACTTAAGATTTGAAATACATGTTGTTGCAAATATTATGTAGAGTTTTCTATGCATCATGAACTATTACACTCCATCCATTCCACTTTGCATAGTAATGAAATGTTGGAGATTTGTGGTTCTAGTGGGCTTCCAAAATCATCAAGAAACTTGCTAGATCATTTTTTATGTCCTAGAGTTGAGGTTGTTTCTATTATAGAAATGCTTTCTTAAATGAGAAGTGTTCAAAATGTGGTGGCTTATCCAAGTTTGACACATGTTTCCATGAGGTTTGTGGACAAGATCTTGGGAGGACAATATTAAAAAAAATGGTATATGAAATTTTGAAATACACATTGAAGAGTGGAGGTGAGGGCTCTAGATGTGAATTGGTTGCAAAAGAAATCAATGTAGCTAGTTTTATTTTAGATTTCAAGATAAATCTTTTCTACAAGTATGAAAGGCATAGTCACAGGTCTCAGTGGTTGGATCACAAATTTAGAATGTGTAAAGATACTTTTCCCTTTGGAAATATTATATATGTTTTTGACTTTGCAGAGAATTGCACATTGCAGCCCCAAAATGAGACACAATCTTAGTATTAAAAATCCATACAAATTGTTATTTTTATTCATGTAACATATAGACATTGCCTTAATAGTGTGGAAGATAATCATAAGATTATTAAAGAGTGCCATTTTTACTTGAGTGATGATAGATCTCACTCTCAAAAGTTTGTGCAACTTTGTTTTGAGAATTATTTTGATTTCTTACAAGAGCAAGACATTGCTATGGATAGACATATCATTTGATCAAATAATTGCACTGGTCAATTATAGAATACTCACATGTTTTATTAGTTGTGTAGGATGCACGTAGAGAGGGGGATGCCTCATATTTGGAGTTTCTTTGAGTGTGGGCATGGGAAAGGGGAACATGATGGAGCAAGGGCATGTGCGAAGAGAGCTCTAGTTAAGGAATAATCGAAGATTTTAGGAGTAGAGCTTCTTGATGCTCGTAGCATTATTGATTGGTATAGTTCAACATTATCATAGGGGGGACTCTTGATTTAGCAATATGTAGGCTATTTTGGCTGGTTGAGGAAGGCTCCATAGGTGATAGATTAAAATGTGCTACTATTAGAGATTCATAAAAAATGCATTCATTCTGGAGCTCTGATTCTAGTACATGGACCATTTAGACATGACAACCAGCTTTCTTTTGTCCTATTTTTTTCAATGTGATTGGAATCACTATGAGTAGAGTGAGTGGGTGGACACATGGGCTCCACATTATCTTACTCCATTTTTTATGATACCCTCTATCAAAAATGATGGCATGAAAAGTTTAGTTGAGCATAACCATCTATTGGATCTTCTTTAGCTAGGAGATGTCTTTGCATTGGTTGCACCATAGGGGAATGATGAGAAATTAGATTATTGGTTAGCATGTTGTGTAAGAGGTAAAAAAAAGATTGCACAACCAATTATAGATAATGATGGATTCACATATCCTACTGGTTCAGTTGTTGTTGTTGGAACATGGCTGTAGACATACATGCTTAGAAGGAATAAAATTCCAGCATTTTAAGACTATCAAAAGCACAAAACAATTCTTATATATTCACATCTTATTATAGAAACAAATGTGAATTTGTTGAAGCATCAAGGAAGACAAAAAGTAAAAGAACTTTTTACTATTACTAATGCTGATCATGAAGCCCTATTAGAGACCCTAAAGTAGAGAGAGGACCCTACAAGAACACTCAACTAGGTATATTTACTTCTTATGTTCTTTTTCTCATAATGATTTGGTGAACTAATGATTATCTTGTTTAATACGATTATTAATGACATTTTTTATGATATTGGAATGTAGGTACATCATGAAGAGTAGTCATGGATGACGAAAAAAACTAAATGAGCATAATGAAGAAAAATCTATTCTATTTTTGATACTACAATTTTTGACACTGTGATTTTTGGTAGTTGTGTATTGATGTAATAATGATGAAACACTTGAGATATTGTAAATATAAACTTATTGATTTAATGTAAGAAACAAGGATGTTTTTACTTAATGTAATTAATGTGGACGGACCTTAAAAATGATATTTTTAGTTAATACTAACACCAAACTTGCACTATGCCCAATGACAAAAACTTGAGGGCTATCAATGAAATGTGAACCCTAGTGACACCCTTGTTCTAGTTGTAGAAAGCCTCCAACATTTGTGACCACCCTATATAGAAGAGTCGCAAATATTTTCTAAGTGTGTTTGGAGGTCGATCTTTTGAGGGTCGTAATTCAAAGCTCATAGGGGTTATTGGTGAAATGTCAAATGTGGAAGGATGGTCATGTCGAGGTCTACAATATTTTGACCATAGAGCCCCTATAACATTTGCAACCAATACATACTGAAACATCTCATAAGACCAAAGATGGGCTCCTAAGGCCAAATTGGCCATGGATTTGGCTAATTATAGACATCTTAAAGGATTGCAGAGATCATTTAAAATTAAACATATGTGATATAATTTCAAATTAAAATTTGCATCAAGAGCTAATAATAAAGGCTATTAAAATGTTATTCATAGATTAATGAATTTGAATTGAATATAACAAACATGATCAAAATGAATGATATTCCATAAACATGAACAATGCACATGATCCACTATAAATTGAATAATACTATACTAAATTAATATGTATATCCTTGTGCACATAAATAAAAAATATATATAACAAAATACATGTATCCATAGACAAATTATGCAAATATATATCAAATTTCATGTATCCATAGACAAATTGTGGCTGATCAATGTCATCAAAATGTGTATAATATCAATTTTTTTGTATAAAATGTGGCATATGCCATCTCAAAATGGCTCATGACACATCCTATGAAAACTATACTATCCTATGATGCTGGTGGATCATCAAAATATAGCCTCTTCACTAAACTAGGTGGATCAGATGCCTCCTACATAAACAAAAAAAGGAAAACCCAAAGTTAGACTACTAAATTTATATGATTCTATGTATCTAACATTGAATTACTCAAATGCATAATGATCCTTTTTTTGATGAAGATTTATAGCTTTAAACTTTCATCATAAATACCTCTCTCTTCAACCTCCTGCAACAGTCAAGAGTCCTCTTATTTGTCCTCGGCAATGCTTGAACCTCATTGATTATGGAATGTATATGTTCAAGTAGGATTGTCATATGGATCTACAACTTAAACTATACATTTATAATATAATCAAGAATTCAAACTAAAACTTACCTTTGTCGACTCCTCCTCTGGATATAATCATTGCGTGAGCAAAGATACAAAACTCTAACATCCAACCTCCTATGCACTAGGTGTTTCCTATGAGATACAAAAGCCTAGTTGTTAATATCATGGAAATAAATTTTGAATTTGTTTATGAAAATAAGGAAAATAAAAAATAAATGATACCTATACATATGATGGGGTTCTTACTGCGAATGGAATTGCCAAAGGGTCTACGATGCTAAATATGCCTACACTCATCACCAGTAGCCACACCCTATAGAATAAAGAATGTAATTAAATTTTATTATAAATTTTTTTTTTACAGGAGTAAATCAATATTTAATTACTTCAAAAGAACCTAATTACTTTTCCCTTGTCAATGGGTTGTGCCTCACCCCCCCGCACTTTGCCCCCCACTAACAGGTGATGCCTACAAGAGAAAAGATAGATTAGAAAACATATGTGTTCCAATATCAAATAGAAAAACAATAAGAAAAAAACTTAATGTATCATAGATGTCTAAAGACTAAATGAAATATCCTAGAGTGTGACATCATCAACCTGTCTGAGCTCCTCCTCAGTCATCAACTAAACATGAATGATGATCACATAAATGTATAAGTCAATATGGGTTAAAATTACTCTATTATAAAGATAAACTTTAAATCACCTATGACATAAAAAAAAAATGTATACACTTACTAACACAGAAGGATCCCATAGCTCTGCATGCCCCTCCTCTCTCATGTCAGGGTGTCTAGTCTCTCTAGGTGTGTCTGGTGTATCATCCCCTTCAAATAGAAATTGATACTCAAAAAGATCACCTATGAGACCTAGAAAAATATTCTTATATGTTATGTAAGAATGGGGCACACAAACATGTGATGAGCTCACCAATGATGAACTCACACTAGCATCATCAACATGGAGAGGTTGCACTAACCTAGCTTGGGATATCAATAGGCTACTCAATCTATGGATAGTTCTAATAGTCTAAGATCTAGCCTTTGCAATGATATCAAGATGATACACTGGAGGAGGGGCGAAGACATCAGTAGGGGGGACAAAAGTGTGAGCTTTCTTCTATTGAGCAAAGGGTCTATCCAAAGGAGCTCCTCCTCCTACACCCATGTTGAGCCTCATGCTCCAGTAGTTCACCTTAAGGCCCAAAACAAATTTGGCATACAATTTTCTATTGAAATAGAATGACACCTCTAAATTGTTGTGTGGAGATTTGTCAAAAACCATCCACCAACAATCCCAAAAGTTCAAATGCATAGCCTCATTTGTGCACCATTTAATTAATAATTTGGGATTTTTGCAGTCAACTATTTTACTGATTTTTGGGTCTATACAAAGGTTAACCATATTATCTTTAGTTATGTTAGGGCTGCAACCTCATCATAGTTCAACCCATCATCAAACATGGAATGCATTTTCTCATGCCATTGAAGAGAAGCATTTTGTTGATTGATAAGTGTTTGAATATTATCCACTATGGTGTTTAACATGGATAACATGGGAGCCAATGTAGGTATAGTGTTATATTTGGTTTGAAAACCCCTCAGTTTAGTAAGATTTTCTTGTATTAAATCTTCAATTTGAGGAGGGTTTTGAGGGGGTAGGGGATCATTTGGTGGGTGGTTTTGGGGGGTACTAGATCATTTGGCGGAGGGTTTTGAGGAACATTATTTCATGGCTCAATGTCATCAATATCATTCGGGTCACCCATACCTA
Organism: Cupressus sempervirens; assembly: GCA_028749045.1. Lineage (NCBI taxonomy): Eukaryota > Viridiplantae > Streptophyta > Pinopsida > Cupressales > Cupressaceae > Cupressus > Cupressus sempervirens. The sequence continues at coordinate 241,119,915 of CM053788.1, read as the reverse complement.
TTAAATTACAAAATAACATTTTAAGTTTTTAATTAAAATAAAATAAATCAATAATTTCTATTAAAAAAACTAATTTTCAACAATTTTTATTTATAAAAACCTCATTTTAATTAAAATTCATTCAAAATCATTTTAAAAAAAAATAAAATTAGTTGCCTCAATTGTATACTTGTTCTTGGATCTAATACCCGAAATAGAAGCAAAAAACATTGTTGCTACAAATGACCTTTTTTACTCTTAGGTTTATTAAAAAAAAAATCCTAATCACAGGTTTTGGGTATTCGATCTAAATCATATACCCAATATGATATCGAGTACCCAATAAGGTTGCCTAGCCTTTTTGTCTTGGTATCAAGATGGGTGGAAAAAAATTAGAGCAGATTTTGAAATATTTTTAGATGTTTTAAAACTCCACTTTTTTCACATTGCCACTTTTTGGCACTTCATGATCCTGCACATACCTTGTTGTCAAAATATGGGTGAGGTGACTAGTAACCCTGAGAATATATTGGTCCCATTTTGAGTTAAATGTGGAGATATCTTTCTTCTATTACACCTCAAAAGCTCTGATGGAGATCAACCACACCCATGTCTTCTTGTGTTATTTTCTCACTCTATCATATGTAGAGGCAAGTTTTCGAGCTATCTCCAGTAGTATAAGCCTATCTGATGGGTATCTCGGGAGCTTTTTAGGATACAAAAGAGTACAAGCTACCCAAATATAAGTGAAGGTCTTAAATTGGATGTAGTAATCCCTAACCTCAGTTATCCATACTGCAACCTCTACTAACATCCTTTTTGAATAATCCCCCTCGATGTACCTAATGACAGTGAATATGAAACCATCATTGACCACCCTATATTCCACTCTTTTTAGTGGGAGTTTCTTCTTCACTAGCTATGGGTATACTTCATAGGGCCATGAATTTGTGTCTTGCATGCTTCCCTTTCTACACAATCCTAGATAGTCTATGGTCCTAGCTCCTAGGAGATACACCATTTATGAAGTCATTTAAAAGAGGGGATCATTTATGGTCCTGATAGTTTCAATAAAGTGTATCATCCATGTCTCTAGATGGCTTGCTACAGGAAGGCCCATTTCTCTATTCAAGAGAATAATTGAGTATTTGATATCATCTATCATATACCCACACATCATATCAACCTTTCTTGTTCTTAGGCCCAAGGGTGTCTTGTTAATTAGGTATTTTGATTGTACCATCTCTTTAGCTTCTGCTTCATGGTCCCTATACCATATGTTTGCACCCTGATAAGTGATTTGAAGGTATTTATCTATCCTTAGAAGGTGGAATACCTTTTCAATGTTTTGTGGCCTGAATCCAGAATGATCTCCCCTATCACACTTTTCACAACCTTCTCCTTTGACACATAATATTGAGATAATATCATGACCAACTTAGATGATTGAACTAATGTTGGGCGAGACACAACATTTACTAACCCACTTCGGATCAGAGCCAACACCATAACTGATCTCTCTTTTGGTTTGTTTTAGAGGGTGAGGAAGACACTCTAGTTTATGTGTCCCAATTTAGTGTCTCGGATCTCCATGTGTTTATCTTGGAATCATGACTTCTTCAGTACTCCTTATTATTTAAAAGCAACCAACTTTGGTGCCATCTTTTCTACAATAGAGGATGATGATGATACCATTATATCTACACAAAAAGGAAGAAATGTTAGTATTTAGATGTTAGAAGACCATAATGACACTCAGATGGGACCTGGACTGATGAGGAATTGAGTAATACAGACAAAAACTAATCAAAAAATCCTATAGAGCCTAAAATTTCCACTAGTTCACTTGTGCAGGTGTGAAAGGTGCACTAATAGACTTTGATTTTTCACTTTAGAAGAGAATGTGTGCAATTGTGCACATTGCACACCTGCACATGTGCGCAAGGTGCAAAACTATGCACATGTGGATCTTGTCACATATAAAGGAGAGTTTTGATCAGTTTCTATGTGTGGATGCACACCTATTAAGGGTGCACATATGTGCATGTATACACCTCCAAATGGTGGCGATCATACCTTAGAAAGGTTGGAGCTTGGAAGGTTTTGGAGGCACAAAGGAGAGAACTAGTGTAGTAGACCTTTGGAGGGTGTGAAGATGTAAGAGTGAGAGATTAAAGAGAGCAAGTGAGAAAGAAGAGGGGAGGGTTGGGCTTATACAGGCCCTAGGTTGGCCTTAGTGCACACCTTCGAAGGTGTGCACCTCTGAGTGTTCGAACATGTGCATGTGTGCATGTGCGCACTTATCACACTTTATGCACTAGGAAGCTTAGAAACTAGATTTTTTGCCCCTCTTCAGTACTTGACACTGCCCAACTAGAGATCGTGGTTTGACCTAGAGCAAAATGAGGGCCCTAGATGACTAAGGCACCTGACTGGATGTCTTGTAGAAGAGTTTGAAACTAGAGGGTCCCCATTTTGTGTCTCAAAATGGGGTATGTGTTGTGAGACCACAACATTATTATGTTAAATAAAATAAAATTTAAGTTTTTTAATTTTTAATTTTTATTACTTTATTTTATAAAGTTAAAATAAAAAATTAATATATATCTATTTTATTTTAAAAAGATATAGCTTAGTGATTTTATTTTGTATTAAAAGTTTGATATTGTTTGAATGAAAACTAGCATTATTTTTAATATTTCAATTGAAAAGAAAAAGAAATGAAAATCACTAGATATACTTATATTTAAAAATTTTTATATAGAACAAATATAATGCCAACTTTTTTTCTTGAATTTTTTGTCATTATCGAACTTCATCCAAATTTTATAGTTGTCAAACTCGAACTCAAACTCAAACCTTGTGACTTAGGGATTGTCCAAAAAAAACACGACTTCAAGTAGACAAAACACAAGTCAAACCATCACAAAAAAAAAAAAAAATTCAATATTGGACTCATTTAATGAACTTTGCCAAAACAACTCCTTTACACTAACTCAAACAAATTCTGGCAACCAAGAATAAACCACAATTTTTATTTTAAAAAATGATCAAAAAACTCTAAACAAAACCCCCAGAAAAAACTCCCACATTTTTTCAAATAAACCAATTCAAAAATCTTTTAGAAAACACTAAGGTGAAGAGCATAAATTTCAAAAATTCACCCAAGGGTCATTTTTCTTTGATACCATGTAATGATATGTGATTATATAATAATTGAGGACATATAGAGTCAATGTAGACTCCTTATATATAGAAATAAGGAAGAAAGTTTTTAAAAAAGAAATATAAACATTCTAAAAGGAACTAGCTCAGAAATTAGAAACTACCTAATAGACTTAAAAAATTCCTAAATAATCATTAATATAACACTAATTACTTTATATTCAAGAGTCTACAATGCATCAATAAATTTCAAGCCTCTCATTAGGGAGGCATTAGGTTTGAATCTACTTGAAATTAACATGTAATAGTAATTAATATTAACAACAATCATTAATGAATAATAAATAATCTAGACTTGGGCTAATTACCTATATTAAAAAAATTAATTACTTTATTAATATGCACATTGGCCATTACAAAGGGAATTATGTTTCTTAGACAAGCAGGCAACATTGATGTTGTGGTTGGCAATAATCATTCTATACCAGTGACTAGTGGAAATTGTGGAATTCATGAATGACTCCTTTGACAATATTTTGTATGCTCTTAGAATGAAGAATTTTTTATTGATGTGGCAATTTTATTTAGAATGATGAAGAGAAAGATTCATAGAAACAGGTGTTGGATTCAAGATACAAAGAACAACATCAATGTTGTGGTTGGCGATAATCATTCTATACCAGTGACTAGTGGAAGCTATGGAATTCATGAATGACTTCTTTAACAATGTCTTGTATGCTCTTAGAATGAAGAATTTTTTATTGATGAGGAAATTTTATTTAGAATGATGAAGAGAAAGATTCATAGAAATAGGTTTTGGATTCAAGATACAAAGAACAAATTCTCTATTGTTGCAACTTGCATCAATACTTCAAAGATGGTGTTATTTATCTGTAACATGAGAGATTGGAATATAAATACTGAATATTTTTCTTGTAAAGGCATAAATTTTTGTATGGTGTTTCACATGTCAACGCATCCAAATGTGTTTGTGAAGATGTGTCTATTAGCTATGCAAATGATAAACACAATCACACATCAACACATAAAAACACCATATATACATTAAAATCTAGAAGAGAAAAACTATGGTGAGAATAGGTTCTTGAGTGCCCAAATCTAGCCTCACAAATAAAATAAAGAACTTACAATATTTTAAACACCAAACCCCAATTAGATTTTCAGACACCAACCTATAGGGGACACCAATCCCCTAATCTAGAGAATTGAGTAGCAAATTACATTCTGAGACACCAATCTCAAATACAAATAAGAGGAACAAGAGATATTATGTGGACCTTCACAAATTAAAATTCAATAGTTGTCTGGTACGATCTAAATCAAAACACTCACTCCATGTATATAGGATCTACTAATTGATTCATACATTTCAATTCATCTATGTTCCTTATTAAATATTTAGCTTGCAAAGTTTTTTAACATTCACTTCTTTTTATTTAAATGAATCTCATTTTCATCACACATGTTCTATCATTAATTACATTTGTATGTCATCCTAGAATAGTTTTACACACAAGTCAGCCACAAAAAATTCCTTAATCGAATGTGTACTGAGCTTGGTTCTACTAATACTTACACCCAGAGAGGGGACATGTTATGCATTTCCCAACATAACCTCAACTAGTCCCAAATAACCTTCACATGCTTGTTCTAGCTACTTCATGTTATCCTTCTTAGAAGCATCCATTGGGAACCTCAACATAGTCACCAACCAAAGACAGTAAACACACTGTCACCCATAACTCTTTTTCTACAACAAATCAATTTCTCTTTATTTTACTCCCAAACCACAAGCCAAAAGGCATTACTGCAATAGAATGCAATATAAAACATTAAACCTAAGTGAATAGTTTTTGAGCAACAGACCTCCAAAACATAACTAGACACTTATGGACCTCTGCAAACAACTAAAAATGGTAAATCAAGATAATATTAGCATTCTTCATAGATATCTCCAATGTTAAAGTCCAACATTGTAGATCCTTCATAGTACACAACTACTCTAATAAGAGATGACATTGATTCAATGACATGAAAACATTAACAACAACTTTGACATCAATGACAATACTGTGTCCAACACATGTGTGTGTGGTGTCATAGAGAATCCTTAACAAAGAGCACCACATAAAGAGCATGGGGAAAACATGGGTCAGTGCACAATGACTTAATAGGTTTTGTATGTTTTTATCTTCATTGATGACTTATATTTCTTTTGTCTTCATTTCCCTAGTTTTCTAGAATTTCACCCTCATTTGACAAAATATTTTTTTTTGGTTTTGAAGATGTTTAAAAACAATGCACAGTCAGAAAGTTGTTAGATGTAATTGTTGACTTTTTCAATTAACCCTATGAATTTATGTCATGCTATGCTCTTCACTATTTTTTAGTGTTCACCATGTTAGTCCTTGTGAAATACTAACACGTCAAGTTAAGTGTGCATTTGAATTTTTTGATAGTTAGCTTTTGTATTTAATGAGTTAGGTAAAAATTTTACACTCCTGCCTAGATTTGAGTTTTAAATCATGGAACCCTTTTAATACTTTATTTTAGATCCTTTAGATGTATTAGGTAAGTGGATTCATGATGAAGTAATAGAGAATATTTCTACCTATGGTTTCATGTTTTTATCTATTATGAAAATATATAATATATTATTAGAGCTAATAGGTGAAAGGTAATGGTTGAGAGCTAATAGTTGGAAGCTGAAGAAGATCAAGATCTTGTTGGAGAAAACATGACTCTTTTAGAAATAGTTTGAAATTTGAAAATATTTTGGGTGAATTGACCATGTTCTTACCACATATAACTAGAAGTTAAACTAGTTGTGTTTAACCTGTAGATATAGAAGCATCTATAGAGACAATGTCCAAGGGTATACAATCTCTCTCAGAAGAAGAGTAGATAAAGGTAATCAAGTATCTAACTATTTTTTGGCAAAGAAATCTTTCTATTTATCTCAAGAGAAAGGGAAAAATAGATTAAAGTATTTATGGTTTCCACAAGTAGTCCTAGCACACAAGTACCAATATTGAGTGATCAAAACTATTCTATATGGACCATGAAAATGAAGATTTTCTTGAAGAATTTATATTGTTGGGAGGCTGAAGAAACTAAGTATGAAGAGCCTAGTCCACAAGAACTAGCTCAAATGAAAAATGCACAAAAGAATGCTAATACAAAGAACAAATACAAAGACTCAAGAGCTTTGTGGAACACACAAGTAATGGAGTTGAAGAATCCATCTTTCCCAAAATTTTAGTAGCAACTAATGCAAATTAGGCATCAGAGATACTCGCAACGACATATCAAGGAGTAGAAAAGGTAAAGAATTCTAAGATAGAGATTTTGACAAAAAGGTTTGAAAGCTTACAAATAAAGGATACTAATATTGTAGATTAGATCATGTCTCAAGCCATGGATGTAGTAAATCTATTGAGAGCTTATGGTGAAGATGTCATAGATAGGAAAGTTATGGAGAAAATCCTTAGAAATATTCCATAATTGTATGATACTTTGGTAACAACATTTGAAGAATGTAAAGATCTTTCTACATATTCCATTGAAGAGTAGACTGGTTCGATGTTGAAACATGAGTCTAGAATTCAAAAGAGAAACGAATCTTTAGAGATTTCTCTACAAACACAAGCCACTATTAGAAGAGGAAGAGGTAGAGGAAATAGAGGAAGAAGTTCATTTCAATTTGATAGTAGACATGGTGTTGAAAATCAAGCAGAGCAACCTCTATCATAGTTGCAAAACCAAAGAGGAAGAGGAAGAAGCAACAGAGGAAGAGACATATATGGTAAATAAAACATAAAATGTTATTATTGAAAAAGATATGGACATTTTGAGAGTGAGTGCAGGAAGAAACAAGAAAGCCAAAATAAAGGAAGAGCTAATTTTTCCAACATGGAAGAAGAAACTCATTTAATGTTTCTATCATGCTTAGCAGTAGAAGTTAACAACATAGAAGACACTTGGTTGTTGAACAACGCCTGCAAAAATCACATTTTAGGTAAAAAAATTTTTTTTTACTAGCTTTGATGAAATATTCAAGATCAAGATAAAGTTAGGAGATGATCACTCAATTTATGCTCTAGGAAGAGGTACTATCATTGTTGTAAATAAGAAAAATGAAAAGAAAGATATCCATAATATTTATTAAGTTGAGAATTTAAAGCATAATCTATTGAGTGTAGGCCAAATGAGTGAGAATGGGTTAGAATTTAGTTTCAAATGACCTACTTGCATTATCCTAGACAAACCCCCAAGAAAAATGGTCATAGCTAGAGTTCAAATGACAAGAAATAGATTGTATCTTCTAGATTTGAGAAGTGTGAAACAACCTATTGGTTATGCACAATATGTCACAAATTCTAATGAAACTTGGTTATGGCATCTCAGATATGGCCATCTAGCTTCTCACAATCTAGATATGTTCCAAAAAAGGTCAATGGTTGTTGGTCTACCAAAAAAGTTTCTCACCATAATCCTTGTGAGAGTTGCATAATTTCCAAGCATAAGAGGAGTGTATGTCCAAATGTTGCAAATTATAGAGCCAAAGATCCTTTAGAGTTGGTGCATACTGACCTCTGTGGCTCCATGCAAATAGACTCTATAGGAGGGAGCTATTATTCCTTAAATTTTATTGATAATTGTAGTTGGATGACATGGGTGTATTTCATCAAGAACAAATTAGACACATTTGAGAGATTCAAGCAATTTAAGGAAATGGTAGAAAATTAGAGTGGTAGGAACATTAAAGTCTTAAGGCTTGATGGAGGAGGTGAATATGATTCCAAAGGTTTTGCTACATATTGTAGAGAACAATGAATTCATAGACAATTTACTACCCAATATTCTACAATAAAATGGAGTAGTAGAGAGAAAACACCAAACAATCATGAACATGGGAAGAAGTATGTTGAAAGCTAAAAATTTACCAAATGAATATTGGGATAAGGTAGTTGCATGTTCAATATACATCTCGAATAGATCACCAACAAATTTTTTGAAGGATAAGACACCTCTAAAAGTATGGAGTGGAGTAAAACTAGATGTAAAATTTTTTAGAATCCTTGGAAGTGTAGCTTATACTATTAGAATATATAGTCCACCAATATAACTGGGGGGTGGTGGGGGGGGGGGGGGGGGGGGTGGGGGTGTGGGTGAGGGTGGTGAATTAGTTATCCAATATCAACCTTAAAGAAACTAAACCATATGAGAAATGTAATTAGAAACCACAACAAGACACTCATGCACAATAACACCAAATATGTTAACTAGGGAAAACTTTGATCAAAGGGAAAACCCCAGTGGGGATGGTACCCACAAGATGATGTACAAATAAAAAGGTTCCTTGTTAGAGGATGGACCTTGTTAAGAGTATATAGATACGTTTAGTACATATCAGTCTCTATTAGGAGACTTTGAATCCATGTTAGGAGATTCCAACCCTATTAGGAGTTGTGCCAACCCTATTAGGAGTTGTCAAAGATAGTTGGACCCACTACCCAAACAACTTCAAGGGAAAGACCAATAAACCCACTATCCAAATGATCTCTACATTATTCCTTGCAGAATAATAGAATTGTATTGTTTTGTTCCTTCCTCTTTCTCTATCTTATCAACTAGACTTATGCTCCTTTTGATCTTGTAACCAAATCACAAATCTCACATCCAATAATCCCTTGGATCTCTTGCACACATTTACCAAACACTCTGCTCCTCTTCATACTTCCTTTATTACTTTGCATACTCAATTGCATTCCATACATTACAAACAAGGAAAACATCTTTCCTTTATACCATATCTTCAAGATAAGTCCTTAAGTTGACCTTGAGGCTTTCCCAATTAATTATAATAAGATAATTAATTGATTCCCAATTACAATAGCGATGCCGGTTCACAGTCTATACAAAATATTACATGTGTGACTTCAAGTCTTGTGGATTCATTGACATCACCATCAGACTTTCCTCTATCACTAGCTGACTTTGCATCTTCTTATTACATCTCAGATGAAAGATATAATATAAACATCTGAAATTACTTTGCAAGCACTTTGTCTCTGTACTGCTCTCAGTAAATCAAGCACATCTTTCATACATCTTCAACTTAGACTCTGTGCATTGAACCTTAACATCAAAACACAGTATAGAACATGTACTTAGCCACACATCAATAGACAATCAAAACATTATTTGTACAACTCTTAGTCTATTACTCTAGCAATCTTCACAGACTTACTCCTATGTTGACATAAATGAAAAACACAATCATGAATGCAACATGTCAATACTCTCCAATGCTTAGGATACTCCCCCAAAGTACTATCATCAGCATGCATGCTAACACATACACATGTACCTAAGGAGCTAAGGAAAAATCTTGATGATAGAAGTGATAAATGTATATTTGTAGGTTATAGTGATGCATCAAAAGCCTACAAATTGTACACTCCAATCACTAAGAAGACAATAGTGTCTAGAGATGTAAATTTTCTTGAAGAAAAGTCATGGTATGAAAAAGATAATGGAACAAATCATAGTCATCCCACTCCACATATTTTTGTACTAGCAGATGTTGATCAGCCAAGAGAAATTCTACCTAGATTAGAGGTTCCATTAGCAACATAAGAAAATCAAGGACAATAAGTGCATAGCCCTTCTTCTAGTAGTGATTCAGATCCCACACTAGTACAATTAAGGAACCAAAAGACTAAAACACTTATAGAAATATGTGAACAATAGGACAACAATGAACAAGTATTATTTTCTTTTATGTCTAATCATCTTGTTTTCTTTGAAGAAGAAATTTAGAATAAAGAGTGGGTAGAAGCAATGAATAATGAAATTTCAGCTATAGAGAAAAATGACACATGGGAGTTAGTGGACTTACCACAAGATAAAAAAAGAATAGGAGTTAAGTGGATTTATAAGACAAAGCTTAATGAAAAAGGCCAAATTAAGAAATGCAAGGCAAGGTTGGTAGCCAAAGGTGTTAATCTCATATTGATTTTGATATATGAGTGAAAATATACTTAAGTTATTTAATTAGTTCATGCCGAACAAGGAATACATGCCCAACATAAGTTGTCAAATAGTATATGTTGAGAGAGAGATATTCAGTATGTGCCAAGTAACTATTAAGTGTCAAGTCACTCAAGTGTCAAGCAGGTAGTAAGTGCCAAGTTATTCAGATGTCAAGTGATTAATGGATGTTGAGTAATTCAGAGGCTGAGTTATAGCATTGAAGTTGCAGTTGATGCTGAGCATTAGTGACTTCAAAATCTAAGTAAGAGAGTTTTTACATAGTTGTTTGTAATGGCATAAACTTCTATGTCAACCATTTTTGAGCTGACTTAAGGATTTTTTTGCAGTCTTAGATGATAAGAATGAATCTTTATTGTGATTCCCTATGCATTACATGCAGCCAATTGAAAAAAGGGAAGGATTAAGAAAAAATATGGGTGAATCACAATTGTTGATTCATACCTAACCCTAAGTCACCTAGGTCTTCTTAAGGAAGACAAACCTTAATCTTTTTATGAATGTGTATAGAAAAAAGAGAGGAGTTTGCATGCACAAATAAAGAATTCATGGTGACTAAGGAGTTGTGTTTTGAGACACATTGTAGAATCAGTTAGAGGATAATAGAGGAAAGGAATTAGAAGACAACAAAGATACCTCTGATCAGGAAGGATCAGGTACACATCAGGAAAGAGGTGATCTGTCATCAAGCACTTGAGTGCTAATCACAGGATCATTGTTGAAACATTCTAATAGGTGAATCTGTTAAATCTCTTAATAGAGTAGTCTTAATAGGCTATTGTAAAACCCTTAATAGGGTTCTTACTTCATTGTAAGTTAAATTCCTTTTACCAAGCATGCTTCTAACAAGGTGTTGAAATCCTTTAATATGGTAAGATTTAACAATCTTGTAATCCTTTAATAGGGTAGACCTTTCACAGGGTAGATCATGTTTCATGATCGAAACATTGCAACCTTCATTGGATACACTTTATTACTATAGTAGTTGATATTTTTGGGTGTCATCCCCACCCTAGTTTTATGTTCTCCTTGGAGGTCTTCCAGATAACCAAATATCTTGTGCCATACATGTGTTGAATGTTGTACTTTCATACTATGGATGTATATGCTTAATTTGGTATTTCAGTTTATATGCATAAATTGTGAGATGGATGTGTGGTGAATGATTTTGACGTTGAAGTTTTAAGTGTTGATTCACCCCCCCACTTAGCCAAACAATGGTATGAGAAACTCAAAGCAATGTACTACTTAATTTAGGATTGAACACTCCAAATGATTCCTAATACACTATTTAGTCTCATTAAATTATCAACCAAGGACATAAACTTAGAATGGCATCTGCAAAGTATATGCTTCACACTTCCTCTTTTAAGCCTATTTAAGGAATTTAAATGCTTATGGTTCAGGAAAACTAAACTAAAATTGATAAGAAAATGTATTCTAATCAAAGCAAGAAATTATAGCTAGGAACTACTCCAACTAACTATGTTGTAGGAACAGGCTACTAATTTTGGTATTAGTGGCTATAGGAACAGTAGAGTTCTAAACATATAAATGAATAGGAAATGAACTCTATACTAACAAAGAAATTCACTCATCAAGTGGGACCCCCTTGAATGAGTGAATGGAAAGTAAAATCAAGATAAAAGTTGCAAACTTGAGATGAACATTCTATTCATCCATAAAAATGATTACACTTGATTAAAATAATATGCAATAATTTTGTATTAAAAACTAGCTTGTTTGACTAATTCTTAAAAGAGTCACAACAGTCGATTATTTAAAAGGAAACTACCACTAACTCCTAAACCTACAATCACTTCATAATGAGGATTAGTTACAACTCATAAAGTTCCATAACAAAAACAGTATTGACCTTGAACAATCCCAAAATATAGTGCACACTAAATCTGCGTGTTGCATGCCTTTCTTTACAAAGATTCTTCAATCACAGTTGGCTTCAATGAATCTTGTGCTAGTATGTCGATCCTTGAATATCCATGTTCATTTCTTGCAAGATAATTAATGCACACACATCCAACCATATACATACATACATACATACATACATACATACATACATACATACATATATATATATATATATATATATCCACATCATCAATATTAGGGAAAGGTGTTAGTCTTAATTATCACTATTGCAAACCTACAGGTAAAGGAGGTAACTATTGAAAACATAGCTTAGGAGAGAAAACATCCATTAACATATATAACTATTATATTCACCATTCTTGTGCATGAAATTGCGTAGATATTATGTCTTTAGAGGTATCCACATTCCATCTTATGTTTACACACACATATAATCATATACATAGAAACCATAAGTTAATATGCTTAAAACCATAAATGTATGCCTATGTGCAATCAAATATCTTAGAAAGAGGATTAAAAGTCGTGAGAAAAATGGCTAATTTATGAGCCCATCATTTCCCGCAGCTGAACTGTTGCTGGTCCTCAACAATTACAAAGTTTCAAACATTGGCACAGACCCTTAGATCATTAGTTATTTTCTACCCTAGCTCTCATGAATATAATTGTAAGAAATGAATAATGTTGAGCAAGGAACGAGAAACAATCCAAGTAAGTTAAGTGTGAAACAATGTTACCATGAGATAAGCAACTCCAAGAGCATACACCAAGATGGTTCAACAATGGAGACAATGATTTTATAAGGGGAAAGCAAAGAAAACCCCTTGTGAGTTATTATGAATGAAGGAAAATGCCTAAAGAAGAGAGAGAGAGAGTGTTGGAGCAAAGGTAGCTCAATACAATAACATCAAGTGCTTAGAGTGGTGTGTAGTTGTTATGAAGAAAGAAGGAGGAGCATCTCTTATATAGAGATGAGAGAGGAGTTGCATTTGTAACTCCCATTTCTATGAATGCCACATTCATAATAGGTGTGTGCAAAGTGTCACAATCCTCTTAAGGAGGATAAACTAAATAAAGAAATAAACAAGAGTTGTCCTTACATGTGGAATAATGGACAAATAATGACATGTCCTCCACATGTGTACAAGTGGACAAATTACATGTAGGGACCCTTGGAATATCCCAATTAAAATATATCCAAGGAAAGATTAACCTTTCTAACACCCCCCCTTAAGCTTTACTTGGGGAGTGTACTTCAACGGGTTGCAAACCCAAATTTTTACAATGGAACTGAAATCTCTCTTTAGAAAGTGGTTTGGTTAAGATATCAGCCACTTGATCTTCTCCTTTACAATAAACAAGAATAATTTGATTGTCTTCAGCTTGTTCTCGAATGAAGTGATGTTGAAGTGAAATATGTTTGGTGCGAGCATGATATACTGGATTCTTTGCCAAGGCAATAGCACTTTGATTGTCACAATGTATAGGTGTAGGTGATTGTTGAGGTAGACCAAAATCATCAAGAAGTCTTCGAATCCACAAAGCTTCTTTAGCTGCATTGATACAACCTTTGTATTCAGCTTCCATTGAGCATAGGGAAATAGAGTGTTCCTTTTTGCTTTTCCATGAAATTGGACCTGAACCAACAAAGAAAACATAACCACAAGTGGATTTCCCATCATTGGGATCTCCACCTAGATCGGAATCAGTATAGCCATGTAAAATGAATTCAGAGTTTGGATCATAAAATAAGCCTATATTAATAGTTCCTTTAATATATCTTAAGATGCGTTTAGCAACTTTAAAATGAGTTTGTTGAGGTTTAGACATAAAACGAGACACTAAACCAACACTATAAGCAATATCAGGTCTAGTAAGAGTTAAATAATTTAAACTTCCTACTAATTGTCTATACAAAGTTTCATCAACAAAAGGAGTATTCATATCATTTATTAATTTAGTTCCTAATTCACATGGAATTGAAACATGGTTAGAGTCATTCATCTTAAATTTTTCTAAAAGATCATAAGCATACTTGCTTTGAGAAACAAATATACCATTAGGAGTTTGAAAAATTTGCATACCTAAGAAATAATGTAAGATACCTAAGTCAGTCATTTGAAATTTTTGTTTAAGTTGGAATTTAATATCAGAAATCAAAATGTCTAAACTAGAAGTGAGAATTAAATCATCTACATAAACAATAATAATGATAATATCATCGGTAGTATGTTTAATAAACAAATTAGGATCATTTTTGCTTCTAGTAAAACCTTGAGAAATGAAGAAAGAATTAATTTGAGAATACCATTCTCTAGGTGATTGTTTAAGACCATAAATAGATTTGTTCAATTTGCAAACTAGATTTTCACTACCTTTCTTAACAAATCCAGGAGGTTGAGCCATATAGATTTCTTCATGTAACTCACCATTTAAAAAAGCACTTTTAACATCCATTTGATGAATGGGCCAATTCAGTTTAGATGCTAAAGCAAGAACTAATTTGATAGTAGGCATTTTAGCAACAGGTGCAAAGGTTTCATTATAGTCTAAGCCTTCAATTTGGGAAAAGCCTCTAGCAACTAGTCTAGCTTTAAATTTACTAATTCCATTATTAGTATTCAATTTTGTTTTATATAACCATTTACATGAAACTAGATTTTTGCCAGGAGGTAATGTGACTAAGTCCCAAGTGTGATTAGCAAGTAACGAATCATATTCCTCTTGCATGGCTTTCTGCCAATGAGGTTGAGAGTTAGCTTGATCAAAAGACTTAGGATCGTTAGAATTCATAATAGTAGTCATCAAAGAATAATTACAATAATTAATCCTTCTATGTTTAATTCCACCAGATTTAGAAATATAATCATCAGCTTCATTGATGAGATTTTGAGCCCATTTAGGTTTACGTTTAGTTGTAATGGAATTATCACTAGAGGAAGAATTATTAGTATCTATTTGAGTATCATGAGATGTAGGAGTAGAAATAACCTGTGGTACTTGATTAAAAGAAAGAGTAGGGTTAAGAGAGGGAGGTTGGTCCTCCACTAGCACAATTTTAGTGCCACTGAATTCTTCATCCGTTGTAGTAGAGCAATCATGAACTCCAGTTTCTGCAATACAAACATCTCTAGCAACTTGAACTTTGTTAGTAGCGGAATCATAAACACGATAACCCTTAGTGTGTTCATCATAGCCAACAAACATATATGGAGATGACTTAGCATCTAATTTATGCCTTTTCTGTTTAGGCGTATGGACATAAGCAGTAGAACCAAATATCTGTAAATGATGTAAATTTGGTTTCCTACCAGACCAAGCCTCTTCTAGAGTAATAGCTTTGAGAGCTTTGGTAGGAGTCCGATTAAGAATATAAGTTGCACAAAACATGGCTTCAGCCCAAAATTTATAATGCAAATTCTTAGCATGCAACATGCTTCGAGCCATTTCAACAATGGTCCGATGCTTTCTTTTTGCTACACCATTTTGTTGTGGTGTATAAGGAATAGTAAGCTCGTGCTTAATTCCACATGATTTCAAATAAGAATGAAAAGCATTATTCACATATTCTTTCCCATTATCAGTTCTAAGAATTTTAAGTTTATACCCAGATTGCCTTTCCACATATAACTAAAATTCAATAAATATATCAAGAACTTGATCCTTGCTATGCAAAAAATAGATCCAAGTTCGTCTAGAAAAATCATCAACAAAGGTAAGTGCATACCAAGAACCTTGGATGGAGGTATTCTCCATGGGACCCAAAAGATCACTATGGACAAGATGCAACTTATGAGTTGCTCGCCATGATTTTCCACTTGGAAAGGGCTCCCTATGCATCTTACCACTCATACAACCTGTGCAGGTAATCTTGGAAGGAATAATGTTAGGCAAGCCATCAACCATATTATGCTTTTGCATGAAAGTAATATAATCAGAATTTAAATGACCAAGTCTTTCATGCCATATATTGAAATCAATAGAAGTATGTAAAGAATATCGTGAACTAGCAAATTCATGGAATTTAAACAAATTGTCATTATCCATTTTAGCATAAGCAATTACTTTAAGTGTTTGAGGATCTATAATATAACATGTATCTTTGTAGAATTCAACTTTATAGTTCTGACATAACTGTGAAACAGAAATTAGATTAGTTTTCAAGTCAGGGACATATAAAACATTATGCAATTTACCATTAGGAATAGTAACGTCACCTAGTCCTTCAACTTTACAAGTCTGATTATTAGCTAACTGAATAGGAATGTTAGCAATATCAGGTTGTAAGGAATCAAAAATTTCTTTATGAGAGGTGACATGTTGGGATGCACCACTATCAACAATCCACTCTAGAGGTTTACAAAGATTAAAGCTACAAGTAAAAGCTTGACGAGAATTAGAACTAGTTGAATTACCTTTTCTATGGTTTGAGGTTTGATGATTGGTACTATGATTCATAGGTTTTCTATCATTTTGTTTTTTAAAACAATTGTTGACAAGGTGACCATCTTTGCCACAATAAGAACAATGAGGTTTGGAATTGGAATGGTTCCTCTGATTAGTATTATGAGTATTATTAAAGTGATGGGTATTAGTATATTTGGGATGAAATTTATTGTTAGTGTTATTTGAATTAGATGGCTTGTAATTATGATTATTGGAATGAGAATTATTAGTTGAATTTCTAGAGACAAATGCATGTTCAGTTGATTTGAGAGTACCAAACTGGATTAGCTTAGCTTCTTCCTGTCTTAATAAAGTTTGGAAAATAACATAAGTTAACTGAGAAGATAAAGTAGGAATAGCAAGTTGTGCATGAATATTGGTTATAAACTGTTGAAACTGTCTTGGAAGAAATTTTTTAAGAATAAGATGGATTAAACGAATATCCTCTAATTGAATACCTAAAGCCATAATTTGACTTTTAAGAGAATCAAATTTTAAGAGGAATTCATCCATACCTTTAAAATCTGCATACCTGAGATCTTCGAGTTGATCTTGCAATTGTATTTTGCGATATTCATCACTACTGTCATACTTGGTCTTCAAGATGGACCACGCATCATGAGCTTTAGAACAGTGAGCAATTAAGACATATAAATCTGGAATAATAGAAATACCAATTAACCCTAAAGCTTCTTCATTTTTAGCTTTCCAGGTATCTTTCTCATCTTGAGTAGCCGCTGAACCGGGCTCAAGAGAAGGGTCAGTGGCTATTTCAAAAAGATGTTTAAAATGAAAAATAAATGAGATATGAGTTTTCCAAGAATGATAATTTGAATAATTAAGTTTGATTTCTGGAATTAATGTTGACATGATTGGAAAAAAAAAATTCTTCGCTTTTTTTGAAAAAAAATGCCCTTAATTTTAGAATCAAATGATTTGGAGAAAAAAATTAAAATTTTTATGAATTGAACAAAATTGTTTTTTTTATTTTATTTTATATTTTATTATTTTATGTTATTATTATTATTTTTTAAGAATATTTGATTTTTTTTTAAATTATTTTAATTATAACTAATAGTGATAGTGAAAATTAAAAAATAATTAAAGTTGAATTAAAATGAGAAAAGAAGGAGGGGGAAATGGTTTGTTAAAATCAAAAAAAGGAGGGAAGCGAGCGGTGGCTGCCGCGTGGCAAGAGAAAGGCAGCGGTCGGTGGTCGCCGCGTGTGTGGAGCGGCGAGCCGCAGGCGGTGGTTGCCGCGTGGCGGGAGCGGCCAATGTCGGTGGTCGCCACGTGTGTGGAGCGGCGAGCCGCGGGCGGTGGTGGGGGGTTTTAAAAACATAGAGTGCGCGGTAAGGGTGCAGAGGTGGCGGCGGCGGAATGTAACCGTCGGCGAGGATGTTGGCGCGGCGGCGCAAATGTTTGCGTGGCGGCGGGATTGTTGGCGCGGCGACGCAATTTGTTTGCGTGGCGGCGCGATTTGCACGGCTGAAAATGCTGCGGCGTGTTCGGGCCAAAATATGTAACAGTGCCTTCGGCGGTGGGTGGCTGAGGCACGAGGTGGCGCGCGGGTGGCGCGGCCGCCTTAAAAAATAAAAGAAGTTTTTTTTTTTTTATTATTTGTTTTTATATATATAAAAACTTTATACTATATTTTTTGTTTTTTTGTAAAAAAAAAACAAAAAGAAGTAAAATATATTTTTTTCCTAAAATTTTTTTTTGATAAATAAAGTGAGAGGAAAAAAAAATAAAGAGATAAAAAGCTTCACTATTGTAATATGTTTTGTTTTGGCGGCATGCCGTCCAAAACAAACCAAAAAAAAACTACTAAGAAAACCCTTTGGCGGCAAGCCATCCAAAGAGGGTTAGAAAAGAATAAGAAGCTTTATAAGAAAACCCTTTGGCGGCAAGCCGTCCAAAGAGGGTTAGTAAAAAAAATGAAGCTTTGCAAGAAAACCCTTTGGCGGCAAGCCTTCCAAAGAGGGTTAGTAAAAAAAACTTGCATGCACAAGATTAGTTAAAACGAGCTAAGATCACAACACAATCTTCTTCTCTCAATAACGTCTCCAAATAAGGTGTGATCCAATGAATGGCAACCTTCACCACAAAACTTAAAACAAGGATTAGATAACCAAGCTCTGATACCATGTAAGAAATGAATAATGTTGAGCAAGGAACGAGAAACAATCCAAGTAAGTTAAGTGTGAAACAATGTTACCATGAGATAAGCAACTCCAAGAGCATACACCAAGATGGTTCAACAATGGAGACAAGGATTTTATAAGGGGAAAGCAAAGAAAACCCCTTGTGAGTTATTATGAATGAAGGCAAATTCCTAAAGAAGAGAGAGAGAGAGTGTTGGAGAAAAGGTAGCTCAATACAATAACATCAAGTGCTTAGAGTGGTGTGTAGTTGTTATGAAGAAAGAAGGAGGAACATCTCTTATATAGAGATGAGAGAGGAGTTGCATTTGTAACTCCCATTTCTATGAATGCCACATTCATAATAGGTGTGTGCAAAGTGTCACAATCCTCTTAAGGAGGATAAACTAAATAAAGAAATAAACAAGAGTTGTCCTTGCATGTGGAATAATGGACAAATAATGACATGTCCTCCACATGTGTACAAGTGGACAAATTACATGTAGGGACCCTTGGAATATCCCAATTAAAATATATCCAAGGAAAGATTAACCTTTCTAACAATAATCAAAGTATCCATGAGTTGCTTTGAGTCTTTCCCAATGTTGGACTTCAGAGGCCATGTCATAATTTTCTGTACTGTTGTTCATTGCTAGCAATGGATGAAGGAAGAGTGGAGGTTAAAACCTTAATGGAACCCAATAGTTAAGGAGTGTCTTGCCCAACATAGTATACCATGGAACTCTCCTTGTGGCAAGTGTTAGATTCTGAGGTGAGTGAGGTTCCATTCTCTTTAAATCTAATGACACCCTTATCCACCTTTTCCTAAAGGCATTAATTAATGTAGCAACATCGTAAGAGGAATGTTGGTCCCAATCTACAAAGGCTTGTTCTCTCACTATATAGATCTTATTGGCTTCGCTAGTATTTCCTATGACAGAGATCCAATCAAAATATTTTCTTCTAGAGTGTTGTACCTTAGGCCTCATCATTAAAGGATCTGACATTTCTTTCTCCCTATATGGTGTAGCTTGGTGTTCACAACTCATATCATCCTATGTCCATGACATAACTGCTTTGAGTTTTACATCTCCTACATAGAGGAGTGAATTCTACTTTGTGTCATAAGGAACTACGAGGTTATGCAAGTACAATTCACACAACAGATTCTTCAGATTCATTGGGGCAGATTGAAAGGCATAGTAAAATTCATGGGGAGTTGATATGGATGGATTGAGGCCTTATACAATCCTTGTTAATTTTAAATTAATAAGTTGCTCTTGGTACAATGGTAAGGGTGATCTGCATTCCATCAACTATGGAATTAACCCAATAACCTGATCAATTCTTTGTTTCAATACCTGAATCTCATTTGATTTTTGCTCCAATTGAGAATTCTTCTCGTTAATGACTCATTTCAGTTTTTCTTTCTCTAGATTCCATTGTGTCTTTTCTCATAACAACTATTGGTACTGATTTATTCCTATCGCAAGAGGTGTAGACAAATTTGGTGGGGGTAAAGGTTCCTAATTGAGTATATCCACCCATCCAAAAGGAAAGTAAGGAATTTTAACCATTTCTTCAAGTGTAGAGGACTTACTCTTCCACACAACAATTGTGCTAATTGAATTGGTTTCTTTACTAACATCAACTACCACCTTAGCTAGCATTTCTAACTTTTCCTGACTACCTACTAGGGTACTTCTTTAATGATTTTAGTCCCAAAGTCAGGCATTCCCTCTAAGCTCATACTAACATCTGGCTAGGTGGAATTATCTACATATTCCTCTATGTCTTTAGAGTCCTCAAAGTCTTGATCACTATCTATCAGTATGTAGTTAATTCCCATGGCTAACCTCTATTCTGCTCTTGCATTATTCTGTCACTAGTTGCAGGCTAATTATTCAATTCCTTAGAAGAGGAATTGTTCAAAGGTTCATTTCCTATAGATTTAGAAGAATCAATATTAACAATAGGAATAGATGCTTCAACATCTTTCTCAAAAATTCTTTTACTTTGCCTCATAGGGAGTGTGGATGAGCTTGAAGGACTCTTCTATTTCTTTTTCTTCTTAATGAACCCCCTCCCCCCCTCTACCATTGCTTCAGGAGGTTTTTCAACATTCTCTTCCCTAAGGTTCTCAGAATTCTCTTCAAGAGGATTCTCAAAATGTTCTTCAAGAGAGTTTTAGAATGTTCTTCCCTAGGGGAGGGTAGGGTTTCTTCCATATTATTAGCATTTTTACCAGGCTGAGGTTCTAATGTTTCCTCTTTTGGTTTCATTATTTTACCCTTACCCTTCCTAGATGTAGACCTCAGCCTTATGGGCAGTGAAGGTTCTAGAATATTAAGAAATTTTGCATTTTTGTTTTTCTTCTTCTAAGAAGTAGAGGTTCTAGAATAGGAAATTATTTTTCAAAGTGACCTAGAAATGGAAGGAGAGGCTTCTTGATCATTCTCAACTCTTTGAATAGAAGATGTTTGTTCTCTTCTACCAACACCATGACCTCTAGGGTTGACTATTCTAGGCTTAACCTCATTCATCTACAAACATTCTTCCCATGTCCCAACCTTTTGTTTATTCAATTCCCTTTCCACCATTAATTTTATTAAGAAATGGTGTAAAATAGACTGGTTGCTTCCTGACTAGACTAACAAACACTATTTTTTCATAATGTTAAATAAGAAACTGGGAAGATTTACTGATCGGTCATCATGGCAGAGATGACTAAGAATTTTGAAGTGCAAAGAATGTAGGTATTTGTAGCATCCCTCATAGGTGAAGTACTAAATAATAAATGTGATCAACTGAATGAAGTCCAAGGGAAAAGATAATCACCCAGTTCCTTGCTTCTTATCGATATCCAATTGAGGATCACCATGCAAAGTGAACTATGTCCTTGTTGATCATAGGTCAAAATCCTTCACCCATGGTTCACCTCCCTGAGAAAACCCTATCACCTTAGCAACTACATCTTCTGTGAACTCAACTTTCAAAGCATTAACTTCCACAACCCCATCTTTCAAGGTGGTCATAAATTTTAGAGCAACTTCCTCATTAAACCCCTTAGGGCTTAAACAATAATCCAGCCACCCTCTCCTTCTAAACATTTCACAAGTGAGTGATTCATTTAACAAAATTGTGTGATCCACTGGTTCATGCATTTGAAGTTCACCTCCCATTGCTTTTCTTAGATAAATTTCTAACTTGCAGAACACAATTCTCATAGAATTCAGTGATGGCAAATCACAAACCTCAATGCCTTATAGAAGAAAATGTTGCAGAAGAAGATGGTATACAAACTGCAACTTGATTCATAAAATTAAAGATTTGTTTGCACAAAATTTAATGATATGAGTTTTACATAATATCTCATAAAGACTTGCGCATGTCAAGGCTACCACCTTGAACAAGTTGCAACACATCATTGATAAAAGGATAGATCATCATGTCATGTCATAAACAAATTTTGAAAAATAGAGTAGTCCCCTCCCAACTAAGTAATGGCATGGGTCCCACCAAGCTAGGTTAAGCAAGAGTAAAAATTTAAAATGACACAAAATCCATTAATGAATGGAAATAATGTGTATGAGGATACGTGACACTAACTTGAAGGTGTTGCAGGAAGAGTTGTTCAAGAACAACACTTGGATATGTGAAGTGATGGGATGGGGTGGATGGGTGGAAAAAGAGAGAAGGTGAGATGAAAAATTATTACAGAGAAAGTATTCCATGAAATGTGAAATATTTATTATGGTGGTCTTGAATGGAATCAAGAATCAACAGAATCATGGGTGGAAGACCTAGATTCTTTAGATACATGAGTAGTTGCTATAACAATGCTCTAGAATTGCTTGAGGAACTCATCATGGCTTATAGGTTTGCGATAAAGTTTCAGATGATGCCCATTGATGAGTAATTTGAATTGAATAGGATCTATTATTGAAATTTGTATAGCTCCATTGTTAAATATTGATATAATCTCATAAGGCCCAAGCCATCTGGTATGAAATTTCCCTGGTGTATGTTGGTATCGTGAATCATATAACATTACCCAATCTTCAACAAAAAATTCCTTATCATAGATGAACTTATCATGCCACTTTTTCTATTGTTGTTGTATCAACTATGTATTGTGTAAAGAAGACTTCTTGTAGTCATCCAATCTATTTAATTGCAATAACCGGTCTTGTTGTGTTGTGCTGATATCTATATCTAGATCTAAAGTAGTGTGAAGTGTTTTATGTTGGAACTCAATCGGCATAGAGGTAGACTTTCCATATACCAACACAAAAGGAGTAAACCTTGTGGTGGTTTTCCATGTGGTACAGTAAGCCCATATGGCTTCAGGAAGGTGAGTAGCCCAATCCTTTTGATGCACAACTACTATTTTAGTGAGAATAGATTCAATCTCCCAATTTGTGATTTCAGCCTAGCCATTGGCCTAAGGGTGATAGGGTGAATAATTTCCATGACAAACCATGTACTCCTGCATCAACTCAATGATGAGGTTAGATGTAAATTGTGCCCCTTGATCTATGAAAATCTCCCTTGGTACATATGCATTCATAAAGGAACTCAGCAACCTTGTGATCTATGGCATGTCTCATACCTTTGGCTTCAACCAATTTTGTTGCATAATCTCTACATACTAAGATGTAAGACTTTCAATGAGAAGAGGGCTCAATAGGTCCAATGAAGTCAATACCCCACTTGTCAAAGGGTGTGACAACTACTTGCAACTAAATGGACATTTCATCAGTCTTTGTGGGATGTCTCATATGTTGACACCTACCACAGTGCCTTGTATGCTTTGTTGCATCCTTATGCAAAGTAGGCCAATAGTACCCAATTGTCAGGATTTTATAGGTTGTTCTCTTTTTGACAAAGTGTCCTCCACATGGCTCATCATGGCATGCCCAAAGGATATCATAAGTTTCATCTTCTTGAATACATCTCCTTGTGACCCGATCTAGTCCTGTATAAAACATAAAGCTTGATATCCAAGAGAAGTTAAAACTCTTCTCAACTAACAGATGACGTTGTTTAGGAGAAAAGTGAGGTGGTGTTCTCCTTGTAGCAAGGTAGTTTTCCAAGTTTGCATACCATGGGTTAAAATAATCAATAGGAAATAAGTGCTCATCGAAACAACTATCATCAATTGCTATAGGATCATTTGGCACTTGCAATCCTGACAAGAAATTGCCCACTACATTAGCCTTCCCTGGTTTGTCTATGATCTTTACATCAAACTCCTACATGAGGAGTAACTAGTGTGCTAGTCTACCACTAATGGTAGGTTTATTCATTAAGTATTTGATAGCTAAATGATCAGTATACACAAGTACTTCATAGCTTGTAATGCAGTGCCTAAATTTGTTTAGTGCATAAATAACTACTAATAGCTCTTTTTCAATAACAGTATAATTCAATTCTACTCCTTGCAAATTTTTACTAATATAGTAAATTACATTTTCAGTAATACCTTCCTTTTTTCCTTGAACAACTCAAATAGCATAATCAAATGCATCTATGTGGATATGGAATGGAAGCTTCCAATCAGGTCTCTGAGAATAGGTGTTGTTGTCATAACATCCTTCAACTTTTGGAATGATGCTTCACATTCTTTTGTCCATGCAAATTCAGCCTCTTTCTTCAATAATTTATACAATGGTGTTGCAAGTTGGCTAAAATCTTTTATGAACCTTTTGTAGTAACTAGCATGGCCGAGGAAATTTTTGACATCCTTCTACTTAGCCAGTGTGGGAAGTGTGTTTATAACTACAAATTTTTGTAGGATCAACCTAAATTCCAAAAGATGAAAGATAATGACCCAAGACTACTCCTTCTTCCATCATCATGCAACACTTTTCACTATTAAGAGAGAGATTATATTCTTGACATCTCTTAAGAACCTTTTTCCAAGTTAGTTTGTGCTTATTCAAATGTTGATCCATGATTTGTAAAGTCATCCATGTAGATTTCAATATAATTAGCAACAATGTCAGAGAAAATACCTAACACTACTCTCTAAAAAGTAGCTGGGGCATTACATAATCCAAATGGAAAGACTAAATAATAAAATTTTCCCCAAGGATAGGTAAATGTTTTTTTGTCCTAGTCTTTTGGTGATATTTATATTTGATTATACCCACCATCTGATTATACCCACCAACGCCATCTAGAAATGAGAAGTACTTTTTGCCTGCTGAATTATCAAGCACTTAGTCAATAAAAGGCAGTGGAAAGTGATCCTTCTTAGTGGCTTTTTTAAGTTCTCTATAGTCAACACAAACTCTCCACTTTCTTCTTTTCTTTGGAATAATGACAAGAGGAGAAACCCACTAACTATCAGAGATAGGATATATAAAGCCTGTACTAAGAAGCTTTTGCAACTCGGTCTTGACTATGTATCTCAAAGAAGGGTTTATTCTTCTTTGGGATTGCCTTATTGACTTGTATTCTAGGCTTATATATATTCTATGAGTACAAATTTTAGGATCTAGGCCTATCATGTCAGTGTAATCCTATGCAAAGGCTTGCTGGCTATCTTGTAAAAGCTTGAGAAGATTGGACATCTAAGACTCGATGAGGTTTTTATTAACATTCAGTTCCCTTCCTAAAGCAATTTTAACTCTCCTTACTTTTTCTAACATCAACACTTTTTCTATGGATGGAGACATTATCTCATGAGGTAGCAAAGTGTGAAGGTAATCAGGTGTTGCAGGAAACTAAGATGTGGTTTGTTTGGGTAGTATTGTTTGAAGAGAACAATTTGGATCATCACAAGATGACTCCTCAAAGTCATATTGGTTGTATGGATTACTACAAGAATGTCATCTTATTTTTAAGATACCATGAATATATTTCTTTCAATGACCATGAGTTGTTGCACAGAGCTTACTTCAAAAGTAGCATCTCCCAAGTCAGGTTAGACAACTCCATCAAGTTCACTTTGGGGTTTTGCTAGAGAATACAGAGTTAACCTTTTGGTATTTATTCTATCTAATATGATCATCTTTCCTAAACAACATGCAATGCAAGCATCGAGGATTAATGGGTAACCTCCAAGAGTGGCTTTGGGTGACAAGACTATAAAATCTGAAGGGTACTCTAAAGAATCTAGTGTAACAACAATATCTTCAACCATACCATCAGGCTTTTCTGTAGAATTATTAGCTAATTGCAATATTGTCAGTGTTTCCCACAAACCAATGATACTAAGCTTCAACAAAACTTCTTTAGTCATAACATTAATTGATGTTCCTAGGTCAATTAAAACATTCTAAATTTGGATACCATTAATGAAGATGGTTACAACTGGACTTCCTAGGTCTGAATACTTAGGCATGACAACTTTACTTAATGTGAGATCAGAGAGCTAGCCTATGACATGGATAGTATTAGGGTCTTTCTTTTTCTTCTATGTTGCTTGATATAGGCTTCTTTAATTGCTTTGGTATAGATTGAGATTTCTTTAATTGCATCAACCAAAGGAATCTGCACAGTCATTTGTTTGAGCTAATCAATCAAATTAGTGGTGACAAGATTTCCTTTTGGAGGCACATCTTGAGATAATCTCTGGGGATAAGGAGGTTTCTTAGGCATTGATGCAGTTTGAGCAATAGGTAGAACATTAATAGGATGGCTCATGGGTATATCCTCAGTATCAACAACTTCACTTATTATTGGCTCTTTGGGTGTAGGTAGTGTAGTTCCTGATCTAAGATGGATATCATTTATATGAAAGGAATAGGCCTACTACATATTATTATGATTTGGAGTTGGCTGAGCTAGAAGTTGAGTTGGCTTTTGAGGAGTACTATTTGCTACATGAGGTGGTGGCATAATAGCTTGCTATTAAGGTGGAGACATTAGTGCTTGTTGTTGATTAGGTTGATTAGGTCCCCACTAAGGTTGTGGTTGCTAATTACCCCAAGGTGGCCATTGGTTATTCTGTTGTGGCTATTGGTAAGAGCTATATTGCTATTGATATGGGTCAAACAATGGTTGTTGTTGATAGGCTTGGTTATAGTATGGTTGTTGATTGGACCAACTATGATTCCAATTTTGACCTTGAGGAGTACAATTTTGGGGGTTTTGGTTTGGAAAATAGCTACTATTATTATTACCAAAATTATTTAGTGGCTTTGAAGGCATACCTTGTCTCTAAGCCCATGGATGCCTTTGAGCAACATAGAAAATGTCTCCATTCTCCTCGTCTATAGCTTTGAACTTAGTGGAAATTGAGTTAACATCCACAAATGCATCTATCTTACATTTACATTTCTTTTCCTCTCTCTGTAATGAGAACAATACTCAGCAAGCATGGCATCTGACTCCTCCTTCTTCCTCCTTGCTTGCATACTATCCAGCTGAGTGGCGATATCATTAATGATGTCATGCTTGAAATTAGATAGTAGATTAGGTAGTTCCATTTTAGATACTCTAGAACCACCATTGGACTTATGTGGTAGGTTTCTAAGTCCCCTACCCTTCTTCAAAGTGGCCCTTGAGTAATTTTCACATATATTCCTTATGTCAAGCCATGCTTTTTGTGTGATATCATCTCCTACCATTAGGTCTAGAGCCTTAATACTTCCATCATTCACACCTTTTAAGAAAAGGTGCTTCTGAGATGCCTCATTTAGCTGGTGTTGAGGATCATGCTATAGGTTAAACATAAATCTCGATACATAATCCTCTAGTGTTTTGTCCTCCTTCTGAGACACTTTAAAAATGTCATCACCTTTCAAATCTTGACCTCTATAGTACTCTTTGTACTTTTTTAGAAACATTATATGCATGGCATCCCAATTTGCTATAGCATTAGCACCCAACCCCATGAACCATCTCAAAGAAACTTCTTTTAGAGTTGATGGGAACAACTTCAACTTGTGGGCATCAGTGGTACAGTCATAACTCTAGAAAAGAATATCAAATTCAAAGAGAAAGGTCTTAGGGTCTTCTGTTAGGAAACCATAAAATTTGGGAAGTGTAGTATATGGTATATTTTTTAGATTCTGGTTGCCTTGCTATTGAGGTATAGGAAAAAGCAAGGGAGCTTGAGTAGCCATTCAGGGAGGAGGACCTTGTGGTGGTAGCTGATATACAATAAGAGGAAGTAGATTATCTTGATATTTAGGTTTAGCAAATAGGTCATTCAAATGCAGTGATTCTTTAGATGATGATGAGGATATGTCTTCCTAAGCATCAACAAATGGATTTTCAAGGGATCCTTCTTCTTCGTTCTCACTTTGTGGTTCTTCCATTTGAGGATTAAATAAATCAAATGGTTCCTCCTTGATAGTTACTAGGAAGAAATCTCCTGAGGTGATCTCTTCTTCTATGCATAAAAGTGCTTAATAAAGTACTAAATTAAAACAAAGACTGCAACTACCAAGATTAGTTTGAATTAACACCATCCTTGGCAATAGTGCCAAAAATGCTTGGCCAAACAATGGTATAAAAAACCCAAAGAAATGGACTTTTTAATTTAGGATTGTACACCCCAAATGATTTCTAATGCACTATTTGGTCACATTTAAGTATCGACTAGGGACGTAAACTTATAATGGAATCTGCACAGTATATGCTTCAAACTTCCTCTTCTAAGCCTATTTAAGGAATTTAAATGCTTATGCTTTAGGAAAACTAAACTAAACCTGATAAGAAAATGTATTCTAATCAAAGCAAGAAATTATAGCTAGGAACTACTCCAACTGACTGTTTTGCAGGAATAGGCTGCTAATTCGGGTATCAGTGGTTACAAGAACATCAGAGTTCTAAACATATAAATGAACAGGAAATGAACTCTATACTAACAAAGCAATTGACTCATCAAGTGGGCCCCCCTTGAATGAGTGAATGGAAAGTACAATCAGGATAAAAGTTGCAAACTTGAGATGAACATTTTTTTCATCCATAAAAATGATTACACTTGATTGAAACAGTATGCAAGCCTTATGCATTAAAAATTAGCTTGTTCGACTAATTATGAAAAGAGTCACAACAGTTGATTATTTAAAAGGAAACTACCACTAACTCTTGAACCTATGATCACTTCATAATGAGGATCAGTCACAACTCATAAAGTTTCATAACATAGAAATTATTGACCATGAACAATCCTAAAATATAGTGCACACTAGATCTATGCATTGCATGCAACAAAAAGCATTGACTTGCTTTGCAAAGATTCTGCAATCACGGTTGGCTTTGATGACTCTTACGCTAGTATGCTAGTCCTTGAATATCCATGTTCAACTCTTGCAAGATAATTAATACACACACATCCAACCATATACATACATACATACATACATACATACATACATACATATATACATACATATATACATACATACATATATATATATATATATATATATATATATATATATATATATCCACATCATCAATATTAGGAAATGGGTTAGTCTTAATTATCACTCTTGCAAACCTACAACTACAGGAGGTAACTACCCAAAACATAGCTTAGTAGAGAAAACATCCATTAACATGTATAACTATTATATTCACCATTCTTGTCCATGAAATTAGGTAGATATTATGCCTTTAGAGATATCCATGTTCTATCTTATGTTTACACACATATATAATCATATACATAGAAACCATAAGTTCATATGCTTAAAACCATAAATGTATGCCTATGTGCAATCAAATGTCTTAGAAAGAGGATAAAAAATGGTGAGAAAAATGACTAATTTAGGAGCCCATCACCCACCCAAACCCCCCCCCCCCCCCCCTTAGAGTTTACTTTTCCCATTGTATTTCCAACAATTGGTATCGGAGCCTAATTTGCTGGAAAGTAAAGCTTTGCAACTTTGAGGAAAGATCTTGAAGATGGAAGTCCACAAGTTGGAAAAGACTATCGAGAACTAGACAATTGAAATACAGCTTGCCTTACATCACTTGAGTGAAGCAAGAGATGAGTTAAATTGATTATTGAATATAAGGAAAGATATAGCTATTGAAGTGAATGACACACATTACCAAGAGATTGACATTACTGAATTATTTGTAAATGTATACACATATGAATTTGATGCAACAGTTACAAATCTAATGGAAAAGAATGGAGCCCTAACTGAAGAGGTCAAAAATCTCAAGATAGAACAAGAAGTCCAATAAGCATTGCTATGTGATGTGACTGAGAAAAAGAAGAAAGCTAAAGAAGGAAAAGTCATGATTGAAGATGACAAAAGGATACTGACCAACATACTAGAAGAAAAGAGATCACAAGTGAATAGGATTTCTCACATGCAATTAGAAAAAATAAATCAAATGATGATTACAAACCATGAACTGAATGGAAAAGATATTGAGATCACAACACTAAAGTTATAGAATGAACAACTAAGAAATGATCTAAAAAGAGAAAAAGAGTTTGCTAAAAGTTTCAACAAACCTAGGGAAGCCATCAAGTATTTTGAGCAATTGATGAGATCTCCTAGATCCAATAGTGATACCTCTAGGTTATACTAGTATTAAATAAGGAGAATCATCTAAAAACAGTGAACAAAGGAATGCCAATGGTAAGAACTCAAAACCTACTTGTCATAATTGTGATAAGATAGGTCATACTACCAATGTTTGTAGAAGAAAGACTGCAAATTAGAATCCTAAGCAAAAGTTCATGGGTCACTACAACAAATGCAATAAACAAGGACATTAGGCACATGAATGCAAAACTAAGACCATAAGCACACAAAGATTTGAAAGATACTATTATAATTATTAGAAGTATGGATCATCAAATGCAATTCCAAGCCTAAATGGTTATCAAACAAGAAGAAAAAGGTAAAGAAAATTGGAAACTCTTATAATTGGGATTATAATACTAGGTATAGTTCTTACTATTGTCAAGAGTATGGACATGTTGCTGAAAATTGGATAAGAACACATTTTAGAAGTGACTAAAAAAGATTGTTTAGTCAAACTACATGCTTTTAGTTGTTTGAAGATTGGTCACATAAGCAGGAATTGTCCAATAGGGTCAAAGGCACCTAGCAGTGAATTCAACAAGGGCAAAGGAAAGGCAGATGTTGAGAATGTCAAATATTAGATGAACAAGACATGGAAGAGAAAGGAAGATTGCAACACATCAAGTTCAAATGGGATCACTTCACCCAATGGGTCAGGTGATCACACCACCTCCAATTAAGCAATCAAGAGGTATGTGTGGGACTAATATTTTAAAGATATACTATACATTAGTTCCAAGTATTTAGTTATGAAAATATTATATTTGTGTGAAGAAAGATGCAAAGTGTTGTTAAGAAATTGGAAGAAATATTTAAGTTTTGTCAGTTTTCATGTTACTAACGAGCATGAAAAGTTTCATTGTGGTTGTCAAGTGAAATATAGTTAATGTTGAGCTATAGTAAGCGATAGTGTCAATTGATCTCATAGTGGTTTCTGAGTGTAAAGGAAACTACATGGAAGCTGAGTGAGTTGAAATTTCTATTCAAGCCAAGCTTATAGTTGTGTAAGCACTAAACATTAAATGTGAGGTTTTAAGATCTATACGATCATTTTTGACTGATTTGACATCATTCAAAATTGGAGAAAGAATACAGAGCTAAAGGAAAATTGAAGAGATCATTCCAAGCACTTACAAAGTAAATTCAAACACCATTTGACACCATTCATCAGATTTGAAAAGGTATTTATCATGTGTCAAGCTACACTATTTTTAATTTGTGCAAACCTTAGGTATTAAAATGGTGTCTAGTTCTTCTGTTGCTAAGGTCAAAGAGGGAAATGAAGTTTTAAATGTTCACTAAGGTCAAAGAGGGAAATGAAGTTTTGAATGTTCAACTTATCAGCAATGAGATTAGACAACCAAATTTCAAGGCAATTCCTGACATTGCTTATAAACAAGACCTTTTTGGTGTGTTATCCATGATACCACCACGAGTCTTGATGATACAAGATGTGAGATGTTGTTAACATGCAAGGTCGGTAGCATAGGAGACATCTAAATCAAAGATCTATATGGTAAACTATGTGAAAATGGAATATTAAAGGAGGAATACAAAATTGTAGAAAGAAAAGTGTTAACCTGTGCCCTAGAATTTCCAAATGTCTTTAAGATAGAATGGATTAAGACTGTCTTGAGTAGAATTCATGATAATTCTATATGGTTAGAGAATGGACCTATCAAGATCACTAAGAAGATTGTGTAAAGGGTAATAGGCTATCCAACCCTAGACAGACACAAAACCATGAGAAGTGAAGCAAAAGAGGTGATTAAGAAGAACATAGGAGCTATGTGGAACAAAAGAGGAATAACAATTAACACCATTACTAATCCCCTAATTGCTTTTGCAGTGAGGATTATTTCACACAAATTCTTTCAATCAATCAGGTTGAACAGTATATCATGTATTACTATTGACATAGGCTACAAGATAGTAAAAAAGGATCATACTTATGACCTTGCTGAGCTATAGATGAAATAATTGTCAAAAAAATTGGGAGCTATAAGGAAAACCAAGAGTGCATACAAGTTTGGATCAATACTTGTATGTATATTTTTCTATGTGCATAACACATTTCCTTCCTTTGGAATCATAGCTTGGAAGACAAACTAGTCTATTGTAGTATAGATATGTGGATTCATTAAGAAAATGGGAGAGAACTTTGAGTCTATTATGACTAGTTATTTTGAGGACTTTAAGAAGTCTATGAAACAAAGACACAGGATTCTAGTGTCACTAGTTGAGAAACATTTTAATGATGTTTGCTTTCTAGTTGATACTAGCTTCACATATGTACATATTGTAGTTCCAAGGGTAAGATGGTTAAGACCTCTAGGATATGAGATCAATGTAGATGAGGCATCTACAACAATTACAACTTTTCTTGTAGAAGAAGTAAATACCAAGGCTACCACCTTTGGAAATTATGATGTTGCTAAATCAAAGATAACTATGGACTTAAAAATAACAACAATATTAAGAAAGAAGAACAAAATGGTCAAGAAGCTTAAAGAAAAATTTGGTGGAGCATAGGAAGATGAAGAAGAGGAAGACAATGAAGATGATGAAGAAGAAGATGTTCTTGCTCAAACACCACTGAACCTTACTCAAGGTCAAGGAGAAGAGGAAGCCAAGCTTGAAGAAGGTGTCAAGGGAGAAGAAGCTAGTGAAGCACCTATAGCCACACGGAAGAAGAAGAGGAAAGCTAAAGCTCCAGTAGTCAACAAGCCAAAGAAGGTTGTAAAACCTAAGCCTGCAATTCTAGCTACTCAAACTAGCACAAGAGCTACTACTAAGAAAGCTTAAGAAGTGGCAAAGCCAAAAGAAACAAAATCTAGGAAAGCTATACAATTTGATGAGCCTGTGAAGAGACCAATGAGAAAGTATGTTGCTCTAGTCAAATCAGATGAGGAGAGGACATAATCTGATAATAATAGCAAATTCAAAGTGGTAAGTCACAATCCTTCTTCTAATTTAGATAATCTATGTGAAAATATAAAGAATAATGCAGATTTGAGTGGATTTTCACATAGTGAATTTGATAAGCTTGGAAAGTTAGATATGGATAAGGTAGAAGAGTTAGTATATGCCTTGATGGCAATATTCAAGATGATTCCAATTGAGATTTCCAACTCTCTACCAAAGGAAATATATGATAGAGTTGAGCAAAGATGGAAATATAGTCTCACAATAGAGAGAAACATAAGAGAGACTACACTTGCAAGAGTGATGCTAGATTTAGATAGATTTGAGATGACAAAGGCCATTAAGAATTATGTAGGTAAATTTTCTCTAGAGTACCATGCCTTTTTTATTTTGCAGAATAAGATTGAAGATGTTGTTCAGCAAAGTACTCAATTATGGAAGGTAATTTATGGGCTAACAACATCGAAGGCAATTGAGCAGACACCTATTGAGGTAGGTGATGAAAAAGATGAACAAGAAGTAACTACAGTTACTACAGTTGACACTAAGATAGTTGCACATGTGGAAGGCACTGAGACAAATGTTGATACATTGGCACTAGATGAAGATGAGTAGAAAACATAATAGAGTATACAAGATATACAAATGTTAAGGTCCATTCCACAATATGTGACACAAGTAGACACTAAAATTATATAGATAAAGGATGTTGCTGATAATGTGCTCAGAACATCAATCCCCTAATAGAGGAGAACATGCATAAATTATTGTTGGACACCACCACCAAAACACAACTATGTTATCATCCTATATTATGAGTGTAGGTGAACTCAAGAAGGTAGAGATGACATATGCAGAGGTGGAAACAAAAGAAATATCAAAAACCCCTCAATTTACTATGATACAACCTACATTACCCTTGTAGTGTATCAAAGAAAAGAGATAGCCTTGACAAACATTATTAAATTGATGCACAACGTGTCAGTACCAAAAGTTCCTATAGAAGCACAGACTACAACACAAGTTCCAACAAGTTAGGCAGATACTCTTTCACCTACATCATAAGTTCAAGGTGCAATTGAAGTTAAAATGCAAGAATAGAAGAGGAATAAAGAGTCATACTTGACTACATAGCCTAAGGAATAATTAGCAATACAAAGATTGGTTAATTTTCCAGGAACTGCTACTCCAAGTCAAGCACTTCAAAGGCTGAGTGTAGAAACTACACCACTGCAGTCATCACGACCATGCCCCAGTACATCCAAGGTAGATGAGGTTACATCATTTGGTGATGTCAACTTGGATGAAGTGATTGTTCTACCAAAGTATGACCTTGCAACTATTACTATTGAAAAAATGGGCATACTACAGGATGCACTTGCAAGGAAAAAGGAACAAGAACTAATCAGAAGGGAGCTTAGGTAGAATTAAGCATTGCAAGACATCAAGGATATATTTCTTACAACATTCAACCTACCAGCACCTGAAGAAGACAAACCTATAATGGAGAAGTTGGTAAACATTATAGAACTGATTAGTGATGCAAAACTAGATTCAAATGTAAAATTACTTGAATGGTCTGAGAGAAAATTTTGAGGAAAGGCAAATTAAAATATATCAAGTGCTATTGCACTTAGTCAGGTTGAGTTAGCAACCAAAATTGACAGTGTAAAGAAAGTCTTGGAGAATATTTTCTCACTATACACCAAGTTGTGTGATGCAACTCTATTCATGCAAGAAGTGCAACACTATATTACTATATTAACATTTTGGAGGGAGATATGAAGAAAATAGGCACAAATCTAGCTCATTCTCCAACTCAGAGTTAGAGGCACTTCAAGAATTTGATGAATTCCCAAGGTCAGTTGGTAGCTTTGCATGCTCAAGATGCAAATATTTGAGCTACACTAATTAACATCCAATCCATATTGACCCCACACATGGAAATACTTCACAAGGAGCTAGCCTTTGCAGAGAGATTGATGAAGAAAGATCCCCATGTTTCAACAAATGAACACCTAGTTCATCTCGATGCTGAGTTAGCCATCCAAATAAAATCATTGGAGGTAGCTTCTAATAACTGGGATGTAGCTCTAAAAATCATACTTGAGGTCCATAAACCTTTCTTAGACAAAAACACTATGTGTGTACAAGCCATGACATAAGTGTCATAAAGGGGGAAAATATATGAAGAGAGAGAATGCATGATAAGTAGAGATATCAAATAGAGTAAGAATGGAACAATTAACTCAAGGGAAGTTATTAAATTTTGAGGTATGACTGTTGAGTCATAAGTTTTTCCAAATTTTGAAGTTTTGAAATTTTATATTTAAATGGATATTATTTGAGTTATGCTTGAAAGCTAAGGTTATTCATGCATGACCAAGTATTTTTTCGCTCATGTCAAAGGGGGAGATTGTTAATCTCAGATTGATTTTGACATGTGAGTGACAATATACTTAAGTCATTTACTTAGTTCATGCCAAACAAGTAATACATGCCAAACATAAGTTATTAGATAGTATATGTCGATCTAGAGATATTCAGTATGTGTCAAGTAACTAGTAAGTGCCGAGTCACTCAAGTATTGAGAAAATAGTAAGTGCCAAGTTATTCAAATGCTGAGTGATCAATGGATGTTGAGTCATTTAGAGGTCGAGTTACAACATTGAAGTTGCAGTTGATGCTAAGCATCAGGGACTTCAAGTGCTGAGTAAGATAGTTTTGACATAGTTTTTTGTAATGGCACAAACTTCTATGTAAACCATTTTTGAGCTGACTAAAGGATGTTTTACGATCTTAGATGATAAGAATGAATCTTTATTATGAATCCCTATTCATTACATGTAGCCAATTAGAAAAAGGGAAGAATTAAGTGGCAATATGGGTGAATCAGAATTGTTGATTCATACCTAACCCTAAGTCACCTAGGTCTTCTCAAGGAAGAAAAACCCTAAAAAAGTTATGAATGTGTAAGGAAAAAAGAGAGAAGTTTTCATAAGAAAACAAAGTATTCATGGTGACTAAGGAGTTGTGATTTGAGACACATTGCAGAATCAGTTAGAGGAGAATAGAGGAAAGGAATTAGAAGACAACAAAGATACATCTAATCAGGAAGGATCAAGTACACATCAGGAAAGAGGTGATCTATCATGAAGCAACATAGTGCTAACCATAGGATCATTGTTGAAACATTCTAATAGGTGAATTAGTTAAATCTCTTAATAGAGTAGTCTTAACAGGTTGTTGTAAATCCTTTAACAAGGTGCTTACTTCATTATAAATTAAAGTCCTTTTACTAGGCACACTTCTAATAGGGTATTGAAATCCTTTAACAAGGTAAGATTTAACAATCTTGTAAGCCTTTAACAGGGTAGACCTTTCACAGGGTAGATCATTTTTCATGACCAAAACATTGTAACATTCATTGGATACACTTTATTACTGTAGTAGTGGAGATTTGTGGGTATCATCCCCACCCTAGTTATACCTTCTCCTTGGAGGGTTCTTGGGTAACCAAATATCTTGCATCATACATGTGTAGAATGTTTTACTTTCATACTATGGATGTATATGCTTAATTTGGTATTTCAATTTATATGCATAGATTGTGAGATCGATGTGTGGTGAATGATTTTGAGGTTGAAGTTTTAAGTGCTAATTCAACCCCCCCAGCCCCACCTAGCCTCATAGTTTACTTTTCTCATTGTATTTCTAACAAAAGGTTATGTACAATGGCTTAGTATTGACTATGAAGAAAATTTTTCACTGGTGGCAAGATTAGACACAATTAGAACTATATCAGTAGTAGTAGAAAAACACCATTGGTTAGTCTATTAGTTAGATGTGAAATCAACATTTTTAAATGGACTTCTAAATGAAGAAGTATATGTTGATCAACCACCTCAATTTAAGATCAAAGGACAAGAAAAAAGGTCTATAGGCTGAAAAATCCTCTATACTAATTGAAACAAGAATCAAGGGCTTGGTATAGTAGAATAGATTCCTATCTACTCAACAAAGGGTTCAACCATAGAAACAATGAACCAACATTGTAAACCAAAAGAAACTTACATGGTGAAATTTTGATTATATATATCTATGTTGATGATTTATTATATACTAGTAACTTGCATCTTGAAGAATTCAAGCTTGAAATGTAAAGAGAATTTGAACTAATTAATCTTGGTCACATGAAATACTTTCTTTGTTTAGAGATTGAACAATTGGAACATGGCATTTCATCTCTCAAAAGAGATATGCACAAGATGTGTTGAAAAAATTTAAAATGAATAATTACAAGTCAATCAACATGCCTATTGTTCCAGGTAAAAAATTGAAGAAAAATGATGAAGGTGCAGTAGTGAATTCCATTTTATACAAGCAATTGGTAGGCAGCCTAATGTACTTGACAACAATAAGGCCAACATTATGTTTTTACTTAACCTTCTCTCTCAGTTCATGGAATCACCAAAGACATCACATTGGAAGGCAGGCAAAATAATACTAAAGCATATTGCAGTAATAATGCAACATGGTATTTCATATGTAGGTAATGAAAACAACCAACTAATTAGATTCGTAGACAATGGATTTGTTGGAAGTGTAGATGACAAAAGGAACATGTCAGGTTATGCATTTTGTTTAGGTATAGGTATATTTTCAAGGGAATAAAAGAAGTAGCCAATTGCGAGCATTTCATTAGTAGAGGTAGATCATGTAGCAGCCATATCAACATCTTGTCAAGTAGTATGGATGAAAAGATTGATAAGTGATCTTGAACCAGCATCAAAGAAGGAACAAATCACTATTTTTTGTGACAACAACTCATCGATTGTGCTTTCTAGAAATCCAATCTTTCATCAGAAGAGAAAGCACATTGACACATGATATCATTTTATCAAAGAACTCGTCAACACTGGAGAAATCACCTACAACATTACCAATCAAAGGATCAATTGGCAGACATATTCACAAAGCTATTAGCCAAAGCAAGTTTTGAATTTCAAAAGAAACAATGATGAATTATTAGTGTTGATAATGTTGTAATGTAGATAGAGTCAAAATTAAGGGGGTGTGTTAAATTCGATTGTTGAGTCTTTTTTTTTTTTTTTTGACTCTATCGGTTAACCCTATTGATTTACATCATATTATGCACTTCACTATTTCACAGTGTTAACCATGTTAGTCCTTGTGAAATACTGATACATCATGTTAACCGTGTGTGTTTGAATTTTTTGATAATAGGCGAACATTTTACATTCCCACCCAGATTTGAGTTTCAAATCATGGTGCTCTTCTAATACTTTATTTTAGATCCTTTAGATGTATTATGTAAGTGGATTCATGATGAAGTAATAGAGATAATATTTCTACCTATGGTTTCATGTTTTGCTCTATTTTTCCTTTGTTCTAAAAATATCTGATAAAAGCATGTCAACTCTAAGGATCCATTTGTTTTATGTAAACATTCTTTGGGCCATATTTTCCATTATATTGCCAAATAAGCATATGCTTACAAGTTCTTTATATAATTGTCAACTATAGAAGAATAACTTCTTCACATCCACAAAATAGTAGAGTAGGCAAGTCTCAAGCACAATTATGACCCTTTATAACCAAACTAATCCATAATTTATCATTATTTCGAGAGAGATTTTTCATGCTTAGCAAAATGATTAATCACCCTTTAAAAAGCATGGAACATGACTTTATGAAAACATTCTCAGTACATAAGACTTTGTATTGCTAATTATAAGCACAGTCTTACAAGATATTTATTTTAATATGTTAAAAATGATTCTAAGTTAGATTTATAAACGATTGTGGCTAGATCAAGGGAAAGGGAATACATCATTTTTATAATATATGTTTTGCGGTGGCTACTATGTATTTTAAAGTTCAAATTGATAAAAAGATCGAACAACCTCTATAGGCATGGGTTGAACTATCGGAGATGAAGCCTTTAAGGAGAATCAGGAACCTCTAGATCAGGGATGGACAAATATGAACTTTGACAGCTTGTCAAAATGTAATCTAGGTCCTTTTGGTGTTGCTTTTATGGTTGGAGATTGGAAAGGTGATATATGAGCAACTAAAGCTACTCATCTCCATGATAGGATGAATATTGAGGCTCAAGTAAATGTGGCCCTTAATGCGGAGTTGATGGTGAAAAAGCTTAACTCTTTGTGTTTATACCTTGAAGGTGATTCTTGGATATAGCTTAATTTATTAAACAAATTCGATAAAAAGATTAATTTTTTACTTGGCACATTTGACGAATTTAAAAATACCCCTATCAAAGAGGGAGGGAATGTTAAGGCCAACACATTACTCATCATTAAAATAGTTTCCTTCAATCAATTACAAGTTCTTCTTTGCTCTTATGTATTTTCAATTTTTAAAAGAGTATTCAAACATACTTGATTGTTAATAGGATATAAATTTGGTAGGGTCTTATTGGCTATTGAAAATGCTGCAAAATATAAATAAGGATCACGATCTCCCAAACAAGAGAACACACATATTACTAGATTCTGTCATATCTACATATAAAAATTATTTTTAAAAAATTGGAAAGGTGATAAAATTTTATTGATCAATTTTAAAATATTTTTTTTGGCAAATTGTTAAAACATTATGTGGAGGTGTACTAATTTCAAAAATAAGAGAACACATAAAATTGATGAATGCCTAACAAAAATAGAAAAATTTGTAGGAAGCAACATTGAAATAAAGAGGAGGTTTGAAGATCATGGAAAAGTTTATTGATTATTGTACG
This sequence comes from Cupressus sempervirens, assembly GCA_028749045.1. Classification (NCBI taxonomy): domain Eukaryota; kingdom Viridiplantae; phylum Streptophyta; class Pinopsida; order Cupressales; family Cupressaceae; genus Cupressus; species Cupressus sempervirens. Next base: position 241,079,998 of record CM053788.1, on the reverse strand, counting down.
ACAAACAAGTGTCTCTAGAAAGGCTAGAGGTGGAGGTTGATGTGCCTCTAGGTGGGAAAAGGATTGAGCTAGTGGAAGCCACTAGGAAGATCCTAGAGCTGGGGGAGTCTACTGGTGTGATGGAGGAAGGGGAGATTGTGGGTATTGATAATGGGGATCCTCTCCCTTTTTTACAAGGTATCAAGGATCTCCTCAAAACCCCATTGAGAAATATGATGATTGAGGAGATGTGTGGGGGCTTGGAGGACAAAGGTAAAGAGACTAGGGAGGATAAAGGGAAAGGGTTGGAAAAGGTAGAGGTGGCCAAAGTGCTTAGTTGGGGTGAAGATGTTTCCTAGCCTCTAAGATGATAGATAATACCATTACCTCCTTGACCCTACTTGAGGATGAAATGGGGAAATGGAAAACCAAGAGAAGGAAGATGAGAATCTCAAGGAAACCTGAGGAAGAGAAGGAGTTGAAGTTAAATGTGGAGAAACCTGGGAAACAAAATAGAAGAATGAAGCAGATGGCAAGGGAGGTGGCTAGTCATAGGTAATCAACCCTAGAGAATATTACCAAGGGTAGAAGATGATTATTCTATCTTGGAATATGAGGGGGTTGAATAGCCCTCAAAAACTATTTTCCCTTAAGCAGTAACTGTTTAACACGAAAGTTGATATCCTTTTGATCCAGGAAGTTAAAATGACCATGCCTAATCTTGAAAGTATTGCTAGTTATATTTGGCCAGGGGCTAATTTTTTCTCAAGTGAGATTGAGGGAGCATTAGGAGCTGTGGCTAACTTTTTGAACCCAAGTGGCTTAAGGGAATTTTCCCTTAAGCAGTAACTGTTTAACGCGAAAGTTGATATCCTTTTGATCCAGGAAGTTAAAATGACCATGCCTAATCTTGAAAGTATTGCTAGTTATATTTGGCCAGGGGCTAATTTTTTCTTAAGTGAGGTTGAGGGAGCATTAGGAGCTGTGGCTAACTTTTCGAACCCAAGTGTATGTAAAGGGAATTTCATAAATTGTTCTAAAAATTACCTAATTACTAAACATAAGAAAGATGATAAGATTTGGAATGCCATCAATGTGTATGCCCCAAACTCAAGATAGGGAAGAGGTTGTCTCTAGGAGGAATTGACTATTTTCCTTTCCCATACCAAGAATACTTTTTGTATGGGAGATTTCAACTCCCCACTATACTCCTTGGAGAAAGTTGGGGGTGCAACAAATTTTACAGCTAATATGAAGGATTTAGCTAAGTTGATAAATAAAAATGGCTTGATGGACATGGAGATACATGGTGTCAAGTTTACTTGGTCAAATAATAAGAAGGGGACTAACCTTATCCAAGTCAAATTGGATAGACTTCTAGTCCCAGCAGGCTAGGAAGATTTGACTTCTTCTTCTCTCATGGGATTACCTAGGATGGTTCTCAAATCACGCCCTTATCATTTTTAATTGGAAAGAGGAGATGCAAGGGTCCCAAGACCTTTTAGATACGAAATAATATGGCAATCTCACCTTAACATTTGTGCTCAGGTAGTAGAGTGGTGAGGGATAAAAGTTGAAGTAACTACAATATTCAAACTCTCTGCCAAACTAGATAGTATTAGACAGAATGTTCAAGCATGGCAAAAGAAGTACTTTGGTGATATCTTTAAGACAAAGAAGCAAGTGGAAAGGAGTTTAGAGGAACTCTAGAAATCAATGGGGGAAGGCATGGCCTTAGAAGTCATGATTTTGGAAGAGGAAAGTTGTAGGAGGGTGTGGAAAGATACAATGTTCAGAGAGGAGACCTTCTGGAAACAAAGATTGAGGGTTTTGTGGCTCAAGATGGGAGATAGGAATACTGCATTTTTCCATAGATCAACCTCTATCCACAAAAGAAGAAACACCATTGATGTTGTGAGAGACGATAATAATGCAAAGCTAACAAAAATGGAAGAGATTGGTAGCTAGGCTAGCACATATTTCAAAAATTCTTTTAAGGAGGAGCATAAAACTACCAATGAGGGGAATAGACAATGGCTGATTAATTCCATGCCCATAGTGATTTTAGTGGAGGAGAAATGAGGAACTAACATAGCTGGTCATGGAGGAGGAAGTTTGCAAAGTTATTTTCTCCATGAAAGCCTATAAGTCCCTGGGCCTTGATAGTTTTCCCCAAACCTTTTTCCAACACTTCTAGGAGATGATTAAGACTGATCTGCTCCAGGCTACTCATGATTTCTTTAGAACTGGGAAGATTCTAAAGAGACTTAATAAAACATTTATTCTATGTATGCTTCTGGGTGTGATTGTGTGTTGTTTTAACAACATCAACGTTTCGGATCATACTCAATGATCCATCATTAGGATGAGAGAGCTAAGAGAAAATTTATTGTTATAATCCCCAAAGTCAAGGATCCGAGGGCTATTTCCGATTTCACATTGATTAGCCTATGCAACACTATTTATAAAAAAAATTCAAAGATTTTGATGAATAGATTAGAGCTATTGTTGCACAAATTTATTGGGAAAACACAGAACAAGTTTGTCCCAAGTCAACATATCCTTGATGTTGCTATAACTACTCATGAGGTTCTTCACTTTATGGAGAAGAGTGGTAATCTCAATATGACATTGAAGCTAGATATATCAAAAGCTTATGATAGGATCAATTGGACTTTTTTGTATGAAATCATGGGGAACATTGGTTTTAGTTAGGAAGATATACATTTAGTTAAATCAATGATAGAGACTATAAATTAGTCAGTGTTGGTGAATGGATCATCTTGGGGTAACTTTAGTAGGGAAAAAGGCCTAAGACAGGGGGACCCTATTTATCCTTATCTATTCATTATGGTTGCTAAAGTACTGGAAAGAGTGTTCTTGAGAAAGATGGAAGGGGAGGAGATAATGAGGGCAGAATGCTTCTAGCCTATGTTGGACACTTGGGGAAAGTCTCAAATAATGTTACAGAAGCAATGGCTTTGTTATGGGGTTTGAAAATGGTAATCAGTGTAGGATGAGAGAATGTGGAAATAGAAGGTGACTCAAAAATTATAATTGAAACTGTAAAAGGCATCATGAATGAAGGTTGCGCAATCAAAAAGGTTGTAGAAGATATCAGGCATTTATTGGTCATTTTGAAAATATTTGAGTTGCACCATTTTTTTAGGAGGGAAATGGGGTGGTAGATAGTATGGTGGTTATAGGACTAAACATGCAGGGCCTATAGTGCTAGAGAAAATTTAGTCTTACCAAACTTGGTAAGATTCTTAATGAAAAAGACATTAAACCATGACTAAGTCTAGTTGGGGAGTTTTTTTATTAATAATGACAACTCATTGTTGAGTGGGCTAATGAGGAGGGGTCATTATGGATAGATTTCAAGGTATGAAGAAAGGGGTATGTGTGATAATTATTTCGCATGGTTCGAAAGGGAAAGGATAACTAAGTATCATATAGGTGTATTTTTAATGATTTTATTATGCATGTTCTCATACTTGGTGTTGAGTAAAAGTTCAAATTTTAAAAGGTTTGGGTTTATTGGGAATGATGGAAAAGATTGGAGTTGGGGCAATGACAGTCGACACAAGACAACTAAGCATAGATGTGACGTGGCTATTTGTAACAATAAAGGCCTTTATGAATACTTAAAGCCACCCTTTTTTCACTTAAGTGTGACTGCATTTTAGTAATTTCCTCTGGTTTTTGAAAAAGGAGAGTATTTTGGTGGAAGTTGCTGAGATGGTTGGTGATCTTCTATGCATTGAGCCTTCGATGGTTGAGGATAGTGCCTGTAAACCGCCAGTTTGGTATATGCTTAAGGAGGGAGGGTTTATCCCACTCATGGAGGTGTTGAACGGATATGAAAAAAGTTATTCTCTGTAATTCATTAACTCTTGGGAGGATAAAAAGGTTATAGTTAATGGTATTTCATTCCATATTTTAGAGGAAATTATCTCTTTGGCTACAATCCTTGCAATGAAGTGGAGGAAGTGGTAGAACGTGGTTAGGGTTGCTAATGAGGTGAGTCTAAATCATTTTTTTGGAGGCTGAAGAACCCATTCATCATAGGGGAACATTTATGAGGGAGAAGCTTTTAGAGCCTTGGAATGAAGTCTATTTGGTGTTGATGAAGAATTTAAGACTTGAAGGGAGGTATGGTGTTTGCTACTATTATCATTTCCCTCTTTTGAACCATTTTCATCACCATGATCACATCTCTATTCTATTTTTTCTGTTACAAAATTTGGTTGATACAATTGCTGATGTTAAGGAGAAAATGAGGAAGGGGGTTAGTTATACTATTCTCCATCAAGGGTTGATGTTCCACCTGTATCAATTTCACCTAGCTCTATTACCCCCTAGAATTGTCAAGGTTGACATTCCAGCTCTCCCTAACCCCCACCCCCACCAAATCTCGCTCAGAATAACTGGACCTAGAGCCCCTACCCCTAGCCTTCACCTAGTGGGTCCCTTATGGAGAGGAAGAAGGAAGGTAAGGAGAAAGAGCTAGAGGATTCAGAGAGGAGGTAGGAGGAGATCTGGGAGAATTGCAAAATCCAATGCAAAAAGGAAGTTGAGGTCTGGGGCCTCATAGGAGGAGGATAATCAAGAAGTCATTTACAAATTGAGTCATTGACATGGATGCGGTGAATTGATCACATAACTTTTCTTCATGCTAAGATCTAGAACAATGAAATTAGCTAGTTTTGAAGCTATTGATATCTAGGTTGTACACCTGAGAGTTTTGTCTTTGTTCTTAGGAATGACCCCTAGTTGATCACACTTTCATTATGAAAAAAAAACTATTAACATTCAAATTGTAACTTATCAAACTTTACTTATCCTCCACCATATTTTGTGGTTTACATCTCTATCAAATCACTTCATTACAAATTAGTTGAAACATGTCCTGAATTCCTGCAACATCTTTGCATCTATAAAAAAAAACTAGCTTATAAATGACATGTGATTTATAATGCACATTTAATTTGTAATCAATAATATATTTACAAATCTAAATCATTGTTCAAATTATGAAAAAACTATGATAATAGTTTCTACAAGAACAAACATATATGCTAAGGGTATTATAAGGAAGTTTGTTCATATGTATTTTATCTCCACTCTATTATTGTAAGGAGTTCCTTCAACTCTGTATAAGCGTAGGCATTTGATGTTTGTGTTGGAATATTTAATAGAGCGTTGACATTTGCCCTTGAAGCCAAATGCCCACCTACTACCTGATGACCAACAGAACAGACAGAAAACATAAATTTGGTAGGTGAGATTTTGAATTTGAATGTTGAGAGGGAAAATAAGGAATGTAACAAAAGGAATGACTATTCATTCATTCATTATTGAGGAGAGAGTTTGCAGATCAAGAAGATCAAAGAGAAGTTGCAGAGCTGAGCCGAGAACAAAGAGGAAGGAAGTTTATGCCTGCAATTGCACGTGTCTCCTCTGTTCATTCTGTGAGTTTCTTGTTGTTTGTTTTTTGTCCTGTTGAAGCAGTGATTATTCCAGGCACCATTATATGCATCAATTAGAGTTGCAAGTTTAAATTTTATTGAAGTTTGAAGTATTATCAGTTTAGGGTTATTTTAGGGTTTTCTAGTTGAAGCCGAATGCTCCCAGATTTTATAATAGTTTAATGAAAGATTGACTAGAAAGAAAGCAAGCATACTTGAATCTATTGATCTTCCCTTGTATGTTACATTTGAGAAATTTGTTTGAAAGCTTAAAGCTTTGGCTCTCTAGTTTTAATGGTGAATGCATTCATGTTGGAATTTTCTAAGTTATAAACTTTAGTTGGAGCCAAGCTCTCTCGACATCTTTTGTTGCCAAGCATTTCCTTTGGAGCTGAGCATACTCAGCATCTATTGCTGCCGACCTTTCAAGTATCAAGCTCCTCTTTGTGCTGAGTTCACTCGACACCTGTTGCCTGTCACTCCGCACCATCAAGTGTCGAGAAACCTACCACTCAGCACCATTAAGTGCCAAGTAAAACTGGCACTTGGCACCTTCATGTGCTGAGCAAATTTTAAGTGCTAAATAAAATTTTTAGGTTTAGGGTTGAGTTGTGAGTTAAATTTAATTTGTATTTCTCACATGGTATCAGAGCTTTGAGGCCCCACATCCACAATGAATTAGGGCATTTGTTTTTCTTGGGATATTTGACATAGCAGGAGATGTAGGAAAGATATGGCAGCAACCACCTCTTTTAATGGAAAAAATTATGATACATGGACAAAGAAGATGAAGACCATTATGGTTGCAAATGATTTATGAGAGTTTGTGGTATATGGATTCAATGATGTGACTGATCCAACTCAGTATGCTGCCCTCACAAATGCACAGAAGAATCATTTGAAAGAGTCAAGGAGGAAGGATGCAAAAGCATTAAGTTTGATTGAAGCAGCAATGACAGAGACAATATTGCCAAAGATTGCAGCAGCAAATTATGCAAAGGAAGCTTGGGATATCCTTGAGCCAAACTTCAAGGGGACTGATAAAGTCTGTACTGTAAAGCTACAGAACATAAGGAGGGAGTTTGAGAACCTTCAGATGAAGGAAAATGAATCAGTTGAAGACTTCAGTTCAAAGACCTCCAATGTAATTAATCAATTGAAGTCAAATGTAGAAGCCTATCAAGAGTAGAGGATAGTGGAAAAGATATTGAGGAGTTTACCTCATAAATATGACAATTTGGTCATGACCATAGAAGAGCCAAAAGACCTCACTGTTTTGACAATGGATGAGTTGATGGGTTCTCTTCAAACCCATGAGCATAGGATCAATAGATCTACATCTTCTACTTGCAAAGAGCAAGCATTCAAGGCTCAATAAAATCCAAGAGGAAGGGGGAGAGGAAGAAATGGCTCAGGCAGGAACTCCAGAGGCAGAGGCCGAGGAAATGGAGGACAAAGAAATGCTACAGCAGAAACCTCAGGAAGAGAAGATGGACCAAGTAGCTAAAAAAATACCTCAAGAGGAGGTAAGAAAAATTACAACTCAAATAAGAGTAATGTAGAATGCTACTACTGTCATAAATATGGGCATTATGCAAATGAATACTAAAAGAAGCAGAATGATCAGTCAGGACAAGCAAATGTGGCTGATGTGAACATGGGAAGTGGACCCAATGTTGTTGCCTTCATCATGTGTAATGTTGGTGAAGAAAGAAGCCTTGAGGTTTGGTACCTCGATAGTGGATGTAGCAACCACATGAGTGGCAATGAAACCTTGTTTTCATTCATTTACAAGAGTTTCAAATCAGAAATTAAGATGGGTAACAATGGAACCCTACCAGTTGTGGGCAAAGGATCTATTATGGTCCACACCAAGAAAGGTGAGAAAAGGGAAATACAAAATGTGTATTTCACCCTTGGTATGAAGCACAATTTGATAAGCATTGGTCAACTCATTCAAAATGGATACAAAGTGTTGATGGAGAATGATAGTTGTATCATTCATGAAAAGGCTGGGAGCAAGAACCTACTTGCAGCAGTTCAAATGACAAAAAATAGAATGTTTCCATTGAGGATAGAGACATGTTTCTCACCTCAAGTTTGTTTAGCACCTCACACACAATTAGCTCTAAGGAGCATGATTGAAGACCCTTCGTGGTTGTGACATATCAGGTATGGTCATCTTCGCTATGTTGGTTTAAATTTATTGTCAAATAAAAGAATGGTAGATGGTTTGCCATGTGTAGGAAATTCTTGTGAAAAGTGTGAGGCTTGTATTTTGGGTAAGCAACATAGGCTTCCTTTTAATTCTAGAAATTCTAGGAGGGCTAGATATCCATTAGAGTTAGTGCATACCGACCTAGTCATTCCTATGCAAGTTACTTTCGGTCGGGGGAGTACTTATTTCATGACATTCATTGATGATTTCAGTCGTAGGACATGGGTGTATTTCTTAAAGAATAAATCTAAAGCATTTGATAAATTTGTAGAATTTAAAGCCCAGGCTGTAAGAGAATGTGGAAACTATATCAAGGTCCTTAGATCAGATAGAGGAGGGGAGTATACCTCAAATTCTTTTGTAAATTTTTGCAGGAAACATGGCATAAAGAAAGAGCTCACAGCCAGCTATACACCACACCAGAATGGAGTGGCTGAAAGAAAGAACAGGACCATTGTTGAAATGGTAAGGAGAATGATGAAAGAGAAAGGTCTCCAAATTGAATTTTGAGGAGAGGTTGTGGCAACGGAAGTTTATCTAATTAATAGGTGTCCTACAAAGGCAGTCTGTGATAGAATTCCAATGGAAGCATGGTCACAAAGAAGATGGATAGTTGAACACTTAAGGGTGTTTGGATGTGTTGCATATGCACATGTGCCTAAAGAGCAAAGGCAAAAATTGGATGACAAAGGTGTGAAGTGCATCTTCATAGGGTACAACCCAGAATCAAAGGCATACAGATTGTATGACCCATTGAACAACAAGATGATGATTTCAAGAGATGTGAAATTTCTTGAAAATCAGTCTTGGTATGGTTCAATTAATGAGTTAGCGAGAACTTCTAGTAAAGTGCCAATTATGAGTGAAGAAGATGCTAATGAACAGTAAGAAGAAGGAGTAAGTATAAGAAAAGGCAAGCAAATTCAGTCATTGCCAAGCTCCTCTAGGCATGACCGAGTGTTAGTGCCAAGTACCAGTGAAGACCGAGCTAGTCGGCAATGTAGCAGCAATGAAGATTCTAATCCCAGACTCTCCTCCCTGTTACCAAGAAAGACCAAGAGTCTTAGGGAGTTATACCAAGATGAAAGGTATGAAGATTATGATGAGAGTGTTAATTTTGCATTATTTTCTCATAGTGATCCAGTATATTTTGAGGAAGCTATTAAGGAGAAGAAATGGTGTAATGCCATGGATGAGGAAATAGATGCCATAGAAAGGAATAAGACATGGGAGCTAACTAAATTGCCTCCAAAGAGGCATGTGATTGGAGTGAAATGGATCTATAAGAACAAATGTAATGTTGAAGGCAAGATTGATAGGCATAAGGCAAGGCTAGTAGTCAAGGGCTACAAATAGCAATATGGAATAGACTATGATGAGACCTATGCCCCTATTGCAAGAATGGAAACCGTGTGTGTTGTCATAGTAATTGCAGCCCAACACAAATGGAAGGTATTTCAAATGGATGTGAAGTCTGCCTTCCTAAATGGTGCATTAAAAGAAGAAGTATATGTGGAGCAACCACCTGGTTATGAAGTTGTAGGTGAAGAGAACAAAGTATATAGATTGAAGAGAGCTCTTTATGGGCTCAAGCAAGCTCCACAGGTATGGTACAATAGGATTGACTCATATTTGATGAGAAATGGCTTTAGCAAAAGGAATGGTGAGCCTACTCTCTACATCAAGGAAACAAATGGTAATGTGTTGATTGTTGTTTTGTATGTAGATGATTTGATTTTTACTAGAAATGACAAGGCTCTAATTGGTGAGTTTAAAGAGACCATGAAAAGTGAATTTGAAATGAAAGATATAGGTCTCTTGAAGTACTTTCTAGACATAGAAGTAAAACAAATGGATGATGGCATATTCATCTCTCAAGAAAAATATGTAGGGCGGATATTGGAGAGATTTAAAATGAAAAATAGTAAGGCAGCCCCCACACTAATAGTAATAGGTCTAAAGTTGAGTAAGGAAGACTCTAGCAAGAGAGTGGATCCAACACTATACAAGAGTATGGTTGGAAGTCTAATGTATTTGACTGCAACTCGGCTAGACCTAATGCATGCAGTAAGTCTAATTTCTAGATTTATGGAAACCCCAAAAGATTCCCATTAGCAAGCGGGAAAGAGGATCTTAAGGTATGTGAAAGGTACCAAGGGATTTGGAATTTTATATACTACAAATGATGGTTTCAAGTTGGTTGGTTACACTGATAGTGATTGGGTTGGAAGTTTAGATGATAGAAAGAGCACTTTTGGATACATGTTTCATATGGGATCGGGTGAAATTTCATGGGCATCCAAGAAGCAATCTATTGTTGCTCAATCTACAGCAAAAGTTGAATACATAGCAGCAAATGTAGCAACATGTCAAGCTATTTGGTTGAGGAGGATCTTGACAGATTTGAATGAAAGGAAAGAGTATGGAACCACAATTTATTGTGACAACATCTCATCAATTGCATTGTCCAAGAATCCAATCTTCCATGGGAGAAGCAAACATATAGAGATCAGATATCACTTCATCAGAGAGTTGGTGGAGAATGGGGATATCAAGATGGATTTTTGCAAGTCTGAGTAGCAGCTAGCAGACATATTTGCTAAGCCTTTAGGCATTGGAATTTTTGTACACCTAAGAGAGTGTCTTGGTGTAGTTGATTTGGATCAGCTGTGATCCTTGTTTATTTGGCTCGGGATAAAGGGGGAGTGTTGGAATATTTAATGCAACATTGACGTTTGCCCCTGGAGCCAAATGCCCACCTACTACCTGATGACCAGTAGAACAGACAGAAAACATAAATTTGGTAGGTGAGATTTTGAATTTGAATGTTAAGAGAGAAAAGAAGGAATGTGACAAAAGGAATGATTGTTCATTCATTCATTATTGAGGAGAGAGTTTGCAGATCAAGCAAATCAGAGAGAAGTTGTAGAGCTGAGCAGAGAATGAAGAGGAAGGAAGTTTGTGCCTACAGTTGCACGTGTCTCCTCTGTTCATTCTGTGACTTTCTTGTTGTTTGTTTTTTGTCTTGTTGAAGCAGTGACTGCTCCAAGCACCATTGTATGAAACCATTAGAGTTGCAGGTTTAAAGTTTATTAAGGTTTGAAGTATTATCAGTTTAGGGTTATTTTAGGGTTTTCTGGTTGAAGCTGAATGCTCCCAGATTTTGTAATAGTTTAATGAAAGATTGAATAGAAAGAAAGCAAGCATACATGAATCTATTGATCTTCCCTTGTATGTTGCATTTGAGAAATTTTTTTGAAAGCTTAAATCTTTGGCTCTCCAGTTTTAATGGTGCATGCATTCACATTGGAATTTTCTAAGTTATAAACTTTAGTTGGAGCCAAGCTCTCTCGGCATCTTTTGTTGCCAAGCATTTCCTTTGGAGCCGAGCATACTCAGCATCTATTGCTGCCAACCTTTCAAGTGCCAAGCTCCTCTTTGTGCCAAGTTCACTCGGCACCTGTTGCCTATCACTCAGCACCATCAAGTGCCGAGCAACCTGCCACTCGGCACCATCAAGTATCAAGTAAAACTGGCACTCGACACCTTCATGTGCCGAGCAACTTTTAAGTGCCGAGTAAAATTTTTAGGTTTAGGGTTGAGTTGTGAGTTAAATTTAATTTGTATTTCTCATAGTCTGAGCACTGTATTCCAGAATCAAATATGCAATATCTGAAATTGCTTGAAACCCATCATGCAAATGGAGTCCCATTGATCTCAACTAGAATTCTTTAGACTATTATTGCCTGTAGTATTTCCTTTGCACCTTTTTCTTGCCTTATATTATTTACCCATTCTACATTTGTACCAATCTTTTCAATACTTTGGCAAACTGTGTGTTCTATAGATGGCAACATTCGAGTTGAAATGAATCTCTGTATTTCATCTGCCTTCTCCTCACTTGTGAACTGAAAGAAAGGAAAAAATGTGTGTTAGCCTTGCTTCAGTACTCTACTTTGAGTTTAACACTTTTGCACTAGGAATCAAGCCTTAGTGTGTGATTTTTAAGCCATTCGTACTTTGAGATGTATTTAGAAAGAAACTAAGAAAGAACATACCCCAGATATCACCAGATTTCCTGAACTCCAATGTTTACAGATTACATCCCAATTTTCCTCGCAAAAAAGTCCATTTTAAATCAGTTTCACGATTTTAAGCTGATAGAAGTTTTGATTATGTGTTGAGTAATACCAAAAGCATATCATTAATATTTAAATTAGTTGGACATATAATAAACCCTTCTTTAATATTTGACCCAACATTACCTTTAACCAAATCCATGCAGTTTCACGCCCTTTGTTGCTAACTCCAGATATTACAAAGATTGCATATTGTTTCCACACCTGGAAGAAAATCAGATTAAAGTAAATTATTTTTCAATTTGAAAAATGAAAGTTGTGTTGTTCATATGTTAGATTTGATTGTGTCTATTTTTTTTATATTAATGTTTCAGAACAAATCAAAATGTTAGAGGGCTTAAAGCTAGGTTGCATGGGTATATGTCTACACTTGTGGGATGTGTATTCATATATTAGGTATATGTATTCTAATTATCGGGTATACGTATTGTAGTGTACTCAGTGTAAAGCATCATAACTAGTACTTGTATCTGTAAGTGGTTCAAGGGATAAGTCAATAGAGTATTTTATAAATATTATCATTGTATGAAACACAGACTTAGAGATCATGTATATCAATTATACAAGCTCTCTCATCATAAATTCCACTTCTCTAAAAGCCATGTCTTGTAATGGGAATGATAATGGCTTTGTGGAGTTCAAGTTACCTGCAGATGGGCCCTTCACCATTTCCTCCTTGAATAGATTCGTAGTTGTTGGTTGCAAATCAATCGGCTCTTTCACAGTTGATGATGGGGAAGGGAATTGCAAATCTCCATGTCCAAATCAACATGGTCCAAAATACTACAACACATATGGGTGTTGTGAAGCTGGTATTCCAAGAAATAAGAGGGTGATCAATTTCACTGGTGGGGGAATGAGCTATAACAACTTTGGGGGACTAGTGGGTTCTCCACTATTCTTGATCCACCCACTTGGGAATTACCAAAGCACAAATTTTGGTTTTTGGGGAGAGGTAATTACGTCCTCCTCCTCGATTGGGGCATCGACCATGGAAACTAGTCAACGGTGGAAGGATTAGAAGATTACTCTTCACCACAGAGGCGAGATGCATAGATTCTTTCACAGCGCACAAGATTGGATACTAAAATAAGTTGTAAAGTTAATCAAACTATTTAATTTGTATTTCAATTTATAACTTATTTTATATTATTAATTTGAAAATGTTATCACATATAAAAATTACTTTATAATAAAAGTATAATATAAAATATTACGCTAAATAAATATAAGAACAAAAGCAAATAAATTAATAAAACTAGATGTGATGGAGCAAGCTCTCAAATAGACAAACAAGGAAGACAAAAGCAAATAGAGATGGCCTCCAAAATGAACAATACACACCAAGTAAAAGCTTAGTGTAGGCTTTTTAATCCACATGAATAATCTGACATGATTGATACTCTCCTATCTCCATTTCTCTGGTCACGTATTCAAGTAGAACCAATAAAGAAGGGTCGTGGGTTGGGGTCAAATATACCTTCTGATCCATATACCATGAGTAGATTTCTATCTATATCTCAACTAATAAAACCATATCCGCAAGCGGTGATATGATGAAAAAATGACACAAATATTACTGTTTCCCAAACAAAAAATTACAAAATAGTGGTTTTCTCATTTAACTGTTTAATGTAACATAAAATTGTTAAAACATATATTGACCATGTAGGATTATGGAGCAAGTAATATGAATCACAGTGATTGAAAAATAAGTGAACTGATTGTCCCAATAAAACAAAAACTAACCTAAAAAAAATGCTTGCCTTCTTTTTGTTTGAAGGTTAATGCTTCTGATCTCTGTTGCAAATTCGAAAAATAATTGGGAAATTGTTAAACTTGATGGTATTGAGAACTAGAAGTGTTTTTATATGGTTGAATGATAAAAGTACATACATAAAAGATTGTGAAGGAGATTGACAACAAAGAAGATGTGTTTGACAGGAGAGTAAGAGGATTTGACACTGAACAAACCTAATGGACATGTGGACTAACATAGACAGGTAAGTGGAGCTAAGATACAGATGTAAAGATAGCCATAACTACATTGCAACTAAAGTCTTCTTGCCAAGAGTAAAGAACTGTTGTGGTGCATTATTTTGACCCAAGAATAATGGAGTTGATTAGCTATAATGGAGTTTTGTTAAGTTGGAGTAGTTTCTCCACTCAACTTCTACAATAAATGCAAAAAATCAACAAAGAACTCTTTGATTTAAAAAAAATTTATTAAGTCATGAGATAGGGTGTGAGATGAATAAGTAATTTATTTTGGAACATTCACTCCATAGGAGAAGCCTATCGGCTTAACTAAGGAACTTGATTAAGATTTATGATTTTATTTCTATTTTTTGTTTGTGTATCAACTTATTATCTATCAAGTTTAATTCAATAGGTAAACTTTGATTCAATATTGATTAACAATAATTTTTATCACTATTCAAGTCAAAAGTTTATCATTTGCAATATGTCATTGTTATATGATATATGATCTTCTTGTTCATGTTTAAAGCCCACCTTCTCTATTATGCATCCAAACATTAATCATATATTATTATTACAAACATATTGCAAATCTAAAATTGAATAATACATTACGTTTGTAAACTTTATTATTGTTCTTGTTTTGAAAAAAACATTGTCGTGACTCATAATTTCAATTTTTTTTATAAATATTAAATAATATTAAAAATTTGAAATACCCTGTCCCAGTGTAACCTTAACTAACCTTAACGTAAAAGAAAAGAAAAATAAATTCATCTCAACTGGAAAACTACAAACTATGGACTAGGATCTAATGATGAAGCAAGCAAACTTGTAGTTTATGACAAGAGTTTTCTAACCTCAAAATGTTAAGTTTATAGAAAATTTAATGAACCACCATAGAAAAATGTACATACCTAATATCTAAACTTTTTCCTGACTTAGATCTGTTTCCTAATAAACATATAGTAACTTGGTTTCATATCCATATTTATCTGAAGCCATGCAATTTTTCATGACAACAGTATATGTAGCTTGCGAATGTTAATCTAATAAAGATTCATGGCAAAAACTTCTTTAATTTGAACAATAACATTGATAAATCATAGGTATGAGCCTACAATGCAATGGCAAATTGTGAACTTCTCATCTGAGAGGTCTTTAGTTTGAATCTATTCGAGATTAACACATAATAGTAATAAACCTTGATAATAATAATAAATGAATAATAAATAATCACTAATATATTATACGTCAATTTTTGACCTTTATTTCGACCGAGTCCTTAATTGACTTGTTCAATACATTTTATTTTTATTTTTATGCCTGAGTTGGTCCAAATTTCAACCAAATTAGGAAAACCTAATTTGATCAAAATTTTGACCAATTCGGATTCATAAACAAAAAGAAAAGAAAAAAGGTGGCATTTAGTTTCACATTTCAGCAGAGGTTTGAATTGGGTCTGTGTGCATGGGAGCTATTTGAGGTTAGGGTGTTCATATGTTATTGTAATCCTCTTCTTCTTTTAAGTTTTAAGATCAATAGATATTGATTTATTTTTGGCCCTACCATAAGAACAATAAAGTTTTTAGAATGGGATATGCATCTCTACTTTTATTTATTGCATTTAGGCATGGGTAGCACCCTAGAGACCCTATGTGGCCAAGCTTTTGGGGCTCAAAAATATCATTTATTGGGGTTTTATATGCAATTAGCATGGATTGTCTTGTTTGGTGTTGCAATTCTTGTCTTACTAATGTATATATTTGCAAAAACCATCTTGAAGATGGTTGGACAATCAGATGTCATTCCTTAACTAACAGGAAGAGTTGCAATTTGGAAACCTCTTTTGAAATTGTTGATGCAAGTCTACCTAAAACCACATTAATTCTAATGATTGGGAAGCATGGGACATTTTGGAAGCCACTAATTGAAATGCTTAGGGTTTCTTATACTTGTTGAGTATTCTATGAGCTAAAGTTGTTTATTCATTGTTTGGGGTTTGGGCTCCATACTTAGGTGCTAGTTTACAAGTTCTCTCAAATATTGTATTCATTTTGCATTTGCAGCATATTGGTATGCTTGATAATGTATTGTAAAATATTTCTCTATCCAGGTATATCTAGTTTTTGATGAAATATTGTTCTTTCACTTTAATGTTGATAGTGGATATTTGAAATATAGAATTTGAAGAGTTATTTCAGTTCTTTATTTATTGTAAATATGTCTTTTACACAACTTTTGCATCTCCATATACTTCTATTAAACTCTTCAAAAATAGAAAAAAATCACAAAAGAGGCTTTATTCTCCATTCATGGAATTCAGTATTAACATTTTGTCTAGTTTACTATTGCAATTCAATTAATGATAAAGTATTAATCCATGGAAGGGCATCTCCTTGAGTATATCTAGTTCTGCCCCATGTTGGGGTAGGCTTCATGACCACCATGGATTTGTAGGAATGATTCTAACTATTATGCATAATCATAGTAAGTTGCAATTCTAATACACAAATTCATAGTTGATAAGCCCAATCCTAGTCGTCATTCAGAGCCACATCCAAGTGCAATTTTATAAGGATACACAGATTCATAATAGATTAGATTCATGCAGATATATGGATTCCTATCCAAATGGAAGAACTCACAATAACATACTAATTCCTAAGAGATTTACACATTCATAAGGAATTACATATTTGTATTAGTATATCAGAAGTTCAAATTCACAATTATGTATGAATTCATAAGGATATATGAAAAAAAAATCAAAAGATGGCAAGTGTATAATTCACTACTAAAAACTATAGCTTCCTCGAATCATTCCTAATGTCTTAATCCATTCCATCCATAAAATTATAAGAAAAGACTAGTAATGAACGTTCATTCAATCAAATTTAGTTCCTTCAAAACATCCATGATCATGCAAGTGAGATCAATCGTGTCACCCCCTCACTAGAACTTACTTTGGTTAGCTCCAGAGTAGCTCCATCAATCTTCTATCTATATAAAGAATCTAGTGTTTGAACAACTACCTTGACCTCAGCCTTAGCAGATCCAAATGGGTTTCATCGGCATAGTCAATTTGTTTCTTTGTTGATGCTCACTTGTCTTTGTGTTACATTGCACATGCTTAGAAAGATCATTGGTGATGATCCTTTGGAGAATGAAAATTTTAGTAGGAACCAAATATGTCTTGTCAAACCATCACCCATCCCTATGACTCGAGATCTATATAAGTAAGACTCTTATTGATGAACTTCATTGATGAAACAAGCAAAACACCCTGATATCCACTTCTCCAGCTCGATGAACATTTGGTTGACATTTTGGGAAAGTTATTTCTATGAAACGTGAGGAATGTTTCACCAAAATATCTTTCTTGGAGCATTTCATTGGTCTAGCTCAATAAGCCTACTCAACTAGAATCCCTATAATGAAAACTAACCTAAACTATAAATGGTGAAAAAATATCCAATACTAACCAAGATATGATAAAGATATTTAAAATAGGAAACTAACATGTTTGTCATACTAACTTATTACATCAGAAAATATCTAAAATCAACTTCACATTGTGTTGTAACTTTGGCACAGGTGTTTGATCACCGATAGTTTTCATTTCAGCATTCAAGTTTTCAAGATTGGTCAACAACCTCATTTGTAGACCTCTCATGTCACACACTTTCCGTATTGTTTCAACACCATGTTCTTTCTTTTGAGCTAATAGATCTTGAGGTTCATTTTCTTGTAAAATATTAATTTTGTTGAACAAATCACTAAGAGGCATAAATGTTGTCACAAATACAGTGACTCTAATCTTCTCTAGGAATTTCTCCATTATTGAGCTCAAAGTCATGCCTCCAACACTATGACCCACCATTATTACCTGTACCCAACAAATTAAAACTAGATGGAAGTAAAAAAAATCATTTATTGAGAGGAAAATAGAAGTGGTGTAGAGATCATACTTTTTGTTGGGGAGGAAGAGAGTTAAACAACTCAATAAGTGGTTGATTTATGTCAGACCATGTTTGAATTTTATGGGCATCCATTGGGTGAATTCCATAGGAGGCAAGATCTATTGCAGTGGCATCATGACTTGCCTTTCTTAGGAGAGGGAGAAGTTTGTACAAACACCAAGCTCCATGACATCCTCCATGAACCAACAGAAAGTGTGTACCTACCCCTGCCACTTCCTTTGCCTCCATCACTAATTTTCTTTAATGAATTGACTCTTTCACAAGAGTTGATTATAAGAAAAGGGAACAATAGATATATAACATCATTCCATGTCATGTCAATAGAAGGAAAAGATGAAACACATCCATTTCACAAGTTAAAGAAAGTAGAAAGTAAAGGTTATTTACATCACAACTCGATTGAAAATAATGACCACTAACATGTGTCATCATTTTTGAAAAGAGAGACCATTAAAGGGAAAGGGAACAAATATGATGAATATATTACAACATTTCATATGAATTGAAGAAAAAGTCTTGAATGATGAGATATATCCAGGTCACATGATCAAGTAAATCAAGAAATCAAAGATCATTTGCATTAAAATTATTGACTACCAACATGAATTATTATGAATACATCACATCATCTCACATTTCTTCATATTGAACATAGAAATTACATTCAAAACTAACAACTTCAATGTTGTTTGAAATAACCATCTACTACCAACATGTGTCATCAATAGTTGATTATAAAAAAATATGAACACATATAATAGATATATCATATCATATGACATGAATTAAAGGAAAAAATACTTGAATGATGAAACATATATAAATGACATGATCAAGTGAATCAAACAAGTCAAAGATTACTAGCATTACAATTTGATTCCAAAATCATCATGGCAGCTACATCAATCAATCTGAAAAGGAATTTTTAAACTATAATTATCTATTTTCATTTGGAGATCACAATCAAGTTGATAAGAAATTATTCTAATATGAGATTTTCATGAACATAACCCCTCTTAAAAGATTATGTTATAAACCAATATGTTGATGGTAGCTTCAATCCATCTTCATTGATTTAAAAAATCCTTAAGCTCTCTATAAGCCAAAATAACAGCTCAATATTATTAAGAACTTAGAGTACATGAATTAGATATTTAATAGTTATGGATACCCTTTCCAAATAATATATTCATATATTCTTTCAATCATTTTATATTCCTTTTCACATAAATTTTGATATACTTTTTCATGATCTAGTGGTATAAATGTTTTAGATTACAGTAAAAATAGGTTTTGAAGGGACCCCGAAACCCTTAACAAAAGCAGAAAAGATAATGCATTAAAGTCCACCAAGGTTTACAAGGACCTGAAACCTACTGAAAAACAACATCAAAATCAAGTTTTATAGCGACCTGAAACCACAAGTTTTACAAGGACTTGGAACCTAGTTTAAAAACCAGACAAGAACCAAAAAAATAGGACCAAAGACAAAAACCATTAACCGCAACCAGCGAAAAGGACCAAAAGCTAGGACAAAAACCAGAGATCAAAACCTAGAGAAAGCTACTAGTGCAGCTCTTTGATCATTTTGACAACCTCTTTTCCAATCTTTGTAGTGTCTTGAATGGAATCAGCAATAGCAACCTCTTGAGCTCGCTTCCTAGAGCTCTGCCTAGTTCTCTTGCTTAGACCCCCTAATGATATGATCTCTTCATTTGTGTGTTTTCCAAGACTGGCAGCAGTAGTACAGATATTGGAAATCACCTATTCCATTTTATTACCACTTTCCTTTATAAGCATTCGAAGGTTTTGTTCATAATCATTGAGTTTGTTTGGGATGTTTTCGACTTGCACTTCTAGCTGGCTAATTTTGGCAAGGTCTATATCCTAGTTTTGTTACACAATATCCAATTTCTTTTTCAGACCCATAATTTCATTATATATCCATGAATCAACTTGGAGAATGGAATCAAATTTTTTCTTAGCAGAGTGCAAAAAGGAAAGCATAGTTTCCCTCTGTGGAGAATCATTCTTGTCCTCTTCCACAACCTGTCTAGTAGGAGAAGCAATCTTATTTGTCTGTTCCTCCTTCCTTATAGCAGAAGGGTCCTCATTTTTGTCCTATTCCACAACCTCTCTCATGGGTGAACCAATCTTAACAGTCTGATCATCCTCTTTCATAGTAGCAAGGTCCTCTTTATCCTTTTCCATCTAGTGGTATAAATGTTATTATTCCAATATATATAGTATTTTTTGTAAAAGATTAAATTAAATTAAATTAGTTATGATAAATCATTTTAACTCTTCCCAAATGATTTTATCATCCTTGGCCACCAAATAAACCATGGGGACTCTTCCATATCTCTCCAATCTAAACACCAAGTCTTATTTTATTAGAGAATTATACTGATATTGATGTCACAACTTGATACTTATTGATAGTGAAAAGCAAAAAGAGAGCATATCAAATGCAATCTGAAATTGAGGCATCATTTTTAGACAACATCACATGTAGCACTAACCCTGTCTTCATGGCTAGTCAACTTATAAAAAAATATAGTAATGAAATTCTTAACCTTGTCCTCGAACAAAACAAAATCGAGGAGACAAAGTCACTCAAAGATGAATTGATATGTAGAGTCAATTCTTTGAAGATAAGTAGTAATTAATCTTAAGTAATAATAAAAGTTCAATAGATGTTTATATTTTATACTATTTTATGGATCATGATCTAAAATATTATGTGTTCTTCTTACGAAATTTGTGACACTTGTGAGACTGCATGGTCAATATGGTGAGGGTTGTAGTGCACAACCTTCATGTAAGTATCCTTAAACCTTTAACCATTCATTTAACCTTTGGGATGCTTCTAGCTAGTATCCCATCTAATTTTTATCCATTACAAATGTCTTTGCTAACAATTTATTCTTTAGCTCATGATGAAGTGTGGATGCCTCCTTTGGTCACCGCTCCAATAATGTCAGCTGCATTGTTAGCAACAAAGAGCTTGCATACATCTTCTATACCAAGTACAAATGGTAAAACCTTATTTGTTATCTGCTAATCATGTATTATTTTTTTGTGGGTAGATTTTATACTCATGGACCTATTTTGTACACTAATAGATACACCTACAGTTGATAGAAGAACAAAGATCACTACTAGTGAAGCTCAACCATTTCTTGGATCAGCTCATGTTACTAGTACTGGTTCATTTGTGGGGTCATTGTTACTGGGAACAAGAAAACTATGTTTTTGTTAAAATTACCAAAGCTACTAGGTGCTTTAAAATTATTATTATTTATAGTATAATTGTAGTTTACTTATACATAACTCATTTTGGACTAGCAATTCCATGATGTTTTTGTAAGAAATGATGTTTTCTATGATATTTTTTTTGAAATGACATTGAAGCTATTTGGACCCACCATACATAAAAGGTATGTAGTTTCATATCACTGCTACAATATTTTTCTTTTCTTCCATTTTTTGTACTATATTAAAGTTATGATCTAACAAATTAATTTTTTCAAAAAAGATTGAATAAATAGGGTCTTGAATTAAAAAATCAACTCATTACATCTTTTGAGGACCTCTTTGGAAAAAAAACATTTTTTGACAGTGCCCTACTTCTTAAAAGAGCATCCAAACATATAAAGGTTGTGAGGAATTGATATGGAAAGTCTCTAAAGGTTAACCCAAAGTATGAGCATCCTCCTATGATTCCACCGATGGAGTGGAATGAAATAATAGAAGATACAAAAGAGAAAATGCTATAGGATAAAGGAATTGAACTAGAAGAGGGGGAAAGAAGGTATGTCATGATAGTATTTAGTAGAATGTAATCATGCGCTAATTAGTGATTTGTGTAAATATATAGTCTAACATGTTTAAAACTTTTCATAGATTGCAAGACACATCAAAAGCTACACAAGCGAGAGTACAAAAGGTTGGCTAACACAAACTTGGCTCTATTTGCTATATGAAACTTCATTCTCAACTTGTAAGTAGCAGCAGTGAAACTTCATCTAATTTTTTTTTTTAAAAAATGTTGCAAACAATTTTGTTTAATCAAATCATACATACAAAATTGGCGTTATTAAACAAAAAATATAGGGCACAAAATTAAATGTAGAGCCCATAGATGAAGATAGAAAAGTTTCCTTAAAGCAAGGCTATAAAGTCATGGCTACATGCCTACACCAAGAATCTGAAAGCCATATTGAAGAATCAGGTGCATGAGATCAGACATAGGTAAATTGGTCAAATGAAAATTAAATCAGATTGAATAGTTGAGAAATTTTATGTTTGGTGTTAATTTCAAACATAAATTGACTATTTATGTTCTATATATTATGATAAAAATGAACATAACATTACACTGTAGCCTTCAAATCCTATCACAAAACCTGTGTGTGATGAAGGCCATGATGTGCATCATAATGATGGAGGTATTAATTTGCTATTGTAAAAATTAGTTATTTAATTATGAATAGAATTTAACATCTTCAATTACAATTGTTCGTGTAACCTTTTTAAAAATATTTTAGAGCATGTTGAACATCATGGTGAATGAGTGAAGAATGTTCGAAGTGTTTAGCATGTTGAGGTAGCGGCTGATCAAAATATTTTTGTACATGATGTGGCATTGTCATGTAAGAAAAATGCATGTTATGCTCTACTAATTAATGAAATACTTGTAATAGTAAAAAAAATAAAAAAGAGTATGCCAATTCAACTTATTTACTTGTTCTTACAACAGAGCCCCCTTTAGTGCAGTAGCCTCGTGCTCCTCAAAAAAGAAGGCGACATCATAATTTGACATTACGTGTGCCATTAGAGGAGGAGAATGAAAAAGATATTGATGCTCCTATCAGTCTTTTCCTTCAAAAAGCTAAGAAAAATTAAAAAAAGAAATGATTTTTTAAAAATGCTCTTTCATAAACCTTGTTTAATAAACTTTGTTGGATAATGAAAGAACATTGTTTTAAGTAATTATCTATGAATGTTGTGTATTAATATTGATTTTTATGTCATTTTAATGAATTTTTTTATGTGTTTTGATTAGGGAAAAACAAGTTTGAAGGGAACTCAAAACTCCATACAAAAAGAAACAAAGTCAAGAACTAGTTTTACAAGGATCAATAACCTAGAGTTCAAAGTAAAATTTGAAGGCTAGTTTTACAAGGACCAACAACCAAGTCAAGATGGTTTTACATGGACCAGCAACCAACATGATTCAACAAACATAGTAGGGGACAAAAAACCAAAAAAAATAAAGACAAAAACTTAAACTAGGTCTTTAATAGCTCCACTGATAGAAGAGCCTAAGGCAGTGACCTCTTTGAGAGAGTCATGAATGCTCTTCACAGGGATTTGGAGGTCAATTTTCTTGGTGCTTTGTCTAGTGTGCCTACTTGGACCACTAGCCAGCATTGAAGAATGACCAGTCGAAGTCGCCTCATCAAGAGAGGCTTTCCCTATTCACATAGTAGCAACCAGGATGGATGAAGTAACACCCTGCATTCCCATTTCACTATCCTTTATCAATTTTATGAGGGAAGCTTTTAACTCCTAAAGTTTAGTTAGGATGTTCCCAAAATATTGTTATGTGTTAATGAAGTCTTGATTAGTATTGCATATTAATGAATGTTATGAGATTGTATTAATTGAATGTTATAGTTTATAAATGGATGAATGAATGAAGTATGTAATTAGATGTTAATGGAGAATTTAGATCGATGTTAGGGGGAGGGGGTGAGGCCAGATGAGCTTCCACCTTCATGTGGTTGACTTTGTTAAGTAGAGAATATTAAAGTATTCTCGAAACCAAGTAAAGCTCAAACTAACATACCTTCATTGATTAATCAATTTCATTCATTGTAGGTATTTTCTTATAAGTGAATTTTGAATGTGTTACTGTTAGGAAACTATCAAATAAAAAACTAGAAGGCTCAATACTCAACTTGTCTGGCATGATCGAGCTTCATTTTGGTATTTTCTTCTTGAATGCATCAAATTTGCATGATTTCTCTTGCAAAGATCAAGTTTCCAATTTAACAGTGAGATTATATCCTTTGAATATGAAAATTATGACACTGAGAAATATCATATATGTTTTCTTTAATTCTATTATGGTTCTCTTATTGGTGTTATGGTCATTGTTGCAATAATAGTTAAATCAAATCGAGACCACCTTCGACGATTTATGGGACATATCAGGAACATTAAAAATTTAATAGATAAGATTTTATTCGTATATTTTTACTTAACTTCAATTCATATGGCTTCATAATGTGCATGAACTTCCAACTTACAAAATGCAACTTGAACTTGTGAACTTAAACTATTACTTCTACATAAGGATGTAATGAGAAAATATAGTTGGACTATACCAGATATAAAAGGAGTCATACTATTATTTAAAAAAATTTTAAAAAATTATATAAATAATAATTTTAAATTTTTTTTTGGAAATTGGGTATCTGATTTTGGAATGGATACCCGACTAGGCTTTGTTTTTCTTCGAATGCTAACCCTCCATGGTCAACACCAAAAATAACTTAAAATCATGTTTTTGGCCTGTTATTGTCTATTTCTGGCTTCGACCATGTAGCTAACAACTTTTTTCATCTAAATTTGATGAAACAAAAAGGGTTTCTTGAGAACATTCTCAGCTTTCCATCAATATAATTTATGTTACATTATGAGTTTAATAAGTAATTATTACTTATTTACTAATAGAGTTAGCTACAAAGTGTTGATTGACATACTGATTGAAAAATAGCTATAACTTTCAAACCATATAATATTTTTGAAATCCAAAAGATGCATCACATTCTATGCTTTGACTACTATAAGGAAAAAGAAAAAGAAATAATTTTGAATTTTTTTGAATTAGTTAAAGTGGTCAAACACAAGTTTTTTATTTATTCTGAAAATAATATAGTAGAAAATTCATAATTAATTATTTGTTTGGAATAAAAATACCCAAAAATATGTGTCACATCCAACCATGAGTGTAATTCTTATATCTAGAATCTTATTAAAATATATTATCATTTGATTTTGATTAAGGTGGTTAGACATACACCTATTTCTTAGTTTTGTCTTGAAGCTTTTGTTCTATTACATTAATAACTAAAATTTTGACCAAACAGTTTTATTTTCTTCAGATAAGGCCTAGTAGTTAAAAAACTATATTCAATTTCCTACAGATTCTTTTCTTACAATATTTTGATATAAAGTCCATAACTACTTTAAAATTACATGTCAAGTTGACATAACCCTGAATTGCTAGTTTTTCACTACCACTTAAGGGCATAGTTTGGTTGACCATGATCCTCCACATACCCTATTCTTAATTATTAATTATTGACAATGTGGATAAGTTATAAATATATATAGATATTGATGTAAGATTAGAATCTCTAGGAAATTGAATGTAGTTTTTAAAATAGTAGGCCTTATTTGAAAATAATTTAATCTGATTGGTCAAAAAAAAGCATTTTAATACAGTAGTGCAAAAGTTTCAAGACAAAAATAAGAAGTAGGTGTATGTCTAACCACCTTAATCAAAATCATATAATAATATTTCTTTATAAGATTCTAGATATAAGAAGTAGACTTGTGCTTAGATGTGACACATATTTTTAGGTATTTCTATTCCAAAAAATAATTAATTATGAATTACCTAGATCCAATGAGTGCCAAGTGTTCCATTTATTCTCATGAGAGATGGATTCATGTTGAATCACTACTCATGAAACATGGTTCAATGAGTTTGACTCAAAATCACATAGTCAAATCCCGATAGCAATATATTTGACTTGCTGTGGAAATTATTTCCAAATTATCTCCTACTTATCAATTGATGAGCTTAAGGGGCTTTCTAATGAATGGTTCATAAGGCACAACACTTGGTGAAGTTTTGAAAATTGGGGTTGCAAGCTTTGGGTTTAACCATGGAGGAAATTTCGTAGTTAAGCACATTCAAGTTGGAGTAGTACTTGGATGGGTGACAATGCTTCACCCCTATGAGCATCACCTAGATCTAATGAGTGCTAAGTGTTCCATTTAGTCTCATGAGATAAGGATTCATGTTGAATCACTACTCATGAAACATAGGCCAATGAGTTTGACTCAAAATCACATAGTTAAATCCCGATAGCAATATCAAAAAGTTTCATATGTTCATTATATGCTTTAAATTTAGTTTCATATGTTAATTATATGGTCAATATTTATGTGTGCAGACATAAAAATAAAATTTAAAAAGTGGTGGCTAGTAGACGATTCAGATTGTTAGCATCGTCTTGCAAGACTTAAGATCTAGCCTGGGCCGTTGATGCAGAAGTGAATCGATTTATCTCAGTGTAGGTATGGGGCCCTAGGTTTAGCAACTCCTTAGGTTTCAAGTAAGGGGGAGGGAGTCAGCTAACTATTTAAATTCGTAGTGAATAGATCTTTTGTGTTTGCCATGGTAAAATGAAAGCTCACTTTTCGAATGTATTGATTTTAGGGTGAAGCCTACGAAGAAAACTGATAAAGGTGGGCTTTAGCCTTGCTTCTCATCAATGAGATCAATTACCCTGAAACCATTTTTGTGTTTTAGCTTCAGTTTCCTTGTTATTACCATATTTGTAGAAAATTCATTTGCAGAGAATGAAATTATAGAAAGTGTAGCTATAGAAAACCCAAAATCATTGATTTTAAAACTTAAATGGAGAAAAGGGATGAGAAAACTTTAGAGGAAAATAATATTAAGCTTAATGGATTAGAGAAAAAGTCTAAAAACTCCAACGAATCAGATCAGAACCCTAAAAGATCTAATGATGGAGAGGGAGAAAAGAGGAAAACTCAAAACCCCAATGAAACTAAACAAAACCCTAATTTCCCCAATGAAGATGAAGAGGGGGAAGAAGAAGAATGTGGGTTTTGCTTGTTCATGAAGTCAGGGGGTTGCAGGGATGCTTTTATTTCTTGGGAGAAATGTGTTGAAGAAGGTGAGGAAAATAAACAAGATATTGTAGAAAAATGCTACAAGGTTACTTCTTTGCTTAAGGAATGCATGGATAGTCATGTGGATTATTATGCTCTAGTTCTCAGGGCCGAGAAGGAAATGGAAGAACAAGTGGTAGAAGAAATGAAGGAACACAGTAAAGAGGCAACTATAGGGGGAAGTGGATCAGAGGGATTTGTGACAATTGATGTGCCAAATGAAATAACCGACACACCCAATTCAACAGTTAAGGTGATAAGCCCATAGGAGAATTTAGATTAGGAACACACTGTTGCTTATTTAGGATACCATAAATGCCATGTGGGGTTTACGGATGCAATCCTTTGTTTACAGTTTAATGTAGAAGGTTTCTCAAGAGTAAGAGGACATGGTTTTTTTTATGAGGTGACTCTGTGTTTAAAAGACAAAAGAAAGCTAGACTACAGAGAAAGAATTATTCAGATATGTAGAAACATAACGGGGATAAACAAAAGAGGGAGGTTTTAGAGACCCGATAATCAATTGGATCCTTTTTTTAACTTTCAATAACTTATTCACAGAAAGCTATTGCAAAATTTTGATGAATTGACAAGATATGGAATATCAAGCTTGTGCACGGTGGTTCCCTTGATCTCAATTGTTTATGCTCTATGTCTAAAGAGGAGGAATTTTGCAACATGTAGCTGGCCATTTTTCTA
This sequence comes from Cupressus sempervirens, assembly GCA_028749045.1. Classification (NCBI taxonomy): domain Eukaryota; kingdom Viridiplantae; phylum Streptophyta; class Pinopsida; order Cupressales; family Cupressaceae; genus Cupressus; species Cupressus sempervirens. The sequence continues at coordinate 241,052,529 of CM053788.1, read as the reverse complement.
CGTTGCCATTGACCTACATGGTGACATGCACATCTTAAAGGTTTGAATACTTTTTGACTTTAGCAATTTTGAAGGATTACCATTGAATCTTGTCCAGTGATGTGGAGCACACAATAGAAGGGTGAATAAGCACAAAATAATATTAAAATGTGGGATCATCTATCGGATCTCAAGTAATCGAACATGATTCATTTTATAGTCAATTCTATTCATGCCAAGAAATTCATCCACTAACCAATATCAAATTCTATATCAAGACAAAGTAACGACTCTTGAAAACAAACTATTTTAGAATTTGAACCAACAATGAATTCCTAGTCTTGGTTCTTTCTCTGTTACAATAAACCACCGTTCCATTCTCCTACTCTACCCTACTACTCCCCCCTCTTCCATTCTTAGGTTCTCTATTGTAGAGATAAAGAATTTCTGAGATCCGATAACTTGCCAAAACTAATTCTCATAACTAATCTATAACTCTGACTCCAAACTATTTTGTAATCTAATAACATACTAACTAGACTAATAAGGAATCATGGAGTTCATGATTATACAAATACTTTATTTATTAAACTATGACTCTTAAGCTACTAAGAAAACCAAACTATCAAAATGGCTTAGAAGCCATCTTATAATATAATTCAACCATGCATGAACTAGAAACTTCAAAATATTTCCACTTGCCGGATGCCCCTGCATCATCCAGCAGAAGATAGGGCTAGAGAAGTGGATTCTAGTGAACTATGAGTGTGATTTTGGATTGAAATTCAATGAATAAATGTTCTCATTGTTTAGATTTTTTTCAATTTTGAAGATGTGGTGTCAGATCTATTTTGGCTGTTTGATATTTTGTGATTGTTTTGTGTTGGAAATTATCATGACGGCATGGTACCTTCCATAAGATTATAGACTTGGTTTCCTGATCTCTTTAAAAGTAGAGTATCGTTGGTGGAAAGAACTACCATTTCATAAGTAAAAATACTATCAATTGGAAAAAGCAAGCACCCCTTCTTCTTCTTTTTTTTACGTTGTTGTTTCTTTGTCGTTCTCATTTGTAAATCTAATAAAATAGAAATACTTAGATTGATTAGGCATGATAGAATGGTATAATCCAACTCTTGCCTGTAAACATCCATAATGGTTGATAATGGCTACTTACAGGCAGAGCATAGTGCATAAGTGTCACCCAGTAGTCCCGACAACAAAATAGTAGCAGAAATGCACAAGTGTCATATAATATTCTCGACAAAAAATCAATGGCACAAGTTTTTATCAATTTCCAATTTGCTACTTTGCATGCAATTCAACAATGCCTATGTCTTCTCATAAACATAGGTTAGTTCTTACCAAATCTATCAGCAACATATAATTGTCCTGTTGTTATTGCAGACCTTAGTCTTTTTGCAAGTATGTCATCATCTTTCACATGGTAAAAGGCAGTCTTTTCAATGTTTAGCTTTATCCAACTGGATTGGGAACTCGCCCCTGTTAATTTGAAATCTAAAAGACTAACATCTCCAACCTTTTTCTGTAAGAGTGCATTCTTTCAAACCTCATATGAACCATAGCATAAAGTGATTGGCACAACCTATTTGCCATGCCCAAATGCATCACTTGATAGGTACTGGGATTGAATGTGAAAGCAGTGGGAAAAATGTTAGACTAATTGTAGTAATAAAATGTATGTTCTGGAAAGTAGATTTCAGACTCATAAAATACAATGCATTATTTACCTGTGTAAACAACCATGATTATTAATAAAGGCTGGTTTCTACAAGATAACAAAATTCAATGATTAATGCAACAAAGTAAGGAGTAATAATATGAGGTTTATTGGAATATTAATTGTGGTTGGTCATTTCTCCCTGGAGCCAAACATCTACCTACCTCCTTGATGGCTTGCAGAACTATCAAATGAATTTATTGCATGGTAGGTGAAAATTTTTGAAATCTGAAAAGAGGGGAAAAAATATGACAAAAGGAATGATTTGATTCATTTGACTAGACAAGAGGAAGAAGAAGAGTAGATCAGAAGTTGCAAAGAAGGAAGAAGAGAGAAGTGATCAGCAGATCCAGTCATCAGAGTGCAGAGAAAAGAAGTTCATTTCGTGCTTGCATTTGCACGTGTTTCTTCTCTGGTCATTCTATAAGTTTATTATTTATTTGATTCAACTTGTTGAAGCAGTAATTTCTCTAGGCATTATAGTATGTAGCCATTAGAGCTACAAGTTTGAAGTTTAAAGTTTGAAGTTTTATCAGTTTAAAGTTTAGGGTTATTTTAGGGTTTTCTGGTTGAAGTTGAATGCTTCCAGATTTTTTGTAATGATTTAATCCAAGTTGAATAGAAAACAAGCAATCATAATTGAATCCATTTTTATTCCTCATTTAATTACATTTGAAAAGTTTATTTGAAATCTTCAAGTTCTAGATTTCTGGTTTTAATGGTGGAAGTTGTTCACATTATAAATCATCACTCGGTGAAGTCTTGTTAAAGTCTTTATTTTTTGCAGTGGTCACTGAGTTCACTTGGTGCCTTCTTCTACCAAGTTCACTTGGTGCTTCCTTCTACTGAGCTCCACCCTACAGTGGTTATCGAGCTCACTTAGTATCTTTTGGCTACTGAGTTGTTGTTCTTTGGTTACCGAGTTCTCTCGATAAGGTCTTCTATCATTCGGTTCCTTTGGTTACCGAGCAAGAAAAATTGTCACTCGGTAATAGTGTTTACCAAGTTGTTGCTTCATCTACCAAGTTGATCTTCATTTACTAAGCTAACTCAGTAAACTCTCCTATCACTCAGTTTCTTAAGTTATCAAGCAAATTTTGGCACTCGGTAATAGTTGTTGCTGAGAAGATTTTTAGGTTTAGGGTTGTTTTTGTGATTGCATTTTTTTAATATTTTTCACATGGTCTCAGAGCTTTGAGGCCCCACATCCAAAGTGAGTTAGGGAATTTGTTTCCTTGGGATATTTATCATGGCAGGAGATGCAGGAAAGATATGGCAGCAACCACCACCCTTCAATGGACAAAATTATGATACATGGGCAAAGAAGATGAAGACAATAATAGTTGCAAATGATTTGTGGGAATTTGTAGTTAATGGGTTCAATGATATGATAGACCTAGCTCAGTATGTTGATCTCACAAATGCACAGAAGACTCATTTGAAAGAGTCAAGGAGGAAAGATGCTAAGGCATTAAGTTTAATTGAGGCAGCTATGACAGAGATAATATTCCCAAAAATTGTAGCAAAAAATTATACAAAGGAAGCTTCGGATATCCTTGAGACGAACTTCAAGGGGACTGATAAAGTCCACACAGTAAAGCTATAAAATATAAAGAGGGATTTTGAGAACGTTCAGATGAAGGAAAATGAATCAGTTGCAGACTTCAGTTCAAGGACCTCCAATGTGATTAACTAGCTGAACTCAAATGGAGAAGACTATCAAGAGGAGAGGATAGTGGAAAAAATATTGAGGAGTTTACCTCATAAATATGACAATTTGGTCATGACCATAGAAGAGGCAAAAGACCTCACTGTTTTGACTATGGATGAGTTGATGGGTACACTTCAAACCCATGAGCATAGGATCAATAGATCTACATCTTCTACTTCCCAAGAGAAAGCATTTAAGGCTCAATCAAATCCAAGAGGAAGGGGGAGAGGAAGAAATGGCTCAGGCAGGAACTCTAGAGGTAGAGGCCGAGGTAATAGAGGACAAAGGAATGTTGTAGCAGAAAGCTCAGGAAGAGTAGATGGAACAAGTAGCTCACAAAATACTTCAAGAGGAGGTAAGAAAAACTACAACTCAAATAGGAGTAATGTAGAATGCTACTACTATCATAAATATGGGCATTATGCAAGTGAATGCTGAAAGAAGCAAAATGATCAGTCAGGATAAGCAAATGTGGCTGATGTGAATATGGGAAGTGGACCCAATGCTGCTGCCTTCATCATGTGTAATGTTAGTGAAGAAGGAAGCCCTGAGGTTTGGTACCTCGACAGTGGATGTAGCAACCACATGAGTGGTAATGAAACTTTTTTTTATTCATTGACAAGAGTTTCAAATCAGAAATTAAGATGGGTAACAATGGAACCCTACCAGTTGTGGGTAAAGGATCTATTATGGTCCGCACCAAGAAATTTGAGAAAAGGGAAATACAAAATGTGTATTTCACCCCTAGTATGAAGCACAATTTGATGATCATTGGTTAGCTCATTCAAAATGGATACAAAGTGCTGATGGAGAATGACATGTGTGTCATTCAAGAAAAGGATGAGAGAAAGAATCTACTTGCAACAGTTCAAATGATCAAGAACAAAATGTTTCCCTTGAAGATAGAGACATGTTTCTCATCTCAAGTTGGTGCAGCACCTCCCTCACAATCAGCTCTAAGGAGTGTGATTGAAGGCCCCTCATGGCTATGGCACCTCAGGTATGGTCATCTTGGCTATGCTAGTTTAAATTTATTATCAAATAAAAGAATGGTAGAAGGTTTTCCATGAATAGGAAATTCATGTGACAAGTGTGAGGCTTGTATTTTGGGTAAGCAACATAGGCTTCCCTTTAATTCTAAAAATTCTAGGAGAGCTAGATATCCATTAGAGTTAGTGCATACTGACCTAGTCGGTGCTATGCAAGTTACTTCCATTGGGGGGAGTACTTATTTTATGACATTCATTGAATATTTTAGTCGTAGAACATGGATGCATTTTTTAAAGAATAAATCTGAAGCATTTGAAAAATTTGTAGAATTTAAAGCCTAGGCTAAAAGAGAATGTGGACATTATATTAAAGTCCTAAGATCAGATAGAGGAGGGGAGTATACCTCCAATTCTTTTGTAAATTTTTGCAGGAAACATGGCATAAAGAAAGATCTCACAACCAGCTACACACCACAGTAGAATGGAGTGGTTGAAAGAAAGAACATAACCATTGTTGAAATGGCAAGGAGCATGATGAAAGAGAAAGGTCTCCCAACTGAATTTTGGGGAGAGGCTGTGGCAATAGTAGTTTACCTAATTAATAGGTATCCTACAAAGGTAGTCCATGATAGAATTCCAATGGAAGCACGGTCATGAGGAAGATGGACAGTTGAACACCTAAGGGTGTTTCGATGTGTTACATATGCACATGTGCCTAAAGAGAAAAAGTAGAAATTTGATGACAAAGGTGTGAAATGCATTTTCACAGGGTACAACCTAGAATCAAAGGCATACAGATTGTATGACCCATTGAACAACAAGATGATGCTTTCAAGAGATGTGGAATTTCTTGAAAATCAGTCTTGGTATGGACAAATTGATGAGTCACCGAGCACTTCAAGTAAAGTGCCAATTATAAGTGAAGAGGATGCTGATGAACAGCAAGAAGAAGGAGCAGATAGAAGAAAAGGCAAGTAGCCTCAGTCATTACTGAGCTCCTCTAGACATGACCAAGTGTCAATGCCAAGTAGCAGTAGTGAAGATTCTAATCCCACACTCTCCTCCTTGTTACCAAGAAAGACCAAGAGTCTTAGGGAGATATACCAAGATGAAAGGTATGAAGATTATGATGAGAGTGTTAATTTTGCATTATTTTCTCATAGTGATCCAATTTATTTTGAAGAAGCTATTAAGGAGAAGTAATGGTGTAAGGCCATGGATTAGATGCTATAGAAAGGAATGAGACATGGGAGCTAACTGAATTGCCTCCCAAGAAGCAAGTGATTGGAGTGAAATGGGTCTACAAGACCAAATGTAATGTTGAAGGAAAGATCGATAGGCATAAGGCAAGGCTGGTAGTCAAGGGCTACAAACAATAGTATGGAAAAGATTATGATGGGACATATGCCCCGGTTACAAGAATGAAAACCTTGCTTGATGTCATAGTAATTGCAACTGAACACAAGTGGAAGGTATTTCAAATGGATGTGAAGTTTTCCTTCTTAAATGGTGTATTGAAAGAAGAAGTGTATGTGGAGCAGCCACCTGGTTATGAAGTTGCAGGTGAAGATAAGAAAGTATATAGATTGAAGAGAGCTCTTTATGGGCTCAAGCAAGCTCCAAGGGCATGGTACAATAGGATTGACTCATATTTGATGAGCAATAGCTTTAGCAAAAGTAATGGTGAGCCCACTCTCTACATCAAGACAAAAAATGGTAATGTTTTGATTGTTGTCTTTTATGTAGATGATTTGATTTTTACTGGAAATGACAAGGCTCTAATTGGAGAGTTTAAAGAGGCCATGAAAAGTGAATTTGAAATGATAGACCTGGGTCTCTTAAAATACTTCTTAGGCATAGAAGTAAAAAAAATGCATGATGGCATCTTTATCTCTCAAGAAATGTATGCATGGTAGATCTTGGAGAGATTCAAAATGCAGAACAGTAAGGCAGCCCCAACACCAACAGCAATAGGTTTGAAGCTGAGCAGGGAAGACTCTAGCAAGAGAGTGGATCCAACACTATACAAGAGTATGGTTGGAAGTTTAATGTATTTGACTACAACTCAGCCAGACCTAATACATGCAGTAAGTTTAATTTATAGATTTATGGAAATAGCAAGAGATTCCCATTGGCAAGTGGGAAAGAGGATCTTAAGGTATGTGAAAGGTACCAAGGGATTTGGAATTTTGTATACTACAAATGATGATTTCAAGTTGGTGGGTTATACTGATAGTGATTGGGCTATAAGCTTAGATGATAGGAAGAGAACTTCCGAATATATGTTTCATATGGGATCGGGTGCAATTTCATGGGCATCCAAGAAGCAGCCTATTGTTGCTCAATCTATAGCAGAGGCTAAATACATAGCAGCAAATGTAGCAGCATGTCAAGCAATTTGGCTAAGGAGGATCTTGACAGATTTGAATGAAAGGCAAGAGGATGGAACCACAATTTATTGTGACAACATCTCATCTATTGCATTGTCCAAGAATCTAGTCTTCCATGGGAGAAGCAAACACATAGAAATCAGATATCACTTCATCAAAGAGTTGGTGGAGAATGGAGATATCAAAATGGAATTTTTTAAGTCTGAGCAACAACTAGCAGACATTTTCACAAAGCCATTAGGCATTGGAAGTTTTGTACACCTAAGAGAAATTCTTCGTGTAGTTGATTTGGATCAGTAGTGATTCTTTTTTGTTTGGCTCAGGATAAAGGAGGAGTGTTGGAATATTAATTGTGGATGGTCATTTCTCCCTAGAGCCAAATGCCCACCTATCTCCCTAATGGCTTGCAGAATGATCAAATGAATTTATTGCACGGTAGGTGAAAATTTTTGAAATTTGAAAAGAGGGGGAAAAATATGATAAAATTCATGCCTGTAGTTGCATGTGTTTCTTCTCTGGTCATTCTGTAAGTATATTATTTGTTTGATTCAACCTGTTGAAGCAGTGATTGCTCTAGGCATTGTAGTATGCAGCCATTACAGCTACAAGTTTGAAGTTTGAAGTTTGAAGTTTTATCAGTTTAAAGTTTAGGGTTATTTTAGGGTTTTTTGGTTGAAGCCGAATGCTACCAGATTTTTTTTAATGATTTAATCCAAGTTGAAAAGAAAGCAAGTAGGCATACTTGAATCCATTTGTCTTCCTCTATTCATTGCATTTGAAAAGTTTATTTGAAAGCTTCAAGTTCTAGATTTCTGGGTTTAATGGTGGAAGTTGTTCACATTATAAATCATCACTCGATGAAGTCTTGTTAAAGTCTTTATTTTTTGTATTGGTCACTGAGTTCACTCGGTGCCTTCTTCTAACGAGTTCACTCAGTGCTTTCTTCTACCAAGCTCCACCCTGCAGTGGTTACCAAGCTCACTCGGTATCTTTTGGCTACCGAGTTGTTGTTCTTTGGTTACTGAGTTCTCTTGGTAAGGTTTTCTGTCATTCGGTTCCTTTGGTACACAAACAAGCAAAATTGTCACTTAGTAATAGTGTTTACCGAGTTGTTTCTTCATCTATCGAGTTGCTCTTCATTTATCAAGCTAACTCGGTAAACTCTCTTGTCACTCAGTTTCTTAAGTTACCAAGCAAATTTTGGCACTCGATAATAGTTGTTGCCGAGTAGATTTTTAGGTTTAGGGTTGTTTTTGTGATTGAAATTTTTTAATATTTCTCACAATGTTGACAACACAAAGTATGCATTAGAAATGGGAAAACTACCCAAGAACCAAAGCAGAACAAACATAAATACTCTTGAGAATTCTTGGTGCAAAAAATCTTTCTTGGTTGAACACCCTTCTTTCACATTTGAAGTAGAAAGACCCAAAGAACCATATAGATTGACTATACATGAAAATATTTAGCACTTATAAATCTATAATAGAATGTAGAACAAGATTGGGTATTTATGGGCCAGGAAGTTTAAATGGCCAAAAATGCCCCCAAAAGTTCCTGCAGTCTTTTTGATCAAAGAAAATTTGAAGTTTATGAATTTATTGATGCAACGTTTCATTAGGATATCATAAAATTCAAATTCATCTACCAAATTCAGACATTGACTATATCAAAAAATAGTATTGTAACGATCAGAAGAGGATCGCCGAGCCAATAAGCAAGACAATTGCGCAAATCTTGCTTAGGCATGACACAAAGATGACAATAATTCTGAATTGTATTCTAGAATTTTAGTTTTTTTTCTATCATTTTGATTGCACAATTTAGTAAATATAAACAATAGAAAGTTCAAAGGGTTTAGTTTGGTTGAAGCAATAAGTTTTCATTGAGGAGACCCTGGTTTAAATCTCAAGAGGGACATCTTTGTGGAAGTAGCAATTCTTGATTTTTCATTGGTTATATTTGTCCCATTGTAATAGATGGATTCTAAGTTGTGAATCTTTTCCAATTGTTGTTTCTAGTGTTTTGTTCATAAGGAGCTAGTGTGGTTTCTCGTAAAGAGCTCAAATAAGCCTGTAAGTCTCATATTGTTGCTCGAAGGAACACAAGATTTATAAACAATCTTCAATATTAAATATAAACAATAACAACAAAAAATTTCTTAGATAACATAACTTGCCATAATAAGCTAAGGTGTTTCAAGCTTAGAAGAAGTAAAAAATTCCAGTGGCTTCATATACAAAACAATTAGCAAATAACATAATAAGATCACAACCAAATCAAACAGACCTGCTCCAACTTTGAACTATCATCGATGAGCGTTGTAATAATCAATGGATATACCTTCTACTTGTCCAAGAGTTCATCAGCTCATTCACAGTTTCTCCAATTTCTTCTGAGACAACAACCCATAGATCTTCAGTCTTAGCATTTTTGGAAGTGTACCTTTTGATATATGAAACAAGGCCTTTTTGGATAGAGGAGAAAATCAATGTTGAGGAGGAAAAATTAATGGGATTCAGAACTTTGGCAGTAAAAGAATAATTAAAAAAACTATTGTACGCATGCAAAATATTGTCAAAAGTGAGTGAATTACTAGAAATGAGAGGATTTGTAAAATCAAGGGTTTATTTACCCGAATTGAATCTACATTTAATATGTTTGAAAAGAATGTATTGAAAAGATGTTGGATACTTATATATTACACAGACTGAAATACTTATAGTTAACTTTCTTGTCAAAAATCTCTCTATATGAAGACAATTTGCTGTGCTGAATAGTTATCTTAATGGTTATTTAATCTTCTTTGCTAAGCATTTCTTAACATGAAAATTATTTGTTGTGCCTAATGCTTATATTTTAGAGATGCAAACATGAACTCTTGTTTTACCATAGATGAAAAACATAAAGACACAGCTGCCATGCAGAGGACGTGTATTGTTCATATATTTTCCCTATTTGTATGATCTTTGAATCCATAAATTAGGCATAGAACAAATCAATTCAAAGCTATACAACATATTGGGTGCCATCTCTATTATATTTATTGGTGCTAACAATATGAAGAATAGCATCATTATATGAAAATTATTTTTCTTTTGTAAATCTTGCTTCTGAAACTATAATGGGACATCTCTCAAATGTTTATTTGTAAGAACAATTTCATAAGAAATCATGTAAATTGTTGGCCTTCATAAACTTTGTCTATTGAAGGTAAATTGTTGATAGGTCATATCACAAATGTTTATTTGTAAGAACAATTTGATAAGAAATCATGTAAATCATTGGCCTTCATAAACTTGTCTATTGATGGTGCAATGATAGAAACTGTGTGTAATGCAATAATACCAAACAGATTGTGGGATGAAATTGGTGGAGCAATGATGGAAAATGTGTGGAATGCAACAATACCAAACAAAGTGGGATAAACTTTTACAAATCTTTGTGCATGATAATGATGTAGGAACACATGCTTCAAACTCTCTATCACAAATTGAGAATAAATGAACAATTAATTATCTCTCAAAGCTCAAGGTTCACATCCCCTTGTTAAATTTGGGTTGGATGGCCGGTCTCATACTGAAGCGATTTCCCAAAAACTTGACATTGAGATATGTGTAAGAAGAGGTGATTTCAATCTCATGTCTTTGAAAATAAAAGTGTAGATCAAAGCTCTTTAGATGATTGAACACCATAACTTGAGTCTTACTTAGGTTCACAGTCAACTATTGTAAGTCATAAGAGGAGCCCATACCATCTAGGAGCCTCTGAAGGCTCTTGGGAGTGAAGGATCAAAACCTGGTGTAAGTAGCAACCATCACTTGGGAGTGAAGATTCTCTGAGGAAGGTCTCGAGCTCATCAGTATAAATGCCAAATAGTGTGTGGGAAAGAGAGCAACCTTGTTTCACCCCAATAGTGCTCTAGATAGGAGCCAAGAAACCCTCAGGGGTCTTGAATCTACCTACAATGTTCTTGTATAACCTTATAATGGCCATCAATACGATCTTTGAAATCTTGATTTCTTTGAGCCATTGGAAAAGGCCCCCCTAGGATGGTGTCAAAAGCCTTGCGAAAGTCTACAAAACAACAATAAACTTTCATAGAGTGGTGCTGAGCCTCCTCAATAATAGCCCATAATATTATGATGTGGTCCATGGTCTGGTAACTTTCCCAGAACCCAACCTGGTCTCTAGCTCTACAATCTCTCCTATCAAGCTCTCTGGTAAGAATAGTGTTCAGTGTTGTGGCGTAGAGCTTGGAAAAGGTGTGTCCAATCATGATAGTCCTGAAGTTGCTAGGGTTTGAAGTCAGCTTGGACTTGTGGATTGGGTAGATAACATGCCTTGACCAAGAGTCTAGGAAGCTAGTGCAGACTTCGTTGAAGAATGTGGGAAGAAAGGAGCACAACATCAAGGTGCCAAACTTGAGGAGCTTTGCCTAAAAACCCTCTTTGTCGACCACCCAATTGCATCTCATGTATCTGATAGCCTCAAGAATGTTGGAGAGGGTAAAAAGATGGGTGACAATGGGGAGGTAGGGTGAGGTGAAGGGTGGGTTAGCTTCGGATGTCGTACAGAGTGGAGGCATGGGTGGTGAAGGAGATGAAATCAAGGGAGGAGAGCAAAGTGGTGGAACAAGGGAATAAAGTGTGCCAAAGTAGCTTGGGATCCTAAGAAAGCATGACACACAAGGAGCCACATTGAATTAATGAATGATTATTTTTTGGAGTGAAGGACACAACAGTAAGAAGGATGGATGAAGGCTGGTGAAAGAAGAAAAGCAAGTCACAAAGGTCAAACACAAGTGACCATTGGTTCATAGGGCATGTATTACACTACTTGGAGAAATGAAAAGGACGATGGGGGATGAAAAGGAGAGCAGACTCCCATATCGCAGCTATCAACAAGTCAAAGATAGCAGTAACTTGGTTGATCTTAGAAAAGGTACTAGGGGAAGAAGTCGCTTGAGATGGAAGGTGAAGAGGGCAAGGTTGCTCTTGAGGAAGCAAAAGTGGGCAAGGGTGAGGGCTGGGACAATAGGAGGGTGGGGAAGGGGAAGTTGGGGGGTGGGGGGGATGAAGCTAAGGGCGAGGGTAAAAGCTAAGTGAAAGGCTGAGGAGAGTGTGATTGGCCAAGGGAAAGCAAGACATGGAGAAGTGGTGAACCGATTGAATATAGGAGGCTAAAGCAAGAACGTAGTCCACAACACTTGCACCACTAGAGTGTGGCTAGCAAGTGAAGAGCTCAGAACCTGGGAAGCACGAGAGGTCATTCAGAATCACTATATCCAAGGAATCACACATTTAGAGGAGGTGGCACCCATAACTGGATAAAAGTCCACAATTGTCTTCGAAGGTGCACTGGAGCCCAAGACTGGTCAGATCAACCTCCGAAGTGCAAGACCAATTTGAACCAAGATCATGTAAATTTGTCTGCAAGTCTTTGGTCTGGGCATTAAAGTCTCCTAAAATGATGATGTCACCCCTATCTGCAATCATAGAAATGCGTTCTTGTAAGTTTGAGAAAGGGTCTTCATCCTTTGTGCTATGAATAGTGTACTAAGAAGAGGCAGGCGGGAAGTAGCAAGCAGCGATGAAGATATTTCTGTGATGATGTCTAGTGTGACTATTATGTCTAATGCAGATCCAAAGGAATCTTATATGGACATTAGTATAGATGATCAATGTGCCTTGAAAATATTTTCCCTAATCATAAAAGCCATAGCTCCATAACCCTTAACCCTGCCAGACCGACAAACCTCCTCTCTACATATGGATAGCCACTAATAGCCTGCAAACCCCAGAAGGGTCTTTACTCTCTTCTCTGCATATAAATAGCCACTAATAGCTTGCAAACCCCAAAAGGGGACAGTTTCAACTCATGGGTCTCCATGATGATAAGGATGTTTGTTGAGTCAATTGCATCCTGAAATAGGCTAGGTAGGGACCATAGTGAGCCATTCCCATTCCAATAGTTAAAAAGAATAGAGTCAAAGGAGGACCCACTCTTGTTAGACTATTGGTATATGCATCATTTGGTCTTGTCGGTCAATCTCAACACCCAACCACTAGGGGGGAGTCACATATAACTACCTTGATATTCTGAATCACAGGCCCTGCTACTCCTAGCCTCAGCAACCAGGCCCCTTGAGTGTTTCAGCTTTGCCACCTATGATTTAGTGAGATCTTCATCCAAAAAAATTTTTTTAGGAAGAGAGAATAACATCTTCTTTGATCTAAGAGCCCATAGTCTATCTAAGAGGGAGTGAAACTAGAGAAAGAGGGTGTTGTTTAGGCCTAGCCAATGTTTGTCTAGTGAAATATTCGAGATGCCAAGCTGGTCTGCTAGGAAATAATTTCTTGTAGCAAGAGGGTTAGAAGTGGGAGGGAGACCATGGACCTACAGGTTTAGTTCCTGAGCTCATCTTGTCTGCTCCTTGTCTATCTTCCCTTGGACCAGCTTCTCAACACTTGAGACAGGTGTTGTAGCAGTAGTGTTACACAAGGAAGCCCAAGTTTTTACCTTGTGTTTAGTTTCAAATATGAGTGATGAATGTTTATCAACAATTTCAGTCTCTCTCTCCTTAATAGTTGTGAGGTCTGTAGTTGCAGTGTTGAAAGTTGGTGAGAGATTATCAATAGCAGTTGTATTAGAGGCTGACAACTACTTAAGTTTTAGGATTGACACTGAGAGAGACTCGACCATGTCTTTAAGTTGTAGGTTAGATTTAACCCAAGATTCCAATGTAAGAACTTGTTCTGTTAATTTGTGAGAGAGGTTAGATATAGTGAACATTGAATCTTTTAGTGTTGCATTATCTTTCTCTATTATTTCAAGATAGTCCATAATCTGCTGCCATGGGATTAGATCAAGTGGAGGAGTCATTCTATCAAATAGTTGAGTGATACATGTGCCATGGTTCTTCTCCAACTCACCAATGTGTTCTCAAATAGAGTGTGATGTGCAATGATCGAAGAAAAGAGGCAACAAAGGATCAACCTGCAGTTCTAGGGTACAGTGGGTGTTTTTCTTAAAGAGGCATTTTGTCAAACACTTGGTTTCTATCCTACAATGCAATTCGTGATGCCTCTCACAATCACCAATCAAACATTCTATCAAGAAGTTCACTTGCAACACGAATAAAGAACAACAAATCTAAGCTTCTTGCTACCTTTTCCCTCAATCTCTGTCAAACTTGACAACATACACTGGACACTCAAAGACAAACAACAAACCTGTGCATTACAAAAGGAAGGCACAACACATGGTTTAGGCATGCCCGACCCTCGATAAGAGAGAAGAGTCCAACGGAGCAAGTAGCAGCAAGGGCATGACAAGAACTCCTGAAATTTGACCCACCTATAGACACACATAGGCACAACTCAAGGCTCATGGCACACATAGGAAATTGATATTCATTATGTTGTATGTTACCGATTTTCTTACTAGGAATGATCAATTACTTATAGGTGAAGTAAAAGTAGATAGAATTATCACTTCTAAGATGATTGATCTTTACTTTATTACTTTTCTTGGAATCAAGGAGTGATGAAAATTGGAAAGCATTCTATCAAGTGCTAACATATTTCAAAATGTAAAACTACAAAGCTTCACCAATATTAATGAAGATAGGAACTAAGTTGATTGAAGACCTTGATGTAAAAAAATTTATGGAAAATTATATAGGAGTTTGATTTACTTGATGTCTAAGTTCATACAAACATATTTCAAGCAGTTGAAATCTTGTCTTAGTTCATGAATCATTTGAAACAAAACTTGTTAGTTAGCTTCAAATTGAGGTTTAAGATATTTTCAAGGGACATAAAAGTATATATTTTATTTAAGTATGAAGATCTTAATACTATATTTTCATATTCATAATGGATAGCTTGCATAGGCTCTAGGAATTAAACCCTCTATTACGCTTTAAAAATTGGATCTATTAATATTAAATAGTGTTATAAGAAAAAACATAATAACCATACATAATTGTCCATCAAAACTAAATACAAAATATTTTTTGTAACAATATGTGAAGTAATATGAAGTGAACAACTTCCTAAAGAACTTTATCACCCATATTTTAATTATGTATTGTGATAAATCAAAGTGTACTAAAGATTTCCAAGAATCTAATGACATCATATTGAACTACATCATCACTTTGTTATTGGGTATGTACTCAATAACATAAATTTGAGCTAATTTATAGAGTAACTTGCAAATGTTGGAGATTTTTATTTTCATTTTTTAAAAGCTTAGTATGGTTATCAATTTT
This sequence comes from Cupressus sempervirens, assembly GCA_028749045.1. Lineage (NCBI taxonomy): Eukaryota > Viridiplantae > Streptophyta > Pinopsida > Cupressales > Cupressaceae > Cupressus > Cupressus sempervirens. Next base: position 241,037,441 of record CM053788.1, on the reverse strand, counting down.
GAAACTGTCCTAGCATTGTTGTTAATTACATAGTGCCTATTTAAAGACACATTATTTGAATCAATCTCCAAATCAATCAATCATTTAAAAAAAAAATTCCAAACTATCAAATTAATATTAGAGTGTAAATGACCCTTGAGTGCATGTGAAGTGTTTTTGGAAATAGTGGTATGGTTGATGGTGTAGAAGAGATCTATACCATCATGGGATTTTAGAGTTTGCTTCATAGAATTTTAAAACTCCTGATCAATGCATGCATAGAGCGTTATGAGTATAGAAACATGATGGTGTTTGAGGAGAATTTTGATTTTTACTTTCCAATGATTGACATATTTTTGAATAAGGCAATCACGAGAGGTTTACCTATATGTTTATAGTTGTTGTCAAAGGATTGTGTAGAGGTAAGTGCATAGTGCATGAAAAATTTTATATGCAATGATGGTGAATCTAGAAGCTCCCTAATACAATGGCAGGGTTAATCTTTTTCTTTGGTTATCATGAATTTTTGAGATTGCTTGTTAGAAAGCAAATAATGATCAAATATACTAGCGAAAAAAAAATGGCATATGTGTTAGGTTTTTGAACTAGAATATAATCAATGCAATAATAATTACCTATAACAAGAAAACACAAGATAAATTAGTCACACATTTATCTTAGGAAAACCTTTCTATTTGAGAGAAAAACCCAGCCACACTCAAAAGATAGATTTTTTATTTAGATCTCAAAACAAATATAGATATTATCACTTATGATTGAAGTCTCCAACTAGTCAATCAATTAACCTTCTTTCTTTTCAAACATCCCAGTCTCTAATATAATAAATTGATTACATATAAAATACTTCATAGAGTAAGCATAACAATCACATGCAGATCATATATCACCAAATAAAATATATGTCTAGACACTCATACATTTAACATAGATGAAATCACAATACTAAATCACTATGATATTTTTCAACATAACAAGGATGTCATAGTTGAGCTTAATTTTTGTTCTTTTGATGAGTTTAATCATAACAGACTTGGAATGATTAGTTTCCCACAAAATATTAAAGGTCTCCCTTAAAAAAGCTTAAGGCACCTCTTCATTGAATTGACTTGTCAGTACATGACCCAACGATAGCAAAAAATATGAACTGTTGAACCATAAACTGATGGCATGACTAAGCCACCAAGTCATCAAGGAATATTACCATTTCAACATTTGTGCTATGAAGGACATCTACTCAATGGAATGAGCTTGAGTCAAACCCGATACTCAAATCCAATGCTCTCACATGAAATAATGTTGTTACAACTTGAACTTGTAACATTTTAGCTAGGTTGTAATAAAGACAAAACACAACATAATTTGAAACATACATTGAAAGTTAGAATTCAATGCAAGAGTTGCAGAAATGTAATTAGAATGATTTCTCTCCTAACTTTTAAAACATCAACAATCCTTCTTAGCAAGATAGATCATTTATATGACATAGTATGTCTCAATCTAACAAGCACAAAGGTTCTACAATCAAAGAGTGTCAATAACAAAATCTTATCAGATATTTTCTTAACATAATATTGCCATCTCAACATGACATTCACCATGACTACTTCTAGATGGTGAAAAAAAGAGTGTCCATGAAATCCACCATGCTTACTTGCAAAGGGTGGATCCTCCATACCTAATTGTAGAGAGTGGAACAAGGGCTTTCACCTCAGACTTCTTTGAAAGAAGGATACATCCCCCCACCATGCCTACTCACAAAAGTAAGATCCACCATACCTACTCGCAAAGGGTAAGGAATTTCACCTCAAATTTCTATTGTAGAGAACTCATTAACAAGAGATTTCACCTCAAAATTTTCTCATAGATTATAACTCATTAACAAGGGATTTCACCTTGAACTTTTCTCATAGAGAAGAACTCACTAACAAGAGATTCCATCTTGAACTTCTATTACATAGAAAAACTCATTAACAAGGGATAACTTCTTGTTATAGAGAATAACTCATTAACAACATGTATAAGAATGGTTAGCCTCTCTCAATAGAGACTCTCTCTCAGTACAGGAAACATTCTCATTGCTTTGATTATTACAATAAGATAGTTGATTCCAAGTTTGACCAAACAAGGAGCCACACAAGCATTTCAAGAATTAGGCATTATCCCTTTGTCACACAAGCTCCTTGTGAAAATAATTTTTGCAGATACACAGTCTTCCTTTGATTGTCATTTATTCCTCCAATGATAATTTGAATAGGTTCATCCTTTTTAATGAAGTTAACCAATTAAGTTTCATGCCTACAAGCAACATTTCCCATGTTAATTTCTACAACCTACATGTATGTGCATATAATCTCTCATCATCTCATTGCTTCTCGATCCATCCTATCACCAAAAGAGATTAATAAAAATTCATAGAGTCAACCTATTGTAAAGAGAAATATATTGATCAATGCTAAAAGCATACATTATTCCCAATAATATAACATGAAATAATATTTAAAAAATTTATGATCAATTATTCAAGGGTACACACACACACACACACACACACACACACACACACACACACACTTATCTCAAGATTGCTTAATCTTCCTCACAATCCACCAAATGATCTTTTGTAATCACATTGTTATAGTGTAGGCATATAATGCAAATTCAAACATGAACACAATTGCTATCCTCAAAGACATGAATGTCAAACATGAAAGCATAGATGGGCATGGCTACATCCTACCAGATGATAAAAATAATGGAAGCTTTGGAAAAAGCTGCATGTGATGCAGTACAAGGTAGGAGAATCCCTAAAGAAGATGTCCTTGCCCCCAACAAATAACCACACATTGGAAACACAACACAGATCTGATACCAATCCACAACACTTTATATAAAAATAATTTATTACGTGCAAGGTGTTGGGTTGTAAGGCTTTCTTAATTATGGCCAAATCTGAAGTAAGTAATGGTTCTACAAGATCCTTCAAGGTCTAATCCAAACCCTAGCTAGTTTAGATGCACACTTTGGTAGAAACCTCCAAGGCAGATCTAAACTTGTGCTCACAAGCCCACCAAGCAATCTTCTTGTTTCTCAAGCCTTAACTACTAGCCCTTCTCAAAGTTCACTCCTTTACTTCACCCTCTTCTCCAAGCTTGATGATTATGACTAAAGGCTCCACAAGACCCCCTACTTATACCCAACTCAGCCACAAGCCAGCCTAGTATGTTACAAATTAAACAAATCCTCTCATTAAATATGCATTTAAGCCACAAGTCAGCTTACAATAGAAATTAAATACAAAAAATAAATTGCCAGGGTTGGATCACACTGGAAACCAAACATAGACAACTGAAGAAAAGATGGAACCAAGACATGACTGAGCATCATAACCACTTTCGAGTCAACAACTATCAGGTTCACTTGACACATGAAGGAACACTCGGTTAACACTGTGAACCTTGTTAACACTATAAACTTAGTTAACACTGAACTCAGTTATCATGACAAGTTAATACTCAGTTAACACTACAACATGGTTAACACAATAGGTTAATACTTAGTTAACACTACAAGAATGAACAAAAAGAGTAGGATTACAAGGAAACTTAGGATGCTCCTACATTAGATACACTAGTTACAAAAAGATGTTCTCAATAGTTGGAAGAACATCTATTGGGATTCACCACATAAATCCCAAACTAGTTCTTCACATACACATTCTCCAAGTCTTCAACTTTCACACTCTTTCCTTTGTTCCACTTTTGCATCTTCACATCCATCTTCGATGTACTATAGGTTTTTTTTCCTGTTGATCTCTAGCCCTCTCAAAATCCTTCAGCTTAATTCAACTACCAATACTCAGGTTCCTCCTACTGAGTTCTTCATTCTACAAAGGAATCAAGGAATGCTTCTTGCCACCTTTCTCAATAGTAATCACATTTTCATACAATCATGCATAGCCCTGCAATCACACTACCAAGTAATATGTGACAACTACTTATGTCCACAATATCACACAACACTTGGTCCTTATACTACCCAATCTAAAAATCAACAAGACTTTGCTCCCTCACTTCTAAAGCATGTTCATCTTGCAACCAACCAATTTTATAAGGACAAGGATGTCTAACTCTTCTCAAACCAATTTTTTGAACCATCACCTTAGCAACAAGATTGTTAGTACTACCACTATGCACAATCACATTGCAAACTTTATCACCAAACTTACAATGAGTCCTAGACAAATTATTCCTTTGACAATATTTCAATGTCCTTTGACCAATCATGTAATGCCCTGCTTGGAGATCCTTGGAACAAGGATAAATAAAAGCCAAGATTTTTTTTAACAAGTATGGATGCACATGACAAACAACATACAAGGATCACAAAGATCACAATAGAATACTTAACCAACAATCTCAACAACCAAAAAATCTCCAAGTGCCACTACCAATTGACACGCTCAAACTAAAAGATGAGAACCAAAGATGAAAACAGGACATAAAATCTCTGATTTGTCGAAGCCTAGAAATACAAGAAAACCTAAAGGGTATTCGAAACACCAAAAAGCATTCCTCAAAAAATAGCATAGATGCCCTTTGTTTTTCATGTGAGGAAAGACAACCATAGTCTCGCATGAGGAAGTACCCCTTTGTGTGAGGAAGCACACCATGCCATGTAAGGAACTTCCCTCTCACACAAGGAAATGCCTTGGGATAGTTAGCAATTCCCTCCACTCTATTATCGAGGTTCACATGAGGAAATACACACAACTGTGTGAGGAAGTACAAAGTCTTGTGCGAGAGAGAGTACAATCTTGCACAGGCTTCCTTTGCACTTCCCACAAGAGAATGCAATCTAGCATGAGATAACACAATCTTGCATGAGAAAGCACTTCTCTCTTGTGAGGAAGTATAACAACAATAGGAAAATAAAGGACAAACAAGTAGGAACAATAGTTCCTCCACAACAGGGAGTACTAGATCCATGAATCGAGGCTTGGACACTTCAACACAATAATAGCAAGATAAAAAAGCATAAAAATAACTCAGCCATAGTAGTAAAGGGAGCGTACTAAAAGTAACATCGCAATGTTCAAAAACAACTAAACTCTTGTGTGGTTCCTCCCAACCATAATAGCATCATGAGACCTTGAAGGTACTAGCCATCCCCTACGCGTAACATCCCAAACTACCAACCAAATAGTCAGAGCTGTCTTATGAGGGCATCACTACTAAAATGTAATAATATCATAAGAACAAGGAAATCTAACATGCTAAGTTTAAAACTACTAAAGACAGAAAGACTATTTTGTGCGATAACATTTTTTCATGGCAGGACAAATATCCACTTATGGCCAAATTGTGACATATGGATTTCAATCCACTTACATAATCCTTTAACAGGGTTCCTATCTGGGTCTAAATATTGAATCTCTTGATGCATCTCTAGCTAGATTCTATTTACAAAGCTATTAGGGATGTTATCGGTGATTTTTTATACGTGGACTCAGACACTTTGGATATTCTCCATTCGACATGTGCACAAATTCTTATAGAGATGAATATTTCAAAGGGCCTTTTAGAGAAGGTTTTTTTGTAATCCTCGAGGGGCTCTTGGACCCAAATATTGGATTACAAAGGTGTCCCTTTTCGCTATAGAAAATGTCATATGATAGGTCACATTGTTGCTCGTTGTGCTGCTGTGAAGATTAAATCAAGGAGACCACCTTCTTGGTGGTCAGGGGCCCCTTTAGAGCACTATATGGTGGTTAAGACCATGGATGTGCCTCTGGATCTAGTGGATGACCCTATGGATGATTCCCCTATAGATGATCATTCGGTGCTAGTGATAGTGAAGGAAGTCCAGACTCCTAGTTAGGACCCTATTCCTTCTCTTGCCCCTGTCCCTATATCGGATGCTCATCTTGGTCCTATCAAGGGCTAGGACCTTGTTCCCTCTCTTGCCCTTGCCCCTATTTTGGATGTTCATCCTAGTCCTATTGGGGGTTAGTTCGCTACGGGCTCTCCTAGGGAGATTGTTGTTGCTTCTGATTCCCCTAGGTTCCATTGTTCAATTTCTTCTGGGGATTGGATTACTAAGGTAGCTAAAGTGGAGGATGGTTGGATTGTGGTAAAAAGAAAGAAAAATAAGCCATCTACTCCTCCTTCAAGGGAGGCTCTAAATCAAAGGGAAAATTGTGAGCTCCATTGTAGTATCTACCTCTCAGTTCAATTTTTTTCCTTCTAGCTAGGTCTTTGGTTTTGGCTAGTGATAGGCATTTCTGTCACCTTGGTTACCCTTTGTTTGGGGGGTGACCAGTTTCTCTTGTCTATTGTACTTTTACTTCTGTACTTATTGAAAATCTTTAGACTTGTATAAGGTTTTAGGCACCCTTGTGAACCTATTTTACTTAATCAAAAATATGTTAATCCAATAAAGAAATAGATAATCCAACTAAGTAAATCACATCATCTAATCATATGCTAAACATCACAATAAAGGAATGCATCAAATCAACTAACATAATCTAAATATGACATCCAAACATTTCAATGAAAGTATAAATCGCAAGGAAGCATACACCAGAATCTTGAATATACTAAGTGAATAAAAGACTATCTCTATACACCAGTCCCTAGTAGTCGTATACATAGTTACGCCTCCCAACCACGTGGAATCCATAAGTCCACTCCCACTATGCTGATGGAGATAATGATCCAACCACAAACACACATAAAGTGATGTCCATGGTTAACACTCATGCTAGATAGTAAAGATGATTGAAACCAAGATTATGAGAGAATGCAAGCACAATAGGTTCTTCACGCCAACCCTCAAGGAACAATAGTCAGTAGGCTATGAGAGAGAAGGCCCCTCCATGCTACCTTACCCTACTCATACTCCCTACCCTACCCATACTCATCCAAGGATGAGTGCCTGAAGGCATGCATATTCCCAACCCAACCCAAATAAACATACTCACCGAAATGCCAAAATACAACTAGGAGTTTAGGATTCACAAGTCACCCAAAAAATGCATGTGCACGTGCTCATGTGTGGCACACCACCATCATGAAGATCAAAAACAAGGGTTGGATGAGAACACTAGCAAAAATAACATTCAACTGAATACAAGCTCGAGATGATAGATGTGACATGCATCCCAATGCAACATAAATGTGCAACAGTGGCTTGATTGACATCCTACAGATAATCCAAGTCCATGACCTACATCATGTGAAGAAAAATCAAGAAAATTAGGTGGCACAAAAATCAAGGTAAAAACCTCAAAACTCAAAAACTTTAAAATTAAAACCCATTTGGTCTTAGGGCATAAAATCCATGAAAATCCAACAAAATTCTGGTTCAAACATCATATAAAAAAATGACTAGCATAATGGTGCAAAACCCCAAACCCTCATCCCAAAAATTGAGGAAATGTTCATACTTGTCCAACCAGGTAGAATTAACAATCAGAAATGAAGGGGAACATTAGTTCTTAGCCTCCTAACATACAACTACTAGAAATGGAAGTAGAAATAGAGCTAAAAAATAAAAATAGTAGAGCCCTACCTAACAACCAAAAGGGCTAAAATGGGACTCAACTATTCCTGTAGAAGTTGTTGAAAGCTGTGACAAACCAAGGTCTCCCCACGTTGGACCTAACGAGAGTAATCTCATGAAGATCCCACTCCTCTAGCTCTCACAATGAATAAAAATGCAATCCTCTAGAAGAGAATTTTGGAAAAAGCTCTCAAATTTCTAATTGAGAAGTGAGGAATAAATTTCCTCTTTGGATACTTATTCACTTTTTGAGTGAATAGTTGATTAGGGTAAATAACTAGGTAACCTAGTTAAACCTTGAATCAACCCAAATGAAAATAGGCTATTCTAAGTAATTGTAATTCATCTATGATGAAGCTACCATAAATTAAAATAAATTAAAATAAATCACAAAAATACTTAAACCAAAATCATAGAAAACCTTACTAATTTCCATGACAAATGCGAACCTCTAAATGCACAAACACGTTCATAGATCTAGTCACATAATGCAAATGAGTTTGGATTTAATCAAATCATTGGAAGGTTTAATTTTAAACAGTCAAATATGATACATCAACCATACATGGACATCATTGGAAAAATATGAATAACTGAATCACTAACTCCATGTGCCACTGCCAGGGATATAAATCCTACACACTAAAACACATGATCAAGTGCAATTGCATATAATAACATAGACAAAACAATAAATACATTAAATAACCTAATTTAACTATTTATTTAATTATACTAAAATAATCCATTTACATCACTCACATTCGCATAAAGCATAATGAAAGCAAGAATGAAGTAAATTACCATAGCATCAAATCCAACATATAACATAATCAAAGATATGTCCAAATACTGAATAACCAAATATCATCATAAAACATACTATCATCTCAAAATGGCATCATCATGCAAATATGATCAATTGAACAACATAGTAATCTAGCCTCTATGATACTAGAAATCAAAGTATAACATCTGACCCTCAAGTCATCTCAAATGTAAATATAACACGAGTAACAATTATCTCTTGGATTAAAATATAACAAGGTACATATTGCAAATGTGAGAGACACTACAAATCAGTACTCATCGAGCTAGTAAATTCTCTCATTGCTTAGGTTCATGATATGGTTTTCAGCCTCATTCACAACATCAACCCTTCTGTCACCAACCTTTGGACATTCATAAGCTCTATGTCCTTATTCATGACATCTAAAACAACTACCCTTAAACTCACCTTTACCTATCCTTCTCTTCTGATCAACAAGTTTTGGTTCATTTTTTGCACTCAATTTAGCCTTTGTCGAGTAGTCTTGCTTGTCCTTCTACTATGAAATACCTTGATTCTTCCTCTTTAACTTGTCTTCTACCTTTAGGACATACTAATAAGCATCCTCAACCAAGGAAATATTTAGCATACCAATCTCATCTTGAATATTGAATCTCAAGCCATTAATATATCTAGCCACCTTTTCTTTAGACAACTATTTGTGCCTAGACCAAATAGTCAACTTGTAGAACTCCTCTGTATAATCTTTCATAATCATATCCTTCTGCTCTAGATTATGAAACTTCTTAAATAACTCAAGTTCATAATCAATAGGAATGAACTTAGCCTTCAGTTTAGTCTCATCCAATCTCCATCTAGTGATCTTCATTTCACTTTCATCTTCTCTATCTCATTGTAATTCCTTCCACCAAAGAGAAACATGTCCCTTTAGCTTAGCTTGTGTCAAACTCACTTTGAACAGATCTCCAATATCCTCTAGCTCAAAGTAGTCTTCCAATTTTCCAATCCAATCAATTAGGTCTTCAAAATTCAAAGTACCTGAGAAATTAGAAACCTCCATCCTATGCTTTAGCTTTAACTGGGATCCAAATCTTAGATCTCTCAACATGATCATTTATGTTCTCACCACTCAATCTAGCAAACTCAAACTCTTTAGCAACTTCCTCGTAACCATACTCAGTACCTACATGGTAAGGTACACCACATATAACACTTATGATCTCAACAATCATATCACTCTTCATTCGTACCATCTCAGATCTAAATTCTTCTTCAATCTTCTCAGAGATCCCTGCTTCCACAACATCACAAAGATCTTCAATTGCTCTAGGGTGTAATTATCTCAGAGGTATCTTCCAAGATTTTTGCAAACACTCCACAACAAATCAATCATATCTAGCCTTCGATCATATAATCTTGACCCCAGGTCCTAGTGCAAACTACCTAGTTTCGTCAATCTGTTTATACGCTCAAGAAAAATTTGGCTCTGATACCATATGATGTAGGACATGGAATGAGAATTCCCAAAGGAGATGTCATAGCCCCCAAAAAATAACCACACAATAGAAACACAACACAAGGTATAAGATTTGATACCAATCCACAACACTTTATATAAAAATAATTGATTATATGCAATGTGTTGGGCTATAAGACCTTCTCGATTACAACCAAACATAGAGAAACTAATAGTTTTGTAAGATCTCTATATATTCTTCCCAAACCTTAGCTAGTCTAGATCCACACTCTGGTAGAAACCTTAAAGGAAGATCTAAACTTGTGCTCGCATGCCCACCAAGCAATCTTCTTGTTTCCCAAGACTTAGCTACTAGCCCTTCTCAAAGTTCGCTCCTTTACTTCATCTTGTTCTCCAAGCTTGATGATTATGACTAAAGACTCCACAAGACCCCCTACTTATACCTAACTAAGCCACAAGTTGGCCTAGTATGTTACAAATTAAATAATGTAAGGAAACTTGCAAGAAAGAATATAACTGTTTCCACATAACCCATAATAGATCTGAAATAAATAAGCAATTAACATCCACATGCGAGATAATAGACAACATACCCACAAAAATGTGACACAAGATATACCCTAGGAATCCCTCATTAAAGAAAAAACCCAACTTCCAAAAGCATCCATCACCATGTATTATTCAATGAATACACTACTGCAATACAACCATGGAAGCCTTCAAAGCCATAACCACTACTAAGAAATCTATGTGAATAAGCATGAATCCACACATCCCATGCCATTCTTGCAACCTTCACAAATGCTCCCTTGTCTAACCTATCAAGCCTTGTCCTACTCAACTCTTGTCTTTTGCCCTTTTTTTCTTCTCTCTCACACCAACAACTACCCTTGTGGCTGTTTATATAGTATCAAGTCCCACAAAACCACCAAGTAGTATTTACATAAACCATGTGCTAAAACCAAGTGCTACCTAACCCATTGACCCCACATTTAATATTGGAAATTTAGTTCTTTTCCAAAATATTAAATAATTACATCAAATATTATCACAATGTTACAATACAACACATCAAGTATATCCCATGGAAATCTTTCCATGTTGCATGTCCATTAAGATGCAACATTACATAATAAAATAAAATAATACAATATAGAAATATTATGCAATGTGTGCAACACCCATAATCTCCACAATCTCTCACTTATTGTATACATTACATAGGGTCAATCCATAGCCACATAAATGAACAAGGGAATAGTCCCTCATAGCACATCTACTATCATGGATTAAAGTACACCATGTGCTCCATCCTGGTACCCACAAAAAAATCAAAGTATCCAGCATCTCAAACATGAATGATCTCACCTCCTATTATGTCATTGCCACTAAATATACATAGAAGTCATCCAAAGAGAAAACCACCCAACTTGTCACATTAGAAGATCATAAAATTTTGTACCAATTGAAATGTCAAGCACAAAATCCTGATCCAAAGGTAATCACATGTATCTGTAGTTGTCAAACATCCATAGCTGAAATAGCATCCACAACAAGTGCCAAACCCATCCAGCTATTCATACCTCCAAAGTTATACCAAGTGAATCTCGCATCATCAACATATCCAATCTATAACCTGCAATCATAAGCCTCAAGAGAAATACTTGCCACATATATACCAAGAAGCTCTCACTACAAAAGATAATGTCAAATCTATAACCAATCCACTCACAACATCTCAAAGAAGTGAATCCATGTAGTCTCAAGGACATCCACCACACAAACTGATATTCTACAAGAACAACTCTCATAACAAGTCTCTGACACTCTACAACCAACAGAGGAAAGAGATAAAGGAATAACCATGTCATCTCTCACATGACATACATGAGCACAAACCAATGATCATAATCTCTAACCAATCTCAAATCCAATATAAGAAAAAACTGAACATCTAGGAAGATAACCAAGACCAGAGAGAAACCATGCAAATCATAACCTGTATCATGTCCTTCTACACAAACCTCTAAATTTTAATTGAGTAAGTATGATCTCCTCCGTAAAACCCCAACAAGAAGCCTCAACAATACCCAAACTATACCATATAACTAATCATGGATGTAAGCCTCTCACAAGAAGATCAAACTCATAAACCATTCCTAAATCAAAGAATATGCCCAATATAAACCATCTCCCAAACTCAATCAACATAACAGCATATGCAAATGGAGATAACCAATGCTAAACCATCTTTCAAATGAACCCTCCAAAACTAACTCATATACCATAGCTCAAGATCCATATCCATGAAAGACAAGCATAAATATAATGCACGAGAGAGAAACAATGGGCTATACCTCTCAAGTAGCAAACCATTGAGAAGACCAAGATTGGGGAATGAGAATCCTCATCAAAATACCCAAGTCTCCAACCAAGACTCATCTAATAACAATCTCCTCTCAAGTCCCTATCAAGTGACTACCCCTTGGACTTCCTACTGAAACCATCAATCATCCCAACAAATACTTCTCTAATCCAAAAGAAATCAACATCACCATTGTCCCTATGTATCCATGAGAACCTATAACCAATCAATCCATGCCAACTCCAAATGCAATATAGAAATATCATGAAGAATCTAGCTTATGATCAATATACTCAATACCAAGAAACTAAATCAAAATCAATGTCAAAGTTCCAACCATGGCCTCAAGAACATAAACATGACAACATGATCTAAACCATCTCAACCAAAGAGACAACATGCTCCATATGCACATTCCATGACATGTCACAACTCTAAACATGTATCAAGGGTATACCATGACATAAAAAATAAAACCATCCTCGCACCAAGGATAACATGTCAAATGAAAACATAAACTCCACCTTTACCAAGAACTCCACTAGTCCTCAAGATGCAACCATCTCCACACACCATGAAGAAAAACCATCTCCACATACCATGAAGAACCATCTCCAAACACCATGAAGATAACCAAGAACTCCATGAGTCCTCAAGATCTAACCATCTTCACCTACCATAAAGATAACAAGTGCACCGTGCACATGTCAAAGATGCTTCTGTAGAAACAGGATCTAAGACAAACCTCCAACATCTGCAAACACTCAATAAGTATATCAATACCAAAAACTCCCACTCAACCATGGTACTAAGTCACCTATGGCATCATAAAATCCATCTCCTACATGAAGATCCTCTAGGTCTACACTCACATAACCAAAGTGTCAATACCAAGTGAAACCAAGAAGATACAAACAAACTAGGAACTAATCTTGCACTATCACCCCATCACTATCACAAACTTTGACTAAATTGTGTATCTAAGATATCCATGATGTTATGATGAAAAATCCATCCTCTAACCATGAGAATCAACCAAGGCATCAAATCATTCAAGAACTTAAAGTGCACATTTTGAGCTCCTCAAAAGGAAACCAGATAACCATGATCCTCAACCAAGAAGATATACCACCATAACCAAATGAGGAATCCAAGCCAATAAACATTAATGAAGTACATGTATATCCAATTATGTCATACCAAAATCCATGGCACCATGATCATATCTATGAATCGAGCATCTGACACTCAATATATCCAACATGTCAGCATAAAATACTCAACTGTAATCCTCCACCATGACTGTACCTGGTGACAAAATCTCATCCCTTCTACATGAAGAAAAAATCAGAAAATCATGTGACTTAGAGCATAGACAACCCAAATCCAAGCCACCAATTTGAATATGCATCAATAATGAAAGATCAATGGGCAAAGACAACCCATAACCAAGTCATAAATGCACCCTATAAGTATAGACCGCTTACAACACTGCACAACTTGTAGACCCAACAAGTCATCATACATATCCAAACCAAACAATAATAACCATATTATCATAAGACCAATTTGAAATATGAATTGAGTATAAAATGGCATCAAATCTTAAATCTCCAAACATGCAATATCATAAACTCACAATGTCACCATAGTCAATATAAACCATAAACTGTTCAGATTAATATATCACCAAATAAACCATGCCAAACCTATACCAAATCTAAACCAATTTATAGAGCTTTTTGTTGACTACTTGAAGTCCAAAATCCAACTCTGTATGCCCAAGTTATGCCCTAATTTGCACTTAAAATAAATAACATCTGACTTTAGGGATCTTAAAACCTAACAAAATTTCAAAATTAAAGAATCAAATCTATAACAAGTTGTAGTGCTTTGAATTACCTTTCCAATGCCTATAAGAAGATTGAAATCCAATATTCTGAGAGAAAGTTATAGTTATTTTACTAAGACAGTCTTTTTACCATTTTCACTGTGATTTTTTTTTTGTGACAAAAATTTTGACGAGATTAAATTTGACGGCCATCACAGGTTGGAACTAAAAACTCTTTCATTTCCTTTGAACATGGCCAAACTAGGGCATACTATATATCAAAATTAATGTAAACATTGATCCAGATCCAATGCTGAGGTCTATTTTTACCCAAGAGGTCATTTCTACAAGCCATCCCCAAAAACCTCATTTAAATGAAGCATCAAAAAAATCCTTTTGATTAACAATTTCACATGCCCAAAATCTACCAACATCCCATCATAACAACAAACCCAAAACCATTAGGTCTGTAATAAACAACTCATATATCTTGCCCTTTCTTTTAACCTCTCATGCATTCCCATGGATTCAATCTAGGGTTACAGTAATAAAACCATAGCTCTGATACCACTTGTCAGGGAACTTGCAAGAAAGAATATAACTATTTCCACATAACCCATAATAGATTTGAAATAAATAAAGAATTAACATCCACATGCAAGAGAATAGACAACATACTCACAAAAATGTGACACTAGATATACCTTAGGAAATCCTCATTGAGGGAAAACCTAGCCTCCAAAAGCATCCATCACCATGTGTCATTTAGTAAAAAACCTACTACAATACAACCATGGAAGCCTTCAAAGCTATAGTCACTACCAAGCAATCTATGTGAATAAGCATGAATCCACACATCCCATGCCATGCTTGAAAGCTTCACAAATGCTCCCTTGGCTAACCTGTCAAGCCTTGTCTCACTTGACTCTTGCCTTTTGCCCTTTTTTTCCTTCTCTCTCGCACCAACAACTACCCTTATGGCTGCTTATATAGTAGCAAGTCCCACAAAACCACCAAGTGGTATTACATAAACCATGTGCTACCTAACCCATTGACTCCACATTTAATATTGGAAATTTAGTTCTTTTCCAAATATTAAATAATTATATCAAATATTATCACAATGTTATAATACAACTCATCAAGTATATGCCATGGGAATCTTTCCATGTTGCATGCCCATTGAGATGCAACATTACATAATAAAATAAAATAATATAATATAGAAATATTATGCAATGTGTGCAACACCCATAATCTCAACAAATAAACCCTTGCATTAAATGCACATTTAAGCCACAAGTCGACTTACAACAGAAATTAAATAAAACCAAATAAATTGCCAAGGTTGGCTCACATTAGAAACTGAAGATATCCAACTCAGGAAAAGCTGGAACCAAGATATGATTGATTAACAATAAACCACTTCTGAGTATCAACAAATATCAAGGTCACTTTGCACATGAAGGAACACTTGGTTAAAAATGCGAACTTGGTTAGCGATGCAAACTTGGCTAACATTACTGGTTAACACTGAACTCAGTTAACATGACAAGTTAATACTTGGTTAACACTGTAACTTGGTTAACACAATAGATTAATACTCGGTTAACACTGCACCTTGGTTAACACGACAGCTTAATACTTGGTTAACATTTCAAGAATGAACAAAAAGAGCAAGATTACAAGGCAACCTAAGATGCTCCTGAATCAACATGAGAAGTCTCAATAGTTGAGATAAAAACTCACACAATAAATACAAAGGATCATATTTGACACCCATACCTCATCATGATTATT
Source organism: Cupressus sempervirens (assembly GCA_028749045.1). Taxonomy (NCBI): domain Eukaryota; kingdom Viridiplantae; phylum Streptophyta; class Pinopsida; order Cupressales; family Cupressaceae; genus Cupressus; species Cupressus sempervirens. The sequence goes on along the minus strand of CM053788.1, from coordinate 241,021,615 downwards.
CTAGAATCTGAATGCCTATGCTAGTTTAAGATCTTTTCTTAAACCAACTTTGATACCATGCTAAATTTTCAAACCAAAATATAATCAATGCATTAAACATAATCTATAACAAGAAAATAGAAGAAAACCAGAGACAAATTTACCTAGAAAAATCCTACTGTTTGATGAAAAAAGCCCATCCAAACCTGAAAAATAGATCTTTTATTTAGATCTCAAAACAAATACATATATTCTTGCTTATGATTGAAATCTCCAACTAGTCAATCAATACGCATGCCTTCTTTCTTTCTTTTTAGATATCTAACAATTTCTAATTAATAAGCTGATTATCTATAAAATACTTCATAGAGTAAGAATAAGGATCAAAAACATATCATATATCACCATATAAAATATGTCTCATCACATATACACTTAAGATAGATGAAATCACAATATACAAGCACTTTGATATTTTTCAACAGAACCAAGATGCATTAGTCAAACTTATTTTTTTATCTATTTTCAAAGAATATAATCATACCACACTCAAACTATTTAGTTTCCCACAAAATATCAAAGGACCTCCATCGCAAATCTCAAGGCATCTCTTCTCTGAATTGTCCTTTTAATACATTAACTAAGGAACCAAAAAAAATGTGAACTGTTGAACTATCTATCAATGACATGACTAAGTTGCCAAGTCATCAAGGAATATATCAATGTCAACATATGTACACCATGAAGGACATCCACTCAAATCCAATTTTTAATGGGCATGCACACTATGAGGCTGAGTCAAACCAATGCTCAAACCTAATTCTCCAACATAAAATAATGTTGTTACAACTTGAACTCATCATAGGGAAGCTCGATTGTAATAAAGATTAAGCACAACGTAAACTGAAAGCTTGAATTCAATGCAAGAGCTACATGAAGGAAATTAAAATGATTCTCCCACAACTACTAAAACATCACCAATATGTAGAGGATTTTGGAAGAGATTTGAACCATGTTTGACTATTTTAGTTTGTACCATGCCAACCATACTATTTTAGCAATAAATATTAATTTGAAGTGAGATGATTCTATTTCTATGGTCTATTTTGAGAGGAAAATGGGGATAACTAACAAAGAGACCAGTAGGGGTAAAGAAGACATGTAGGATACAACACTTGAAGACCATTTGAAGCTTTTTATTCAATTGAAGAAGGTCCAAATCTATGTAGCAGTACATTTTAACAAGAAAAACTTAAGCTAATGAAGTTTGTTTATTAAGAAATAAAATAAATAAAGAGGAAGTCAATTGTGTAATAGATTGTATAGAAGAACATAGAGATTATTATTTGGTTTTCATAGTGTTTACCAACATGTACAAATATTTACTACCATGTGAAAGGTTTGAATTGGATTGTGATTGATATTTTAAAAAAAAAGGTATGTATGGACAAGGTTGTGTAGAGAAGTATGCAATAAACAAAGAGTTTGTCTTTGGCATCACTTTCTTAAATTATAAGCAAATATAGTGTGTAGTGTAGTTTTTAGGTTTTAAAATGAGTTTTGTTGGATTATGTGGATATCGTTGAATGAGAGATGAGGGATGTGCTTTTTAAGAAGTATGGTACAATCCTTTGAAGTAGTTTAGAGTCACAAGGATATCAAAATGGAAAAATTAACTACTATTATCCCTCAAAGAAGTGTTGGGGTGGGGGGGAGACAAGATCTTTGTGGGTGCACTTAAAGGATCAAAAAATGAATTAATTACACATTAAACACAAAATAGAAACCATTTTTATTTAGATTATTCAATCAGGATTCAATCAAATACATACAATGTCAAATGAAAATTCTTATAAAGAATTATTTTCTAGTGAATAACTACCTAAAAATCCAATAAATCCAAGCAACTAACTACTTTATTATTTAATTCAACCTAAAATACCTTAAATTAATGTAATATGCCAACATCCCCTTGCCCCCTATTACATTAATCCAAGTGTAACTTGCAGGGGTTTTAAACCCAACCCTCTAGATTCTTTGATGAAGTGCCTTCATCAATCCTCCCCACTCACTCAAGAAACACAAAATTGACTGCAATAGTAGAACTCTTGACCAAACACCCAAGAAACACCAAATTGTCCATTCAGTGGATCTCCTGATCACAAAAGTCAAAGACATATGGACAATATGAGTGTTCTCACTTCACCTGCATAATGAGACACATTTCTTCAACAATTCCACATCTCCTCTGAGTGTGTCTAATTTCTCATCTAGTGTTGCACATGAGATCCCTTTCATTCAAAAGTCCACAAATCCTATGAGTGTGTCTAAAGTCTCCTCAAGTGCTATAGAAACTATCAACATCAATATGCCTACACATGAGACACCTTTCCTCTATAAGTCCACATCTCCTACGAGTGTGTCTAGTGCCTCCTCAAATGATTGACAAATCATATTCAAAACCTTCCCCTTGGTTCCTTGAAGGGATAATCATGAGCCCAAGTCCCCTCTTCTCTTTAGGGATACAAATATGTCAAGCCCCCCCCCCCCCCCTTTCTTCAGGGATGAATTTGCCAAGCTCCTACTTTTTAGGGACACAAATAATTTTCTTCTCATGTAATGAATCATCCATGAGCAAGAAGCTAACTTGAGATGATAAAGAACCTCCTTCCTCTATTACCTCCAACCTCCTATGTATCCTATTAGTATTTATCTAGATGATCCCACATTAAAATATCTAATAGCATAAAAATTTGAGTATTTGAAAACTATCTTTAGATTCGTAGCATAAACGATCATATGAACATCAACCAACAATGGACCCATTACCATTAATGGCTATAAATATAGCATCAAATTTACAAAAATGCTCATACATAGGGTTGGTCAAATTTAATCAACAACGCACCTATTTTATTACTTCATGTAGTGCCTACCCCTAGTTTATTTTTTTGTTATATTGTCAAATTCTTTTAGGCCATCTTTTATGGATATGTGTTATGATTTAGTGGTACTGGGTTACTTGATTTGATTGATGTTATTTCATACTTAGTTATTTATTTGATGGGCTAATTGATACTCGATTATATCATGTGTTCATAGTTATTCTTTTGATGATGATGCTTTGTATGTTTCATATAGTGATTTCAGTGGTTCATGATGACAATTAGATGGATGATGTATATACAATTTTTATGGTTGCTTACCCCATACTTGTATGTGTATGGTGTACATGTATGTTTTACTTTTTTTTTTTGACATTTTTGATGTGGTTGAGGGAAGGTGTCATAGTCACCTGCTAGTTGGGATCTACATGATGTACCACTCCATGACATTGCCTGTTTAGTTTAGATTTATATGTGTATGTACATGTTTGACTTTTATGTAGATTGTAGGTACAAGACATCGACTTCCTTGAATTACTAGCATGAGTGTGCCTTATCATAGTATCTCAATGGTAAAAGAGGGGAGATAGTTCTCAAGTCCAAATCCTAACACTAAGCCAATTACCTAGAATAAAGGACAAGTATCTGTGTTATTTACCCTTTCGAATTCGTCAAGTGACATGAATTTGAGATTTTGACCCTTTGAGTTGATTTCGTACTTTGTCATTTAGATGAGTTTTCTTACTTAGTTTTTGGGTCTGTTGTGATTTCCAATTATAATTAAATCAAATAAAGATATTATTAAATGATTTAATTTAACAAAAAATTTATAAAGAAAAATTAACTTTTAATTATATTTAATTAATTAAGAAATTAATTAAATGGAGGCATTAAATTTAAAATATTTTTAAAAAGCACCAATTTTGGTGTAATTATTTTTATTTAATTTAATAATAATTATTCTAGGAGTTTTATTGTAATAATGAACTCTAAATATTACTATTAGTTAATTTAATAAATATACTTTCTAAATATGTCTTATTTTAATAAAAATAAAGTAAGAATAATTTAAATAAACTTTATTTTAATTAAAAATACAAAAATTATGCACAAAGAACTAAATTAATTAAAATAATAAAAAGCAAGGCTTTTACATGTTCATAAAACTGAAACCCTAGGTTGAGAAATTCTTTATTAGGAGATTAGAGCTCATTTTTCTCCACATAGGTTTTGGGGAACAAAATTTGGAATTAGAGTAAAAGAATCATTGAAAGTTTTAGAGGGTTTGTATTTGTATCCATTCACAGGTCGTCTCAGATTTTAGCTATTTTTTTGAGGTAGGGTTTGAAAACCTATTGTAGAATTTTATTGAAAGATTTGTCTACTTCGTGTCTTCTTGGGCACTTGCATACTGCTTATTAATTTATTGTATTAATATTTGGATACAAAATTGTGCTGTAGATTTTGAAAAAGAAAATTTGTTAATCAAGAAAATGTGACTAAAGAAAACTGTAGAAAAATTTAGAATTTTTTTAAAGGCAAAAAGTGGCAAGCTACTATATATTATGACTGTATTATTTTAAAACCCTTTCTAATTCAATTGTAGAAAATTGGAAGAAAACAATAAATTGAACAATTAGTGTTTGAACTTTACATTTGTCATGTAATTATCAATAATTTTCTAAATAAAGATAAATATTCTTCTAATCTCTAAAATAATAATATAATTGCAATTTTAATTTTTGGCAAAATATTTGATGGAGACACAACCCAAGAACAAAATGGACACAACAGAAAGGGAAAATTATATTAACTGAAAAAATAAGCTATTACAAATAGTACAGAGAAAATAAACTTCAGAACATGCCCTAAGGGCTTACAATAGCATAAATCTGGAGATAATTTCTCCTTTCAGTACCTCCTCTCAAACTCCACTCCGAACTGCCTTTTACAATGCTAGAAATCTCCTTAAATAGACCCCAGAGGGTTAAGGATTAGGAGTACATTCTAGAAAGTGCTAGTAGGCATCCACTGACCAAATAGAAGGTTTTAGAAGTTACGTTAGAAGTCGGTGCAAATCTAGAAGAATCCAGAAATGGTAACCAAACTTTCGAGAGGCATAACTTTTGAACTGTAGCTCCAATTGACGAACCGTTTACATTTTTGGAAATCTCTCGAAGCGCTCTATAGCCCCATGGACCAGCTTCGCTCGTCCCCCATTTTTTGACCCTTTTTGAGGTCATTTAATGCCCCAAACCTGACTTTGAAGCATTCTTAGGAGGTCTCCAAAACCCAAAAAACTGCAATAACTTTCAAACCGTGGGGCCTATTGACCTGATTCTTTTTCTGGAATGCTCTAAATCATGATTACATTCATCTGGAAAATTCACACCTTCTAGTTTACCAAAATGATGGCCCAAATACATGCTCCTATTTTTTTGGGATTTTCAAACACACTGATAGTGGAACTGTGAGAGTTGGAACCTTTATTTGACCCAAATGGGTATCCAAAAATGAAAACACATCAAACAGAAACTAAGTCTAAGTACATTTTTTTGGGTGACACAGGATTGCCCTTATACCTCTGGATGCTCTTGCATCAGACACCCAAGGTAGATTGAAAAGTGACCCTGTCACTTTATAAATGGTAGAGGAAATCCCAAATGGGAAACCTCAGCTGCTAAAATCCAAGTTGAGTCCTTGATCGGCCGTCCTTTCCACTTCACCAAATACTCTTCATACTGCTTGTTTCTAGTACTCCTACCCACATGATGATCTAGAATGTCTTCTATCTTCTCCTTCTTAGAAGCAAGAATTGGACATGGCTCTAAAACCAGCTCCTCATCTGCACCATCATCATGATACTCTATTAAATCTGCAATGTTGAAAATGGGAGAAATGTGAATACCATCTGGCAACTCCACTTCATATGCATTTCCTAAGTCATGTTTCTTGAAAATTTTGTAGGGGCCAAATTTCTTCATTTTCAGCTTGTTGTAAGTACCGGCTGGAAATATTTCTTTTCGTATGTGCACCATGACTAGATCCCCTACTTGGAATTCCTTATGTCTTCTCCATTGATCAGCCCTAGCTTTATATTCTTGATTCATCTTGGTAATGTGTGCTTGAACTTCCTCATGTAGACGCTTGATATGTTCAGCAAATTCTTTTGCTTCAGCACTTGTCCTCTCCCCTTGCTCTATCTTCCTCATTCTGGTGCAGTCCTTGGGCTATTCCCATATACAATTTGGAATGGTGATTTTCCAGTACTCCTATTTATAGAGTTATTGTAAGCAAAATCTACTTGTGGTAGAATCAAATCACATCCCTTGGGCTTATCCCCAACTAAACATCTCAGCAAATTGCCCAGACTTCTGTTTACCACTTCTGTTTGGTTGTCAGTTTGTGGGTGATGCATGGAACTGAATTTCAAGTCTGTTCTCAACTTCTTCCACAATTTCCTCCAGAAATACCCCACAAATTTAGTATCTCTATCAAAAACTATACTCCTTGTAAGACCATGTAGTCTTACCACCTCTTTGAAAAACAAGTCTACAATATGGACAGCATCATGAGTTTTGTGGCATGAAATGAAATGTGTCATTTTGGAGAACCTATCAACCACCACAAATATTGAGTCATTACCCCTTTGTGTCCTTGGCAATCCAAGAACAAAATCCATACTTATGTCCTCCCATGGCCTTGATGGAACAGGCAATGGCTGATATAGGCCAGTATTTTGACTAAACCCCTTAGCAACTTGACAAACCTGGCAACTCTGTACAAACTTCTTCACCTCCTCTGAAATTTGAGGCCAAAAATAATGTTCTCTAAGAATGGAAATGGTCTTATCCCGACCAAAATGTCCTGCCATCCCTCCACTGTGTTTCTCCTTAATCAAATTTTCCCTCATGAAACTCCTTGGAATGCACAATTAACTACCTTTGAACAACATGCCATCCTGAATCAAATAGTCTAACCACTTGGTTCTATCTATAGCAACAGGTTCTTTACAGGCTTTCCATGCTTCAGCAAAATCAGGATCCTCGGGGTACAAATTCTTGAGTTCATCAAACCCAACTACTTCAACCTGCATTACTGTAAGCAACAACTGTCTCCTACTTAGTGCATCTGCAACCCTGTTAGATTTTCCACTTCTATGCTTCAACACAAATGTATAACTCTGCAAGAATTCTACCCACTTCATATGCCTCTGATTCAATTTACCTTGGCTATTTAGGTACTGTAATGCCTGATGATCAGTATACAAAACAAATTCTTTTGGCAATAAATAATGCCTCCATTTCTTTAAGGGCTAAACTATTGCATAGAACTCTTGATCATAAACAGAATACTTCTTCTTTGCATCATTCAATTTTTCACTAAAATATGCAATAGGCTTACCTTCTTGGCTTAATACAGCCCCAATAGTGCTGCCACTAGCATCACAATCCACCTGGAAAACCTTTCTAAAATCTGGAAGTGCCAACACAGGCTGTTCTGTCACCTTCTTCTTTAGTAATTCAAAACTTCTCGCAGCTGCTGCAGTCCAGTTGAACTCTTTTCTATCCCCTCTTATTGTATCAGTTAGGGGTGCACATATGCCACTGAAATTCTTAATAAACTTTCTGTAGAAACTAACTAGACCATGAAATGATCTTACCTCAGTAGCAGACCTCAGAGTAGGCCATTCCAAGATGGCTTTTACCTTCTCTGGATCCATTTTGAGACCTTCAAGTGATATAATAAACCCCAAATAGACTAACTCCCTTTTTGCAAAGACACACTTCTTTAGATTAATTAACAGTTTCTCTTCCCTTAGCCTTTCAAGGACACTACAAATATGTAGTAAATGTTCTTCCAAAGTCTTGCTGAAAATTAAAATATCATCCAAATAGACAATAAAAATTTTTCCCAAGAACTTCTTAAGTACCTCATTCATGAGCCACATGAAGGTGCTTGGGGCATTCATCAATTCAAAGGGCATGACTAACCACTCATAAAGACCCTCCTTGGTCTTGAAGGCTATTTTCCACTCATCTCCTTGTCGAATCTGTATCTGGTGATAACCACTCTTCAAATCTATCTTTGTGAAGTACTGAGCTCCACTCAAGCAGTCCATATTATCATCCATCCTTGGCAAAGGAAACCGGTACTTGATGGTGATCCTATTTATAGCTCAAGAATCTGTACACATCCTCCACTCTCCATCCTTCTTTGGGGCAATTATTGCAGGTACTGCACATGGACTCAGGCTCTCTCAAATTAAGCCCTTCCTCAACAACTCTTGAACCTGTCTATTTAGCTCCTCTGTTTCAGTAGGAGTCATCCTGTGAGCAGCCTTGTTAGGCAAACTAGCTCCTGGAATCAAATCTATCTGATGACTAATTTTCCTTACTGGTGGCAATCCATCTGGAACATTATCAGAGATAATATCTCCAAACTCCCCTAGTAAATTTGAAACTTCAAATGGTATTTCACTACTACCTTCTTTATCTTTCGTAGGAATCAAAGCATAGCACATATGCTGATGTTTCATGCCATCTAAAAACTTCCTTCCATCAACAAGACAAATCCTAGCACTGCTACATACCTTTTCATCTTCCTTTTTCATGGGCTTCAATTTATGGTGAACTCCATCCTTTGTGAGAGAGTATGTGTTTGCATGTCCATCATGCACTGCATGTCTATCAAACTGCCATGGTCTACCCAACAATAGATGGCAAACATCCATCGAAATAACATCACAGAGAACTTCATCATGGTAACTCCCAATTTTGAATTTTACTAAACATTGTTCACTTACCAGGACCTTATGATCATCTTTTACCCAAGCAATCTGATAGGGCTGGGGATGGTTCTCCCTCTTGAGCTTCAGCTTAGAGACCATCTCTTCTGATACCAAGTTATCAGTGCTACCACCATCAATGATCACATCACAACATTTATCCTCACACTTGCATCTGGTACGGAACAAACTCCTCCGTTGTCCTGGTTCAATCTCACCACTTAGTAGGACTCTTTCATTTACCAAGGTCTCTCCTCTTTCTGCATCCTCTGAATGTGATGATTGTGCATCCTCATCCACATGAGCAACCCTAGCTTGGCCCTCAGCTCTACTATCTGTCCTTCCTTGTCGTTGAGGGCATTCAAAGGCATGATGACCTTCTTCATTGCAATGGAAACAGGTACCATGGAAGCCTCCTCTTCCTTGTCCACGTCCTCTACCTCTTCCTCTCTGATTTCCAAAGTCTTGGTCACGGGAGCGGTTGAAACCCTCATTCCTCTGGTTCCTACTAGTACCCTCATCTTCATTTTTCTTTTGGGTTTCATTGCGGCCTCCAGATGACCTACCGCTTCCCCTTCCTCCTTGACCGCACCCTCTTTGTCTTCCTTCAAACCTTTTATTCAGTTTCTCTTCAACTCGTAGGGCAATCTGGTATGCCTCTTCAACATTGGTCATTCTTACCAGACTTAATTCCTCCTGGATGCTAGGTCGCAACCCACTGATATAATGAGAAACCTTCTTCTTATTTTCTTCTGCATGCCCCGCTCTAATCAAGAGTTGGTAAAACTCCTCTGTATATTCTTGGACTGATCTTCCTACTTGCTTTAACCCATGCATCTTCTTAAACAGATCAAGCTCATAGTCCACAGGAATGAACTGCTTCTTCAATTTGTCCACCATGTGATCCCATCTTGTGATCTTCTCCTTTCCTCTTCTGTTTCTTTCTAATTGAACCTCTTGCCACCAGATTTTTGCATGGCCTTTCAGTTTGACCTTTGCAAACTTAACCCTATCTGGATCCCTGATATCCTCATACTCAAAGTATTCTTCCAGTTCATTGATCCAATCGATCAACTCATCTGGTTTCAGATTTCTTGAAAATACACCCACTTAAATTGTAGGTCTTTTCCCAAACTTAGTAATGGCCCTAAAAAGCCTTTCCTCTACAGGATTTAGAACTTCCCCGTCAAGTTCTCCTTCTGGTCCCATTTCTTCTTCTTCATTGTCATCCTCACTGTCGTCACCTGCGGCAACATTTGCTCCTCTACGGAGCTCCTCTTGCAATGCTTGTACCTGCCTTTGGAGGGCTCTAACCTCCTCAAGATTAATAGCTCTGGCCCTTCCGCCATGCTCTCTTCGTGGAGGCATCTTCTAACTCAAACCCACAACCACACAGTCCTAGTGCAAATTGCCTCACAGTCGGCGCTCTGTCTACACACTCAGGAAAACCAGCTCTGATACCACTTGATGGGGACACAACCCAAGAACAAAATGGACACAACAGAAAGGGAAAATTATATTAACTGAGAAAATAAGCTATTACAAACAGTGCAGAGAAAATAAACTTCAGAACATGCCCTAAGGGCTTACAATAGCATAAGTCTGGAGATAATTTCTCCTTTCAGTACCTCCTCTCAAACTCCACTCCGAATTGCCTTTTACAATGCCAGAAATCTCCTTAAATAGACCCCAGAGGGTTAAGGATTAGGAGTACATTCTAGAAAGTGCTAGTAGGCATCCACCAACCAAATAGAAGGTTCCAAAAGCTGTGTTAGAAGTCCATGCAAATCTAGAAGAATCTAGAAATGGTAACCGAACTTTCGGGAGGCATAACTTTTGAACCATAGCTCCGATTGACGAACCGTTTACATTTTCGGAAAGCTCTCGAAGCGCTCTATAGCCATGTGGACTAGCTTTACTTGTCCCCCATTTTTTGACCCTTTTTGAGGTCATTTAATGCCCCAAACCTAACTTTGAAGCATTCTTAGGAGGTCTCCAAAACCCAAAAAACTGCAATAACTTTCAAACCGTGGGGCCTATTGACCTGATTCTTTTTCTGGAATGCTCTAAATCATGATTACATTCATCTGGCCAATTCACACCTTCTAGTTTACCAAAATGATGGCCCAAATACATGCTCCTATTTTTTTGAGATTTTCAAACGCACTGATAGTGGAACTGTGAGAGTTGGAACCTTTATTTGACCCAAATGGGTATCCAAAAATGAAAACACATCAAACAGAAACTAAGTCTAAGTACATTTTTTTTGGGTGACACAGGATTGCCCTTATACCTTTGGATGCTCCTGCATCAATATTATATTTATATTTTAGGTTAATTATTATTATGTCTTAATCTTGAGTAGATTCAACCTCAAGACCTCCCTATGTTGTAGCTAAACTTATACATGCATGTGAAAAAAAATATACTAAATATATTATGGTTGCATGATTTGAGAGATCAAAGGCATGCGAAAATACTAATTGAATGCTTATTTTTATTTTATAAAATAAATTATTTAATTTTCAAATTAATAAATACAATTTTTTTTTAATTTTTATGATTGATTATTAAATTTAAAAATTAATTAATTTAATAAAAATAAAATTATTAATTTAAAAATATATTATTTATTTATTTTAAAAATTAAATAAATAAATACCATTTATTTTCTTATAAGTGGGGTTTTAATATTAATTCTTTCTAAAAAATTGTGAGTGGGCTATAAATTGTTATATATTTATTAATGCAAGTTGAGTTATAAGTTAATAAATATATATTTGTGATGTAGCTATATTTTAAAAAGAGTTATAGTTGAGTTAACTATATAATCATCTATGAATATATAAATATTATGAGAGCAATTGTAAATAGTTTAATTATAATTATAATTTCAAATTTGAGTTATCTCGAGTTGCACTATGAATTAAAGGAAAAATAAATATTAATATTAGGCTTAAATAAAAGTCAAATTAATATTTTAGAAATGAAAATAATATTAAGATTTAATCTAATTATATATAATTATGTTATTAATTAAATCATTTGTGATTTAAGATTATTTAGATTAATAACATGATAATATTACATGATTGATAACCTTTATCCAACTATGAAACGATTATGAAATGAAAACTTGAATTTGATGCAAAACAGTTTTGATGGAATTATATTTAAAAATTAAAAAAATTAAAAATATTAAAATGGTTGATTAACTACACTTATTTTATATACCTATTGAGGTTTTGTGTTCTATCTTGTGATGAGTTTTTGGGGAAACCTGGTAGTTTGACCATATGGGCATGTTTACTAGAGGTTTGGGAAGTGTTTATTTTTGTGATGCTTTTATAAGATGTTGTTTTGTCATGATTAGTTTATTCCCAACCAATGTGCTATATCCACATTTTTGTATGATGAATCAAATTCTTTTTTGTAAGCTCATGTATTGTGATTTTATTGGTGTAACCTATGAGGTTTTCAATCAATTATCTATTGGTGTTTTTCAGTTGCTTGTATAGGATTGAGGTGAATATTGTGATTTATCTATTGGTGTTTTTTAGTTGTTTGTATAGGACTAAGGTGAGTATTGTGGTTTGATGAGATACATTTTTATGAGCTTAGGGTAGGTTATCTATGTGTATGTTGGGAGGTGACTTGCAATGGAGGTTGAAGCCCTAACAAGGCTACCTAGTTAACCCATTCTAAGTTGTATTAATAAGTGATAACATTTCATTAATGAGATTAAAATAAATTAATAAGAGTGAGTGTATTACCTTTCCCATGCCTCGGCTGCTAGTACAAACTAGGATGGGAATATAGAGGATGCTTGGTTGTGACCTTGCTTCATTAGTATGCCTTGTTTGTAAGAAAGGATATTGGTGACGCATAGAGCCACTAGGGAGCGAGAGTCCAGAGAAACTGCCAGGGTAACCTTAGAGTTGACTCATGTAATGACACTATTCCACATGCATATTAGGTTCCCTATGTGTCTTTGTTGCCTCTGGGATTAGAAGTTACTTGTGTACTTGGTGCCTTTGAGATAGATTGCTATCAGGATTCCTTGACCTAGATTCTTGTTACAACTTCCTTTGAGATAGATTACTATCAAGATTCCTTGACCTAGATTCTTGTTACAACTTTTGGTTTGTTATCCATTTGGGACTTGAGATTATCTCCTTAGCATGGTGGGAGTGGTCCATTTAGGTTCCATGAGGTCGGGTGGTAGTTTTTCTTATACCATTGAGATTTGACAATTGGATGTCGTTGCTAGATGTACTTGTGTAGTTGTTTCATTTTTATGATCTTGTGATTTTTTCCAGTGGTCATATGTTGATTTATTGTACTTTGATTATTTGGAATCCTATGAGATGTTGTATTTATTCATGATATATATTCTTTTATAATTTCATACCCTGTGACTTGTACAGACAATGATTATGCATCTTGGATCATGCCATGTGACATATTATGTACTTGTATATTATTTCATTTGATTTCATACTTATGGTTATCCTATGATGTGAATTTTTTTATGTATCAGATTTAATCTTAATAAAGCTTATGTATGTGATTCAATGTCATGGAATCCTTGAGAGATGTAATTGTTATATGCATGTGAGTTATTGCTTCTGCTATGTTATATATTGTTGTTTTACTATTTAAATAAAAAGTTTAGAAAGCTTAGTTACATAATAGGTTAATTCTTTTGGATTCCCTGGTGGGGCATTACACTTCAATCCTTCCAACATCCTCTAAAATTTCAAATTTATTTTTCATTCATGAATTCAAACCCTTCCAACCAAGAAACAACTCCATAGATATCCTTTAAAGGAAAATTCTCCACCATTTAAAAATAGCTCCACATATTAATATCTTTTACTTTCAAAATATTTCAAGTGATACAAAATAAAAGTCTAAAACAATAGTTTAAGACAAATCAACTCACTTCCTTATGAATTTGGATTCTCACCCCCATTGTCGACTCTCATGTATTCCCCTCCAAAATATGACAAGTAGCTAAAACATGCATACTAAAATTATCATTGTAAATTGGTTTTAGACTCTCTTTCTCAATGTTGTATGTTGTACACTTACACCATATTAATTTGCATAGATCTCCACTAAATATCCATGGTTCACAATGCATATGTCATAACATTGATCTCCACTAAACATCCATGATATTGTTGCATCCAACACTATTTTTTTCCATGGCTTCATACTTCACCCTACGCTAATTCCTTTGACTTCACATAGATATTGATTTCATAAAATACTATTGATGTAGGAGCATCCTGGGTGTAAGGGAAATCTTGCATCATCAAAAAAATATTTACAATTTTCTAGTTTTTAAATTTTTAATAAGGGCTATTCTTGTACAGAGTTTCTATTTGAGGGAGCTTGCTAATTTTAGTAAGTTGGTACTATGTGCTTAAATTTTTCTAATCTCATATGTGGAGGTTCATCTTTGACATATCAAACCTTCAGTTGAGGTTATTGTCATAACACATGTATTGATACAATAATTGCAGAATTTCACTATGAATATTGGATATCCAAACTTCATGTCTAGTGATGAAGGCCTAAATGGATTTGAAATGAGGTAAAATCTTGACTGATAGACACTTGCATAATCAAAAATTATAGATTGCTAGCCAAGGATTCTAAAATGGGGTTATAATAGCCCATCAAGTCAATGATTTGCTAGTTATGGTCTCTAGAAGTGGACCTATCTAAAAATGTAATTTTTAAATTGTCTTGAGTCAATTTGATATAATAAAGTGTAATGAATTAATATAATATGAGGTTGGTTAGCCTCAAGTGTTAGGGCTTAGTGTCTAGAACCTTCTTGGATAGTTAAAAGTTCCTATATAAGGAAGGCTTATAGGTTATACAAGGTATTTCTAGGTGATAGTCACATCTTTGTCTTGTAGATTGTTGTAAGGAAGGTGCCCAATGTGGGTTTGCATATAGTAATTTTGTAATTCCACTTTTGTAGCAATAATAGGAAGCCCATATTTTATTCTCTCAATTTATGTTGTTCTCTATTTCTATTGTTTGTTCTGGTATTAAGGGGAGTAACCTTCATCAACTAAGCTAGACACTATACATATGATAGAAACACAATATATACTGCTACACTCTTAGATTTGATAATCTATGAAATTGAAAATATGTATAACCCCCTCATTTAAAATACCTCACCCACCTATCATAGCAATGTCACATATCCTCCACATCAATGATATCACCATAGGAACATGCTAGCACTACTCATGTTTTTGTTTTCAATTAAAGTAAAAATAAGTTTTGAAGGGATCTAAAAACCTTGTAGACAAGTCAAAAAGTGCTACTAAATATCATTATATGTCTAGCAACCAAAATATACTACCAACAGATACCCAAGGATAGATCAATTCAATACCAACATATAAAAACATTTATAAAAGATAAACATTAAGTCCAAACTATTTGAGAGGGATAAGTGAATTCCCCAACACTTCCATTCTTATGAGATTGATGGGTCATATCAAGTTGAGGAGGAAACTTCTTTGAATGCTTTCCAATAATTATAACCCAACCCTCCTTCACCATAGCTTCTTTACTCTTCCAAGAATGTGACACTGGTGATCCAACACAAGGAACAAAACTAACTACCACAAAACTAGGGCCAGAATCAACCTTTTTTATTTTTTCTAAACAATCATGTTACTACTACCTCAATTGCATCATGTTGGACACAACAAATAACTTCACTTCTTCATTGATCAACAACAAGAAACCTAGACACCACTATAGCTTGAGGATTTGATCCAAGAGGATAATCCAACTATTCTGAGCTAGTCTTAATAGTAGACACCACCTTATCCAATGTAGAATCAACTATAGCAACCCCTTTCTTAATCTTTGTAGGATTCACCTCCTCTTGAGATGAAATTTTATTAGCACTATAGTGTTTCGATAAGGTTCCCTCCCACCATGAAGAGGGTCTCTTAGATTCAACTCTTACAATATTACACTTTGTAGCCAAATGACCTATTTTGAAACATGTTCTACATCTAAAAGGAATTCCTTCATAATCTAGAGTTTGAATCCAAGAACCCATTGGGGCATAGAGTTTAATCTCCCTCGGCAAGCCTTTGGAAGCATCAATGTCTACAAGAATATGGGTATAGGTAGAGTGAAACAAATTAGAAGAGGTAGAATCAACAATTAAAAAATATCCTAATGCTTCACCCACCTCTTCAAGAACAAAATCCCTCCAAATATGAAGAGGAAGACTAGGAAGATGACCCCATATAGGAATCCTATAGAAGGATTGAAATCCTAATGCTAGGGCTTAATCATTAGGGGAAATAAGTTCTCCTAGGCATAAAAGTGGTCACAAAGAATGACCCTTATGTCAATAGGGCTATCAAATCTTACATTAAAATAACCATAAGCCAAGGAGTAGATTTGAACAAAGTCAAAAATATATTGTTCGTAGTGCTTAGAAATCCATGCATGGAGCCATAGGAGCATGGACTGGAAGCTCCTAAATCGAAAGATAACAACATCAATAGTGAGAGCCTTAATACAATGCTCGATATCCAAAAGCATATCATCATCATAATTCAACAAAAGAGAGGGAGAAGAAGGAAAGGGTTTAGAATCAACCCTTAAAAAAAAAAAATCAAAATCCCCACTAACGATAATAGTTTGAGCATAAGATGACCTATCACTACCAATGAACCTAGCAACATTCACTTTAGGAAAACTCTTCTGTGTAGGCCAATTAGGAGGACCTGTAGAAGCCAATGGACTTGTTGGGAAATCATTATGTACGAATTCAATGGTAGGAATCCATTGTGTAATTCATCTCTTGAAAAGCTAATCTTTTGGGGATCAACTCCAAGGTTCAGTATTTGTCTTGCGACGTACCAAAATCTGCTCAATTGAAGATAAATGTGATTGTTCATGAGGAGGCCTTTGCTAGTTTTATTATGATCTTAGAATGAAGTAAGTCTATTTTCTGTCTCAAAATAATACAAAAAAGAACAATATTTTTGTATTTTTTGGTTTTTTAGTGAATTCAATTCTAACAATGCAACTAAATGAGTTCCTATTCTAATAAGGGGTTAGCAAAGCAAATAATGAAACTGAAAGAAAATAACATGAAATTGAAATCCTAAATGGACATAAGCTATAGAAAATAACATGTTGTGAGTTAAAATTTTGAAGAAATTAGTAGGAAACCAATGAAAACAGGAGCAACGCTTCCTAGAATCCACTGATGCAATCGTCGATGAGAAACTTTAACAATCGTATGATATTTCACCTTTCATCAAATTGTGTCTGCATAGCTTTTTGTCTCACATTTGGAGGCTCATACCCTGGATATGTTATCACTTGATTTTGTGGAATGGGTGCCTATTGTAACGAAACTAGATTCATAGGTATGAACTAGCTAGGCACCATGGGAATAGACAATAACCTCATTTCAGAAGTTGGTCAAATGAAGAAGACCATGTCACAAATGAACAATGAATTGACACATCTTAGATTGTCACAAGGACAAAATAAAAACTTCCAAAGAAATAATGTTGGCCCCTACAACAACAATTTTGGTCAGAATTACAATAGGAACTTCAACAGGAACAATAACAACAACAATGCAGGAAACAATAACAGAGGGAACAATTCAATCCTCTTGATTGAAATAATGGCTTGCAAAGATAGAACTAAAAATGGAACACTCATTCAAATAATGGAAGCATTCCTGCCGATAACAACAACAACAATGTTCAATATGCTGACATCAATCAATATGATGATAGTCAAAATGTGCTCAACAATGATGGTTCTTACTATAATGGCAATTAGGAGATGAATCAAAATTCATAGGTAAATGACAATCCCCCTCCTATACAATTCAATGCTATGCTCTTGGAATTGTATGATTTTGCACAAAATACACAAGTGGAACAACCAACAAGTGAGGAATTCTCATTCCCATTTAGTTAAGAACCTGATATTCAACATGACGAGATGTTTTCCTTTCACAATGACAATCAGAATACATACAATCTCAGAAATAGAAAGGACCCCTTGACGGATGGGATTCCTCCAGGTTTACAACCAACTCCACCTGATCCAAGGGCAAGTAACAATCTACCACTGATAAGACTAGTGTATGGAGGACAATAGAATCAAATTAAAATCAAGTGAATGTACCAACAATAGTGAAGAATCCTGCTTGGTCCACTGAAAAGTACAATGTAGTAGAGGATTTGAAAAGAACTAAAGCCAATATATACATATTCAACATGTTCCAGAATTGTCCACAACAATGAGAAGCTCTTATGAAGACATTGGATCATACAAAGGTTTCCCACAATATGAATATTGTCCCTCAAAAGATAGTGTCTCAACAAGTAAATGTTGTAGAAGCAATGCCCACTATGTTCAAAGACAAAGTTGAGGTACCCCCATTTTTGCTTAGCATCAGGATATATGGGAAGAATCTTCATAATTGCCTCATTGATTCAAGAGCTTCATGTAATGTAATTCCATTATCAATAGCTCAAAGGTTGGGAGTTAATCCTCAACCCTCTAATCGAGTGGTGATACAGTTGGATAAAACAGACGTAAAAGTCATTGGTGTATTGAAAGATGTGCAGATACAGTTGACCCTAGGATTTAGGATGTTATTGACATACATGTGGTTGATATCCCAAAAACATATGGGTTACTTCTGAGTAGAGAATGGACGAAGTGTCTAAGAGGATGGTTTTCTACAGACTTCACTCAATTGTGGTTGCCATGGAAAGGATTGAACAATCAAATCAAGATAGATGTTAAGCCCAAACTAAAAATGATGATTACAAATTACAATGCTCCAAATGAGATAGCATTCTTACAATCTGATTTGGGTTCATACAAGGTGATGGCATTCAACACTATTCCAACCAATTCACCTCAAGATCAGAATGAAGAACCTAAGGGGTTAGTACTCAAAAGTGAAACTGTGATACAATTCATAGACAATATGGTGACTAATTTAAAATATTTAGGAGAGGGAGCTGATCCTAGGATCCTCCTCCTTCCAAGATTTTATTAGTTGCATAAAGTTAGTCACTTAGAATTTGAACATTCATCGTGTCAAGAAGCAGTGGCAAAGGTACTGACACACATAATGGAAAACAAGGATAAAAACACCTCAATAGATGAACTCACAGAAAGCCAAAATTCAATGAACTCATCCAACCTTGTTGAAAATATTGAAGATGAAAGGAAAGATCTAAACTTGTCATACAGTGATACCTCTTTAGATGGTGGAGGTTTGTCTTCTCCTCCTCTAGGGATGATTAAAGTCCAAAGAAGAAGATGATATGTGAAATGTAAAGGATGGACTTCAGTGGTCATTCATCCTGAACCTAAAGTTGAGGAAATCAAAGAGTTGATAGGGGAAATTCAAGATAAACAAGAAAAACACACACTTCCTCTATCCACTGATTATGAAGGGGACTCATCAAGTCCTACACAAGGAAAGTTACAATGGGTTCCTAAGAAATAGTCATTCAAGGCTCAAGTGAAAGATAAGTTAAGGATGAATAAGCATAAAGTCAGAAAACCCAAGGAAAATGCAATTTGGACACTCCACCTTGATGGTTCTAGGTGCAAAATGAGAGCCCGTGAAACTATCAAATTGGTCAACCCAAAAGATAGGTCTTTCTATGTCGCATATTGATTACAATTTAGATGCACTAACAATGCTATAGAATATGAGGTGTTAATTTGAGGACTTCTCTTTGCACTGGAGAAAGGAGTTATAGCTCTCATAATCAAAGGGGATTCTCAATTGGTTGTAGGACAAGTAAAATCCATATACTATAGAAAAGGGTATGGGATATATTGGATGACTTTGAAGCTTTAAACATCAAATTCATTCCAAGAAGAAAGAACATGGTACTAGATGTTCTCACCATCTCAACAAGTGCTTTATAGCTAGTTGAAAGAACCAAGTTGAATTTTTTTATAGTAGAATTGGTTGCTATTCCATCCATTCCTGATAATATCACCAACTTTCAGGTATTTCAAGATGATCAACATATACTTGAGTTTATCATGTGCAGTTGCCATTTTGAGGGACAAGAGATTGATGATACACCAGATGACAGACCTAAAGATGATGGGCTTGAAGATGAAGATGGGATTTTGATTTTAAAAACTAACACCATTCCAAAAGGAATGGTTGAACTTGAATGTATCTTTGATCGTGATGAATTGACACTCAATAGAAGGGTAACCCAAGAAAAGGGAATCGAAGAATGTGACTCATACAATTTGGGTAATGTTGAAGAACCAAGAATGGTATAGATAGGAAAAGTGTGCAACTCATAAGAAAGAGAAGACATGCTCAAGTTGCTCACTGAGTATAAGGATGTGATTGCTTGGAGCTATGAAGAGCTAAAGACTTATGATCCTAAGATTATCACACATGACATCCCACTAAAACCTGATGCCAAACCATTCTGGCAAAGACAAAGACCAGTAAATCCTATCATTGAACCACTGATCATGAAAGAAGTAAAGAAGTTACTAGATATTAAGATCATATTTCCTATCTGCCATTCGACATGGGTGGCCAATTTGGTTCTTGTATAAAAGAAGACTGGAGAGATTTGTCTTTGTGTTGACTTTTGTAACTTGAATCTAGCATCTCAGAAAGACAATTATCCTTTACCCTCACTACATGAGGTCTTACAAATCAAAAATGATTTCATTCCTTGATGGTTACTTGGTATATAATCAAGTGATGGTCGATGACGAAGATCATTTAAAGACTACTTTCACAACTAAGTGGGGAACTTTTTCTTACAAAAGAATGCCCTTTGGACTGATTAATGTAGAAGCTACATTTCAACAAGAAATGGATGAATCTTTCAAAGGATTGATTAATAGATGTATAGTCATCTATATGGATGACTTGACTATCTTTTCAAAAGATCGAAGTACCCACATTGCTGATCTAAGATAGTTATTCAATAGATGTCATAAATACGACATATCTCTCAATCCCAAGAAATGTTCATTTGACATTACTAAAGGAAAGATCTTGGGACATGTTATTTCTAAAGCCAGAATCTCCATTGATCCAGATAGAGTTAAATCCATTTTGAAGTTAGCACCTCCACACAGTCAGAAAGAACAGAAGTCTTTCTTCGAAAAGATAAACTTTGTACAAAAAATCATTAGTGGATTTGTAGAGATAGTCCATCCCCTTAATGATTTACTTAAAAAGGGGGCTAAGATAGAATGGGTTCCAGAGATAAAGAAGTTATTTGAAGATATCAAGGTTGCTATTTCAACAACTCCAGCTTCGGTGAGTCCTGATTACGAGTTGCCTTTCAAGATCAATTCCTTTGCTTTCAAACACTCTTGTGCAGGAATCCTAATACAGAAAAGGGAAAAGGAAGATGAAAGACCAATTGCTTTTATGAGTTGTCCTTTGAAGAATGTAGAGTTGAATTATTCAAACCTTGATAAACAATCCTTTACATTAATCAAGGCAATAAAGAAGTTCTGTCACTACATACTAAGAAGTAAGGTGTATGCAATTGTACCTGATCCAACAATAAAGATGATTTTAATGCAAAATGAACTCAGTGAAAGGAGAGGAAAGTGGATGGCCATACTTCAAGAATTTGATCTCAAAATTCAATCTATGAGATTAGTCAGAGGTCAAGGGTTGTCAAGAATGATAGTTGATAACTAGGATGGAAATGAAAAGGAATTCAACTTTGATGATGGAACGAATGGGGATGATTAGAATAAGATGGTTGTATCACAGGTTGACGTTAATCAAGGTGTGGTGACAGATGTATGGTATCAAGACATTTTTTATTGTCTTCTACAAGACTGATGTCATAGTTGGATATAAAGTTCACAACGTAGGGGACTTAAAATGAAGTGAAAATCTTATATGCTACATGACAACAAGTTGTATAAGAGAAACTATGAAGGGATTTATTTGAAGTGTTTTGGTTGTGAGGAAGAAAAAGAAGTCTCTAAACACTTTCATGATAAGTATGGTATAGGACATGGTTCGATAGAAGTAACAGCCTACATGATTCTAAGATTAGGCTATTTTTGGCCCTCTATATTCAAGGACACTTTCAAACATGTATGCTCTTGTCATATCTGTCAAACTAGTGCCAACAGAGAAAGGAACCCAACAATGCCCTTACAACAGGTGTACGAGATACACCCCTTCTCAAAGTGGGAATTGGATTTCATTGGTGTGGTCAACCCACCATCATCAACTGGACATACATTTATTCTCACTGCTACAAATTACTACACATGATGGAAAAAAGAAGAAACATTTAGAAATTGCACTGCTAAGGTGGTGACAAACTTTTTGAAAGAACATATTGTTACCTGATTTGGAATGCCATTTGCTCTTGTGTGTGATAATAGGTCTATGTTTGCGTCTACATTTCTGACCCAATGGGCATTTGAAAATCAATTCATTATCAAATTTTCTTTGAATTACTACCTGCAAGGAAATGGGGTAGCAGAATCTACAAACAAGAACTTGATCATAGTAATAAGATGATTACTTAAAGAAAATCCTAGGGATTGGCATATGCAACTCAAATATGCCTTATGGACAGATCGAGCGAGAGTCAAAAATGCTTTGGGGACTTCTCCATATTTTTTGGTCTATGGACAAGAGCTAGTGTTCCCACTTAATCTCAAAATTCTTGTTTTAAAGTTCATGAGTGGGTATGTTAAAAATCCTAACAAAGTACAAATTAGATTGATAAATCTTTTAGAGATGGATGAAAAATGAATAGCTACATTGGAACACATGGCTAAAAATTAGGCTATTGTGAAAAGATGGTTTGACAAGAGAGCCATGATCAAATCATTCAGGATTTTTGACCTTATTCTACTCTAGGATAAGGCGAAAGAAAAGTTGAGCAACCATACCAAGTTTCAATGCTTGTGGATGGGCCCTTATCAAACTGTAGAAATTCTAGGAGAAAACACTTTTAGGCTCAGTTCCTTACAGGGGGAATTTCTTCCCTTGCCCATAAATGGGCAGTTTCTCAAGCATTATTTTGAAGCTTGAAAGACAAAAAACAAAAAAAATAAAATTAGCTAGATTTTATTTCTACATTTAGCTTAGATTTTTATTTTTGCAAGTGTGTTTTCTTTCATGTTGAGTGTTTTCTTTTAGTCGTGTGTTTCTTTTCAAAGTTGTGTCAGTCCTAGGGGGTAAGGTGTACTTGAGATTTTCTCTTAACTTTTCACTAACCACTCTTTGGTTTTGATTTTAGGAAGAGGTATTTCTTTGTCAAAACATTTGGACAATTCTGTGTCTTATACCAATCGAGCAACTGACATTTCTTCTGGAAATAAGGGATTTTTAGTCTAGAAATTAGATGCCTAGACCAACAAGTTCTCAATATTTTGTAAATTTAAATATTTGATTATTTTAGGTGATGTTGAATTGAAGTCAAAGATGATGAGAGATGATCCAAACTTCAACTAGTTCAAACAAGAGGGGTTTCCTCGAAAGGTTACTAAGGTCATTGAGTGGCGTGAGAGTTTCTAAAAAGTTTTAAAAGAGGAATGCAAGGGGTGTTCACAAGAGATCAAATCCAAGAAATGACACCAATGTCCTGGTTACACAGTCTAAGTGTAGTCAGGATACAAAAAAACAATAAAAAAAAATTAAAAAAATTGAATTGAAAAAAAAGAAGCAAAAATTGGAAAAGTAAAAAAAAATTCAAAAAAAAATCATAAACAAGCACGCAAGCATGTGGGCAGAGTGCGCGCTGCACACCGATGCATGTACTGAGGCATGTCACGTACCTGACCCGATGTGGGGTTGGGGGTTATAAAAACCCCCCAACCCATCAAACACTTCACATTTTTTTGCTTTGCACGACCATAAACTTTAGGTATGACCAGTGCTTTACTTCCTTGGCACCATGCGCCACATCCCATGATGGTGCATGGCCACCCAAACACTATTCAATATCACATTTATAAAAAAAAAGTCAAGCACGAACACTTTTTCATTCTGCACAAGCCTGGCAGCACTATTCAAAAACTCTATGTCCCATTTCTGGCATCACGCCACAACTCGGTGCCACACCTTTGTTTTCTCCGCCGGCCACGTGCTCATAGTGTTGTCCATCTTGCTTTTTTCTGGCTGCATGCTCATAGTGCTACGCATTTTGTTTTCTCCATCGGTCATGTGCTCATAGCGCTACATGCCTTGATTTTTTTCTAGCCGTGCACTCATAGCATTGTGCACCTTTTTTTCTCCACCAATTGTGCACTCATAGCGCTGCATGCCTTGCTTTTTCTGGCTACGCGCTCATAGCACTGCGCACCTTGTTTTCTTTTTCGATCATGCGCTCATAGTGCTACGTGCTTTGTTTTGTTTTGGCCGTATGCTCATAATGCTGTGTGCCTTGCCTTCCACCAGCCATGCACTCATAGCGATGTGTGTCTTTGTTTTCTCCATCAGCTGTGCACTCATAGCACTATGTGCCTTGCTTTTTTTTACCACATGCTCATAGCTCTGCGTGCCTTGTTTTCTTTTTTGGTCATGTGCTCATAGTGTTGCACGCTTTGTTTTGTTCTGGTTGCATGCTCATAGCACTACACGCCCCTCCTTTGGCACCATGTGTGCTTCGCTCTTCACAAGTGCACACTAAGTTGTGCCACATTTTTTTCTTTTTCTTTTTTTTAATGTTTTAATGAACCCCCACACATTTTTATTATTATTATTTATTTTAAATTGTGAAAAAGCCAAAAATAGAAAAATATAAAAATATTAAAAACAAAACAAAAAAACAAATTTTAAAATAAAAATTTAAAAAAAAAAAAATATATATATATATATATATATATATATATATATATAATTTTAAAAATTATAAAATACCCAAATTGGGCATTTTGTTTCTTTTATGCTTAATTCATAGTTTTTGTGTCTTATCTTTGGACCAATAATGGTTTTTTCCTCACAATGTGCAAGTAATCAAATGGCATCTACATCTAGAGCAGCACCCAAACCTGTAGTCTTCAAATTCCAAGGCATACCCTTGAAGTCGAGATTCCGTGATGACCACATAGTGATTAGAGATACTGACCTTGGACACACAGACTTAAGAGAATTCCTAAGAATTTGCAACAAGCCAATAGAGAGGTCAGCCATGATGTCCGCATTGATCAATTATGGATTGGTGAACACAACATCACATCCCATGTTAGTATAGTCAGCTAATCCAATCATGGCCCTATCACAACATTTTGTTCTCGATGAAAGAATATTCAAGAGTGTAACTAGAGAGGTTGTGTTGGACTTAAGACTCAACAATATTGAGAGGGTCTTCCATCTCCCAAAAGTGCATCAGTTCATTAGACTTTCCTATGAAGCAGCTGAAAGATGGTATAGGGAACACCAGCAGGAGGCCATAGACATCATACAATCTTCTTATCTCATTGAGAAGCCTCCAATGGGAAAGATAATAGGCAAAGTAGATATGACCCAAGGATACATGAAGGAGGATATCAAGTACTCTATTATCTCTTGAGAAAAGTCATGGGCTTACTCATAGCGGGTCACCTTAGCACCTTCATGGTCAACTTCATTGAGACCATCAAATAGGAAAAGATACCACTAGATTGGGCCACCACACTAAGTGAAAACTTGTGTGAATAGTTGAGGATGGTGAAGGATAGGAAGAAGTTTTACATGACTTCTTACATGGTGTACCTACTCACAGAAAGGGTGACAAACTATCCCAATTTTTATAGGAGAAGTAGTATGCAGGATCCCAATGCCTGGCCATACAAAGTATACCCTCAATTGGTAAAGAGGAATCTCTCAGGGTAGAGAAAAGAGTATAGACTTTTGAATGATATGTTCACCTTTGCAATCATTTGATTCATCGAGGGAGACTATGGGAAGAGGTTATCCAATGAAGCCAAAACATAGGTCACAACTCTCAAAGCCTACTTCATCCAGTTCAAAACTTTCACCTATCTACAGGTAACTAGTGCCTCCATCAACCCTAAGAAGCTCCCAAGATACCCAAGTGACAAATTGGTGCTATTGGAGATATCTTAGCAAATTGAGTCAGCCTATGAGAAGATAAAGAGGCAACGAAGACATTGCTAGGCATGGCCATTGGTCATTGGACCATATTAGGTGAAGGGGAAGTAGGATATTCTGTCCTTCGAATGGGAGTGGGAAAACTATCCTCTTGAAAAATACAACTCTATCTAGCCATATTTTGACAATGTGATGAAAGTGGAGAGTCTAGTAGGAAGATACTTCCATCATGAGGATGCTATTGAAGATCACTAGATGAATGCCACAAATGACTACAATGTTCGCATTAGGGACTACTATAGGATGAATTTATATCTAGCAGAAAAATCTCTCTAGTTGAACATCCCTGATGAGATAAGGCAACAAGATTCTAAGGAGTTATTGGACCCCTTGTTCAACGTAGATAAAATTGGCAAAAAATGTATTCTAAATGCTGAGGTTGATAGGGAGGAGGCTGATGATATTAATCATCGAGCAAGGCATATCATCAGGATGACAAAGGATTGGATCAAGAAACCTTTTCCACTTGATCCAATTCCTGATACTATAATCTTCCATGCACATGCTTGCCTAGAAAGAGGTAGAGGAAGGAAAGTAACAATTCCTACTTTTGTAGCTCAATCTCCTATTAGGCCAAAAATAGTGTACTACCTTGATCACCCAATTGGATATTATCACCCTCTTGAAGGGAAGGGAAAGAACAAAAGAAAGAGGACCTCTCCTCAGAGGATTTAGATAGAACATGCACCTCCCCAGCAACAAGAATAGAGTCCACAAGGGTCCCAAGATACTAGAGCTACCCAAATCTAGGATGAACCATAGTTGCCTCTCATTGTGTCTACTCAACCAGAAGAGGGGGAGATTCCACAAGTCTCCATTCCTCTAATGCAAGAAGAGCCAAATTCTCCTTCTACCTCCAAGAAATAGAAGAAAAGGATTAAGATTTGGATGAAGAAAAGGCAAAGGATTAGTAGAAGATTATTGCCCAATCCATCTATTCCTGAAATTATTCTAGAGGGAGATGAAGAGGAGGAGGAACAAGTGCCCCTACAGGGAAGAACTTGGCTAGCTAGAGCCACAGAATTGCAAAGGAGAAAGAGTGCCATGGGTACCCTGCCATCCACTCAAGTAGAACCATTAGAGCTCTCTTCTTTAGAAGATGAAGTACAATAGTGGATGGATGAGAAAAGTGAAGAAAGTGATGATGTTTTCTCAATATTAGGTTTTGATTTCATGCTTGTAGGTACAGAGTTGATCACGAATAAGATTAGGAACACCCCTATAGGTGAATCTCAACAAGAAGACTAGACACAAATGATGCTAGATACATAGGGTCCTGATCTTACTCCTCCATCTCCACCACGAGTTACCATGGTAGAACAAGTAACAGTGACTCCCCCACCTTAGAGTTCAGAAGAAGAGCATGTTTATAAGGAACCATCATTAGAGGAGAGATTGGAACAAATGGCAACTGGTGAAGTGTCAAAGGGACAAATGGTTGAATATTCTCAACCACTTTCCCAAGACATTGAGGTTCGAGCTACAGGGTCTACCGAGACTACGACTATAGAAGGGGAACCCTCCCAATTGGAGATGACTTTAAGAAGGAGCAATAAAGGGAAAGAAGTTTTAGAACATACTCCTTTGTCATCAAGAGCCAAGTCCTAAGTAGGACGCATCCCTAGATGGATCCAGAAGGAGATAATGAGGAGTACTAAGCCTCAATTTGGTGCTTTAGAGGAAGACATTTGTGACATTATAGAGATCTTGAACACACCTGAGTCTCCATCATATGAGGCAATGCCATTGGCATTTGTCATCACCATACGAAACCAAGATTTATTTACACAAGTGGCTCTCCCTCCTAAAGGCACAGATGCAGAAGGCCTTAGCCTCAAAGACTATGAGTTAAAGGATGTTATGTTGGGAAGGCCTACATGGGATTCAGCTTGATAGATTATGACTATGGGAGTTAAAGAGGTCCTCAAGTTAGAATAGGGCTCATTTCATTTCATGTAAAGAGGTCTCTATTTTTGACACATAAAGGGCTCATGTATCCAATTAACGGAGTCCCTCTAAGCACCATATTAATTATCAATCTGTATATATTTAGTTTATTTTAATGTTTTAAAAGCATTTTATTGCATGAAGATATCTCTCACTCTCAACACAAATGGAGGAGATGATTTCTTTTAAATACCCCATTGTGAAATATAACAAGGGTCGTCGTTATTATGCAATAAAATTATACTTTTGGTGCTCGCATTTGGAGTGTAGTGATTCTTGCCTGAATGTGTCATTATTTTATGAATTCTATTCATGAAATTGTGATTGAGCCAAAGGTTTATTGTGTTATTTTTTGTTGTGTGATCTTTTAGTTCTAGTGTTTGGTATAGATTTACGAATTTTGCTGACATAATGAGCTTGAGAAGAAATCATCAAATTGTATTTGCATAGCTTTTTGTCTCACATGAGAACACTTTCCATGGCCTTGCGATTTGATGAAAGGTGAAATATCATACAATTGTTAAAGTTTCTCATAGAAAATTGCATCAGTGGATTCTAGGAAGCACTGCTCCTATTTTCATTAGTTTCCTACTGATTTCTTCAAAAGTTTAACTCGCAGCATGTTATTTTCTATAGCTTAAGTCTGTTTAGGATTTCATTTCATGTTATTTGTTTTCAATTTTTTAATTTGATTTGCTAACCCCCTATTTAGAATAGGAACTCATTTTAGTTGCACTATTAGAATTGCATTCATTGAAAACCCAAGAAAATACAAAAATATTGTTCTTTTGTGTATTATTTTGAGACAGCAAATAGATTTACTTCAGTCTAAGATCATAATAGAACTAGCAAAGGCCTCCCCGTGAACAATCACATTTATCTTCAACTAAGCGGATTTTGGTACATCGTAAGAAAAATACTGAACCTTGGAGCTGATCCTAAAAGATTAGCTTTTTAAGAGAGGAATTGTTTAATGGATTCCTTCCATTGACCTCATGCATAATGACCACCCAACAAGACCCTTCTAAACCTTGGATGCAGTAAGGAAAACATTTGAACCCCTCATTGCATAACTGGATGTGGAGAAAATAGGGCCTTAACATTCATTTTGATTGGTCTCAAAGGAAATTTGATTCCTGACTCAACAACCATTGATCCATTACTATGCACATTTCAAGAGCCAAACCACCCACAACAACAACTCCTATAGAGGATGAATTGAGAAGCCCTCCTTCACTCATGATCTATGATGCATCCACAATAGATGCACGAAGGCTCCCATAGAAGGAATCTTGGAAATAATTTGTGAGGTGGCCATCTAACCTCATGTTATTGTTATGGAGACAAGCACAACATAGTTGAAGACACTTGTCCTTTCACTCTCCCATAGTAATTTGCAAGTTCATTTTCTTCCTTCACTCTTCCATAGCTGCATTTTTTCTTTGATACCACATGAAGTGTTAGAGAATGAATTTATTGTACATCAAAAAAAAAATACAAACCATCATTATTCAAATTATTCAATCAGATACATATAATGCCAAACACAAATGCTTATAAAGTATTATTTTCCTATAAATAAGTATCTAAAATTTTCTTATGGAGTAATAATTCCCCAAAAAAACTACTTTATTATTTTATTTTATTTAACCTAGAATGAACCTAAATTAATGTAATACACCAATACCACTCTATTGTGTACTCATGTTTGGTAGATGATTTTTCAAGCAACTAAAGAGACATTAGTCACACTTGGAGGAGTTGCGAAATTTCAGAAGAAAGGTTGTCTCATGTGTAGACATGTAGTTAGTGATTTTTATATTTGAGGAGGAATTGTTCCTAGAATACTTGAGGAGACATTAGACACAATTAGAGGGGATGTGATTTTTTAAATGGAAGCTGTCTCATGTGCAACACGAGAGGTGGCATTAGACACTTAGTGGATATTTAATTTTTTGGAGGAAATGTGTCCAATTGTGCATGGAGGGTGGGAATATTTTTATCTTCTCTCATGTTGTGCAAATGATTTCATATTCTATAGTCAAGAGATTGACCAATGTTGTCACTACAATGCTTCTTGGGTGGGAAAGGGACTAGCGAAGACATTTCATTGAAGTCTCTAGAAAGGTTGGGTTCAAAACCCCTACAATGTTCTATTCTTGGTTGGATTGATGTATTAAGGTAGGGAATGTTGGAGTTTTACATTTACATAAGTTACTTTTATTTAGTTTAGTATGGTTATAAACTTTGAAACTATTTTTGGAACTGTTGTCAATTAAAGGCAAATTCTTTGAATAGAAAATAAAATCAATCAATTAAATTTTTCTACTTCTGCACTATCAACAAATGTCATTGCTAAACCTATTTAAAGCACACACACACACACGCGTGCGCGCACACATACACACACACACACAAAGCTCTCTAATTGTTTAGTGTACACATATTCCCTCCTAATGTGCCTTTTACTTTAGTTTCCTTGGATATTTAATACATAATTTTAAAAAATCAAGTAACATAGTCATTTAGAAAGAACAATAAATCATTTAAACGTGGACATAAACCAAAATTAAAAAAACTAGTGCATGCTATATTCCATTAACATATTCTTGTACCAAGTAATTTAGTTTACATGTCTAATATAGACAATAATTGATTAATATTTATTTTATTTTTATTTTTACAAAATGTAACATCCTCTTACATGACCTTACTATTCTACCCTCCCCTATCTCTATTTTATAATTTCCTATTATATGTCACCTACATTTATTTATTTATTACGATATTCTTACAACTCAAACCTTTATAAGTTTCATCTTTTAGATGAAATGGTAGGATCCATTACTCTTAATGAAAAAGTTTGAATTCTTCTAAATTTTGAGAAATTGATTCTTATACATATTAAGGTTTCTTTATGAAAGTCTATAATTTTTATTTTTTTAAGTTATATTTTATAGCATTGTCTATGTGTTTTTTGTAAATTCAATAAATTATTGAAACAAAGATATGTACACAATTTACTTAAAATGAAGAAGGTTCTATTTTCATCCAATTATATTTCATAAAGTTGGAATTTTTTCTTTGAAGTTAAAACCAAATTTGATGGTTGAATTCTCTCAATAAATTTCACGTTAAATCCAATAATCTATCACTTAAGAAATACCTTCTCAAGTACTAATTGTTTTTTTTTAACATCATTTATCCTTTGATGAGAAGTAGATTTAATACTTATGATTTGAAAATTTAATATTTGAAGCTCTAAATTATTACACATTAAAAAAATGTTAAAAACCTTGCTACTAATAGAAACATTAGAGCAAATATGTGAAGGGTGCATTTTAGAAAGAAAAACAACAATTAGAAAAAATGCACCATTGAAAAATGTTTAGTCTAATTTGTGCAGATAAATGCAAACACCTTAATTTGGTGGCTTTTAAAGATTTTATAAAGAATACACTAACTAAACATGGTTGTATTTCTAAAACATAAGTATGACATTTTAATTATTTATTTCTTAACTCAAAATTCCAATTTAAAAAAGTGGGTGATATATCAAACAAATAAGAATAAATAGAGGTAAAATGTATTTTAAAAATTTTCTTGAATTTTTGCAAGGCTTGTGAAATATCTAAGTTGTTTACAATTAAGTACACATTTCATCAAAATGGCGTGGTTAGAAAGAAAGAAGAAAATAATTATAGACATGGAAAAAAGTTTCATTTATTGAAAAATCTAGTAATTTAGAGTGACGAATCTTTAAAAAAATAAAAATTATTCACAATATTTTACATCACTAAAATTTTGTAGGTATTTTTGGTGAATCTTTGAAAATCATATCTTAAAGAAACTAAATTCTTTTGGAACTAAGTAGGGGCTTGAAGGTGGAATGACCGATACATTTAAGGTTCGGACTATATATTATTTAATCATCACTTGGTTTAAAATATTATCTTACAATCTTCATTATGTGCCATAGAGTAAATATTCACATAACTTGGAATGTTCACGAGTTACAAAATTTCTTTTTGGTAATTGATCTTCATAGAGATCAACCTAAAGTACCTAATAATTATGATCTCTTATTGACAAATCAATTTATATTTCTAAAATAATTCATAAATTTAGGTGAATCTAATATAATATAATCTAATCATGTCTGGGATACTTTGGAAATGATTCTAGTTGAACTTTTAATAAAATAATCATTGACCAATTCAAATAAGACTAAAATATACTATTGCAACAATGTGGCTATTCAAGCCACTTTACAACATGAATTCTTGGCAGAAGTTTGTATACCCAAATTTGAATTGTTAGTTAATTGGTGAATATTCAATACATAAAAAATCATTGATATTGAAGTCTAGACATTTTTTGTATGAGTTTTAGATATGATTGTAGCATGTGCAATCTACATGGTGGATTGATGTCTAACAAAGAATGTTAATAACATGATTATAGGATGTGCATGAGGTGGTAAAATTGTAGTGTTCCTCACATGAGAGTGTTTGAATGCGTAAAATGTGTACATGCATCCAAAGTTAATTAAAAAGTAAATGGATAGCATGAGAGATAAAAAAAACTATAATTATTTTCAAATACCTAGCTTTGCAATTATTTTCCCACTAAGACTAAATGTTGAATTTTAAACAACCAACTCCCATGGATACTATTTAAGGGGAGGAATTTTCCTCCCCATAATTAGACCCTCCCCTAATACCAATGTTAGACCAAATGTATTCAATTCTTCCTTTGTGGTTGTCTTAGGGATTCTACTACCTACTTGTAACAAAGATGATAATGAAAAGAACAAGGTTTCTTGCAGTATAACACCCTTTGTCCTATCAAATACTACTCTATGTTAGAAGGTTGTTGAAAGTATAAACACAACTTTTTAGAATAAAACTTCCTATAGTAATACCCTTTTTCATGCCAAAAATGTCATTGGTCAGAAGTATGTGGAAGAGAGATTAAAAAATAAAATTGGAAGGGGGTCCTTGATGGACCCATAAATGATATGTTGGAGTTGATGGTAGTTTTCTTCATCCAAATCAAGGAGGGAACATAGATTATTTTGCCTAAGAATCTTATGAGCAAGATTGCTTTATTTTTTCATCTTACACTCATTGGAAGATTTTTCTCTTTTAGGCCATTTATTGATATGGTCAAAAGATGGGTTATTGTAGGATAGAAGGTAAAAGGGAGTGTGGAAATCTTTTCTATGTCATCCAATCTCTTTTTGTGCACATTTATTATTGAGAAAGACAAATTTTTAATCCTTTTAGACTCTTGGGATTATTTAAAACATGTATTAACTCTCTCAAGATGGAAACTAAGGTTTGACCCTTTTGTAGAGATTAATTGTATGACACCAATTTGGGTTAGGATGCCTGGTCTCCCACTTGCATTTTGTGAAAAGAAACTTTTCCATTAGTTATGTAATTCATTTGATTTCTTTGTTAATGTTTCTATTAACAAATATATTCCCACCTTTGTGTCCCTAAAATCTTAATGGGTGAAAGGACTCAACCCCTTGTCTATGAAAATGTCACTCTTTACTATAAAAATTATGCTAAGAAAGACTATACTATTATTTAATGTAAAGTCCAAGCCCTTAAGGATCCTAGGCTTAAGAGTAAAAATCTACTCTAACCTAAGTGGAAAAACCCTCCTCTAGCTACTTCTAGTTTAGATCATCATAAAAATTGTGGTGGACTTACATCCTTTACCTCTAATGTGAAAATAATCCCTTCTACCCCTAATATGTAGATAAACTCTTATGTAGTGAATGATGAATATTCCTTCTTGGACATGATCCTATCCCTATTGCAATCTCTTGTGTATCCCAACAAGAAGGAAAATATACCTCAATGGGCATCATGTATTTTTAGTTGAAATGGATAATTTAAGATCAAATACCATCTGCAAGGCATGTACCAAATAAGATGGAGATGTTTGGAAGCTATGCACAAATTTATACGAATACTACTTCAAATCTTGAAGCTATAATGTGTCCCCACAACTTCAATTGTGTAGAGGGAACCCTTAGAGACACAAAGATGAAATGGACATGTCTCCACCTTGTTTCCTTTAAAGGAGACGACACATGGACATCTCCTCGTACACTTCTAAGAAAATCCAAAAATTAATAGGAGATGGATTTGTTTACCATTATTTTTGAAGAAAATATAAGATTCATATAAGTAAAATAAATATTTGCACCTAATGCATGTAAAACATGAGTACCCTTTGCTTGTTTGCTGTTGTAGAAAGCTTTTCATCATAGATTAATGTAGATTCTTGATATGTAATCAAACCATAGCTCTCCATTACCGCATATGCAAAATTTGATATTACAACCAGTCTAACTTTGGAAGGGAATATGGAGTCCCAAAATATTTGTGTTACATTTTAGAAACATAATCATAAGACATGTAACTAAAATTTAAAATTTTAAAGATGCCAACAATAGTAGCATCATTGCAGACTAGTGCAATAAATGTAGATTGATTATGGACTATATACTACCATAATTGATTTTTTCTCTATAGTACTCTATGTATATACTTTCAATTTAATTAGAGAAATTTTTTTAAAAACTATCTTAGAGGAAAAGCTTGTTTCTTATTCAAATTATCTAAAAATGGCAACATATAAAGTTTCTACTTAATAAAAATTACTATATATTGACATGTATTATTATAAATTTAGAAATGAAAGTTTATTTTCATATAATTAATTTTTTTACTACATTGATATAATGAATAACAAAAGTTCTACAATGAAGATTTTCTTTTAGATCAGAGACTCAATTATTGATTGAGAAGGGCAAAAAAGTGGAAGTATTGTGACCATTTTGAGATTATGATAGGCTTTATTTTTAGGCATCTTTTTTATGATTGTGATTTTGAATAAATTTTTTTGGACCAAATATATAAGATTTCCACAATTCATGATTCAATTTTTTGATATTACTTTTACATTTTATTACATTTAAATTTTTCATAAAAAGTTAAACACTCAAATCCAAAAGAAGGAATACATCTATAGAGTTATTGCTTACTAATACTTTCTATCTTGGAGGCTATTCCTACAAGGTGCAATCATTTTAGTTCTTAATTTATCACCTTCATTTTATGATAATTCAAAGGAAAATCTTTTTGTATTTTTTGCAGTGGATAAATTCCTTATCCAGTTTCCTTTCCCACCAAATTGACTAATTTAGTGCAACATAATGTTTATGAGGACTTTATAATACTTCATAGAAATTGTCACATGGCAAGCCAATCCTCTTTTATTTGTTTGATCAGCATAAGGTCTAAAACAATTTGGAAGAAAAAGATCTCAAATTTCTTAATCATTTTTAGTTTGATGTAGATTCAAACTTGAATATTAATAATGTGGTTGAGATTTCTTCCATTAATGCCCCTATATCAATGATTTAACTCTCTGTAGAGAAAGCTAAGAATGAAATTCTTATGTTAAAAATAACAATAAACCAAGATTAAATTAAATGTTTGAAATTAAAAATTATTGTAAGCTTTGACATTCACCTATATGACTTATTGTATCAAAGATAAATGAAGTGGAAAAATATATGAGATTTTCAACTACTCTAAGGATTCTCTAGAAGTTGAATTGATCCCCCAAAATGGGTGTTAAACTAGAAAAGAAAGCTACCATAATGATATTATGGGAAAAAATATACAAGCCACCTTGAACCAAAAATTATAGGCTTTAGTTGTCACTTGTCCCTTTCTAGGTTTTGTGGAATATGTTGTATGTTTTCAACTCTTAAGTTTTACCATGATCCTTTTTTATATATCATTATCGATTATTGTAAATCACTCCTAGATAATTCATTTTTTTGAGCTAGTTGAATAATAGAAGGGAGGGGGGGAGGGGGAGGTGGGGGGGGGGGGGGGGGGGGGGGGTAGCGGGGGTAATCAGTTATTCTAAAGAAATTTTCGTGACCTTAGTTATTTTTGTGAATACCTAAAGAAATTAGAAAATTGTAAGAACATGAAAGAACAAAACATAAAACAACATGAACACTAGAATCTAGATGGAGACCTAAGATGGGAAAATCTATGCAAAAATCAATTCTCATGAAGAGAATACCAATTAAGGTTATTTTTAAAGAGGCCCACTGCTAATTTTCATACTTCAAGTAAGAATCACTTTTAGTAGGGTCATTATTGGATGGGCTAGCTATGCAAAAATTAATAAGGCTCATGTCCAATATAAAGAGGTTCACTTCTATAATAAATGAGAATAATCCACCACTAAAATCAATATCACCAATAATTACCAAAATATAGAAATTATATCATAGTATTCTAATAGTCACACAAACCTACATATTCATCAAAATATAGATATTATTTTTCATATTTTCATTTATTTCTCATTCTAAATTAGAGTGTTCAACAGTCACTCTGCAATAGCTGATCTATTTGTTTTTTTTTCTTATTTTCTTGTTGATTTATGTGATGTCTAATCCTTGATAAAAAGTAATTGTTTCCTTAAATTGTGTGTCACTTATGTGAATGATGTAAAAGTAGAAACAATTGAGGGTGATGCTAGGAATGTGTTGTGCAATGTTGAGGAGGAACATGTTGTAGAGATGTTAGTGGTGGACAAAGAGCTCTCAAAGAGTACTATTTTTTATCAAAAATTCCCTTTTCATTCCTCCATTGTTATGGAAATTATTTCAAAATTAATATTATATGTGCTAATTATGGGCCTCTGAATTAACCACACACTTCAACATGATCCTTACATGAAACATCTCAAAATGAACATGTGATTGTTCATCTGCAATGATCTAACAAATTGATCTATTGCCTTCTAACTAGATGGATTCTACTATCCACTCTCAGAATTGAGAGATCAACAACTAGACCACTAGTATAAAGGATTTTAATCTATATGAAATGAAATATTAAACTAAATGATGAGCATCTCAATCTAAGAATAAAATAAGAAAATTAATCTAGATGTATCATTATACCTATATGAGAAGGCTAAGTGATAAAGCTATGAATGCAAAGTGCTTGAGTAAAAATTTGGCATTACTTTGATACTTTTCATGTGTATCCTCTAAAATGAGGAGTTGAAGTTTTCTTAAATAGAATCCTAGAATTTGGTCAACAATCAAGATCAAATAGAATCAACAATCGAGATTGAAGATGAGATTCAGTTAGAATAGAAAATCCCCTTGTGAAAAGGAAGTTAACTGTTCACTTCTGAGTGTAATAATGAGTTGACTGATCTAATTCCTTTTCTAATTGCAGTTCACTTATTATTTCCAATTTTGAATTAGAGAGAGAATTTGGAAAAGATATCTCATTTAAAAAGGTTAAATATGACCTTGTAATTGAGTAATCTAATTAATTGAATAATTAAATTCAATAGTTAGAACGAGGATATTTAATTAAATCAAATATATTTAATTCCTCATGTATATTAGCTAAAGGGGTGAATTCAATTTAATTAAAGTACTAGGACTTGTAATCAAATTAATTCAATTAATAGGTTTAATTTAGCTAATTCAATTAGTATTTAAGAATTAAATGAAGTATGTGACTAATGTAGATTAGGGATATTCTACATTTGACACTTAGGTCAAGTAGAGATTATCGAAATTGAAATTGCCTAGTACAATAGGACTTTACATTAGATTGATAGACTGAAATTGGTTTAGAATATCAATGTGCCAATTTAGGGGTATTACATTTGCCCCTCTTTGAATAAATGTGCAAGCAACACATTTGATTCAAACAAAATTAGAAGTCTAAGAATATAGACCAAGAAGTGAGATTGGTTCTGAGATTGATGACATAGAGACCAATTGATGAGCCTCTTAAGGTTATCTCTAGAATGAATCATAGCCTTAGGGAATCTAGATAGAACACCTAGATACCAATATGAAAGAACAAAGATTATAAAACTTCACAAAATTGTTCCCAGAACAAGACTCAATTCTCAAGAGTCAAGGTTAGATTGCCCCAATACCTATCCATTAGAAGATGATAAGATCAATCATGATCCATAGAATTATCCCCATAACGAATCTTAATCCTTAGGAGTCAAGGATAGATTGCCCTAATACCTATCCATTAAATAGTGATTGAAAGCAAGAGTTTAGAATTATCTCCAAAATGAAGCTTAGTTCTCAATAAGAATTAGGACTATCTCCAAAACGAAGCTTAATCCTCTAGAGTCCAAATAGAACACCTGAATATTAGTCCATAAAAGATAAAAAGACCTAATCATGAGTCATAGAATCATCCCCAGAATGAGGCTTGATCCTTAGGAGCCAGGGTTAGATTGCCCCGATACTTGTCCATCAAACTATGATATGGGTTGTTATAAGTGTGATCAATTGATCAAAAGATGAGATAGATGACATATGATAACAGATTGGGGGAAACAAAGATGCCCCAAGTGATGAGATGCCCCTACTGATTAGGACATAATGTTCAGATTGAGTTGAAGCTAGTTTTAAAAGATTCAATGATGTAATCATCCTACCCCTTGGGAGAGAAATCAAAAGATGACACACTAGAACAATGATGTGGAGCCATAGATTGGAAGACATGTGTGTGACCAAAGATTTAGAAGAATGTAAAATAGATTAGAAGAGCATGAACAAAATTTGGAGTGATTTTGAGGTCCAAAAGACCAAGTTTGACTTTGGTTGACCAAAGTTGACTAGAGTTGACTTTGTTAGAGTAAATAATTAATTATTAATTATTTATTCTATTGCTTAAGCTTACTTAGGTCATGCATTTATTTAATATTTCATATTTAATGCATGTAGTGGTTAGTTGTTGACAACTCGGGAGTTTTCTCCTTTTTTAGCATATTCCACTTTTTGTGGATGTGTGCTGAGTTGTCAATCTTATCTTCTACCTCCTTCCAGCTTGTTCTACAAGCTTCCTGGAGCTCTTTATATTCGGGCTCTCTCTCATTGTAATAATATCAAATCATAACATCATTTCTTATTGTAAATACATTTTCTCATTGTGTTTGCATTCATGGTGTCTCTCATGTCCGTTTAGGGTTTTTGCCCGTGCTCCATGCTCTCCCCTTCTATGGCTTCTCTTTGACAGGTTCGCATGCAGGTGATCTTGGCATCTTCAGAGTTGGCTTTCCTCAACTCCAACATGGTATCAGAGCCTTCCTGCTGTTGCTTCGTTGAGGAAATTTTGAAGCCGTGATTTGAAGTCACAAACCCTAGTTTGTTTGTGCAATTTTTTCTTCAAATCAGGGGATCAGCGAATTTTTGGAGCACTTTGGGCCCAAACGGACATCACCATTGGATCCGGAAGGCCGTTTGCATTCAGGATTCATATAAAACTTGTCATTTTTGGAGACAGGGCAATTTTGGCGATTTTTTGAGGCTTCCAGGGTCGCTGCCGTACGAATCGTACGGACGTAGAGCGTAAAAAATTTTTAAAAAAAAAAGGGTTTACGGGCGCACTGCCGCCGCGCCACCCGCGCGTCGCCCGCAGCGGCCGTAGCAGGCAGCGCCGCCCGTGCTCCACCGCGGCCCGGCCGCCTCCTGGCTGCCGCCCTCCGCCGGCGGCGCCTCTCCAGCTCTCAGCCCGCGCTCCGCCGTGGCCCGGTCTCCTCCCGATTTCGCCGCCCCTGCGGCCGCCTCCGCCTGACAACTCTGCCCGCCAGCTGTGCAGCCGAGTCAGCGACCATTCAGCCGCCTCTGCACAGTCAGCGACACGTGGCATCTTCTGCCGCGTCCTGTGACTGACACGTGGTAGGCGTGCCACGTGGCACATTGCAACGTGGCCCCTGCCATGTCATCATCTGTACTGCCATGTGGCAATGCCACGTGGCACTCTTTTTTGCTGCGACGGCCACCAAACCGTCAAATTTAATCGCATGACTTGCTGACATCAGCGCTGCATCATCATCCTTGCTTGCACTCTCCTTCAAGTTCTCTTTTGGACCTACTTGTGGTTTTTTGGCCATAACTCTTGCATACGGAGGTATTTTTCTGATCCGAAAGAAGTGCCAGAAAGCTGGTTCCGAGACGGAGATTTTGGTGTAGGTATTTTTAGGTTTTGATGTTTTTTTATTGCTCATTTTTTCTGTTGAAGTCTGAAGTCTTGTTTTTGACTCCGGCATGCATATCTTTTGCGTCCCATGTCAGTTTTTTTGAAAACTTTATATTTCTGGAAAGCTGGTTCTGTGTTCTTTTCAGAAATGTAGTCCTTTTTCTTTGTTTTTGGCCTCTGCTCTTTCTATCATAGTTTTGGCATTTTTTCTCTATGGTGGATATTTTGAGTGTTTTAGGCCCGAGGATCATTTTCCTGGCATGGTTTGCTTTCTTTTCGGCTGTACTTTCTTTTGGTTCAGCTCTTTTTCAGTTCTGATCATTGTAGCTATGCTTTTGAACCACTTTT
Organism: Cupressus sempervirens; assembly: GCA_028749045.1. Taxonomy (NCBI): domain Eukaryota; kingdom Viridiplantae; phylum Streptophyta; class Pinopsida; order Cupressales; family Cupressaceae; genus Cupressus; species Cupressus sempervirens. Next base: position 240,981,403 of record CM053788.1, on the reverse strand, counting down.
CTATTTCGCACTGAGATAAACTGTCACTTTTGTCTTTCGGGAGTCATGAACGTTGTTTTGAGTTAGGTGTACTTGCACTATTTCATAAAGCACCATGGGGGGGATTATTGTTTTCTATTTTAGGCATTCTCCCTTTGTCAAGTGAGTGTCCCTTCCACGATATTATCCCCATGCAGAGTCAGTTAGACCGTGTCTTTATCGGTGTCTGTACTTCTTTTCCTCTTTCCTCGTTCTTGGTTCGTTTGCAGGAGATTTTGGCTCACCTTCTCAGTTGCCTGTCATCACACCCCGTCTGCATTAAGGGGGGGTTATGCTGTGTTCTAATGCATCCATGGTTCAATGGTTCGATAGTGTGAACTATGTATTTAGTGGTTGATCCTATATACAAGGCGATTGCAGTGGCTGGCTACCTATGCATTTCGGTGAGATGGATCATCTACCATATAGACATGCTCAGTTCATGCCTTCTTCTTCCATGGAGGTTTCTTCAGATCAACAGTTTGACAGATTTGCGGTTCTTCATGCTTCAGTGATGCTACTTCTTCATGATCACTCTTTGTTCCTGTTTTAGGGGACAATTTCCCTAGTTGGAGACTTCTTCAGTTCTTCACTAGGTTCTTACCTCTTTTTGGGGGAGGGTTTTTCCCATGTGGTTTTCTCTCTTTCCCTACTTACAGAGGTTTCATCTTCTTGCATTGTACTTGGGTACCTAACATGGCCTCGTTGCCGGGACCCATTATGCATTCATCTTAGCTTTGTGAGCTTAAGGCATTTCCCTAAGTTGCACTTAAGGGGGGGTGTTAGAGTAAATAATTAATTATTAATTATTTATTCTATTGCTTAAGCTTACTTAGGTCATGCATTTATTTAATATTTCATATTTAATGCATGTAGTGGTTAGTTGTTGACAACTCAGGAGTTTTCTCCTTTTTTAGCATATTCCACTTTTTGTGGATGTGTGCTGAGTTGTCAATCTTATCTTCTACCTCCTTCCAGCTTGTTCTACAAGCTTCCTGGAGCTCTTTATATTCGGGCTCTCTCTCATTGTAATAATATCAAATCATAACATCATTTCTTATTGTAAATACATTTTCTCATTGTGTTTGCATTCATGGTGTCTCTCATGTCCGTTTAGGGTTTTTGCCCGTGCTCCATGCTCTCCCCTTCTATGGCTTCTCTTTGACAGGTTCGCATGCAGGTGATCTTGGCGTCTTCGGAGTTGGCTTTCCTCAACTCCAACAGACTTTTCTAGAATTTTTGGAAAATTTGAAGAAATATATGATTTGAATATATTCTAAGATTCACAAAGTACTAGAAAAATGTACTACACAAGCATTCAATAGTGTCTGTCCAAAAAATTTAAAATGTGAATTTGAGCTATTTAAGTGTGTCAGATTTCAAATCTTATCTTGAAAATGAGTTTAGAGTAGTCAAATTAGCCAATGGGTTGATTTTCACATCAATCAAACACTTCAAAAAATTAGGCCAAAACCTATATAAGGGCCCAAAAGGTCTTTTCAATTAATTTGTGCATTTTGTCTTTTGTGGAGATGGAGCTCTGAAGAAAAAATGGTGGTCCCCGTACATACTCATTGATTTGAACATTCGAGGTGACATAGCCGGCCAGTGAACTATGAACCTTTGATAAGTAGTCAATTAACTTCCTTTGCATTGAAAATTTCTCGCATTTCAGTCGATTTTTTGTTTTTTTTGAACATTTTAAATTTGATATCATCGGGTCTCACATGGAAACCCAATTTTTCATGCGAGCTTGTACGGAAGCTCACACAAGGAAGTATCACTTGGGTACTTCTTTGTGTAGGGTGTAGGGTTTCCTCACATGGGATGCACCCATCTCTTGTGTAAGAGACCCTAAGTTCAGTTCTTTTTTCACTTTTTGTAGTAATGTTTCTAATGCAAAGAAGTGAAATCTCGAGTGAAAAAGTAAAAACTCATACAAGGAAGAGAAATCTCGCACGAAAATTTGGTGTTGTTTGCAAGAAAATTTTGTCAATAACTTGTTTTTTCTACCATTATTTTGCATTTTTGTTAGTCTTTGTTGCATGTGTTCAAATTTTTTTAGCACATTTATGGATTGTATGATGTTTCAAATGTCAAATATTGATCATGTTCATATTGTTTTTGTGCTTGGAGGTTAGCTTCCTAGATGTTTCATTCATTAGTTAGATGCCACAGAGTTGGCACATATTGATTTCCTTGGCCTCTCACACCTTTGTGATATCCCTAATCTGCGAGTGAATCATGGGTTACTCACAACACTTGTTGAGCATTTCCATTTGGAGACAAACACTTTCCACTTTATATTGGGGGAGATGACCATCATGCATGAGGAAATATATAAGATACTATGGATTCCATTCCCTAGGCTAGGAGTTGAGTACAATACTTAGGCGAGACTAAGTACATTGGCACTGAGGGCCATCTTCCAGGAGAATCTCATAATGGGTAGGGCCATCACATGGGAGGAGTTGGTGAAGAGATATGGTCCCACTCATAGATTGGTAGCAATACTCAACATATTCTTGAGTTGCTTTCTGATGCCTAATAGAGGTCAGTATAGGTTGGAGTGTGGTTGGGGTTGGATGTTGCAAAAGATGTTGGTGGAGCCAACATAGTTTCAATGGGGTAAGTGTATGCTGGCCAATATGTACCATGAGATGCATGAGGTAGTTTATTGGGAGAAGAAGAGCATGGCAACTAGAGTTTATGTTCTTCAGGTATGGGAATGGGAGAACTTTCCCATCATGAGGCCAATATGTGTTGACATGAGGTAGGACCATGAGCCGTACATTTGTAGATACCAAGGACAGATGACCTAGACAACTCTGGGTAAGAATGAGTAGTGGTGAGGTTAGCTTGTCAACCTGATAGTAGTAGTATGGTGGTCATGTAGAGAGACAGTGGCATGGGATGACGCATGTGGAGCTTGGACATATGTTTGCCTCTCAGCCATTGATTGGTCACTCAATCTAGGTGATTGAGAGATTCCCACTAATAAATGTGTGGTGGTAGTATGATTGACCACAAGACATATCACAGGAGTACTACACTTATGCCTGCTTCACCTTAGAGGTGGAGAGGGGGTGGTTTATCTAATTAGACCTTGGGAGGTCTATGATTGATGTGCACTCCCTCACCTTGACACAATGGGATTACATGTTGATAGTTGTAGATGGGGGGATGACTCTAGCATATAGGGAGAAATTTGTGTCATCCCTTCCCTCAATTCATAAATCTAATAGGGATGGCAGTGCCCATACAGATTGTACAGGCACCACCATAGCAACACAATAGCAAGGTCTGAGACCATAGATGAGATAGGTGCAGATCCCTCCTCGATAGATGAGATTGGATCTAAATGCTAGTGGGAGTGGGACATGACATAGACATCCTCAAGGTGATTTGGGTACTTTAGGTGCCATTGATAGTGATGCGCAAAGATCACATGTAGAGGAGCAACCAACGTAGTAGGTGGAGGCCAGAGTGGGCAATGAGGAGATGCAGGGTCAGCCTACTCTTGATCCATAGGATGAAGACATCCTAACATAGACACAAGATTCCTAAGGAAAGCTAGAGATAGATTGAGAGCAGCACAACAACAATTGGGAGATTTGCAAATTCAAATTGTAGTGAGAGATACCTAATTAGTAGACCAAGAGTTAGAGAACTGTGAACTGTGAGAGCAGATGGAGTGACATCAAGATGAGGCTCAACTATATTTTTTCTAGATGCATTAGATTAGGTGCCACAATTCTTAGAGTATGTGAGGGAGTCAGGAGGTGCACATCCTCTAACTAGAGTAGATGTTCCTACCCCTCCTCCTCTTGAGGATGGAGAAGAGGCACAAAGTTAGGTGTTCTCTTCTGATTTTGGTCTGGCTATATATTGATTGGTGTGCCAACACTATTTTGTTTCATTTTACATCATTTTGAGATCAATAGTACTTGAGTAGCACACATTTTTGTATCATTATATAATTGACTCCATTGGAGATATTATATATATGAGATCTTTGATTTGAGAATCTTTGCATGTGTCACATTTTTCTCTTATAGTTTATCATACATTAGATGTTAATAATATGATTGATTGAATGCAAATTGATATGCTGTATGGATGTAGTGTAGATGAGATGAATATGAAATTATGTATATCAAATGCAAAATTTGAATGAACTAACATATCATGTAGATTTTAAGTTTGTTATCAGTGACAAGTATCTTGTGAAAGTCAAGAGGATGAAGAAAGGAGCTGAAAACTTGTGTAATCATGAAGAAACATGATACTTTGAAGAAACCAACAACCTCTCATGTCAAAAGATGCAAGTAAATCAGTGATCGAACTGTGCTCTTATGCAAGTGGAGTATGCAATGCAATCCTATGCTAGATGCAACTCTAGGTTTGGTTACTAAACTCATATAATTATCATCATCGAGTATTTAGTTAGACCCACAAAGGTCATACAATTCACACTGACATTACAATCATGAGAATATGAATATGACATATGTCTTAGTTTTGTTAGGATTAAATGTAAGCATTAAGGCACAAGAAGCTAGAATGACCAGAAAATTTATCACTTTTATTGCAGCAAGCTAACATAAGCATTAGAGCATAAATATTAGGATGATCAGAATTTTTCTTGCATGAAAACACACCAAACACATGAGAGATCCTTCTTATGCTAAGTATTTAATAAAATTTTTATCTACAACAACCCTTGCATTCGTAACCTAAGACATAAAAGTGTTAAGTATACTTGTAGTGACCCATACGTTCACTTAGCAGGATGAGTATCAATATTTAATGTAGCATAGATAATTCACTCAAACAAGCAAGGAAAAGAACCAACCTCACTAAAGTATCCATATAAATGAGTCAAGATACACATGGCCATCCAATATGAGATAGAGGATCTTATAGTGGACACTCCTTTTATATGGACATTGCAGATCATTGGAACTAGACCATCAAATAGAAAGAAAAGAAATAATCATGCCCCTAGTCCTCACTTATCTAGTCAAAAGAGACATCCTTGAGTTGGTCAAAGGGAAATGATAAAGTGGAAGCAAAACAAACAAAGAAAAGTTCAACATATTTCAAACAATGTTAATGTTATAGGATTGATGTCAAGTGTCAATGTTTAGAACATGTGTGAAGGAAATCTCTTTAGTAGGAGGATGATAGTAGATAGGCTCAGTTAGGACAACTAGTGACTGACGTCAAAGAGAAATCTTCATTTGAGAAGAACCTCAGTCGGAAACTAAGCAATAGTAGACAGATGTAGTTAAAACAACTGGTGACTAAATCTTAAGAGATCTTCTTCAAGAGGAATCTTCATGGTGAAGCAAGCAACAATAGGAAGATGCAGTTAGAACAACTGATGAATGATGTGAAAGAGATCTTTCATAAGAGGAATCTCTATGGTAAAGCAAGCAATAGTAGGTAGACATGGTTAGAACAACTAGTGATTGATGCAAAAGAGATCTTCCATGAGAGGAATATCTATGGTGAAGCAAGTGACAATAGATAGGCATATTTAGAACAACTAGTGACTGACACGAAAGAGATCCTCTATTGTAAGGAAACTTGCAACAAAGAATATAACTGTTTCCACATTATCCATAATAAATTTGAAATAAATATGGAATTAAAATCCACATGCAAGAGAATAGAAAACATACCCATAAAAATTGTGGCACAAGATATACCTTGAGAAACCCTCATTGAGGGGAAAAAATCTAGCCTCTAAAAGCATCCATACCATATACTATTCAACAAAAAATACCATTGCAATACAACCATGGAAGCCTTCAAAGCCATAGCCTCAACTAAGCAATCCATGTGAATAATAATGAATCCACACATCCCATGCCATGCTTCCAACCTTCACAAATGCTCCCTTGGCTAACTTGCCAAGCCTTGTCCCACTTCGCTTTTTCCCTTTTCCCTTTTCCTCTTCTCACTTCACTCACCAAAAACTACCCTTGTGGTTGCTTATATAGTAGCAAGTCCCACAAAACCACCAAGTGGTATTACATAAACCATGTGCTACCTAACCCCTTGACCCCACATTTAATATTATAATTTTAATTCTTTCCCCAATATTAAATAATTACATGAAACATTATCACAATGTTACAATAAAATGCATCAAGTATATCCCATGTGAATCTTTACATGTTGCATGTCCATCTAGGTGCTCCTAGATACAATATTACATAATAAAATAAAATAACACAATATAATAATATTATGAAATGTGTGCAACACCCATTATCTCAACAATCTCCCACTTGTTGTATACATTGCATAGGGTCAATCTGTAGCTACATAAATAAGCAAGGGAACAATCCCTCCTAGTGCATCAACCATCATGGATCAAATTACACCATGTGCTCCATCCTAGCACCTGCAACAAAATAAAAGTATCTAGCATCTCAAACATGAATGATCTCACCTCTTATTATTCCACTACCACTAAACATACATAGAATCCATCCAAAAAGAAAAGCCACCCAACTTATTGCATTAGAAGATCATAAAATCTTGTACCAACTGAAATACCAAGCACAAAAACTTGATCCAAAAGTAATCACATGTATCCGTAATTGTCAAAAATATCCATAGCTGAAATAACACCCATAACAAATGCCAACCCATCCAACTATCCATACCTCCAAAGGTATACCAAGTGAATCTCGCATCATCAACATATCCAATCTGTAACCTACAATCATAAGCCTCAAGAGCAATACCTACCACATATATACCAATAAACTCCCACTACAAAAAGATAATGTCAAATCTATAACCAATCCACTCACAACATCTCAAAGAAGTGAATCCATGTAGTATCAAGGACATCCACAATACATAAACCAATAAACTGTAAGAACAACTCTCATAAAAAATCTCCAATAGTCTCCCAAGTTCTCCACAACCAACCAAGGAAAGAGATAAAAGAATAACCATGTCATCTATCACATGACATACATGAACACAAACTAGTGATCAAAATCTCTATCCAATCTCAAATCCAATGTAAGAAAAATCAAACATCCAAGAAGATAACCAAGACCAAAGAGAAACCATGCAAATCATGATCTGTATCATGTCTTACACAAACCTCTAGATGTAAACTATGCAAGTATGATCTCCTCCATAAAACCCCAACAAGAAACTTCAACAACACCCAAACCATAATATATAACTAATCATGGATGTAAGCCTCTCACAAGAAGATCAAACTCATAAACCATTCCTAATCCAAGGAATATGCCCAATATAAAATCGTCTCCCAATCTCAACCAAAATAACAACATATGTAAAATGGATATAACCAATGCTAAACCATCTCTCAAATGAACCCTCTAGAACTAACTCATGTACCATAGCTCAAGATCCATATCATGAAAGAAAATCATAAACATAATGTACCTCAGAAAAATAATGGGCTATACCTCTCAAATAGAAAATTGCTGAGTAGACCAAGAGTGGGGAATGAGAATGTTAATCAAGATATCCAAGTCTCTAACCAAGACTCTTCTAATAAAAATCTCCTCTCAAGTCCATATTAGGTGATTGCCCTTAGACTTCCTACTAAAACTATCAACTATCCCAAAAAACACATCTCTAATCCAAGAGAAATTAGCATCACCACCATCTCTAAGTTTCCATGAGCACTTATAACCAATCAATCCATGTCAACTCCAAATAGAACATAGTAGTATCATGAAGTGTCTAGCTTATGATCAATGTACTCAATACCAAGAAACTAAACCAAGATCATTGTCAAAGTTCCAACCATGGCCTTAGGAACATAAACATGACAACATCATCTAACCATCTCAAAAGAGACAACATGCTCCATATGAACATACTATAACATGTCACAACTCTAAACATGTATCAAGAGTATACCATGACATAATAATAAAACCATCCTCACACCAAGGATAACATGCCAAATGAAATCATAAACCACACCTTTACCAAGAACTCCATAAGTCGTCAAAATGTAACCATCTCCACACATCATGAAGAAAACCATCTCTACATACCATGAAGAACCATCTCCACACACCATGAAGATAACTAAGAACCCTATGAGTCCTCATGATCTAACCATATTCACACACCATGAAGATAACCAAGTGCACCATGCAAATGTCAAAGAAACTTCTGTAACAACAAGATCTAAGACAAATCTCCAACATCTACAAACACTCAATAAATTTATGAATACCAATAACTCCCACTCAAATGTGGTTCCAAGTCACCTATGGCATCCTAAAATCCATCTCCTACATGAATATTCTCAAAGTCTACACTCAAAGTGTCAATACCAAGTGAAACCAAGATCTCCAAACCGAGAAGTTACAAGCCAAACTAGGAACTAACCCTGCACTATCACCCCATCACTATCACAAGCTCCCACTAAACCACGTATCCAAGCTATATATGACATCATGATGAAAAACCATCCTCTAACCATGAGAATCAACCAAGGCATCAAACTATCAAACAACTCAAAGTACACATCATGAGCTCCTCAAAAGAAATCAAATAACCATGATCCTCAACCAAGAAGATATACCACCATAACCAAATCAAAAATCCAAGCCAATGAATATCAAGGATGTACCTATATATCCAATCATGTCATGCCAAAATCCATAGCACCAATATTACATCCCTAAATTGAGCATCTAACTCTCTGTATGTCCAACTTGTCAACATAAGATAGTCAACCACAATCCTCCACCATGATTGTACCTGATAACAACATCTCATCTCTTCTACATGAAGAAAAATCAGCAAATCGTGTCACTTAGGGTATAGAAAACCCAAATCCAAGCCACCAATGTGAATATGCATCAATAATGAAAGATCAACGGGCAAAGACAAACCATAACTGAGCCATAAATGTAACCTGTAAGTATAGACTGCTTAAAAAACTACACAACTTGTAGACCCAACAAGTCATCATACATATCCAGACTATATATTGATAACCATATCATCATGAGACTAATCTGAAATATAAAATGAGTATACAATGACATCAAATCTTAAATCTTCAAACATACAATATCATAAACTCACAATGTTACCATAGTCAATATATACCATAAATTGTTTAGATCAATATATCACCAAATAAATCATGCTAGACTTGCACCAAATCTAAACCAATGTGTAGAGCTTTCCGTTGACTACTTGAAGTCCAAAATCTAACTTCATATGCCCAAGTTATGCCCTAATTTATGCTCTAAATAAACAACATCTAACTTTTAGGTTCTTAAAACCTGACAAAATGTCAAAATCATAGAATCAAACCTACACCAAGTTGCAGTACTCTGAATTAGATTTTCAATGCCTATAAGATGTCTAAAATCTGATATCCTGAGAGAAAGTTATAGTCATTTTACTAAGTATTTTAACCATTTTTCCCTATGATTTTTATTTTTATGATGAAAATTTTGATGGGATTAAATTTCACGGCCATTATGGGCTGAAACTAAAAAACTCTTTCATTTCCTCTAAACATAACCAAACTAGGCCATATTATATATCAAAATTTATGCAAACATTGACTCGAATCCAATGGTAGGTTTGTTTTTACCCAGAAGGTCATTTATGCAAGCTCGTTCCTAAAAAACCCTCATTTAAATGAAACATCCAAAAACCCTTTTGTCCAACAATTTCACATACCCAAATCTCCCAACATCCCATCATAACAACAAATCTAAAACCCTTAGATCTGCAATAAAAACTCATATATCTTGCCCTGTCTTTTATCTGCTCATGCATTCCCATGGATTCAATCTAGGGTTACAATAATAAAACCATAGCTCTAATACCACTTGTAAGGAAACTAGCAACAAAGAATATAATTGTTTCCACATAAACCATAATAGATCTGGAATAAATATGAAATTAAAATCTACATGCAAGAGAATAGACAACATACCCACAGAAATTGTGACACAAGATATACCACGAAAAACCCTCATTGAGGGAAAAACCCAGCCTCCAAAATCATCCATACCATGTACTATTCAACAAAAAAAACCATTGCAATACAACCATGGAAGCCTTCAAAGCCATAGCCACAACCAAGTAATCCATGTGAACAAGCATGAATCCACACATTCCATGCCATGCTTCCAACCTTCTCAAATGCTCCCTTGGCTAACCTATTAAAGCTTGTCTTGCTCAATTTTTTCCCTTTTCCCTTTTCCTCTTCTCACTTCACTCACCAACAACTACCCTTGTGGCCTCTTATATAGTAGCAAGTCCCACAAAACCACCAAGTGATATTACATTAACCATATGCTAAAACTATGTGCTACCTACCCCTTGAACCCACATTTAATATTGAAATTTTAATTCTTTTCCCCAATTTTAAATAATTATATGAAATATTATCACAGTGTTATAATACAACTCATCAAGTATATCCCATGGGAATCTTTACATGTTGCATGCTCATCTAGGTGCTCCTAGATACAACATTACATAATAAAACAAAATAATACAATATAACAATATTATACAATGTGTACAACACCCATTATCTCAACATCTATGATGACACTATAGGGTGTTTCCCCTGAGACTATGACAAGATTCAATCCATGGATGCATGAGTGAAAGAAACAAACAAAACTAGGAAAGCAACTGTACAAGATCTAGAAACTGTGTTGCAATAAGAGGCACATGTTTACCAGGTTTTCACCTTCTTGGAAGAGATTCTTTTTTTTTTGGTACCATGATGCCTATTTTCCAGATTTTCATCAATGACACTTTTTTTGTTTTTCAATTTTATTTTTTGTTCTTTTTGTTCTTTTTAATTTTTTTTTTTGTATTTTTGTATTTTTCACTTTTTTGGTATTATCAACGTGCCTATTGCTAGGCTTTCACTAGGATAATAAATTTTTCAGGACTTTTAAATATGTACAAAGATCTTTTGAAAGCATTTCAGTTGTAGAATCACTTCAAATGAAGAGTGTTGATCTGCTCCTTCAGCAATTCTCCCTTAGGTGTTGAAAGTTGATAAGCAAAGATCCAAACACTATAGTAACTATGTAGGGACTAAGCCAGTTGGTTTCAAACTTCCCTTTCTATATCCATTGTTATTGATTCTTAGGGTTTTCCCTCAAAATGAGGTCACCCACTTAGAAGTCACGTGGCTTAACTTTCTTGTTGTAGCTTTTAGAAATATGTTTTTGGTAAGCTCGAAGATGATCACACGCCACTTGTTGATGTTCATTTAAAAATTTTAGCTCCTAAAGCTGAGATACTATGTAGTCATCATCAGTAATGAGACCTTTCATAGAGATTCTCAAAGTAGGAATCTCAACTTCAATTGGAAGCACAACATCCACTCCATATACCAAAGCAAATGGCATTGTTTCCATTGGAACTTTCTAATACTAGTTCTGGAAGCCCATAAAGTTGGATTAATTTGAAGGTGCCAGTCCCTTCTAGATATTTTGACTGTTTGATGTAAGATCTTAAGAATAGCCTTGTTGGATGCTTCCACTTGTCCATTACCTTGGGGGTTAATAAATAGAAGACCAATGCTACTTGATTCTAAACTTTGAGCACAACTCTTTAAGATCTTTATTTTTAAATTATCCCCCATTGTTAGTAATGATGGAGGATGGTACACCATACCTACATATGATGTAATTTAGAATGAACAAAGCTACATTTTTTCCATTTTCTACAAAAAGAGGGACAACTTCTATCCATTTAGTGATATAGTCTATAGCTATGATGATAAACTTGTGTCCATTTGAAGAAGAGGGATGAATCTAAACCACTAGATCAAAGGCCCATTTTTGAAATGGTCAAAGCATGATGGATGGAATTAGCTCCCTAGCTAGAGCATGAATTAGATTTCCATGGAGCTAGCATTGATTGTAGGACTTGGCATATTTAACTACTTCTTACTCCATATTCAACCAATAATAACCAGCTCTGATAAGTGTCAAGCCATGAGAGTGAGATCCACAAATTCCCTCATGTACATTAATCAATGTGTGTTTGGACTCATCAAATTCTAGACACTTAAGGAGTGTTCTATCAAGACCTCTCTTAAACAATTCATCAATAATAATAACATACCATGAAGCATTGCAGATAAGGTGACATTTCTAGTTCCAGGTTAGATTGTCTAGAATTATTTGGTCACATCGATGAGAGTAGATATGATGGTAGCAAGACAAATCTTGTCCTACAATAAAACATATCATTTGGGATTCAAGTGAATTATAAGCAGGGTAGAGTAATGTTTCCAACAAGAATTTTTGTCGAAGATCATTGTCAAGCATCTAAAGCATGGAAGCAAGAGTAGACATTGCATCAGCCACTTTGTTCTCTACCCAAGGAATTTGTTGAAAAGTGACATGAGCAAATTATTTCTTCAAATCATCCACCATTTGTCTATAAGGTATCAACTTCTCATCCTTTGTCTAATACACATCATTGACCTGATTGATTATGAGCTATGGATTGCCAATGATATTGAATCCATCTACTCTCCATTCAACTACAATATTCATGTTGTTGATTAGGGCTGCATATTCTACAATATTATTTGTACAAGGAAATAGAATCTTGTATGCCTTAGGCAATGAATACTTCTTTGGTGTTATGAATAAGAGCCCAACATTGGATCCTTGTTGTGTGAAGGAATTGTCAAAGAACATCACCCAGGTTTGATATGTTAGCATTAAAATAGATTCATTGGGGAAGTCAATGTTTAGTGGAAGAAGACTTTACATTGGTGCTTCTGCTAATTGATCAACAATTGCCTATCCTTTAATAGCCTTTCTTAAAACATATGTAATATCAAACTCACTTAGTATCATGACCCATTTGGCTAGCCTCCTTGTTAGAGCTACCTTGCTAAGTAAGTACTTCAGTGGATCAATTTTAGTAATCAGTTGCATAGTGTGAGCAAGCATGTTGTGTCTCAACTTTTGAGAAGCAAAGACAACTGCCAAGTAAGCCCTTTCAATGATGCTATAGTTCATTTCATAATAAATTAATGTGTGACTAAGATAATAGATAGCTCATTCTTTATTATCGTTGTTTTCCTACACTAGCAAGATACCAAGATATGACTATGTTGCTGATATGTACAAAATGAGAGGCTTCCCATAAATAGGAGGTATCAATCAGTGAATTAGCAAGATATTGTTTTATCTACATAAACTCTAATCATAATCCTTGTTCCAGTCATATTATATGACTTTATGAAGAGTCTTAGTAAAAGGTTGTGACCTATTTGCCAATTGTGAAATAAATGTGTGGATGAATTGAAGTCTTCCTTACAACCCTCTCATGTTTGCAACCCACTTCTTAAATTTAGATTAGGCATTTCCATGATTGCTTAAAATATTTCTGGATCCACCTCAATTTATTTTGTAGAGACAATGTAGCCAAGTAGTTTCCTAGAAGTTACACCAAATGCACACTTCTTAGGGTTTGTTCTAAGACTAAACTTCTCCATACAATCTAGGATTGGTCCCAAATCTTGAAGATGAGTGTTGCATTGTGTACTCTTAACCAAGGTGTCGTCGACATAGTCCTCCATTGTCTTATGCATCATACCATAGAATATTGTTGTAACTCCTCTTTGATACATGGAACCAACATTTTTTAGACTGAATGGAATCACATTTCAATAGAAGGTACCCCATGCACAAGTGAAAGAAGTTTTCTCCTGGCCTTTCAGTGCAATTTTTATTTGATTATAATTAGAAAAATCATCCATGAGTGAGTACATTTCATATCCTACTATCATATCCACTATCATATCAATGTTGGGAAGTGGAAAATCATACTTTGGACATGCTAAGTTTAGATCTCAATTTTTTTTACAAATTTAGATAGATTTATCATGCTTGGAGACTAGAACAATGTTTGAGATCCATTCAGCGTAATCAATAGCACGAATGAAACTAGCTTTTAAAAGCTTTTCTAATTCAACTTTAACAAGTAATGCCACATGAGGATGCATTTTATTGAGCTTCTATTTGACTGGTTTTACTCTTGGTGCAATAGATAAATGATACATTATGAGGTCAGGATCTAAGCCTGGCACATCTAAGTAGGCCCATGCAAAATTAATCCTTTTCTCTTGAAAGAAGGCAATAAATTCCTCTTTTTCTTTTGTAGATGAAGACTTTACAATGTGTATCATGCAAGGTTGTTCCTCTATTGTGAAGTTGATTGGCTATGTTGGCTCTATCAACACTGATGATCTTTCTTAAAAATGACTAGGAAGTACATAAAATATCTCATCCTTAGGCACCTCAAAGAGGTTTTCAACTTTGGATACATATTTCATTTTTACTATTTTGGATTTTGATACTACCATAATCTAGTTTTCACCATTAGACCTTCTATTTCTTTTTCTTTTAATTGTGTGACTAAGATATTTGATGTCAGCTTCAATCATATTGATACTTTGTTCACTGGTGGAGAATGCTACTGGTTCAACAATGTGTAAGTAGCAGATAAGAGCATAGTCATTCTAGAATATAGGGACTTCACTAGATGTATTGAAATTTTGGTCTATGAGCTCAAGATATGTGAGTGAGAGAGATGTGGCAGGTTTGATAGTGTTCATGATATAGTCATCAAATTCTTGGACAAGTAATTAGAGACCTAGAGCGATTTCATCCAAAGGTGTATTAGAATACCTTTGAGTTCTACCGACATTAATTGAGGACTCATTGGCACTAGTTGGATGAGACTCATCTGATCGAAACCTTGATTGTTCACCTATTTCAAGACAAATTTCATATATGTGAACTTAATCTACATCCTTGTATGTAGTTTCCTATAAGAGAATCAAATTCACACTCTTGAGAACCAATGCTACATGGAGTCAAACTATAGAATTCCTCAGCAGTGATGGGAACCCATTCTCCACTTTCAATATCATCTTGATTTTTTCAAAGGCATTCAATAACTAAAATATGACTTGACTATCCTTTTTCTTGTTGAATACGAGGAGGATTAGTAGTGTTTTTAGGTACAAAGTCATTGGGTTCTGCAAAGAACTTGGCAAGATAAAAAGGAATTGGATAAGTATACTCATCATGAGAGCTATCCTCATGATTATCTAACTCAGTTTGTGACTCATATTAAATGAGCTTTTAGATTATGGTATGAATTTATTAATCCCTAGATGGAAGGGAATCTTCTTGAAACCTAGACTTGTTGTATCTTGAGACCTTCTAGATATTGCTTGGATAGGATTAATCAAGCCATTGTTGTTACACTGAATTGGACCATTTCCTTTGTAACCAAAGCATTTCATGAGCTTAAGACCTAGACCATACTCTTTAGGAGTAATCTCATGAAATCTTTCTATGAGATCCACTAGAATTTCCTCTCTATATATCCATGTAGCGATGGCTCTATCTTCATCTTCCTCTCCCAGAGGTACAGTAGCTTTGAAAAAGGTACTGTTGAACTTAGTTTGAGGTGATAGCACCAAAGGTCTCTTCCCTTTAGATGGTCTCCCATAATGACGGGGAAACTTAGGAAGAGATTTCAAAGATAGAATAGGTTTTATGTGATATTTGCCCATCCTAGTTTCTATCAACTTGAGTGACTTCTCCATTTCTTTCAACTTATCAACATGATGATCCATAGATTCCCTATTAGTGGGTACAAAGCTTTTAGTAGATTTAAGCATGTTATAGGTGTAACTAGTATTAGTAGGTATAATAACTTTAGATCCTTGGAATGGAAACTTGATGCATTAATGGCATGTTGAAGGCACAACTTGCATTTCTTGTATCTATGGTATCCCTAACACGATATTGTATGCTAATGGAATGTCAAGGACTTGACAAGTAACATCTCTTTCCATTGGATCAACTTGGAGTCACAACACAACAAGACCTAGGGATTTATGCTTGACTTCATCATATGCCTTGATGGTTATTTTGTGATGAGGATCAATAAACTCTTCAAAATAACCCAATTGTTTGAGCAAAGTAGAAAAACATATATTTAGACCAACTCGATTATCAATGAGCATGCGATTGACACATTTTTGATGTATCATAACTTCAATGTGCAACGGATGGTTATGAGGGTGACTAAATGAATTATCATTCTCTTTAGAGAAGGACAAATAGTGAGGTGAGGTCAAGTGATCCATCATAGATTAGAACCTATCAAGATCAAGATCTTGAGGTACACTTGCATCATTGAGGGATTTATCAAGAATCTACCTATGAGTAGGAGAGATTTTAAGTAATTCAAAGATTTTTATTTGAGTGCTTTTCCATTGTAATTAGTCAAGGATATTATAGTTGGTAAATGTGGAAGATGTTACAATTTTCATACCTTTGTCAGATGGACCAACAATAGGTTTGTCTTTATGTTGATCTACCTTGGGAGTAGAAGGCAAAAGACCTTTAAGTACTATCTTGGCATGAGAATGTGTAACAACATTAGCACAAGATTGTAATAGTTCTTGATCAGTTGTAGGAGATGTAGCACCTCTTAAGACAAATGATGTTTTTAGTTTTATATTGTCATATTTTCCTTTAATCATGATAACATCTTATGTCCATAGGTTTAACCATGTTGATCACATTATCATCATAGGTGTACTTATAATTGAACTTGTTATTAGATTTTTTTTAGAGTTTTCTCCTTTCTCATAATGTGAAAATGGCTCCTTAAAAACCTTGTGGTCCAAATTCTTATTATGTCCATCTACAACAATTTCACCATTGTCAATTAAGTATTGAAC
This sequence comes from Cupressus sempervirens, assembly GCA_028749045.1. Classification (NCBI taxonomy): domain Eukaryota; kingdom Viridiplantae; phylum Streptophyta; class Pinopsida; order Cupressales; family Cupressaceae; genus Cupressus; species Cupressus sempervirens. The sequence continues at coordinate 240,964,584 of CM053788.1, read as the reverse complement.
TTTATGATGTAGGTTGATGCAATTGCTTGTTTTGTGACCCTTGTTTTGATAGTATTTGCAAAATGAATTCTCATTCCACCATGTGGGTTGTGGTTATGGATTATAAGGACAAGAATTTTCCAATGGAGAAATGATCTTGTTTTATAGTAAGGTCTTATAGACCACATCTAGCAGTTCACCAAGGGGTGTGTACTCTCATTTTTGTTATGTAATGCAAGATTAATTCTTCATTTTGTTCCCAAATGTCTTATTATTAGAAGGATATATTTTACTAGTCTTAGACACTTTGATGTTGTTTGTGAGATCGAAAGTCATTATAGCAAGTTTGAGAGTAATGTCATCAACTACTCCATTGTGTACTACCTCTCAATTCTTGTTCACATACTTGGATTTGTCCTTACTAGAGGTAGATCCTTGCTTAATGTCCTTTTGAAGGGTTACTTCACCCTTTTTGACCATGAACTCCTCTATTCAAATAGCTTGTGTAATCATATCTTCAAAGGTGCATGGACCTTGAAGTTGTATTTTATACCCAAAATCAAGCAAAAGATTATGTGCAAAGATATCAATTTTTTCTGTTTCAGGAATCTTTCATGAATATTTGGTATACAATTGTCACCACCTTTGAAGAAATGTGAGGAAAGGTTCTCCAAACTTCTATTTGAGGTTACAAAAATCGCATATGTTGACTAGATGTTGTATGTTGTGTAAGTATTGCTAAATAAACATATTAGCAAACTCATCAAATATTTTAATACCAGTAGGTAACCTTGAAAACCATTCCATGGCCTAACCACCAAGACTCTATGGGAATAAATGTATAAGATATGTTTGATTGTACATGAATTCCATAGACAAAGAACCAAATTCCCTCAAATGATCTTGGGGATCAGATGTTTTGAAGTATTTGTCATACTTGGGTAACTCAACTCCTCTTGGAAAGGGAGGCATATCCAAACTTTTGTTGAAAGAAAATGGGAAAATGGTGTCTAAAGTGTATTTTTTTGTTGGTTTATCCTTGTCATGTATCATTTGGGCCAATTGTTCTTGCATGTCCTTTAGTTTCTTTTGTAACTTGGATGTTTCGATTTCTTTTTCTTGGGTGACAGTTATTTCAACATTGAAATGTTGAGGTAGTTTTGCTCCTTCTTGAGGAAGCTTGAGAAAATATTTCTCTTTTTCTTCATTATCTCCATCACTTTCTGAAAGTTTTTATCCTTATGAAATTTCTTTATGTCTTCGGGAGGTATCTCTTCAATATCATCATACTCATTTGTGTAGTTGTGAGGTTCTTTTAGTCTTTTGTTTCTTTGGTAGTCTTGTCTCCTACTATGGTATCCTATTTCTTGATCTTGATCAGCCATTTTAGGAGTGTAGAGGTTTCAATATATGCCAGTTAAAAAGGTGTTCTGAACAAGAATTCAACTTTTTCTAAAAAGATGCAGGCGTTCTATCAATTTCAGGATGTTCTTGATACAATGGATTCCTATTTTGCTGAAAGTTTATGGAAAATGTTCTTCGAGGACTAGATGGACCAATAGGTGAAAGAGATTGTGAGGATCCTTCACTAGATTTAGCTTTGCCACAATTTCTAACTCTAGTTCTACCATGTCATAGTATATAGGAAGAAAGCAAGTTTCCACTCCTTGTGGCAAAAATCATAGACAATGACTTAAAACAAAGTTTAAACAAGGATTACACTAGAACATTGTCTCAAAGTGAGTAAGTGTGTTGTATATCTAGGTACAAATAGTCCAAGAAATGGCTAGAACAACCAAGATTTGTGACTATTGTGACACAAGGTATAACAAACATAAGAGAATAGAATAAGACAACCAAGTAAGGAGACTAATTCGTGTATAAATCACAAGTGATCAACTAAGCAAGAAATTAGAGTTTGACACTATTACGGACAAAGAAATGACTAACTATTTTAAAGATAGATCAGATTTGGATCAAGTTTTGATGAGGGAGCTCATAATAGCTCATTGTTTTGGACAAATTTGGATAGACTCACATGAGGAAATGACTTTCAAGCAAGGGAATATAGAAAAACAAGCAAGAAAACACATCTGATAGAGAAATTTTAACAATTTTAGGACAAAATCTCGTGTGAAGATTCACACAAAGCCATACTAGGAAGTACAATGAACTAGGTGAGAATTCAAAACATCAATTTTGAACTTGTTTTCTCGCATGAGAATTTAGATAAAGCCACATGAGGAAAGGGAAAAATGAGAACAAAAGTAGGTTTTTGACTCAAAATTCAATATTTTGGTAATGTTTTACATGAGGATTTACATCCAAATACATGAGGAAATGCAAAGAACTAGGTGAGGAAATGCAAAATGATAGTTTTCTCACATGAAGTTTTGCAGAATAGCAAGTAAGAAAAGGAAAAAATTGACAGTTTTGGACTTTACTTGAAGAGATTTTCAATGATTTTGGTAATATCTAAATAAAGGATTAACAATATTTACAAATTTCAAGTAGATGGGACATTATTTTCAGATTTTTCGGACATCATGTTGGTTTGAAAGTAGACAGTTGTTTTGCAAAAAAGGGATGCAAGCAATAGTCTCAAACAATCTAACTGAGGACAAAGCAACTTGGAAGGATGGGGGAGTCTTGACCTTTTGATTTTTTGGATGACTTGGACAGTTTATAGACTCGAAAAAGACACTTTTTATGCCTCTAACCAAAAATGGTAGAGGAAGCAAAACCTTTGTCTCACAACTTATGTGCATGCGTTCACCTCACACAGTTGTGTTACCCCACTAGAGGGTGCTCGTGTTTTTGGTGTATTCCAAGGACTCAATGACATATATGCTCAATGAAAACCCTTGTTTTAGGTGTCAAGGACATATACCACCTTCTAGTGTCTAGGTATATGCCTATAGTGAGTATCTATAGGAGAGATTCTTCCCCCTACTTGCACAAAGATTATGCCCTCTTTCAGAGGTGAACTGGGTAGCAACTATCTAAAAGCTTTTACTTGGCTTCCATTTGCATTAATCCCCAGTGGCTTTGTGAACAAAGTTGAGGCCAACAACCCACACCAACATATGTAATTTCATACACTTAAACTAGCAAGCCTGGGGGTGGTGGTGCCTAGTGCAATAGATAGAGTCTCTTCTTGATATGTGATATCATAATGAAAAAGAGGAAATTAACATGTCTTTGGAGCATTTCTCTCTACAAAACTTCTTTATTATAGTGAGTTGGAATCACTGGCGAAAGGTGTGTGCTCACTTGGGTCATTCTCAGAGGTTGGATCACTTTGGAAGGCCCTCTAAAGGTTGACTCAGACTGGTGGTTCAGATTCAAGAGTCAAAGTTTATGATTTTCTCAAATGGAAAAGAGTATACTCCTCTACCTCACCACCTTACCCAAACACATAGATTATGTTCATGACCGAATTAGTTTATCAATCCCAATGCATCTTTTTTCAAGATTTTGATTTTCCTAAAAGAAAGTCATCATCTCTTTATAAAAAATATTTGTATAGGAGAATCACTAACTTTCTTGCCTCCGTTGGGTACTGTCTTCCAAAGGCATCTAGGTTTCTAATTTACTCTTGGGCATCACTTCCAAGTAGCAAAGAGCATATTCCCATATTCCTTTGTCTAGAGCCCTATGAAGTTCACAAGCCCTATTAAACTATGTGTGTAAGAAAATATTAAATAGACACAACATTTGAGTGGGTTTGAATACATTCTTTGACCAATGAATCTTTGATTGAGCATCCTACAATCAAACTATCAGTACTTTTTATATGTCCATGGTAAGGTATCTTTGAAAAATGATTTGCACACCACTGTTAAGCTATCAAAAATAAAAAATAAAATATCAATGCTTCAAAAAAAAGTTTTAGTTCAAACAGCATTATGAAAAGAAAAATCTAAAAATTATAGTTTTCTTTTACTGGTGCCAAGTTTCGTGCGAGCTTCTACACAGTCCCATGCGAGAATAGGCTATGTGTGAGCTTCTACATAGTCCCACACACGAATATGCTATGTACCACATGAGAAATGGCTTTCTCACATGCAAAGATACACTTTTTCGCTCAAGAAAGTATAAAATTATAGGCGAGGAATCTGCTTCTTCATGTGAGAAACCACTAAATCAAATGGAAAAAGACGTCAGAAAATCATAATGTTGAAAAAATATCAAAAGTTGAGGGCAAAAATTTGATTTTTTTGCCCCACGGTGGGCGCGAAAAATGCATGTGCTAATTGTGGACCTCTAAATTAATCACACACTTCAACATGCTCCTTACATGCTAGAAATATCTTGAAATTAACATGGGATTGTTGATCCAGAATGATCCAACAAATCAATCTGTTGCCTTCTGACTAGATGGATTTTGCTGTCCACTCTCACAATTGAGAGATCAACAACCAGACCACTAGTATGAAATATTTTAATCGATATGAAATGCAAGATTAAACTAAATGATGAGCATCTTAATCTAAGAAATAAATAAGCAAATTAATCTAGATGTATGCATTATACCTATATGAGAAGGGAATGTGAAAGTGATAAAGCTATGAATGCAAAGTGCTTGAGTAAACAATTTGGAATTAGTTCAATACTTTTCATGTGCATCCTCTAAAATGAGGAGTTGAAGGTTTCTTAAATAGAATCCTAGAATTTGATCAACAATCAAAGATCAAATAGAATGAATGGTTGAGATTGAAGATGAAATTTAGTCTGAATAGAAATTCCCTTGCAAAAAGGAAGTTAACTGATCACTTCTGAGTGTAATAAGGAGTTAACTGATCTAATTCCTATTCTAATTTCAATTCACTTAGTCTTTCCAATTCTGAACTAGCGAGATAATTTGGAGAAGATATTTGATTTAAAAAGGTTAAATATGACCTCGTAATTGAATAATCTAATTAATTAAATAATTAAATTCAATAATTAGAATGAGGATATTTAATTAAATCAAATATATTTCATTCCTCATGTATATTAGCTAAAGGAGTGAATTTAATTAAATTATAGTACTAAGACTTGTAATTAGATTAATTCAATTAATAGGTTTAATGTAGCTAATTCAATTAGTATTTAGGAATTAAATGAAGTATGTGATTAATGTAGATTAGGGGATTTTTGCATTTGACACTTAGGTCAAGTAGAGATTATCAAAAATAGAATTGCCTAGTACAATATGACTTTAAATTAGATTGATAGACTAAAATTGGTTCAAAATATCAATGTGCCAATTTAAGGGTAATACAAATATGATTTGTACTAATTAAATAATATTCAATATAAGTAAATTAAGACAAAATAAAATATTTTCAAGCTTCAAATGTTTAAGAAATTTAATAGATTTTAAATGACTTAATTTTGCAAAATTTGAAATTTTAAAATTATTTAATTCAACCATTTTACATAATACTATAGGAATTTTAGATAACTAAATTGTATTGGTTTGAATTTTGTGTAGGGTTGTTTTAGGATGGTGAGTGATTATTGCCCCTATCATGTCAAAAGTATTGTTATGATGGTTAAAAAATCCAAGCACTGAATGTAGTATTTTATTTTAGCATAAATTCTAATTGGAGTTATTATTTTACAAATAATTGATCATTACAATAGTTTCAAATAATTGTCACAATTTTGTATCTATATTGCTTTGTTTCACAAAAAAAACATCATGTCATTATTGTTTAAAAAATGTAAGCATTAAATATGTTTTTTAATAATAAATATGTCTTTTATTGCTTTCTTTCAACTAAACAAATTGAGGAGAATATTATAAAAGAGAAAGTATGAAAATCTATTTTTTGGCAAATGACAAAAAAAAGGTAAAAATAAAATTAGAATTTTGGTAACTTATGAATTAGTAAAGACCAAATTATAAGAAACATGTTTCCTTAATTGTCAAAATTTTATACGTAAATGCATTCTTTATAAATTCATGAAAATTGAATGAAGATGTAGTTGCATTATTCATAGATTCTCAATATTTAACGAAGATAACTTGCATTTTTTACAAAATCTCAACAGAGATGTAGTTGTACTCTTTACAAATTCATAAACATTTAAAGAAGATGCAACTAACTTATTTACTTGTATATTGCCACCTTCACCTCTAGAAAATTGCACAGGGTAACTTAGCTTATAGTTTCATCCCTGAAGATGAATTTGGGTGTCCCCAAAGCTAGATACATCGAGAATGAATCTTCTATACTCAAATAAAATGCACAATTTATTTTCGTCGTGAGAACTTATGTGCTATTAGGTGCACTTGTTAGATCCACACCCATAATTAATTCAACTCAACATCATAAATGCATATGGACCTAAACCTGTAGTAAACAAAACATTAGTATGGACAAAAATAAGTAACTATATGGATACAAATCCACATCAAACTTTCTCCTAGAAGGAGATTTCAATGCATAATTAAGCCTAGAGGAAAAATATGGAGGATTACATACCAAGTCACAAGTTATGACAAATTTCAAAGAATGGAACTAATGAGAAAATCCTTTTTAAACATTCCAACATCAAATGAAGCATACACTTGGAATAATAGGAGGAAAGGTTTTAGTTATATTGCATAAAGACTTGATAGATTTATCTTCAAGGTGATTTCAATTCTATTGAATTCACCTTGAATGCATCAATCCTCCCCTATGTAGGATCATATCATTTCCCTATTCAAATAGAAATTAGTGAACAATGAAAACCTACTAGGAATCCCTTCAAATGTGAAAAATATGGTTTCTCAACAAAAAAATTCTACAAAAAATCAAGTTATGGTGAAAAAAGAGGAATTTGAAGGATCTAAGATTTTTTTTTTTGTGAAAAAAATTAATGATACTAAAAGAAAAAATATTTAAATGGAATAATAAACACTTCAACAACATATTCAAAGAAAAACTAGACAATGAAGAAGTTATAAAGAATGGAATGGATAATGAAAAAATTATGAAAGAAAAAGAATTACTATTCAAATAAGAAACACTTTTGCCCAAAGAAGAAATTAATATTCTAAATGAAGAAGTTATAAAGAATGGAATGGATAATGAAGAAGTTATAAAGAATGGAATGGATAATGAAAACTTTATGAAAGAAAAAGACTTACTATTCAAATAAGAAACAATTTTTCCCAAAGAAGAAATTAATATTCTAGAAGCAAACATTGAGAGAAACATGACTAAATGAAGGGGACAGAAACACAAAATTCTTTCATGCTAGCACGATTAATAGATGTAATATTAATAGAATCTCTAGAATCAAAGATAATACAAGTCAAGAGATTAAAAACCCAAATCTTATTGCAAAGACTTATGTTAATTATTACTTGGATATTTAAATAACTATGAATATTCATATCTTGATGCTCAAAACAAAATGTTAAAATCGATCCCTAGAATGCTAACTGATGAAGAAAAAAAGTATTTCAATAAAAAATTCACCATGGAATAAATTAAAGAATCTCTCTTCTCTCTTAACCCTGATAAAACCTTGGGACAAGATGGTTTTCAAGCCTTTTTCTTTTAGAAATGTTGGGAAATTCTAGGAAAAGACTTATGGGAAGCTATAGAAGCTTCTAGGAAATCAGGCTCATTACTAAGTGAAATTAATAACACCTTCCTAGCATTGATTCCTAATAATTCTAATCTAGAAACTCCAAGAGACTTTAGGTTGATAGCATTACACAACACTCTTTATAAAATACTATCCAAGGCTCTAGCGATTATGCTCAAAAAGGTAATTCATGTAAATTAATTTGAGAATAAAAAACTAGTTTTGGTCCTAATAGGTCTATGTATGATGGGATAATCATTATCCAAGAATTAGTTCATTCAACACAAATAAATAAGGACCCAAGTATGCTAATGAAATTAGATATCTACAAAGCTTGTGACAAGATGAATTGATGATTTCTTTGCAAATTAATGAAAGCATTTGGATTTTCCCACCAATGAGTTAATTTAACCTTTAACTTTATTTCAATACCCAATACATCCCTGATAATTATTTTAATATATCAAGAGGGATAAGACAAGGAGACCCTATATCTCCCTTTCTCTTCATTATTATGGTTGAAGCATTTGTGAGGGCTATAAAAATGACCCAAGTAGAAGGAACAATCAAAGGAGTCAAAGTTAATGATGATGTGGCTAGGGTTACACATCAACAACTTGTCGATGATATGATATTTCTAGGAGAAAATTCCATGGAAGAAGCCCACCATTTTAAGAAGATCATTAAAACATATATGGAGACTTCAAGTCAAGAAGTTAGTGCAAAAACATATGAGATTTGTTTCCCTCAACACACCCCCAAATCTTGAAAGAAGCATATGCAAAATTATGGGTTACAGAAAAGGATCTTTTCCATGTAAATATCTAGGAATTCAATTAGAAAGAGGAGTAAATAAATGTAAGACATGGAACTTGATTGCAGATAAAATTGATAAAAAAATAGAAAGATGGAAATAGAAATACTTAAACAAGGTAGGCATATCTACTATGATCAAAGCAATATTAACAGATATTCCTACCTATCAAATGTCTTGTCTACCCCTCCCCAAAGGCACCAAAAAATAATTAAACAAAAAATTAAGTAACTTCTTTAGGCAAGGAACACATGAGAAGAAGGAATTAGCCATGATAAAATGGGATCAAATATGCAAACCCAAAGAATTTGGAGGCCTAGGTATAAAAAACCTAAGTCGGTAGAATGAGGCCCTAGGAGCCAAACTAGTATGGAGAATGTATCAGGATCATGATAGTAAATGGGCTAAAAATTTATATCACAAATATCTAACAATTAAACTCGCATAACTCTCTTTCACACTAGAAGTCCTACTAAAGGCTCAAAAGTCTAGAATTTTATGATGTAAAATCAAGATCTAATCTTGAATAACCTAACTTGGGATATAAGAAATGACCAAGATGTTATTTTTTGGGAAGACTCGTGGGATGGTCTTCCTTCACCAGATAAATCAAATTTACCTGTTAACATAAAGAATACTTTAACTTTATGGGGCCCTCATGTCAAAGATTAAATAGAGTATGTAAATGAGGATAGCCAAAGAGGATGACATTTGAAAAAAGTTACAAATACAACTTTGACTAATAAAGAAAAAAGAACCTTTTGAAATTTTTTTTGAGTAATAGATTAGAAAATCACAAAGAAAGGAGTGACATTTTAGTTTGGGGAGCAACTAAAAATGGAAAATACAATGTCAAGAAAGGTTATGAGACTATTATCAATTTGCAAGGATGGGAAAAATGGAAACTCCCCTTAATCTATTTTAGGACCTAACCTGCCTCCCTAAAAAATGCCCTTACTCCCATCAATGCTGGAAATGATTATGTAAGAAGCTAATTGGAATTTAGTTTTCACAAGTAACCTTTGGAACTTCCTTAGGAGTTGGCCCCAAAATGGATCATCCAAAGTATACAATAAACTATTGTGAATAGACTAATCTATTCTTCTATGGGAAATCTAGAAAGAAAGAAACAAAAGAATCTTTACTATCGCAAAGATGGATATAGAATCATTTTTGAAAAAAGTGGAGACTAATATTCTAGAAGTTTCCAATAATCATTTAAGGAATTCCCTCAAAGAAGAAGGTTCATTTTTTGATTGGGACGCATAGATAAGGAAGAATTGACATAATTTAATCACCCCTTTGATGTCCTACTCTAAAGCTAATAGGCTTGCAAGAGCTTCTAGTAAATGGGAAACCCCGAGGTGGATGGTTCAAATTGAATTTTGTTGGAGCCATGAGGGATAATCTTGGGGATTCGGCCCTAGGATACATCATTCAGAATGATTCAGGTGCATGGATGGTTAAATGAGCTAATTTTCTAGGCACTAACTCTAACAACTTAGTTGAACCTATAAGCTCTTATAGAAGGCTTGAAACTAAGGTTAAAGGCAAGTATTTCAAAATTATTCATAGAAGGAGACTCAAAATATTCTTAGTGAATTAAGAAAATGAAGCACACCAGACTAGATTCTCAACACCAAATTGGAAGAAGCTATCAAAATATTAGATAAAATTTAGGAAACTATAATTGGGCACAAAGAGGCAGATGTCCTATCTAACAAAGTGGCATAAGGTGAAGACTTCATCACATTTAACATAGATCGAGGGTATGTTCTAGAGTAAATTAGGATAAATTAAAATATTAACTTTCAAGATACATTACAAATCCAAACCATCTAACAAAAGTAGTTATCAGTAGGATCTATTACTCTCCCCTATTAGGATTCCCATAATTTCATGTTATCTTAAAGGTTTCCTATAAAATTTTCCTTATATTTTCCCTGATTAACAATTTTGCAATATCTCCCATGCATGTATTCACCATTCTTTGATTTATCTTATAGTTTTTCTTGAGCCTTGTTTTTTCTTAGCCCTTAGCCTTTTCACTCTTTCTCTTAGGTTTAAATAGTTGGTTGTTTCACCATTTAGTCTTTTGGTTGTGTTTTCCTATAGGACTTCTAGCTCATTTATTTGGTGCTCTCTCTCTCTCTCTCTCTCTCTCTCTCTCTCTCTCTCTCTCTCTCTCTCTCTCTCTCTCTCTCTCTCTCTCTCTCTCTCTCTCTCTCTCTCTCTCTCTCTCTCTCTCTCTCCATTGTTCCTTAATCCTGGTTAGTCAACTTTTTGTATCCTGGATATGCTTGTGATTAGTTTTCTCCTTTTAAGTTCATGACAAGTTTTGTCTTGTTTCCTTCATGTTTATCTTTCTCCTATTCAATTTATGATAAGTTTAGATGACCTTGATGTCATTAACTTAAGCTAAGCTTTATGTTCTCTTGTCAACACATTTGAAGGAACTCCTCTTAATGAGTTAATAGTTATTATTTAATCATGACCTGGCTTGGCCTTTGTTGCTTCCAAGCCTTTCTTGAAATTTCAGGAAGTATCTATTGGCATTTAATTCACAACCTTGTTCTCCTTTCCTTCCATCTCTACGTATTCAACTTGACTCTTCCTTTAAATTTGTTAGCCATTTATTCATGGAAACAATTTCCCCATATCACAAGTATGAAGATTGAACTATGAAATTTATTGGATGCATTAAGCTTGAAATATTTAAGAAAATTGATGATGTTTCTTGGCTAGAAGTTAAGTAAATAATTGGTGAGAGGGATTTAGCCTATGACAAAATCTGGAGAACCAATGGGGATGTTATTGGTATTTTCATAGCTATAGCTTTTAAAGACAAGCTCAAGTTCTGTCACATTAGATCTCTCTGTCTTTCAATCTTTGATGAAACCTAGATGAAAGGCCTTGATAATGTGGTGGTAAGCATTAATTACCGAATGGAAATCCCCCATCTAGAGGCCTGCATGACCTGGCCTATAGGGAGTCTTAAGGTCACAATGTGCCAAAAGGGTGATTTTATATATTGAAGACCAAGAGACTTTTGATAGTCAGGCCAGATATGGTGAAGCACCTGTTATTCTTGCTTAGTTGGCATAATGTCATTGAAGATAAGAGCGTCTGGGCAAAAGATTTATTTAAATCCTTGGGGATAAAGATTTCTTCAAATGTGGATTGTATAGATTGAGAGCAATACAAAGTGAAACTCCCTTACCTATACCAAGCTAATAGACTCCATAACAAAAAAGGGCAAGGTTTGCAACAGGGGCGCATATCCTTGATTCACACTCATAATCCAATGAAGATATTATTACAATCAAACCTAGGTATCAATAAGGGTGTAGAAGACTACTTGCTATTGTCTAATATGTTGTTATAGTCTTTGAATATAGTAGGGTTATGTTCATAGGACCTTTATTGTAGCTTGGCTTTGTTCATAGGGTTCTTGTCTTGTTTATGTGTTGATTTTCTCCTTTCTAATCTTAGTTCCTTTTTATAGTGGTTGTATATTCTGTCTCTGTTATACAATTAGTCTCTCTCTATAGGTTATTAGATTTACATTATTCTCAAGATTAGTTATAGTTTTTTTATCTATGCCTTTCTCCATAACTATACTTTATTCACAACATATAGGTTAGTTTAATAAAATTTGAATGTTTCTGTGCTCCAATTTTGTATCACTTAAATAAAAGTGTAAATTTACAATATGAGAATGAGTATTTTAGCTATAGAAAATTACAATAAGTAGTAGAAATTTAAAGGGTTTCGTAGGCACATAGCCACAATATTTAATATTTAGTTTCAACTAGTTTAAATCCAAATACACAGGTAATAAGGCAAGTTGTCATATGTAGAGATTCTCAATAACAATCCAAAAGTATACGGTATCAAGTTGATAGAATTGGAACTTGAGAAAAAATAAATCATGAATGTTAAAAGTATTATAATCGACATATAAATAGCTTCAAAGTAGAATCTAAAAATGAGCTATTATCAAGAATATTGTCTAACAATAATTGTAATAATTATGTATATAAGAAGAGTTAATAAGCTTATATTCTCATATTTCATTTATATAGAGAATATTATAATGGATTTTGCTAAGGCATATATATTTCTCAACAATAAATACTTTGTTAAGTGAAAAGGGTGAGATAGTACATCAGACCACTCTCAATAACAATTTAGGGCTCTAGTTTTGAAACTTTTTGTAGGTTCAACTGTCCTTAGATTTATTAGGTTATATCTTTCTATGGTAGTTTTTGGACTAACATTACTTGTGAGTTGGAAGATTTCTTGTAGTGGTAGAGGTTCACAAAAGAAAACAAGAATAATTATCAAAGTTAGTCAATGCTTGACACTCAATGTAGAGAGAGACTCTAATAAATCATGGTCTTCCTCAGAAACCCAAATTGTTCTTGCAACAAACATAAAAAAGGGATCATTTAATCGTGCCAAAAAAAGTAAAGGAAGGAATGCCTTCCTAAGACCCCAATTATGACAACAACACTTGTATTCAAGCTTAAAATTATCAAGATGCCTGGTTTTAGATGTAAAAAAAAGTTTGCCCTTCATTAAGATTTGGAAATTGGAGTATGTCCCTTTTAATTTTGTATTCATATATATGACTTTGTCTTCGGCAAGACTGAAGATTTTCTTCTCCATTCTTTCCTACCAGTGTCTATTTGAATGAAGATTTTGTAATCTTTATATATAAATATAATCTATAGAGCTTCAACCTTTTACGAATAAGAAAAAAAAATCCATTGTAATATTAAAATTTTTTTTTTGATAATATATGAAATTTTAAAAGTTTATTTAAAAGATTAACTTTTGTAAATTTGTTTATTTATGAATAGTCTCTTTCTATTAATATAAATATTAAGTTACATATTCACAAGAAAGGGGTTGAGAGACATGACATCACCTCGCGAAAATTTACACACCCAAAGACCAAACACTTAACTATTCATTAAAATAAGTATAGAAAGCAACCCTCAACCTACTAGAACATTGCCAGCCAACCAAAGAGGGATGGTCACGATCATCATAACTAGAGATGCTTCAAATTTATTGTACTTTCAATAAACTCTCGCATGTTGCCGCCAGAGATAGATAAACCAGCACGTAGGCTGCCCACTTTACTAATTGTCAAAGTATTTATATAGACGCTAAAATGCAGAAAGTAACGTGAAGCCAATTCATTCCCGTCAAGAAACAGGAAAGACAACACGACAGACATATCGTTGACATTGAACGGTATCGTTCTCATGGAACATTCGTATATTCCTTCTCTTCTCCGTGCTGGCTTCGGTATTGAAACACGGCATCGGTTTATTTTTTCATTTTCTCTCCGTCGCTTTACAATAGTTGCAGGGCGATTTCACACGTTTCATACTGCAATGGAGTTATCCAGCTCCCAACTTCTTCCCTATTTAAATGAAATGGCCGCTCTGTTTTCTCACAGTATTCTGCACTCTTGTTTATTCTCATTGCAATGGCGGAGATCAAGATCGAAGGGCCGATAAAAACTGTGGTTGTTCTTGTGCAAGAGAATCGATCCTTCGACCACATGCTCGGATGGATGAAGCGGATCAATCCAGAAATTGACGGCGTAACAGGGCAAGAATGGAATCCTCTGTCCACTGCAGATCCCGACTTTGCCAAATTGTTTTTCGACGACAAATCGGAGTATGTGGATAAAGATCCTGGCCATTCATACCGAGCCATCAGAGAACAGGTCTTTGGAAATTCCACAGACATTTGGGTGGATCCTCCTCCCATGAGCGGATTCGCTCAGCAGGCCGAGAGCATTGAGAAGGGAATGTCGGAGATCGTGATGAATGGCTTCAAACCAGAAGCTGTTCCAGTCTACGAAGCCCTTGTTAAAGAGTTTGCAGTCTTTGACAGATGGTTTGCGTCCGTTCCTGCAGCAACGCAGCCAAATCGGCTTTTCGTTCACTCGGCAACTTCTTACGGTGCAATCAGCAACGATTCCATCAAGCTCATCGAAGGATATCCGCAAAAGACGATCTTTGAATCCGTTTACGAGTCCGGCCTCGACTTCGGCATTTATTACCAGTATCCCCCTTCTACTCTTTTCTACAGGAATCTCAGAAAGCTCAAGTACATCACCAAATTTCACCAGTACGACCTCAAGTTCAAATCTGACGCTAAGAGCGGGAAACTGCCAAATTATGTCGTAGTTGAGCAGAGATATTTTGATCTGAAGATTTTGCCAGGAAATGATGATCATCCTTCGCATGATGTCGCCGAAGGTCAGAAATTTGTGAAGGAGGTTTACGAGACGCTGAGATCGAGTCCTCAATGGAACGAAATGGTGTTCATTATCACTTATGATGAGCACGGGGGTTTCTTCGATCATGTCCCGACGCCTGTGCGAGATGTGCCGTCTCCTGACGGAATTGTAGGCCCCAAACCCTATTTCTTCAAGTTCGACAGATTAGGTGTTCGTGTGCCTACCATTGCGATTTCTCCCTGGATCAATGCAGGAACCGGTATATTTTCTCTCCTCAAATTTACTTTCCTGTCACAAACAATAGCAAAATATTTGAAAATGATCATAAATTTGGCCTGTATTTGCAGTGGTGCATAAACCTACTGGACCGTACCCTTCCTCAGAATTCGAGCACTCATCGATACCTGCAACAGTGAAGAAAATTTTCAATTTGAAAGCAGATTTCTTGACAAAGAGAGACGCTTGGGCGGGAACTTTCGAACGAATTTTACAGTTGCGGGAGACTCCAAGAACAGATTGTCCCGGTATCAGATGATTCTCTTCACTTGTATCGTTTCAAATCTTTACCGTCACAAAATCAAATCTGATTTCTTTAACAAATTTTGTTTGTGCAGTTACGCTGCCGGAACCGTCAAAGCTAAGACCTGGAGAAGCAAATGAAGATGCGCGTTTGAACGAATTTCAGAGTGAGCTGGTTCAGCTGGCGGCTCAATTGAATGGAGATCATGCTCTGGATAGCTACCCGGATGAGCTGCCGAAGAAGATGTGCGTCAGAGAAGCTCAGAAATACATTGACCGCGCTGTAAATCGCTTCTTTGACGCTTGCGAACAGGCGAGAAGAGACGGCGAAGACGAATCGAGCATTGTGAAGCTTCCATGTGAATCAGAGTCTTCCGGAATTCGGCTACTTTTGAAAAAAATGATATCCTGCCTCGCCTGTGGCAGATAATTCGTCAAAAACAACGTCTTGATCTCCAGCCATGACTAGCGACAGAGTATTCTGAATTGAAAGGCAGAAAACTTCAGGAATTCAAAATAAATTGAAACCCCAATAAAGAAATAGAGGCTTGTGGAGCCGCCTCACAAGCTTCCTATTCAAGAAAATCAATTCGTCGTTGCAGAATAACGACGTTCTGTTTGCTGTGAAATAAATTTTTAGGCTATTTTTTGTGTGCGTCTCTCTTGCTGTGCAGCTCTCATTTGCGGTGTTAGCAGCCGCCGAGGAATGGTAAAATAAAATAAGGACGCATAGCCACAAGTTCGTTGCATTCAAGAATAAATAAATATAGTGTTTTATAGACAATTGTTTTTCAAAAGAATTTAAGATTATTTTGTTAATTATTTTTTCTTGGTCAATTAACTGAATTGGTTTATTTTGTTGTATGATGAAGTGGCTAGATTCTAATATGTTTTGTTTGGAAGAATCTATTTACGTTAACATTATTTTATTTTGACTAAACTCAATGTATTATAATATTGTTCAAAATATTAAATAATATGTAATAAAAATATATATTACACAAATAATAAAATTTTTGGTGATATTATGAGAATTGTAATATTTATTTGTATCATTATACAATTTTATTGAATATTTTTATATATTTGTCATTTCATGCGGAAAACATATTAATATTAAAAATTAATATTAGCAAGGTTATCATAATAAATGAAATTGAAAGGTTATAGGTGAAGTTCATCCAAATTCATGTAAATCAATCATTTATTTTTTATTAAATAACATGTACAAGATATTTATAGTTATTGTTAGATTGGTTGACATTATTTATAATTTTATTTAATCTCCAAGAGTGAAATGTATAAAGTTTGTAAAATCATTTATTGAGTTTTGTACACAAAAAGCTAAAAGTCTGAAACTACTACTAAAACAAAAATAACTAATCAAATCTCAAATAAATAATTTCTTTTCAATCATTTAAAATGCACCATATCTTATAACTTTATAGATGGAAAAAATAGGTGAAAAATAAACTTATATGATTGGACAACTAAAAATTTAAAATTCAAAAGTTACATTTCAACGAATGCTATGAAGTCTCGTGAGAGGAATCATTATGATAAAACACACCAACTCTTCAACAATATGTGAAACAATGTAAATGACCATTTAGAGGGTTAAATATTTTGTTTAATATGAATTGAAGGTTCTAAGAAGAAATAAAAATGATATGTTTTATTCATTTGGAAGAAGATTGTTTGTGATAGATCTAATAGTAGAAACAGATGTAGGAATAATTTTAATAGTTGAAATTAATATATGTCAACTAATATGATTCAATTATTTTATATCATATTGTGGGATTTCCTCAATTGATAAAATCGAGTCCTAAGAAAATATATTAAAACCAAACAATGTCATCTATAATACAAGACATTGGTAATTGAGTGATCTCGGTTAATAGTGGTTCCATCCAATGTTACCTTCATTAACCGAGTGAGCTTAGTTAACACTCAACCTTTGTGAACTTCTCTTTGTCACTCGAGTGAACTCGATAGACACTATCGTTTGAACTTGGCAGAGCTTAGAATGCTCAGCAGACATAGGAAACTATCCAAAACATAATATATAGTAGAAGCAGATGTAGGAATTTGATAATATTAATTTTAATAGTTGAAATTAATAGATTGCAGCTAATATGATTCAGTTATTTCATATCATATTGTGGAATTTCCTCAATTGATAAAACTGAGTCCTAAGAAAATCTATTAAAACCAAATAGCATCATCTATAATACAAGATGTTTTCTTTCACTCTAAAATACAATACTAAAATTGCAATTAGTCAATGTGAAGAGAGATATCTATCGTGCGCATCCTGCCTATGGAAAGAACTAATAAATCAAAATATGACATTGTAGCTCTAGTAGTTGTTTATTTATTTTAAAGAATTTCCATCCCAAAGTTTTGATACCATTGTAATCATAATAATTAAAATAAGGACGTAAACGTCAAAGTTCCCGTTTATAGTAGGACGCTATTTGAAATCAGAAAAGTAGAGCATGGTTACAAACTAAGTGAACAATTTTTGTTACAAATTAAGTGAAGAATTTTGGTCAACCATAAGTTCTGGAAGTGATAAAATTCGTCATTTTAGGAAAAAGTGAACAATGAGAAGTCCTAATAATTTGGTTGTGGATTCAAGTGTACAATCTTTTCATACATAGATGCTTTCAATAAGGCATGTGCTTCATTTTTTATTTCTAAAAATCATGTTTTATTTAACTATGGGTAGGTTATGTCCACCATGCATAATTGGAGATGCTCAATGTTTATTGAAAAGTTTCAATTAAAATGGTTTAGATAAATCTTTTGCCTCTATCAAATTACGAGAACTAAATTTTTTAGTAATTTTTTAAATTTTCAATTAGCTCTAAGTATACATCTTTTAAATATTTTAAGAATGATTATACAATTCAAGGCTACAAATATAATTTGAATAGTGGTAAATAATAATTTAACAAATAATTTATCTAAATATTGTTAATTAAAAGTATTCCAAAAGTTACATATGTAATTATGCTTTCCATCTTAATCTTAGATCTTAGGTCAATTTGTTTCTCAATATAATGCATAGTGCATTAAAAATATTAAATTTAATCCTTTATAATAATAAAATACTTTTACATATTCTTATGTCAATCTCACTTACATATTCTTATATTGAAAAGTGATATACCATTTAACTTAAATAATAATATTATTACAATTAATAAATACCATTTTTTATGTTTAATAATAAATTTTATAATTTAATTTTTTATATAAATAAAAAAATATATTCCTAATATAGAATATTGTAAGATAATAGTCTTATACAAAGAGAGCTAAGTCTTCCTAATCAAAGTATTGAAAAAAATTAGAAAGTAATATCTCAAAGATGAAACCTTATAATATTTTTAATATATGCTTAAAAATAAAATGATTGAAAATTTTGGTAGCCTTTATTTATTTTGGTTTTTAATATTGTTTTTGAAAAATCAAATTTTAAAAAGATCTTTATATTCAAAAGGAACCAATGCAAAAATATGTTTCAAATAAAAATTATTATTTTTCTTGAATAGGAATATGTACTTGTGATTTTCCACACATGTCTGGAAGCACCCAAATGTAAGCATGTTTGAAGTTTTTGTTTGACACATGGACATGCATCTAGTTACTTGTTCCTTTGCAACTGTAGCAAGCTTTCTCATGTTGCTAATCTAGAGAAATATGACCCAAAATAGGATTTAGAATAAGGCAGTAGTTATGATGTTTCTTGTATTTTTATTTGTAAATTTTTTATTTCTTTTGAATGAAGTTAAATGGGATTGTTTTTATTGCTTACTGAATTAAAGAACAAAGTGAATACCTTCATTCTGAATTGTAATTGTATCAATAAGTGATAGGCATAATCACTACATTACAACCCCAAAAAAACCACAATGTTTGTTGCTATCATTTTAATTTTTTTTTTACTATCATCTATGACTTACTCTACCTAAAAACTATGATGCAATGAAACATAACTTTATCTATTAATAAAGAGGCATCTAGTTGTAATTGTTATATTTTCATGAGTGAGGATTAATTAAATTTATTTTTTGTTGTTCACTTCATCCATTGAAGATACCTACCTAAACAAACAATTTGTAGAGCCAAAAAAATTACATGCAATCACAAGAAAATAGAAATCGCTAATCCGTCAAGCAACAAGGCATGATTAGAAATATCTAGAGGGTTGGACTACTTCACAACCCTTGCCAAAAATGTCCCACAAAGGAAATGCACATTATGTTTATAGATTTTTGCATCTCAAATAAAACTTAAAAAAACTATTAATCAGATTAGATCGAAGCATTTAGATAAAACTAAGAATAGAACAACTATCCAACTTCATTCACACTCAAAAAGTGACTAAATAAAAACTAATGAAATATTTTTATAGGGAGAAAAAATTGAATTTATTACAGATTCTAGGAATGTAAATAGAGCATTCTGATCTAAAAATGCTTAATAGTATTATTTTTGTAATCATTCATACTCATCAAAATCTCTTCTCTTTGTACTTCTAGAAATCAAGACTAGAATTTATATGCATCAATCTATGAATTTTTGTTAAAAATCCTTGTCATGATAAGTCACTAATCACTTATCCTTTTCTATTTTTTTAAAATCTAGTTGTTAGAGATAAAATGGGGTTAAAAATCATTAGTTGTGCCTATTTTTCCTTAGATACTAAGCCATTGAAACTAAACATCACCGGAAACCAATGTTTTAACAAAAATAAAAATAAAAATTTGATTGTATCATTTTTGAAACACCTCATGTGTCTTACCTACAACTTGCCAACTAGAAGGAGAGTTTTTATAGCCTAATGCAACATGTAAACTTCCATCCTCTACAAAATGTGGCAAGTGGCTTACTTTCCACTCCACCATGTATTTTTGTAGCCAAGTAGTCTCTCACCTATGGTAATTTTAGAAAAAGTAATTATTTATTGAAATTTCTTCACACTATAGACCCAAGTTGCACTTAAGTCATACATTTTTCTCAATTGTGATGGGTTTTATGAGGCTTGTGCATTATTTGTGAAAAATATAGGGTTGTTTTAGCACCTATGAGGAGATGCAGAGCACTAAAACATGTTTCCCAACCAATGTATGTCAAATGTTCCCCAATCAACACATGTCAAGTTTTATTCATAGAGAACTAATATCAGTGAATTCCTCATCTCTAATATTGTAGCAGTCACCAATGACAGTATTGGGTAAGTCAACATATTAACTTTCTAAAAATATAGAATTAGTATTTGGGAAGAGAACTGTTTTGCCTATTTGCTTGGCAAGGATATCACATTTGTCAATTTGAGGTTTTAGGTTTAAGATTTGGGAAATAATTTATGTTCATTGAACAAAATATAATGTTATATTATCTACCAAAATATGAAAGTGTAGATTAATTTATCTTCGCTTTTGGATTTTATAGTTTATCGGTTAGAGGGTAAAGCCCTAATATCTTCAATAGATAAGAAAGCCTAAGCCTCTTTGCTAAATTACCATCATAGAAGTAACATATTAGCCTCTATGCTAAATAATTGGCATGCCACTTTGCTCTCAACATCTGTTCTTAGCAACACATATTACAATACTCTCATCGTCTCTACTAAAAAGGACATTGTTGTGTAGGAAGATTAGAATGATAAGCATAAAGGGATTGTTGTTCAGAAGAGTTTGTACCATATGCGTACCCTTTGGATGGATAAGGAGAAAGGTCATAATCTCTTGCTGCCCATAAGAGTTTTGTTGTTATGACCATTTCTTTTCCTTTAGACAGATTGTGATTTCAGACTTTTCCTAGAAAGCCCTTGTGTTCATTGACTAAGATAGAAATTATTCAAGATAAACAATTTTGAAATGAATTTTTAATGGTGTCAAGGTACAAAGCTAGAAGAATCCCCATAATTTGGTTAAACAAGAGATGTACATTGCTAATAAGGAAGAATATATCTAGTAAGGACCTCATGGAAAGTTCAAATTTATTTTTCATTGCTCTGAAGCACAACAAATTTGATAAAGGTTTTCAGAAATATCTCTAGGTTTAGCAAGAGGCTTCTAGAATTATCCAACCTAATATGGATATAAAATGATGTTTGAAAAGTTTATGTATTATTTTGTCATAAGAAATATTTTTCTCATTGTTATTTTTGCTCTAGTTGAATAGAAATAGAAATAATTAATTTTTTTAATATTTCAATAATAATATGTATAAGTTTAGAAACATAGAATATATATAAATATGTTTAATTTTTTTTGAAAGGCTATTGGTTGATCAATTATTAAATGCACCTAATAGATCCATAAGTATCCTGCCATAGGCAAGAACTAATAACAATGGGCTATATACTCTGAGAAATATTGCTGAAATAGAAGTCACTATTCTAAGACAACATGTTGAGAAAGTGTATAAAATGCTAGAAATGTATGTTGTATGACAATGTGCACTATTCCTCTTTTATCTGTGAGGAAGAGGGTTTGTTACAGTTCATGGAATGTATGTATGGTGGGCATGATGAGAATATTTAAAAATAGTTTGTTTTGTTCTAGAATGATAGGAAAGTTATGTTGGGAGGTCTAACGTTTGAGGTCAATGAAGAGGTCATATCAAAACCCACATGCATGGGCATGGAGGGGAGAAAATGGAAAAAAAATGAGTAAGACTTCTAACTACAATGTCCTTAACCAATTCTTCAATCCCCTAGAAGAACCAATTAAAAAGCAGGGTGGGTTCAACAAGGAAGATTTGCCAGGCATTTGGAAGGATATTTACCACATTATTATGAAGTACTTCACTCTTAAATTTAAGTTTATTGTTAACTACTTCTACCACTTAAGTTTTATAAACCATTTATGCCACAAAATCTTAATTTCCATTCCATTTTACTTATTGCATTCCACTGGGGGTGACATTGAGGCTAACAAAAAAGATAAAAATAATGTCATTTTGTATCAAGAGTTATTGTTTAGGCTTTATATCTTTCACTGTGCACTTTTTCCACCGGTTAGGGGAACCCATTATGTCTCACGCGACCATCCTCTCTGGTCCACTTGATATCAACCCTTCCCATACTAGAAAGAAAAGATCCAAAATGGATTCTCCACCTGATAAAAAATATATCAAGCTCACAAAAAAAGGGAATCATGAGGTTTATACTATTGAGTTGGGCGATGTTATTGAAACCCCTAGAGCCTATAGGTATGATTCCCTTACCAAAGAGAAGTGTAAACAAGACTTAAAAAAAGTTTGTGGCTTGGATTCCAATAGGTCTATGGTTGCTGACAAAATTTTTGACAATTCCTTTAGCAAATCCTTGAATTCCCCCTCCCTCTAGTGTCAAATATACCCATTTTCCCTCCCCCTCAGAGATCCATAGCAAAAACCATGTCCCAAATCCTGTCCCCAACCCATTTGTTGTGCAGGTTCTAGAGGAGACTAAGGAGGCTACTAGCTCAATTTCTAGTGGGTTGCATAGCAAAATGAAGGACAAAATTGATAAGAAAGACTTGAAGATTCATGAGCTGAGAAGGGAGATCAACAATTTCAATAGGCATCTAGGGGACTCCAAAAAAATTTCTATTAAAGTTATGCATTCCTATTCGATGACACTTGTGCCCTCCATGACAAATTTATTGGGACTAAGCCAAAGGTGGGTGAAGAGTACAAGGATGTTTTCCATTTCCTCAAGGAAGAATGGACCTCCACATTGTTGTCTATCCAGTTGGGGAAATTCTAGTTCTTAAATTGCTGAATGGGCTTTCAATTCCTAGTTTCTTGCTCATCCTGAATGGCTTTAGAAATTTTACCTTCCTTGTGTGGCATATATACTCTATTACTATTATTATTTTATTGTATGACATTACTAGTACTGTTAATACATTGAAATTTACATTTTTGTTTTTTGATAGAGGCAAGATAGTTTTTGTTAATGTGTTATTAATATTTTAGTTTGTTATATGGGCCAACACCCTCTTATTGCTTTTAATGATAAAAAACAATGTGCAAATGTAAATCAATAAACATTTTTCCTACACTCGATAATAATAATTGTAGATTGAAGGTGGGAGAGAAAAAATGGAAAAAATGAACATTGAGAGTAGGTAGTAGATTGAATCACTTGACATCATTTTCCATTTTAAAATTTTGTAGTCCTAAATTTTCATACTCTATTATGTGTAATATTTTCTTTCATCTATAATATTTGTGACAGCTAATTTACGTTCCTATTAATTTTTGTGGTGAAATAGTTTTTGATTGTGAGTTTTTAATAGATAATATTTTATTACAATTATATTATATTATTTTTAGTCTATTTTAATTTTGTATCTCTATGTTTGATGTATTAAATAAGTGCTCTTTAAATGAGGTGGGTGACAAGGGTTCGTATTTATTTTTCTATGAAAAGATAGATATGTTAATAATCTACATATAATTTTTTTTGGATGGGTGATAGGCTGAAGTGAAGGTTAGTTATTATTATTTGTTGCAATTAATTATTATTACTTAATGTTGAATAGACTCAAACCGAAGATCTCTGAGATAAGAGACTCATAATTTACCATTGCGTTGTAGAATCTTGACTATTTTTGTGCATATAAAGTTATTATTATTAAAATATGATCTATTCATATTTTTTATAAAATATTATTTTTAAAATATGATCTATTCATCTTTACAATATTGTAATTTTTTTATTATTAATATCTAATAATATTATCAATAATTCTTGATTGTTGTCTTTTAATTTTTAAAATTTTATATTATTTCAATTGATAAAAATATAAGAGCCAATAGTTTTGTAATGTTGGATACCTAGAAGCATCTAAATCCTAGAAAAAGTTAAAATAATAAAAATAAAACCTTCATTAATGTTGCATAGGATATTAGGAAGTCTATAAAGAAAATACTTTTAAGCTTGATAAATATTTGGCTTAGCACATTGCAGATGACAAACATTGAAAAAATATGAGCCTAGTGCAATAAATGTAAATAATTGACATTTATCATGCATAGCATATATTTCTATTTTTTCAATTAAAATATAAATTAAAACACCAACAAAATAATAGCCAACCAATCAAAAAATTAGAATTTATTTACATAAATTCATTTTAAAAATAGAAGTCCTTAAACTTTAGAAACTTTGAATTTTCATGAGCACAAACTAATAGGCAAGAGCTAGCCAAAAACATTACTCCCCTATCTTATAAATGTAGGGACTGATAATGAAAAACTACAAGATATCTTAAGTTTCATTTGATGGCACAATTTTAAAGTTATTTAAATTAATTGCAAATGGAGTGCATTGAAAATATTAGTCTCTACCTTAATTACTAAAGGTTTTTTTGAGATATACACTATTACTTGTGGATCAATTGGTGAAGATAGAACTGATTGTTTGGAGAGATCTATGGAAGACAGAGCTGGTCAGTCGAATAGATCTGACACTCAGTTGAAGGAGAAGTATAAGATGGATGTTTCTAATTTCTTAGGTACTTGGAATCCTAAAGACCTGATTAATTGGATTGGTGTATTGGAAGACTACATTGAGTTAGATAATATTGGTGATTTGGTCAGAGTGATGTTGGTACAAACTAAGATAAAAGGGCTTGCTACCCTTTGGTGGAAATAATTACAAAGAGATGGAGAAGAGGAAGGTGAAATGAAGATTACTCATTGGAGATTTATGGTGACAAAATTAAGGGCTAAGTTCATTCCTGCTAATTATGAACTTGAATTGTTTAAGAGGTTGCAAAATCTAAAATAGAAGGATTTGTTTATGAAGGATTATACTGAGGAGTTTTACAAGTTGACTATTCAGTCTAGACATAGAAAACTTTTTAAGGAGATGGTGGCTCGGTACATTAATAGCTTGAGATTCAATATCCAAGATGAGGTTGGTATGTTGACTATTGCTTCAGTTGAGGATGATTATTAGTGTGCTCTGAGGGTAGAATATAAGTCAAAGACAAGAAATCAAGGTATTTCCCATGGGAAGGAGAAGCACGATCACTCAACAAAGGATAAATTGAGTGCAGAAGGTGAACCAAAACCTATTGAACATAAGAAAATGATACGTAGAGGTAAATTTAAAGGTACTTTTTTTCATTGTGGAGGAGAAGGACACATAGATTTTGAGTGTTCATAGAAGGTTTGTGATAGAAGAGTTTCTATTGTGAATGAGGTTGAAGACTATATCAATGAACTTGACTAGGAAGGGGAGAGTTTATTGGTTTGATGAGTACTATTCGGTAAGATGAAACTAGAACCTTCTCAAAAGAGTAATTTTTTTAGGACTCATAATTTTGGTGGTCAAATCTACAAAGTGATTGTGGATGGTGGTAGTTTGAATAATTTTGTTGTTGAGGAGATAGTTTAGAAACTTGGTTTGAAGAGAATGGGATGCTCTTGTCCTTATTATATTGGTTGGTTGCAAGATGATCATGCTTTGGAAGTGAGGGAGAGATGTCATGTTGATCTTTAGATTGGGCAATATAAGGATCAAGTATTGTGTAATATTGTGGGCATGAGTAGTTTTCACAATTTTCTTGGTAGACCTTGGCAATATGATTGTAGGGCTATACATGATTGTGTCAAGAATGTGATTAATGTTGAGATAGGTGCCATGAAGCAGTCCCTAATTCCTTTATAGAATGAAGAATTCAATAGGAGGTACCTGCGTATTGGCAGTCAAGTTGAGTCGAAGGATTCTAAGATGGTTAGAAATCAACATGGAAAGAAAACCTATGGAACACCAAGGATGGATTTGAAGGAGCAAAGAAAAAAATTGTTTATTGCTGAAAAGGATTGGAAAAAGTGGAACAAGGGAAAGAGCATGGAAGTCAAAGATTAGGAGGATATGTATGTGAAGAACCAATTTTTGATTTATGTGTTGAATCCTAGAAGACGTTCTTCCAACTACTAAGAAAATCTTTTCACACCTAGATTGTCTGATGTAGGAGCATCCTAGGATAGTTGGAAATCCTCTATGGTGAAGTGGTTGGACCTTGGAGTTGGAGAACTTGATCGTAGAACAACTAATGCTCAGTCATTGTTGGGTAGTTCTTGGGTGTACTATTCAATGAGGAGCTCAATTCTTGAAGGTTTTCTTGGCACCTACACTATTTATTATCTTGTACTATATTGCTTGGCACTTGAAGGAGCTCGAAAGTGCTTAGTTATGGAGTTCTTGAGGATTTGATCAATTGACTTGGAGCATTTAATGTGTGAGGAGTGTGATAGTGATGTGGAGCAATTGTGGGAGTTTGTGTGGACCTATTTGGGTCTTGGTTATTTGTCCTAGGCATATTTATTAGGTGTTGTAAGCCATCTTACAAATTTGATATTTAATATCTTTTTTCGGCCAACTTGTGGCTCAAATATGTATTTGATATAAGGGGTTTATTTAATTTATATCTTTCTAGGCCAACTTGTTTCTTAGTTGGGCATAAGTAGAGGGTCTTGTAGAGTCTTAAATCATAATCATCTAGCATGGAGAAAATGGTGTATCTTAGAGGAGAAAAGTTTGAGTAGAGCTAGTAGCTAAGTGTGGCTTAGAGAACAAGAAGCTTGCTTGGTGATATTACAAGCATAATTTCAAATTCTTCTTGTTTTCTTCTATCAAATTGTGAATCTGGACTAGCTAGGATTTGGATCTTGCGAGATCTTGCAAAATTTGTGTTGGAATTACTTTGTATTTGGCTGTAATCTAGAAGGCCTTACAATTGGGTGTGTTGGATGAAAATATTATGGTATTATTATGAGAATTATAATTTTTGTGGATCTTTATTTGTGTTATTTATTATATTCCAGTGCATGGTTATTTACAAGGGACTAGGACATCTCTTTGGGGATTCTTGTGCCTTGCACTGCATCAATTATATTCCCATGCATCCATTGATTCCCTATCAACCTAGGATTCAACTAAAATGGCACCATCTTCATCACTCGTGTCCACAAAAGCCATCATTTTCCACACTTTTTTTCCTTTGCTAGACCCAAGGGTTTTCCTCTTATTCCCCTCATAGGGTAGGCTAGTGATTTCTGAAATAAAGTAAGTGTTGAGTGGAAAAGAAACCCATACATTGATTCTCAATTAGTAATGTTATCCCAAGGAATTTGCATAGTTTCCATGTCATTAATTTTAAACCAAGTTTTGAAGTCTCTCAACCATCATGCTTCAATAAGTTCCCATATGTTATATTGTCTTAATAATATTCATTTTTCAATCATGGAGCAACCTGCAAAGAAAGTTGTAATCCTTATAGAATTACCTGTGAGTGGTAAGTACAAATCCAAAATTATTTTCTTCTTAGTATTTATATGAATTCATTCACGATGTCTCATAGAAATTCATGAATCACTTAAAATGTTAATATTTTTTTTTTTCTATTCATTTTTGACTTCTTCAAGCATATCTTATTTTAAGAATTATAAACCATTATGTATCAACATGACACTTCTGGTATGAAATTTATTTTAGCTAATTTAGAGAAAGATAATTAACATTAGTATAGTTTCATTTTGTCCTTTAGGGATTCTTGCACCTCTCACAAAAAATTGAAAGGTAACATTAAATCCGTATATACTACATATATGCAAATCTGAATTCTATATAACATATTACTTATTTAAAAATCTAAAATGCTTATATACAGATATGAAAACACACTTACATCATTTACATGTCTAAAATGTATTTCTTTTGGATGAAAAAAAATCGTGTATTGAAGAGTTAGTTTATTTTACATTCTATCTCCTTTTATATGCATGTCTTTGGGTTGTCTTCATATTGTTCATATTTGCCCCTCACATTCATTTGTATGTCTCTAAGTACTTTCTATGGAATCATTTTGGTGCACTTTCTTCCAATGCATAATTTTATTTTTTATTTTTTTATTGGACATATAATTTTATTAATATTCTAATATCAATACTTGTTTCTCTTTCTTTAATGTTTATTTATGTTTTTTCTTAATTTTTCATATATACCTATACTATTTTTTAAAATGTAGAAATAAAGCCTATTATGAATATTGATTGATCTTTTCAAGTGTCATGCTCTAAACTTTTTCATGCAAATATAGCTAACCATATTAAGGGATTCACTTAAGAATTTAGTGGTTAAACATCTAAAACATGGTTTAACTTGGAATAAAACCTAAATGATTTGGAAACACCTAAAAATGTTCAAAACCTACCAAAGCCTTCCATAAATGTCTCATTAGATTCCCAACTGAAAGTTTATCTTTGTTGATAATTTTAGGATTAAAATATGAGAAAATCTACCATTTAAAAAAAAAAAATTATATAAGTGGCTAATAAAACATGATATTCAGTGTTTAATCAAACTATTCAAAATAACTATTCAAAAGAGCCAGATAGAAACTACCACTAAGAGTTTAAACTATTTAAAGTTAAGAAATTTAATATATTTCATTTGTTATTATCTTTTTAGTCTTTTCATTTTTTGTTAGTTATTCCATAAATATTTCTAATATTTAGTTTTGGTAAAAAAAATGTTCATGGGAGGTCATAATAATCATAGTAGAAAATTCACTTACAAAGGGACAACATAACCTTGAGCATGTATCCTTGTTCTAACTCAATTTATTTATACATAGATCAAATTTTTGTAGGGTAAGTATTCAGAACTATTACATGAAGAGTGTGATATTAGAAATGAGGTAACCACTATTCAATTTTGGTTACTACCTCATATGGAATTCATGCAACGACATCTACAGACTACATATACATCTACAGACTACAAAGAATCTTGTATAGAATTAACACTTATCTATTGTTTTTAACATGGTGAATCTAGTGAACAAAATAGAGGTTGAAGAGAAGGTCCATGAAACTTTAAAGATAATTGCAATAGTAAATTTTGACCCATTTTTTGATGAAACTTGGTCAAAATTTTGACCTTTGTTGGTCAAATTTGTAACCAAGTGGTGCATAAAAAATTTTATCATCGAAATTTTGATGAAACCTTGAATTGGTCAAAATGGACCACATTCGGTATGACCATTATTGGTGGCCATTGGTCAAAATAAGCAACCAAGATTAGTCAAAATTTTAACCAATCTTTGGTTGAAATGGACACCACAATGACAAGGATGCCATACTCACAACCAAAGAATTGGTCAAAATTCTAGCCACAACGACAAGGATGCCATGGTCATGACCAAAGAATTGGTCAAAATTTTGACCAATCTTGGTCTGATTTATTTTTTTTAAACAATACAACAAATGATGCATGACGATGCATGAAAATGGATGGAAATAAATTGGTCCACCTTTATTTAGAATAGTAGGGGCCTCTACACTACCATTTTATAGGTAGACACACCACCCACCTATAGAATGGTAGGCCCCCCCACCTTATCATAGATTTTTCCTCTGGATGCATGCACCACTACACTTGACTGACTATCCACCAACATGAATTGTAGGGGGGAAATAGGAAGGGTTCACCCCTACAATTCTATGGTGACCAAGGCTAGACCCCCTATAGAGTTATGGCTAGAAGCCTAATGAATCATAGGGCCCAGTTGGGACCCTACTATTCTAAAGGGGGTGGGATCTGGTGGACCATTCAATTGATGGTTCAAAATGAGTGATTATTGGTTGTGTTTTAAAAAAATACATCAAAGGTCCTAGGATAGAAACAAATTGAGGTATGAGAGAACAAAAACTTGGCAAATAAAGTGCATGAAAACCTCCAAAAATAACATAGAATAATTTAAAAGATACCCTTGCTTTCATCTTCAAAGAAAATGTCTTGGCATCATATGGATTCGCCTTCATATAAGTAATGATATTGGGGAATGATTCAAGGATTGTTAATCCTTTTTGAAGTGCTTTATATTTTTTCCTATAAGAGAAGTTGGTATATATCTCTTCCCATTCTCTACAAAATGCCACATGCTCTACATTTAGATTCCAATAAGTGCAGAAGTCCTAGGATAGAAACAAATTGATCATTCCTCATTATAGTTATGCGAATAGGATTGGTATTTTATTTTTTATCTTGACTTTCTATATCAATGGAGCTTCTTAGCACATCTTAAGTAACAAGGGAACTCAAAAAAA
Source organism: Cupressus sempervirens (assembly GCA_028749045.1). NCBI lineage: Eukaryota > Viridiplantae > Streptophyta > Pinopsida > Cupressales > Cupressaceae > Cupressus > Cupressus sempervirens. Next base: position 240,934,303 of record CM053788.1, on the reverse strand, counting down.
ATTTACCTATTCCAATGAACAAGAAGATCGCCAAAAGCTAGTTAAGTATCAATGTAGCTTCTTAGCATATCTTAAGCAATAGCAAGGGAACACAAATAGTCAAATGACCTATTGATTAAAACATTTAATATCACGAGCATTCACATCTTAATCTATTATTACTAAACCTAATCAAAAGAAGCCATAAAGCACCTAGATCATGCAAATATACATTTTATTAGTGATCTGTTTAAATACCACACATTATAATTCTTTTTATATTGATTTGAAAATTGTATTATCAAACAATGTTAAGATTGTTATTGTTGCACTTTATGTTTATCATTGAAGCAATAAACTTAATTGTTGTGTACCTCATAGAAAAGGAGCTTCACTTCCGATGAGACTACCAATATTAAAAATCTCTTTAGAGAATCACCTTTGAATTGATTGGAGACATGTTGTCTTAGTTTAACCCCTCATAACTTGTAGAAATAATTTTGTCGTTTGTGCAAAGTTCAAATTGTTATAGAGTCTATGTGAAACATTTGAAGTTCAATCTTTTAATTTTTGGAAAGCATATATATTTTAGGAGCAAGCAAATCTTCCTAATCATTAATATTGAATGAATCTATGTTGATTGTAAATGATAATTACTCAAAATTTAGATCAAAGTTTTAAAAAACATTAGGTTCATCAAAGATGACTCTACAATAGGGATTTGCTTCTATGGGGCCTAGTTTTCACAAAGAAGAATGGAGATTTTCTATAAGTTTTGTACTAGGATTGGGTATGATGGTTGTGTCAATTCATTTTACTTTAGTTTTTCCCAAATTTGTAAATGTAATTTAATAAATAAAGCAATTGTACATAGAATTTGGGAAGAGTTGTCTTGTGATAAAGGGGGGGTTTCATCTTGCCTTTCATTATAGAATTCAGTATTTTATTAGATCCTTTCACACTCCTTCCCAAGGTCTCTAGTTGGGGTTTGGGTAATCTACACCTATGTTTTTAGTGTTATTATTACATATACGGGTTTACAGGATCCCATCAATTGCCCCTAGTTTCATGTTTCTATATTTCACATGCATGCAAGATAGGTGGAGAAAATTGTGTTTAGTATAAAGAAGATTTTGATTGTATTCTTTGATGGAGCTGAAGCTTAGATGGGTAATGGAGCTGGACTAGTTTTTGGTGGTCCCACTTTGCATGCAGAGGAATAACTACTTTTTCATCTAGCAACATCTCACTTAAATCTCATGTTGATCTCCCCTTAACTTGACATTTCACCATTTACAACCCATAGCTATGACTCATTTATCTTAGCAACAACAAGTTATTAGGGGAGATACCTGTTAGTTTGGAGGGATGTCAGAAGTTGGAGCTCTATGACTTAGCTCACAATAATCTGGAGGGGAGGATACCTCTTGAAGTCATTGTTAGCCTTGGAAACTTGCAACTCTACCTTAATATTTCTTGGAATTCCTTGCAAGGGTCATTGACACAAGAGGTAAGTAAAATTGTAATGTATCAAGCCATTGATAAATCAAATGTTTCTTTCTATCTTAATGCATACTTGTATAACAAGAGCATAGAGAGGGAGAGTTAGATAGCTACAAAGTATTTGAACTACAACCCTAATGAAAAACAAATGCATTTTGAGTTAGCAATGTTGTAGAAATGAAAATAAATGTTATTGAAAGAAAAATCTCCATAAAGAGTAACTATAATTTTGTAATGTTGTGTGTGTTTCATGATCATGTTTGGTCATTTCTTCTACTACCAAACATTTCAATTTTTCCATATTAGGGCACTAGCAAACCATCATATTGACTATTTGGGGAAATTTAACATATCAAGGAAACTTACCAACAAGTTATTCTAATTACAATGTCCACCATCTAATCATGGAAGTAGGATTTTAGACCATATTCATACTGCATTAATCATAAAAAAATAAATATAAGTTTGTTGATCAGATAGGAAAAATTATACAAATCCAAGCTTTAAAATCAACTGAAAGTAGATATACAAGGATATTTAGATAATGGTTTTTATTTCTTATCCATGCGCAAAAGAAGAAAGGTAACTAAAATGCACTCTACAAAATGAATATTCAATGATTAGATTTTGTCAAGAAGTGAAAGATAAAACAAATGAATCTTAAGAAGAAAAAAGGAGCTTATCTAACCTAAAATAGGATAAAATGAATGAGATAGAGAATCAAATTGGGCCGACCAAACCAAAATAACCTATCATTGGCCTTCACCACTAGAGCTCCTTGCACAACATGATTTCTATCTTGAATATCTAATGCCATTCTAATTATTATAACTTGTAGCATCATTCCCACTATCAAAAGAAACTACAAAAAAAGTATTTTTAGTCTTTCTAAATTACTATTTAGAAATTAAACAACTGATACTTTCACACTACATGGTGTTAAAAAAGGATGTGATATCTTTTATAATGAGGTGTGCTTAAACAGTTTGAATGTTCTTATGAGATAACAAGATAATGCTATGGATATCTCGACTTATTACCATCAAGTCAATTATTTTGTATGGCTAAATATCTCAAAAATCTTCTATGACATTGGCTATATGGTCCATAAATGGAGATTTCTAGTGGCATTCCTCTTGATAATGAAAACATAATAGTTTACTCCCCAATGCACACATTCATAAAGTACTATCTATCATGGCCCCTAGCATGGCGCCTAGGTCAACTTCTAGATTTGTTCCAAGCATGGAGGCACATAATGAAAGACCAAGTTTGAATGCAACACTAAGAACAAATCATTCATGGCATTCAATCTATCTGTAAGGAGTGGAATTACAGTATCCCTCATATCACAAGCTTTCTATATATATTTCCTTGACATATAGTTCAAATCAAGTGATCAACTTGCATTTTTTCCATTGGCAATCCTTGGGAAGGTGCAGGCTAATTGTTATCAACAATAATCATCCACTATGTCCATGTTATATTGATTTTTTCTATTGTGCCATTTAAAAGGCTTGATCTTGAAAGAAAAACCTTCTTAAATTTAGTGATATAAAGGGAGAAAAGGAAAATGCATAACCAATTGTTCATGATAAGGGCATCCAATATGTTATATGTGGTATAGGTCAGTTGGAATGTCTAGAATATTAGCTTGGGCCATACCATCTGTATTCAATTCAACAAAAGTGATCGAAGTGAAGAAATCCATCCTTCCCAGCTTAGTGATATACAATGCATGTTTCATTATCAAGTACTTTATGCTTTGAGTATGTGTATTCAAAGGTTAGAGTGCTTAAACTTTAACATGATCTTCTATTTTTGAGGGTTTCTACTAACAAACCCTTTGGTAACTTTTTGAAGGTAGGGGTTATCTTTATATAGTCCTTGAGAATATTTACGATCTTTTTATTCCTTGTAGTTTATTTCAGAATGAGCACAAATTGAATTTATTGGTAATATGATTTTCTTAAAGAGACGAGCACATTCTTAAATTTTAAAACTGCAAGAAAATTCAGAGTTGGGTGAAGAAGCAAATTTGGTTTCATTATTATTGTTGCAATCTAGTTCTAATACAAGTTGCAAGAACTTGATTTGCTTGAGATAAATAGATAGGAGATACTTTACTCAATCCTTTTTGGGACCAAAAAATTAAACTCTACCAGATGTAGAAAATGAGACCTTCATAGTTTACTTATTCTCGTTAGGTACAAAGAAATACAACATCGTGCATTATGATTACTGTCTAATGATTGTGTTCAACAACTTATTGGTGATTATTTCAGATGCTTATTGTTTAGTGCTATATCTGATAAATTAAATACATGCTGTAATAATAAAGATGACAACACAAACCAAATATAGGAGTAAAATATGTCTTTATTCTATTATACAATTATTATAGAGAAGAACAAAGATGGTTTTTAAAGGAGTACAGTTCATCCCACTACACCATGCTACCTTCCTTTATGATGCACAATATATTTAAAAGATTGGCAGTTGCCAAGAGGAACCCAACCTCCAACTAGATGACACTTATAACTACCTAGGAGAGACAAACAACTTAACACAAACAATTAATACATTGTTTTTAATTAAGCAATAGAAGTTTTATATAGGGTTCCTAAAACCCACCAGTTAACAAAACTACTAAAAGTTCAGGTCTAGAAACCAAGCAATAAAAAAAACAATAGGCCAAACCCAACCATCAGACATAAACAAAAACATAAGGCCAAAAGCTAGGGAATAGAGGAAAAACTAGGAGCAACGATCAGGGCACTAATTCTTTAGCCAACTCTACTTTCTTGAGCTCTAGCTCTTCTATGGCCTCAACCTCAATGGTCTTCAAATGGCTATCATCCATGGAGACCTCCTATTCCCTCTTCCTCTTTTCCAATCCCCTTCTTTTGCTCAAGCTCTCTCCTTGCAAAGAAACATCCTCATTAACCACCCTAATTTCCTCTTTGTCCTTTTCCTCCTTCCCCTTTTTTCTTTTCTCCATCATCACATGTAGCTGAATAATGTTATCATTAAGACCTTTTATTATGTTAAGGCTCTAGTTAGCCAAGCTATGGAGATAACTCTCCATCCTATCCACTCTTTTTTTAATCTTAGAAACCCTTGCATCCAACTTTCCATTTCTGATATTCCCATCCCCACCTTTTGGCCTTTCCTGCCCCTACATCCTAAACTTACTCTCTTGAATTTCATGGAAGATCCATTTAATGGACTAGAAATTATCCACCAAACTATTGTAGGTATTGTTAAGGAGGTTCACCTCTATTTCTTGCATGTTGTTGCTAAGAATCACCAAAGTCGAGCCTATGATCTCTTCCAACTATATTTTTCCATTCCTTCCCTCCAAAACCTTTGGGTGGATATGTTCTCTAACTGGATCCATTTTCACAATACTGGCATGAAATTTCCTCCAAGCAGTTTTCCTTCCCTTTGCATCAAGTGTTACAGTAGTATTAGTCAAACCCTCTTCCTCTTTTCTCTCTTCTTGATCTTCAATAATGCTCTCCTTACCCTTATCAAGACCCTTCTCAACATCCTTCTCACCTCCTCTTTTCCTTTTAACTAATCTGTTCTCCTTCCTACTTACCTGAGCCTTATGGGTTCCCTCCTCTCTCATATTTCCCTTCTTCTCTGAGTCCATCTTCTCTTCCTCGTCATTATAATCCTCCGTTGATTTTCCCTCTTGATTTTTCATTCTCTCCATTCCTTTCCTTGGCTTATTTTTATTCTTCCTACCCATATCCTTCTTGATTTTATGACCTCCTCTTCATATTTTGAGTGTAAACTAGCAGTATCCTCCATATTTGATGGGAGGTAGGAACTCTCCATCTCCTCAGAAGAATTATCCTTCTAGCAAACATCCCTTTTGTGAGCTTGAGCTTTAAAATGCTCATGTATGAGTAATAATAAACCCTCATGGAAAGTTGAATTAGTGTACACTTTCTTCTTATAATCCATAATACTCTTACTTGCAAAGAAAAATATGTAGAATGGGATGGAAATTTTTGTTCCATACTTAAAATGATTTAGGATAAAAAAATGGTGGGTTTGAATCCTGTCAAACCTAGTGTCAAGCATAATATAGGATATAATTTCCCTTGGGACAATTCTCCACATTTTCTTAATAGATGTGGGCTCATAATAGGCACTAATCTTCACTAGATCCTTCATCTCCTTCGTGTCCTTTACAAATTCTTCTACTAAATTTAGGGATGTTTTCTTATCCCTATAGAATTTTATGCACTAATTGGGGGAGTTAATGAGCTTAGTGATAACCCCTTCATTGACTTGGAAGTCAATCCCATCAATCTTCACCTTCCCATCTTTCCATGACTTCAGCATAAGGTCAGTTATCTTTGGATCCTAGCCATGAAGTGTTTTAATGAAGAAGGAGATGCCACCTTCCCTTAGCTTCTCCCACACCTTTGAAAACCTCTTCCACTTCTCAACTTTTCCCTTTGGTTCTCTACAATACCTCTCCCTAATCATTATGTTGTAGAAAGAAAAATAAAAACATTGTGTTCTCCAGGCTCCATGAGCTAAAACCTAGTTTATCTTACAAAAACTATACTTGCCTCCAACCTTGATAAAGCAATAGAAATACTAATTACCAGATGCCCATAAAATTGCCCATAAAATGTACTAAAAAGATTCCCAATTATGATGTCTTTGAATCAGCTTGTGCTAAGCTCTCATCACTTTACAACTTTGATTGACATTATTAACTACCATAATTACACTTTATGTTGCCCATCCTCCTCTAGATTCTCTCTAGCTCAATTATACTTTTAGTGGCTATCAGAAATATCTCTCTACTTGGCCATATGTGTGACATGTACCTCCTTACTACCTCATTATCCATCCAATCAGTAGCCACATTTCCCTTACGATGAACATGTGACACAAAGACCCTTTCAAAGGAAAGAAAGTTATTTTTCATTTCCTCCATCATATTCTTAATACTCCATGATGGAGGATGTTCTCCCCTAAAACATTTAATAATATTATTTGAATCCCCCTCCAACCATAGGCATTTGACCCTTACCTATTTAGCCAATTTAGTAGTTTGAAGGGCTACACAAGCTACTGCATAATGATTTGTTTTGTGTCCTAGGGGGAAAGTAACTACCACAATTCCAAACCCATGACTATTTTTTATCACCCCTCTATAGCCTATCACTCCCGAGTTGCCTTTGGGTACAACATCAAAGTTGGCTTTGTGCCAACCTTCCATGGGTAAAGACCAATGACACTCTCTTCTTGTTTTTGTATCAGTACTGCTACTAGTTTCACCTTTGAAAGGCTTAGTTCCTTTAATAAACATGTAGTTTTCCATGAAGGCACTATGAATTTTACTAGACACAATTCTAGCATGAAGGATACCATTCCTACAGATATAGTTATCGTGCTCCTTCTAGATACCCCATCCAAAATGAGGCAAGGCCCATTTACTTATAGTTTGTAGCCCAAATCCATGCCAAGAATATTCCCACTACCTGAAGAATTCAATAGTTGAGTTAGGAGCACAACAAATCAACCCAAAGGCTAGACTAAAAAAATAACAAACCCCTCTAGTGAAGGAGAAATGTATAAATAGGTGATCCACTATCTTAGCCTAGTTTTTGCAAATGATACATCTAGTAGGAATAGGAAGACCTCTTCTACTCAAGTTGTCTATAGTTAGTATCCTATTTTGGAGTAAAATCCAAAAGAAAATATTAATTTTATGGATAAGACCAAGGAACCAAGCCTTAGCCTAGTCTAGTCTTGAATCCTACCTCATAATAGCTTGGTATCCTAAGGCCACCGAATAGGTACCATTTGAAGTATTCTCCCAAAAAAGTTGGTTTCAATCCTCATTCACTACCATATAGTGAAGAATAGTTATTAGAGGTTTTAGGTCCTTTGATATGGAAGCAAGATCCCTCCAACCCTAACCTTGTTTTATAATCAATAACAAATCTTCTAAACCTCTATAGATACAAATGTAGGCCTATATTTCAAAATCAAGAATGAAGATAAAAGGTCCTTGAATCAACCAATTGTCTTGCTAGAAAATGGTATCTTCTCCATTCCCAACAATCCATTTTGCCCTACTATTAGCAAATCCTCTAGCACTAAGAAAACCATTATAAATATTAGATCCTTTGAGAATTGACTCATCAAAGAGTGAGTTTCTAATTGAAGGTCTTTGAAGGTATTTGTCTTCCAAGATGTCCCTATATTCCCCCTTACTGGAAAAGATTCTCCATACCTATTTAGCTTGGAGAGATTTGTTGAAAGGTTGCAATTTCCTAATCCCCAATCCACCATTCTATTTTGGGAGGCACAAATTATCCCACACTACCAAGGGAAACCACTTGTTATCGTCAAATCCTGACCAAAGGAAGTTCTGTTGGATCTTCTCCATGAGATTTGCAAACTTTCTTAGAATCCCAAAGAGACTCTATGCATAGGTTGGAAGATTTTGAAGGGTAGATTTGACCAACTAAATCTTTCTAGCTTGGCTAAGAGTGACTCCTTTCTATCTAGCTAGCTTCTTATTAAACCTATCTATAAGGTTATTCCAGAAAGATTCAAGGGGTCTCAGACCCATGGGGAGACCCAAATATTTAGAAGGAAGGCTTACCATTTCACAACCTAGAATAGTAGCTATCTTCCTTTGATTCTTAATTGGAGTATTCATGAAAAAAACAAAGCTCTTGTTCTAGTTGGTAAGCTACACTAAACCCCTAGAGTAAGAGTTCAATATCTTTTTCACTAGCCTAGCCTCACTAATAGTGGCTTTCCCCACCATAATAGTATCATCAAAAAATTGTTGGTGGGAGAAAACTATAGGACCAAAATAAGGTTTGATTCCAAAAAGAGTACCCTAAATTCTATTGGGAAAAACCATCCTACCAAGACAGTCAACCAAAATAATGAAAAGAATGGGAGAGATTGGATCACATTTCCTAAGACCTCTAGAAGGTTTTTAAAAAGCTGAGGGGGTGCCATTGACTAGCACAAAAAGGGAGGTAGCAGTCACCAACTATCCAATAAGTTTTATGACCCTAGAATTAAACCTAAAGGCCCTAAGAACTTTGAAGAGGAAGGCCCAATCCACTTGATTATAAGACTTGAACATGTCAAGCTTGAGGAGGAAACCTTCTCTCTTACCTTCCTCCAAAGAGTGGATAACTTCATGGATAGTCATAATAGAATCCAGGATTTGTCACCTTCGGACAAATCTAGATTATTGAGGTGCTATAATGGAAGGGAGAATCTTAATGATCCTTGAAGCCAAACTTTAGAAATAATCTTATGAAAAGAGTTGCACAAGTTAATAGGTCTAAATTGGTCCATAAAGTCCACCCTAGCCACCTTCAAGATAAGCACTAGGAAAGTGGTATTAACCTCCTTGAGAAGACTTCTAGCACCAAAGAATTCTTGCACCACTTTAGTGACATTCTATTGAACTACATTCCAAAACATCTGAAAGAAAAAAGATGGGAAACCATCCAGACTCAGAGTCTTGTCAGCAACAAGAGAAAAGACATCCTACTCAACTTCCAGAGGTGAGGGAATAGCCCCAATCATCACATTCTCCTTAGGTTGGATCAGAGCTGGAATATTAGATAAGATTTCCAACTATTCATGATCCTCTAGATTTGGATCTTTTGAAAGTAGATTAGTGAGGAAGGAAATAGCCTAAAAAGCTATTTCATTTTCTTCTTCTAGAATAAATTCCCCCTTCTTGATGTTGCTAATTTTGTTATGAACTCTATGTTTCAAAGTAGAAGTGTGGAAGAACCTAGTATTTTGGTCCCCCTTTTTCAACTAGACAACCCTTGATCTCTGTTTCCAATAGGCCTCCTCTTCATTATACCCCTCCTTTTGAATAGCATCTTGAATGATGCCAAGGTCCTCCAAGATCTGAGCTTTGGAGTGAAAGATATTACCAAAATCAAACTTGTTCTAGTTTCTAATGTTCAACTTAACATTCCTCAGTTTCTTAGCCACCTTAAACATAACAGAACCCTCTATGTGGATATTCCACCAATCCAAAATACAAAGAGAAATATCTGGTGGGAGGTGCACATTTTCTAAAATCTGAAGGGGAAGTTATGCTTAATATCAATGGGGTCTAAAGTGAGAGAAATGGGCAAGTGATCCAATCCAGTCCTGGCCATTAATGAAAGTTTGCAATTATATGAAGACATCTAGTCTAAAGAGATGAGAGCCTTATCAAAATGAACCTAAATGTAGTCTCTACCCACTCTTCTATTTGACCAAGTGAAGAGACCTGCTTGAAGGTCGACATCTAGAAAAGCCAAATCATTGATAAAGTCAAAAAGCCTCAACCTACCATCTAGGTCCGGAGGCAGACCTCCCTATTTTTCATCATGCCTTAAAGGGGTGTTGAAGTACCCCATGATAATACACATTCTGACTTGGAATCTAGATAGAACATTCTTTATTTTAACCCAATCGATCCTCCTACCATTCTTATATTGGGAGCATACACATTCAAAAGGAACCAAGTTTCTTTATTTTTAATATTTTCAACTTGAATGAGGAGAATATTACCTTCACCATATAAAAATTGAGACTTGAAAAGATATGAGCTACAGAGAGTAAGAAAACCACCCAAAGCCCCTTTTGAATTTTTTGTACAGCCCTCCAAACTTCTACTAAAAGAGATTCTTTCCACCATCTCCTTTCTCATTTTGGTTTCTTGTATAAGGATAAAATCCAACCTATGATCCCTAATCATATTATTATTACCTCTTATATGTGGTCTCAATTTAGCCTACAAATGGTCCAGGATATGACCTTCATTTTTTCTTTGATAGGAAGGTCTCTTGGATGGTCCTTTGGCTTCCATCCGCTAGATTCCTTCTAGTCTCCTCTTTCTTTTTCTAACTATTAATATTTCTTCTAGGAGCCTTAGGTTTTGCTCCAACATCAGACTTCACTTTGCTTCTTGTTATAGTTGGGGAAATTGGGGAAGGGTCTTGACTCTTCTTTTTCTTTGTTATAGATGTCTATTTCTCCTGGCATTCATCAATGCATGTCACAAATAGAGCCTCCATATGAGTAAGTTGAACTAGCAAAGTGGATCTAACCATATCCACCACTCTTGACATCTTCCTAGGAGAGGATATCCCCATCTTAACATTTCCACCTCCCTTGAGGATTAAACCTCCTGAGAGAGCTACCTCCTCCCTCACACCCCTATCTATTTCTAGGTTAGGTCTCACTTTCCCTTAAAGATCCTCTTGGATTAATCCCTTGTAGGACATGAATGCTTCAATTTTTCTAGATCATCTGGCTTAGATGCCATCCTTTGCTCCTCAATCACAAGCCCTTATGGTTCCTCAAAAATTCTTTTGGTACTTATAGGTTTTTCCCTTGGGACTCCCTCATCTGCCAAAAGATGAGTAACCTTCGTTATCTCCTATTACTGCTCTAGAACTCATTCCTTGTTAGTTATTTCCTTCAGTTTCCACAATCTCTCTCCCACTTTAGAGCTATCAATTTTGTCATTTTTTATTCCCTTGGCCTTACTTTTATTTTGATTTTGTTTCCTGGCTTTCTCCTCTAAGACCCTAGGGAAAAGCTTAGCCACATGGTCTACCTTCTTGCAATGAAAACAAGCAAAAGAGACACTTTCAAAATCTAGCTTTTGAATATGGGTACCCAGCCTGGGGTGGAGGTAGACCACCTCTAGCATATCTCTTCCCTTACTGACTCCAATGCATATTCTAGCATAAGTTAACCAACTCCTTGACACCATAACAAGATTAATGGATAAGATTTCCTTAAAAGATTTAGCTATGCCATTAAATACATGCTCATACCAAAATTCCATTAGAAGTTCGAACAAATAGACCCATATAGGCACTTGAACAAAGAAAGAATCGTTGAGATCCATCTTTGAAGTCCATTTCTGTAAGGTTAGCATCGAATGTCCAAAGGATTAGGATCCAGCACACAAAATCCTTGTGAGATCCTTCATACATGAGAACTCAAAGGAGAGGAATCCCTTTTCCATAGCCATTATCTCCACATGCCCTTTTAGGTCCCATTTGTTTCTCACATGGGTCCTCACAATGTGTATATTTGGCCTATGGCCAATGAACTTCCCAACTAGAGAGGATGTCATAGATGTAATTTTATGATCTACTAGCTCATTAGGGATTCTAATAATGAACATTCCATTTTCTTCATTCAAGATGTCTTTTATCTCTAGGAAGGAAGACTTACCTATAGGTTTTATCCCAGAGAGAGAAGATCATCTTCCCCAAAAAACCAAGTCAGGGACCTTTGGAGCATTTTGCAAGCCCAACATTATTCAACTAGATTTCAAATCCTCCTTCCTTAAGACCTACCTTGAATCCCGTGGGCCCTCATTCCCTAAGGGAACAATTTTTTCCTAGTCTTCCTCCTCTTGGTAGGCCTTAGAACCCTTCTTTGCTCCCATCTAGACAAAATTGCCTAATGCAGAATTTGAATTTCCTATCTCTCCAATTCTTGCTTCGACACCCACTCCTTTCATCACAATTAATACATTGTTGGATAACCAATATTTTCAAATTTAACAATAAATAGTGTATGCTGCCTAGACTTCTCTTTTGAATCTTAGTAGTGTATTTATGGTATTTTTTGATGTACTTGAGATGATACCTGTAGTTGTAATATTTGTAGGCTACCTTATAAGTGGTATCACTCTAATTTAGTTTGATCCTACAATTGAAATAATTTAAGCCTATCTTATGGTTGATATAACTCCCCTAATTTAAATATCTTAATGGCCCCTCACACCATCCTTGTTATTGACTAACATTGTTAGCCAATGAAATCCATCTCTTTAAACCAAGGAGGTCTAACAATTTTGTAAAGCTATGTGGCTGTTGTTGATTTTATCTGGTTAATTCCTATTTTTTCTTGGCAAAAATCTTTAGCTAGAATTAAGAAAGAAAATCATATGCCAACGATGGTTCTATTATACAAAATTTTAAAAAATAATCTCATTTTTCATTGCAGATTTGTTAGAGGAATTATTGGTCAACCTTAACAAGTTTAGGCAAGACATGAAGCTTACTTTTCTGACCAAAAATGAAAATATCTCTTGTTTGGAAAAGCAGTTAGCAAATCAGTGTAAAGGCCAATTATGTAGCAAATCTATAGAAGAAGATACTATGCCTGGCATAAAACTTCAATTTTCAAACTATCCATAGTTTTTTGAAAATTGTCACTTGAATATATCTGATACCAAAGATGGAGTAGTTATTCTAGATTGTGTTTCTTCTTTAGATCCAAAGATAGCATTTCATAATTATATGCATTCAAAATATCTTCAGTATGTGAATGAAAAAAACTTTGTGTCAGCTAGGGTTGCTTCTAAAGATAATTGGTTTGTGTCCTTACTTCCAATTGTGGGGCTTTACTTCTAGTAGCTTGAAACTCCAATTGGTTGATTTCAATTATTTAAAACCCATTTAGTTTGATATGGTCCAAACATCACATTCCATGTCTTAAGAACAATCTCAATGTACAAATCCATTGAGCCCAAAGCCCACATTTTAGTTGCTTTGGACATTGTGGTATGTTCCACTTGTCCCAAATTTTATCGGCATGACATCGTTCACATAAAAATAACTCATGTCCAATTTCCAAAAAGATTTGCTATCAAAATATGTTGTCTAATTTTAACATTCTAGAAGTTGAATTTTATTTCATTTCTATTTATTAATTTAATTGTGTCCTTGAGCATTAGGATTTTCAAATTCAATTTGAAATTTCTATTTTTAGTATGCCCTAGTTTTCATCTTAAAAATAATGAAATCTACATTACAAGACATTAAAAATATTTACTAGTTTTGCAAGTAAATTAGAAGATAAGAAAACCACCAAAATACAATTTAGAAAGTTGGGTATCTAATAATTGATTGTTAAATATTGAGTCTTACAAACCTTTTTTTTGTTATATGAAAAAAAAATTAAGCTTACAAAAAAAGTGAAATATATTCTATTTTATTTATGAATATAATTTCTAAGAGTATGACATTGGCTAAGAAATTGAAGCTTTCTAGAGCAAGTTTGTGCACTTAGAAACTTTGTGATCTTGTTCTAACACATCCCCAAATATCAAATATGGGATCATGTTTAAATATAAGTGAAAGGGTAGTGGCAATGAGAACATGAATAACATAAGATAAAACAATTACACAATTGACAACACACATAGAATAGATGAGTATGTCGAAACCCTTGTGGGTGATTATATATTTAACTCCCATGTAAGCCTATTATAAATCTGCCCTTAGGTCTATTCCAAATCTACTATAAATCACCTTTTTAGATCTGCTCCAAATCTTCTATAAATCACCTTTCAAGTCTATTCCAAATCTGCTCTAAATCACCTATAAGGCTTGTTCCAAATCTAGTATAAATCACATTTTAGGTTTGCACCATATCTTCTATAATTTACCTTTTAGGTCTACTCCACAACATACTTATGTATGTTGCATCATTATTTACACACTCCCTCCCCAAATGAAAATCTTTCACATATAATGTGGCATGTATAAAATAACCATAATAGGGGAATAACTTAAACTTGTGTAACAAAGTGGAAAAATAACTTTGCACATGTATCTAGCCAACACATACCAAGCAAACGTTCTCAAAATATCTGTAGTTGAAGCATAAGAAAATCATTGAATGGACTTCAATATCATATGAGACATATAATCAAAATCATCAAATATGGTTCAATATCATATAAGACATAATCATAAAGTTTTAATAACCCATTAAAACTCTACATACCAAGGTCATTTATGTATCACATCTATGAACAAACTTGACTTATATGTCAACAATCTCCCCCTTTACAATTAGTAACAAAAACACTTATTGGCTCAAAACTGAATATGATGTATTCATCACCATGTGATACTAGCTTGGTCTATTTCAAAATTGATCTTTTGAAGATATATACAGAGTATATAACATATATCTCCCCCATACAATGTGATCTACTATGTACATGTAACTTTTTTTTTAATACATATCACCCCTTGTAATTCTTCTCATATCTTATCTCCCCCTTTAACTCTACTCTTCTCCCCCTTTTTGATAGTAATGCCAAAGATTTATTCTATCATATTTACATGGAGACACCAAAATGAGATAAGAATTTAGAGTGTATCCTAAGGGTAATTGCCAATGTTATATCCCAATACTCTTGTAATACCTTGCATGTCTGAATGACAATTTGCACTTCAACTAATAGTTCAATCATGTGGTCAACTATAGAGAAGTTGTTGTCATGAATTAGGGTTTTTGAATAAACAATATGTTTCTACTTAGAGTCCATGATAGGAACGATCATATTTTAGATATCAACTAGTGTTGAGTGGATCCTTGCTTCTTCTCTTAACAACACTACTTGCATATCTGACAAAAATTTGATATTCTTAAAAAGTGTAGAACTTGAACTAGGGTCAAGTTGAAACTATTGAGCACTTGCTTTAAGTTCAATATCAATTTTGGATAATTTTTCCTTAACTTCCTTAGTATACTCAGTGAAATCACATAGCTTTGCAAAAAGTCATGACACATTTGAATAGGACGCCTCAAGATTGACCAAAATTATTGATAATTCAACTTGGTTAATATAAATTTATTGATCAATGTGCTCCAGCACTTTATTATTGAACTTATTTTCTTCCTTTTCAACCAATTTCTCTTGTCCCTCAGTGTCCTCTTTAAACTTTTGAACTGCCTCTCCAAGCTAAAACAAAATAGGTTGAGAAGAGTCAACCTCAATTCCAATAGCCTCAATCAAAATGTTCTTGGCATCATCTAATATCTTGTACTCTCAATCTTTGCTACTTGGCCTTTTTCTGAAGAAGTTCACCAACTATGTGCAATTGATATATAGAAAGATTGTAGAAATCCCATTTGGGAATTTCTATTTCTTCATCCAAATCAATATCTTCCTCTATCTCCTTTCCTTTCAAAAATTTTGTACTCGGTTGAGCCTTGGGCTCAATTGTCCTTGTACTTATTGCTTTAGTACCTAGAATGGAAACAATAGTGGACATGCTCAGACTTGCAGTAAAAATTAATATAGCACTAACTAGTGGAATACTGATAGAAATGCTAGAAGAATCCAAAATTGATGAAGCCAAAATTGTAGAATCCAAAACTAAATTAGACAAAATTGAAGTGCTTACCATGGATGAGCTCAAAACTAAAGAAGTCAAAATTTGAGAGGTAATGACTGAAGACAATAAATTGGTAGATGAAGAGAGAGTCTACAACTCAATTGATGAAGTGGAAGTCACTTCTATCAATGATATGCTGAGCTGTGTTGGGGCAAAGAGTGATTGGACATTTGATGTATCTAATGTAGTCACAAGAAAACTTGTTGAAGTTGCCTCCATACTTGATGTTGTCAAAGGTTTGCTCAAGGAGTGAGGAAGTGAGGCAATGAATGCAGCTACTATCTTTATTGGGTCAGTCCCCTCATCATCTTCCTTATCTTCCTCAGTAGCTTCTTTACCTTGATCCTCTTCATCTTCATTTTCTTTAGCTTCTTGCTTCTTGTACTCTTCATAATCAATAGTAACATAATTAGTTGATCCTTCATCATCCTGTTCATCCTTGCTTTCTTCTTCTTCATCATCCTTTACATCCACTAGGAAATCACTTGGTTTATGAAGATGATAAATGTTCTTCCAAGTGTTTGTAGCAATCTTAACTACATGCTCTATATCTTTGATCAAAATCAAACAAGTATTAAAACTTAGAGTCATTATATCTTCATTTTTCTTTAAGGACTCTCTCACCTCAGCATTGCTTAAACTCTGTAGTAACTACCTCAGGGTTTGTGTATATATGTCTTTTGCTATTTACGTAGCAAAGTCACATCTTGGCTTTATTTTCTCTAACAATTCTTAGATATTTGAGAGGCGATTTGTTATGGTGAGTACTTCCATTTACCCATTTTTTTTTAGCACTAGTTCTTTAACTTGTTTTTGCTCTACCTCTATCCTTTTCTCATACTTCAAAGATTTGAAATTTGTTATACTAGTACCTTCTTCCATTTGCTTTAACTTTTCCTGAAAAGTAGGTGGAGGTCTATTGAGAACAATATCACTTCCTCTCTTCGTGGACCTCCTTGTGAAGACTACAGTGGATGCCTTTGGAGGCTTGCTGATAATCACCTTGCCCTTTTTCTTCAAAGGTTCTTCTTCTTCTTCTATTTCTTCTTCATCCTCTACCTTCATCTTCATCTTCATCTTCATCTTCAAAGGTACTTATGAAGAGGTTCTTCTTCTTCTTCTATTTCTTCTTCATCTTCTATTCTTGCCTTTGCCTCTTCTTAAGTACCAAAGTAAAGGGCCTTCGGATCTATAGGGTCATTGACAAAGGCTTCAATGATATCCTTAGTCTCATCAATGTTTACTTCATAGCCAAGAGGCTTGACCCACACAATTCTAGGCTTGACTGCCTAGATGTTTACCTTATCACAATCAACCATGGAGCATACATCATCCTTGTAATCCTTAACTAACTTCTTAGGTATCCTAAACCTATTATTCATTTTGTTTTTAAACACATCAAAGTAGTTGTTCATGATGCTGCCATAGTTTTCTCTCACTTCTGTAATGTATTTATTCATTTGGTACAATACTAGTGTTGGAAATCTAATTGAAAAAGATCATTATAAGAAGAAGATTAATTGAAAGAAGGAGAATGTTGTTGAAATAATGTTTTCAATATTTTTTTTTTCATTGATATCAAACCTGCTACATGTAGGAATGGAATTTTCTTATAAGATCCACGTATTGTCACTTAGTTGATTGATGAAGAAGATTTAATCAACAAGATGTAACAAGAGCACCTAAGGGAAAGGTTGAATTATGGTTTTGTAATGAAGTGCAAGGATCAACTAAGACAATGGATAAATGATGTATTGACAACATACTTAAAGATATAGAGGTTGGTCACACTTAGAAACTTTGGAGGAATAAGTTGGAACAAGGTTGACTACAAAGCTTAAACGAAGTTCATTAGTAAGTGCCAAGTAAGCTAGTTCAAGTTGAGCAAATGAAAATCTAGTGTGTGCTGAGTGATACAAAAGGAGCCAAGCATGTTTAGGTGCCAAGAAAAGTAACAGGTGCTAAGCATCAAAAAATCTTAATTGATGCTGAGTGAATCCATAATAGGTGTTGAGCATCAGCAAAATATAGTTAATGTTGAGTAACACAGTAGGTGTCGAGCACCAAAATTTCAATAGTGTTGAGTTGTTGCATTATTGAAAAATTCAAAGATTTTCCATATTTGAGTTGATAAGTTTATTACCTTGAATTTTGTGAACTAGTTGGAGGATAAAGATGATGAGCTGATTGTATAGAATTCTATGTAAACCATTTTTTAGTGAATTCAAGAGGATTCTTCATGATATTTCTAGAAGGAAAATAATGTGGGTAAGATTCAATGAATCCAACCTAATCCATTCAAATAAAAATTAAAGGAGGAAAGAATTGAGTGGGAAAATAAATTCTATACTTCTATTTAAGGAGTCATAGGCCAAGAAGCAAGAGCTGCTAGAGTGCCAAATTGTGAAGTGGTTGAAGGATGTCAAGGAGAAGACATCTAGGAGAAGGAAGAACAGAGCACCGAGACTCTACTTCGATAAGTGATCAAAAAGAGAGGATTGCATTGGTACATTGAGCCTAGAGACTTAAGGAGACAAAGCTTGAAAAGAGGGCAAGCTATCAGAGTTGCAAAGATTGAAGCTAGGTAAATTGTAAAGAGCTAAAGAGTGATTTGAAATCTACAAGTTAAGTTGTATGCTATAATCAGGTCAAACCTCTTATCATTACTCTCTAACAATTGTATCAGTTAGGGTAAAAATCTTATGGACTTAGGTTGGTTTAACAACCATTTGTAAATTCTTTAACAGGGTGACATTCCAAGTGAATGTTCTAAAGTCCTCTAACCAAGCCTACTTCTAACAAGGTGGTTAAATCCTTATAACTAGGTCATATTTAATATTGTGTTGTAGTCTTTAACAGGGTAGGCCTTTCATAGGGCATCACTTCAAAAGAGTGAGAATTGAGTACCATGTTACTAGTGGTTTTTCTCAAATTGGGTTTCCACATAAATCACTATGTCATGTGTTATGTTTGCATGTTGATTTACAATAACTTGCTGAATAGGAAAGTTTAAGCTTGGATGAATGAATAGTCTAATAAGCTCACTTTACTTGATGAAAAAGTTTAAATTGGACATTTAGACCTTGAATAATTGATTTACCACCCGCAACCCCCCCTCCCTCTCAATTATTCTAAAGCATTTCTAACAATTGGTATCAGAGCCATCTACTGATTTAGTTTCAAGGTACTAGAAGTAGGAAGTTCAAGATGTCCAAGAGAGAAGTTCCCAAGCTCAACAAAGATAACTTCATTGCATGGCAGAGCCTAATGAAATTCCACCTTGGATCAATAGGTGATTATGCAAAAACCTCAATTGGAGTGGAGCATGTAGATCCAGCTAGACCCCTCTCTACAGATGATTTGAACAAAAAGAAGGAGCACAATCAAGCAATGCTAGAGATTGTCTCTACACTTAGCTATGTTGAATTTGATGATATCAAAGGTTGTGATATTGCATTTAAGATGTGAAAAGACATGTAAGATATCTATGGAGGAGATTAGAATGTTCAGAGAGCAAAGAGAGAAAACCTCAAAGGAAACTTTGATGACATGAAAATGGAGGAAGGTGGGAATGTTACTCAATATGGCTCCAGAATGAAAGAAGTGGTAAGTGCAATAAGAAGTCTGGGTGTTCAATTGGAAGAAGAGACTGTCAATAGCAAATACTTGAGAACCATGCTCCCTATCTATACTATTAGAGTTTTAGTCATCCAAGAGCTAAGGTGCGTACCAGGAAACACACTAACCTTTGAATGAATAGTGGGAAGACTTACTACATTTGAACTATCCAAAATTGATAACTATAGACTGAAGAATCTTGAATCTACTTTCAATTCCAAGCTAAAATTGAAAGATACTTAAGAGCTGAAATCAAAGAAGAAGAGTAGAAAAGAAAAACATGCATCTAGTGATACCAGTATAGATGAGGAAGATGTGGAACAATTGGAAGCACTACTGGCTAGAAGATTCCATAGAGACAAAGGTAAATTCAAAGGAAAGTTTCCTATCATTTGTTTTAATTGCAATGAAGTAGGTCATATTTCTAGAAGATGTACATAGAAGAAGAACTACAAAGAAGGAAATAAGTACAAGAACAAGAGAGAAGATGATAGAAAAGATTACAAGGACAAAGGCAAAAGATGCTACATTATTGAAGAAGATTTTGATGAAAATGATGATGAAGTAGTCTATGTAGCCATAAAGGATGAATTAGATGAAGATGAAGATGAAGCAACAACACTAGTAACTTGTGTAAACAAGAATGACAAGTGGATCATAGATAGTGGATGCTCACATCACATGACAAGAGATAAAAGTAAGTTTATTACTTTTACTCAGTATGATAGAAATAGTGTTAGATTTGGAAATGATGTTCCATGTCAAATCAAAGGAAAAGGTTCAATTAAACTTACAAAGAAAATTTCATGTGATAATGCATACTATGTTGAAGTATTGAACTACAATTTGTTGACTATATCACAGTTAGGCAATATAGGTTGCAAAGTAGAATTTGGAAACAAAATTGCCAAAATCTATGACACTAATAGAAATCTGATAGGAAAAGGTGAACAAACAAGAAGTAATCTATTTTACCTAGATATGGAAGATGCAACTTGTCTTGTTGTTAAATTTGGTAATGTATGGCTTTGGCATAAAATACCGTGTCATGTTAACTTTGACAATCTGATTAGCATCAACAAAAAAAAGAAAGTCAGAGGTTTTCCCAAACTAAAGAAGCTTAAAAACACAATGTGCAAACAATGTTTACTAGGGAAGATGACCAAGTCAATATTTAAAATAAAAACCTACACTTCTAAAGAAGTACTCGAGCTAGTCCATACTGACTTATGTGGACCAATAGAAGTGCAAAGCTACCTAAGAGATGGATACATAATGCTATTCATAGATTACTATTCTAGGATGATGACTGCCATGTTCTTAAAGAAAAAGTTTGATGCATTTTGAATGTTTAAGTTTGGTACTTGGCTAGGGTTGAAAAGGAGGCAAGAAAGAGTCTGAAGTGCCTAAGATCAGACAGAGGAGGAGACTTTACATCAAAAGAATTTGAGATATTTTGCAATGATAAAGGTATCAAAAGACAAACATCAGCACTGAGAACTCTCCCACAGAATAACATTGTAGAAAGAAGGAATAAATTAGTAATAGACTATGCTAGAAGATTGATGATGGAGAAAAATATTGCTTTAAAGTACTGGAGAGAAGTTGTAAGTACTACTATTTACACCTTGAATAGATTCCAAGTCAAGAAAGGAACAAATTCAACACCTTTTGAATTGTGGTATGGTCAATCACCTAATGTAAAAGATTTCAAAATATTTGGTTGTAGATGCTATATTCTTGAAGACACTAGAAATGACAAGTTTGATGCAAAAAGTGATGAAGACATATTTCTTGGATACTCCACTAGAAGCAAAGCATATAAGTGTTTGAATGCTAACACTAATAAGATTGTGGAGAGTGCAAATGTAAATTTTGGTGAGCATGCAAAAGTCCAAGTTAATGAATCCAAGCAACTAGAAGATTATAGATCCTTTGTATACTTCTATGAAGCAATGACTATTGAAGATAATGCTACCAATCAAGTTGGAAATAAACAAAAAATTTCAGTATCAGTCGAGCCACAACCAGTGAATGCTAAGCTACATTCAAAAGCTAAGTTGTAGAATGAAGAAAATGCAAATACTGATTATGAAAATAGTACACATGGAAGAGATGATGAAATACTAGATGGAGAGGAGAAAAATGACTTTGAAGCTTAAGGAACAAACATGGAAAGAAGGATAGAACCAAGACTAGCCAAGTATGTGAGAAGACATCACCCTATAGAGAAAATCATTGGTGATAAGGATGCAAGACCAATGGCAAGGAATAGAATAAGGAATGAATCATGTCTATTGAGAAAGGTTGAGCCTATAATAATGAAAGAAACACTACAAGATGATGACTGGTATAAAGCTATGGAAGAGGAGATAGACTAGATTGAGAAGAACAAAATCTGGACCCTAGTTCCTAGACCGGCTGATAAGAATTTAATTAGTACCAAATGGGTCTTTAGAAACAAACTTGATGAGAATGGTGAGATAAAAAGAAATAAGGCTAGACTAGTTTGCAAAGGCTATGCACAAGAAGAAGGACTAGACTATGGAGAAACATTTGCCCCTATTGCAAGAATGGAAGGAGTAAGAGCACTCCTTGCATATGCTATTTACGAAGGTTTCAAAGTCTACTAAATGGATGTAAAGTCTACTTTTTTGAATGGTATACTAGAAGAGGAAGCCTACATAGAACAACTAGAGGGATTTGTTGATGACAACAACAAGGATATGGTTTGCAAACTGCATAAGGCGCACTATGGTTTGAAGCAGGCACTTAGAGCATGGTATGAGAGATTGCACAAATATCTTGTGAAGATAGGATTTGAGAGAACATATGACAAAAGTAACCTGTATATCAAGGTAGAAAAAGGTAAAGACATTTTGATATCTGAAATCATTGTTGATGATATAATATTTGGAGGAAAAGATACTCTGTGCAAAGATTTTTTTGATCTAATGAAACTTGAGTTTGAAATGTCAATGTTTGGAGAAATCAAATTCTTTTTTGGATTGCAAGTATATCAATTGAAGCATGGCATATTTGTGACCCAATCAAAATGCATCAAGGAGATACTCAAGACATTTGGATTAGAAGACTCAAAACTAGTCAGCACACCAATGGTAATAGGACATAAGTTATCAAACAATGATGAGTGAGTTGAAGTGAATCAAACAATGTATAGTTCAATGATTGGAAAGTTGTAGTATGTCATACATAGTAGACCAGACACTACATTAGCTATTGGAATAGTGGAAAGATTTTTTGCAAATCCAAGGGAAAATCATCTGATGATAGTGGAAGGAATACTGAGGTACCTAAAAGGAACTAATGACTTTGGTTTATGCTACAAGAGGAGTGAAAAGTTTGAGTTAAGAGCCTAGACTAATGTAGATTGGGGAGGTAATATTGATGATAGAAAAAACACTAGTTGAGGAGCACTTTTCTTAGGTAAAAGACTGATTACTTGGACCAGCAAAAAGCAAAGTTGTACCTCATACTCCACAATAGAAGCTGAATATGTTGCAACTGCTATCAATTGCACTAATATTGTATGGATTAAACATCTATTGCAAGGCATGAAAGAAGAGGTAAATGAGCCTGTGATACTTTATTGTGATAATACAAGTTCCATCAATATATCAAAGAATCGTGTGATGCATGCCAAAACAAAGCATATTGCAATCAAGTATCACTATGTAAGAGAATTGGTGGAAGATAAGCAAGTGAGAATGGAATATGTAAGTTCAAAGGAATAGATTGCTGACATTTTTACAAAAGCTCTACCTAAAGATGCTTTTGAGTATCTTAGAGGTAAGTTAGGGGTGATACCCCTAGCCAAGGCTACTTGAAGTAAAAGCAAGATTTACCTACATCAAATGAATTGATTATTGAAACATTACACATTGATGTAGAGGATACTTACTTTAGGATTTTGCCTGAAGTAATTAAAGTGCTAAAGTTTCAAATTAGTCACAAGCAAGGTGATAGAGGGAGAAATTGAAAGAATCTGCAAATGCTACACTTGCATGTTAAGATGTTGAGATAAAATGTCTTTGGCATTGTTGTCAAAGAGGGAGAAATGTCAAAAATTGATCAACAGTTGAGGGAGAAGATGAAGAAGAATGAATAAACTAATCAAAGTGATGAAAGAAGAATGAAGGAACTGATCAGATTTATGGATGGAAAAAGAAGTAGTTAGATATCGGAATAGTAGAAAATGAGTAATGCATATAGAGGGAGAGAATGTAAGGATAGAAAGGAAATAAAAAGTATACAACAGCTAAGAGGGAGAAGTAGAAGTAAAGCAATCAAGATAGTAGATCAAGAAAGGGAGATGCAACAACTAATGGTATCACAATTTATTTTTGGCATTTGACTTATTGTTCTAACCTAATTAGCCTTTTGATAACATGGTTGAATAGTTTGGTCTGATAGTTGATTAGTTTGGTTTTCCAACAATGCCAAAGAGGGAGATTGTTAGAAATCAAATTGAAAAAGATCATTGTAAGAAGAAGATTGATTGAAAGAAGGAGATTGTTGTTGAAAGAATATTTTCAATCATTGTTTTTTCATTGATGTCAAACCTGCTACATGTAGGAATGACAATTGCTTATAAGATCCAAGTACTGTGACTTAGTTGATTGATGAAGAGGATTTAATCAACAAGATGTAACAAGAGAACCTAAGGGAAAGGTTGAGTTATGGTTTTGTAATGAAGTGCAAGGATCAGCTAGGACAATAGTTAAATGATGTGTTCACAACATACTTGAAGATACAAAGGTTCGTCACACTTAGAAACTTTGGATGAATAAGTTGGAACAAGGTTGACTAAAAATCTTAAACTAAGTTCATTAGTAAGTGATGAGTAAGATAGTTCAAGCCAAGAAAATTTCAGTTAGAGTTGAGCAAATGAAAATCTAGTGTGTGTCGAGTGATACAGAAGGAGCCAAGTGTATTCAAGTGCCGAGAAAAGTAACAAGTGTCGAGCATTAGAAAATATTAATAGATTCTGACCACAATAGGTGTCGAGCATTAGTAAAAAATAGTTGATGTCGAGTAACACAATAGGTACCAAACACCAAAATTTCAATAGTGCCGAGTTGCTGTATTATTGGAAAAGTCAAAGATTTGCTAGATTTGAGCTGATAAGTTTGTTACCTTGAATTTTATGAACCAATTGGAGGATAAGGATGATGAGTTGGTGGTACAAAATTCTATGTAAACTATTTTTTAGCAAATTCAAGAGGATTCTTCATGATGTTTCTAGAAGGAACAAAATGTGGGTTAGATTCAATGAATCCTACCTAATCCATTTGAGTAAAAATTAAAGGAGTAAAGAATTGAGCAGGAAAAGAAATTTCAAACTTCTATTTAAGGAGTCACAAGCCAAGAAGCAAGTGCTACTGGAGTGCCAAATTGTGAAGTGGTTGAAGGGTGTCAAGGAGAAGATGTCTAGGAGAAGGGAGAACAAAGCATAGAGACTCTACTTGGATAAGTGGCTAGAAAGAAATGATTGTACTGGTACATTGAGCATGAAGACTCAATTAGACAAATATTGAAAAGAGAACAAGATGTTAGAGCTATAGAGATTGAAAGCCAAGCAAATTGTGAAGAGCTAAAGAGTGATCTAAAATCTACAAATTAAATTGTATACTGTAATCAAGTCAAAACCTCTTATTGTTACTCTCTAGCAATTGTATCAGCTAGGGTAAAAATCCTATGGACTTAGGTTTCTTTAACAACCATTTGTAAATCCTTTAATAGGGTGGCATTCCAAGTGAATGGTCTAAAGTCCTCTAACCACTTGTAACAAGGTGGTTAAATCCTTTAACTAGGTCACATTTAACAATGTGTTGTAGCCTTTAATAGGGTAGAACTTTCACACAACATCACTTCAAAAGAGTGAGAATTGAGTAGCATGTTAATGTTAGTTTTTCCCAAATTGGGTTTCAAGGTAAATCATTGTGTCATGTGTTATGTTTGCATTCTGATTTATAGTAACTTGTTGAATAGAAAAGTTTGAGCTTGGATGAATGATTAGTTTAATAGGCTCACTTTACTTGATAAAAAAGTTTGAATTAGACATTTGGACCTTGAATAACTAATTCACTCTCCCTCTCAGTTATTCTAAATCATTTCTAACAACTAGCACATCCTTTCTCCAAACTGCAGTGCCTTTGGAAGGGAAAACTTTTGAACATAAAAGAATAAACATGTTAACAAAGAACTGAATTTGCATGGATTATTCTTGGAAGTCTTAATACTTTCCATGTTCTTATTGAATTGTCTTAGTAACAACTCAATGAGGTCATAAGACAAGTTATTCTTCACCACTTTGTACGCCAAGTCCACAACTTCACATGATACACTATTAAGATGGCTTGAACTATATATCTTGTGAGCTATAACATGAATAAAAAAAACTTGAGTTCTACATCTATAATAGTGCTTATCTTCATGCCTCTACCATCCCACTTGGCTAGGGTTTTCTTTTCCAACTCAGCTTGACCTAGGGTGTTGGTCATTTTGGCTTTGGTGAGCATGGGAAGGCTAGTGATTCAATGAATCATCTTCTTCATTATCAATATTGGCTGCACCAACCATAGTTGACCATCATGCACCCAGCTAAGAATATACCTAATCCACTTTATTTGAAACTCCTAGGGCATATGGGGAATATGAGTTAAACCTTTTGTTTCCAAATGTTGATGCTCGGGTTTTAGGGTTCTATCAAGACACAATTGATCTAGGGCATCATCCATCTCAAGAGTACCAATTTTTTGAATTACACATTTAAAATGAGTTTGAATGTCATTAACAAGAAGTATCTTGGGAGGGATTTTTGATTGAGCTCTACTGAGGTCTAGGGTTTCTACAACTGTGGGCATGAGCTTGAAGTTTGACGTCTTCCATTGAACACCATGAACCAACATATTGCAACCTTTCTTTGCCTTGCTGCTACTGAATGCCATTTTTCTTGTTAGCTTGAGAGAACTTCAAAAATGATTGCAGGAAATTCATTCAAGTCACTTGATTGCACAGAAAATAGCACTTCACAATAGCTCTTGAAAATTCATGATGAAAAATGAATTCTCTTCCATGGCTTTTGACAAAAATTTTGCCATTAATCCTTGATATGGCGGTAGATGAGTTAACATAATGCTTGACAAACTATCATCCACTATTCTATATTGATCACTTGGTGAAGTCTTCATGACTTAGTAACCATAAGTGCCTACATTACTCTCAACCTTGCTTGATAGAGTCTATGACCCAACCTTACTCAGTAGAGAAGGTAACTTGGTAATGACTGATATAGATCTTGCTCAATCCCTTTGTATCTTGCATACAAATTTGAATCTTTTTCACCTTTCAACTATAACTGATTATGATGTTTTTCTTGGATAGCCTAGTTCCATTTCTTCTTTAAGAACTTAATTAGGAATGGTAGAGTCACCTAGTTCTTGAGTGACTTGACCATCATTGCTCATACCAATATCCTTTGTAGACTTAGGAATCCATTACTGTCTCATCTACTTTTGAATGTTATTAGCTTTTTATTTCTTCTCATCTTCAATCTTACTAGTATTCATACAATTCTTAACAATATGACCAAGTTTTGTACAAATGTAACATCTTATAGTGGTATCTCTTTTCCTCAAATGATGTTTAACACAATTCATACCAATGTGTCCATATTCTCCATAGTAATGACATCTACACTAGGTATTGTAATCCCAACCAAATATTGCTTTCACAATTTTCTCTGTAGGATTCAATGTCTTTGTTTTGCATTATGATACCTTGTGTCCATGTTTCTTACATTTATGATAGTTGTCTTCAAATTTTGGTTTCTCTTTGCATTCATTAGCCTTGTGACCATGCTAATTGCAATTGTAGCATTTTCCATTGAATTTTGCTTTTCTGTTACTCCAACATTCGTTAGATGTATGACCAATCTTACCATAGTGATTGCAAGTATGTCTTTGATTCCTTTGAGCACCTTGTTTGGAGAATTCACCTTATTCTTTGTATCCAATTCTTTCTTTTTCTTTTTGCCTATAGAGGTTTTTCTCATTCAGTTGAACCATGTCTACTTGAGATTTCATCATTCTTTCATTGATTTTCTTCTCAATGTTTAAGTAATTTTTCAATCTTTCACTAATTTACTTTTCTAATCTTAGCTCATTTCTTATTCTTTCATTGATTTGTCTTTCAAAATTTAGATAATTTCTTAATCTTTCATTGATTTATCTTTCAAAATTTAGATCATTTCTTAATCTTTCATTGATTTGTCTTTGGCTCATGATTTCCTCATTTGCATTGGAGATTTGATCAACAAGATTTGCATGTTGAAGGGTTTGGTTCTGGATCTCATTATTCCTTCCATCCATCTCTTCTTTTATCTTATTTCTCTATTCCAAAATTTCACATAACCTTACTAACTGAATATCTTGTTCTATTTTCATCTTTCTTACTTCTTCTTGCAGGGAACCATTTTTCTCTAGGAGTTCTTTGATTGCATCATTTTCTTCATCTGAACTGCTTGAAGGGAAAAAATATTCAATTATTTCTTCAATGTAGAGATGATAATTCATTTGATTGGCAAGTTCCTTTCTTCTTTTTTAGGATTGGGAAAGTTGCTCCATAGCTTTCTTGAGTTGGACAATAGCCATTTCCACATCCAATTTTTCATTGTCAATAGCTTTGTCAAGTTTGAATATCTCCATATCATTGATCTTTGCTCAAGCTATTAGAATTTTTCCTAAGAACCACAAAGCTCTGATACCAATTAATGGAAATATTCAAGACTATGCTTAGTTATTGAGAGGGGAGGGGTGAATCAATAACTTCTAAAACTTCTACCAATTTCAATTCTTAATCCAATAAACCAATTATCATTTAATTCATCACATTTGATCAAATTGCATGCATGAGAAACTTAAAATATAAAAGCATCCACAACACTTGAACACAAAAATTTGGTGACCCAAAAACCTTCCAAATAGAAAGTAAAACTAGGGTGGGGATGATACACACAAACTTTAGTACTACAGCATAAAGTTGGCTTGTTAACGCTTACATTGATCACTAATGATGATCTATCCTGTTAGGAGCAAATAGGACTGCTAGGTTACCTTGTGAGAGGATTTACAAACATACAATGAATTATGCACTTGGGAAAGAGATTTAGAAAAGACTATTAGGTCTACCTTGCTAGAGGATTTTGACTGGTTCACCTATTAGGATGAAGTGGTAGATCTTTGACTTGCAACTGAGTTTGATGATAGAGATTCCTTGATGTACTGATCACCTTTCTATGATAGATTTGTCACTACTATTCCTTATGTTGATATGGCCTTTATAATTCTTTATCTATTGCATTCATTTCATATTCACATTCTTGCACTTGCATTACACATTCATTACATTCCATACATTGGATATGATACAGTACATCACATATATATTCCTATCCAATTTACAAAATTACAAAGTCAGCCCATATTAAGATACTTGGGTTCTAAAGACTAACTCAGTGAGGTTCTAATACTCGGCATCAAATTTCACTACTTGGAATCATAATGCTCTTGGTAGACATAGAAGCTTGGTCCATACTAATTACTTTCAAGTAGTCTTAAACTTGGTCTGCACTGGTGACTCGGTAGATATTATGCAACTTGGCAAACACTGAATTACTTGGTTACCATGGAGTGGATTAGTTAACACTATCTTCACATCACATGAACTGAGTACTCAGTAGATAATGCAATGCTCGATAACCACTAGCTTCATATGACATGAAATTTGAACTCAGTAACCATTGATGAACTTGGTATACACTAAACTGCTTCATTTGAATTGTTGATCTTCACACTTGCTCAGTAATCACTAGAGTTGGCCCAAAGGACTTGGTAGGAACTATATAAGCTTGGTGGCTACTAAATTAGATGGAAAGCACTATAAATTTTTCAATGAGCTTGCCAGAAGTACAAAATCTAAATAAGCGTGTGTCACTAATAAGAAAATTGATTGATATGTCAACAGAAAAATGGTGAAGCTAAAATATCATTCAACACTAAGGAAACACACACAAGATTGAGCTATACATACCTTGATACATAGTCAAAAATGATGCCAAGATTCACATCTCAAGGCTACACATGGGAAGGTCATTATAGAATGGGCTCAAATGCATACTCATCATCAAGGCATTTGCCATATTAGTGTAGTGAGATATAAGGCTTTTATCTATTTAAGTTTCCTTCAAAATCTTGAAATAAAGGTTGCAAATATTGTGCATTAACTTTTTGTGCATGTCTTCTGGCAAAAAGAAACTACTTCCTCTTCCTCAATGTTTGAGAGTAATTTATGAGTTACAATAACTTCATCCTTCCCTCACTTCATGCTGGATTTGTGTCAAACTTTGGTCAATCACTAAAGGGATGGAGGTCATCCAAGGCATTTTCAACATTTAGATGATTCTACTAGTAGTTCAATTCCATGCTCGAAGGGTGAGGCTATGAAAATGATGTTAGTGATGATTATATTTCCAATGCTAAGGGTTCTTTGAGTGGAGCTAGAAAATAGGAGTTACCATATTTGGAATGGTTTAGTTGCTCATTTTTGTTGGCCAAAAAATGAAGGTTACAATCAAGCTCATTTTTGTTCATATTTCTAAATAAGAGCTTAGTGCCCCTTTTTTCTACCATTTTGATAGGCTTTTGTAATCTTAATTATTTTTTGTTAATTGAAAGACCATTTTGGTTGGCCACTACATCTCTTTCATATTATCATAGACAATTCCTTAAATAATTTCATCATTTTCCTATCTAAAAACTTAGCTAGTATTAGTTTTGCGGGCTTTGAATATTTATTGAGAGGATTAAGGTAAAAATGATCATGTTTTACTTTTTGTGGAATCTTTTAGTCAATAATATTCACTTGGGATTTTGTTCATGAATGAAAAATGCTTTAGCAATGCTATAAATGATTTATTTCTTACAAGATTGTGATGGTGAAGTCTTGTTAGTGAATGAAGGAGAAGATCAATCTTGTGAGAAAAGTAAAGAGTATCATTAGAATGAGAGAAAGTGGACACATGAGGAAAGTCAAAAATACCCTCTTAGTAGGAATCCATAACTAATTAAATGGTCATCAAGTCTTAGGTTAAGTGGTTGCCTTGGTCTTCCTAGTCATTGTGGGCTTAGTTATCATCTTGCCCCCTTCATCGCTAATAATTTTTCATGTCACATATGTATCATATTTAATGACTAAAATGTATCAAATTTTCACAACCTACACTAGATAATTAGTTTATCCTAATGAATAACTGTGAGATAGTTTTTAGTATCAATGTTGATCATAGTATGGAAGGTTGGTGTAAGCATGTGTTAAACATGAATTTATTTTTAACAAAAATATTGCAAGTTTTAAATTTAATTCTATAATAAATTCAATGTTATAATGAATTCAAATTTGTATTATAGGTGGTGAATTAAATTCTATAATGAATCCTAGAGAAAAATAGTGGAGAATCACCAAAGAATCTCAATAAAAAATTATTTCAATATATTGTCTCAGCCCATATCCTTCCTCATTCTGGTTCAAACCACTTTTTAGTTTAGCTAAATATCATTGAGGATTCACTCCCAAAACAAGTCCTTTCAAGCTTGAAAAAATGTGGTTGAGGGATGAAAACCTAATGAATACAACAAAATAGTAGTTGAAGGAAGCAAAGGTATCAGGATCTAAATTATATTTCTTGGTAACTAAACTAAAGATGATCAAGAATAAATTGCTACTTTAGTAATATCTTTGAAGAAAAATAAAGAATGGAGTAGGAAATTGAGGAACCTAAAAGGGTAGTGATAGATAAAGGAATGGACACATAACTCTATATCAAAGAAAAGAAACTATTAGTTGGTTAGGAAGATATCCTTGGTATGTTAGTTTGAGCTTCACTTGATTTCAAGAATACTTTAATACTCTCTACTTAACAAGGACAACATCATGAAGGTGGAAGCTCATCTAGCCTCACCCCACCTCCCCCTAACATCAATCTAATTACCCATTATCATCTAATTACATACTTCATTCATTCGTTCATCCATTTATGAACTATAACATTCAATCAATACAATCACATAACATTCATTAATATGATATAAAATTTATTAATACATAATACTAATGAAGACTTCATTAACACATAACAATATTCATTAACATGAAATAAAAATCAATATTAATACACAACATTCAAATGATAATTACTTAAAATAACATTCTTTCATTATCCAACAAAGTTTATCAAACAAGGTTTATCAAAGAGAATTTTTACAAAATCATTTCATCTTTTTATTTTTTTTAGGTCTCTTAAGAAAAAGGTTGATAGGAGCGTCAATATCTTCCTCATTCTCCTCCTCTTGTGGTACATGTAATGTCAAATTATGATTCCTCCTATTTTCAGGAGTAGGAGTCTGCTACACTAAAGGGGACTTTGTTGCAAGAATAAGTAAATGGATTAAATTGGCATACTCTTTTTCTTTTTTTAAGTGTTACAAGTATTTAATTAAGAAGTACAACATAACATGAATTTTTCTTACCTAACAATGCCACATCAGGTACATTAACATTTTGATCTGCTACCATGTCAACATGCTAAACACTTGGAACATACTCCACTCCTTAACCATGATGTTCAACATGCTATAAAATATTCAAAAAAAGATTACACATCAAAATGCAATTGAAGATGTCAAGTTATATTCATAATTGTGTAATTAATTTCCAATAGAAAATTAATACCTCCACCACTATGATGCACATAATGGACTTCATCACACAAAGGTTCTATGATAGGATATGAAGGCTATAGTGAAATGGTATATACATTGTTATGCAATCAATTTATGTTCAAAACTAACACTAAAAAAGAAATTTCTCAACTATTCAATTTGATTTACTTTTCATCTGACCAATTTACCTATGTCTCACTTGGAAAACTAGATTCTTGGGTATGGCTTTCAGATTTTGGCATAGGCATACAACCACAACTTTATAGCCTTCCTTCAAGTCATTTTTTCTATCTTCATCTGCGAGCTCTACATTGAATTTTGTGTCCTATATTTTTTGCTTAATATAATCAATTTTGCATGTATGGTTTGATTAAACAAAATTGTTTGCAATATTATATATATAAAAAATTAGATGAAATTCCATTGCTACTACTTACAAGTCGAGACTGAAGGTTCATATAGTCACCAAAGCCAAGTTTGTGTTGGCCAACGTTTTCTAGTCTTGCTTTCATAGCCACTGATGCATCCTATAGTCCATCAATAGTTTGAAACATGTTAGATTATATATTTAAAAAGACCACTAATTAGTGCATGATTACATTCTACTTAATACTATCATGACATACCTTCTTTTTCCCTATTTTGGTTCATTTCCTTTATTATCATGTAGCCTTTTCTCTTTTGCATCTTCTATTATTTCATTCCACTCCATCAATGGAATCATAGGAGGATGGTCATACTTTAGGTTCTCCTTTAAACCCCTTCTATATTGGTCCTTCATAGTCTTTACATGTCTTGATGCTCTTTTGAGAAGTAGGGCATAGTAAAAAATATTTTTTTCCAAAAATATCCTCAAAAGATGTAATAAGATGATTTAATTAAAGACCTTGGTCATTCCACCTTTTAAAATAAAATTAAATTGTTAGATCAATAACTTTATTATAATACAATAATGAAAGAAAAGAAAAATATTTTAGAAATGATATGAAACTACATATGTTTTACGTATGGTGGGTCCAAATAGCCTCAATGTCATATAAAAAGGATGATAAAAAAAACATTATTTCCTACAAAAACACCATGGGATTATCAGTCCAAAATGAGTTATATATAAGTAAACTGCAATTTCACTGTAAATAATTTTAAAGCATCTAGAAGCTTTTGTAATTTAACATAAATATTGTTTTCTTGTTCCACAACAATGTCCTCACAAATGAACCAGTACTAGTCACGTAGACTGCTCCATGAAATGGATCAGCTTTAGTGGTACTAGTCTCTATTTCTCTATCAACTAAAGGTCTATCTATTAGTGCACAAAATAGGTACATGAGTATAAAATTCACCCAAAAGAAAAAAATGCATGATTAGCACATTACAAAATATAGCAAAATAAGGTTTTACCAATTGTACTTGGCATAGACGAGGATGTTTGCATGCTCCTTGTGTTTGATAATGCACTCAACAATATTAGAGCAATGATCGAAGGAGGCATTCACACTTCATCATCCACTAAAGAATACAATATTATTAGCAAAGACATTTGCAATGGATAAAGTTCAAATGGGATACTAGCTAGAAGTATCCAAAAATAAAAGTTAAGTGTTATGATGTTGATGAAAACAAATAATGTTGCACCAATTTCACTTTCAACATTAGATGTCCTATTTCAACACTGAGTAATTGCCTTAAATAAACTCAACAGTGAAATAATATTGTAATTTTTAGTAATATTGTAAAGAGAAAGTGTTACTTACATGAAGGTTGTGCGCTAAAACCCTCACCATGTTCACCACATGGTGTTACAGGTGTCACATATTGTTGTAGAAGAACACATAATATTTTAGATCATGATCCATAAGTTATTATAAAATATAAACTTCTATTAAACTTCTATTATTTCTTGAGATTAATTACTACTTACCTTAAAATATTTGACTCTACAGGCCAATTCTTCTTTCAATGCATCTTTCTCCTCACTTGTTTCACCCTCAATGATAATGTAATTAATTTAATCACTATATCTTTACGTAGGTACATGCATGCAGGTTGCAGGTACCAAGTATCAACTTCCCTGAATTGCCAGGATGAGCGTACCCTATCGCACTATCTCAATGGTAAGAGAGGGGAGATAAATTCTCAAGTCCAAATCCTAAACCCTTAAACCAATTGTCCTACAAAGGTAGGACAAGTATATGAGATGTTTACCTTTCGAATGTGTTGGATGACATAATTCGTGATTTTAACCCCTTAGACTGATTTTGTATGGATTGTTCTATGATGGGTTTTCATATTTTATTTTGGAGGTCTTTGGTGAATTTTCTATTAAATTAAGTCTAAAATTAAAAGATTTAGTTAATAATTTAATTATTTTGAGGAAAATTAATATAATATCATGATATTTTGATATTTTGATTTTAATTAATTAAGTGGGAAATTAATTGAGTAAAAGAAATAAATAAAAGAAATTAAAATTAATAATAATAAAAATAATAATAAAATAAATAAATAAATAAATAATAATAATGAAAGAATTAAAATAAAAGTTATAAGTTTACCTAGGAGTAAGCGCACCTCTTGAATGCACGTATGTCTACAACCTTGTGACTCATCTAGAAGGTTGGAATAGGCTCGTGCTTAGTTGTCAATGCTTATCTTATCTTCTGGTTGATTCTAGAGACATTCTAGGTGCTTCCTAAGAGGTCCTTATATTCAGGCACTCCTAGAAGCTCAGGGAGCATTTCTGGGTGGAGCCGCGAACGTTGGAGAAGGAAGGAGCTTGCTTTGCAGATTCTAGGGAGAAGTGAATTAGCATCAGTGTCCAGGTAGACACTTATGATTTTGCATATGTTATTTTCACTTCTTCCACTTCCTGTCTTCTTTATGTCTTCTGAATGCTTTCTAAGGATTTAATTTGTTGAATATCTTGGTTTTATGCATTCTTGTCATGGATACTTAAATTTCTATATGAGAAACCCACATGCGTAGATCCGAGGAATATATGGGATTAGGGTTTTAATTCTTATGAACAAACCTATTACAAGGATTAAATAGGTGAATTGAAAAGAACGATCATTATAAGGTAAATTTTATTTCACAAAAAATTGGAAAAGCCCTTTTGTTTTTTTAAAAAAATTATGTCTATGAAAATATATATATATAAACACATTTTACAAGTCTGAAAACGTTTATAAAAAAATTACATATATATAAGTACATTGTATTTAAAATGAAATACTCGAAACATTTCTAAATAAAAATTATTTTAACAATTTTTTTTTTAAGTGCACTGGGAAAAAGCATTTATTGATAACATTTAAAAAATATATTTTTTTAAAAAAAAAAAAATTGAGGGAGGGACGAAGCCGTACCCCTTACCTCTGCAGGTGGTAGAGACCTGCCATCACAGGGACTACGATGACAGGGGTACTCTATACCTACTATCGGTGTAGACTTGTGATAGTAGGTAGTGCGTACCCGTGACAGCAGTACAAACAAAGGTTTGTATTATTATTATTTTTTAAAAAAAATTTATGTTATGAAATATGTGAAATGTTTATTAATAATATTTTGATTATTATTATTTAAAAAAAGATTAATATTATTAAATATTAATAAATTTTAAATATTAATTATAATTATTAAATTATATTATAAATAAAATTTTATTAATAAATTACTTCTTTTTAGTCTAATAATATAAATTTAATTTAATTGGATCTAAGATGAAGGATAAATGAGGAAGAATTGTATTCGTTCATATTGAATTTTCTATGTGTCCTATTAATACATGATAAGGGCTATTGTCTAAGTAACGTGTATATAATCTATTCTTGGGCACTTTAGGAAATTGAATTTTAAGAGTTATGGGGAGGAAACTTTTATCTATCAAAACAAATACATGAGTTAGAGAAAAATGTATAAACGTTCCCTAAATTGATATCTAAATCTGATATGAAAACTGGAACCCCATATATATCTTGACCAAGTTTTCTTGCAAACCAAAACATGTGCTTGCTCTATGCTATCTATTTTTGGCTTTTGGGTTGACTAGATGGTTGACCAGTTATAGGACATCTACCAGAGGCTTGGGGGTTCTGATTTGTGATGTCATGATGATGTCTTTTGATTTTGATTCTTTTAAACCCAACCATGGTTATGAGATGACATGCTCTATGGTGTGTGTGGTTTACTGATTGATAATGTTTTCAGTCTTCTTGTGTAAGCTATGATTTATGTAACCATTTATGAGTTATCAATCAGTTGTATTTGGATTACTTTCTAGTTGCCTTGATGGGACTGAAGTGTTTATCTGATCTTGATGATGTCATCATGTGACATGCATGACTTGACCATTTTGGAGTCTTCGATCAGTATTATTTGCATTGAGATGTCTTTTTGGTTGCTTGTTGAGAACCAATGGATATTTTGATTATCATTGATACCTTCAATTGCCAATAGAGAACTATTGTGATCATGATTATCAATGGATGCTTTTCAGTTGCTCATGGAGATTTGATGCTCTTTTTTTGGATTACCTTTTGGTATTTTTCCAATTACTTGTATAGGACTGTGGTGATTTTTTGATTTATGATTCCATGAGCCTAGGGTAGGTTATCTACTTCTAGTGTCGAGAAGTGGCTTGCAATGGGGGTCGGGGCCCTAACAGGCTACCAGGGTAACCCATTGTAAGTTGTTTAATAAGTGAAAATATTACACCTAATACTAACTTAAATGAACCTAATAAGATAATTTCTTGTTCTCGCCCATGCCTTGAGTGCTAGTACAGACTAGGATGGGAATAGAGAGAACGCTTGGTTATGACCTTGCATTTTGTAGTATGCCTCATCAGTATGAGAGGATACTAGTGGCCGCATAGGGATCACTAAGGGTCTGGGGTCTATAGAGAAACTACCAAGGTAACTCTAGTGTGATCCGTGTGATGACACTTTCCCACTTACATAGTAGGTTCCTACGTGTCTTGTGTACCTCTGGGATTAGATGTCGGTTTATGTTGGAACCCTTGAGTTAGTATACTTTTAGGATTCCTAGACTTAGAGAGTATTTGTGCTATGTAATTTGATATTCTATTTAGGACTTGAGATTATCTCCTTAGTGTGGTGGGAGTGGACCATTTAGGTTCCACGTGGTCAGGTGGTAGTGCTTTTTCACTCTTACCATTTGAGATCCATCTAAGACACCATGGCTAATGCATTCTTGTTAACATATATCTTCATTATGTTCTTGGATTATGATGATGGACACATATCCTTATATTGATGATTAGCATATGATAGATGATGTTATTTACTTATCTTATGCTTTATTTGCATGATTAGATTTCTTATGCATATGTTGTAGTATGTTAGATTTCTTTCTCCATATAATGTAGTATGTTTAGGAGCGACATTCCTACTATGATAATATCGAAGATCTCTTCGATGACTTGGGATGTTACGCACAAAGGGATGGCTAGGGCCCACGATGGTCTAATGATGCTATTTATGGTTGGGAGGAATCATGCACTTAGATAATTATGTGTTGCATCTATGATGTTTATATCTTCTATGATGATGTATCATGTATGAAATATGGTTTCACTTACTTTATTGCATCATGGATTAGAATAGGATGATGTACTTTATTTTCACATATGTATATTCTTCTAAGCATTTCATACCCTGTAACATGTACAATGGACGATTGAGTATTCTAGAAGTTAATTTACTAAGGGACATTTGGAACAAAAGTATATTGCTTTAAGAATGTTGGAATTTTCATTATTATTTCTCATGTGGATGTGGTGCTAGTAGGATTCAATATTAGTTAATTTAAATGTGATTCAACATTAAGGGATCTTTAAGAAATGTAACTTGTTATGTATGTTTATGTATACTTTCAGTTGAATGTTGTTATTGCTTCCACTACTATGTGTATGTTGTGAATGGTTTAACTTTCATGTTTCAAAAAAAAAAAATGTTACCAAACTTAGTGAAACTCTAGGTTAATTCTTTTGGATCCCTTGGTGGGGTATTACATTTGGTATCAGAGCTTGAGTTTCTATATTGGGAGATATAGGTATTTTGGAACAAAACAAGGACTTTGAACTATCATGTGTATCTCTTTTAAATTAAAACTTGAAACTAGGTGAACTATAATAGAATTTAAAACTGTTACTTGCATATGTTTCATACTGCAAAACTTAGCTTTCAAAACTGAAAATTCTACTTAAACTTAAACATAGGTGAAATTGAAATTGAACTTAGTCTATTTGTAAAACATGTGCCTTTTATGCTATACAATAGCATGCGTTATGGTTGTAATAGTATTTTGTATCTAGGATGAGGTCTTCTATTAGAGGTCATGGACATGGCACAGCTATCAGTATTCATGAGTCTATCTATAGAGGGCCTACTCAAGAAGAAAGTGGGGGAGAGTACATTAGTGAGCAGCAAGAAGAGAGTTGTAGGGGGGACCAAGCTGAGTCTTATGAGGTTAACTTGAGATAGATGATGTAGACCATTCTTGATCACCTATCTACTATTCATGATCAGCATAGAGCACATTAGTTAGAACATTAGCATAGATCTAGGTCTAGGAGCCCTCAGAAGGATTGAGATAGATCCATTGTATCTACTCAGATGAAGGACCTCTCAAGATCCAAGGTCAAGCCCTTTAATGGGTAGGTTCTAGATATGTGGCTGAACAATGGCTTATTACCCTTGATAGGATTTTTTCCATGTAGGACTTTGATAGTAATGTGAAAGCAAGATTTTCCATTACCAAGCTAGAGAATTTTGGGGCCACTTGGTGGACAATTGAGGAGAAGAAGCTTGGCATAGATATGAATAGTGTCACTTGGGAGCTATTCTTAAAGAGTTTCCATGAGTAATTCCTACCAGAGGAATGGAAGTAGCAAAGAGAAAATGAGTTCCATAACCTCAGGCAGTACTCTATGATTGTAACAGAGTATGAGTGCAAATTCTATGAGCTCATGTCCTTTTCAAGATTCAGTGACAACTCAGCTCAGTTGACACAACACTTCATTAGAGGTTTGAACAACTGTATAATTTGGGGTGTCAAGGTATTTGAGCCTAAAACCCTTAAGGATGTAGTACGACGAGCCATCCTTGTAGAAAAAAGTGTCAACCTTGGACAAGGAGGTTTTGTGGGAGTGCCTACAACATCAGGATCTAAGGGCAACCACAACTGAGGTGGAAATAGGAAGCCTTCTTTTTCTAAGGGGAAATAGTTTCAATAGCAATCTCAGTAGGCATAGTAGCAGAAGTGATTGTACCCTCAGGCTCAAGGTGGTGGTGAAGGTTCTAACTTCAAGAACAACCACAATGCTTGGTGCAATAAAAAAAATCAGCACACTCAGCCTGCACATGGTAGTCAGTCCTTTGTTAGTAGGGATAGCTGTCAGCAATCAAATGCACCACCTATAGAGAGAGGATTTGGCAGAAGTACAGGATGTTTTACATGTGGCCAAGTTGGACATTTTGTAGCACATTGTCCATAGTGAGAACCTTAGTATTCATGCGATAGGACAACAACATCAAAACCTACAGTTGGAGATGTAGGTAGAGCTCATAGAGTGTTTGTAGTGGTAGATCACCATCAGGCAGACCATCAAGGAATAGTGGTTGAAACCATAGGAGTTATTCGAGGTACACCTCTTTTAGTGTTGTTTGATTTAGGTGCTATAGATTCTTTTATTTCTCCATCTCTAGTTGCTAAGTGTAAGCTAGATGTGGTGAAGCAAGATCATGGTTGGCAAGTGGAACTAGCCTTAGGCATTAAGATCTCCACAGATTTCATAGTTCATAAGTGTGGGCTTAGCATAGGAGGATTTGATACTACAGTTGACCTTCAGGTTATACCTCTTGGTTCTTACAATGTGGTTTTAGGAATGGATTGGCTTGGCTCTCATAGAGGCAGTATAGACTATAGGAAGAAGATTATTATGTGTCAGGATGACCAGGGGAATGATGTGAAGATTGTTGGAATACTGAGACCTATATCTCTACGAATGATTTTTGCTATGCAACTAAAGAAAAGTTTTCGTAAGGGATGTCAGATATTTGTGGTTATAGTAAATGAGCTTGATGAGGAAGATCCTATGAGGAAGACTCTAGATCACTCAATTTTATAGGAGTATGTAGATGTTTTTTCGAATGAGATTCTGGGCATGCCCCCAAAGAGGGACATCAATTTTAGCATTGATCTTATTCCAAGAGTGGAGCCTACCTCTAAAGCTCCTTATCATATGGCTACACAAGAATCAAGTGAGTTGTGTCTTCAGTTAGAGGAACTTTTGGCCAAAGGGATCATTCGACCTAGTGTGTCACCATGAGGAGCTCTAGTGCTCTTTGTGAAAAAGAAAGATGGTTCTTTGTGCCTTTGTATTGATTACAGACAACTGAATAAGGTCACAATAAAGAATATGTATCCTCTACCAAGGATCGATGACTTATTTGATCAGATCAAGGGAGTGACAGTATTCTCCAAGATTGACCTTAAGTCAGGATACCATCAACTTCACATAAAGGAAGCTAACATTCACAAGACTGCCTTTCAAAATTGCTATGGGCACTATGAGTTCATAGTGGTACCTTTTGGGCTAACAAATGCTCCATTAGTTTTCATGAGTTTGATGAATGGGGTGTTTCGATCTTATCTTGACAGGTTTGTACTTGTGTTCCTTGATGATATATTGATATATTCTAAGTCTTAGAAGGAGCGTGAGGAACACTTGTGATTGGTTTTACAGTGCTTGAGAGATAATTAGCTTTATGCCCATGCGGCTAAGTGTGAATTCTTCAAATCAGAGATTCAGTATTTAAGGCATGCCATATTAGGTGATGGTATTTCTATAGACCCTACAAATATCTAGGCAATAGTAGATTGGCCTACACCTACTAATGTGTCAGAGATTCATAGTTTCATGGGTCTAGCTGTTCATTATCGCATATTTATCCAAAATTTCTCTAGGATAGCGCATCCTATCACTTCCCTTCAGAGGAAAGGAAAGAAGTTTATATGGATGGAGAAATGTGAGGAAGCATTTTGGAAGCTCAAGGAGCTTTTGACTAGTGCACCGATCTTAGCAGTACCTGATCCCAAAGGTGATTTCATGATATGTACAGATGCTTCCCTCAAAGGGATTGGAGCAGTTTTGATGTAGAATGGATGGGTGATTACGTATGAATCATGCAAGCTCAAGGATCATGAGCTAAATTATCCTACACATGATCTTGAGTTAGCAGCGGTAGTTCATGCTTTGACAAGGTGGAGACATTTCTTTTTGGGGCACAAATTTGAACTACATAGTGACCATCGCAGTCTTCAATACATTTTCACTCAACCTAATTTGAATGCTTGCCAGAGGCGATGGATGGAATTTCTATATGAGTATGACTTTGAGGTATAGTACATTCAAGGAAAGGAGAATGTGGCGGTAGACACTTTGAGTCACAAGAGACACGTGATATCATCTATGACTCTTAGTGTTGATTTGAGGAGTCAAATTCTTTAGGCACTTCCTACAAATTCTTGGTACCAGGAGGTGTGCAGAGAAATAGATTCAAGGAGACCTTTGGAGAGTAAGTTTTTAGGCTATGTCCTAGATTCATATGGTCTTTTGAGACACTCAAGAAGGATTTATGTGCCATTATTAGATGAGCTTCACACCTTGATTCTAGTAGAGGCCCATCGTGCACCATACTCAGCACAGCCAGGTGTCAAGAAGATGCATGCTGATTTGCGTCATTTATTCTATTGGTCCAAGATGAAGCATGACATTGCTGATTATGTGGCTAGATGTCTTGAGTGTCAAAGAGTTAAGGTAGAACACCAACATCTGGCAGGACTCTTGCAACCAAATCTCATTCCTTCATGGAAGTGGGACATCATCTCTATGGACTTCATAGTAGGATTACCTATGACTACTCATCATCATGATGCTATCATGGTCACCGTTGATCGATTGACTAAGGTGGCACATTTTTCACCAATTAGGTCTTCCTACATGACAGCTTCTATAGTTAATGTCTTCATGCATGACATCATGAGACTACATGGCATTCCCTGAAAGATCATTTCAGACAGGGATCCTGTATTCACATCCACATTCTGGACATTGTTGCAGCATGAGCTTGGAACACAATTGAATTTCAGTTTGACATATCACCCAGAGATAGATGATCAGACAAAGAGAGTGAATCAGGTTCTGGAAGATATGTTAAGGATGTATGTGATGGATAGGTAGACACATTGGGAGGACTATCTTTACCTAGTGGAGTTTTCTTAAAACAACAGGTATCATAGTTCTATTGGCATGACACCATTCTAGGCTTTATATGGACATCCTTGTCATACACCTTTAAGTTAGGACAGTCTTGAGGATTGCATCCTATTGGGTCCTGAGATGCTTTGTGATATGGAGCAATAGGTAGTGCATATCTGTGATCACTTGACTACGGCATAGGATAGGCAAAAAAATTATGTTGATGCACATAGGATAGAAAATTAGTTTGTTGTGGGAGATAAGGTATTCTTGAGAGTGCATCTGGGGAAGAGTCTGATCCGATATGGAAAGGGTTCAAAGCTAGCACCTCACTTTGTGTGACCATTCGAGATTCTTGAGAGGATTCCAGTTGCTTATCGCGTTGCTTTACTGCCCAGCCCACATCGCATTCATGATATTTTCCATGTTTTAGTACTTAGGCAGTATATCCCTGATGTAGTACATGTTCTAGATTGGAATGCATTGCAGGTAGAGAACATGCAACTAGCTTTGGAGTCGATTCATATTCTAGAGCAGTGGGAGTTGACCCTCAGGGGTCGAACCATAGAGCAAGTAAGGGTTCGATGGGACCCTACTGATGACTCTTCAGCTACATGGGAGGATGTAGCTAGATTACAAGATTTATATCCCTACTTTTTTATAGGCTTCCAAGAGTAAGCCTAATGCTAGGGGGGGTGGATGTAGTGCCTGCCCTCATTTACATTTTTCTAGACACATTGTTGCTATCATTGCAAAACTCTGTTAGACCAATTTTATGTTGATGGTTAGTAGCATTGTTTGAGACTATTAGATTTTTTTTACAGATTCAGTTGATATATGATGTGATTACTTAGACTCTATGTTTCATGTGTGCATGATGATTATTACATTATTCTCATTTATTGATGGTGTTTAGCTAAATGGATTATTATATGTGTTGTTTTATGGATATGTTTTATGGATACTTACCCCATACTTGCATGTGTATGGTGTGCGTGTTTGTTTCTCCTTATGTTTGGCATTTCTAATGTGGTTAAGGAAGGGAGTTGTAGTCACCAGCTAGTTGGGATCTACACAATGCACCACTTCCTGCCATTTTCTGTTTAGCTTAGCATATATATATATGCATGAATTTTATGCAGGTTACAGGTACTGGGTATCAACTTTTCTGAATTGTCAAGATGAGTGTACCCTATCGCACTATCTCAATGGTAAGAGAGGGGAGATAAATTCTCAAGTCCAAATCCTAAACCCTTAAACCAATTGTCCTACAAAGGTAGGACAAGTATCTGAGATGTTTACCTTCTGAATGCGTTGGATAACGTAATTTGTGATTTTAACCCCTTAGACTAATTTTCTATGGATTGTTCTATGATGGGTTTTCATATTTTATTTTGGAGGTCTTTGGTGAATTTTCTATTAAATTAAGTATAAAATTAAAAGATTTAATTAATAATTTAATTATTTTGAGGAAAATTAATATAATATCATGATATTTTGATATTTTGATTTTTATTAATTAAGTGGGAAATTAATTGAGTAAAAGAAATTAAAATTAATAATAATAAAAATAATAATAAAATAATAAATAAATAATAATAATAATAATGAAAGAATTAAAATAAAAGTTATAAGTCTACCTAGGAGTAAGTGCACCTCTTGAATGCACATATGTCTACAACACAGGAGTTAGTGCACTAATTAAGTACATGGTGTCTACAACCTTGTGACTCATCTAGAAGGTTGGAATAGGCTTGTGCTTAGTTGTCAATGCTTATCTTATCTTCTGGTTGATTCTAGAGACATTCTAGGTGCTTCCTGAGAGGTTCTTATATTCAGGCACTCTTAGAAGCTCGAGGAGCATTTTTGGGTGGAGTCGTAAACGTTGGAGAAGGAAGGAGCTTGCTCTGCAGATTGTGGGGAGAAGTGAATTAGCATTAGTGTCTAGGTAGAAGGATTGAATAGGTGATTTGAAAAGAACGATCATTGGAAATTTTATTTCACAAAAAAATGGAAAAGCCCTTTTGTTTTTAAAAA
This sequence comes from Cupressus sempervirens, assembly GCA_028749045.1. NCBI lineage: Eukaryota > Viridiplantae > Streptophyta > Pinopsida > Cupressales > Cupressaceae > Cupressus > Cupressus sempervirens. The sequence continues at coordinate 240,889,844 of CM053788.1, read as the reverse complement.
AAAATTATGTCTATGAATATATATATAAACATATTTTACAAGTCTGATAACATTTATTATAAATGTTTATAAAAAATTTACATATATATAAGTATGTTGCATTTAAAACATTTATTGATAACGTTTAATATATATATATATATATATATATATATATATATATTTAAAATTGAGGGAGGGACAAACCTATACCCCTTACCTCTGTGGGTGGTAGAGACCTGCCATCATAGGGACTACGACAATAGGGGTACTCTATACCTGCTGTCGACACAGACTTGTGATAGCAAGTACTACATACCTGCAACAACAATACAAACAAGGGTTTGTATTATGTTTTTTTTTTTTTTTTTTAAATTATGTTATGAAATATGTGAAACTTTTATTAATAATATTTTGATTATTATTATTTAAAGAAAGATTAATATTATTAAATATTAATAAATTTTAAATATTAATTATAATTATTAAATATTATATTATAAATAAAATTTTATTAATAAATTACTTCTTTTTAGTCTAATAATATAAATTTAATTTAATCGGATCTAAGATGAAGGATAAATGAGGAAGAATTGTATTCATTCATTCTGAATTTTCTATGTGTCCTATTAATACATGATAAGGGCTATTGTCTAAGTAACGTGTATATAATCTATTCTTGGGAACTTTAGGAAATTTAATTTTAAGAGTTATGAGGAGGAAACTTTTATCTATCAAAACAAATACATGAGTTAGAGAAAAATGTATAAACGTTCCCTCAATTGATATCTAAATCCAAAATGAAAATTGGAACCCCATATTTATCTCGACTAAGTTTTCTAGCAAAACAAAACATTTGCTTGCTCTATGCTATCTATTTTGGGCTTTTGGGTTGACTAGATTGTTGACTAGTTATAGGACGTCTACCAGAGGCTTGGGGGTTATGATTTGTGATGTCATGATGATGTCTTTTGATTTCGATTCTTTTAAACCCAACCATGGTTATGAGATGGAATGCTCTATGGTGTGTGTGGTTTACTGATTGATAATGTTTCTAGTCTTCTTGTGTAAGCTGTGATTTATGTAACCATTTATGCGTTATCGATCAGTTGTATTTGGACTACTTTCTAGTCACCCTAATGGGACTGAAGTGTTTATCTGATCTTGATGATGTCATGATGTGACATGCATGACTTGACCATTTTGGAGTCTTCGATTAGTATTATTTGCATTGAGATGTCTTTTTGGTTGCTTGTTGAGAACCAATGGATATTGTGATTATCATTGATACCTTCAGTTGCCAATAGAGAACTATTGTGATCATGATTATCAATGGATTCTTTTCAGTTGCTCATGGAGATTTGATGCTATTGTTGTGGATTATATTTTGGTATTTTTCCAGTCTCTTGGATAGGACTATGGTGATTTTGTGATTTATGATTCTATGAGCCTAGGGTAGGTTATCTACTTGTAGTGTCAGGAAGTGGCTTGCAATGGGGGTCAGGACCCTAAGAGGCTACCAGGGTAACTCATTGTAAGTTGTTTAATAAGTGAAAACATTACACCTAATACTAACTTAAATGAACCTAATAAGATAATTGCTTGTTCTTGCCCATGCCTTGAGTGCTAGTACAGACTAGGATGGGAGTAGAGAGAATGCTTGGTTGTGACCTTGCATTTTAGAGTATGCCTCGTCAGTATGAGAGGATACTAGTGGCCGCATAGGGATCACTAGGGGACTGGGGTCTATAGAGAGACTACTAGGGTAACTCTAGCATGATCCGTACAATGACACTTTCTCGCTTACATAGTAGGTTCCTATGTGTCTTGTGTGCCTCTGGGATTAGATGTCAGTTTATGTTGGAACCCTTGAGTTAGCATACTTTTAAGATTCCTAGACTTAGAGAGTATTTGTGCTATGTGATTTGATATCCTATTTGGGACTTGAGATTATCTCCTTAGTGTGGTGGGAGTGGACCATTTAGGTTCCATGCAATTAGGTGGTAGTGCTTTTTCATTCTTACCATTTGAGATCTATCTGAGACACCATGGATGATGCATTCTTGTTGACATCTATCTTCATTTTATTCTTGGATTATGATGATGGACATGTATCCTTATATTGATGATTAGCATATGATAGATGATGTTATTTACTTATTTTATGCTTTATTTGCATGATTAGATTTCTTATGCATATGTTGTAGTATGTTAGATTTCTTTCTGCATATAATGTAGTATGTTTAGGAGTGACATTCCTACTATGATAATACTGATGATCTCTTCGGTGATTTGGGATGTTACGCATAGAGAGATGGCTAGGGCCCACGATGGTCTAATGATGCTATTTACAGTTGGAAGGAACCGTGCACTTAGATAATTATGTGTTGCATCTATGATGTTTATATCTTCTATGATGATGTATCATGTATGAAATATGGTTTCACTTACTTTATTGCATCATGGATTAGAATAGGATGATGTACTTTATTTTCACATATGTATATTCTTCTAAGCCTTTCATACCCTTTGACATGTACAATAGATGATTGAGCATTCTAGAAGTTAATTTACTAAGGGACATTTGGAAAAAAAGTATATTGCTTTAAGAACATTGGACTTTTCATTATTATTTCTCATGTGGATGTGGTGTTAGTAGGATTCAATATTAGTTAATTTAAATGTGATTCAACATTAACAGATCCTTAAGGAATGTAACTTGTTATGTACATTTATGTATACTTTCAGTTGAATGTTGTTATTGCTTCCGCTACTATGTGTATGTTGTGAATGGTTTAACTTTCATGTTTCAAAAAAAAAAAAGTTACCAAACTTAGTGAAACTCTAGGTTAATTCTTTTGGATCCCTTGGTGGAGCATTAAAATTACTAAATAAAATAAAATATCAAAATATAAATTTCAAACTTTGGACCACAAACTAAGTATTATCTCAACAATTTAGTCAACTATATTTCATTTTTCATAGATGAGGTGTCATTCTTCGTGACCTTGATGTTGTCTCTTCTTTCCCATTAAAAAGATATTTTTTAGTAATTCAATACTTATGATTATTATGGATAAAGTGCCTAAGCTCATCGAACACCTACTTTCCTAAACTTCTTGAATGATGAGATTTCACCTTCAGACCACAAACCAAACATGCAAATTTTCCCTTTTCTAAATACCCAAAAGATCATGTAAAATCATCATGCACAACTTAAGCATACAACAATAATGTGTAAGCACTATAATAGACCAAAAATATGTGACCTTAACAATATAACATACTACAAAAATGAGTTAGCCTAGTGGCATCATGTATTGTCCATACAAGAATTGCATGTAATTGAAATTATCTTTGTCCTATTGGTATAGAGATGTTATACATAGTGACCCCATTCCATAACGTCAACAACTCATTATTAAGGGGCTTAATATACACATTCATATCTTTAACTTGTTACTTACCTAGTAATTGAATGAATATAAATATTACATAATTATTATGACCATTTTCATGCACTATTTACAAATTAATTTAGATAACTATTAAATGAAAAAATACTTGGTACAATCATTGACACTATTATGTGCTCCTTCTTTATGGACATCCAAGGAGGAATGTTATTGTTAATAAGAAAAATAGGCCATATTGAGTAAACAAATCTCATAGCTCCAAATGGATTAATACCATCTGCTACCAATGAAAGCTTGAGATTAAAAGTTCTTCTCTAAAGTGTGGCCATGTCTCCTCTAACTCTTTAAATGTAGAACAATTTTTAGGAATTCACATAATGTCATCTTGACTTCTATTGCATGCATGGTAATCCATAAATTGTGCCAAGCTAGTGCACTTGAATAGTCGTTGAAGATGTGGAATAATGGGAATGTACCAAAGAACCTTGTCTAGGACTAGAAAATAGGATAATATCTAACATACTATGAGAAAATCACAAACTCAATAAACATACATTAATACCCTCTAGTCTACCATGAAAGCCAAATAAACAAAGAAAGCAACACAAAGTAAAAACCCCTCTTTTATTTGTAGCTCCCATGACCTTTCTTCTCCATATGATGTACCTCCAATTGTCTATAATGTACACAATTGAAAAGAAAAAGCCTACGATATGTTAATGCTATGATAATACTAGAAGAGTGATTTGAAGCTTGATGATTATGGACTTAGGTGTTAGGAATTGAAAGACTAAGAACCAAGGGACCGGAAATGAGAGCAATGTGGCTCATTTATAGCCAACATTCAAGATGAGAGAATTGGACTTGTCACCTTGGATATGCAACTTGGCAAGAGATTCCTTTAAGAATCCATGAAATATATGAAACAAGATGCCAAATGTAGGATTGTATGACACTAGGAAGTCAAACATGGCTAAAAATGGTGGAGGAACTATGATGCGCATGTGACTCCTCAAAGCCACTTAAAGCCAAGAATCTATGACAATGATGGCTAATTATAGATATGTGTAAGGGAACAAGAATATATGAATTATGAATATTCTTATCCAAGTGTAGATGGAGAATCCATGATGTGTCATGCCCATGTGTCATGATGATGTAAAGATTATGTCAATATTATGTGGAATATTTGAATTAAAAATCCATATATCCACACAAAATGAAAATTAGTACAATGGAAATTAATGGTGGAGAATATGACTTACAAAATTGTGAATTTTTGTGGTTTACAAAGGATGAATCAATTAGTTAATAAAATTAATTAATTGATGATGTTAACTAGGAAGAATAATTAGCAATGTGAGATGAAAATGATTGGAATGACATAGGATTAAATTATGGGTTATTAATCCTATAGAGAAATTTTTTAGATGATTGGCCGATTTGATTAATAAATATGATAGTATCCATTTATGAAAATGTGGATCGATTGGTATGATGACAAGTAGACCAAATTCATGGTCAAATTGATCGATTGATAAAAATTGAAAACATGCCAAGGATACATGACATGGACTAAGGACACATAACATTTAACTGATATTGTAAATGCTACAAGATCGAGATTGATTGATAGGTTTGAACATAAAAAAATCAAAAAATGATGTCAATATTATTAAATTGATTTGATGATGTCATGGTTTGACACTAAGGTACTCAACAATGTCAATGATTGAATGACAAGAATGAAAATTTGACCTAGCACTAAGAGCCATGATAGTACTTAGGTCAAATTGATAGGTTTGATAGATTGATAGGTTTATGAGGAACTAAAAGCTCCAAAAATGCTTAGTATTGGACAAATGATGATTGATTTTAAGGTATCTGACATCTTTCAGGTTGATTAGGACTGATTCTAGGTAGATTTGGGGTGATTTTGATGATGTTGACATAGTTTTGGGTTGATCAAATATGATTCCGAAGTGATATGAAAATGATGCAAAAGGGGATATGAATGATAAAGAATATGGTTGAGATATAATCAAGTTATCAAAAAGATTAGAATTAGTGAAATGAGAAAATGGGACTAGTTAGTATGAAAATATGATTAAACTGTAAACATAAACCATTTTTTAGCATCTACATTTTGCCCCTCTCTGCTACAATGTGATTTAGAGCATTGTGTCAAAGAACCCTGTTGAAAAAGCCATAAAAGTATGACCAAAAAATGGTGTTATATATTGGTGAACCCTTGAGAAATTGACCAACATAGAAATATGATAGGTTGATTTCATCAACAATAAGAAGATAAAGCCAAAATAATTAACGAATTGCAAACTGGAACTAAAATGTATGAGTTATGGGGTTTGGAGTGCAAAAAGGCATCATGGCCAACATAGAAAGGGCCAAATGCACATCCATCTAGGAAAAAATAGATTATAAAAGTTCTTAGAGAGTGTTTGAAAGTCATTTTCACCCTCACATTTGATAGAAAAGAGCTCTAGAGTAAGAAAAATGGACCGATTACCTAGGGAGTGACATTGTGGTGAGCGAGTGCACACCTACTAATGAAAGGCAGATATAAGACCTTTAGTGAGTACATCAAATCCTTCTTTTTGTACTTTATGCTTTACTATACTTTTTAGGAATTTAGGAGTTAATTAGGGGTCAAATGGGGGTCAAATAGGGTCTCAGGGTCAATTTAGGGCATTAAAATACCCCAACTACACCCAAAATGAATCCATCTACATAGTGGGAACACTTGGAATGACCAAGTGTGCACTAAACACACTTGGAATGACTAAGTCCACCATGGGTGTAGTTGGTAGCCCTAACTACACCCTGGGATGCTCCAAGACTCCGAACGGGGTCCAAATGAGCCCAGATTGACTTGAAACTTGGGGTACACTAGAAAGACCCTAGGATGATGTTAGATAAGGAGAAAAAATTAGTCAAACATGGCCAAAGTGTTCAAAAATTGTCAAAATTAGGGAACATATAGTTCAAACCTAGTCAAATGTTGATAAAGAGCAATGTAAAGGGTTGGAAAGAGGGCAAATAGACTCAAAATAACTTGAAACTTGGACCACATTCTCAAAACCCTAGTAAGAGTTGAAAATATAGGTCAACTTAGGCCAAAATGGTTAGAAAAATTCAAACCTTGTCAAACCTAGCTCAAATGGAAGAAAAAGTTCTTGGATGCATAGACAGAGGGTCAAAATAATACAAATGAGTTCAAAATGACCCAAAACTTTGTAGACATGTTTGAAACCCAAGAAAGTGTTCAAAATATAGGTTAACATTGTCAAACATTCTTAGAAAAAGTTAAACTTAGTCAAACTACATCAAAATTTGGTTAGATATAGGTTAAACTTGGGTACAAAGCTAGAGAAGGTGGACATAGGCTTCATGGTTATGCAAGAGGATCTGCCCCTATTTCAGATGAGTGAACACATGCCTTAGAGCTTAATGCTATTTCATTAGATGACTTCTAGGGATTAGGAGATCTTGGAAAGACTTGGGTTGTACCATATCACATTCATGCTAGAGTTGTGGAGGAATAGAGCCTGACTAACAACACTGATAGAGAGATGACATTCAGAGACTAGTTCCTTCCATTTGGAAATGGGAGAGGCTACTGTGTCCTTAGAGGATGTATGGTACATCCTTGGGATTTTGATTCATGGAGACTTGGATGTGTATGACCTAACTATTGGTTGAGGTATCCAAGATTATGAGATCAGATGTGAGCTACTGGTGGGGCATCATGAGTGACTGATAGATGTGATCTATTAGGTTGTTAGTGGACTACTGGTACTTGATAGGCATGGTCATGGGTTCCTTGTTGGATGGGGCCAAATTTTAGAGAGGATGGTCATGGATAGGGCCATTTTTTCCTAGGGACTATACATTTTGGGGATGTTGTACTACTATCTACATCAGGTGGCATATAGAGGTGGACAAACATTTAGTACTAGAGGTACACTACTATAGATCTAGGCATAAGAGCACATTGTAGTATTCATACCACTTATAGAGAGAGAGCTAGTGGAGGATATTCCTTACTCATACAACTATAGAGGCATACTAGAATGAGGACCACTAGGGTACACTCAATTTTTTAGGCATCAGTTGGATACTATGACATAGTTTATCTAGAAACCCTATAGAGATTTCCTAGGGTGGTAATATGATGAGACCCACCTACCATACTATAGACAAGAACACTATCTAATAGGGTACATAGTTATTGGTCACCTGGTGATAGAGATGTACCTATCAGAGTGGTTATAGAAGTAATTTGGAGAGATACAAGAGGTGCTAATAGGTCTGGCATTGTTTACATAGCCTAGTGTAGAGATTTGGGAATGGAGAGCACCTATTAGGACACAAGTAGCATATGCATAGTTTAAGGAGCTACAACCAAGGGTATGGGGAGAAATAGTGGATTTGGTGGATGCGGGAATGACAATGACATATGATAGGTGGTTTGTGTAGTATCACCCAACGCCATTGATAGATCTAGCATTGATGGTACCATAAGTAATATCAAAAGTAGAGAAGAGCTAGGAGAGGAATGTGGAGGAAGATGAGGGAGATGATGAGGGAGGGGATAATGAAGATGAAGAGGATGGAGAAGATGAAGACAATGATGGGAGGAGGGGAGGATGGAGAGGATGATGAGGAGGAAGGTGATGATGATGAGGATGATACTAAGGTAGGGGATGATGATGAGGATGATGAGGGAGAGGATAAGGGAGATGAGGATGAGGAGGGTGGGGATAATGGGGTGGAAATGGTGATGGGGATGGTGATGGGGGAGAGAATGGAGATAATGAGGAGGAGGTTGGGATGATGACAATGAGGGAGGTGATGTAGATGACATAGGTGTGGATGTGATAGCGATGGATGTCAAGGGGGATCTAGTGGATTACACTAGGGGGATGCTAGTACTAGTATAGGTAGGGACTAGCCAGTTAGAGCTTATGGAGGTGATTAGAGGGCTTTAGAGTTAGTTAGAATGGGTTGTAGTGGAGAGGGATGCAGTGATAGCATGGAGAGATGCAGTGATAGAAGAAAGGGATCAGGCTATGGTAGAGAGGGATGTAGTAGTGTGTAGGGAAAAGAGGGTAGTATAGGAGTCACAAGAGTTCATTAACAACATAAGAGATACAAACTTCTAAGAGATGGCTATTATGATGACCAAGGCATATATGGAGACATAGTACTGGATGGATCATTATGAGATGGTAGTGCCACCAGGGCAGAGGGTAGAGAACTTTCATGCATCAAGATCTCACTCACAATAGACATAGAGGACATAGAGCAATACAAGGGTGATGGGACTAATGACGCCACCACAAGCAATAGAGGGATCATCCTCATGGTTGGATAGAGGCCGCGAGGGTAGGGATAGCATAGGTTGACACAAACATGCTCACGTATAGAGGGGCTTCTATATTTTTTTTATTTTTTATTCTTCTTTATGATTCACACCTATGGGCAATTAGTATTGATTTAAACCATGGCCATGTACTCTAATACATTTGTAAGACATTTATGAGATTCACTTATGTGATGATGACTATATGAGATGGATTATGCATGTGTTTTATATGCTTTATATGGATGCATTTATGCTTTTCTATGTGGACTTTGAGATGATGACATCATGTGTTGATTTATCACATGTTATGCTTAGGAAATGATATCTTTATTTTTTCCACATGTTTTTTCATGGATGAATGCCTAATGAGTTGTAAAATGATATGGAATGAATGAAAATGAAATTTAAAATCCCATGTTTATGCATATATGTATTGCTTTGGGCTTTTTTTGGACTTTTGACATATGTAGGAATGTAGGATGATGGTGATTTTGGTGTATCAGAGTATGAGACCATGGTGGCAGATGAAGGAGATGTAGAAGATAGAGGAGATGAGACAAGGAATAATTAGTATGAGGTGGGAAATTTTTCTTTCATAAAGTGCACTATATGTTATTGGAGCTTTATTTTGATATGGAAGACAAAATGCAATGCATCATGGCATATAGGACTAGAGCAAAAATGAAAACCTTTTGCATAAATAAGCACAATGCAGATAGAAAATGACATGTCCTTCCTAAGGCATATATACATGTTGTAGACTCTCAAAGGTACATTTTTAATAGATAGAAAAATAAAAGATGACCATGAACCATCCCAACCACTCCCATAGATCAGTTTATATCATCGAGTGACATAGGAACATGATCAAAGAAAAACAAAGAAAAAATAAATCACTCACTAAAAAACATGAGCCAATAACTATTATTGTTCATTATTACTTGATTTTTTAGTGGTTTTAGGTCTTTAGATAGTGTTGGACCAGTTGATCATGTGATAGGTTTGTTTGTCAATTCAAGTGATATATTTATAATGACATGTTGGATTGATTGTTGGTTCACATTTCTTAGATAGTGTGATTGTCATTGAAGTGTAGTACTTTGAGTTTTAGTCTACAAAAGTATGAGTGTTTAAGAAAAAGGTGTGATTATCCATAGTGAATATTTACAAATTTTATTACAAATTTTAGGTGGGTTTTGTGATTTTTAGGTTTTTTGAGGATATTTGATGTTTTTGTGTTACTCGATTCTTTAGGACATCTTATAATTTTTAGGGTTTACTTCAGGATTTTTTATGATGTTTAGTGGTTTTTCTTAGGAAATTATATGATTTTTATGAATCTGTTCAGGACATTTTATGATTTTTAGGATTTTGTTCAAGACATTTTAAGGGTTTTTTGATGAATTTTGTTCTGGACATTTTACAATTTTTAGTGATTTGTTTAGGATCATATTTGAATTTTTAGATTTTTTTTAGGATCGTAAGGAGTCTCAAGTGTGAGCTCCAATATGATATGCAATAAGTCCAATGGATAATGTGTGCTTAGAGAGATTCCCCCAGTTCAAGTTCAAACTTGTGCACTATGTAGGTGATATGCCCACAGACAACACACAAAGTATGTACAAAGGTCAAATGTGGAGTATGTATAGACTAGTGATGCTTGGGTAAGATAAAAATGGACGTTAACCAGTTCATGGGCTATGATAAAGGACTAGGGATGTCTTCCAATATGAAGGATATGATTAGGGAATAACAAAAGGGTAAAGACCAGATGGAATCTCGATAAATGGAGGAGCAATAACTAATTACACGTGGTGCCTATTTGTAGGTATTCACCATGGTACTTGCCCAAAGTGCCAATTTGCCAAGTTTTCATTGTTGGACAAAATTTTCCCATGGACTCAAAATTTCATGCCAAGAAACCTATTTTTTAGGTTTCATCAAGTAATCCATTTTTTCATGACTTTTTTCATTTTTTTATTTTCTTTTTTCATGACTTGTTGCTATTTTTAAAATATTTTTTCAAGACTTTTAGATAGAATCAATTATAGTACTTGTGGAGATGCATGATGTTGATGGACATGGGTAGTGGTTCACCCTTTGGAGTTGCAAGTTGATATACCCTAGATCCAAATGCTATAATAACTACATAAGATCCTTCCTAATTTGGTTCAAATTTGCCTGGTTTTTCTCTATGTTTTTGAGTTTTGTAGTTCATCTTTAGGACTAGATCACCTATCTAAAAATGATGACCTTGTTCTTTCTTATTATAGCTTCATTTTAGTTAGTTTTGGTAAACTTATAGATGTGTCAAGGCAGCTCACCTCCACTCGTCAAGCATTTCAAGTTCATGGAGTGTAGATATTTTGTAGTTTTTCTCATCAACAACATCTTGTAGAGGTACTCTCAATGATGGAATTTCAACTTCAATGAGAAGTATGGCCTCAATGCCATAGACAAGAGAGTATGGTGTTGTGCTAGGGGGAGCACACACACTTGTTCTATAGGCCCAAATAGATAGATTTAGTTGTAAGTGCTATTATTGACCAAAATTATTGACAGTCTTTTGAAGAATTTTAACAATGGTCTTATTAGATGCTTCTTCTTGGTTGTTTCCATGTGGATGGTAAATACTAGAATATCCATGGTATATATTGTATTTCTTGTAGAGCTTATCCATATCTTTGTTTTGAAATGAACTACCATGATTAGTAATAATAAATAAGGGAACTCCATATTGACATATGATGTAGCTTAGAATAAACCTTGAAATTTTCTTTCTAGTGGTGAAAGTTAGAGACGCAACTTCAACCCACTTGGTAAAATATTTTTTTGTTGTGATGAGGAACTTATGGCCATCAAAAGGAGGAGAAATATCTCCAACAAGATCAAATTCCCACTATGATAAGGGCCATGGAGATATGAATGACTATAATTCTTGTACTAGTGCATGGATTGGATTACTATGTGTCTCGCACTTATGACATATTTTAGAAAAATCATATGCATCTTGTTCCATGGTGGGCCAATAATATCTAGCTCTTACCAACTTCTTGGCTACACTCAAACCATTGAAATGACCTCCACATATACTTTCATGAACCTCGTGTAAGTATTTTCTAGCTTCTTGTGAGTCAAGGCATCTAAGAAGGGTTTGGTCAAAAGATCTCCTATGAAGTGTGTCACCAACAATGACATATCTAGTAGCTTGGTGGATAAAGGTTCGGTGTTTATTTTTGGACAAGTTAGTGGGTATGATTTGGGTATGTAGGTAATCATAAATGTCTTGATACCAAGGGGAATTAAGACCAACAAATTTAGACACAAACTTAGATTGACAGAGTTCAAATGCTAGAACCAAAAGTTGCTTGACAAGGAACTCACAATGCTCCACATTTTGAGACATATCAATCACATAAGTGATAGTGGCCATAGTGTCAAATTTCTTATTGTGTATTCTTGGTAGTTGACAAAAAGATGTAGTGACAAATTTAATTTGAGGAAATATGCCATTTGTTTGTAAGGCATTAATTTGTGATCTTTGGTTTCATAGTCATCATTGACCTGGTAGATAACTAACTAGAATAACCAAAAACTTGCAAATGTTGTATGTTCCATTAGATAGCTAGCTTCAATCTTGTAATCATTGCCTTGTATTCTACTATGTTATTTGTATAATTGAATGCTATCTGCTCTAACTTGGGGATTATGTCTCCTTGGGGAATGATAAACATAATTCCAGCTCATGAACCATTTTTTGTATGTGACCCATCAAAGTAAAGCTTCCATTCATTAGCTATATCAATGTTAAAGATAGCTTCATTAGGAAAGTCTATTAACATAGGATGATCATTTGTCATAGGTGCTTCTATTAATGGATATGCTATCACTTGCCCTTTTATAACCTTTATATCCACATATTCTATGTCAAATTCATGAAGGATCATAACCCATTTGGCTAAGTGCCCCGTGAGAGCAATCTTTCTTGGGAGATATTTTAGTGGGTCAATATTGGTGACAAGCACTATTTTTTGGTGGAGCATGTAATGTCTTAGCTTTTGGGCTGCAGAGACAATGGAAAGGCATGCTTTTTCAATGAGTGAATAATTTAGTTCAGATCCCACAAGTATCTTCTTATGTAGTAAATGCCTCGCTCTCTTCCTTATTCATCATTTTGTGCTAAGAGAGCTCCTAATGTTGTTTTTGTAGCAGATATATATAAAATGAATGGTTTGCATGGAATGGGAGCCATTAAAACTAGTGGATGTAGAAGATGGTCTTTGAGCTGTTGAAAAGATTCTTCACACTTGTTATTCTATTGAAAGGATATTTCTTTGTGTAATAGATGTTGAAAGGAGTGACACTTATCTGCTAGTTGTGCAATAAATATGAGGATAGATTGTAATCTCCCTTGTGGACTTTTTAATGTTCTTATATTTTTTGGAGGATGCATTTCAAATATTGTTTTTAATTTCTTAGGATCCACTTCAATGCCTCATTGAGAAATAATACATCCTAGGAGCTTTCCAAAGACAACTCTGAATACATACTTTTTAGGATTCAAACTGAGCTTGTACCCTTCCATTCTATTAAATATCTATTCTAGGATGCCCAAATGATCCCTTCGTCTAGGGGATTTGCAAAGTAAGTCATCTACATAGTCTTCCATTAGGATGTGCATGAAATCATGGAAGATGGTAGTCATTGCTCTTTGATATGTTGCTCCAATTTTTTTGAGGCCAAATGGCATAACATTCTAGTAGTATGTTCCCCAAAGGCATGCGAATATTTTTTTGTGTTGATATTTAGGAACTATTCTTATCTAACTATAGCCAGAAAAGCCATCCAACAGTGATAACATCTCATATCCAACTATCATGTCTACAATGATATCTATATTTGGTAAGGGGAAATCATCCTTGCGATATGCCTTATTAAGATCACAAAAATTAATACATATCTGAATTCCCTAAGAGTGTTTTCTTACTAGTATTAGATTAGATATCTACTCTACATAATCAATGAGTTGTATGAAGTCAACATCCAATAATTTCTTCAATTTAGGTTTGATAAGGAGAGTGACTTAAGGATTCATCTTTCTCAATTTTTTCTTTACTGGTTTCACTCCTAGTTTCAGTGGCAAGTGATGAAGGATTAGTTCAGGATCTAATCTTGACATGTCTACATAAGACCATGCAAATTTGATTTGCCTCTCTAAAAAGAATATGACAAACTCATCTCTTTCTTCTGGTGATAATGAGGCTGCAAAACGTATGATCTTAGGGTTGGTAGTTGTTCCTAGTTTTATCTCTTTTGTCATTTCCACAAGTAAGGTTGATCTTTCTTGTAATGGGGGTATGTCCAATCTTCCATCCTCGGGCACATCAGAGAGGTTTCCACCCTTGGATACATCATTTATTTTTACTTTTTCATGGTCTAATGGCACCTGTTAGTTTTCACTAAGAGACCTACTTTTGTATTTTTTTGCTATTTTTCCAATTTTGTGAGTAGAAGATAGAGTTGACTCCCCAAAGTATTCCATGATGTCGAGGTCAATGGAAAATCCTAACTTGTGATCTCCTAGTGGAAAGCCTTCATAAAGCTCAAATAATTTTGTGATGGTGTCATGATTTTCAAACTAGCCAAATGTTAGTGGTCCTTGTTGGTCCCACTCAATAAGCTCAAGGTAAACAATGGAAATGCCAACATTGATGTTCAATAAGATTTGATTGAAGGTGAGGATACATGTATCATTACCAAAGGGGTCATGATAACCATGCTCAAAAGTGAGAGGGCTTGAGTCCCAATGTATTTCATCATAAGATTGTGGATGAACTAAAGGGCTGGTAGAATTGCTAGTGATGTGTTTATCCTATATGGGTACTTCATGAGGATCAAAGATGTGGTCAAGGCCAAAGGAGGTATCAAGGTCATCAATGTTGGATTCAGGTTCTATGGTCTTAGGTTGGGTGTTCTCAGATGTCTTTTCATCAGTCAAAGTGTTCACATTCTTAGATGAAGATGACTTAGTATTAGGGAGACCCAAAAAAAATTGTTTGAATCCAAGTCCTAGGCTACAAGGTCATCTTGATGTTGTAATAGGATGAATAATTTCTTTTTTTTTAGGTCCCAAATCACTACATCCATCATATCTCTTTTTTTGCATGATGGTGAATCAACATCCATACTTTATGAAGGATATAGGAGTAGGTTCTTGTTTAGCTTTAGCTTTTTAATCCATGTAGATGTGTTTTCATAGACATGTTCTTCATGTAGTCCACCTCCACTAGTGAAAGTCACAGAAGGTTTCTTTTGAAATGTGAACTTTGGCTTGTTCTACATAGATTTTGGTTTACCATATGAGTTGGGAGAGAGAGGGAGTTTCACAATGTGAAAAGCATGTGACATGGAATACTCACGGCAACATGGAATATTCAATTTTGAGCTTTCCTTTAAATGTGAGTGTGAGTATGGAAGGATAAAATTTATTTGGAGGACTCAAGTGGATTTTTTGCATGGTTTTTTGGGACTTGGTATGCAGTAATTCCTCTAAGAGTCGCACAAAATTGGAATGGGTCTAGATCACTAGGGATTGTAACCTCTACATTGTTATAGGAAAATTTTAAGCATTGGTGGTTTGTAGAGGGCACTGCTTTCATAGCATGGATCCAAGGGCATCTTAGTATCATGTTGCAATTTATTTTGATATCTAGGACCTAGAACAATGTATTCTTAGTAGCTAGATCAACTCTAATGGGTAATATGAGGACACCCTTGGAGAAGTATTCACCATCATCATAAGCCTTTATTGTGATTATGCAAGAGGGATTGACATCTTCTTTAGAGTAACCTAGACCCTTGACAACTTTAAGGGTATAGATGTTTAGTCTCACTCCTCCATCTATCAAGACATGTCTGACCTTGGCATTATGGATAAAGACTTCGAGATGAAGGGAATCATTATGGTTGGGTTTATTTTAGGAATATCTTGAGGGGAAAAGGTGATATATTTTGATATGGCTAGGTTCCCAACCATGGCTTGGAACTAGGCAACATCAATGTTATCTAGGACTACTAACTCTTTAAGTGCTTGATCCAAGACCTTCTAATGCTGGGGAGATGCATGCAGTAAGTCCAAGATGGATATTCATAGAAGGGTCTTGTCAAGCTATTCAAAAAGGCTATAATAAAATGAAGTAGAAGCATTAGGTCTACTAGGGGGTGCAGGTCTAGTAGAGCCAATAGATCTAGAAGGAGCTCTAGGTAGGGTAATATTGGTACGGTGCATAGTAACAATACAACAAGGGTCTTTAGCCTTTAAGGTGAATGTGAATATGTGGGAGTTAGACTCATAGAAGCAATTTATGGTGTAGTAATATCTAGTGCATGTGTAATTCACATTAGCTTGCAAGTTTTAGTTTGAACTAGAGACCTTTTGTTTGTCATGATTACGCAAAGGATCTTTAAAAATAGTGTGATCAACATTGGATGCTAGCAATAGAGTATCTATAGTAATAATACCATCATCAATAAGGTCTTGGATTTCAAGTTTTAGTTGAAAAATTGAGGTAGTCTTGTGTCCTATAGTATGGTGATAATTATAGAATTTATTTTCATCCTACCATTCTAATTTTGTTAGTGGCTCATCCTTGATTCGAGGTAATTGCAAGAAGTTATTACTCAATAATTGTTGAAGTGCGGTGTCAAAAGGTATCCCTAAGGGTATGAATTTCCTATCTTTGGTTCTAGGACATCTTTGAGGTTTTCCTTGTGTGAAAGTCTTAGTCTTCTATTCTTGAGGGTGTGTTTGATTGGGAGTTTGTGAACTTGTAGGGTTTGCACCTTTTAGAGTTAGTTGATGTTGTGTTGCACTGATTGTATGTGCATCCAAAATGCCATCATTCATTATATTCATATTTTTGGAGAAAAATTTCATCTTGTCATTAGATGAGTTGGTGTTTGTGTTTTCCTTGTTGGTTTTGAGGATGCCCTTATGGATGAGGGCATCTTCAATACCAACCCCTTTTTCCATCAACTTGGAAATAGTGCTCAAATTTTTTATCTTGAGTTCATACATTAAGTTTGGGACTAGATTTTCAATGTATAGATTAACTTGTTGTTCCTTAGAAATGTTCAGTGAGCATTGATAGACTAAGATTCTCCAACATAATAAGAATGTGATAAATGGATCTCCCATCTTTTGTTTAGTTGAACACAAATCACAAAGTGTTACCTCATTCATAATGTTGAAGTAAAAGTGGGAGATGAATTTTTCTACTAATTCTAACCAAGATTTTATGTTACTAGGAAGTTTGGAGTACCATTCAAGTGTGGGCCCACCTAGAGAATAGGGGAACAATCTCATGAGGTAGGTGGGTGCATCATTGAGTTCATTACAAGAGGCACAAAATTACTTGATGTGATTAATAGGAATGCCTTTTCCATGGTATTTTTTGAATCTTGGAGCCTTCAAATGTTTTGGGAATGGAGGCATATACAGATTTTTATCAAATGTATTAGTATTCAAGTCCCTTTCTATGTATAGAGCCTACTTCTTTTAGACCCTCGATTCCTCAACTTGTTTGAAAAGTTGTTTGAATTGTTGTAGTAACTCTTCATTAGGGTTTTGAATGATAGTCTTCTCTTCAATTCTTTTGTGTCTATGAGTAGATCATTTACTATGGTGAGAACTATGTCTACTTGGTTCTAACATTTCTATTTTTTAAGAGTCATTTGATGTGTCGCTAGGTGGTGGAGGTATGTTAGTACCTCAAAGACAAAACGTTACTTATTATGGTACACATTGGGGTACCTATTGTGATACTTTTTGTGGTACTTTTGGTATTGATTATGATTGTTACACCATGTATTGTTGTTGCATCACTTATTGTGGTTGTTGTTGTGCCATTTGGTGTGGTTGTTGTTGAGATACCTATGTTAGTTTCATGTGAGACCATGTATGTGATAGTTGTTGTGTAGGTATCTATTGAGGTTGTTGTGGCACATGTTGTTGTAACAAGCATTTTTTTATAGGAAATTTGTTTCACAAGATGTCTTTGGTATTCCAACTATTAGTTTAGTTTCTCTTGTTGTTTAGCAAACATGGCATTTTGTTGTTGGAATTTTTGCTAGTACATTGCATGAAAGTCAAGTGAATTTACATTAGATTGCAAATTAGGGATGTTAGATCCTTGCACCACTTTAGGTTGTTTTTGTTGTTGATGTTTCTTTTGATATGTTGTATGCATGTTAAGTGGATTTTGACTTAGTTGCACATTAGGGATGTCAAGTCCTTCTACCATTGTAGGTTGTTGCTATCTTGGAAGTTGATTATGTCCTTGAGAAGTGAACATCATGTTTGGATCTTGATACATTTGTGTGTTAGACGTTTCTCCTTGGGACATCATATTGATTTGGAAATGGGACATGTTCCTTTTGGGAATGGGAGAAATGTTAATAAGGCTCTTCCTTTGTATGTCAATAGGGGTTGTTGCAATTGATGTTTCACATGGTGTACTCATGGGAGGCTCCATAACATTTGACGTCATAATATTTGGTAAAGTTAGGAGCAAGGGTACGCTTTTTTGAGTTTTCTCCAAAGGAGGTATGTTTGGCATCCCTAGAGTGCAAGTCCATTTAGGCACATCTTGTTGTTTAATTATGTGATTGTGATCAAGTCTTAACATCCTTTTGGGATATTTAGGAAGAGTCTTGTTTCCATTTATTGATGGAGGTTTGTTAAACAAGGGATTGATGTTGATGTGTTCAAACGTACTTTGGAGGATTTCAATGGTTGATTATTCATGGGATCTTATAGGTTTCATCACTGTGTTTGAAAAACTCCAAAGGTTGTTTTCCCTTGTCCAAGTCCAAATTAATCATGGGTTATATTTTTTCAAATATTGGGTTGTTTTGATGCTTGGATTTAGGTCCCTCCAATTGTGGATTAAATTTGATAATTTCTTGGGCTACCAAAAGTATGTAGTTTTTGTAGAAAGTATTATCATGGAAAGCCCTATCTATTTCTTCATCATTGATGCCATAATCTATAATAGAATCATCACTCAGGTGTAAACAACTTTGTATTTTTAGAGGATTAAAGGTACTTGTGTTAGGTTTATTGAATTCAAATGGGTGATTTTGTTCATCCTCAGGAGTTGTAGGTACACTTCCACATTTAGGTGGTATAGGTACAAATATGGGTTCAAAATTAGGGCTCCATTGAACCTTCCATGTAGGGGAAGTATTTGAAGGAAATTTCATAGTAGGTGTGTTTTACAAAATTGGTTGTGTCATTCCTTGATGGTTGTGATGTTGTGGATACATGCTTAAGGGGTCCACAAGTAAAGGTTGTGATGCTTCGATTTGGTCTTCATTAAAATTTTGTTTGATTTTCTCGCCCTTCTTTTGTCTTGGATGAGATTTAGGTTGTGTTTATATCTCTAAAAATAAGGGTTGATATAGTACTTCATGTCTTTGAGCTGATTGTGTCCTTGTGAGTGCTGGCATGATACCTAAGGATGCAAATGCAATGGAGAAAACCCTACATGGACACTCTGCCTCCTAAGTGTGCAACTAAACTACCAACTATGTTCAGACAGTACCAAGTGCACCCTTAGTGCACTTGGGTCCCTAAAGGTAATAAATTAGTAAGTAGAAGGTATGCAATTGGTAAAAAGAGGTGTTAGGGTGACCAATATGAAAAACATAAATGATTTGAGTGCTTTTGGGTGTTTTCTAAGGTTTTGGGATGTAATTCAAGCTATGGAAGTGAATATTAGGGTTTTAGAGCCTAGAATAAAATGCCTAATTACCAAGTGCACTCTGAAATTGCCAACTACACACCTAAAGTGCACAGTTGGTAAAAAAAGGGTGCAGTTGGTAAAATAGGGCAAAACTTGGAAATTTAGAAGTGGGTATGAAAGATATGAGTATTTTTTGAAATTTTAAATGTTTAGGGATGTTATGAAACCTAAGGAAGTGCAAAATGAACTAGGGTTTTAATGTGAAAGGTGAAAATGTCCTAGGGAAATTATGCAAATGCAAATGTAAATGATGTTTTGGATTTTGCCTAAAGGGGATGAAAATAATTCTATGGTATGCAAAATGAAGATTAGGGTTTGAATTTGGACTTGGGAATGATTTTAGAGGCTGATTTATGAAAGTTAGATTGTGAAAAGGATGGTATGCAAAGGTTGATAATGATGTTTAGGACATGCAAAAATGAGGATATGAGATCAACACGACAAGTTGCTTGATAGGCAAGTTGATAGGATTTTATCATGGAAATGATGCTAAGGCTTTGGAAAATGCAAGATTAAGGGGACATGAAACTAAGGTAGGTCAAAATGACATTTGGAGACTAGGAATGTGATAATGCTATGCCAAGGGTGTATGAAAGGTTTTGAACTTAGGATCAAATATTTGGAAAGTACTTTTTCTAAAAGTTTAACCTTGTGAAGATGGACTTTGGATATTGACCAAAAAGAGACAAAAGACAAAAAGATAAATATGATAAAGACAACAAGGTCAAATCTATCAAGACATAGATAAAGTTTAACCAAAGAAAATGATAAAAATAAAAAAAGGGCAAGTCAAGTTCCATCATCTGTCAACACTAGGAGATACTCTAGGACTCATACTTTGTTCTAATTTTTTACTAAGTTCAAAGGTTTTGGGTTCAAAATGATGTTTAAGGTGACCAAAATGATGATTGTGCTGATTGGATATGCAATATGAAAATGTCCTAGGATGCAAAATGAAGTTTTGGGTGTGTTAGTGAAAAGATTATCTTTGAAGAAAATCATACAAATTAACTATAAATGCCTAGATAGGAAAACTCAATCAACACTAATAGATGGATAAGTTATCATTGGATTGATAACCTTCCTCTAAATTCTATCAGGTATAGCTCCCCATGTAGGATATACAATGAATCAACTACACTAAAAATATCAATGCTTTTAACTAGAAATAACAAAAGGTTTACAAACATATATCTGTAAACATGAAATAGATCGGAAAAACTAATAAACTATAAGAGAATAAATGACACAAAGTCCATTTATTCAGATTTTACATAACGAAAAGAACAAAAATGAGGAATAAATCTGCCATCTTCCTGAGAAAATGAAGAATTAGAGATTTAAAGATATCTTGAAATGAAAATTTAATCAGAAAATAGTGACATTAAAATGCATTTAGAGAAAACTAAAAGCTATACAAAGATCATGATCAGTGGAAAGAAAACCTGCCCAAAATCAAAATTTTGATGTGCAATTATCTTTGAATCTCCCTCTTCTAAAGAGTAGAATATTATGTAGACCTTATTACACACATGCATCAAAATCACTAACTAGAAAAATAGAAATTCCACCCTTACATTATGCTAAAATCAAGACTTCTCCCTTTTTTTCTAACACATAGTTCAAAAACATGACAAAAACTCTGCCCTTTCACAACTCACAATCTGCTATCTTTCTCTCGGAAGAAAATGGAAAAACTTTTTCTCTCTATTTTCTACTATCTCTGGCTCTTCCCTAAAGCACAAAGTCTACACCTCCAAGCCCCAAAAAGAGAGACTCCCTCCTTACCTGTAGTACACAATCTTCCTACTTAGAAAAAGAACCCCTCCACTAGCTTCTTGTGGCATATTTATCTTTTCCCTTGGATCAGTTTATTTTTAGTTATTAAAATTGATCTCTAATATTCCCCAAGATTTTTAGAACCAACCTTACATATATCTTTTCTAAAATCCACTATACATGTCTTTGGCTATAAATTGTTCTAATAAAACACTTTTAAGAAGCCAGATGATTTTCCTTCTCATATTTTGTGACTTGAAAAAAATATTCAATAAAGAAAAGGAAAATTTTGAGTCGCTTGCTTGGAGATAAGTGTTGATGTTTACTGCTTGACAGTTGTAGTAACCCTCATCATTGTGGATTCTTTTTATAGTAGTGATCGATCCCTATCATGTGAATATTAAGGAATCTACATATATTAACTTTGTATTTAGCATTGAATTTAGTCACACCTATGTACAAGGATTTTGAATTTCATATTTGAATTCAAAAGAGGAATTCTTGATCATTTGTACTTTTCTCATTACTTCTAACAGTGTTGAAAATCCATCAAACACTTTAGAGATTTCTCTACCCTCCACAAAATGTTAACTTTAGTATTCATGGCCTTTATAATTTATTGGCTAGATTGATGCTCACATGCTCCTTGAGTCAAGGATTTTATATGCACTATCAATGTTCTTGAGTGACATTTTCTATTAGGAATCTATGCTCATCCAACTATATCTTCCCCTAGCTATCAAAAACATTTTTTAAAGCAGTCCACATGCCTCAAATTACTATGGACAACCCATGGTTTATCCTAAGTCCTATCTTTGAGAGATCAAGTGCCGATATCCATGAATTTGGTGGTGAGTTTTGCAATTATTAATATTCATGTTAATGAGGCATTTTGTCAAATGCTTCAATTGCTATCTTTTTATGCATCCATAATCAGACAGATGGTTTTTGAACAAGAGTGTTCCTTTTATTGAACTTGAGACTCCTTTGTATCATTTTGACATTCTATCAAACTGTTTGTGCATGACTTTGAGCATCTTCATTGTGGGTGATCACAAATGCTAGCTTTGACTAGTTTAGAGACATTTCCATTATGCGAGAGGAGAAAATCC
The DNA here is from genome assembly GCA_028749045.1 of Cupressus sempervirens. Lineage (NCBI taxonomy): Eukaryota > Viridiplantae > Streptophyta > Pinopsida > Cupressales > Cupressaceae > Cupressus > Cupressus sempervirens. Next base: position 240,867,367 of record CM053788.1, on the reverse strand, counting down.
CATTAAAATCATGTCACTGTCTTGAGTTTGATCTAGGTCAATATCCTTTCCACTTGGGTTTAATTTTTGCTATCCCAACAATCACAAACTCCTTTGCATGCACTATTTTAGTGAAGTCTCATATTGGTAAGATAAAAAAATTAGAATACCTAAAAAGCTCCTTGCATAGTCTAATCATATCACACCTTCTTGATGCTGGCTATTAGACCTACATTGTGCTCTAGAATAAATGAATCCATGCCTCATTCATTTGGGGTTTTCTGAGTCTGAACTCCCAAATATTCCAATTGCACCCTTAAATTTGAAAGATGAAACTCGATTTTCCAAATATGTATATTAAACTCTAAAGTAGAAGATCCCATTTTGACAATTTGAATTGGAACTTGAACCACGAACATCTTTGGAAAAACATTGAGCTCGAACTTGAAATGCAGAATAGACCTCCAAATCTATCAAGCCACCTAGACCATTGAACCACTTTGAACTACTTTGAATCTTACTTCAAAGAGGTTCAAAACCATAAATTTGAAATTTGAAAAACTGGGTCCATATAGGTACTAATAGGATGCAAGATGTTCTTTTGGGTCATGTGCAAAATGAGGACCTACAAAGACTGCTAGATGCAATTTTAGGGTTCCAAAGTGTAGTTTGGAGGCCCAAAATGGTCATGCAAGTACCCAAGTGTGTTCTAATAGCACCAAGTGCACTCCAGCAACACCAACTATGCCTATGGTAAACTTGGGGCTAGTTTGAGCATAGTTGGTAGTTTTATGGCATAATTGGGAGACTAGGTTTAATGTTTGTTGATTCTAAGCTAGGTGATTGCTAAGTTTCTATACTAGAGAGCTTGGATGTTGGGGATGATGTTATGATTGTGTAGGAGATGTAGAATGAAGGTTATGACCTAAGGAATGAAGCCCTAAGTGAAGAAAATGAAGGCTATGATATCTAGAATGAAGATCAGGACATGCTGAGATAAGGGATCTATTCAGGTACCTAATGACACTCCTAAGGTCCCAAAATGATGTCTATAAGTCCAGTCTAGGTTCTCAAACTACCAAGTGCACTCAAATAGTACCAACTATTCCCATGGTACACTTGAGGCTAGTTATTGCATAGTTGGTAAGCTGGGCTAAAACTAAGATAATTTTCGGTTCTACGATTTCCAGATTGATGTGACAGTGAGCCAAATGGGAGAGGACAATACTAAGACTAGAATGAAGGTGTAAAACTATGGTTAGGACACCTAGAATGAGGGTTAATGTGTGCAAAATGAAGGTTGGGTAATGCAAGAATGCAAATGGGAGATGCAAGATGTAGATTTGAGGTTGAAATGCAAAGAATAAGGGATGCAAAAAGAACCCTAAGGAGTGAAATATGAAAGATAAGTGATGCAAAATGAGGACTAATAAGATGAAATATGAGGCCTAGAGGATGCAAGTATGAATCTCAAGAGTGATAAATGCAAGTGGATGCTATGCAAAGGTTGAATCTAAGTCATGCCAAGCACTCCTAAGGTACCAAAGTTTGCAACATTTTGACAAAGATTGTAATGTTTTATAAAGAGGTGTAATGCTTTGGTAATTTTTGATTGTATCCAAGGTGTAAATTTTCTAATTTGGTTTTATCTTGATTAATTTTTTCCATATACACAAAATATGATAAACAAGAATAGTTGTTGTTAAAGTGAAAAGACACATCACAACCTAGGCTTTAAGATTGTATCCAATCAATTACTAATTGAACTGAAGTTCAACCACACCTATCTAAAATGGAAAACCTAGAATCTTGGCACCATAGGCTCCCCCTTATAGTACGCTCACGTCTCAGGGCTACCGAGTTCCAAATTCCAAGGGTGATCACTTCCCAAGGGACTGTTGCCTCTACTAAGGACTACAAGTATGTGGGATGTCTTCATGGGCATGGGGGACCACCTGAGCAAGTGGATAGAATTTTTTTGGCCTCTAATTCAAATTATTTAGTGTAAGAATTTTTTTTGCAAGTGAATGATAAACTTCCTCACAAGGTCTCCCAGTCCTGAGAACTAAGGTTTGACAAGGGTACTAGAGGAGAGCTATCACACAAAAATACCATTGACACAACATTAACCGTATCAAGTTTGTTATAGTGGTTGGAACATTGAAATTGCTTTGACTCATTATCAATTTTACGTCATCCTCTGGGTCTTACCAAGTGGTAAATATTGGGTCCAAGGTAGGCATCTCTATAGAAGTCACACAGATTTCTCTTACACCCAAGATCCATGACTAGTAAGGGAAGAGGATACATCCATATACCTTCTAGGGTTATAAATAATGCATGGACACCAAGTAGTATAGAAATTTCTTTTTAGTGCACCAAACAAAGTGTTATCTAATCTAGAAAAGCCACACATAGAGTTTGGATAAGCACATAGGTCTTTGACAATGTCCTAGAAACAAGCATTAGTATTTTTTCAATGAATGTCTTCTCCCAATTATCACCACATGCTGAAAATAGATCATTAGTAACATGAAATAATCTACTCTAGGTCCTAACATGAAATTGAAACCCTAGATTCTGATTTTGATCAAACTAGGTGCTTTATGTGAACTAACTGCACTCTGACAGAGTAGACTGCACCCCAGAAGTCTAGAATGACTTAGGAGACTCCCAAGTGTGCTCAAATAGTGTATATTGCACCCATGGTTCTCTTGGGGACTAGAAGGGCATATTTTTTAGTTTTTGGGTGTAGTTGGGAGAGTGGAAGCAAGTTGTGGGGAAATGGTGCCTAAACAATACCCAAAAACTAAAATTTTGAAATCTACCTAACCAAGAGCACCTAGATAGTGCAGACTATGTCCATGGTGCACTTGGGGCCTAGAAGGGTATAGTTGGTTATTTTTGAGAATATTTGGTAAGGGGTGAACAATAGATAGGGGTTACGGTGATTCGTAGGCCCCTAAAATTGCCTCCTAGAGGTCCCAAGTGCACCCGAATAGAGCAGAGGGACAAAAAAGCTACAAAAATTACATAAATAAGAGTATATAATCATGCTATTGGGCCCCCTAATTAATCTAGGTATGATAAGGAAGTGAAAATAGACATTATACCCTTCCAAGTGAGCTCCTTCCTTGTACCTACAAGCACAAAAAAAAAAAACCCAAGTTAGTTAAGCATGATCTTCATGTTGGGTTCACCAATTGTAGGACTAGAAAATGGGTTGATGTCTAAAATACTATGAAAAAATTACAAACTCAATAAACATACATTAGTACCCTCTAGTTTACCATGAAAGCCAAATAAACAAAGAAAGCAACACAAAGTAAAAATCCCCTCTTTCATTTGTAGCTCACATGTCCTTCTTTCTTCTCCATATGATGTACCTCCAATTGCCTATAATATACACAATTGAAAAGAAAAAGCCTATGATATGATAATGCTATGAGAATACTAGAAGAGTGATTTGAATCTTTATGATTATGGACTTAGGCATTAGGACTTGAAATACTAAGAACCAAGGGATCAAAAGTGAGAGCAATGTGGCTCATTTTATAGCCAACATGCAAGATGAGAGCATTAGATTTTTCACCTTGGATATGCGACTTGGAAAGAGATTCCTTTGAGAATACATGACGCAAATGACACAAGATGCCAAATGTAGGATTGTATGACACTTGGAAGTCAAACATGGCTAAAAATGTTGGAGGATCTATGATGTGTCATGTGACACGTCAAAGCCACTTAAAGCCAAGAATCTATAACAATGATGGCTAAATATAAATATGTGTAAGGGAATAAGAATATATGGATTATGAAAATTCTTATCCATTTTTAGATGGAGAATCCATGATGTTTCATGCCCATGTGTCATTATGATGTCAAGATTACATGAATATTATGTAGAATATTTGAATTAAAAATCCATATATCTACCCAAAATGAAAAATTAGTAAAATAGAAATTAATGGTGGAGAATATGATTTAGGAAATTATGAATTTTTATGATTTACAAAGGATGAATCAATTAATTAATGGAGGATGGAGGATGTTAATTAGGAAGAATAATTGGCAATGTGAGATGAAAATGATTCGAATGACATGGGATTAAATTATGGGTTATTTAATCCTATTGAGAAAATTAGTAAATGATTGGCCAATTTGATTAATAATATGATAGTATCCTTTGATGAAAATGTGGATTGACTAAGATGCTGATGGGTAGACCAAAGCCATTTTCAAATTTATTGATTGATAAAAATTGATAACATGCCAAGGACACATGACATGGATTAAGGATACGTAACATTTAATTGATATCATAAATGCTACAGGATCAAGATTGATTGACAGGGTTGATCATAATAACATCAATAGAAATTTTCAATGTTATTGCATCGATTTGATGATGTCATGATCTAACACTAAGGCACTCGATAATGTCAATGATTAAATGACAAGAATGATAGTTTGACCTAGCACTGAGAGCCATGACAGTACTAAGGTCAAATTGATAGGTTTTTGAGGCACTGAAAGACACAAAATGCCTAGTATTAGATAAATGATGATTGATTTTAAGGTATCTAGCATGTTTTGGGTTGATTAGGACTAATTACAAGTAGATTTGGGGTGATTTTGATTATGTTGATATAGTTTTGGGTTGATCAGCTATGATTCTAAAATGATATGCAAATGATACAAAAGGGGATATGAATGATGATGAATATTGTTGAGATATAATCAAGTTGGCCAAAGATTAGAATTAGTGAAATGAGAAAATGGGATGAGTTAGTATGAAAATGTGATTAAGCAGTAGACACAAACCATTTTTGAGCATCTACACCTTGTGAGGCACCTTTTCTATTATTTGATCTAACCAATACCTACTAATATGACAATTAGAGCATTCTATTGCAAATTCATATTGTTTATGATATAGAATGTGATCATTGGGACATGCATGTATTTTCTAATACTTCATTCCAATTTGATTCATAATGGTAGATACTTATTGGTACAAATGAGGTAGAATGTTTGATGGTGGTAACAAAAACTCACCTATCAACCTACAACAACAGATATGAGTTGTTAATATAATAAATAGTAATGGTATATTAATATTAAAGATGACAAAAATTACATATCTTAGCATATGTGACATTGCTACAATAGATAAACCATTCATAACCTTCAAGTTCACCAACAACACTATAGTAGAGAGAAGAGTTATTTCGGAGCCTTCATATAGGGGCTCATGTGCCTTCTCAAGTGTAGGTATATCAAAACCATCTTCATCATTATTATCAAATGTGCTAGTACCATCATCATGAGAATCTTCATCACTTGCCCCAATACCATCTTATTTAATCTTGTCCTCTGGCACATTATCATCTTCTTCCATGGGAGTGTTATGCTTAGCTTGGATATTCACACCTCCATGTTCCTCCAGTAGGAAATCCACATTCAAAAATTAAGAAAAATTGCGGCCCCCTTCAACATGACCATGTTTCTTACAATGAATCTAGGCTGTTGTGATTAGAATTATTTGATTCTTTAAGCCCTTACACTTTTTGCAAGGACACTTACATTTATCAATTTTTCTTCATAACTAAGATCACAATGTAGCCATTATCTCATTATTTTTTTCTTGGTTCATATTGTCAGACGTGGTCTTTCTTCACAAGAAAATATATCTGCAAAAATATTGGACATGTTTTACTTAATGTTTATGTCTACACATATGGTTTTGAAAGAAAAAAAAAGGTGTAACTAATATTTTTTCTACAAAAATATTGGACGTGTTGTACTTAATGTTTTTATCTGCACATATGGTTTTGAAAGAAAAATTTGGTCACCTCACTCAAATTCACCCATATTATAATATCAAAAACTTTCATTGAGCCTTTCCATTACTCCTCATTTGTCATGAGTTAGGGTCATTTAATAGGATAAGTTTGTATTTAGTGTAGAGTATGCACATATCATAGTTGTGACTATTTATTTTAGTAGTTTGGTATGATTAATTCATTCTGGCAGTTGCTTGGCTTTTCTTGTTTACATGTATACTCAGTTTTTGGAAGTTCCAATATTTTCTTTTTATCAAAGGCATTCAAAACATTCAAGCTTTTCTTTCTCCTATGATACAACAATTAAGTCTACTTCTATATATTGGCCCATTAGAATAGAGAGAATGGATTTTGGTTTGGGGAATTATATGCTAGCAAGAGAGTGGCTTACATGAATGCAATCAATAATTAATAAATATGCATCTTGACATTTTGATTTCTAGCTAGTCATGACATAAAGGTATGAATTTGATGAAGAAATTTTATGAAATTTATTCTCCATAGAAGGTTCAGTATAATGGATGTCAAAAGAGTCAAAAATGAAAGAAGAGGTGGAGCATTGTAGTGCAATTTGAAAAATTTGTTCCTGCATGATTCATACTATCTTTAAATAACAGTTATGCTCATTAGCATCACCAGAATAGAAAGAATAAAGTAGAATGGAGAAAAGGGATGTTATTCAACAAATGAACCTCCAAATGCTCAAAAATTTGTCAAAGAAGAATAAAACATGTAGGAATGCAACATAGTACGTCTTTTGGAGAATGGAAATCTACTCATCCCCAACAATATGTCTTTTGGAGGAATGCAACACACTATGTCTTTCAAAGAATGGAAATTTTCTCATCTCTATTAGTATGTCTTTCAAAGTATGTTGATCTATATTAAACTTAAAAGGAATCTTAAATAGAATATTTCATTTTTAGAAAAAGGAAAAGAATCAAGAACCTAGAATAGAGTGACTACAAGATGATGAAGAAGTGATCAACAAATAAGTCTAGAGTTAGTACACCACCACCTTGTCCAACTTCCTGCAAACATAAGGTTACATATATTAGCTATTATTCCTATAAGATGTGTCTTCAAACAAATAAAACTAGTTTGAAAAGATTATTAGTGCAATTTTCATAGAACAAATTGACAAGCTAACAAAATATGCTTTTCAAGTACCTCAATCTTCAAAACAGATGTTGTGGGTGCATATCTATCAATTTGATTAGATTGTCCTTCAAACAAAAAATAAAACTTTTTCTTATATTATGTTGAATTTTGAAAGCTAGGTATCTGTTGGGCATTCATTTTGCACGAGATCAATAGTAGGAATCCATAGTGTAATTCCTCTCTTGAAAAGTAAATCTTTTTAAGGATCCACTCCAAGGTTTAGTATTTGTCTTGCAAGGAACCAAAATCTACTCAGTAGAAGATAAATGTGAGTGTTCATGAGGAGACCTTTGCTGGTTCTAAAAAAAGTCTTTTATCTTGGAATTGAAGTAAAATCTATTCGTTGTCTCAAAATATCACACCAAAAGAACAATATTTTTCTATTTTTCTATTTTTTAATGAATGCAACTCTAACAATGTAGCTACTATGAGGTCCTATTCTAACAGGGGGTTAGCAAAGAAAATAACGAAACTGAAAGCAAAATAACATGAAATTAAATGACTTGAAATTGAAATTCCTAAATGGAGATAAGCCACAGAACACAACACGTTGCAAGTTAAACCTTTGAAGAAATCAATAAGAAACTAATGAAAATAGGAGTAGCGCTTCCTAGAATCCAGTGATGCAATCGTCGGTGAGAAACTTTAACAAATTGAATGATGTTTCACTCTTCATCAAATCACAAGGCCATGGAAAGTGTGCTCATGCAAGATGAAAAGCTATGTAGACACAATCGGGTGATCTCTTCTCAAGCTTGTTACGTCAACGAAATTCATATATCTATAGCAAACACCAGAACTAAAAGATCGCACATCCAAAAACAACACAATAAACCTTTGGCTCAATCACAATCTTATGAATAAAATCCACAAAACAATGACACATTCAAGCAAGAATAACTACACTCCGAATGCTAGCACCAAAAGCATAACTTTATTGCATAATAATGGTGGCCCTTCTTACATTTTACAATGGGGTATGTATAAGAAATTATCTCCTCAATTTGTGTTGAGAGAGAGAGATATCTTGATGCAATAAAATGCTTTTAAAACATTTAAACAAATTAAATATATTCAAACTAACAATCTAACTATTGCTTAGAGGAACTCCATCAATATTTTATTCATTAATTGGATGCACGATGCACGAGTCCTTTACATGTCAAAAATAGAGAAAGCATGAGAGATAAAGTAGGAGGAAGCCATCAATCAAGGTAGAAGTGCATGGAGACAACAAAAATAGAAGTTGCCCCTTCACTAAGCATGTGTCGAAGTTAAACTACCATTAGAATGCACTCTCGATGCATGGAAAGTGCTATTTTTGGAACTGCCAAGCAACTGTCAGTGCACCTCTGAATTGTGGACCTACAGACCTACGAACCTTTACTGGGTCAAAATCTCAAAATTTTACTAAGTGTCAAAATTGAAATTCTGGCATCTGGGTTTTGCTCATCTTTATCCTAAAGATATGTTTGGATGTTTGCCCTTGAATTTCTCTATAATCTCAGTAATCTTAGTAGCATCTAGAAGATCCAAAGCCTCATACTTGTCTTTGACCTTTTGTCTATAGTTGTCCACCTCAATTTGAGTTTTCGCAAAATCTCCAAGTTTGGTGTCCAACTCTAGCAGTGCTTTCTCTGTCCTAAAGGTTTGTCTGATGTCTTCATCACTAGATGCTTCCTCTAAAGTATTTTTGAAATTTTCCACAACTACCTTAACTGGAAAAAGCTTCTCTCGCTCTTCATCTTCAAAAATTTCCAAGCATGCATCACTGTACAACTTTTCTACTTCCAAAATTCGCTCTCGGACTTGGTCCTTGAGCCTGTGTATCTCATCATGCAATGTTTCCATCACTTTATTTCCATCTGCAATCTTTTCTATCCAATCATCTATCATTTCTAACTCCTCTTCGGTATATACATCAATCAGAATGTGATACCTTTTCCCTTTTATGGCTTTTGTAGTTTGTAAATCCTTGCTCCATACCTGTACCTCATCCATGATACTAAATTCCTACCTCAAAATTGCCACTATCTTATCAAAATTCTCTCGTGTAGCATGCAATAACTTCAAACTTCCTATGATTATAGTAACACCCCTATCCTCAAGTCTCACCAATCTTGACAAGTTCTCAAAAATGGACTAAGTCATACACCTTCCCCTTCTCTAAGAATGGTATTCAAAGTCTCCTCAGGGCATTCAGAATCAAGAGGACCAATAACTTTAGCTAGATATCCCTTTAAGATCTCAACTTTCCTTCAAAGTGTTCTAATTTCAATCTCATCATGTTCCATATGGGTGAGAACCTCCTTGACTCCCATAGTCATCATCTATCAGGATGTATCCCGTGTAGGCTTTCCCAACATGATATCTTTCACTTCATAGTCCTGAAGGCTAACAACTTCTTCATCTATACCTTCTGGAGGGTGAGCCACTTGTGCAAATAAGCCATAGTTCTAGGTAGTATTAATGAATGCAAATGGAATTGCATCATGTAATGGAGACTCAGGCTTGTTCAAAATCTCCACAATGTCAAAAATATTATCCTCTAAAGCATAGAATTGATGCTTGGTGCTTCTTATTATTTCCTTATGAAACCATCTTGGAATATGTCTCTCTATAACCTTGACTCTAGATAATGAAGGGATGTGTTCAACTACCTCCTTCCCTGTATCACTCTTGCTTGGAGTCTCTTGTTGTGAGGGTTCTTCTTCTGTAGTCTCAATTTTTGTAGATCCCGTAGTTTGATCCTCAACTTCCTGAGAAGGTTGTTGTATACATTCTACTATCTGTGCCTCTTTTGATGGCTCGTCAGTAACCCTCTATTTTGGTTTCCCTTATAATGACGGTTCCTTCTGAACATATTCTTCTAAACTCAAAGGTGGAGGCATTACCGAAACCTTATCTACCATCATAACCTAAGGTGAAGATGGGGGAGTGAGATGAGGACCTTCTGTCTTGAGTGGCATCTGCATCCAATCTTGCTATTGAAGTTCACCTATAGGGGTATCTCTAATCTTATCTCCAACTAATTCTATACCTACTAGCATGAATTCAAAATCTAGGATTGAGAGAACATCATCACCTAGCTCCCTTTGCTCATTCACCCATCATTGTACTTCATCTTTTGAAGAAGAGAGTTCTACCATTTTAGCTTGGGTGGGTGGTGGGGTATTTGTGACACTCTTCCTTCTTTCAAATTATGTGGCTTTGGCCAGCCGAGTTCTCCTTTGTAGAGTCACTTGCTCCTCCTCTTCATCTGATTCTATTTCCCCCTCATCTGATTCTTCCTCTTGAATGGTTTTAGGAATAGATGGATTAGGCACTAATCTTTTACAAACTCTTTACCTCTTGTTCATTCTAACCTTGATCCTATTTTGTTTCTATGGAACCATAGGAGAAGCAGGCTCTTCATGCACCGGATGAATGTATGTCTTTGGAATTTCTCCCTCTTCTTGTTGACTTGACAAAATAGGAGGCAATGGAAATTCAACCTAAATATGAGGAGCTCCATCATCTTGGGGCTCTTGGGGACTGGATTCTTGTCGCTAGGAAGGGGCCTATTTTTCAACATGCTTTACTTGAAACCTTTGAGGAGAGGCTCTCTTCCTCTTTCCCTTCTTCTCTGAAGGATGGTAGTATCCCACTAGATGATCTAGCTAGTAGACTATTTCTAGTCTGATAGGAGAATAAAGTGCAAAGATAGGAACTGTGACTTTCTTTCCCTTTCCCCTTTCTAGGTGAGCATGTGCATGGAATATCACTGTATCTAGAATTAGATCAAGTGGAAAGGGTTTCTTGATCCAACTCTTTGTCATTCTGATGACATGTCTCACTCAATGATTAATATCATCTCCTTCCTCTCTATCAATTTTTGCATTTAGAATGGGCCTCTCACCAACTTTATCTATATTGAATAGGGGATCTAGTAGCTCCTGCGAGTCTTGTAGCCTTATCTCATCTAGGATGGTCAAATGGAGAGCCTTCTCTGCTAAATACAAAGTCATTCTACAATAGTCTCTGATATGAACATCATAGTCATTTGTGGCATTCATCCAATAATCTTCAATAGCGTCCTCATGGTAGAACTCTTTTCTTGCTAGGATTTCCACTTTACCAACATTATCGAAGAATGGTCGGGGAGACTTATATTCTTCAAGAGGATAATTCTCCCATTCCCACTCGAAAGTTGGGATATCCTACTTTCTCTTTACCTAGTATGCTCCTATTACAAAAGACCAATCCCAACAAGGCCTCCATTGTCTTTTGATCCTCTCATAAGCTGACTCAATCTATCAGGTTATTTCCATCAGAACCAACTTGTCACTTGGGTACCTTGGGAGTTTCTTTGGATTGATGGATGTACCACCAACTTGAATGTATGTGAATATCCAAAACTAGATGAAATATGCACCAAGAGTTGTGATCTGTGTCTTGGCTTCATCAGACAACCTCTTCCCATAATCCCCTTCAATAAATTGAATGATGGCAAAGATAAAGGCATCGTTCACAATTTTGTACTTGTTGCTCTATGGTGAGAGCTTCTTCTTCACCAGCTCAAGATAAACTATATATGACCATGCATTAGGGTCCTGCATACTTCCCTTCTTGTACAACTCAAGATAGTCGGTTGCCCTTGCTACAAGTAGATACACCACATAAGAAGTCATATAGAACTTCTTCTTGTCCTTTACTATCCACAACTAGTCACACAAGTTCTCACTAAGTGTGGTGGCCCAATCCAGTGGCATCTTTGTGTGTTTGATGGTCTTAATGAAGCTAACCATGAATGGAGTTAGATGATCCACTACAGGCAATCCCATAACTCTTCTCAGGAGAATGATTAAATATCCAAAGTCATCCTTCATGTATCCTCGAGTCATATCCACTTTGCTGATTGTCTTCCCCCGAGGTGGTTTCTCAATGAAGTATGAGGAATATATGATGTTGATGGCCTCCTGGTAATGCTCTTTATGCCACCTCTCAGTTGCTTCATACAAAATTTTGATGAATTGATCACCCCTAGGTAGATGAAAAACCCTCTTGAGATTATTAGGTTGTAGATCCAAGACCACTTCCCCAGTGATGCTCTTTACCACCCTTTCATCAGGAATGAAATGCTGAGATAGGTTCATAATCAATTTAGCTGACTGCATGGTCCTGGGATGTGATGCTACATTTACTAATCCAGAATGGATTAAGACGGATCTCAAGGATGACCTTTTGGTTGGATTGTTACAGACTCTCAAGAACTCTCCCAAGCCCATGTGTCCGAGGTCTATGTCTTTGATCTTAGAGTACTCATCATGTAATCATGATTTTGGGGTTATGCGTTGGAACTTGTAAACAACTTGTTTTGCTGCTGATCCAAATGTGGACACCATTTGATTATATTGCCTACGCATCACGGGCAAAAAAAAAACAATGATTAATTATTGGATATCGAAAAACATAAAAAAGAGAAAAAATGTCCCCCTTAGGGACTTTTTTTTTTTTAAAGGTTACGAAGTGGGCGTGGGTGTGAGGGTTTGTGTGAGGGTGTAGGTGCCTTATGCACACCCAAAAAGGGGCACGAGCGGCACTACCCCGCAAGCACTGTGCGGCCCAAAGGGGCGAGCGGTGCCAAGCAGGTGCATGTGAGGCCCAAAAGGGCACATGCCATGTTGTGTTGCATGAGCAGCACGAAGCGACATGGCACCAAGCGGGCACCACACAGGAGCACCATGTAGGCATTGCATGCATCTAGAAGGGCACTGCTTGTGATGTCATAGCGGCGCACAGCTCAAGTGCAGTGCGTGCATGCACCCAAAAGGGTGCTGCGCACTGCCTTCCATGTGCATGCTACACATGCATGCTTAGCTAAAAAAAATGGGGGAGGGGGTGTATCCATACCTCTCCCTCCTTGCTCTTGCTACAAAAAAAAGAGAAAAACAAAGGGGGAAGGGAGGGTTATAAAATCCTCTCTCTTGTGCAAAGCGCACCGTGCCTCGATGCACGTGTGTGAGATTTTTGTTTTTTTAAAACTCTAAAATTATAACTATAATACTAATTTCTTCTCCCGACTCTCAAACAGTGAGTCTAGGAGTTGAAACAAGTAGGGGGTCCCCATTCCTAGTAAGGAATGAGGCGTGTGTTTTGGACACCACAATAATATCACAAGTGTGAATGCAATTATCACAAATGTGGCTTTGAAGTTTGTGAATGTCTAATGCACAAACTGTACTGGGTTTGTGCTAGGTATATGCATTTTATAATATAATCTATAAAACTATTGTTAAATTATTTATTCACTAATTATATATTTTTATCTTACAAGGTCATCGACACTTTACTTGGCATCTTTAGGACTTAATTTCAAATATAATTGCACACTATTGAGTAGACCTTAAGTGTGCATACTGCAAATTAAACACAAAATAATTTCAGGACATACAATCTATACTAAGGTGTCCACTATGTAGTAGAGCCTACCAGACTCCTATGAGACCAGAAATAGTCTATAGGAGACTATATGAGACTATACATGTGTGTGTATATATGTATGTATGTATGCATATATATATATATACATATATATATATATATACATATATATATATATATACATATATATATATATACATATATATATATATACATATATATATATATACATATATATATATATATATATATACATATATATATATATATGTATGTATATATATATGCATATATATATATATATACACATATATAAATGTGTATATATATATACATATATGTATATATATATATATATGTATGTATATGTACATATATGAATATATATATACATATATATATATATACATATATATGTATATATATACATATATACATATATGTACATATACATATATATGTATATGTATATGTGTGTGTGTGTGTGTGTGTGTGTGTGTGTGTGTATGTATTATATTATTTTTAAGTTTAAACAAATTGGATTTTAATCCTTATATTTCCAATCTAAGATCCAAATGAAAATTCATTAACCTTTTCTAGGCTTGTCAAAGACTTCAATTTAAATACAACTACACATAATCAAATAGCTCTCAAGTTTATTTTTCATGTTGGCTGACATATCATTTTCATGTCAATTTTAAAAGTGAAATCTATAAGAGGTTACACTTTTTTTGGACCTACGATAATCAAATAAATTGACCAAAAAAAATGATAATCATACCTTATTATCTTAATTAGAACAACGGGATTTCAAATCAAAAGAAAGAAACCTTATAATAGAGACTCTTTGTCCCTAATTTTACACTCTATGATGATGATATAGGAGCACCTAGGTAATCCTCCTTGTAACTAAAATTTTGGCTTGTATCTAACATTAGCCAAGTTATATTAGTTAGGTTTTGTTTATTTTAGACCTTATAAGGTCTTACTATGTGGACTAGGTGAATTGGTGTTAGAGCCAAGGTCACTAATTAGTCTTTGTTAGTTGCTTTAGCAAGTTTATGCTTAGAAGCTAAAAGAACGGATTTGAGTTGTAAATGTGTCCTTAAAACATAGAAGAGGTAAAAAATATGCTTTAAGGTAATTTATGATGTTTATACATTGATCTAGAGGGGTTAGAGGTCCTAGAAACGAGGATCATGGCATAAGTGCAAAGATGCCAAATGTTGTCAAACAGTTGTCATGACAACATTTGCAATTTAATGAAAATGTTGCATGTAACTCAGTTACCTTGGATCCCCTAAACATGAGGAGTAGAAAATCCACTAAGATGGCCTAAAATCTTTGGAAATGGTATCTACTACATATTGGAGACTCAATCTCGAGGAGGAGAGTTAGATTGTAACAAGTTTTGTGCAAGTAATAGTGATTGTGACTATGATTTGGTGTGCAAACTGAGTATTTTGAGCACTTGTGTTGTTGTATGGATTTAAAGAGAAAATTTTTCATTGAATTAATATACTAGGATTAGTTTCAAGAATTTCTCATTATTTTTTCTTTGAGATTAGAGATAGTTTTATGACCTTATTAAATTGTTTTGCAACTAGACTATTCACTAGTCTAGTCTAGACCAGTTTGTGTTGTTATGACTCCCCTATGAAATCTAACCATGGGAAAACAATTAAGTTGGATGGAAATGTTAGGGGAGTTAGTTATTTTTAAATATCTAGGAGTAGGAGTCATTGGATGTAGGAGAATTTTTTTTAAGACCAAGCCCTGGGTGAGCTGGTAATGCCCAGTTAGAGGTTTGGAGGTGAAGAAATGAGAAAATCTTGTAGGTTTTGAAGGTACTATATGGAAGAAACACATTTGCATGTTTGGTATGATCTAAGGAAGGCGTGTGTGAAGTTTTAGCAGTTCACCAATCAATTATGGTTAGTTGTGAGCAAGAAACCAACAAAGCCCTATAAATTAGGCCTATTAGGCCTATTAGCCCTAGATATTAGGATACTTATGTATAGATTCCTTGAGAGTGTAAAAAAAAAAAAAAATCATAAAATATAAAATGGTATCTCAATTTGGTGGTATTTTTTCAAATTATTTGGAAAGTTTTGGCAAAAAGAGAAAAAAGGTCTCTAATTAAGCCTAATTGCTAGTAGGTTATTTTAGGCCTTTACAAGGTAAGAACTTGAACCCAATTGGAAATGGCTTGGAAATCCCTCAAAATGGATCCAAATGTAAGAAAAATCAATGGTAATGGAGAGATAAGAACTCCTACAATGGACTTCATGAGTTGATTGATGTTGGAACTTGGAATCTTCTAAGTGTAGAAGGAAGAATTGAAAAAATCTAAAGGTGTTTGTCCTTAAGGTGAAGCACAAGGAGTAAGACTCTTGTAGAAAAGTAAGAGTGGGAGCTAGTTAATAATATAAGCATAACTAGATCCTAGAGGAGATTGGTCATTGGAGAAAGGTAGAAGGCTTTCCTAAGTACTTGTGCAAGCACACATGAGAGCACTTACACCAAATTTCAACAAGAAATATATGTTTACTATTACATCCTATTATACAATTGAAAGATTTTATACCAAAACTCAGGAAACCCTTGGAAAAATTCACATACCATTTAAGGTATAGGCAAGTGTTCTTTTTGTAATCACCAAGGATAATAGATTTTTTGGAAACATATCAACACCACATGTTAATACCTTCAATCTGCACTTGCATATTCTCTTGCAATATGTGTGTGTGTATGTATGTATATACATACATACAGACACACACACATATATATGTATATATACATTTATATATGTGTATATATATGCATGCATACATACATACACACACACACATGAAAGGTTATTACTGTTCGATTGAAGATTAATATTCAAGTAAAAGATTAGAATTTATATAAGTCATTGAATTAACAATTTTTTAGTTGCTAGACAATATCATTGAAGGGTTTGAAAAGTATTCCATCTCATTATTATCTAAAAATTGAATTCAAACATATACTCTACCCAAATCCTATTTCCTTAATAGTATTTAGGAGTAATGCTCCTTCATGGCATTGCCCCTATTAGGGTTGAGGGGCAATGTCACTTCACTATCTAAGAACAAAATTAGGTGGTTTTTATTCATTGTATATAGAATTTAAAATCATGCAAAACATTTAACATTACATTAAAAAAATCATTGAGACTAGTTTTCACAAAAAATGTGAATTTTGTGATTTTTGGTCAAAAACAACAGCTACATTTTAGGTGAGTAATTCATAAAGGCTTTTGGCTTGGGAACTTAAGTTGACTTCTTCAATTATCCTATAAGCCATCAAAACATTATACTTAAGCTTCTTTGAAGCATCATCATCAAAGGATATTCTATGTACATCAACTAGGGTAATGAGACAACGTACAATAGGGCTCTATTGAAATCAAGAGAGATGACAATCTCCATGGATTTACTAAAGTCTAGTCAAATGTGTGTGCGGACAATCAATGTTTGATACAACACATAGTGTCACAACTAACATTAGAATAAACCAATTCAACAACATGATAACTAATGTTATCCATGTTGACCTTCTCAATAGTGTTCCTAGTTCAAGCATGATTCCATAAATATAAGGCAAAGTTTGAGCTACTTGAATTGTATTAGGATGTTGATATGACAAGACTCATATTTACTCTCTTTTGGGATTATTGTAGAAGGATGAACAAAGAGCCATGGTATCTCAAATGATAAAATAGAGACCAACTACATTAATGCATTTGAAACATCTCAAATAAAATCATCTCATACAAATAGAACATTTCAAGGTGCCAAGATGTCCAAGTAACTAACTAGGACATGAAATAGAAATGAATTGAATAAAAAATAGTTTCCTAATGCACAGATAGATTTGGAGAGCTTTTAAAAAAAGTCCAATGGTGCAAGAATTGTGACAATTGGAAATAGTAGCAGATAATTTTTTGAAAACAAAAAGGCCTTCAGCCAAAGTTGGATAAACTAGCATGGAAATCCAGATTGGATTTTAGGAACATATGTGTGGTCTATCATCTATTGAATATAGCAAAGATGATTTCTCTAAAATGTGTGGGAATAGCTAAAAAGGTGAGATTTTTGAGCTTGAAATTAGCACCATCAATCAAAATATTATTGGTTCATAATTTTTTGAATTGTATAAGAGTGATATATTTTCCAATGATACATTATCTACTATTGGGATGTCAAATGGTGAGAAAAATAGATTATCCATTAGAACTCCTAATATAATTGGGTTTTAAAACCCCAAAAATTGAAATCTTAACCAACAATGCAATTATGTTAGTATCTCCTCAGATGGAATCAAATGGGAATGATGTAAAAATTAGGACTTTTGGATAGAAAAATGGAAACATGGATGAGAAGATGATGGAGGGTGCTAAGAAATATATGGGAAAGGGTACATACATTTTTATGTTCTAAAGCATAAATACTATAGGAAAGGGACCATAAATAAGAAACAAATATATACTAAGCATAAATAGATCCTAAAAATGGACTACCTCCCAAATGATAAATACTTGGACAAAGAAAAAAGAATATGAATATTCCTTCATAATACATAATACCGTTGGGCAAAAATGATGCCATAGATTAGATCAGCCATGTGCTCAGCACATGTGATCTAAAAATCATACCAAAATTCAGTCTATATGCATGACATATGAGTTCCAACTATAGTCATCCAACGATGTAAAAAGACTTTTATAGTATTGTAATTTATAAATTCATCCTCTATTGCACATGAATTAATATTGTTTGACCTAGATTCTTCACAAAGCTCTACAATTGAAAGTACTTTCTCAGAAAAAAGTTTAGGTGTTGAGGAAAACTGACTTGTAAGTAAAGATCTTGTCAAAGGTGATGAGGAAGAACAAGTGAATCTTGTTCTTGTCAAAGTAGGTTTAGGTTTAGAGGGATCATATGGTAGACTTGAAACACTTGAAATAAATAAATATTTTGAGCGTAAGGTTCTGGAGCTATCCCTTGTTCAGGAGCTACACAAGAAAAATAGTTATCAGAATATATCATATGTCTTCTTCTTTTTTGGCAAGAGTGGGCAAGCCATTTGATATACATATTATATAAAACTGGTTCAAGAGCTCAACTAGGAAAGAACTAGAAAGAAAACCCAACATCATCACATTATGTACAAAATACAAGTATCAATTTTGACAAACCTATATCGATGGAAAAACATAAATTTGCCAAAATTCAAACTTTATCAAGTCTTGCATTTTTGAGCATACAAAACATAAGGCATATGGAATTCAAAACAACCAAAGTTTTCAAATGTTTTACAAAACATGCCTAAAGTTTTAGGAGAAAAGACCAAAAAATAAAAGAATGCCAATAAACTATTTTTCTTCCATGTTCTCAGTACCCTTTGCAAAAGTGGATGCAAAACTAGGTTGTACCAAGTGACCCCATCCAAAATCTAGACATGATAGTGGAGCCACCTCCCATCTTGAGCTCAAGCCTTCAATGACAACATCATAAATACCACCCCAAACTATTGGTTTGGGATGATCCAAAGGTGTCCCAAGCCAAGAGCACTTAGAGCAAGAACTGACCAAACACTAGGTTCATCAGCTGATTGAATTAAAGGATCCAAATGCATCTTCTTATGAGATACTACACGTGCATCAAAAATTGGAAGATCCAAGATGTCAAGTAGTGTAAATCCAATTTTCTTCACACCCTTAGTCATCTAAAAACCTAGAGCTTTTGTTGTATCTTGAAAAGTCTTGGTCAAGAGCAGTGAGTTATTCTTTTCACATGATTTTTGTAATGCCTCAAAAGTCACCAAAACCTCATGTTTTTGCATGAGCGTGATCCTTTAAAATAGTCCTTTGATCAAGGCATTATGAAACCACAAATCATAACTCTACATAGCCTACTTTAGTTTGTTTTGAGCCCAAAACTCTAGTCTGAGCACCTTGTAAGCAATGATTTCCAATCTTGAAGTTGACTAAAGAAGATCCATAGCATTAAATAGAAATATGGAGACCAAATTTGAAGGGTATAGCACATGTCTGGATGTTACAAAGAAGAAGTCCTCCCCAATGACATTATGAATCACACGACGGGTGGAGGAAGAAGCAAAATGAACATAATATCCAACACCTCATCATCCAAGGGATGAGAGAGTGCATCTTTGTCAACCACCAGTTGAAGCAAAATTCTATAATTTTTGGGTAGGATGCTTCTATGATACTGATGACGAGACTCACATTTCACACAAGCATCCAGAGAGAATGACATCCTAGAAATTGAAAAGGCAAGCAAATAGAGCAAGGAAGAAGGAGACATAAAAAGAAATCCAAACACTCAAAATGTATGACACATCTACTCTCATGTGAGTAATAAATAAGGTGCCATTACATTAAAGCCCAATTGCAACTACATAGAGCGAAGTACAAGAGTGACAACCCAAAATTGAATAAGGAACAAATATTCTACATCTATATGTATTGGAATGATAAAAACCTTATTACCATATATTAAAGTTCTCCTTGATCAACTTGAGACATGTTTTTGACTTAAATGAAAATTTGATCTTGCCAAATGTAAAACTACATGACATACTCAAGTGATGGTAGCAAAAAATGATTCTAAGAAATGGAGAAAGATTTAGTATGACTTCACTATAATCTCACACATGTAAACCTCCTTGATCATCAAAGTAGCTCTGTGCCATTGCAATTCCTTATTAATACTTTCACAAGCATGGACCCAAAGCACTCAACAAGATTAGAGAGCTCGGTTAGTATACCCATGAGCACTCAGTAAGAACTATGATCAAATAGCTCGGCATGAATCTCTTCCTTGTTAACTCGAAAAACACCTACCTGGAAGTCAATCAACACCCTAGCTAGGGGAACTTGATAATCAATAAACTTAATAACTTAGTAAGCCTCAAGTAACTTGGTCAATACTAAACCCAAGCTTACTTGGTAAACTAAATAACTTGATAAGACTTGAGTAACTCTTTCAATGCTAAACTCAAGCTTTCTCAGTAAGCATTAAGCCAAGGGGGACTTGGTCAATGGTGAACCTAAACTCTCTATCAATACTGAACTCGATAAACACTAAGCCAAGAATAACTCAGTCAATACTAAACTCTTGATCAAAGATGAACCCAAAATCTCTATCAATACTAAACTTGGTAAACACTAAGCCAAGAGTAACATGGTGAATACTAAACTTGGTGAATATATCATCAGTTTGGTATCCTCTCTATTAATAATTTTTCTTGGAGGTGTTTCTATTCTTTGTGGATCCTCTTGTCTAGTTGCTACTGACAATGTGAGTGTTAAAAAAATAATTCATATGTGTTTCAAACTATTTGAGGACTTTGTTCCTTAAAATATCAATTTATTACTGCAACAAAAAAGCTCAACTTAATAGGATAGGATAATACAAATGTGTATCTCACTGTTGCACAACCATTACTAAAATGGAGTGAATTAGATCCCTATGGAAGGGCCTCACAAATTTTCCCATAGATTTGACCGTCAAGTACATGATCAAGATGGAGACTACTACTGTATTGCAAGTTTCCTTACATGATTCTCTTACAAGGAATCTTAGCAATGCAAGCAAGATGATGGTTAGATTTGGTGCAGGGGTGTTGGACTCCATTGTAATATCACACCATTTGAGGTAGTGATGTAGGGCACCCTAACAATCTCCCATGAAATTTGAGTTATAATTATCATGTTAGAACCTATTTAGGGTGCCTAGCAAAATATATTAGAACTTAAAATGCAAAATGTGGAAAAAAAAGTGTAAAAATTGCCAAGAAATGTTGTTAGCAATTTTTTGCAAAAATTGACAAAGTGTAGAAGGTGAATAGTCATTCATCTTGTTTGAGCCATTAGGGAGGTGAAAATTCATATTATTCTATAAAGCAATGTAATCTCATGTTATTGATATAGAGGGAGATATAAAGAAGGTAGATGAAAGTTTTTGTGTATGGTTTTTGAAGTAGAAATCAACTTTTTGTGTAATATTGCTGATATACTGGTATTTATATTACAGTCCTTCTATCTTCTCCTATAATTCATGATTATGTTGGTTATTAAGTTTCTTATATAGGGAAAAGAATATCTATAACTACTGTTGATATTATAAATGGATATAGCATCATTTGGTGATTGAAAAGAAGAGCTCACTACTCACAATTAGGTAGTAATGTTTGAATGATAGTCATTGTTTCTTCTTCATATCTTGTGGTTGTAGTATTCATTAAACTTCCTATATACATGGAAATGAAGGTTGATATTGAATATTTTTTATAGTATCCTAGGTTATCGCCATTAAACAATACATTATTGTAGAGGGAAAGAACCTTAGTCACCTTTCTTATCCACTTTCTCACTTTTCATCACACATCATAGTTGAATTTTTTCTTTTTCTTACAGAATTATTCTAGGATGTTTTTATACCAAACATGCTTCTTGTAACTTCTATACTCTTAAATTTCACATCTACATATTTATCAATTTTTCAATTATCATAATCTCTTTGGCTGAGATACCTTGATCTTTTCTTCTCATGTCTTCATTCAAAAAACTTGCTATAACAAAATCAGACTACAACATACCTTCCTTTATTTCTAGATTTTAGAGCTACTGATTTTAACCACCACTCCTTTCCAACTATCAGGAAGGGAGCACAAAAACAAGATGGCCCTAATTTCTTCTTCAAAATTACTAGCACAATGGCTTCCTGCAACTTCCTGCTCATCACCATTGTACCCAAATATTGTATTCATGTATTATATTTATAAATAAGCAATTTCCTTACTTTCAATGTTACAAGAAGGAAAAATATAAAATCATTTCAATCCATAAAAAAATTAATTGATTTATGTTACAATTAGTCTTCAATAACTAGGCCTAGATTGCTCAACTGAAACTTCAAATTTTTAGCACATAAATCTAAAATTAACTTTGAAGTATCAAAACAACCCTGTGTAAGGAGAGATCATAGCTAATTATGGAGTAAATGGAAGGAGAGCAAAATGAAAGGAAGAAATGTAGGTTAGTTTATATAGATTTTCATTCATTATTGTTTCAATCATTTATTTTTTATCATATGATATAATCAATAGGTGAATAGTAGAGGAAATGGTTAACAAGTGAAAATCAATAAAGTTAAGTAGTATATTACAATTAAGATAACCATGTCTTGAGCATTTTATTTGGAAATCACCTAATTCAATTGTTAAACTATCAAAAACTCAAAAAGCATTAAATAAATCATTCAATTCAATTGCTAAACTATCAACAACAATTTTGAACTTATCCATATCATTAAATATTTGTTCTTATTTTAGTGACCAAAAGTAAAATTGAGCATCAAACACAATGATGTTTAAGAATAGCCATTTTTAAATGTCCTTTTGCAATATGCTTGTAAGTGTCACTGAGACCTTTTACTACTAATCCTTATTGAAAAAAAAATATTCATGAATGCCTTGATGATTATTGATAAGAAATATCAGTTTTAATTTATATATAGGGGGAGGATTGAAGAAATTTTGGGATATTGGGAAGAAATGTTAATGGATATTTTGGTCTAAATTGTCCCCAATACTTCTAGTATTATCAAATGGATGAAAAATTATAATATATGGTTGATAAACAAAAGATTTTTAACACATTAGTCAATGAAATAATCACAATATTGCTTTTAACTACTCACAACTTCATATTTTCTCAAGAAATATACCACTTTAGCCCATTTTCATAAGAAAACTTAATTGATGATATGATTAATTTTCATGTGGACTTAACCTATCAC
Source organism: Cupressus sempervirens (assembly GCA_028749045.1). Taxonomy (NCBI): domain Eukaryota; kingdom Viridiplantae; phylum Streptophyta; class Pinopsida; order Cupressales; family Cupressaceae; genus Cupressus; species Cupressus sempervirens. The sequence goes on along the minus strand of CM053788.1, from coordinate 240,844,101 downwards.
CCACAAGATAGATAAATGTAGAGAAGTTATCAAAATTATCAAGTGTAAGTAAGACTATTGACAATAAATGAGATGAAATAATAAGAGCTTTTTATATTAAATATATGGGTTCTATTTAATTGTGTGAAATGTTGATAGAGCTTACCTAAAACAACCCATTGAGGTTTTACTCCAAAACTTGGATGAATTTTGCACCTTTCCCAAATCTACAATCACCATATTTCTCATCCATATGTTTGTAGAATAATGGAAGAATAACAAGTAGGGTTATACCATGAATCAACTTGGCAGATCTAAGAAGGGTTAATAATTTATAACATGAATGAGTCCAATCAAATGAAGCCAATCTTTCTTGGGATAAATTTTATGAATGTGTTTTGCTGTTTGGAGAAGATGTAAAATTTGGGGCTGATCAAGATTAGGATCAAATTCATCAACAAACTCATTTAGCAATTCACAACATTCCCAAATGCTCATCACAACTCTATCAAGTTTACCATATTATTCATGCTTCTTAAAATCTACAAAAGGTAAGAAAAACAACCAAATGTTATACAAAAAACAAGCTAACAACCCCAACAATTTTTCCATCATAACTATTTTAATAAAAAGGAAAGGTACAATACAAATCATATAAGATCAGCTAAATTTGTTAGAAACAACTTACAAAATTGTAAGTCTAGTTAATATGTTGAGTCCTATAAAACTCTTACAAAAGTGTCCTCCTTTTACTTTGCTTTTCCTTTTGATAATTGTAAGTGTAGTAAAAAACAATCTCCAATACAAATGTAAATAGAAAAATATCCAATGGATCCTATGAATGCAGAGCTCATCGAATGAACTACTCCCATGAAAATGAAAATGTTTTCATGGTTCTTTTTCCTACAATTAAACCTGATTAGGTCAAAATTTTCACCAAAATGGAAAACCCTAATTTGATCAAAATTTTGACAATCAGGAAAAAAAATTCATAGGCCAATTTGGCCTTTGGTCAAAAATCTTGGTTGAAAAATCAATACAAATGTACTAGTGTTGGGAAAACACAATGGCCATCATTATCAAATTGCACCATCCATTTTTGAAATATTTTGGTATACTCCTCGCACCCCAATTGAATATTATTTGTAAGACTAAGTGACAAAAACAAGGGAGAAATAATGTATGATAATGAAAGTATGGAGTCATAAGGAGTTTTTATGTTCATGTTCTAATGTTGGAAAAAATATTGGAAATACTTTGAAAAAGAAAGTCATAGTAGCATATGTAGACTGAGCTACTAGTATGGTGTACATCCTAAGGGAGAGTACATATTTTTGAAGATTTGGTATGTCAAGTTTTGATCATGACAACTATTTTTGCCACTAATGCCAAAGAAGGAGATTGTTGACCCTAAAAGAAAACATAGTAATATTAGTTAGTGCAAACCACATGGTCATTTATTAGGTAGAGTTGGTTGGTCAACATTGAGACTAAAATACTCTATACATGTCAAGTTTTCTAAAGGATAAATATACACAATAAATTATTTTTGAGCAATAACGACTACTGAGTAAACCAAGTTTGCTAAGTATAAAATAGTTTTCAAGCTTCACATGAGGCAAAAGATGAGCTGAGTCCTACATAGGCTCAGAAAAATAGTAGAAGCTAAGAACAATATGTATCTAAGAAAAACATAAATAACAAGCATGACCAAGCTTCAAGAGGGTATATGTGTTAAGTTAAATAGTTCTTTTATATATGTTTTGAATGGAAAAAAATTCCTATGTGAACCATTTTTGCAGAGATGGAAGTGTTTTTTCATGATCAATGAGTTAATCAAGAAGGTAGTTATGCCTTCAATTAAGCATCAATAATCCCTACGTAATGAGATCAACCAATCATAAATTAAAAGGACTAATCAAGAAAAAGGATGAATCTAGATCATTTATTGAGATGTAGAAACTTCTATGATGGCTATTTAAGCATGATATGAAGAAAACATTTTAGTGTGGAGAATTGAAGAGTTTCATGTATGTGAAGGTAAGGTGAATTAGCAAGTTGTGAAGGAAGGCGATCAAGCAATGTAGAGAAAAATAGTAGATATATCATAAAGAGGTGATTACATATTAGAAAGAGGTAACCCATCAACATTCAAGTGCAAACCAAAGGATCAAGATACTATTACATTTTAATAGGTGCATCACAGTGAATCTCTTAACAATGTTCTCACTTAATTGTATAAGGGTGAATCTCCTAATAGAGGACTAGTCCTAATAGGCCTATGTAAATCTCCTAACAGAGTGCTCACTTAATTTTTTAGTTTAAATCCTCTAATCAATGTAGACTTAATATTCTTGTAAGCTAATAATAAGGAAAACTACTCATAGGGTAGATCATTAGAAGTGATCAAACATTGTAGCCCTAATAGGCATAGATTATTGATGTAGTAGTGAAGATTTTTATGGGTGTTGTCCTAACACAACTTTACCTTCACCTTGGAGGGTTTGTTGTGTTACTATCTCTTTTATTATATGTTTAAATATTTTTCTCATGTAAGTATATGTTAGATTTGATATTTGATGAAGTTGCACGTTTAATTACATATAAGGTTAATGATAATGAAAGGCGAATTAAGTATGAACATGGTTTATGTTTGAAGTAGTAAAAGTTATAATGAGTCTGATTCACCACCCCTCTTAGTATCTTACTTTCTCACTAGATTTCCAACAATTTGTATTAGAGACTAAGTCTCTAAGAAAAATGTCTAACCACTTGAGAGTCAAAGATCTTGGAGATGGAAGTTGACAAGCTAGGAAAGGTTTTTGAAAATTGAAAGCTTGATTTGCAGCTTGCATATGAGCAAGTCAAGGCTACAAAGGAGGAACTAAAGAAATCCTTAAATAGAAGGAAGGAGATGACACACAATACAAGGAGAAAATCATTGAGAACCTATGTGATGAAGGTAGATCCAGTGAAATGGATGTAACAATAGCATATTTATTGGAGAGGAACAATATTCTAAATGAAGAGGTAAGAGCACTGAAAAGAGAATATGAAATACAATAACTAAGGCTATTTGAAGTGACTAAATAAAAGAAAAAGGTTGAAGAATAGAATATAATGAATGATGAAGATATAAGGAAAATGGCTATAGATCCTGATGAAAGGATCAATGAAGTACAAAAGATAACTTATAATCAATTTGATATGGTCATTTATTAAGTTCCAATCATAAGATTGTTGGGACAAAAAATTGCATGCTTCATTTGTTAGTCCCATTTTAAAATTTTGAGAAATTAAGCCTTATAAACGCTTTTAAGTGCATGTGTACCCGGCTATCAGTCCAAGCCCTAAGAGGTGTTTAATGTTTCTAACACCTTTCATTCAGAATTTCTAAGTGTTCCATGATGATAATTTGTCATTCTGAGCCATTCAGTGAAGTCTAATTTTGAGCAATTGCCAAATCTGCATTTTACCTTAAGTGTCAAATAGCGACAAGAGGTTGTGTTTGCACCTTAATATCTCACACCTAGAATTGTGTCATGACCCACTACTTTGAGACTATTTAGTGTCCATATCAGAGAACCTATGTTTCAGATTTCAAGTTATTTTGAGTCCATTTGACTAGGTTTCGAACCCCTCAAAGTTGGCAGTTTACTGTTTTCATGCTGATGCACATTGCTCATAAATCTAGGAAGCCCTATTTGACGTGCTATAACTTTTGACCAATTGACCCAAATGAAGAATTTATTTTTGCGTTGTGTTCTAGGGGTTAGAAACTTCATATGTTCCAATTTTGAGGTCATGATGAATCCATTTGATCAATCTGCTAACATGATTAAAAATCTAGTTTGCATTGTTTTGTTATGGCTAAGGTATCCAAATTGATCTGTACCCTTGTTCGGCACGTTATAACTTTGATCCCATGATTGGTAAGCCTAAATGGATTGTATCATTGTGTTGTGTCCTAGAAATTCTTGAAGTATGCTAGTTCTTAAGTCGTGATGAATCCATTTGCATATTTTCATATGTCTGTACATTTGCCAAAAAATTACTTTGACACATTTCTCAGTCAAAATTTCCAATTGCCTATTTTCAAAAATTTTCCAAATGTGCCCTGTGATTCGTCATGAGCCAAAAATATGGAATTATATTCTCTTCATGGCAAAGAACTTATATCCTAGTTTTTAGAACCCCAAGTGATCAATAACTCAGTTTATAATGCCAAACCTGAGCCCAGTTTATGTTTTTTAACATTGTTTGCCTGCAAGGTAATTGAAGTATGGATGTTCGGCAATTAAAATCTCTTGACTGGGAATTCATCATGGGCTAAAAATTTGTAGTGTGATAGAGTATGTAGGATTGAACCCTCATGTCAATTTGTGTGGCCTGGTTACTTGATTGAATTAGTTTTTAAAGCCAGGCAACAAGCCTCCGGACACAAGTTTCATAGTGTTGCGAAAATGATTTAAAATGAGTTTTTAATGGTCAATCAATGGTCAAAATGGATTCCAGTCAGCTCGAGATAATCAATGGACCAGTTTTCCATATTAGTTGTTTGGAAACAAAAAAAAATTTGCTGGACCCACTTTGGGGCCCAGCTAAATTCATCAGATTTGTGATAACTGGACTAGTTGGATCCATGAAGGCACATCTTAGAATGAAATTACCAATTCAAGGATCTCCATTACATTGATTGGTTTGAGAAAATTACTCCTATCTTTGTCAGGATGGAAATATACATATTTTGAGAGCAAAGCTTGGACATGCAGTTGATATGATTAAGAAAACTATGAAAGGATTCTTATAAATGGTTTCATCTTCTTCCTTGAATTATAAAAGAGAAAATATAGCTCTTTCCTATAATTCAATCTCAAAAAATTGCACAAATTATAGGGGAAAGAATAAGGTTGAGTGAATAAGGAAGAAAAGGACATTATATTTGCAAAGTGTGCCACTATACTTTCTAGAGAAGAATGAAGTGGAGCCTAGATCTAGGAAGAAGTGGACTCCCGAGGGTGAGAAATCTGATGATAATTTGGATTTGAAAAAATTCCATGGTAGTGTTGAGATTGGGAATAAAAGTCCACGGAATGGTGAAGTCCATGCATCGAGAAGAGCATTTGAAAGGCATTAAAAATTATTCACCAAGCTAAAGATGCAATGTTGACTTTCTAATGGCCAAGCTCAAGCAAAGAAAAAGCCGCGGAGGCATCAAGACTGTAATGCAAGGTAAATAAGATGAGAGATTGAAGTTAATGGCAATTCACCATTCACATGAGAAGATCACATGATTTGTCAAAAGGAGCCTCACGCATCAGCAGGGGAACTTGAATCAGCACATGCAAATTAGAGGAAATCGTAGCAGGGTTAATAAACCATAACAGATCACACATTATGCAAACAAAATAAACTGCTAGTCAAGAAAGACGTGGCATGGAAAAACAAAATATTAGGCCAATATCAGAGACTAAGCCGCCATGATCAGGAGGAGTTTCCAGCGGCAATCCAATGGATACCACACGTAGGAAAAGGCATAACATCAGTCCAAAAAAATGTTTGAAGGAGATATTGAAAATAAGAACATCGCGCCCACATCAAAAGCTCCAAGCCGCTGCCCAGAGGAAAAGGACAAGCAGACAGGGGAGCGATAGAAGACATGGGTTTTCTGCACAAGAAACAAAGACATCCACTCCCAGTGGCAACACACCCAAGCCAGGGATCCATAGTCCTTGTTTGGTAGAGGCCTATGAATGGAAGAGAAAGTCTAGAGGAGGACGCCATAAACTTCATTCAGTACCAATGAAAGAGAATACTAATGCCAAACAAGAGAGTTGCAGCATACTCAAAAAATGTAGTCTCAAAGATGCCTGCAGAGTAGGCCGCTATTGGAGAAATTATCTACGTGCAGGGAGCCGATGCATAGAAGCATAATCCCACATGCTTTAGGGTTATGCTTCATTTAGTTTTTAAATACTTTTCCTTGCAAGAGACTAAATGTCTATTAGACATCACTTTTGAAAGCGCCAATCCTAGCGTGCGGGGCTTGTTGGCAGCTAGTTGGAACATGAAGACAATTGGTGGGTTCACGCAACATAAAGTTTTAAACAAACATGCACGCACGCTGATGTGGACCCGAGCGGAGAGATGTTGACACGTGGCTTGATCTAACGACGGGCACAAAACCACAAAATCAACATGCTCACTAGTTAAATAATGCGAGGAAGTAGATTTTTGCCACGTGGTAGTGAGTCCTGCACATGGTGAAGTGGCATTGCAAAGTAGACCCAGGCGAGAAGTGACCAGATCGTGACATGTGTCACAATCTAACGGTTGGCACTTCCTTGCAAAATGGAGTTGCACAGACGTTAAATAATGCAGGGAAGCAAATTTTTGACACATAGCACAAGTCCTGGTGGTGCTGACGTGGCAGATGAAGCAGAGGTGGACAAATCAAGCACTACCACATGGTGCTCGATCAATGAGGGTTTGACCCCAAAATTTAAGGGTGCTAAAAAATAAAGATTTTTTAAGTAAAATGATTTTATGGATGCACATTCAGTCATTTTAAATCCAAGAGGTATTTTTCTAAAAGTTGGACTTTAGAAAATTTTAAAAATTTTCAAAAATTTTAAAATTCAAAATTGCAAACCCTAAGTGTTCTAGCAGAGGAGTCTCTTTCAAACCAACTTTTGAGGGTTTTTTGGTAAGAGAAATAGGTGATGTTATATATCCCTGAAATCAGGAGAAGACAAAATTTTCAATTTCGTAGCTAGTTTCTACACAGAGTGCCATCTGTTCCTACAATAGGAGGTCTTGTCTTAGGTTCTTATCTTGCAATTGTTTTCAAGTATGAAAGTTCAAAATTTATTTTTAACAAAGTAATGACTTGAATGGGTTAAAGAGATAGTGATAATACAGTTGGGGTCACATTCACTTAGTAAAAACTAAAATTTCACTAGGATTTTCATGGGGCAATCAAATATTTTGATGACTCAAAGGTTTCATCATTTCAACAGAGATATTTCTCAAATCAGTTATAGTAATGACAAAGCAAAAAATCATATCAGAGGGAGATGGAAGAAAGAGGTTGTTCAGTTTCCAAGGGAAGGAATTCTAAAGGGACACATGTCAACTGTATAATGAATTCAAGATTTCTTTCTTTGCTATATCTTTCTTTTCTTTCTCTATTGTAGGTTGTTGGTTGGTTTTCTATTTCCAGTTCTTGGAGCTCTGCTCAGGTTGTGAAAGCCACACACCTAGCATATCTTGTATGAACAGCATATGGATTTCATAGATAGTTCTGATACAGTAGTGTGATCTTGTATCTTGTTTTATGCATTTCTAATGTGCTTATTTCAAGGAGATAAATACAATATGTAGAAGGTTTTGAATTTCATTATAATTATGTCTCCTTTCTTGTGGAATTTGTAATTTTATGTGTTCAAGAACAAAGAGCTTGAACCTATTTGCAATTGCCCAGTTGTATGTTTGCAGTTTGCTTGCCTTTGACTCAAGTAGTCATATAATTGCTTGTGGTTTCAGACAAGGTTGCAGATTCATTAAGAAGGATGTGTGAAAGTATGGGGTTATATTGGATATTGTTGTCTAATTCATAAGGTGAACAGACCGAACATGAATGTCTCAACATATGCCATATGTTGATTGAAGTTCAAGGATGTTTAATTTTGGAGTATAGGATTGCCCTAATGGATAAGGCACTGGTCATTTGTAGGATCATTAAGTTTTTGCTACATATTGGACATGCTTTCTTTTCTCAATATAATCAAATACTTTTCCCTTTTATGTTGAAAGAGCTATAAAAGTTGAACCCTCACTCAACTTGTGAGATTCCTAGATCTACATTTAGCTACTGTAGATTGATGATTATTTCATGAGTTATTAGGAGAAATAAGGGTTTTATCTGCTTCACATTAGATTCAGTGTATTCTTTGATAACTGGTACCATATAAAGAAACTATAGGTCTATCCACCTAGGTTTTGTGGAGCCTGAAGAAGAAGAAGGGTCTAGCCTTATAGTTGGCCTGGTGTCTGAATGGGCATGTTCAAAATGGGAGTTAGCTGCCCCTAGATGTATTTTGTTCTCATCAGGGTAATTGAAAACTGGTAACGTTTTCAAACACCAACAGAGATTACTAGGAAGGTGGAAGATTGAAAGTCTGAGATATGAGAACAATCGATTGAAAGATGAGTTGAGAGCTAAAAAGGAGATCATTGAAAGGATGAATAGATCATAAGAGGCTATGAGACAACTTGATGAACAACTAGAAGCACAAAGAAGACCTCATGAAACTACTAGATTAGGATACATTGAGTTCATATCATCTACCAAGCAAGGAGAATCATCAAATAATGGAGAACAACGGAATGCTTAAAAAAGAAGCCTACATGTTGTCACTGTGGAAAACAAGGCCACACAACAAAAAAATTTAGAAGCAAAACTAGTATGTCAAATCCTAAGCCAAAATTCAAAGGAAATTTTTCCAACTATAACAAGCATGGAAATAACACACACAAATTTAGATAAAAGAACCACAAGATACAATCTAAATCTAGATTTTAGGGTCATTATCATACATGTGAGAAGTATTTTCATAATGCACATGATTGCAAATCTAATGCAAAATATAGTTGGACACTTAAAGTTCAAGACCATGTAACTAGGAAAGGTAATACTATAAATTAGGATTACAATACTTGGGTCAATTTTAATTCTATGGAAAGTATGGACACATTGCATCAAATTGTGCAAGGATCCATTTCAGAGGGAGATCAAGAAATTGGAGGAATTTTGATCAAGTATATTTTAATTATCAGAAGATTAGTCACCTAAGAAGGGATTGCATGCACTGAGAACAAGTATCAAATAATGAAGAAAAAAATGGCAAAGAAAAGGTCAATGTTGAAGAAGTGAGAAACCAAATGAATCAAATTTGGAACAAGAAGTCTGATGGAAGAAACAGTGCAAAAGGTAAAGTTGTGATCACCCAATTCAATTGATTAGGTGATTTCCCCATCTCAAACTAAGATAAAGAGGTATGTATGGAACTATATTGTAATTTGTCAAATCTTACATAAGTTCTTGAGATTGAATGCATGAGAGTTAAAATCAACATGATATTAGATGCACAAGGACATATTTAAAGTTTGAAATAAGTAACATTTTTAGCTACCAATTTGAGGAGTGAGTGATGGCCATGCATGGGTATTGAGTTATTGAAAATATTAAGTGGTTGAGAATAATTTCTAGTATTGACCAAGTCATGGTATTGGCTAAGTGAAATGAAAGGAAGTGAGACTACCAAGTTTTGTAGTCAAGAAATAGATAGTTGTATTACACCCACTAAAGGTACAGAGTATAATGAGGCCATAAAATTATATTTTAAACTATATAGTGAATTTTGTGAATCATTATATGCACTTTTTATTCAACTTTCCTAAGAGTGAATTGAGTTGAAGTGTTTTCTAAGCTATTTGAGCAAGTTTGTGAAATATTTGGTGCATGCCTTCAGTGATAGAAGTGAATTGCAAAAATTTGTGTTAAGGCCGAGTTATGTAGAGGATTGTGATCTAACCCTATTATAAGGAATGATATCAAGCTCATCTTCAACCAAGAAGAAATTATAACTAAAGGTTAGTAATGCTCAATTGGTTAAGAATGAAGCTTATCCCCCATGTAAATTTAAAGCATATCCAGAGATTGCAATAAAGGGTGATTCTTCAAGCACCCTATCAGTAATCCCACCTAGGGTTGTAATGATTCACAATGCAAGATCATGTGAAATTAGAGGGATCGATGATTTTTAATGAAAGGATGCATATAAAAAGTTATACAAAAACAAAAGGTTTAAAGACAAGCATAAACATATTGTCAAGAAAGGGTTGACACATGCTCTAAACATTCCAAGGGCTTTTAAGATAGAATGGATAAAGATAGTTTTAAGCTGAATTCATGACATGAAACTCTGGTTGGAAGATGGACTAGTAAGGATTTAAAAGAAGACCATTCATCATGTCATTGGTTACTCTACTACGTATATGGTAGATTATATTCATTTCTAATGTAAATATGTGATTGAGGCCAACACATTAGCAAAATAGAACAAAAGAGGAATGATAATATCTACTATTAAGGGTGCGGAGATTAAGTTCATTATCAAAGTCATTGCTCATAAATTTTATCAATCAAACTGACTTGGTATGAAATATTATAAAGAAAGCTCATATTTATGACCTCAAAAATCTCCAGTTAACACAATTATCTTAAGTACTTGGGTAATATAAGTAAAATGAAGAGCAATTTATGTAAGTTTGCATCTTTGATTATTTGTATTTTCTTCTATGTACATAATTCATTTCCCACTATTGGTAATGTTTTTTGGAATAAAAAGAGACTTGTAACCCAAAAAAATAAATGAGCTTATAAGTCAAATGGGAAAAAAAATTTAAGATCATCATGGATGATATTTTGAAGATTTCAAGAGAAAGAAGAAGAATAGAACAAGAGTTCATCAATCCCTTGTTGATCAATGTTACAATGAAATATGTTTCTTAGTTGACATAGGTTATACATATGCATAGGTAGTTATACCTAGGGTTGTTTTGGCTCTCAAAATTGTATCCCAAATTTTGAGCATCGTTGAAGAAATTGAACCCTATAAATGCCCATAAATGCATATGTACCTGGCTGTATCTTTGAGGTCCCTAAGGTGTTTAATATTTCTAACACCTTCCATTCAGCCCATCCACTTGTTCCATGATGATAAATTGTCATTCCAAGCCATTTTGTGAAGTCTCGTTTTGAGCCAGTGCCAAATCTGCATTTTCAACAGTGTCTAATAGCAACATGAGCCTATGTTTGCAAGTGAATATCTCAAACCCAAAAATGTTTTGTGATTTTTCACTTTGGGAGTGTCTAGTGTCCATACCTAAGAACCTATGTTTCAAATTTTGAGTCATTTTGAGTCTGTTTGACTAGGTTTTGAATCCCTCAAAGTTTGTCATTTACTATTTTCATGCATTTGCAAAATGTTCATATTTCTAGGAAGCCCTATTTGATGAGTTATAACTTTGACCCCGTTGACCAAAATGCTAAAATAAATTTTGTGTTACATTGTAAAGGTTAGAGACTTGTTATGTTTCAAGTTTCAGCTTATGATGAATCCATTTGATCAATTTTCAAATGCAATTCCAAACGCAATTTATAACTTTTTACTGGTGTCAGCATTTGCAGATTTGTTAGAACCCTCATTCGTGATGTCATATTTTGAAATCCATGATAGGTGAAGTTGAATGGATTGTATCACTGTGTTTTCCTTTGAAAACACTTTAAGTGTGTCAATTTTCAAATCTTGACGAATCCATTTGCGCACTTTTCCAGGTCAATTCCGTTTGCAAAAATTCCTTTTTGTCAGTGTTTCCAGTTTCCAAATTCCAAGTAGCCTACTTTGACTAATTTCCATTTTCACCCAATTATTCTTCATGAGCCCAAATCGCAGATCCATATTCTCCTCATGATAGTGAACCAATGCCACAGTTTTCATTCCCCCAAGTGTTAGTTTGCCCAATTTTCAAAGCCAAATCCAAACACAATTTGTTGTTTTTTGACATGTTTGCTTGCAGGCAGTTCTGAAGGGGCAACTTTGATTGTCAATATCTTTTGACTAGAAATTCATCATGAGACAAGATTTGATAGGGTGCAAGAGTGCGGAGCAAAGAATTAGTATCCTAGATTTCAAAGCCCAGTTATCTATTCAGATCAATTTTTGAGGCCAGTCAAAGGACCTCCTAACACAAAATTGATAGTTTGCAAAACAAAGTTAAAGTGAGTTTTAAATGATCATTGAGGGATCAAGTTTGATTTCAATTAGTTTGAGATGATTGGTAGATCAGTTTAAGAAGTCAGGTGTTCGAAAATGAAAAAAAAATTAGCCGGACCCACTTCGGGGCTTGACTAATTTCACTAGGTTGAGAATCTAAAAGAGGTTTCTTGCTTGGAAGGTATATTCTATAACTACTTTAGCATAAGAATGGATGCTCAAGTTGCTTATGGATTGCATCATTTATGCAACAAGAAGCATCCAAGCTAGGAAGAGTTTGCAGAGCCCTGCGCATATAAAGAAACAAGCCGCTAGCTAAAAGCATGAAGACCACGCACTTGCAAGGAACTGTGGCAATAAATAGGCAGTCTACACGTAGGATGGAGGTAATGTTTAGCAGGGTGCTTTTAATCCCTTAGTCTCACATTGGGGACGTGAGGGTTTTCTTTGTAGTTTAAATACAAATCTTCACATAACCCTTAATGTCTTAAGGCAAATGGCTTTTGTAAGCCACAAGCTCATGTGGGCCCTCATAGCCGACCTGGTGATGTCAGTGTGACATTAGACATAGTTTTAAATGAAGATGCAAGAAGGATGATGTGGTAACCAAGGCATGAGATGATGCCACATGGAAGATCGTGTGGTGGGGGCATACCTACAAAACAAAGATGCGCACTGGATAGGTAATGTGGGTAAGTGGATTACTGCCACGTGGTAGCAGGTCTTGCTCAGAGATGATGTGGAAATTTGGAGCAAGATTAGAGGCAAGGCATAGAATCATGACACATGTCATGATCTGACGGTCTGCACACGCCCGCAATACAATGTTGCAAGAAAGTTTAAAAATGCGGGCTTTAGGGATGTTGCCACGTGGCATTGAGCCCAAGCCTATGATGACATGTCATCTGATGAATAGAGGTAGACCAATTGGAGATTGACACGTGGTCCTTGGTCAAAGTTTCTTTGACCCCAAATTTCAAGGGTGATAAAAAATAATAAAGATTTTTAAATAAAATGATTTTTTTAATCATTTTATGGGTGACGTGCAAATTTTTAAATTTGAAAGGGAGTTTAATCTAAGTTTTGACTTTAGATTAAATTAATTTTTTGAAAATTTAATCTCTCAAAGGTTGCAAGTCATAGAGCCCTGACAGAGGGGTTATTTTTGAAATGGCTTTCTGGAGGTTTTTGCTATGCAAAATATGCAATGTTATATATTGCCAGAATCGTGAGAAACTAAATTTTTTGATTCTAAGGTTAATTTTTGCATAGACTACCACTGGTTCAAGCTATAGGAGGTTTTCTTCCAGATTCCTATCTTGCAATTATATTTAGTTGAGGAAGTTTAGAACTAATTTTTTGACATGGTAATGACCTGAATATGGTTAAAAGGTAGTGAGAATGAGGTTGGGGTCATTTCTAAATCAATTGAATCAAGTTTTCACCAGATTTTTCATGAAGTTATTACATATTTTGATAACTCAAAAGTTTTCATCATTTCATGAAAGATATTTTTAAATCAGTAACAAAGTAATGATGAAAAAAAAAAATCAGATCAGATGGTAGAGAGAAGAGAGAGGTCATTCAATTGCAAGGGATGAAATTCCAAGTGGACACATGTCAAGCATAGATCAAATTTGGGAATTCATCTTCTTCCTATATCTTTCTTTCGTCTTCTCTTTTGAAGTTGTTGGTAGTTTTCTCTAGGTAATACCAGCAGGGTTCCAATGTTTTACTGTGAAACCATTTTCTTCAGCATATTCTCTCTTGTATGAACAACATTAAGAAGGTTAATACAGATAGTTCAGATCTATTAGGTTGTTTTCATGTTTTTCATTTCATGCATATGACTATATAATTTCAAGGAAATAATACAAAGAGTAGCAGATGATTGAGTTTCAGTTGAATCTTGTTTCCTTTATTAGTGATCTTCAATGTTTTACAATCTTTGACATAAAGCTTAGGTTGTAGTTGCAGTCCCTTAAGGTTGTGTCTTATTTCATTGTTGCCCATAACTCAAAGGGTTATGTAAATGCTTCAGGGAAATCAACAGGGTTGTAAGTTTACTAGTGGGGATATCATGTAAGAATGAGGTTCGGATTGAGCATAGGTGTCTATTTACAAGTTAAATAGATAGATCAGATATTTGAAGATACGAATATGTCTCAGATATTCATATGTTTGTAATTAATTCATACAATTGCCCAATAGATAAGACACTAATTGGTTACAAGATCATTAGGTCTTATTGCTGCATATTAGGGGTTTGCTGAAATCAAAATTATTAATCAAACGTGTTTTAGCCTTTCATATTGAAGGACTTAAAGGATTAACCCTCACTCAACTTGTGCATTCCATAGAGTTGTAAATTGCTACTGCACTTCTTTCTTACTACATAAGTCTTTAGGAGATATAAGGGGTTTTCATCTACTTAATAGATTCAGGGATATGTTTTTGCACTGGTATAGTATTAATTGAATATGAGGTTCACTCGCCTAGGTCTTGCAGAGCCTGAAGTAGAAGAAGGGTCTAGCCTTATAGTTGACCCGGTGTTTGAAATGACATGTTGAAAATGGGAGTTAGCTGCCCCTAGATATGTCACATTCTCATTGGGATAATTGAAAACCCTCCAGCATTTTCAAACACCAATAGGTTATATGGTGAGGACCTCTAAAATATGAGGTTAACATAGATGAAGTGACAAGAGAAATTACTATTTTGTTATCCAAGGATGTGGATAAAGATATCAAACCATTCAGAAGGTATGAAATTGGAAAATTGAAAATTATTATATAACTCAATGCTCCTAAGATAGACAAGAAGATAAAAGAGCATGATTGAAAACTTGAAGAATGCACTAGGAGAAGGAAAAGGGAAGTAAATCCTCTAAAAATAACATAAGGAAATGGTGAGGATGTGAGAAGTTATGATAGAGAAGAAGATGAGAATGAAGAAGAGAGAGTAGAAGGAAAGGGCAAAGAGATAGTGGCTACCAAGCCACATAAGAGTAAAAGAAAAGAATTTGTGATTGTTGAGCCTCAAGTGAAAAACAATATAAAGATAACTACTAATCATGCATCTACACCACCAGTAGTAACAAGGAAAAATACTAGAGCATCCACCACTATAGTTCCACCATGCAGAAGAAAGAAGTACCTAAGGCTACTAAACATGTTCAAAGGAAGATTTTGACAAAGAGGAAAAGTGATGTTAATTAGACAGAGTCAAAAAATCTTGCTAAGAAGCATAGGAGAATGATTTTAATTGATAATGTTGAAGAGGATGATGAAGAGAAGACACAATCAAAAGATATAAGCCAATTTAGAGTGGAAATGCACAAACCCACACAAATAATTGATGAAATTCGTCACAACATTAGGGAAAGTGCTAGACTTACCAAATTTCATTTCATTAAGTATGGAAAATTAGGTGTTACTAACAAGAAAAAGTTGATCAAGTTGTTATGGATATGATGGGAAAGTTCAAATACATTTTGTTGGAGTAAGGAAATATGATTCCTAATGAACTGTATGCAAACATTGATGAGAGGTGGAAATTTTCCTTAAGAACTAAAAGATAAATTAAAGAAGGTGCACTTGCTATAACTATGCCTGAATTAAGTAGAAAAAAATTACAAAATCCATAAAACATTATACTAAGAAATTTGTTCCTTGAACTAGAGCTTTCATGATTTGAAAAGGAAAAATTGAATATGTAGTAGAGGAGAGAAATAATATATGCAAGAAGTTATATGGATTAATGCCTATAAATGAAAAGAAGGATGAGGAAAAGAAAGGTAAGAAATTAGAATTGCACAATCAAGAATATTTTGATGATGATGTGGCTCAAAAAGGTGGAGTGCAAACCGAGATAGTGACAATAGAGGATGAGCCTGAGGAGAATCTAATGAAGGTTGAAGATTCCAAACCAAAAAAGACTATGTTTATTGAGTAAGAACAAGAGGAGGGAGTTCCATTATTCAATTCAACTCAAGAGGTATTGATTAATCCAAATCTTATGTTAATACAAGTACAAAACTATCCTAATATAGACATAGATGCACACACAAATATTGGAATTCAAACTAGTTGTTCCTATTATTCCTATCTTTATAGCAAGTCAAAGTGTTAACCAAGGTGAAGCTAAAGATGGTGATGCCAAGCAACATGGTATGCTAGCTAATAAAGGGAACAATGCACCTGAGCCAATTAAATAAAATTATTTCAATGAGGGAAATACCAATGTAAGTGTAGAAGGTGACAAATAATCCAAGAGCATCTATGATCAAGTAGATTAGTCTGCTACAGGTAGCGAACCAAGTAACTTAGGACCTTAACATGGGGTAATAAAGGAAATAGGACAATAATTGAGTACAAGAGAGGAAAAAAATTAGGTGAAGCATCACAAAAGGGTGTAGAGACCCAGGTGGAGCAATAAAGAGTCTGATTGTACATACTTAAGATCCACAATACACTATGTCAAGTAGCAGCACTCTAGACTCAAAGGAGAAAATAATAAAGAAAAAGAAAGTTAAGTCCCCAATATAAATTCAAGATAAACCTATTACCTTAGATAAAGTGATTGTGATCCCCAATTGGGACACAAATAATTGAAGATGTGATCATATGGTAATAATGAGTGATTTGTTGGAAAGGAATGCCAAACAAGGAGACATAAAAAGGGAGCAACAATAGAATTAAGTTCCATATGACATCAAGGATATATTTCTTGATATATTTTTTGTTTATGATATAGATTAAAAAGCTCTAACAATTGAACAATTAGTAAAGTTAGTAGAGAGATTGAATGACTATGATATTGGCACTCAACAAAAACTTATGTAGTGGTCAGAAAGAAAAATTGAAAATAGATTATTAGAAAAGGTATCCGAGGAGGTAGCTATACAAGAGGTTGAGCTATCCACTCTCATTACTAATTTGGAAAAACTAGTTACAAATTCTAATACACTATTTTTTAAATTATGTAATGATATTCCCTCATACTGCAAGACTATAAGGGAGAGAATGGATAAAATTGATACCGATCTTCATAGGGAAAATATAACCTCAAAGACAAATTTTAGTTCCAACCTATTTTATTATACATAGATCAAATATTTGGAGGGTAAGCAATTATAATTATTACATAAATAGTGCAATATTAGAGATGAGGTAACTACTATTCAATCCTAGTTACTACCTCATATAGAAGTCATCCAAAGACATTTACAAAATGCAAAGGATCTTGTATAGAACCAACACTTATCTATTGTTGATAACATAGTGAATCTTGTGACTAAAATAGAGGTTGAGACATAGGTCCTTGAAACTTTGAAGACTAATTGGGACAACACAATGGCCATCATTATTAGATTACACTATCCATTTTTGAAAGAGTTTGGCATACTCCATGCACCCTAATAGAATATTATTTCTAAGCCTAAGTGACAAAAATAAGGGGGAAATAGTGTATGATCAAGTAAGTATGGAGTCATAAGGAGTTTTTATGTTCATGTTCAACTATTGGAAAACAAAAAAACAAAAAGATTTTGGAAAATATTTCCAAAAAGAAAGTCATAGAAGAATATATAGACCAAGCTATATGTATGGTGTGCATCTTAAGGGGGAGTACATATTTTTGAAGTTTTGGTATGTCAAGTTTTGATCATGACAATTATTTTTTCCACTAATTCCAAAGGGGGAGATGGCTGACCCTAAATTCAATCATAGTATTGTCAATTACTACAAAACACATAGTCATTTATTAGGTAGAGTTGGTTGGTCAACACTGTGACTAAGTTACTCTATACAAATTAAGTTGTGTAAAGGAGGAGTATGCACATTTAGTTGTTTATGAGTAGTGTTTATGAAGTAAAACAAGTGTCACTAAGAATATAATGGTTGTCAAGCTTCTCATGAGGAAAAATATGAGACGAGTGCTACAAAGGCCAAGAAAAATAGTAGAATCTAAGAACAATATTTATCAGGGGACAACATCAAGATCAAGCATGACCAAGAATTAGGAAGGTATATGTGTCAATTTAAATAGTTATTGTATATATATTTTTATTGGCATAAAATCCTATGTAAATCATTTTTTTGAGCTGGAAGTATGTTTTCATGATCAAGTGTCATTAAGGAGATAATTATCACTATAATTATGCATCATCAATCATGTTGTTGTCTCAAAATGCATGCCCTATCTCTCATAGAAATAGGGACCCTATAGTGCATTTTTTCCTACCAAGCTCCTAGTTCAAAGTTTTGGTCACTTTGGGTCCTACACGAGCTTTGGGTTAAACCCATATACCTAACAAGAGAGGTTTAGGAAATTTAAAAATTGAGAAAATGAGGTTTTTACACTTAAAGTGCTTTGAGTGTGCATATGCACACCTACACACATGCACATGTGCACCAAGTGTGCATATGCACACTTGCATCCCATTCTAGGGATATGCAAATGCACACCTACACATGTGCGCAACCCTGAAGGGTGTGCACTAATATAGGTGCACATTGGGCCTAGGGTCTATAAAAGACCCCAGACTCCCTTTAACTCCTTATTTGTCTTTGGCACCTAGCAAAGAGCACACCTCTACACCCCCCTTTGCTCCTTCACTACTCACACTCCCCTACACCAACCACACTGAGGTAAAGCCTTATGAAGGTGGATGCATGCACACCTCCATGAGGTGTGCATGTGTGCACCTCTACACTAATAGAGACCAAAAGAAAAGAACCCTATTTTTTTATTAAAAAAACCCTAAGACACCTAAAGCTCATGAACGTGCACACCTTCCTAATAATTTAAAAGATAGTTTAAAATGATCAAGGCACAAACCTTTTTGAAGATGCACATGGGCACACCTCCATTCTTTTAGAAAAAAGACTTCCACCCTTAATTAGCCATGTGCATGTGCGCATATGTGCACATGTAGAACTCTACTAGAATCCATTTTAGGGTTAAAACTTAGTACACCAATGCACTTGTAAGGGTGTGCTAGGTGTTCTGAAGTACATGCCAGGGCATTCAAAGGGGGGATTATTTTTGTCATGTTTTGACTGATTTTGACCTATTTTGGAGTCGATTAGAGTTTATTTTAGGTCAATTCTTAACCTTTCGACTAATGTTTTCTTCTATTGTGTAGATAAGATTCCATCATCATCCTCTTCCATGACATAGAAAATAGCTCTAAAATTGGTTGCATTCAAGTATCAAGGGGCACCCAAAAAGTCAAGGCTTCAAGATGGACATCCAAAAATTAAAGATACAAAACTCAAACATTTATTGGAATGTATTCCTCACAATTTGTAACAAGCCTAAAGAGAGGTCAACTATGGTATCTACACCCATTTGCTCTAGGATAGTGAATGTAGCATCTCACCCAACATTAGTTCACTCTTTAGAACCAATAATGTCAAGAGAAGAACACTATGTATCGAAAGAAAAGGTCATCAAGAGCATCACTAGGGAGATAGTCCTAGACCTCTAACCTCAAAACATAGAAATGGTGTTCACCTCCCAAGCGTAGATCAATATCTACAAATATTGTATGATGGCTCAAAGAGATGGTATAGGGAAAATGAGAAAGAAGCAAAGGACATAGTACAATCCTCTTTTGTCATTGATAAAACATCAGTGAGTCATCGAGTGGGAAAAGTTGATATGACAAGGGGTTACATGAAGGATAATATTGGTTATGCAATTTTCCTATTGAGAAGAGTTATGAGCCTCCCATAGAAGGACACCTTCAAACTTGGATGGTCCATTTTATTAAAACCATCAAAATGAGAAAGAAAATAATTTATTGGGCTAATATCCTAAGTGACAACTTGGATGAGAAGTTAGTAGCTATCAAACCTTACCCACACTTCTATATGACATCATACATGGTGTATTTACTAGCGGCTAGAGCCGCAAATTACCCAAGCCTGTATAGAAAGGGAAGCATGTAGGATGCAAATGCGTGGCCCTATATTGTATACCCATAATTGGTGAAAAAGAAGCTCCCACTACAAAGTGTGGAATATAGAGTGGTGAATGATGGTTTTATCTACATAATCATGAGGTTCATTGAAGGTGACTATGCAAAGAGAATTCAATAGAGCCAGTGGGTAGAATCATAGAAATTGGCACCTACTACATTTAGTTTAAGACTTTCACCTATCTTCGAGAAGTCAGTACTCTACTATGCCCAAAGAATCTCCCAAGATACCCATTAGATAGACTTATACTTTTGGAGATTGCATGATAACTCACTTCAACATATGAAAAAGTGAGAAAACAACACAAGAAGACACGGGTCTTGCCCAGCACAATTGGTGCCCTTGAGGTGAAGCAAAAGAAGGATATTGCCACCTTCAACTCTTAGTGGGATCAATATCCCCTAGAAGAATACAACCCCCCTTGCCCTTCTTTTGATAATGTTGGGAAGGTACAACACCTAGCAAGGAAAGATTTCATACATGAAGAAACATTAGAGGACCATTAGATGAATGTAATAGATGACTATGATTTTTGTATAAGGAACTATTGTAGGATGAGTCTATACTTAGCAGAGAATGTGCTAAAGATGAAGATTCCCCTTAAGGCCATTATTTTGATAAAATAATATATGCTATTGATGCTCTCATTCTAAGTGTATTTATTCTTGCCAGAGTGTGTTATTTTTGTGAATGCATGTTCATGAATAATAATGGAGTCAATTTTTTTATTGTGTTGTTATGATTGTGTGAGCTTTTATTTTTTGGTGTTTTCCTCGTGTTAAAAAATTGGGTTGACATAAAAAATTGGAGAAAGGATCATCTATTTTTCTTGCATAGTGTCTTATCTCATTTGAGCACACTTTCTATAGCCTTACTATTTTAATGATATGTGAAATATCTTTCAATTTATATTGAGTTTCCATCAACAATTGCATTAGTAGAGTTAAGGAAGCATTTCTCATGATTTTATTGGTTTCCTACTTGGTCCCTTTGACAGTTTGATTTGTAGACGTGTTGTTACCATGGTTTATGTCTATTAGGAATTTCCCTTTTAGTTATCTGCCTTTATCTCTTATTACCCTATCTTTGTTATTTGATTTTCTAAAACTTGGTTAAAATAGGAATTCATATAGTTGCATTGCTAAACTGTGTTTCATCATAAAACAAAAAATACAAAAATATATCTCTTTTGTGGTTACAATTTTCAAAAAATGACTGATTTATTTGGAATTGATTCTAACCAGAAAAGGCCTCCTTGTGATCATACACATTTATCTTAAATTGAGCAGATTTTTATAGGTTGTATGACTACCCAAAACCTTAGAGTTGATCCTCGATTTCAAGAGAGGAATTTGAAAATATTCATGTCATTTAGCATCATGCAAAATGACAACTCAACAAAGAAATTTTAAAATATATAGTCCACTGGTATAACTGGGGGGGGGTGAATCAGTTATACAACTATTATCACAATTATCAACCTTAAACAAACTTAACTATGTGAGTAATATAAACTATAACCACAACAAGATACTAATACACAATAACACTAGATATGTTAACCAAGGAAACCCTTGATTAGAGGGAAAACCCTAGTGGAGATGGTACCCACAAAATAATGTACTAATATAAATATTCCTTGTTAGAGGATGGAACCTATTAGGAGTCTATGAATACATTCAGTACATATGAGTCCCTATTAGGAGACTTTGGATCCTTGTTAGGAGATTCCAAGCCTGTTAGGAGTTGTGTCATCCCTATTAGGATTTGTGGAGCATAGCTAGATCCACCACCCAAACAACTTCAAGGATAAGAACAATGAACCAATTGTCCAAATGATCTCTATAATATTCCTTGTAGAATAATAGAATTGTACTACACTTTTCTTTCCTCTTTCTCTACCACATCAAATAGACCTTTTCTTCTTCTAGTCTTGTAACTAGATCACAAATCTTGCATCCAATAATCCCTTGGGTCTCCTAGACAAATTTAGTAAGCACTCTGCTCCTTTTCGCACTTCACACTTCTTGCAATAATGGATATACTTTATACTTCTTACAAACAAGGAAAATGTATTTCCTTTATACTCTATCTTCATAATAATTCCTTGAGTCAATCTTGAGGCTTTCCTAATTAATTATAAGAAGATAATTAATTAATTACAATTATAATAGCACTATCAACTAACAATCTATAAAAAAACTTCACACGTGTGATACTAGGGCTTGCACACTCGCTAGCATCACCAATCAACTACCCTTTATCACTACTTGACTATATATCTCCTCATTACATCTCAGATGTAAGATAGCCAACAAACATCAGAAACTACTTTCCCAATACTCTATCTCTAAACTACTATCTATAAATTAGGTACATCTTTCATTTATCTTTGACTCAAAATCTATGCACTTGACTACATTGTCAGTACATAGTGTAGAACATGTCCATACTATCAAGATCTTTATCTACTACTCAACCAATCCTTACAAAAACCATGCTATGTTGACATCAATAACAAACACAGTCATGAATGCAACATGTCAATACTCTCCAATACCCAAGATACTCCTCAAATGTGGTAGCATCAACGTTCATACTAATAATCTCACCCTTTGGAATTGATGGAAACATGGATGAAAAACATCTAAGTTCCAAGAATACCAAGTAATACTTTGTTGATGTTGTTGTTCTCATCTTCTCAAATCCTTTCCATCAAGCAAGTCTAAAATCCTCTAGATTTTAGGACTGACATCAACTATCCATATGCTAAAAATAATCTCAAGCATAGCAGAAGCATACGAGTGCATACTCCTTCTTCGTAGACATCAATTATTTACTTCACACTGAACAATTCACAATACATCAGGTGCATATTGCTACTTCCTTTCATGAATCTTTCTAAATATATCTAAAGAGATATCTCTCCCCCATTACTTAGGAGTTCTTTCTTTCATGTATATTCGCCCTCATGCCTTAGGGGATGTTTTTTATGCATATACTCCCCTATTGACATCAATGTCAAAGACCTCTTTCTCAATGCTACAACTTACCAATTGTTAAATACCAATTGCTAATATGGTACACCAAGTCATCAAATAGCTTGAGTGTCCAAAGACACTATTCAATACCAAATACCAAAAGTCCTTAGTGACTTATATCATCACAGATACTCCCCCATATAGGAAGCATCAACATTCAGTCTAGGATAACAATAGTACTCTATACCACTGGACTAATGCACTCTCTACATCATCTACTCAAAAGTATGTGGGGGCATAACCCCAAACATACCTCTAAAGTAATCAAAAGTATCTTTAGGAAAATGTTTCATAAAGATATCTATAATCTAATCTTTAGTACTCACATACTCCAGTTTGATCTCCTTTTCTATTGTTTTCTCTCTTAACAAATGATACTTAATAGATATATGCTTCATCTTAGAATGTAATACAAGATTGTTAAACATACTTACTATACTTGTATTATCACAATAAATGATAATAGGTTCTTTAAACTCAATTCTGCTATCCTTCATCATCTACTTCATCCACATTACTTGATTACAATTATTTACTATTTCAACATACTCTACCCTAGTAGTACTTTGCAAAATACAATATTGCTTCTTACTTAACCAAGAAACCAATCTTCCTCCAAGAAAGAATGCTCCATCACTGGTGCTATTTCTGTCATCCATATTGCTTGCTCCATCTGCATCACTACATGCACATAGAGTGAAATCACTTGATCTATCATACCAAATTCCATAGTCATATGTCTCTTTAAAATATCTGAATATTCCCTTCACTACTGCGTAGCGATACTCCTTAAGATTAGCTTGTAATCTAGCTACAATCCCAATTACATTTTCTATATCTAGTCTGGTGTGAGTTAGATACTACAAACCTCCAATTGGATCTATACTTCTCTACTATAGGTGTCTCATCTTTGCTAGATAACTTGTGACCACTTATCATAGGTGTACCAATAGGTTTACAACTTTCCAAATCAAACCTTTTCAACAAGTCATTCAAGTACTTATCTTGTGAGATAAAAATACCATCACTATTTTGGACAATCTGCAATCCTAAGAAAAACTTTATTTCTCTTATCATGCTCATTTCAAACTCATTCTCCATCTCTTTAGCAAACTAATCCTGCTTCATCATTATCTCAAAAAATAATGTCATCAACAAATTTTACAATAATTAGCAAACCATTTTCAACTTCTTTCAAATACAAGTTATTGTCTCTCATACCTTTAACAAATACAAGCTTTGCCAAATAATTGTCCACCCTTGCATACTAGGTTCTAGATGCTTACTCTAAACCATATAAATATTTCTTTAATCTACACACCATGTCCTTGTCTTTTGATAAAGTAAAACCTTCAAGCTATTCAATATATACCTCTTCTTCAAGTTCTCCATTTAGAAAGGTTGATTTAACATCCATCTGATAAACCTTGAACTTCGTATTCACTACATCAATCAGGAACATTCTTATTGCTTCCATTCTAGCTATAGGTGCATATGTCTCCTCAAATTTTATGCTTTCATTTTGTAAATATCCCTTGCATACAAGTCTAGCCTTGTTCCTCACAACTTCACCTTGCTCATTCATCTTGTTTTTGAATACCCATTTGGTTCTATCACATTCTTGTCTTTAGGTCTAGGAACTAACTCCCATGTATCATTCTTCATAATCTAATTTAATCCTTCTTTCATTTCTTGAATCCAATTATCATCTTTACATGCTTCATATGTGCTCTTAGGTTCAACTTGAGATATCAAACATATCTCCTCATTTACTGTGTTCCTTTTCATCACCCCTTTTTCTTTTCTTCTAATTTTTTGCTCAAGAGGGTGATTCTTTGTTAGATTCCCATTAGTGATAGGAGTTGACATCTCAAATCTTATCTCTTCTCTAGGTTCAAATCTCTACTCTCCTCTTTGCTCAATAGATAGGACATCCTTCTGCAAATCATAGTCTCAATGGTAACTTTTACATTTTCATGATTAGCCTTTGGATCAACAATAGTTACCAAAGCTATCTCTTCTAATAATTCCTCTTCCTTAACCAATTCAATCTTATTATCTTTATCATCACAATCATTCAAGAATATTTCCATACTGGCTTTAAATTCTTCATCTTCATTAGAAAGATAACTCTTTCTAGATTTTCTTACTCTGTTAGGACATCTAGATGCAAAATGACCAAACTCATTACATGTCCAACAAAAAAAAATCCCCATACCTTCTAGCTCTCTTTTCATAAGAAAATCAATACTTTCCTCGATCTTCTTGTCTTCTTCACATATGGATCTATCTTTTCTTCCATTCTTTTGTATGACACAAAAGGATTCTAGATCAAAAAACTCAATGTCCAGATCTTTATACAAATATGATAATTCACCACGAAGCTCTATCATCTTGTGAGACAAAATTTCCTACAATAGATTTAGGACTAATCTTTCCCACCATGATATTCCAAAGTTGTTAAGCTTATCCTTGAAGGACTTGATGCTTTGATACCATTTGTTAGAATATATATTCCACTGATATAACTAAGGTGGGGTGGGGGTAAATAAGTTATCCAACTATTGTCACAATTATCAACCTTAATCAAACTTAACCATATGAGTAATATAAACTAAAATCACAATAGGATACTCATACACAATAACACCAGATATGTTAACTAGGGAAACCCTTGATCAGAGGGAAAACCCTAATGGGTATGGTACCCACAAGATGATGTACTAATATAAATATTCTTTGTTAGAGGCTAGACCCTATTAGGAGTCTATGAATACATTTAGTACATATGAGTCCTTGTTAGGAGACTTTGAATCCCTATTGGGAGATTCCAACCCTATTAGGAGTTTTAGAAGATAGTTGGACCCACTACTCAAATAAATTCAAGGATAAGGCCAATGAAACCACTATCTAAATGATATTTGTATTATTCCTTATAGAATAATAGAATTGTACTATATTGTTCCTTCCTCTTTCTCTATCCTATCAACTAGACCTTTCCTTCTTCTGATCTTGTAACTAGATCACAAATCTCACATCCAATAATCCCTTGGATTGCTTACATGCATCCAATAAGAACTCTACTCCTTTTCATAGTTCACACTTCTTGCAATAACAAACACACTTCATACTTCTTACAAACAAGGAAAATATCTTTCCTTTATATCATATCTTTATGATAATTCCTTGAGTTGGTCTTGAGGCTTTCCCAATTAATTATAATATGATAATTAATTAATTACAATTACAATAGCACTAGCAGTTCACAATCTATACAAAACTTCACAGTGTGATATAGGGTGTGCACACTCATTGATGTCACCAACTATCCTTTATCACTACCTAAGTGTGCATATCCTCATTAGATCTTAGATGTAAGATAGCCAACAAACATTAGGAACTGCTTTTCCAATACTCTATCTCTGAACTATTCTCTATAAATCATGTACATCTTCCATATGTTTTTAACTCAAACTCTGTACACTTGACTACATTAACAAGACACAATGTAGAAAATGTCCATAACTATGCATCACCATAAAATCAAACCACTATCCATACCATCAAGATCTTTTTCTACTACTTAGCCAATCTTTACAAAAACCATGCTATGTTGACATCAATGATAAACATAGTCATGAATGAAACATTTCAATACTCTCCAATGCTCAAGATACTCCCCAAATGTAGTACCATCAGCATTCATGTTAATAAAATTAATGTTGGACAAAGGGCCTAAACCAAAAAGAACCTTATTATTTGGAAATTCTGCAATCTTCAGGCATTTAGAAAATTCTAAGTTTGTGAACTATTAGAAGGTGTGTAGGTGAGTTGTTTTGAAAGGGTGTGCTTCTCTAGAGATGCATTTTTATAGAATTGACACAAACTAGAAGATCCTAATCCACCATCTCTATTTTAGTGAGCTTTAAGATCTTAGATAGTGGGCAAGAGTTCTTAGAGCTCAGTCATTTTTTAAAGCCTCACAATGAAAAAGGACTATCAATAATTCTACCACTTCTATTCCAAATTTCATCATCTCATGTTCCACCTCTGAACCTACCCCCACCCATTGTTCCACAAAATCCTCCACCCATGGACTTCTTTGCAAATGCAATAGAATCACCAATCAATTTGCAAGGTGCACTCAATGAGCTTCCCAAGAATCCTGAGAATTTTTTCCCAAGGTTCATTTATGGAGAAACACAAATAGCTAAGGATCGTATCAAAGTCTTCAAAGAAATATACAATCAAAAGAAGACTCAATAAGAGAATTTAGTCCTCCATTTATTCTCATATTCATTGGGAGAAGTTTTCTTTAACTGGTATGTGAATTTGCCATCAGGACACATCCAAGATTGGGTTGTCTTCAAAAAATTATTTTTTGAACAATTCAAAGCATTTGTCAACCTAACTATGATGCATCATTATTTCATATAAATCACTTGAGAGATCCTATGGAAACCATTTTGAGTTTCTATCACCTCTTTCACATTGCCTAATACAAGTTTGAAACACTCTATACTATACTAGTTGAAGCTATAATCCAAATTTATCTTAATGATATGGATCATCTCACTGCTATCTTCCTACAAAGATTACCTACTAAAAATATTGACACATTGGAAAAAGTCTTTGAATAAAAAATTACCTTTACCAAGCAAGCCAATCATAATGGAGGAGAATTGATGGTCCTAACTCAAGTTACTATAATAATACTAACATACCCTAATTGAGCATCAGTGATGCCTAGTTAATTCATACCAATGAATCCAATTCAATTACAATAGGCACCATATGTACCAGTTATAGCCATAATTTATCCAAGATATGAACCTTTAAAAGTTTCTTTCTCTAAGAAGAAGGTAGCAACATCCGATGAAGAAGAAAATAATGTTGCATCTAAGATTGTCCAAATGAAGAAGCCAATGTCTAAAATTACTAATGAGCTAACCCATTTGAGGTTGTCACGATGGAAGAATAGTAACTTTCAAAGAACAAATTCAGGTCCTTACAACAAAAACTATGGTTAGAACTACAATAAGAATTTCAATGGAAATAACAATGCAAGGAACAATTTCAATCCTCCAAATCACAACAATGGTTTCCAAAGATAGAATTGACATGGAAAACCCATCCAAACATGGAAGCATCCTTACTAATAATAGAAAAAATGCTTAATTTATGGACATTAACTAATATGTCAATAACCAAAATATACCCAATGATGGTGGCTCATATTTCAATGAAAATTAAGAAGTAAACTAGAATTCACAAGGCTGGAATAATGAGTCCCCTATGCAGTACAACACTATGTTGTTAGAATCTTATGATTCTCCACAAAATCATGAACTAGAAGAATAATTAAATGAAGAATTTACTTTTCCATTTAGTTAAGAATGAGATCCTCAACCAAAGGAGATGTTATTTATTCAAAATGGCAATCAAAATACTTACAATTTGTGGAACCATAGGGAACCCATGATTGATGGGATTCCTCCCACCTTGCAACCAATGCCTCTAGATCCAAGAGAGAACAAAAATCTAATACCTACCAGAGCACCCTATGTTTGCTAACAAAATCAAAACCAAGGGAATGTGCCTACAATCCTAAAGAATCTTGCATGGACAACTAAGTATAGTGTAGTGGAAGATTTAAAGAGAACCAAGGCCAATATTTCTATGTTTGGCATGCTACAAAATTGTCCTAATCAAATAGAGGCACTACTAAAGAATCATTATCATACAAAGGAAATGCCTAACACAAAAAGATGTCCTCAAAAGACAACATCCCAACAAATCAACACTTTTGAGGCTATGTCAACCATGTATAAAGACAAGGCTAAAGTACCTCCTTTCTTGCTCGGTCTTAGAAATTTTGGAAGAAACCTACAAAATTGTCTTACATATTTAGGAGCTTCTTGTAATTTCATGCCAATTTTTATAACTCAAAGGTTGGGATTCACTCACAAGCCTTCAAATTGGATATTGATACAACTTGAAAAAATAGAAGTAAAGGTTATCGGGTTATTGAAAGATGTTTGAATATAGTTATTATTAAATAGATTTATCCTCTCAAAAACAACTTAATAATAGACTTTTGAATGCCTAAATAAGAAGAAAAATATAACTAATAGTTGAGTCACTTGCAGTTGTACATGCAAGTCATCTTTGAGTTTTATTATGAAGGCTCAACTCCCTTCTTCGAATTTACAATGAACTAAACATGGATTATGTCTTTAACCTGAAGACACAAAGGCTATTAACATCCACACATAAACATGAAGTGAGTGTGGTTATCAAATTTATGGATTAAACATAAAGAGAAAGATCAACAAATGACCTTAAAAGTATTTATCAAACTCTTCTCATGACAGGGAAAATAAGAGAAGTTAAATATTGGATTCTACAAAACATGAGTGTACCATCCATACAATTATGTAAAACATATACTTGATACCATAATGGAGGAATATATCTAGAACATAAAAAAGGAAATGATACAAATAATCCTTAATCAAAAAAGTAAATGTATAGACCATACAATCTACTATATAGACTCTTCGATGCATGAGCATTCTAGGCTTTCCTACAATACTACTGCATGTTTGGAGGGATTTTGGTTGAATGTTGAAGAGAATCAAGCTTGGATTTTGTGGAGCTATGTTTTCATGGCTAGGGATGTGTGGAGACACATTTGGGAACCTTCCCTCATTATTTCATAGAGATTAGATGGATTGAGTTGAAGTTTGAACTATTTGAACCTTGCTGCTGGAACTACATTTTTCTTATTTTTGGGTGCCTATTGTAGAGTGTGTAACTAATTTTCTTTAATGAATGAGAAGTTTCAAATTTCAACGGTTTAAGATGGCCTAGATTAATATCTATGATCATGTGCACAAGTTCTAACTCTTTATATTTTGTGAGGTATGGCAATTCTCCTATAGTATCAATTTCTGGTAGACTACACGACAATTCTCTTTGGGTGAATTTCATGATAGATGCTCACTTTTCCTTGAGGAATAAGCCTTTTTGAATTTAAGTGGTTGTAGAGAACCTATGTTTCTACCTATAATTCAAAGCACATATTCTAATTCAATCAAATCTAGGAGATATCACAATTTTACTTAGATATTGATTTTATGGACATTTAATTACTGTTGTAGGCTGACTTGTGGCATTTAATTTATGTATTTGTATTTAATTTGTGTTATGGGAAAACTTGTGGATTATATTAGTATAATTATGGGTCTTGGGGATTCTTTTAGTCATTTTGGAGTTGGGATATAAGGAAGGATAGATGCAAATTTTCAAAGCTAGAGCTACGGCTTAGGAACTAGAGGATCTCTTGGTGGACCTATGGGTACAAGTGTGTATTCTTCATGGCGTTCTTATTCAGTTGTGTATTTGGACTAGCTGAGATTGGTTATAAGTTGGATATTTTTAGATCTTGAAAAACTGATTTTTTAATTTTATATTTATATTTGGCCCTAACTGAGAAGGCCTTACAGTTGGGCATATTGCATATAATCAGTTATCTATCTATGACTCAAGAATTGTAATTTGGTACCAAATCTTGCATTATTATTTCTTGTTGTTGTGTTTCCATTTTGTGGTTGTATAGTTAGGGGGTAGTATATATCCTTTTGGGATTCTCCTACCTTGCACTACGTTAGGTGGTATCAGAGTGAAGGATGTTCCTGAGTGTGTAGACATATCACTGAAGCTAAGGCAGTTTGCACCAGGACTTGGGTTGAAGAAGGTTGATCTTGCAGCTAATTGATCTTTTTGATTAGTGGATTTTTTGCTTATGGTTTGCTAAAATTTATGAAAATGCCTCAAATAATATTGAACCCTAGGGCAATTTCTAATCTCAATGGTACTGTAGAAGAACATATCTTAGAAAAGATGAGAGCTTAATTCAAATCTGAGATTGTATTGATGAAGAGTGACATGATTGTTGAAATTGTAAGTGTTTTAGGTGGTGTACCAAGACATGTGGGTACTAAAGATGGTTATTAGGAAGATGTTGAAGATTTTGAATTTTTTGAATCAAGTGGTGAGGCCAAAACTGATCGTATGGAGAGACCGATAGAAAATAGGGTTGGTCAGTTTGCTCAACCTAGATCTCAGTTGAAACTAAAGCCTAAAATGGAGGTTTCTAATTTGTTGGGTACTTTGCATCTTGAAGACCTTATTGGTTGGATTGGTGAATTGTAAGACTAATTTGAGCTTGAGGATGTTGAGGATCCACTCAAAGTAATGATGGCACAAACTCAGTTGAAGGGACATGCTACTCTTTGGTGGAAGGAACTGTAAAGGGATAGAGAAGATGAAGGTGAAATGAAAATCACTAGATGGAAATTGATGGTGAAAAAGTTGAAGGCTAAGTTCATTCCTACTGATTATGAACTTGATTTGTTTAAAAGGTTGTATAATCTGAAGCAAAAGGATATGACTATGAAAGATTATACAAAGGAGTTCTACAAGTTGACTATTTGGTTTGGGCATAAAGAATTGTCAAAAGAGAAGGTAGCTTGATATATTAATGGTTTGAGATTCAATATTTAGGATAAGGTTTGTATGTTGAATATTTCTTCAGTTGAAGATGCTTATCAATATGCTTTGAGAGTAGAGGAGAAGCTAAAGAGGGAATCAAGGTAGTTCCCAAGGGAAGGAGAATCAAGATAGATCGGCACAAGCTAAACCAAAAGAAGAAGGTGAATTAAAACGTACTGATCAAAAAAAGAGGACAAGTGGAGGTAGGTTTAGAGGTAATTATTTCAAGTGTGCTCAAGAAGGGTATAGATCTTTTTAATTTTTTATTAGTACGATAATTGCTATTGTGAATTTGGTTGAATTCTAGGGTAGTTAGCCGAAGCAAGGAGAGAGTTTGCTAGCTCGACGAGTACTAATTGGTGAGAGAACATTAGATTCTTGTCAAAGGACTAGTTTATTCAAAAATTGGTGTAAGTCTGGTGGTAAAGTCTACAAAGTGATTGTGGATGGTGGTAGTACTAATAACCTTGTTACTGAAGACATGGTTCAAAAACTTGATTTGAAGAGAATGAGACATCCTTATCCTTATAGGATTGGCTGGTTGCACGGTGACCATGCTTTGGAAGTGAGGGAGCAATGCCTTGTTGATTTCCAAATTAGACAGTATAAGGATCAAGCGTTGTGTGATATTGTGGATATGAATAGTTGTCATGTGTTACTTGGCAGACCTTGCTAGTATTATTGGAGGGTTGTGCATGATTGTGTTAGGAATGTGTTTACTATTAAGAAAGGTGGTAAGAAGTTTTCCTTGATTCCTTTGTAGAATGAAGAGCTTGGTAGGAGGAACATAAGTACTAGTAGTTGAGTTGAATTGGTAGATTCTGAGAAGGTTGGAGATTGGCATGGAAAGAAGACTTATGGAACACCTATGGTGGATCTGAAAAAGAACAAGAAAAGCAAGGGAAAGAGTGTGCAACTTGAAGACTTGGGGGACATGTATGTGAACAACCAATTTGGGATTTATGTGTTGAATCCTAGAAGGTGTTCTTCTAGTTAATAGAACATCTTTTCAAAATTGGGGTGTTTGATGTAGGAGCATCCTAGGCTTTCCTGTAATCCTACATGTTTGGAGGGATGTTGGTTGAGTGTTGAGGATCATTGAGCTTGGATTTTTGTGGAGCTATGTTTTCATGGTTAGGGATGTGTTGGAGACACATTGGGGAACCTTTCCTCATGATTTCATAGAGATTGGATGGATTGAGTTGAAGTTTGAATTGTTTGAACCTTGCTACTAGAACTATAGTTTTCTAGTTTCTAGGTGCCTATTGCAGAGTGTGTAACTAATTTTCCTCAATGAATGAGAATTTTCACACTTCAAGGGTTGAAGAGACCTAGAGTACTATTGTAATGCCCTGCCCAGAGATCCTTGGAAACAAGGATTCAAATCAAGCCAAGATATATATATATATATATATATATAATTTTTTTACAAGTATGAATGCACAAGACAACATCATACAGGGATCACAAAGATCGCAACGAAAGACTTCAACACAATCCCGACAACCAACAAATCTCCAAACGCCACTACCCACCTGACACACCCAAAAAAAATCCAACAACCACCACAAAAAGATGAGGGCACAAGAAATGACCACTCATCAACAAAACACCAAGCTGGGGTAAAATGCAGAATCCCGAAATTTGGCCAAGCCTAAAATCCTGAAGCCCTGAAAATTGGCTAAGTCTAGATTTTTGAAGCCCTAAAATTTCCTAAAATCAATAACTTATCTCCAGGAGGTCTGAAACCTATCTCAAATGATTTGTCACATATATTAAAATATATCTTAAGTAATATACGTCAACTTATACTTAAACGATATATTTTAAACCCCAAGAGACTAAAACAAAAACACGAAAACTCAATTTCAAGAGAAACAGACAGAATTCAAAATGAAACAACATAGGATCGAAGAACGCCCAAAAGGGTATCCAAAAACCACTCTCAAAAAGATCAGATCACGAAGAAAAGTGCCCGCTGATGGCACACGCAGGTTTTTCACAAAAATCATGTGACACTTTTTACTAAGGGAGGGCAATACTTCTCCTTAAGGTGTGCGAAACTCTTTCAGTGTCGTACGACATTTCTCAAGAAGGCATGCAACACTTTTCAGCATCATATGACATTTCTCAAGAAGGCGTGTGACACTCTTCCAGTGTCGTATGACATTTCTCAAGAAGGCGTGCGATACTTTATAGTGTTGTACGACATAGTTTGCATGGGCGTGCGATACTTTTTAAAGTGTTGCACCATGCTGAACAAATGTTGCCCATAGAAAAACAAAAACACTCCTAGAAGCAAAAAGGACCAAAATTAGAGCAAAGAACCTCCACACCAGGGAGTACCGGATCCACAAAGGCTCGAGGAAAGAACACTCGAGTGCAAGAACAATACAGAAAGGAGAACATCTATCCATCTAAACTACAGCAGCAAAGAACACACTGAAATAAACATCGCAGTGAACTAAACAACCAAACTAAGTATGGGGTTCCTCCCAACCGTCAATAGCATCATAAGACCATCGTGGGTCCTAGCCATCCCCCACGCGTAACATCCCAAGCCACCGACTAGATCCTCGATACTGTTGTAATAGGGACGTCACTACTAAAACCATGCAACAATAATAGCATAAAAAAATCTAACATGCTAGTGATAACGCATAAGATAATCCTAAAGTAAATAACATCACCTATCACATGCTAAATAGTAGTAAGCAACAGATATACTACTAAAGCAAATCATGTCATCTAATCATATGCTAAACATCATAATAAGGGAATGCACCAAATAAAATAACATCATCTAAACATGATATACGAGCATCCCAATGAAAGCATAAATCACAAGAAAGCATACTCCTAAACTTGAAGTACCAAGTGAAGACATCCAGCAATGGTCGCACTAGGACAAAAGATCATCTTTGTAAACCAATCCCTAGCAGTGGTGAAGGTAGCTGCGCCTCCCAACCATGTGGCACCCATAGGTCCACACCCACCATGCTGATGGAGATAATGATCCAACCACAAACACACATAAAGCACAACATCCAAGGCTAACACTCACGCCAGATAGTATGATGGATGCAACCAAGAACCTAAGACAATGCAAGGAGTAAAGGTCCTGGTCAGACACTCAAAAGGCTACTAAGTAGGGACTAACATCATGGAGAGTCACTTGGTATCAAAAAGCCCAAGCTCGGATCTATGTAGCTCAACTCCCTCAATGGAAGGCCAATACACTATGTAGCTCAACTCCCTCAACGGAAGGCCAATACACAAAAGTACCATTTTATTATCTTAAGTTTTATTACCAGTCACACATTTTGTTTAGTTATCACTTATTTAAAACTTCCTATCCTCCGCCAACCCTATGGGACTAAGGTCACCAGGCTGCGAGATAGAAGCCCCCTCCATATGCTACCCTACCCTACCCATGCTCATCCTACGAAAAGTGCCCGTGGGCATGCATACTCCCATCCCAACCCCAATGATCATAATTTTTGGAAAATCCATGAAAGATTGGGCCTCGCAAGTCACCCAACAAATGTACGTGCACGTACTCGTGTGTGGCGCACCACCATCACGAAGATCACAACACAAGGACAGGAATGAGAACACAATGCAAAGAAACACCCAACCGAAAGCAACATAGGAAGGATGGATTCTACATGAATCCCAAAGCCAAAAAAACCATACATCATAAAATCACTCAACCGGCCTCAATTCGAGAGTATGGATTCTACATGAATCTCAATGATGCAAGAAGACTAAAAGTCATGAACTTACTCAACTGGCCTCAATCCGAGAGTATGGATTCTACACGAATCTTAGCATTCATGAAACAAAAGCAAAGGTCCAATAGAAACCATAATAGGTATAAAATCACTCAACCGAACACAACGTCGAGAGTACGGATGCAACACGCATCCCAATGCAACATAAAAGTGAAAAAGTGGTCTAATTGATATCCAAATGGATCATCGAAATCCACGACCTACATTGTGCCAGGAAAACTTGAGAAAACAGGGTGGCACGCAAAATGAGGTAAAAATCCCAAAAATTTGGAAAACTTCAAAATTAAAACCCATTTGACCTTTAGGCACAAAAACCCCAAAAATCTAAAAATAAATGGAATCAGACACCGTATGCAAAAACAGCCAGCATAACGGTGCAAAATCCCAAACCCTCATCTCGAAAAATAGGGAAATGTTCATACCCACCCAACTCGGTAGAACTAACATACAAAAATGGAGGGGAACACTAGTTCTCAACCTCCAAACAAATGGCTACCAAAAACAGAAGCAGAAACAGAGCAAAAATAATAAAACAGGAAAGCCCTACCTCACAGCCAAAAGGGCAAAACGGAAAACTGAACCAGAAAATATAACGCTCGCAGAAGTGGCTGAAAATTGCGGCAATCCAAGGTTTCTTCGAGCTGGATCCAACGAGCCCAACCGCGCAAAAATCCCATGCCCGTAGCTCCCACAATGAACAAAACAGTAAATCCTCATGAAGAGGATTTTGGGTTTTACTCTCCAACTTTCCAATTCAAAAGTGAGAAGTGAGGAATTAAATTCTTTTTTGGATATTTATTCACTTTTCGGGTGAATAATCGATTAGGGCAAATAACCAGCCAACCTAATTAAATCTCGAATCGACCCAAACAAAAATAGGCTATTCCTATAAATAGGAATTCATCTATGGAAAAGCTGCCAGAAATTAAAATAAATCAATTAAAAAGCCTAAAAACCCAAAAACACAGAAATCACCTAAACAACTTTCACGACAATGCGAACCTCTAAATGCACAAACACGCTTATTGGTCTAATCACATAATGCAAATGAGTTTGAATTTAATAATCACTGAAAGTTTTAAATTAAACATTTTAATAAATGATACATCAACCATATAAGGATGACATTGGTAACATATGAAAGGTTGAATCACTAACTCCATGTGCCACTACCAAGGATATACATCCTGCACACTAATCAACACGATCAAGTGCAATTGCATATAATAACATAGCTGAAGCAATAAATGCATTAAATCATCTAATTTAACCATTTATTTAATTATATTAAAATAATCTATTTACATCACTCATGTTCACATAAAGCATAACAATGTAGGAATGAAGTAAATAACCATAGAATTAAATCCATCACATAACATAATCAGAGGTATGTCCAAATACCAGATAACCAAATATCATCATAAAACACACTGTCATCTCAAAATGGCATCATCATGCAATATGATTAACTGAACATCATAGTAGTCTAATATCTATGATACTGGAATCAAAGAGTAACATTTGACCCTCAGGTCATCTCAAATGTAAAACATCACATAAGAACAGATATCTCTCAGATCAAAATAAAACAAGGTAAATGTCCGTAGCACATAACCAAATGATCCAACAAGAACAATCCATTCTAATTACTTAAGAATTTAATAATTGTTGATTACTCTGCATTAAAAAGGCATTTAAAACACATAAGCAAACACAGTCATAAACATGACTAACCACTGCTACAGGAACCTAGTCCAGTGTAGCATGGTAAAAGAACATAGTGCAATCTCTGCACACATCTCAGGGTAATCACAGAACAACCTCATGATACCAAATCGACCCTGGTAACCACTGGTACAAACCTTAGTGAACCAAAAATCACATCATAATCTCAAAGATCAATCAAAAGCATAATCAACGCAACTAATAAAGAAACATAAATCCAAACACCTCAATGGTGTAGACCACTCAGGGTCACAATCATGATCCATCACAACAAAAGATCAGCAAGGTTGCATCGATCAGGACGACTTACAAAAGTCAAATGGGAGAGGCACTACATCATCCCCACCAAAGACTAGGCTTACTCCTAGAAGCCTACAATCCAAGAATAGAACCCAAAACACACAAGAACAAAATCAAAAGCGAGCAATAGCAATGACTCAAAACTCTCTACAAGTCAAACCCAAGTCACTCCAACATTCTCAACCCATCACGTTAACCCCCAAATAGGTTAACCACGAGAGAATGGGTGTCACACAGACACAAGGTCCTCTAGCAAGGAACCTTCTATGCGCTAGGAAAAACAATCTAGCCAAAAATCAATAATACAAGGTAAGGAACAAGCCACTCTACCTTGTCAATAGGTGCCCAACCATGACATGCACCAACCACATGACCATAAAACCAGGTCAAAACACTAAGCACTTCCAACAAAAGTTGGAATCATGGGGAATAACCATCCCAAACTTCCCAAGAATACTATCATGTCACACATGATCATTTTGGAATCCACGTAAACTCACCCTTTAAAAAAAGAGGATGACAATTTACCAACAAAAAGGACACAATCCAAAAGACTACTCACCACCAAGCATAGGAGCACAACACCTCACCAAGGCACAAAATCTCAACTACCATTAGAAACTAGGGTAACACAACCCAACCAGAAAAGATATCACCTTCCACAAGGTTGCACAGACTTTCGTTAGTGGACACAATCATGAAATGTCTACATACCAACTCACGAGATGGTAACATGTGTCCAACGATACCATGTCCCTCTAGCACCATGCTAGGAAAACTACACCCAAACTACTGCTAAACTCAATCTCTAGCCTGAAGTCAATAGTTAAAGAGCAAACTTTACTGAGACAATCCACATGAAGATATAAGCTTAGGGAGAAGGATACTATAGAGTATTAGGACTGAGAGGGAGTCCCTCTCTCAACCTCTACACTAAACCAGTCCATGATGTGTTAGGAAACTCACCATTCCACCAACCATCAACATACTCACAAGAAAAATACTAACTGAGCTAGTTGCATAACCACACTAGCCTACTCTCTCAAGAGAGAAAGAATACGAAGATGTGCACCCAAGACAACATCCAAGAAGGAGAATCTAGACTCATCAAAGAACTGAGTCACTCCCAAAAGACAAGGCAACATCAACCTTGAGCAAGGAATGCTCACAAACCACACTACACCTCACAAGGGCACTTCAGTGCAATAGGAAACACAAAAACCCAAGCACAAACCCCAATAAGTACCTAGTAGATTATGAAGACAAGATAACTCTTCCATTATGAATAACATGAAGAGTTCAACTTCTCCAATGGCCATAAATAAGATATATCATGATTGAATTGGCCTCTACTCGAAAAGGTACTCAAAACATTGATCAACAACTCCAAAAACCAAAGCTTCACAGTCAGACTCGGATTGAATCCATTTGAAAAGCGTCGAAAAGATATCGACAAGGACTACAACAAGAAGAAGCTAAGAGAGACCAAGACCTACGATCTAAGCCACCACTCAAATCAAAACAACAAAGACAAAACCAACAGCCTTGGTCACCAAGACAAGCAACGGACGAAATGTCCAAATCCACACAAGAGCACACATGCCCAAAACAACATAAGGCATGGAATGAAAGGTAAATCACACATTGAAACCATCATTACTTTTCTTTCATAAATTCATTAATTAAGCATAACATAAGCACTAATGCATAATGAACTGAAAGATTTTCAAGCAAGGGTCCAAGAGTCACTATAGAACAAGTACATACCTTTCAATTTCTTTCAAAAATAACATTAAGTTCAATCACCATTTAAACCATCCAATTACAATAACAACTTTAAATCTATCAAAAATACACTAGCATGTTCTCCATGATATTATCCCTTGTACATACTACTAGAGGTTCGAGATGAACATGATAGAGTCAAAACAGACAATAGGGCAGCAGTTAAAACACATCCAGAATAGTCATCATGAAACAAAATAAAAAGCCCAAATGAGAGAATTGCTGATTCCGACAGTAAGTACCAAAAAGAGCTCATTTCAACAATAAGTCAAATGTGACAACTACCACAAAGAGAGTGATAGATAAAATTTGATGACTACTCCAAGAGAGGAAAATACTAAAAACCAATGCTAGCCCAACAACATGAGGAAAGTACCTCCAGCCCAATAAAATAAGGCATCAAACAAATCACATTATAGGTGATGATTGAGTACAGTCACACAAGAGGGATAAATCACCACACAATGCTAAGGAATACATCATCCTAGCAATGTTAGAGAACACACTCACACACATCAAACAGTATACCATCAATAATCTCATGCATATGCAAAAAAAAAAAATTTCCATGCAATGCAACATTTAGATATCCATCAAATTAATACAGTTTTACATAAGTTTAAGAAACAATCAGATTGGGGACTTAAGTCATTAACCCAAAGATGTAATGCAAAACTACTACTTTGCAATGATTCACAATAAACACTCATTTTCAATGAAAGGAACCATTTCATCATTATAACAAAAAAATAAAGAATCACAAATAAGATTCATTCATCAACTTACAATCAAGAGAAAACACAAAAAAAAATGCACCTACCCCACAAGGAGAAACAAAAAGAGGCACACAAGCCAACACATGGACTCCAATCAATGGTTCCATCCAAAAAGGGTCACACAAGCAACCAACCAACCAAGGCACATTGATCTGCTAACCAAACTAGGAAGACTCACGTCCTTCTCCACACACTGCTCTAGTTGCATCTACTGGACAAGCAAGTCCATCATGAGTAGATACCAAAGAAACAAAGATCATGAATTCTCACCAAGACACTTGCACTCAACCAACACAACAACAACTACATGGGCAACATAAACATAGAGATCCCAATGTTTGAACATGGGCTTTGATACCAGATGTAATGCCCCGCCCAGAGATCCTTGGAAACGGGATTACAATCAAGCCAAGATTTTTTTTATTTTTTTTTACAAGTATGAATGCACAAGACAACATCATACAAGGATCACAAAGATCACAACAAAAGACTTCAACACAATCTCAACAACCAACAAATCTCTGAATGCCACTACCCACCTGACACACCCAAACAAAAGCCAACAACCACCACAACAAGATGAGGGCACAAGAAATGACCACTCATCAACAAAACACAAAGCTGGGGTAAAATGCAGAATCTCAAAATTTGGCCAAGCCTGAAATCTTGAAGCCCTGAAAATTGGCTAAGTCTGGATTTTTGAAGCCCTAAAATTTCCTAAAATCCATAACTTATCTCCGAGAGGTCTGAAACCTATCTCAAATGATTTCTCGCATATATTAAAATATATCTTAAGTAATATACGTCAACTTATACTTAAGTGATATATTTTAAACCCCAAGAGACTAAAACAGAAACTCGAAAACTCAATTTCAAGAGAAATCGACAGAATTCAAAATGCAACAGTATAGGGTCGAAGAACGCCCAAAAGGGTATCCAAAACCACTCTCAAAAAGATCAAATCATGAAGAAAAGTGCCCACTAATGGCACGCACAGGTTTTTCACAAAAATTGTGCAACACTTTTTACTAAGGGAGAGCAATACTTCTCCTTAAGGCGTGCGACACTCTTTCAGTATCGTATGACATTTCTCAAGAAGGCATGCGACACTTTTCAGCATCATACGACATTTCTCAAGAAGGCGTGCGACAATCTTCCAGTGTCGTATGACATTTCTCAAGAAGGCATGCGATACTTTACAGTGTCGTATGACATTGTTTGCATGGGCATGTGATACTTTTTAAAGTGTCGCACCATGCTAAACAAATGTCGCCCATAGAAACACGAAAACACTCCCAGAAGCAAAAAGGACCAAAATTAGAGCAAAGAACCTCCACACCAGGGAGTACCGGATCCACAAAGGCTCGAGGAAAGAACACTCGAGTGCAAAAACAATACAGAAAGGAGAACATCTATCCATCTAAACTATAGCAGAAAAGAACACACTGAAATAAACATTGCAGTGAACTAAACAACCAAACTAAGTACGCGGTTCCTCCCAACCGTCAATAGCATCATGAGACCATCGAGGGTCCTAGCCATCCCCCGTGCGTAACATCCCAAGCCACCGACCAGATCATCAGTACTGTTGTAATAGGGATGTCACTACTAAAAACATGCAACAATAACAACATAAAAAAATCTAACATGCTAGTGATAACGCATAAGATAATCCTACAATAGATAACATCACCTATCACATGCTAAATAGCAGTAAGCAAAAGATATACTACTAAAGCAAATCACATCATCTAATCATATGCTAAACATCATAATAAGGGAATGCGCCAAATAAAATAACATAATCTAAACATGATATACAAGCATCCCAATGAAAGCATAAATCACAAGAAAGCATACTCCGGAACTCGAAGTACCAAGTGAAGACATCTAGCAACAGTCGCACTAGGAAAAAAGATCGTCTCTGTACACCGATCGCTAGCAGTGGTGAAGGTAGCTATGCCTCGAAACCATGTGGCACCCGTAGGTCCACACCTGCCATCCTGATGGAGATAATGATCCAACCACAAACACACATAAAGCACAACATCCAAGGCTAACACTCACGCCAGACAATATGATGGTTGCAACCAAGAACCTAAGACAATGCAAGGAGTAAAGGTCCTGGTCAGACACTCAAAAGGCTACTAAGTAGGGACTAACATCATGGAGAGTCGCTTGGCATCGAAAAGCCCAAGCTCAGATCTATGTAGCTCAACTCCCTCAACGGAAGGCCAATACACAAAAGTACCATTTTATTATCTTAAGTTTTATTACCAATCACACATTTTGTTTAGTTATCACTTATTTAAAACTTCCTATCCTCTGCCAACCCTATGGGAATAAGGTCACCAGGCTACAAGATAGAAGCCCCCTCCATATGCTACCCTATCCTACCCATGCTCATCCTACTAAAAGTGCCTGTGTGCATGCATACTCCCATCCCAACCCCAATGATCATAACTTTCGGCAAATCCACAGAAGATCGGGCCTCACAAGTCACCCAAAAAATGTATGCGCATGTACTCGTGTGTGGCGCACCACCATCACGAAGATCACAACACAAAGATAGGAATGAGAACACAATGCAAAGAAACACCCAATTGAAAGCAACATAGGAAGGATGGATTCTACATGAATCCCAAAGCCAAAAAAACCATACATCATAAAATCACTCAACCGGCCTCAATCCGAGAGTATGGATTCTACAAGAACCTCAATGATGCAAGAAGACCAAAAGTCATGAACTTACTCAATCGACCTCAATCCGAGAGTATGGATTCTACACGAATCGTAGCGTTCACAAAACAAAAGCAAAGGTCTAACAGAAACCATAACAAGTATAAAATCACTCAACCGAACACAATGTCGGGAGTACGGATGCAACACGCATCCCAATGCAACATAAAAGTGTAGAAGTGGTCTAATTGATATCCAAATGGATCATCCAAGTCCATGACCCACATTGTGCCAAGAAAACTCGAGAAAATAAGGTGGCATGCAAAACGAGGTAAAAATCTCAAAAATTTGGAAAACTTCAAAATTAAAACCAATTTGACCTTTGGGCACAAAAACCCCAAAAATCCAAAAATAAATGGAATTGGACACCGTATGCAAAAATGGCCAGCATAACGGTGCAAAATCCCAAATCCTCATCCCAAAAAATAGGGAAATTTTCATACCTACCCAACC
Organism: Cupressus sempervirens; assembly: GCA_028749045.1. Taxonomy (NCBI): domain Eukaryota; kingdom Viridiplantae; phylum Streptophyta; class Pinopsida; order Cupressales; family Cupressaceae; genus Cupressus; species Cupressus sempervirens. Next base: position 240,801,125 of record CM053788.1, on the reverse strand, counting down.
GGGTAGAACTAACATACAGAAACGGAGGGGAACACTAGTTCTCAGCCTCCAAACAAATGGCTACCAAAAATAGAAGCAGAAATGGAGCAGAAACAATAAAACAGGAAAGCCTTACCTCACAGCCAAAAGGGCAAAACGGAAAACTAAACCAAAAAATATAACGCCAGCAGAAGTGGTTGAAAATCACGGCAATCCAAGGTTTCTCTGAGTTGGATCCAACGAGGCCAACCTCGCGACGATCCCACGCTCGTAGCTCCCACAATGAACAAAATAGTAAATCCTCATGAAGAGGATTTTGGGTTTTACTCTCCAACTTTCCAATTCAAAAGTGAGAAGTGAGGAATTAAATTCTTTTTTGGATATTTATTCACTTTTTGGGTGAATAATCGATTAGGGTAAATAACCAGCCAACCTAGTTAAATCCCGAATCGACCCAAACGAAAATAGCCTATTCCTATAAATAGGAATTCATCTATGGCAAAGCTGCCAGAAATTAAAATAAATCAATTAAAAAGCTCAAAAACCCAAAAACACAGAAATCACCTAAATAACTTTCGCGACAATGCAAACCTCTAAATGCACAGACACGCTTATTGGTCTAATCACATAATGCAAATGAGTTCGGATTTAATAATCACTAAAAGTTTTAAATTAAAATTTTTAATAAAGGATACATCGACCATATAAGGATGACATTGGTAACATATGAAAGGCTGAATCACTAACTCCATGTGTCACTGCCAGGGATATACATCCTGTACACTAAACAACACGATCAAGTGCAATTGCATATAATAACATAGCCAAAGAAATAAATGCATTAAATCACCTAATTTAACCATTTATTTAATTATATTAAAATAATCTATTTACATCACTCACGTTCGCATAAAGCATAAAAACATAGGAATGAAGTAAATAACCATAGCATTAAATCCATCACATAACATAATCAGAGGTATGTCCAAATACCAGATAACCAAATATCATCATAAAACACACTGTCATCTCAAAATGGCATCATCATGCAATATGATTAACTGAACATCATAGTAGTATAATATCAATGATACTGGAATCAAAGAGTAACTTTTGACCCTCAGGTCATCTCAAATGTAAAACATCACATAAGAACATATATCTCTCAGATCAAAATAAAACAAGGTAAATGTCCGCAGCACATAACCAAATAATCCAACAAGAACAATCCATTCTAATTACTTAAGCATTTAATAATTGTTGATTACTCTGCATTAAAAAGGCATTTAAAACACATAAGCAAACATAGTCATAAACATGACTAACCATTGCTACAGGAACCTAGTCCAGTGTAGCATGGTAAAAGAACATAGTGCAATCTCTGCACACATCTCAGGGTAATCACGGAACAACCTCATGATACCACATTGATCCTGGTAACCATTGGCACAAACCTCAGTGAACCAAAAATCACATCATAATATCAAAGATCAGTCAAAAGAATAATCAACCCAACTGATAAAGAAACATAAATCCAAACACCTCAATAGTGTAGACCACTCAGGGTCACAATCATGATCCATCACAACAAAAGATCAGCAAGGTTGCATCCATCAGGATGACTTACAAAAGTCAAATGGGAGAGGCACTACAACTATTTATTTTCAAGTGCACAGGTTCTAACTCTTTATATAGCATGGCAATTTTCCTACAGTATCAATTTCTAGTAGACTACATGATAGTTCTCTGTACGTGACTTTCAGGATAGATGCACACTTTTCCTTGAGGATTCAGCCTTTGTGCATTTAAGGGGTTGTAGAGGACCTAGATTTATACCTATAATTCAAAGAAAAAGTTCTAATTTAATCAGAGCTAGGAGATATCACAATTTTACTCATATATCAATTTTTTGGACATTTAATTATTGTTGTAGGCTAACTTCTAGCATTTAATTTATGAATTTGTATTTAATTTGTGTTATGGGCCAACTTGTAGCTTAGATTAGTATAAGAAGGGGTATTGGGAATTCTTATAGTCATTGTAGAGTTGGGATAGAAGGAAGGATAGATGTGAATTTGTAGAGCTAGAGCTACGACTTAGGAACTAGATTTTCTCTTGGTGGACCTATGGGTATAGGTGTAGATTCTTCTTGGTGTTCTTATCTAGTTGTGTATCTAGACTAGTTGATATTGGTTGTAAGTTGGATCTTGTTAGATCTTGGAGAACTAATTTTGTAATTTTCTATTTGTATTTGTCCCTAATCTAGAAGGCCTTACAACCAGGCATATTGCATGTAATAAGAATTGTAATTTGGTATCATATCTTACATTATTATATCTTGTTGTTGTGTTTTTGCTATGTGGTTGTATAGCTGGGTGCTAGGACATCTCCTTTGGGGATTCTCTTGTCTTGCACTATGTCACTCTTCTTCATTTTTGAATAAAACAAAATGATCACACAGTCATTCAGTGCCCTTCCATTATAATAAAAAAATGTAGAAACATAAAACAAATCTTGCCAATTTCCCTTTGTTACAATAAGTATTTAGAAAATATATTCCCTTCCCTTGACATCCCTATGACTTGTAGAATTAGAAAGAAGAACCCCCATACAATGGATTTTTTTGTAATAAATAAATTATGTGCCTAACATTTAGTTATTAAAACTGAATCTTTGAAGATTTGGTATATTTGATATGTACTCCAACTTTATGTATTTTCTTGATGAGATTTTCCCTTACTTTCTAGTAATATTGTTTATAGAAACTAAACTATAATGTTGATGTCTTAGGTGGATTTTGTGATTCACCTTAAGTCCAAGGTTAGTTATTGGGACATTACTTTTGTGGCACCTATCCCAACCTAATCCACAACTATGAGAAAATAGGGTAATTTCATGGCTCACATCTCACATATACCTAAAGCTTTCATCTATCAAGTTTGAGGAGACTCCTTTATTTGGCCTCATCCACCATTTATTATGAGAATCACAGTAATTTGATGGGTATGTTTTTGTTAATAATGTCCATCCCTTCCAAACTAGAGATCGAGAATTGTGTGTGGACAAGCATTCCATCTTCTCATTTAATTTCACATTATTTTAGGCATCTCCTAGTTTGCTTGATAGTGGGTTTATGATTATGTTGTTTTGAAACTAAAGCGCTTCCAACACATAGTTTGGGTTGATCACATATTCTTATAATAAAACTTCCTTATTGCCATGTGTAGCATATCCATCTCCTTGATTATTCATAGCATCTAGTAATGTATGTTTTCATTACCAAATTCTTAGACAAAACTTTCTGACATGAGACATATTGTCGAATAGTTTTCCCTTCTCCAATGAATTCCTACCTTCACCATTTTTGTGAAAGCCATGTGAGGTTTGGGCCAATTGGACAATGTGATCATATTATAATGCAATACATTAGCCGACCTGATATTTTTCATTATTGACAATATTAGCACCAATTTTATATTATTTTTGTACCCAAAGTGATTGTGCCACATGAGTCTTTTATGATTATATGCTCTACTTTGATTTAGAGTCCCTCTCAGTCTATGGCCTAAATTTATTAATTAATCTACCATGCGGGCCTTCTTTGTGCCATATCTACCCAATGAGGATGTTCTAAACCATGGAGAGCATTGGCTCATTCAATATTTAAAGAATCTTGTGGTGTTTGAGCTAAAGAGATAAGCCCACTACCATTGTATTTGGTACCTTGTTGGTCAAAATTTGGTTGAACACTTTGCTATCAACCATTACCTTTTAGATGTTTTCCTGTCAGGAACTGTTTGTCACCAATTGTTGAACATCTCCATGTGTCAAGTTCAAATGCAAGGAAACTCTTTTTAGCCTAAGATTTAGAGTTTCAAAGTACAAGATATGGTGTGCAAAGAAGATTTACTTGAGCCACAAGTGACTTTTGATGTCTTTACAACAAAGTTGGCAATGAACCTTGATGATTTTCATTTTTATAAGAGTCAATATTTGATGAGGTTGATTCAAGTTCCTTTCAAATCCCTAAGGGGTGCCAATAAAACCATGGTCTTACCATTGATGATTGATCAAATCAATCAGCATTTTGATCAAACATTTAACACACATTCTCCTCATCGAATCTTATCAGGTATATGATAAGGAGAGATAGATAAATCCAAACCATGTCACATTTTTTGTCCATGGTTGTCAAACACTTGTGCCAAGATGGAATTTAGTCAAATGACTATATTTTTAAAACTTTTTACATGTCTCAACCACATGCATATCTACCATTTTTTTGTACCATGCACCATAATTCTCTACATAGCCCAAATATATATATGACCTTACATGAAATAACATAACTATTAGGTTAGAGGCTTTATCTTCATTTGGTAAGCTTGTAAAGTCACTTCTAAAAGGGCTCGAGCATGACCTATGTGTCTGCATCTCGAAACTTTAAGATTTGAGCTCACAAATTGAGGTGAACCCATCGTGTCTGTAAAAACCTAATTAATATTTGCAAGCTATGATGGTATAGGCCCTTAAAATCCTTACCTTAACTCAACACTTTGACTTATACTTCTAATTTTAGTCATCACACACCCCTTCTATATTTTTTCTTGCAAGGTTAAAGTACTTTCTTTAACCTATATGTTGATCTGACTCACAAAGTTTGACTCATTAGACTACTCTTCTAAATTTTGATTCTCAAACTTTAAACCAATGAGCTAAACTATAGTACTTGGGACCTGGCGAGCTTACACCTTAAAATATGAATTTTTAAATTTGAACTCAAATCAAGGCACTAATGACTTTGAACTAAATCTTGGGTTGAATTTTAAATTAAACTTCGAACTATACTTTGGAAATCTGAGGTTCAAGTTCAAGTTCAAAATAGTCCTAGGACACTACTTATTCATAGATCAAGACTTAAAAAGGCATCATTAATGATAAAATCCAATGAGAAACTTTAGAAAAATTTAAAATATTTTCCTGTCAGACTGATTTTCAAAGTTTAGAAACTTGGGTGCAAAAGCATTCTTATAGCTGGCTCTAACTGGAGATGTGGTTCATGAGGGGCATAAATAATCCAACAATATTTGGTAAGGAACAATGTCATATCCATTTTGGAAATAGATTCATCATACAACAGAGATCAAAAGGGACTGCATGTAGATTGGGAAGAGTAGGGGGACACCCAAAAAATTCCTAAACTACCAACAAGCCAAAAGCAACTAACTAGTTAAACTAAACACTACTAAAAGAAAGCTACTCCTAGGCACAACAAAAATATGTACAAAGGATAGGACAAGCAGCCATACCTTGAAGAATGCACTTGGCTGCTTCATGGAAATCCATTAACCAGTTGAGAAAAGTATGTGTTGATGCAAAAAAGAGGCTGAAAACTAAAATGCATCACTCCAAGCAACCATTTTGTAGAAAATATGAGAAAGGGTATGATTACCATGTATTGAGTAGATCTTTGGAATGATGTGTTAGATCCAAACAAGCATTCTACTCCATAGGATTCTAACTGTAACACTCTAACTCAACTTTGAATGAGTTGTTTTGCATCATAAACACTTATATTGTCTTCCATCTCAAAAAAAAAAAAAATAGTCCTTTGGAATGTCTTCATGGCTATCTAATTCTTTAGGATGAAAATATTCTTCTTGGTTTGATGTGCAATCAAATAGGAAATTCTTACATTCCTCTATTCCTTCAAATAAGAGAATGCCTTTTGTCTCTTCCTTATTGATATTTTCATGCTCATGCTGATTTCTTACACTTTCTTGGTCAAATTTATTGGCTGAGTATATATCAAAAGTATCATGTTTAAAAGATTTCAACTCAGGAAAATAAAAATCTTTTAAAGAGCCTTCATGTTCTTGTTGATTATCACTAATGGTTGAAATAATATTAGGAATTTCAAATTGAGAAGATTCAATTTTTGGTAATGAGACAACCTTTCGGAGGCCTTTATTTAATTGGCCACCACCAACTTATCCTTCAATGGGAAACATAGCAAGGAAAGTCATTAGATTAGATGATTGAGGAATGTGCTCATTATTATTTTCAGTATGCAAGCAACAACCTTCCTCCATCTTCAAGGAATAATTTTTAGCAAATGTGGGATAATGAAGATCCTCATAATCATACTCAACATGTAGATGATATATTTTGGTCACATCATTAGGACTATTTTCCATAGAAGGAGGCATTAGCAAATGCTCTACACTATAAATTGTCAAATTCTAACAAACAAAAATAGGGGGTGCCGATTTTGCCTATTTGAGACCAAGCCTTTTTTTAGCAAGCTTCACCTTCAGACAATGTTGTTGTTCATAAATGCAAATTTCTTCCTATGAGGGTTTAGCATATCTTAACCCATTCATGATCATATCATCATCCAAGCTAATATCCTCCATTTGTACATCTTAAAACCTCTGTATTTGAGTCATAGAATTAATAATCTAACTTTAATTTGCATGGCAACAATGAATACGCACAATTGATTTTTTTAGTTGGTTGACTGGTTAGAGGAATCTTACCAACAATTTTACTAAATCTATTAATGAAATCATTCATGGCCTCACCTTTTTCCATCTTTATTTGGAAGAAATTATACAATAATTTAGCAACATCAAGTGTGGGCATAAACATTTGAAGAAACTTTCCCTCGAGATCACTCCAGTAAGTGATACAACCATCTAGAAAATTCTAGAACCAATCTGTTTCACTTCTAGTGAGGCTTCTGACAAATAATCTAACAAAGATGTTCTTCTCCTACACACCAAGAATCCCATAGGCAACCATAGCTACTTTAATGTGATCCTCTAGATCTCGATTTGTGTCACTAGAAAACTTTGGGAATTATTTGCTTGATCTTTTCAAGTAGGGCTAAATATTGGGATAAAGAAAATGACCCAATCTAAGCCCCCCATACATGGGCTACAACCAAATCCATAATACACCAGACTTCTTTTACCAAATAGAATCAGAGTCACTAACCTCTATCCTCCAGGAGGTACCTTTGGATATACAAGAAAGAAAGCACTAAGACTTCGCTTTCTTCCCCAGTAGAGGTGGCAAAAAAAATTTAGTAAATAGATTTTTCCTCTTGCAAACAACTTCACAATTGACTTTTGAATGCCCAAATGAGAAGATAAACATAACTAATGGTTGAGTCATGTGCAATTTTATGTGCAAGTGCTCTCTAAGTTTTATTATGAAGGCTCATCTCCCTTCTTCATATTTACAATGAATTAAATGCAGATTATGTCTTTAACCTAAAGACATGAAGGCTATTAATACTCACTTCTCTTTGCATTAGATAAAGATGTCAGAACTCTCATAATTGTAGGAGATTATCAATTGGTGATTAGACAGGTTAAATCAATCTACTCTTGCAACAGTAGGAGACTATTTGCTTACTAGAAAAGAGTTTGGGCCTGATGGAATATTTTGAAGCTCTAAATCTAAATTCTATTCCAAGGAGGAATATGGTAGCTAATGCTCTTGCAATTTCAGCCAGTCCATTACAACCTGTTGAAATAACAAAAGTTAAAAGTTCTTTAGTTGAAGTGATGGTTTCCCTATATATTCCTTATAACATTACTAACTTCCAAGTTTTCCAAGATGACCAACATATTCTTGAGTTCATCATGTGTAATAGTCTATTTAAAGGACAAGAGATTAACAATACTCCCAATGATCAATCTAAGGATGATGAGCTAGAAGATAAAGATGGGATTATAAATTTGAAGACCAATACTATCCCTAAGGGGATAGTAGAGTTAGAGAACATATTCATTTGAGGTGAATCAACATATAGTAAAAGAATTATTGAAGAAAAGTGGATTAAAGTATGTGATTCTTATAATTTGGGTATAGAAGAAGATCCTAACTTAGTGAAAATTGGAAGGGCATATAATCCTAAAGAACAAGAAAGTATGCTTCAATTACTTACAAAATAAAAAGATATCATAGCATGGAGTTATGAAGAACTCAAGACATACGATCCTAAAGTCATCACTCATGACATTCCATTGAAGCTTGATGCCAAACCCTTTTGTCAAAGATAAAGACCAATGAATCCCATTATTGAGCCATTGATAATGAAAGAAGTTAAAAAATTGCTTGATGCTAAAATTACCTTCCCAATTTGAAATTCTACATGGATTGCTAACTTTGTTCAAGTAAGAAAAAAGACTAGAGAGATTCACATGTGTGTGGATTTCTGCAATTTGAACCTAGCGTCTGAAAAAGAAAACTACTTGTTGCCCTCACTAGATGAAGTATTGAAAATTGTGAATAGATCTAAAACAACATCTTCCTAGATGGATATTCAGGATATAATTAGGTGATGGTTGATGAGGAAGATGAGATTAAAACAACATTCAAAAAAAAATGGGGAACTTTTTCATATGGAAGAATGCATTTTAGATTGATTAATGTAGGAGCTACCTTTCAAATAGCCATGGATGAAGAACTTTGTTCAAGTAAGAAAAAATACTAGAGAGATTCACATGTGTGTGGATTTCTGCAATTTGAACCTAGCGTCTGAAAAAGAAAACTACTTGTTGCCCTCACTAGATGAAGTATTGAAAATTGTGAATAGATCTAAAACAACATCTTCCTAGATGGATATTCAGGATATAATTAGGTGATGGTTGATGAGGAAGATGAGATTAAAACAACATTCAAAAAAAAATGGGGACCTTTTTCATATGGAAGATTGCATTTTAGATTGATTAATGTAGGAGCTACCTTTCAAATAGCCATGGATGAAGCATTTAAAAGGATTATTAATAAATGTATAGTTATCTGTATGGATGACTTAACCATATTTTCAAAATATCATAGTACTAATGTTTCTAATTTAAGACATATCATCAATCGACATCAAAAATATGGCATATCTCGCAATCCTAAGAAGTGATCATTCAAGGTTACAAAATGAAAATTGTTAAAACACATTATTTTTGAAGTTGGGATATCCATTGATCCTGAGAGGATAGAAGCAATCCTAAAATTGTCACCACCTCATAGTTACAAGGAAAATAAGTCATTCTTTTAAAAAAAAAAAAAAATTGTAAGTTCATTAGCAGGTTTGTTGAGATAGTATTTCCCCTCAATGACTTACTGAAAAAAGGAGTGAAAATAGAATGGGTTCCTAAGACCAAGAAGTCTTTCGAAGACATCAAAATAGCTATCTCTATGACTCTTGTATTTGTAAGTCTAGACTACAATTTTCCTTTAAAAAATTATTTATCTTTCTTTAGAACACTCATGTGTCATGATTATTACACAAAATAGAGAAGAAGAAGATGAGAGACCTATCACATTCATGAGTTGTCCATTAAAGAATGTTGAATTGAATTATTCCAATATTGGAAAATTATCTTTTGCCTTAATAAAAGTAGTCAAGAAATTTCATCCCTACATACTTAGGAGAAAGGTATATGCTATTATGCTAGATCTTGCAATAAAATCATTAATAATGTAGAATGAACTAGGTGAAAGACATAGAAAATGGATGGCTATATTATAGGAGTTCAATTTGGAGATTCAACCAATGAAATTGGTGAGAGGAAAAGGGTTGAATAAGATGATAGCTAATAATGAGATCAATGCTAACAACAAAATTAGATTTGATGATGAAATCAACACTGATAATGAATAAAATATCATAGTTTCTCATGTGAACCTCGATAAAGGAATAATCATAGATGTGTGGTATCAAGATATTGTGTACTATGTCCTGCAGAATTAGTACCCTAACTAGATGAATAGTTCCCAACATAGAGGTTTAAAGATAAAATGTGAATCCTATATGCTTCAAGATAAGAAGCTTTACAAAATAAAATATGAGGGAATTTATATGAAGTGTCTGGGGCATGAAGAAGCAAAAGAGGTATTGCAACAATATCATGATAAGTATGACACTGGGCATCAATCAATAAAGATGATGACCCACATGATATTCAGATCATGTTACTTTTGGCCTACAATCTTAAAGTATACATTCAAACATGTACACTCTTTCCATATTTTTCAGATAAGTGCCAATAGAGAGAGACATCTAGTTATGCCACTACAACTAGTGTTTGAGGTATGCCCTTTTGCTAAGTGGGGGTTGGACCTTATTGGCCTAGTAAACCCACCATCATCTACTGGACATATGTATGTCCTCACAACTACTGAATGCTACACTCATTGGATGGAAGATGAAAATTTTTGAAATTACATAGAGAAAGTGGTTACTAATTTCTTGGAAGAACATATCATTACTAGGTTTGGAATGCCTTTCTTCCTAGTATGCCATAATGGGTCATCTTTTGCTTCAATTTTTCTCACCCAGTGGGAATTACATTTATCAAGCGACAATCAAGTTCTCATCCAACTACTATCCCCAAGGGAATGGTGTGGCTAAGTCCACTAATAAGAACTTGATCATGGTGATAAAGAATTTTCTTACAAACAACCCAAAAGATTAGGATACTCAATTGAAATATGCACTATGGATAGGTAGAGTCAGGATTTAAATTGCTTCAGGAAAATCTTCATATTTACTTGTCTAGGGACAAGAGCTAATATTTCCACTTAATCTTAGGATTCCAGTATTGAATTTCATGAGAGGGTATGTTGAGGATGCTAATAAAGTTTAGATTAGATTGACAAATCTCTTGGAATTAGATGAGAAAAGGACAACAACTTTAGAACACATGTCAAAACATCAAGTTGTCATAAAATGGTGGTTTGAAAAATGAGCCACATTCAAATCTTTTAGGATCTCTAACCTTGTTCTTCTTTGGGACAAGGCAAAAGAAAAGCTAGGTAGTCACACCAAGTTCCAACACTTGTGGATTGGCCCTTATCAAATTGTAGAGATTTTGGAAGAAAATAATTTTAGGCTAAGTTCTCTACAAGGGGAATTGGTCCCATTTCTAGCTAATGGCCAGTTCCTAAAACATTATTCAAGGCCTAAAAGCAGAAAACATTTCAAATAAAAATAAAAATTACTTTATGCAAGTGTGTTTTCTTTCAGTTGTGTGTTTTCTTTTAAAGTTGTGTCTGTCACTTCTTGTTAGCCCAGGGGTTTAGGTGCAATCAAGACTTTCTTGGCACATCCCATGGATCACTCCTTTTGGTTTTGACTTTAGAGAAGAGGTATTTCTTTGTCAAAGCATTCAAATGATTTTGTTTCCTATACCAATAGAAAATAGATATGGGTTGCAGCTATAAAGGACCTTCAGTCTTAAAATTAGAGTTGTAGATTGATAGTCTCAACACTCTACAAATTTAAAGATTGATTATCCTGGTGATTTTATGATCAAAGTTGATAGCAACAAGGTATTATTCAAACTTGTGTGTTCAAATAAAGGGTATCTTCAATGAATTGCTAAGATCGATGTTTGGCATGAGAGTTTCCCAAAAGGTTCAATAAAATAGGAACTCAAGGGTTATCAAATTGAAGAACAAATTTGGGAAATAACACCAATGCCTTGGCCACATAGTCTAAGCATGGTTAAGGTACAAAAGAAAGAAAAGAATTATAGATGGTGTTAAAATAAAGATTCAAGAAGATTCAAAAAAGTAATCAAACAAAGGGAATATGCACTCCAAAATGGCTATCCACCATCTATACAAAATGCTTTAATGAAGAATCAAATGGAAACACACAAGCTCCATGAAGAAAATCAAAAGACATTACCAAGGACTCCAAATGAAAAAACCGATAACTCATCAAGAGCCCTCAGAATAGATTCTTTCATCTGGTTAGACAGTGATTGATAAATAATTTTTATGAGGATTCTTGATGAATGGACTGGTGGAGGAAAAGATGTCAAAGGAAATGAATACACTAAGCACACATTGAATTTAAAGATTTGAGATTTTAAATTTTTGATGATCAAGGGACTTGAAAGCTGCTCGAAATGTTTAGAATTCAAGTGTCACTTAACACATGTTAGAAGAATACTTGCTGATGAAGAAATGCCTTTGCCATTTCTTCCCTTTTGTTGGGGATATTTTTTGTGGTCTCACAATGCACACCTCATATCTCCTAGAAATGGAGACCCCCTAGTGATTTTTTTCCTAATAGGCTCCTAATCTAGAGTCTTGTTCACTTTTGGGTCCTACCCTATCTCTAGGTTAAAGCAATGTACCTAACTAGAGAAGTTTGGGAAATTAAAAAACTAGGAAAATGAGGTTCTTCCACTTAAAGTGCTTCAAGTGTATGTGCACGAAGTGTGCATATGCACACTTGCATCCCACTCCAAGGATGCACATGTGTGCACCGTATTAGTTTGTGGTGATTGATCAAGAAAGCATTGTACATATTTCACAAATTCTTTGGGGCTCAGGGCATTGAGCCAAAAAAAAATTGGGCCCTATTTTATCAGTATTTTGGGCTGCCATGTAATTATTAATTATAACCATAAAGTAGTAAAATAATTGAATAAAAGGGCTTAGGGTAAGGGATTATTTCAGTATTGTGATGCAAAAATTGGTTCTTATAGTAGTATTGAGTTGTAAGAGATTATGGATTGTAATTAGGTTGTAATCACTAGATCATAATAATATCAAACTTGTTGTTTGGTGGACATAGCCTAGGGATTGGGTGAACCATGTTAAATCTTGGTGTCTTGTGTTCTTTTCTATTTGATCTATTATTTTTTGATATTTTTTATATTTGCATGTAATTGTTATTCCTATTCATGGTTTAATCCTAACATACCTATGCATATGCACAACCCTAGAGGGTGCACACCTATTAAGATGCACACCATTGGGGGTACACACTAGGCCTAGAGCCTATATAAGATCCTAGACCCCCTTCAACTCCTCATTCATCTTTGGCATGCAGTGAAGAGTGCACCTTCACACCCTTTGCACTACACCCCCCTTTGCTCCTTCAGTACTCACACTCCCCTATACCCACCACACTGAGGTAAAGCCTTATGAAGGTGCACACATGCACACCTCCATGATATGTGCACCTCTACACTAATAGAGACCAAAAGGAAAGAACCCTAAAAAAAATTTTAAAAAATCTAAGACAATTAAAGCTCATGAAGTTTCGCACATGCGCACCTCCATAAGTTGTGCATGTGTGCACCTTCCTAATAATTTAAAAGATAGTTCAAAATTCTCAAGGAACAAACCTTTTTGAAGGTCCACACATGCACACATCAATGAGGTGTGTATGTGCACACCTCCATTCTTTTAGAGCACAAAAAATTAGACTTCCCCCCTCAATTAGCCATGTGCATTATGCATGAACCCTAAAATCCATTTTAGGGCTAAAAATTAGTGCACCTGCACACCTATAAGGGTGTGCTACTTGTGCTAAAGTACATGTTAGGGCATTCAAAGGGGATAGAACTATTTTTTTCATGTTTTGAGTGATTTTGACCTATTTTAGAGTCAATTAGAATCCATTTTAGGTCAATTTTTAACCTTTCAACTAATGTTTGCTTCTTTTGTGCTAATAAGATGGCATCACCATCCTCTTCAATGGCAAACAAAATGACTCCAAAACTAGTAGCATTCAAGTATCAAGGGGCACCAAAAAAGTCAAGGTTTCAAGATAGGCATTCAAAAATTAAAGATACAAAACTCAACATATTGATCTGAATGTATTCCTTACAATCTATAACAAGCCTAAAGAGAGGTCAGCTATGGTATTTACACTTATGCACTCTGGGCTAGTGAATGCAACATCTCACCCAACATTAGTTTAATCTTTAGAACTAATAATGTCCCTAGAAGAACACTATGTATTTGAAGAAAAGGTCATGAAGAGAATCACTAGGGAGATAGTCCTAGACCTCCAACCCCAAAACATAGAAAAGTTGTTTCGCCTCCCAAGGCAAGATCAATACCTACAAATCTCATATGATGGCTTAGAGAGATGGTAAAGGGAAAATGAGAAAGAAACAAAGGAAATAGTACAATCCATTTTCCTCATTGATAGAACACCAGTGGGCTACCAAGTGGGAAAAGTTGATATGACAAGGGGTTACATGAAGGATGAAATTGGATGTGCAATTTCCCTATTGAGCAGAGTTATGGATCTCCTAGCAGAAAAACACCTTCAAACCTAGATAGTCCACTTTATTGAAACCATTAAAATGACAAAGAGGCCAATTGATTGAGCTACCATCCTAAGTGACAACTTGAATGAGTAGTTACTAGCCATCAAAGTCAACCTAGGCTTCTATATGACATCATACATGGTGTATTTACTAGCGGTTAGAACCACATATTACCTAGGCCATTATAGAGAGAGAAGCATGCAAGATGCAAATGCTTGGCCCTATGTATTATATCTACAATTGGTGAAGAAGAAGCTCCCATTACAAAGCATAAAATATAGAGTGGTGAATTACAATTTTATCTTCGCAATCATTAGGTTCAATGAAGGTGATTATGCCAAGAGAATATTAGTAGAGATGATAGCTAGAATCATAAAAATTGGTGCCTACTAGATTTAGTTTAATACCTTCACCTATATTGAGGTAGCTAGTATTCTATTGTGCCCAAAGAAGTTCCCAAGATACCCATCAGATAGACTTATACTTTTGGAGATTGTGCGACAACTCACTTATGCATATGATAGAGTGAGAAAATAACACAAGAATACATAAGTTTAGCCCATCACAATTGGTGCCTTTGAGATAAAGAAAAAGAAGGATATTTCCGCATTTGACTCTGAGTGTGATTAATATCCCCTAGAAGAATACAACCCCCCTCATCCCTCTTTTGATAATATTGGGATGATACAACATCTGGCAGGGAAAGAGTTCATACATGAGCAAGTGCTAGAGGACCATTGAATGAATGCAATAGATGAATATGATGTCCATATAAGGGACTATTGTAGGATGAGTCTACACTTAGTAGAGAATGTGCTAAAGATGAAGATTCCCCTCAAGGCCATTATTTTTATGCAATAATATATGTCATTGGTGCTCTCGTTCTAAGTGTAGTTACTCTTGTTGGAGTGTTTCTTTTTTTGCGAATGCATGTTCATGAATAATAATGGAGCCAATGGTTTTATTGTGTTGTTATGATTGTGTGACCTTTTGTTTCTAGTGTTTGTCTCATGTTAACAAATTCTACTGATGTAATGAATTGAAGAAAGGATAATCTATTGTTCTTTCATAGCATCTTGTCTTATTTGAGTGCACTTTCTGGGGCCTTACGATTTGATGAGATGTGAAATATCTTTCAATTTATATTGAGTTCCCATCAATGATTGGATCAGTGGAGTTAAGGAAGCACTATTCCCAATTTCATTGGTTTCCTACCCAATCCCTTTGATGATTTAATTCGTAGGTGTGTTGTTACCATGGTTTATGTCTATTAGGAATTTCCCTTTTAGTTATCTTCTTTGATCTCTTGTTACCCTATCTTTTCTATTTTTTTTTCTAACACTTATTTAAAATAGGAATTCATATAGTTGCATTGTTAAATTGCATTTCATCATAAAATAGAAATTACAAAAATATATCTTTTGTGGTTACACTTTTCAAACAATGACAAATTTATCGAAAATTGGTCCAAACCAGCAAAGGCCTCCTCATGAACATACACATTTAGATTCAATTGAGAAAATTTTAGTAGGTTGTAAGACTGCCAAAAACCTTGGATTTGATCCTCGATTAGCTTTTCAAGAGAGGAATTCAAAAGGATTTCCCCTCGTTCAACATTTTACAAAATGACAGCTCAACAAATCCATATGTAATGAGATCAACCAATTAGAAAATAGGACTAAGTAACAAAGAGGATGAATCTGGATTATCTTGAGATCTAGAAACTTCTATGATGGATATTTAAGCATGATATTAAGATAATATTTTGGTTTGGAGAATTAAAGGATTGCATGTGTGTGAAGCTAAGGTGAATTAGCAAGTTGTGAAGGAAGGTGACAAGCAATGTAGAGATAGTTATTACAGATTTATCGTAGAGAGGTGATTACATATTAGAAAGAGGTGATTTTTCATCAAAATTCAAGTGCAAATGAAAGCATCAAGGTACTATTACATTTTAACAGGTGTATCAAGGTGAATCTCTTGACAAAGTTGTCCTAATAGGCCTATGTAAAGCTCCTAATAGAGTGCTCACTTAATTATGTAGTTTAAATACTTTATTCAAGGTAGACTTAATAGTCTTGTAAGATCTTGATGGTGCAGACCCCTAATAGGATAGATTATTAGAAGTGATCAAACTTTGAAGCCTAAACAAACACACTTTATTGTTATAGTAGTGAAGAATTTGTGGGTGTCATCCCCATTGTAGTTTTACCTTCACCTTGAAGGGTTTCTATGTTACCATTGTTGAAATTATTTAGAGGGGTGAATCAATTATCCAAGATTCAAATGTATAATTAAAACTTTGCACAGCTTAGTGAACCCATAAAACATTAATCATCATGCATGTATCCATAAGATTATGCAATAACTTAAAACTTATAGGTTACTATCAAATCAATTTACAAAAATGTAAACATGAAACATAACAGATTCAATAACACACTTGAAACAATGGTTTACATGGAAACCCAATTTGGAACAAATCACCAGTAACATGCTACTCTTTTTCACTCTTCTAAAGTGATACCCTGTGAAAGGCCAACCCTATTAAAGGTTACAATGTACACTACTAAATGTGACCTAGTTAAAGGATTTCAATCACCCTGTTAGGAGTGAGCCTTATTAGAGGACTTTAGACCATTCACTTGGAATGTTACCTGGTTAAAGGATTTACAAATGACTATTGGGTCAATCTTAATCCAAAGGATTTACCCTATACTGGTTACAATTATTAGAGAGTAACAGTAAGGCTTGATCTATGAAGCCCCACCCGAACCATCATAGTATAGATGAGATAATTGCATTATGATTCTAATTCTATGTTTTGATACACTTTTGAGACTATAGGGTTATGTCATTTTAATATCTACATTTTGATAACCCACACTTATTCCTATACATTAGGACCTAATCAATATATTTAAGGATTTTATTTCATGTTCTAAATTGGTTGTGTTGCTTTAGTAGAAACTGAATGATAGAAATTCTTGTAATGTAATGTTTAAGTGGAAATTAGAGGTAAATGATAGATTGTGTTATGCACTAAGACCTAATCCACATGCTTAGGGACTCAATAGTCATGGATTCAACATTTTGTCACTATGATGTAAAGTAGATTATGAAGTTACTTAGAATATTAAATTGATCATGCTAAGTAAAGTGTAATGTTGATAAGAAGATTTTGGTTATAACTGTTCAATAGCATCAGGTTGAATAGATAAGACCACATGAAAATGAGACTCAATATGTTCTAGCTAAGAACTTGGTTACAAGATTCTAGGTATGACCCACCAAGAAATTAGGAAAGGTAAATTAACATTCACTTTAGTAAGAACAACAATGAATGTAGGTTATAATGACAACAAGACATATGGTTACATTCAAAAATTAGTATGACATAATTATGGAAATATTCTAACAGTCTGAGTAACTAACCCTAGAAAATTCACACACAAACCCCTTGCAATGTGATAAAGGGATATTCCTAGGAATATCACTATGTTTAACTTGATTGAAAGGATACTTGTTAATAAGTCCACATATTAGTGATTCTCGCTTAGGACATATTTATACTAAGATCCATTTTATATGTTTAAATGATTTAATAGATGTGTCTTCAGTGTTTCATGATTATAAGTATGGTGATAGAGTTTAGAATGATAATTTCATTATGTTAAGAAAGGTAAATTTTGATACACATTTTTTATATTGCAATGTTTTGAATATTTTATGAAAATGATTAGATGAAAATTAATTGTATATGTTAATGTGAATTATGTGATATTGAATCATTCTACACTAACTTGTATGTATTTCTATAATATTTCATTAGACTACTGATGCTCAAGTTTAATGTGCAGGAAGTGGAACCATGGATATTTTGGGGGTAAACAAGTTCCAAACCTATGTAAACATAGTTTAACCAAGGAAAATCTCTAGAAGATTCAAAAGCTTCGTTGTAAAAGTATTTTTCTTCATAAATGTAAGGTTGCTTGCTTGTAGAGATGTTTAATCATAAAGATGCATTAGGAGTATGTCATGGTAAGGTGAATGTGTTTTTGTGTCACTTGACACTTGTGAATTTTGTGTGTGATTGACATGTCATTTTGGGTTGGAATATGGTGGAAATTTACCCTAAAATTAATTACCCAATTAATAAGTAATTAAACCCACTTGAAAAGGGAAGGATGGGTCTCAATCATAAGAAATTCGAAATTGGACTTGACTAGGGTTTTGAGGGGGCATTAGGTGGTCCCAAGATGTCCCTTATGTTAAAACAAGTGAGCCATATGATAGTATATCAAGTTAGGAACCTAATTTTGATCATGTGAGTGCCTAGACAGCCTAGGGAGCTCCTTTACCCATGCATTCTTCCATCAATTCGAATTTGGAGTTGTCAAATGTGTCTCCCCCATGTTCCCACTAAGTCAAAAATAGAAAAGTTAGAGGAGACAAGTTTGTAAGAGAAAGGGGCTTTGTTTTTGCTAAAATAGTTAGTGGGAAGGCCTTATTAGGGGGTCTTGGACAAACTAGTGGGGCATTCACCCACTCTCTAAGTTTAGAGACAGTTAGATTTTGGAAGGAAAAAGGGAGCTCTACTACAACTATCATTACCCTAGCTTGGACCAAGGTTAGTATTCCAAACCATGCTTCATTTTCATTTTGAGTATTGTAAAGTAGATCTGCAAGTATGAGGAATGTGTCAATGGAGTATGCATTGTAGTGGGGGTCTTGCATTATGGATTGGGATATTGTGTTGTGGTATTATGAGAATATGTTGTATTCTTGTTGCATTATGGATTTGATATTGTGTTGTGGCATTGTGAGAATGTGATGTGCTCTTGAAGATTTCTTTTTTAATTTCTTCTTGGTTTTGTTTTCTTGTTTGGATTGGGATGTGAATGTGATCATGGGTGTGAGGGCTTCACTCACCCTTGTGGGAAGGGAAGAGAAGTCTAGGGTGAATGGGCATAAGCTGGGCTTGCATGATTGAGGACCTTGGAGTATGGGCTCCATTGTATGCCATTTTCATTCATATTCTACCTTGGGGGTGATAAGGGGGGGAAAATGGTGAAGAAAGGAAGTAAATGAAGTATGGGTTTGAAGGAAGCTAAAGTTGTTGGTAGTGTGTGGTGGAGGATGTTTATGAAGCCCTGAAAAGGCATGATATTTTGTTGATTTGTCAAGCCCTAAAAGGGCATGATATTTGTTGAATTGTGAAGCCCCAAAAGGGCAAGAAAGTTGTTTATGGAAGATATGATATGATATGGTAAACCTCCTTGTGAGCACACCTTCACCCTATGTTCAAGGTTCCATTGGTGAACCTTTGTGAAATACCTTGGGATGGGATTGTTAAGTGTTGAAATGTGATGTTCATGCATTTGCAAAATTGGAATGAAACTCGGTTTGGATCTTGTTTCCCCTGCTCAGTGGGTGGCTTCATAGAAGCCTAGGTTGGGAGTGAGCCTCCATGGTTCCAAGTTTGTGTTGTTTTGCAGGTTTATGAAGATGGATCCTATGAAGATATTAGGGTTTCACTCTTGAAAATGTTGAAGGTCAAATGTGTGGAAATACTAATTCTTTCCATGTCACTCCCTAATTTTTTGGGATGTTGATTTTTTTTCCTTTGTTGTTTCATTGTAAATAAAATAGGATCTATACTTATTGTATATTGTTGCAATTGTGTAAAGTGAAGTTTGAGGAAATTATATATAGTTGTCTTTGTATGGAGATACTCTTTGTGAGGAAAGACATTATAAAACTAGATGATCAATTTTTGCAAATATGAAGTTCCATGCATTTAGTTTAATCTTAAATTTTATGGGGTCCCATGTAGGATAATCCTTATTCAAAAAAAAAATTGTGCAAGGTTCATTGAGTGAATCATTGTAGGTTTCACCATTACAGGATTTGATGTAATATGTAAATGTAACACTCCTCCTTACAATGATCTATAAATATAATGGAAGAAATATTGCATACTTTGTTAATGAGGGAGAGTTACATTGATATAGTTGTCTCAGTTTGCAAACACAAGTGATTGACTTGTAAAGTCATAGGTTATGAAAAGAGAGTATCATTTTTTTTCTTGATAGTTCATTTCATGGTTATATAGAATGGAGGGTAGCATCTAATTCATCATCCAAAAATCATCTTAGCTTTATAGTTGAAGTGAAAGAAGATAATTTCTTATATGACTTAGCTTAAAATTCTATAAGGAAGGTTAGTTGTAGGAGCACTTTATCTCTCTGGCATTTGTATGAGGATAACTAAAATGTGTTGATACCTATTACATACCAATATTATATTCAAGTAGCATATACCCAAAATCTTTTCTATAAGATATAATTAAAAATAATAATTTAAAAATAACACAATGACATGTTAACCTAAGTGCCTACCTAGTTACCTATATTATGTCAAATTCACATCAAATCCATGATTAAATACAACTCCTTGGATGCAGGCACGCATGGATATAATAGTCTCTCATTCATGTCTAAGACAAAATAATAATAATAATAATAATAATAACAAAACAAAATAGACCAAAGTTTAGCAAAATTAAATAAAATTAAAATACAACCCTAGACTCAAAGAGAATGCAGAAGTCCCAAAAAAATGTGTCCTCCAATCCCATCTCGCCTAGGTAAGAGAGCCAAGCGCTTGGAAGGAAGGGAAGCTTAGTGGCTTTGGGGAAAAGTGTTGCGTAACAAGGTCTACATACAAATTTGAGGGGTCCAGCATTCTGATTGAGGGATCCACAAGACACGAGATCAGTGCAGGGGCAGATTTAAGGGTTTGGTTGGTAGTCTTAGCAACCAGTGGGACCATCCAGTACTAAAGGCTTTGATATTGGGGGGCTTCCAGATGATGATTTTTCTTGATATGGTATCCCTCTCTTTCAGTGGGCTCCAGCTCGGTTCTATTTGAAGACAACATTATGTGCCTCCAATAGGCGGACAGGCAGATCCCATGTACGTCTTTTCCCTTTCTCTTGCATCTTATTTTGCACCTGTTCAAGCTCCCTTTGTTTCTTCTCCTAGCATTGGTAAGTTTACAACAATAAAACACCATTAAAAACATATAAACAAGGCACCAGTGGGAATGATATGGTCCTCATGGACGGAACAAATGGGGAAATCACAGATACATCTACAGAGAGGATACTTGTAAAAGTATCATTGACTGATCAACCTAAGATAAGAGAGGAACAGTCAGAACTTGATGGGTCCACCTTACATAACACAGGATCTGATAGTAATAGGGTGGCAAAGAATCAGATAGTCAGGGCACTCGTAACAGTAGAATAGCAAACTATTCTGGAAAAAGCTACGAAACATGACATCTCTAGCAATAGTGGCTTGGTCCTGACATACAAAGATAGTTTAATGCACAACAACATCATCAAATGGAATCAAGGGAGCTTCCTCATTATTCCAGAACCCTCAACCAGACACATGAGTTCATTCAATCTTGGAGGGACAAATGGTAATTTATCCACAAATACTTTGAGCTTATCACAAGCCAGCGGACCACTCACAGGAGGCAACTACATCTATGTGAATGCCAAACAATATAAAAGAATAATTAGGCAGAGAAAGATACGAAAGTTTAAAAATGCAAAAAGAGGGAAGTTAGCAGCTTTACTTCTGAAACCGATTCCACAAACCCCAGACAGCACAAGGGAGGGAGAACAAAGTCTGAGGCCAACTGAAATCTCTAAAACAATTAAGCAGTTTGATAATATCAAAGATATTAACGGTAAAGGGAAGCCAGATAATTCTCAAGTGATAGACATAGTGGAGGATGGGCTACCAAATAATTACAGCCCCACAAGGACACCTATGACATGGTATCCAGACATTTTTGTGAACGATTTAGTAGCTATGAAGGAAAGGGTGTGGGCACTTGAGGAGAGGAGCCAAATAGAAAGTATCACAATAAAAAGAGTTACTGAAGATAACTGGAAGCTGGCTTCGGAGGTCAGGTCACTTAGAGAACAAATTCAAAAATTACAATTTAATATGGAAAAAGGAGAGTATGAATTAATATTGTTAAAGAAAGAATTAGGGGAAAAGAGGACAACAGCAAGTACTACGGGAGAAGGAGAGGCTACAGAAGCAGACAAAAACTCGCAAATGAAAAATATACAAGATGCCATGGCCAATATGGAAATAAAAGAGAATCAATTCAAAGAACAGATTGAAGAAGTTAGATCATGGGCCAACATAGTAAAAGGGCCAGCAAACACTCCTATTGACAACATAGAAAAACAAGTTCGGAAACAGATTAGAGAGGAAAAAGAAAGAAATGAGAAAGCAACAAATATCGTTGTCAAAGGGCTACGAGACTATGGAGAATAGGAGAAAACAACGGATTTAGTTAAAGACTTCTTTAAAGACCAATTAGACTGGCATGGAACAACCATACAAGCTCAAAGAATTGGAAAATGGATTAGAGGAGGCAAAGATAGACATGTTAGAGTGACAATGAAGAATATAGGAGATAAAAATAACATTTTCAGCAAGAGGAAGTTTCTTAGAGGCACACACATATATCTTGATGATGACCTCACCGTAACTTAGCAAGAAGAAAGGAGGAAGGAATGGGAAAAAGTGAAAACAGCAAGAGGAAAAGGCAAGTGGGCGTGGCTACAAGATGACAAAGCCCAAATCAGCGACAAAATCACATTCAATAAATAGGAACTCGAGCCCACCCAAGAACATTTAACTATAGTTAGCTGGAACTGTAGAGGTTATCCTTGGAGAAGAGGACCTGTGTTAGGGCTGATAGCTAAAGATAATGACATCATTATGCTTACCGAGACTCATGAACATGATGGATGTAGAGTTCCAGATTTTGAAGGGTATAAGAAGGTATCACTGTGGAATGAAAAGATAGATAATGGTAAGGGGCATGGAGGTATCACCATTCTAATAAAAGAAACTTGGAGTAGATTTGTAAACTTAGAGAAAGAAGATGTAAACAAGCAGTATATTTGGATAAAAATAACAGAGAATCAAATTTCTACAAGGGTGGCTATATGTTACTTCGCTCCAAAAGGCTCAAAAATATATAAAAAACATAGATTGGATCGAGAAGATCCGTTTGTTGCGCTAAAAAAAGACATAACAGCCTTTAGCTCTTTAGGGGAAATAATGTTAATAGGGGATTTCAATGCTAGAATAGCAAACAACCAAACTCTCAATCTTAAGGAGAGTTACAATGAAAGCAGAGATCTAGTTTGGCTCGAAGAAGAAGGGACACAAAAATGGGAAAGATCTTCACAGGATAGCATGGGAAAGATTAATCATTTTGGTGTTGAATTACTAGGCTTATGCTGCCTATACAACATGGTTATATGCAATGGTATGGAAAAGTGGCCTAAATCAGGAGGCATCACATGCAAAAGACACAATGGACAAAGTTTTTTTGATTATGTTATATGCTCGCAAGACTATGTCGCAAAGATAATTAACTTTGAGATAGAAGATTGCCCCATAGAGTTAAAATCTGATCATAACCCCATCTTGATAAGGGTGACTACTCACTTTAAAGATCAACATATTGTTCCAAAACTTTTACAGAAGAGGAAGATGATTTCGACTGGCAAAGTTTTAATGACACAAGAAAACCATGATACTTTTCAAGACTCTCTTTTGCGGCTGTCTAGGGTTCCGAGAAACCATCTAGAGTCTAAAAAATAGCATTTCATGGACAAGGATAATCTTGTTCTTATTATCATTAAAGCATTGGAGGAGTGTAAAAGATCTAGGGCCACAAAAGAAGCCAAGAACACTTTTTCGGCCAATTCTTGGTTTGATGAGGAGTGCAAAATGGCAAAAAGGAATTGGAAAAAGAACATGAACAAAGAAAGTAGAAAAGAGTATGATCAACTAATTAAAAAGAAGAAAGAAGAGTATGTGAACAAGAGAAGAATAGAGTTGATTAATCTTGGTAAAAACAACCCCAGAAAATTTTGGAAAGAGCTTCAACAGAGAAAAACTCAGATAGTGAATAACATAACAGGAACCAAATGGCTAGAATATGCCAAGACTCTCTACGAATGTGATCTAAGAGAGCATAGTACCATGGAAACAGAGACTACAGGGGTGTTATTCAGTGAAAATGATATTATTCAAGGCATCAAGAGGTTAGCTACTGGTAAAGCACAAGATATAGATGGGCTACAAGCGGAATACTTAAAATGGGGTGCTGAAATCCTCACACCACACATCACTAAGATTTTCAACAGTGTCAATAGAGAAGGTTTCCCTGTAAAATGGACTACAAGTGTGGTGATCCCACTCCACAAAAGTGGAGATATAAACAATCCTTCTAATTACCAAACCATCATGATCAATCCACTATTTGGCAATTTATTTGGTAGTTTGGTACAACAAAAAATCAGCAACTGGGCTGAAACAGAAGGCAAACATGCAAAAGGGCAAGCAGGCTTTAGACCAAAACACTCTACTATAGATCACGGCATCACTCTCAAGCATTTGATAGAGAAAGTTTGGGACACTCCGGGGAACAAGGATTTTTGTTATTTCATGGACTTTAAAAAAGCTTTCGACATAGTGCCACGTAATAAACTATGGGATAGAATGGTAGAGCTGGATGTCTCTAAAGAACTTAGGTCAGCGGTTTATAGATTATATGAGCAGGTCAAAGCTAAAATCAGAACGACAGAAGGGATATCAGAAGATTTTGACAGCAACATCGGGGTTAAGCAAGGGTGTCCACTTTCTCCAACACTATTCGGGCTCTATATTGACAAGTTAGAAGAGTGGATAAACAAGACCAATGGTGAGGGGATGCAGCTGGCCCACTTCGTGATAAGATTGCTCTTATATGCAGACGATCTCATAATTCTTGCTAGAATAGCTAAAGGTTTAAAAGAGCACTTGAAAGCACTAGAATTTTTTTGTCATGATGTAGGAATGCAAGTTAACACTAGCAAAACCAAAATTATGATCTTCTCACTAAAGAAGAATAGGGGCATACAAGACAAGTTTCTATTTGAAAATAGCCCCCTTGAGATTGTGGAAGAGTACAAATACTTGGGCATCGATTTTCATAACAAACTCAACTGGGATACTTGTAGATTGAAAAGGATCCAAGGGGGTTGGAAGGTGTTATACTCTTTACAAAAAAAGTGTAGGAACGTAGAATTATGGGATTGGACGACCATGAAAACTCTGTTTGGTTTGCTGGTCACTCCGGTTATTCTATACGGATGTGAAGTGTGGGGCGGTAGTATGTCCAAACAGAAATGGCGGCAAGTAGAAAGAATTCAAAAACATTTTATCACATGCAATCTTAAAGTCAAGACCACAGTTCTGTATGAAATCCTTTTGGCAGAGGTGGGTTCCTTTCCATTAGAAGCCATAGCATTGATCCGAATGCTAAGCTATTTAAAGAAAACCCAAGGTCTAGAAACACATAGTTGGCCCAAGTTGGTAATATAGGAAAAACTTGTGAGGCAGAAAAGCACATGGATGAAACAAAATGACAAATGGATGCAAAAATGGGATATCAACATCCAAGCTTGTCTAGATAACATTAAAGAAATAAAAAATTTTGTCAATGAAAAACTTCGCAATATTCTATGGACAAGACACATAGGGAGGAAAAAATCTTATTACATTAAAGAATTTAATCCCACTTCTAGTCATGATGAAAAGGCCTATATAAGGGCAGCTATTAATTGGAAAGCAAAAATATTGATGGCACAAATTAGAACTAGTTCACATCAGCTGCGATGTGAAACTGGTAGATGGCAAGTTCCAAAGGAAGAGTGGGCAGACAGAACATGTTTATTATGCAATATGGGAATAGTGGAGACAGAGCAACACTTTGTCATGGAATGCTTGGCTTACAACGACATCAGATCTAATTATACAAAAAAAATTTAGAACAAGGACTTCAACTATTTATTTGAGGAAGATCAAGTGAAGAGAACAGCAGATTTGATTATCAAAATTTAGAGAAGAAGAGACAAGTTAACCAAAACTTTGCAACTGACTAGTTTGGCTCCTGACTCGGGAGGGCGATTGCATGGGTCCCATAGACTACTTTAGTCTTGTGGACATCATTAAAATCTATCATATCATATCATATCAGTGTTGTAGGGATAGATGAAAACTTGGAAATTTGTGGGTCAGCTGTATCCTTAGCACGTGTTTCCATGCAGCTCGAGTTTGGAAAGTGAGAGCTTGTTGGGTTTTATTAGTAAGTGGGGATTTTATGTTTAAAAAAAAGACCAAGTGAGAATTTATAGGTTAATAATGGTTAGTAAGTAGATTAGGGAAGGGGTTAGAATCATTAACTTGTTAGTTGTACGTAGTACTCTTTTTCCATAGATTAGCAATATTAACAACATTTAGCTCGTGGGAGGGTAAATGAATTAATGATAATTATAATTATTAGATTAAAAATAGTAATAATAATATTATTGTTATTATTATTAAGAATAATAATGATTGGATGGTTTAAAATTGTTCTTTAAATATTTTGTATATTATTATAGCCATGTAGTTAGTATGTGGAATTTCTTTAGGGCCTTGAATTAAGTTAATAAAGGGATGACTTAGTTAGAAGTTGCATAATTTTAGGGGGAAGAGTAAATCTGTTGTAAGTTAGGATTGTATTTAGATTTCATTTATAACAAGCAATTTTGATTATCATTTAGAAATTAATGTAGTTAAGTTCTTTTGAAATTGAGGTTTGTATGATAGAAGGTAGGAGTGTTAGTGAAGATAGAAAATGGATTCTTTTAATACTAAGGTAGCTTAGGGAGTAACTATTAGTTAGTAGTACCTTTTTAGTAAAAATATGAATTAGGTAGTAGACCATCAAAGGAAGACGAGGACATGGACTTATCTTTAATCATGTAGAAGCTAGTAATTAAGATATATGACAGTTGTAGGCCTATTGATTATGCACTTATGGATTGACACTTAATATAGTATTTATCTATTTTATAGTTAATGATAATGAGTAGTCATATAAAAATGTGCTATGAATATCAAAGGAGAAATGGTTAGTAAGAATATTTAGGATAGAATCCGTCAAGTTCAAGTGGTCTCTAGACATCCTAACATATCGTCAAGGGTACTATCGACACATCCTATGCCATCTAGATTATGACCCAATAAATTAACATTGATATGAATTACAATCATATTTTATGTCCCTCTTAAAACATGATGAAACATCGTTGTTGGAAATAAAATGTTAAGTCATATAATTGTGTTAGAGATATGAATTAGCCATCAGTTATACTATAAGTCCTTCTGCCCACATGCTTAGCAATTCATTGTAATAACATATACATAAGCATTACGTAAGGTGATCATACTAAATGCCACTTAGATAAATGATACAGGTAAAATAAAAAACTCTTATTGTTGGGAGTAAAATGAGATGTAACATTCTATAAAAGTGTTATCAAGGACTAAGGGGGAGATTATCTAAATTAATCTTGGTAAATGACTTACATTGAACTGTTTCTTATACATAAGTGTGTTAGTCTATATACAATATGACACTAATTCTAATATGACTAAATTTTAATTATAGTCAAAATTTTGACTTTAGTATTGTGTAATCTATTATTTTAATTCGGTCTCATTATTCAATTTTAGCTATCAAAGTTCTCTTTATATAAACAACAATTTAAAATAAATTATATTATAATGAATTATATATTGTATTATATTGAAGAAGCCTATAACATAATTTAAAATAAATAAGTAAATAAATAAATAAATTTTTAAAAAAATGGTTGTGTTTTGTCTGTTAAATTTGGGCATGACATGATATAATAATAACTTACAACTCCATTTGCAGATTATAAATCTTTGTTTCAATCCTCCATTTTGATTGGCTTTCACACATTTTGGCTTTGATAGCTTTTTCACCCTTCAAACATCCATACCCTTAAGCCTTCTTGCTTAATATGCCAATGCAGACTCTTTACTTAGATCACTGAATGAAGCAATACCCTAGACTATTTGTCTTCCTTAGGTTCTTACACATGACAACCTTTGCTTCTGACCAACCATCCCTATAAATAGGAAATTAAGATATTTTGTCATTCATTCTCCATTATCCAATTTTGGATTAGGACAAATTAGGTAGGATTCAATGAATTTACCCCTCATTTCATTTCATCCCTTTCTAGAAACTTCTCCTTCAATTCTCTTTGAATTTGCCTAAAAATAGTTTACCATGGATTTTATGCCACCACCTCATCAATCTTATCAACTTCCATATGGTTCACACAATCCAAGAAAATAAACTTGTTAGCTCAGATCTATTGAATTCATGATCTTTCAAATAATGCTGACACATAGCATTAACTTGCTTCTAATGCTTATCACATACTACATTGCTCAGCATCCTCTATAAAATCACTCAGCACCAACTAAAGTTTACTGGTGCTTAACATCGACTAAACTTTACTCTGCATTGACTGTTTTACTCTACATACACTATAATAAAAATTTACTGGACTCCAACTAATTTTTTGCTCGGCTTGCACTGACTTTGCTCGGCCCCTACTATCCACTCAGTCAAGCTTTGTAGACAAACTTTGTTATACTTGTTCTTTTGAACTTGCTTAGTGTAATCAATCTTTTGCAACCTTAAGTAGATTATCAATGCACTATGTTACCACTGTCTTAGCTAATTCTTGTACTCCTTTTCACATCATAACTCAACCTTTCCTCTAGGTGTTATTGTTACATCTTTTGGTTAAATCCTCTTCATCAATCAAATAAGTGATAGTACTCAAACCATGTAAGAAAATTGTCTTACCAGCAAATAGCAGGTTTGACATCAATGACAAAAAAATGATTGAAACACATTTATCATACTTGTTTCAATCTATTTTCAACAACCATCACTTGTATTATGTGTTGATTATGTGTTTATATGTTTTATTTTTGCAAGTAGATGTTAGATGTGATATATCATGAAATTGCATGGTTGATTACATACAAGTTTAAGGGTAACAAAAGGTGAATTAAGTATGAACATGGTTTATTTTTTAAGTAGTAAAAGTTTTATAGATCATGGTTCACGCCCCCCTCCCTCTCCTCCCCTCTCTCAATATCTTACTTCCTCACTATATTTCCAACTATTTACATTTTTTTTTACAAGGAATCCAATTCAATTTTTATCTTGTAGTGTATTATTGAGATTGGGCATTTTAAAAGTACATTTCTAGTACAAATGATTTGTTGTATTTATCATTCCAAGAATTTATGTTTGTTATAGATTTTTTGTAAAGGTGAAAACAATTTGAAATTATATCGTGTAAAAAATAATTGATTTAAAATATTTATCATATTGAAAAATATTTTTGAAGTGTAGCAAATAATAAATTGGATGATAAATTTACTATTTAAAAAATTTATACATCATGTCTCTACATCTCAACACAAATTGAAGGTCACCCACCTCTAAACTATAGATTTATATGTTCTAATGGTATGAATTTGTTAACATCTTCCACTTGAATATTAATAAGAATTTGGGAAACAACTTCTATTAATATATTTTATATTGTTTAAATAATTAGTTTATATATACATTTCACAATTTATTAGAATAGTTTTCTTACCTTAATAGATTAAATTTAAACATTCAATTTTATTCATATTAGAATTTTATTTAGTCATTTAACACAATAGAAATTTCTTGTTGACTTGTATTTTATTGACATTTAATATTTTAGCATGTATATCATAATCTTATGTGTAATGTAATCATATAAGTAATTTAAAATATTTAAAATATCCTTGAAAAAAATTATTTTTATTATTTTTATATATTAAAAATATTTATTTAAAGTACAAATTTTATTAAAATTTATTGTTGAGTTGAAAAAATACCCTAAAAAGTTAAAAAATTGATCAACGTAGTAACTTATATGTACTAAAACACATAACAACTTATATGACACAAAATTTCTTGATAAACTAAAGAAGTTCCTTTAGAACTCAAGATTAATTAGTTAGACCAACTAAATAAAATAAGTATGTAAGAAACTATTCCACATAAATTTAAAGTATCAAAAAATTAAACTTGTATAATTGTGTGAAAATATATAAATAACTATTTAGAGTGGCTATCATTTTTATTTGTAAGCTATTGTAGAATTGTACATCTTATTAGGTTATTATTATATTAATAGTTACCATTGATTTCTATGTCAAGAAAAAATATGGCATTCAATCAAGATTCAGACTATCATCATTATTTTGGACTCTACATTTGAGAATTTTTCAACATTCCAAGAAACCATAATGCATCACCTAAGAGCTTAACTAGATCCACTCTAGTTGAATCTCATTCATTTATTAAGAAAAGTATGAAGGACCTATCTGCTAAAATATTAGAAAATTATAATAATATTGAATGCCTAGAAGATCATGAAATACAACTATTTTGGGATGTAAAAATCAAATATCACCTTGCTTGCACAATAATGGATGCATATTATGATAGCACAAAACAAACCCCTACATGAATCTTTATGGAGTAGATGATGCAATGTATTTGAAGTGGACATTTTTAATCTACTTGGATCAAGAGTGGCATACATAGTCACTCCACACTATTTTCTCCAAATGATAATTTTATCATGTTGTGAATGTACATATAAATCATATTCCAAATTTGTTACAAACTTTGTACTTTTTAATTATTATATACAAGTGTTCTTAGGTATGTTATCATGTCAATTTTAATGAATGTACATAGCATCTCTATACACAATGACTCTTACAAAAAAATTTCTTGCTTACATTATATTCCTTCTCAAATACCATTTGCATTCTACTATGTACGCAATTACTGTTGCAAAAAATTGTCGTGCTTACATTTTATTCCTTCTCAAATATCATGTGCATTTTATTTTCTTCTCAAATGAATGTTCTTTAAAACAATCAAAGTTCTTAAGTTAGTAAAATAATTTAGATTAGAAAAATAGTAAAACAAGGAAAATATTTTGAGTTTTAATAGCTATAGTCCTACAAAAATTATTTATTTATTGATCATTAAGAGGTTGAAGCCAAGATTAATTATCATTGTGTTTTATTATTATTATTTATTAAGCTCAAGTAGATTCAAACCCAAGACCTCCCATATAAGAGGCTCACAATTTACCATTGTATTGTAGGCTCTTGCCTTAGCTATAGTCCTAAAATTTGCTTATATATTATGTATTTTTTTTTTCCAATCTTATTTTGATTATATTTTTAAAATATTAAAAAGATTAATCTTAAATTTTTTTAATGATGTTAAACATTATAGACAAGAATTATATACATTCTAAAATATAGTAATATTATAAATATAATTCATGTATAATATAATAGCACTATATTATGTATAAAATAATATTAATTATATGTAATAAAAATATACATCACCAATACAGCTAGCACTATTGTTATATTACAAATAAGAATTAATATTAAGATATAGAGTATAAAAATTTATTTCTTAGAACAATTATCATTATATATTAAATTACTCACTTATTCTATATCGATTTATCATTGTCCACTTGTTAATTTTTAGTCTGATTTCATTTGTAGATGATGTAGGGTATTTTCCACTCTTGACTATCCTAAACCATAGGTTCTGACACCAGATTTTGAAGATATACTTAAGTCTCTCAAATAATGGAACCACTAACAATAAATGTTGTGAAACTAGTATACAATGGTAATACAACTCTAGCATCACAAGTACAATAATTCTCAATAGAAAAATTTGGAGAGGGGACTAAAAAAACTTTATGGTATAAGTTATACATATTTGGAATTCACAAACATCAAGCAAAATTATTGAAGAAATATAACAACTATGTAACATTTGAAGACATTAAAATTGGAATAATTATATTCTTGATAGAATATAGCTACTCCAAATCAAGAAAAGAACGATAAGTATAGAATTATAGCCTATTTGTAAAAAAAATTACCTTATTTATTTATACATTAACCTCTCTTACTTACAACAACTTATATTCTAATTATGTAAGTGGATTATAATAATGAGACTTGAGATTGTTTATAAAGAACATGCCATTATCAGAAGTCCAAATTCTTTGGACATGAAATGTGAGGATAAGAAAGATGTAGATATACCAAATTTTTCATCCTCAAAATCAAAATAAGGAATCCCTCTTGTAGCCAAAATTATATCCAAACATGTTTGGTGTAGAGAGACCTAATGTAGTAAAACAATGCCCACCATACTGATGCCTATCAAAAACTTAAATCCATAAGGTATATAAAGGCTTATATAGCTATGAAGAAGGATATACACCACTATGTCAAAGATAATAGGCCTTAGAAGGTGTTTAGTTTTGACATTATAGATAACGACAGAATAAAGACCATAACCACTTGCTTTAATGAAATAGAAAAAATTCATTATGGTAATATACACATTGGAGCCGTCTACATGATAGCTCATGGCACGATAAAAAGTGATATTCAATTTTATAAAAAACTCAATAGTGGGATGAAGATAACCTTAACAAAATATTTGAATGTTCTCATGTGAGGATGATTATTCTATCTCAAAGTATCAATTGTCTTTCACACCAATCGATGCATTTATGAAGATGCTAAATAATATAGAAATTGATATTGTTGGAATTGTTTTCCATGTACAAGAAACCTCAATAATTAAAATTAAAAATGTAATAGAGGTCCCTACATGCATAATCAAGATGTTAGACATGTCTTGAACTACCTTTGATGTTATATTATGAAGAGTAGTTGTTGCACAAGAAGGTGTGAATCTTCAACAAAAATATTACCTCCAGGAAACTAGATTTCTTTCCATAAAGAATGGAATAATATATAAATTTAATGGATGATTTAAAGCTACCTTAAGTAACAAATATTTTCTAATAAACCTTGTGATACAAGAAATTAAACAAATGAAGCATTAGTATGAGAAAAATGTTAATAACCTCCATACAACCTTAGAACAA
The DNA here is from genome assembly GCA_028749045.1 of Cupressus sempervirens. NCBI lineage: Eukaryota > Viridiplantae > Streptophyta > Pinopsida > Cupressales > Cupressaceae > Cupressus > Cupressus sempervirens. The sequence goes on along the minus strand of CM053788.1, from coordinate 240,768,026 downwards.
CTTGTTTCCATCCAATTTCACACCACATGAATGAATATTAGTGGTATAAAATAATGTGGTTTAACATCATCCCATTAATTCTAATGCATACTAGAGGCAACACTAATATTTTTGAATAAAAATATTTTTTGTCACTAGCTTGTCCTAAAATAGTTAACACCAACCAGTCAAGAAGGGACTAGAAAAAGTTAATGGTGAAATTTACTTTTTTCTAAAGTTTAACCAAACTATTACTAAATGCAATTACACGTGCATAGATTTTCTGAAATTAAATGATCACATTAGTGCACCATGGGCTATTGTATTTAACAAGGGTACAACAGAGTTGATGGGCATGCTAACATAAGTATTATATAATGTACAATTTGATGAAAACACTAAGAAGAGTACTAAACAAACCATAAGAGATGTTCAACATAAGAGATATGTGTTTAGAGTTACATGTATGGGTAAAATGTATAAAGATGAAGAATGCATGAAGATGACTATTAAAAATGTATCTCTAATAGATTTCACAATAAAGAGTAATGCATTGATCAAAAAGATTAAAGATATGTGTGTGACTCAACCACTTGAGTAGAAAATCCAATATATCACATCCTAAAAAAAAAGAAAGAGAGGGTACAAAAGTGTACTTCAATGTTTATAAGTATATACCAGCCAATTCTCACCAAACATAAGGTGATAAATGTACAAACTATTGGTTTGAAATGAATATAAGCATAGTGTTCTTAACAATCATTAAAACCCAAAATCATTGGATGCAATAGTATACATACATATGATGTGTTGTATTATTGAAAACAAATTTTCATTGTGCATCTTAATTTATGATAGGATACTAGGAAACTATTATAGCATCCATTATTCAACCACACTTGTTCTCCATAAAAGGTCCAATGCACATTGATAAGCTCATACTGTTATGTATGATTTTTAATTGTTGGTTTATATGTTGTTAGTTTGGTGTTTTTAAAATATAAATCAATAAAAATTCAAGCAATCACATTACCTATTACTATACACTAATAAACAAGTGCCGTGCCAAAAAATTAGGACAAAAAAACACCAATAATTTTTATTTGTTAAAAGTAATGACAACTATGTTAAACACATGATAACATAAAATATGTTGCAGAAGGATGTCAACATGACAAGGATATTTTTGAGTCACAAGGTCTAGGAAAAAAATGAGTTTTGATAAAAAAATTATGAGGATGTAGATTCAATATCCAACAAACTGTATGGTCCAAAACTAAATTCTTGTGCTACATGGGCACTTAGTTTAGGTTAATTAAGTTGATTGAGTAAACCATAGTTTCATGTTTAAAAGGTGTGACATCCTATTCTAGGAACATTTTATTGGTAACATAAGTTATGCTAGGTTTGGTTTGATACCTTTACACTTAATTCATTATACTAGTTCAATCCCCTATGTGTACTAATTTGCACTTGTAGGTTAGCCTATCACTACCTTAATACTTGTTCCTAGTTATTGAAATCACCCATTAAAAATTTTTCATTAATTCATTTACAACATACAATTAAACTCTAAACATAATCCTACACAACTATCAAGTCATTTATATAAGGCCCTTTCAATAACCCTTCAAACCTTTAACATTAGCAATCTTGAAATAATTAAACACATAATTAAAGATATTATATTATTATAAGACAATGCTAAAATACTTTCCTTAATCAAATAATATAATTCCACAAAGATTCTATCACAAATCTAAAATCTAAATACATAACATGCACTAAACAACCATAACCCTTAAACCCTATGCTTAACCCTCTAACTAGAACCAAAACCAACTATAGCAATCTAATACTTTAAAAAATTTAATTTTGACTTATATAAATATTATTTTATACATCAACATTAGTTACTAAACATGGTTGATAACTACAATCATTATCTACTAATACTCATATTAGGCTAAACATCCCTAAAACCCTTTATCACTATCATTTATGAAATACAACCCTTTAATACCTTTCTAATTTATAATTACATGCTATCACACTCACTTAATTATAGTCATAAAAATTCTATTAATATAAAAACTAAATACTAATCCTATTATAAAATACTAAATATACTAACTAACCACATGATAACAATTACTAAACTAGTCCTAATCTTTCCTAACCCTACCCACTTGCCAATTGGGCAAATGGCCTAGCCAACCTACCCACTCCCTTCCCAAAGCTCCCCACAAGTCTTTCCATAGCTTCTACACATTTTCCAAGGGGGAACAAATGCTTCCGAAGGTGTCTAGCCCAGGAAGGGAGAGAAGTGCACCCACATGGAGGGGGAAAGTTAATTATTAATAGCACGAGAAAGTAGGTGGGTTTTTGGAAAGGTTTGAAAGTTGTTTGCATTTTAAATTATTTTTTAGACTTAGCCCTTTTACATGTGCAAGCATGAGGTTTTTGGGAGGAGGATGGAAAGTGGGATGTGGGTCCCATGTGACCTACCTCTCCCAAGACTTTTTTTTTTTAATTATTTTTTTGCATGCCCCCTCTCATAAAATCTAAGGTATGTTGCTTATAATATATATTAAGATGGTCAAAAGTTATACTATTTCTCTCTTTTTGAGAAGAATATTTAAGGGATCTTCTTTTTGACATTTGTGGAAAGTTTTGTTTTCATTTGGCCATACATTTTCTAGCATCTTGTAGGTGCTCCTTTTGGTTTTTGACAATATTTTTTTCTCTCTCATAGGTTGAGGGGTGGGGGGTGGGGGGAATTTAATGTAGCATTCCAATGTTTCAATTTTTATTTTTATTTTATTGTTTAATCATAGGATTTACTAGGTAAAGCTAAAGTGAAATATTAGGATGAATGCATAAATTGGAACATCAAATTTTAATATGAACTTTTAGGAAAGCCATTCAAATTTAAATTTAAATTTCCTCATGAAATGCTATGATCCTATTAATGGAAATCCTTATTACTTTCATTATTGGAATTCAAGATTTCAAGACATAATTTATGGAACAATTAACCTTTGCTAATTATGTTATCTTAATGCATTTAAAGATAAGAATTGAATTGCAATCAAATGAAACATTGTCATGTAATATACATATTTTCAATACAATAAAAATTCATTCCTATTATCATTTATGAAATTTACAAAATTTGATCTAATTCGTAGATCTTCATCAAGTTACAACTCCATTTTCATTACATGAATTGCAAGATACAATGGAAGGTATTACAATGGAGAAGTCTCTAATACAAATGACTCAAGAAAACCATGAAGGATCCAAATCAAAGTTTTTTCCATCATAAGAACCTATCCAAATCTTAAAATACATGTAAAACCAGCAATGGAGATCTCACCTTGCAACCTAGGTCTCAAGGAGACCACCCATCAAGCTTGGAGAAACCATAGCCAACTGGGTGACAATCAAGTCCAATCCACAATGACATAAGAAAAAAAATAACACCTATTCAAGATATACGCAATGAGATTCACCTTGAACCCATGATAAAGGGGTGAAGGTGGACAACTATGTAGGAGATTTCCAAATGTAAAAAATACAAGAGACGTGCCTTTTCCAAGGCTAGAATTCACATAAAATTTCCATACTTTCTTCTTCTTATCTCCCCCAAAGAAAGAACAATAGCATTGGCATGCAAGGGCCCATAAACCTTGAATTTCTTCCCTCTCTATACTTCCATCGAGTCCAACTAACCCCTTCCCCCATACTTGGCCTCTTATTCCCTATCCAAGGGTTAGTAATGCCATTACACCCTTCACAAATTCTTTTTTACATGAAGCACATATACAACAGAATGAATTCACATACTAATCTATTTGCAAATAAGTACAATATTTCCATGGTAATGGAGGTAACCAACCTTCAAAAGTGTTATGGTAAATTAGAATTTGAGAATAGCCCAATACCTTTTCCTTGCTCCAAATCCAAAACTCTAATGTGTCTAAAAGTAGAGAGTGGGTAAACACCCTATAACTCCTCCAAAGGCCTCCAAATTCTACCCAACCACCAACATTAAATTTATAAATGACTCCTAAGTCCTTTTTCTTTCCTTTGTCCCCTTTCATAAATGCAAGATTGGAAATGAGTATGGTTTTGGGGAAAGGTCAAAGGTTCACTCAATTTTCGTAACATGTAGGAAATGGGATACTAAAAGGGTCACCAAGGCCACTAGGGGGTTCTAGTACTATTAGAAATGTCCCTAACCCATACCCCATATACTTAGGTACTTAGATTTTATTAAAATTGGCCCCCATGACCACTTTTTGGCCTCTAGAAGTGACTAGAAAAATATAAATCCAAATAACCTAATTGGTGGGACTTTACAGGTTTCTTTAATCAAAGGGGTTTAATTAGCTTCCTAATAAGTCAGTTTGGTTTAGGATTACATTTCCAACCAAGTATTATAAATGTTGTTACACATACACATGACAAGTGTCAAGTGACACTATAAAATCACATTACACAATATTTGAAATGTCACTAATCACATAAGATATACATATAGATTATGATCATGAATTGAATCACTTAACAATGAGGTTTGAATCCCTTCATAAGATTCCACCTTGGCTTTATAGCTTGCATATATGGTTGGTTACTATTTCTCCAATAGTTTCCATGCTAACTTTCCTACACTCCAAATTTGAATATCAGTAGCTCGATAAAATGACGTGTGTGTGTGTGTGTGTGTGTGTGTGTGTGTGTGTGTGTGTGTGTGTGTGTGTGTGCGCACATGTGTATGTGCATGCATGTGTGCATACATGTGTGTGTGCGTGTGTGTAAACCAAATTACATAATCAAATGACTAAACATTTTGTAATCACCTAAAAATGGTCATCTAGACTATTAGCCCCCTTCTCAGCATTTTAGCTAAATTAATTTAATCATTTACCTAGACCAAATTGCTAATAATCAATTTATTTGATTATAACCTATAGTTTGATTATGCTATCCTAAGTTCATTATTTGATTAAAAGAACATGTCCCCTTTTAATTAAATAAAAGACCCCATTCTTCTAACCCACTTAAAGTGCACACATAAAGTCCTTTTTCTATTTTGAAATTAAAAGAAAAGGCTTTGTGACTTTTGTCTTATATGAAAAGTCAACTTATATTCTATTGGTTGACTTGTGTGTGCACATGGATCACTCCTATTTTCAAATTCAACCATTGATCATCCACCATCTTCATCTTGATCTCTACCGTCCATACATCTTTAAAAGGGAGAGAGCTTTCCCCTCAAAGCATCCATTTTTGAATATTGTTATGCTGCAAGTTTTCTAACAGGTTTCTTTGGAGCTTTGTGGAGAACTTCTATTTCTTGTCTACATTCTCTCATCCATGGCATCATGGCATTCTAGCTTAGCTTAGCTTTCATTTTTACATGTAGCTTAATCTCACATAGATTAATAATGGTATTGTAACACTCTCATACATGTTTTAGCATAGCTCCACTTTGCATCTCATTCTAGCTTAATTTTCATTTGCATTGCATTCTTGAGGAACTCCTTGGGACATTTGCATTCTTGCATCTTGTCTTTGAAACCTCCCATTGCATGGTTTACTAGCAAGAAGAGTATCTCTAAGGCTCATCTAAGAATCCTTGAACTTAAAATACACTCTCTTGCACTCCATGGATAGGGAGCTCTAAGCCGGCATCCAAGCATTCCGAACTCATGGAATCGTTTGGATAGAAGAGTTTAGAGTGTGACACTTTCGAGTGTACATTTTTGGCGCCCACCGTGGGGCTTGAATCAAGTTTCTAGCTCCATTTACTTTTATTTTTTATCTCTAGTTTTTTACAACAGCATATTGGATCTAATCAAATGCTTTTATAGAATTATCACTTTGGTTTTAAGGCCAACCCATAAGTAAATCGGTTTGAAGGCCAAAAACTTAGTTGGTTTAAAGATTTGATCATCTCTTTTAAACCGCTTGGATTTTGGTTCTGAAATTTTTTTTTCAAGTTGGGTATACACTCAAAATGTCTCAATCTGATTTGCAAAGAATTTTGACATGATTTTCGGGAGTTATGAGTTTTTATTTGTTTTTCATAAAAATCTATTTTTGATCGCAAATCAGCGAATTTTTTTTAAAAACTTACATTTTTAGAAATATTTTTTAATTCTAATGAAGGTTCTTTCTTTGTGTTTTGAATTTTGAGGTCATATTAAAGATCAAAAACTCGATTTGATAAATTTGACCTATTTTGACAAAATTGATCTCTAGAGCGCAAATGAAGAGATTTTTTAAAATTTCTTACATTTTTGGAAAGCTCTCTGATTTTTAATAGGGGTCTCTTCTTTTCATTTTCATTTTTGGATACAAAATCATAGTAAACAAGTCCAATCTTGTTGACTAGGTCAAAATCAAAGAGTAAAAATGAGAGCATTTGTGATTAACTTGCACTTTCTTTGCATGCACTTGGTTGGAAAATAAATTGAATTTTTAAGGTAACTCACCACTTTTTATTATAGATTTTTATGTTATTTCACACTAACTTTTGGTGCTAACAAGTTGTGATTACAGGTTGCCATCGTTATGAAAAAAATTGAAACATTGCATAAAAAGAACGCATGTCAAAGCTTCAAATGCACAAGGGTTACTAATGATTGTTTGCAGGGCTGCCCAATGCATAAAAACTCAATTTTTCTTATTCTTTACTTTTACATGTGTGGCATATACTAGTTGTTTATTTTTAGGCACATTAAAACTTACAATTGGGATCTTTTGGTGATAGGAGAGTATGCTCTTCACCCTTGTGGTGAATCAGAAATCTTGACTTGCCATTTGGTTTCAAAGCAAGGGGTAACTGAATCTTCTTGGCATGTTTGGAAGAAAATAATTGGAATAGGAGAGTATGCTCTTCACCCTTGTGGTGAACTAGAAATCTTGACTTCCAAAAGTTGATCCACTTTGTGTAGTTAGAATCTTTTAGAGGGCCTGCTCTCGGACAACCTGAGAGGAACGACCCAAGTGGGGACAAGCAGATTACCCGGCTCTTCCAACCCACTATAAACTCAAGGCTACCAAGGACACAAAACTTTGGTAGATGTAGTGTTTGTCTTCATCTAGTGTGATTGCTTATGGGATTTCGACCATAGGGAGATCACTAGGCAAGAATGCTTAAGGTACTCTTGTGATCATGAGATCGGTTACTCATCGCAAGGTGAGGTGTCCCGTAATTGGGAGAAAGAGGAACACTATGAACAGAAGCCCTATCTAAACACCATAAGTTTGTAACTACCTTTTTTAGCCGCTCAACTTCTTGGTGCAAGGATTGATCCTAGTGGACTACCCGGATCACCCCAAGATTTACACTCACCATATGTGTTCCCTTGGTTGTGCTTATGGCACTTCCATGACAAAGCCAATATCTCTTGTGGGAAACCACTTGGTGTGAGGCAAAGGAGCATCAAGCATGGGCCAAGATATTGAGTAATTAACCATGTCCTTTAGGTAGATATTACTTGATGTGTTCTCGAATGTGGTATACCAGTGAAAATGTTTTGAACATACACATGACGATAATTCTAGGGAATTCTTTTGAGACGTCACATATACTTGTATCATGCAAGGTTGTTTTTTCCCTTGCTTGATTGTTTGAAGACTACTTCATGTGTCACTATCTTGCTTGGAAAGAAATTTCTTTTGAACATCAAACTTGCTATGCTATCAACTATTGTCAAACTTTGTCAACCAAGTCAAAACATCAAATGCAAACATTTTTCTTGTGTTGCTTGCTAAGGGGAGTCTCATCATTTGACTTTGATTTTCTATGTCTCTAGTTCTTGAACATGCTTAAAATGGCTCTTCGGTCTTAGTGCTCTTGGTCTTTCTATCTTCATGGTCTATGCCTACTTGCTAGTTATCCTTTTGCTGAAATGGTTACCTTGAATTCTTGACTACACTCTTGGGTTGGAGAATTGTTCACTTGTCACCCTGCTTGCTCTATCTATTTGGCTATTTGGGCATCTTGCCTAGCTATTGACTTGAGTCATTCATGTCATAAGTTTCTTGGACATATTGTTTGACAAGTCGCTTTAATCTCTCTCTACTATCTTGGCAAGTGAACACTCTACCTCCTATAGTTTCAACATCAAGTTATCTTCTAGGCTCTTTTATGCTTGGCTTTGCATCTAAAACTATGGGATCTAAACCTTGTGCTACCAAACTTCAACTGAATCTAGATGATCATGATATCCTCCATGTCACTAAAGAGTTTCAAGATCTATATGCACAATACAAAGAACTAGAAGAGACAAATGATCTTTCTTACCTTCATCTCTCTAAGCGCATGATAGAAATGAAGTCTAAACTTGAGAAAAGGTTGGAGGAGAAGATTGCATCATTACATGAATCTTCCTTAAGGTCTTTACATGCATGTGAGTCACCTTATTTGAGGTCATCCTCTTCTTCTAGGTCTACATACTCTACTTCAAGACATCAAATGTCTTCATCTTCTAGATCTAAAGACCTCTTTAGAGAACAAGCAAGTGATACCTCCTTTGAGCCTATGCCAAAATTTCATGATGGACCTATCTTTGACCAAGATAATAATGAAGACATGGATGCATTCTATTCACTTGAGAAACAACCAAAGGACTCTAGACATACTTTTGAGAGAAATATTACTCCCTTGGGGAATTCTTATGATGACATTTTGAGAACACTTCTTGGCACCAAGCTCATCATGTTGCCTAAGTCTAGCTCCTATGGAAATCCATTCTTAGATACCTATTGTGCCTATCATCAATCTAATGACCATGCTACTTCTAATTGTATACAGCTGAAATATAAAATTCAAGATCTCAATGATGATGAGATTGTTGATCTTGGAACCTCTAGTGACTCATGTGGTGAAGATACTTCTCTTGAGCAAAATTACATTGATGAACCTATGTCTAGTAGTGGCTCCATTACATCTTCCACTTCTTCCAACACTTGTACATCTCCCAAAACTTCAAATCTTTCCAACATGCCTCCATCAAATAAAGAACCTAATGCTTTCCACATTGACTATGTGTATCCTCAAGGGCTATCTCTAAAAGAAACTCAAGCTAACCTTCACTTGGCTGCAAACCTTTTCCATGCTACTAATCCTAAACATCCTCAACCTTCATGCACTACTATGCCTAATGCAAGCACTACTCCATTCACTCATCATTCTCCCTTGTCCTTAGAAGTGGCTCCATGTCAAGAGGACTCTCAAAAAGAAAAAGCTATAAATGTCAAGAAAGATCAAGATCAAACACCCTTTCATCTCTTTCAAGATTTTTCCCCTCCATATCCTATAACTTGTCCACCTCCTAAGTATGATGAAGATACCACTTCCATTATCTCCCTTGAGCTTACTGAAAATTATGAGAAAAGTTCTCTTCATATGCTATCCAAAGCTACTTGTCAAGATCAAAGCATCCCCTCATGTTCTACTTCTCCATATCCACTTCAAAATTTTACTCAAGCTTCAAGTGCTCCTATTAAAATTGTTGCTCCTGTCAAAGCTACTCATGAGTCTATTGATGGCTTTGACCATGTTGCTCACTCTAAAGATGTTGATGTCCCTTTTCACTATCCATTTGCATCTCCTGAGTCTATCCTTGGTCCTTATCCATCAAAGCTAAAGCCTTCAAACCTTCCATCTATATTGGGACCTTATGTTCCATCATATCCTACATTTTCCACTCGTAGCTCTCTCATCATACCTCAAGATCAACAAAGATGCTCATCCTTGATGACTTTTCACCCATCTATACATCTAAACCAGTCATATCATCCTTATTCACCCATAAGTCCCAAGTCCTTTGGAAGTGAGAATAAACATAAGAATCCATTGAAAAATGAAGATCACTATGTCCCATCTAATCGACATGTGAATTCTAAGAAGGAGAAAGCACAAAAGAGACTGCAAAGGTCCACTATTAAAAAAGCTAAATCAAAGAAAATATGGGTTCCTAAACCCATTATTGAAGAAATGTGTTTTGAAGTATCTGAAAGAAAATCTAAAGCTATATGGATTCCCAAGTCTCTTTTAAAAGACTTGAATATTGAAAATACATCAAAGTTGACATTCAAGCTTCCAAAGGCTTCCATTCCATCTTCTTCCAAAAATTTTTCTAAAAATATTCTAAAGCCTTCCACTCCACTTTTTTCAAAATCTCTTCTACCACCTCATACATCTAAATCTCAAGCTACTTCATCCATAATTCATCCATCATTCCAATACCCTTCAAGGTGTGTTTCAATGTTGATCTTGTACAATATTTCAACTACCCTCATGAAATCCTCTAAGGCTTACACTAACTTTCTATACATGAACCCTTATCCTTCATATACTCCTACTATCATCTCCCTTTCATCACCCTATCAACATCTTTGAGCATACCTTTCTATGGTCTTGGCTTATCTTTTCTATAAGAGCACTATCTACATTCAAACAGCTTGAGCTCTTTCTAAAAATTCAAAAAAAGGAAAAAAAGAAAAAAAATGAAAATGTGCCTTGGTGAAAACTACTTCTTGTGGCACCTTGGTAGCAAAAGTAAAGAGAAATAAATCCATCCTATGGTGAAAACTACTTCTTGTGGCACCTTGTATAAGTACCATGATGAAAACCTGGCAAACAGGCATCATGCATAATTCTTCCATCATCCATCTATCCCCTCTTCTCTCTTTGATCGTGACAATGTTGAGCTATCTTTTCATATTGGCTATCTTATCCACAAGATTTTCTATTGTGCTCTCCCATTCACTCATAGCCTCTATCTTGAGCTTTGTTCTTATTTCTCTATCCCATTGCTATACTATCTAGTTGACCCCTTGGTGTTGATCACTATAAATAAAAATGGTTCTTAGGTCTCTTGACATGGCTACTCTTTTGGACTACACACTTCATGCTATCTCACTTGTTGGCTTATTGCTTATCCTACATGCTATCTTGCTCATTTCTTCCACTGCTTATCCAAAATATGCTTCATATGACTATTTCACTTCTTTCCCTAGCTTGGGTACTCTTGAGGAGTCAGTCCTTGAGGGTCACTTTCACTTGCTTCATACTCTTTTTTCATCCATCTTTGCTTATCCACTGGCTCGTTGCTCCATCATATCCTATACCTTGCTAGACATTGGGAGAAAATGATGTGATCTTTCTTGAGAACTAGTAATCTCTAAATTATTCTAAAAAATCCAAAAAATCATATATGATCCTGAAAAAAAATACTAAAAATCAAAAAATGTCTTGAAAAAATGATCATCTTAGGGAAAACCTAGCAATAGGAACTTTGATGTATCACCAAAAAAATTTAAAAATACAAAAAAAAAAATAAAAAATTTGAAAAAAGTCCTGAAAAAATCTGTCAAGTGGTGAAAACCTGGAAACAGGTGCTACTTGAAATCCTTGCACCTATGTCTATCAGTCTCAATCATCCACTTCGCTACACATTTCCTAGCTTGGAATTGTTTTTTGTCCTCATCTTGGGGGCATAGCTACTTAGCCTATTGAGGTATTCTTGTGGATTAGGGTTTCTTTGACAACTCACAAAATAGTGTTTCTCAACACTTCCCCCACTTTGACATCAAGTGTTTCTCAACACTTTTCAGATAGTTTACCTACAGTCTCTGATGTTGCAATATTTCTCACTATCAGAATCAAGTCTGGAAGAAATGGCCAAGTGACTTACACACACGCACTTTAACACCTAAATGACTGAGCTATGCTGATCTTTATCTACTTTGTGTGTTGTCTATGATGATTTCTTTTCCAGGTGTTCCCTCCCTAATAGTCTCTCAAGGATGTCATTGACTAGAAGACTGGGGGCATGGGACATATTTTCTTGATTTCTTCTTGTGGGTATACTTTTGTTTGTCTATAGTGTTGTAAGCATTCATGCTTGTCCTATTCAACACTTTGACTTATAAATGTATCATCCTTGATTGTTTTGCAAGACCGCACTCAGGGTTTATCCTGGCGCTTATGCCTTGATACAGGTGTAATCTTGCTAAATTAAACTTAGGGAATCTAATCGTGTAGTTATCTTGACTTACATGTCTCTGATGCTTAGATTGGATTTCCACATACCTATCTAATATCGATCATATTCATATCCTCATAGTTATACTAGTGATGGTTGTATGATCTCATGATGTCCCTAATAAATGCTCAATGATGAAATTAAGAGTCTAAATGTTATGCGCTTCTTGCTGGTAAACCACTTTGCATATTAGCTTGCATTTTAGGTTCATTTTCTAGCTTAGTCTTGCATTCTTGCATATGGGGAGAGCTCTCTCTTCATCTTTTCACAGACATATCAGCTAACTCCTTTCATATATTTCTTTATTTTCTTCTTGTTCATGTCTTTTCACCTTCTTAATCTTTCACTTCATCTTTTTTCTATCTTATCATCACATTAAATAAAGTTTTGACCTCTTAAATAATTTTAACGTCCTAGATTCATTTTTGGGATCGAAATCCAAATTCGAGTTCATCTTGATGGTCAAAATTGTCTTTTAAAATTCTACTTTCTTCTGAGCAGTTAGCTGACCTTTTGAGGTCTAATCTCTGAATCATCACTGAGGCATCTTCATTTCTTCATGTCTTCATCATTTCCATACTTCATATCTACTTAAATTCACTATTTCATGTCTAAAATCACCTTTCTACTCATTTTGACCTTATTTTTATGCTATATCCTTCAAGGTCAACTCTAGTCAAACTGGGGCATTTTATCAATTTTTTTTTATATAGTCATTCTTGGGTTCTAATCATCTAACTGTCATCTTGGACATTGCTATATTCTAATTTTCTCATGTCTAGCTAGTTTTTGCATCCCCTTACCTCATTTCAATTTCGATCCCGAGGGGGCAGAAATACTCTTTCATTGATTACTACAGCTATCTACTTCTTTGGAGCATTTGTTTGATCTTTTCACTTGCTCTTCATCTATCTACTTTGCTAAGTGTTAGCATTCTTCTTGAATTCTAACATTGTTCTCTTCCTAGTGTTCAGTACTACCGCTATCAGGCTGTGCATTCAGGACTTGCTATCTATTTCTGCATTTCATTCTTTGGAATCAGATATCTATATCTATCATCGTCTACTTGGCTTCAATTTTCTTTGACATAAAATTTTCCCAGATCGATCATGCATTAGTCAAAGAGGGGCAAATGTAATCACCTAAAAATGGTCATCTAGACTATTAGCCCCCTTCTCAGCATTTTAGCTAAATTAATTTAATCATTTACCTAGACCAAATTGCTAATAATCAATTTATTTGATTATAACCTATAGTTTGACTATGCTATCCTAAGTTCATTATTTGATTAAAAGAACATGTCCCCTTTTAATTAAATAAAAGACCCCATTCTTCTAACCCACTTAAAGTACACACATAAAGTCCTTTTTTCTATTTTGCAATTAAAAGAAAAGGCTTTGTGACTTTTGTCTTATATGACAAGTCAACTTATATTCTATTGGTTGACTTGTGTGTGCACATGGATCACTCCTATTTTCAAATTCAACCATTGATCATCCACCATCTTCATCTTGATCTCTACCATCCATACATCTTTAAAAGGGAGAGAGCTTTCCCCTCAAAGCATCCATTTTTTAATATTGTTATGCTGCAGGTTTTCTAACAGGTTTCTTTGGAGCTTTGTGGAGAACTTATATTTCTTGTCTACATTCTCTCATCCATGGCATCATGGCATTCTAGCTTAGCTTAGCTTTCATTTTTACATGTAGCTTAATATCACATAGCTTAATAATGGTATTGTAACACTCTCATACATGTTTTAGCATAGCTCCACTTTGCATCTCATTCTAGCTTAATTTTCATTTGCATTGCATTCTTGAGGAACTCCTTGGGACATTTGCATTCTTGCATCTTGTCTTTGAAACCTCCCATTGCATGGTTTACTAGCAAGAAGAGTATCTCTAAGGCTCATCTAAGAATCCTTGAACTTGAAATACACTCTCTTGCACTCCATGGATAGGGAGCTCTAAGCCGGCATCCAAGCATTCTGAACTCATGGAATCGTTTGGATAGAAGGGTTTAGAGTGTGACACTTTGGAGTGTACACATTCTACATTCACATTTTAATAAAATTTTCCTTTTTTGCACCTAATAAACATAATTGATTACCAAATTGAAATACCATAACATATTCATCAATTCAAATTAAAATACTAAAATAATCATCATAATGCATGCATATACCTAAGACATCATAAACATCATCAATAAAGCATACTAAAGTAATCATCACATGGCATAAATAATAGTAAAAAATGTCTATTCCATCAAATATAGTGTCTCAAAATATTAAATCATAATGTATCAAAATAAGTGTATCATTTGATCTATTATGGGTTGGGTTGAGGCCTCACATTAAGAGAGATGGAATTTGTAGATGGAAAATGTTGGTGTTAAGGGGAGTAAAGAAGCATCAAAGCAACAACCATTTATTGTACAAGGTGTTAGAAGATCCAGCCAAAGAAAAAAAAGAAACATACAAAAGATTTCCCATAACCAAATATGTCATTAACTAATGATACAAAATTCATAGTAGTAATAATTTTTTTTTATGGTGATTATATGCACTTTCTCAAAAGAGGACATGTATCGTATGCAAGAAATGATAACTAGGAATGTATACTCAACTATCAAATAGTAATGTTACATCTATATTTATAGGTTTTTGGCACACAACAACATGGATCTAGTTGAGAAACCAATTGTACTAAAAAGTAAATGCAAGTAGAAGAAATATTGATTACTAGACTAGCTCCAATATTGTAAGTAGAAAATACTATCAGAGGTTAGATAAATATAATAGACATATAATCATTCCACAAGATATTCTAATTATTCTATTCCCACAAAGAGTTGAACAATTGGATATTTTAATAGTACGTAGATTATATAGATAGGGAAAAACTTATGCTTGTTATGCAAAAAGGGTCAATGTTAGAGATCCGCTACAAAAAAAAAGTCAAACATGATCCATACTACCATGATATCATTGTGAGTATGGAAATTTTGACCAAACTTCCTAAAGAAAATATAGATTTTTCATGGTTATTACACACAGTTGATGTAGATAATGAGATGATAAGGAATCAATTAGACTTGGGTGATGTTCATGATGAGATAACTCCAATCAAAACCTCTTTGCTAATCCAGATTTCCAAGTAGAAAATGGGCACTTGATGCTATTAAAAGAGATATCAATCTACAAGATGTTGTAAAAAAACATAATGAATTGGCCTAACATAGATTCATCCCCTATAAATGAATATAATACTGAAGGATTACTAGATCTAGCATTTCTAACCCTCTTCCCTAATGGAATTACCTTACCAATGCAACCAAAAATACGTAACATACACATGCATGAATATGAAATTCATTTAATTAGATATCATTATCATATATTTGGAAGACACTCAATATTTTGATATTTCATCTATAATTTAATGACATGTCATTGTAGCCATAATCTAGGAGCAATTTTTTCTGAAAAAGAATGTCAAAGAAAACTTACCAATGACTATAGAAAACCTTTATGCACATCTAAGACAACTCCTAAATATGTAGTTAGATGAAGAACTTATGAATTTTGGAAAAAATATTGTTAATTTGTCATATATGATCAACCAACTCAGAATGCTCACCTTGTTCTTCACATGAAGTGTTGCAAATATGAAATGGGTGAATTTACAATTATTATTAAGAGACAATATGGAAATGTACCTGAAAAAAAAAAACAATGATAAGATAATATCTTTAATAGTCCACAAATTGTGGAATTATATCTTCATCAAATATTCATGATATTTTCTGATGAAGTGATCCAAAATATCTTTGGTACAACATATTGGTGGTACAAAGATGAATGGCAACATTGAGGAGCTAGATATATACACGAGTACATTTGGATTCCAAATGCACCAAATATTGATACCTTAAACTGGAAAAATAGTGTCAAAGTTGAATGTGCTAGGAAATTCTTTCATATGTGTGTTAGTGTATGGAATTAAAATGTATTGAGTGTGCATATCTACATAACAAAGGAAATAAGTTAACATGTAGATATAAATATCCTTGGAAAGAATAAGTTGTATCTAAATTATCATGTGAAAGTGTTCAAAAAATAAAATATAAAACTACAAGAAATGATGATAGATCAAATATACATAATCCAATTATGCTTTCAATTTGAAGGAAAAACATAGATTTCCAACCTGTACTCTCCCAGAGACTTGTCTTGAAATACATTGCAAAATATGCAACAAAAGTAGAAAATTATTCTAAGACATGTGGATATACAAGAAAGGATATCTACAACACAAAAACCAAATGGTTCGGCCTTATCCACATATCACAAATTCTTGTTTGAATCTATTGTTGAACATGATATAGGAGCATAAGAAACATGTCATATGTTACAAAAGCTATCACTTTTTTTTGCATCTCAACTTTTATATCTTTAAACGTTGGATGGAAATTTCTCCATTGAGTAATAAAAAGACTAAGAGTCACTCATACCTAGACCAACTATCTACATTTTTACATGAGTTATCCCTCAAACTTAAAATAGTGACTCTACTTGAATCTGCAAGATCTTATTCATATGTTGCAAGACATAGAGGATGATAATGGAAAGAATGACCAAAGGAAGCTATTATAAATATTTTTTCAAAATTCTAAAAAATCCTCAATCTTGAAACCAATCACTTTGAGACCTTTTTTGGATTGATTTATTCTTATATAAATATTTTCATGATATAGACACAGAGATAAGTCTCACAAAAGAATGAATTGTCAATAGTTGGTAGAAAATGAAAACCAAAGGATACATGATGTATGACATGTTAATCACACCATTGATAAAGAAAATAAATCCAAGGAGGAAGATGAAAATGAAGAAGAAACTAGAATTGATCAAGGAAATGATGGCATGATAGGAACTTGGGAATGTGGTCTCTTCTCATAGACAAGACCATTAAGTATTGTAGTACTGTATGAGTTAGATTTTTTTGGAAGGCGTGAATTTGACACAAGTAGTAAGTGGGACTTTATTACTATTCCACCTTATTTACATTAAAATGTTACACAATTTATATATGAAAACAAAAGTAGTAGTTATATTAACACAATATTGGTGTCTTCCAATCATCCTCGATACACATTATCCCATAAGAAAAAGATAGCACTCTAAATAATTATGGATCGCAAAAAATATTAGTCACACAAACAACCACACATAATTTTACAAGGTATAGAAAAATATTATTTAATTGCATCCCTAAGGGAGGCACTTAATTGTAAAGGGCCTTAAAAAAAGGAGGATTACTAATACTAGTACCTATAGGCATTATTGCATTCTACATGTTGATTCTCAAAATTGTTGGTTGAATTCATACAAGCCTTGCCTACTTGATGCTGGGAATCTCAACACAATATTGGTCAACAAAGAAGACTAAATAACAATAGTTGAATCTCCACACTTTAGGCTCTGCAAAACCTAGGTGCTTGTACCTAATTCAATATTCCTTAAGGTAGGCTTAAAGATTCACAATGCAAACTTTATAACTAATACTTTTGTATTACCAAGTATCTTCTCAAGGAGAAATCAAATTTGAATATTTTGAATATATATAAATAATGGTGTGAAATAGAGTATGGATAAGACAAAGAATATCACCTTCTACAAAGTTGTACTTTTCCTTGGAAGGAACAAAAGACCAGTCATTTTCTATTGGGAAAATAGAGTCAATTATAATATTTACGACAAATGTTAAATTGCTTGATGATAGGCACACTACCATTAATTACTAGATAAATAAGTTAATTAAATTTAACTTTAATAGATGAGACCAATTACACAAAACATTCACATGCATGTGAGTTTTTTCTTATTTAGGGTTTGCCCCAATTTTAATCTATCAAGAATAATATAAATCTAAAAGGATAATTTACAAATAGCAATATTGATGATCAATTTTAAATCTTTGGAGTAGAAAATAGATTATTTAATTGATTCCAAAAATAAGTACAATTCGGTTGTGATTGGTTGCAATATCTATCCTATACTACATATACTATTTATCTAAATCTTATTTTTAAGTTTGAATTTTTTGATACTATATCCTATATTTTTAAGGTATTGGTACCCTTTCTTATATAAAATGAAAGGGTGCAAAAGTTTTTATACCTTTACAAAAGAAACAAACTAATAACTAATTGCAATCATTCACCAAAATTTACAATAAATTTTAGAGAATTTCATCAAAATGTTGGTTGCCTTCAAGATCTTAGAACTTGAAAAGTATGCCTCAAAGTTTAACCCTATCTTCCTCAAGCTCCAACTCATGGGTACCACTAGCATAGCTTGCATAAATTGTTTGTACCTCCTATGCATCCACATACATGCTATTTAGAATGTCTAACTAGTCTTCCTCTACTAGAGTTAAATCAAGTTGTAGGACTAGCTTTGGGTAATCTACTGACTTGAAGCTATGAATTGGAAATCCCATGGTGAAATGTCTAGAAATCTTGCACTCATAAAATACAAAAATTGCACTACAAGAATGTTGTTGGCGAATTATCTTGTAATTTCCTTTTAACAATGTTCAAGAGATGCATTAAATTAAAAAAATAATCCATGTACACAAGTATAAATAAATTATCACATCTAATTTAGTGAGAATTTATGACAAATGAAATATTCTTAGTTATCTAGCACTCTTATCATGTCATGAGGCTGAAGAAATAATTGTGTGTTTCCTTTTAACATTGATTTTTGTATTTATGACTCTAAAGAATTCTCCCTTATGTGAAGTCATAAAATAGAGATAATACACCTTTACAATTCAAATAAATCATGAAATCAAGATGCTAGTAAATTATGAGCTATGAAATCATGAAATTGGACCAAGGATATTATGCTTAATGCAAAATTGTGAAATTGGAAACCTAATATTTGATACTCAGCAAAATTGTGAAATTAAAACCTCCACTTTTCCACTTGTTCGATACTCTAAATTTTTGGATCTTCAGTACCCTTCAAATTTCACTTATCTAAAATAGTTTTAAAATGCTAAAACACAATTTTACTTATTTTAAAGCTGTAAAAATGAGAAATGCCTCATTTTGAATAACAATTTTTAAAGTTCCATTAGTGGCTCTTTCTAGGGACACATATTTCATGAGAATATGATGCGAATCTAGCTATCTTTGAAACAAAATCAACAAGAAATAAATAAATCAAGTAAAATCAACTATATTTTAATAATATACACAAAATAACATGCCATATTAATAGAGAAAAGATTTATTGTACTGGGCATGTATAGGAAACTCTTGTGTATTCACATCAGTATCTTGTAAGAAGAATGAATGCTCCACTACTTTTTCAAATATTAGAAAAAGTCCTAGCCATAGAGCATCAAATTTTCCATGTTTTCCTTTTTCTTGATCCTTAACATTTCATTTTAGTACCCAACCACCAATATTAAATGTTCTATCCATTTTTTTTTAATCATGAAGATACTTAAGTCATTTTTTCCTTTCAATGTTACACTCTAATGGTGTTCTCTGAATCTCATATAATTCTACTAATGAATTAATCCTTTCACCCATGAAGTCTATGTCCTTAATTTTTTATTTCTTTATGAACCTATAAAATGGTAATAAATTGTTTTTAGGAAGCCTAGCTTCTTTTCCATTTACAAGTTTAAATGGTGAAAAACCTATGGTCTTTTTCCTTGTAATCCTATCTACCCATATTGCAAGATGTAGCTTGGAATTCCAAGACTTTTTTTATTGTTACCCAACATTATCATGATGGTTTTAAGTATACTTTTATTGCTGGATCCAAGCTAACCATTTCTTTGTGAATGATAAAGGGAAGAATAAGAGATAGAAATACCACATTTGCCACAAAAATTTTAAAATTCTTCTAATCTAAAACACATGCCATTATCAATAATAATCTTTTAAGGAACTCCAAACATGGTGATTATGTTGTTCATTTAAAAATATATAACAACCATACTTGTAGAGAATCTAGTTCATATAGCTTCCACCTATTTTGTGGAGTAATATGTGGCCACTAGAATCCAACTATTTCCACTACTTGATTTATTACTAATCTCACCTATAAAATCAATTCCCCATATTTGAAATACTTGTTCTACTTTTAAATTTTTAAGAGTGAAACCTCCATTATATTTCAATCTTCCTCAAAACTTCTAACATGCTTCACACTTTATAATATAAGCAATCTTTTAAAAAGATGGGGCCAAAAGTATCCTGCCCATAAAATACTATGTGTAGTTGCCTTTGCAAAAAAATGTCCTCCATAGACTCCTTAATACATCTATTTAAGAATTACAATGTAAAAATGTAAAATCCCATCTCTATTTTTTTAATAAAGATCACCTTGAATAAGAATATACTTTTTTTCTTGTAACTTTATGGTTCTCTTTTGATTCTCATTCAAAATTTCATGATATTTCATACATCTCAAGTAATATACAATGTCTAAATACCAAGGGCCCCTTTCTATACTTACTTGATATTGTTCTCCTTCCACTTGATTAACTTGTGTGGCTTCTAAATTAGAATCAGCCATAAGTTTGGTTAATCCAAGACCTCTTACAATATTAGTTATCAAAATATTAATATTAAATTCTTGAATTTGACTAATCCATTGACATCTTCTTCCAGTAGCCTATGTGTTGGAAATAGAGATGGAGTAACTGAGAGGGAAGGGGTGAATTAGCTACCACAAAAATTATTTCTATAGATCCTTAGATGTCTTAAAATACAGCTGCTGCTGACACTTGGTAACCACACAAATAAATGTTGAAACTTGATAGATGTTCTGCTAACTTTATTAAGCATTTAAAGTGATTAACATGCATGCATAAAGAAATAACATGAACACAAGAGACACCAGATTTAACGTGGAAACCCAATTTGGGAAAAACCACCAAGTAACTAGTTACCAATTTTCACTCTTCTGAAGTGAGCCCTGTTAGGAGCCAATCCTGTTAAAGGTTACAAAACACACTGTTAGGTGTGACCCTGTTAGAGGATTTGATCACCTTGTTAGAGGTGGCCTTGTGAGAGGTCTTTAAAACAATTCAACTGAATTGTCACCTTGTTAGAGGATTTACAAAATGGTTGTCAAACCAACTCTGTTAAGAGATTTTGAATCACTATTACAATGATTAGAAAGCAAAAATGAAGTGATCTGAGATATATGCAACTTATCTTTGCTGAATACAGATCTCTATTCTGCTTCATTAAATCCTCACTGATCGAATGCAACTTTGCAGCTTCATAGGGATGACAAATTCTTCCTCAACATTTGCTCATGTATTTGCTCGCACTTTTTGCATCCATTCACTTCCTTACTTTTGAATTCACAACTTGACTTTTCATATATACCTTACAGATTGTCAAGTCAGCTCAATCAACTGAAAAACATAAATCAGTAGGCTGCATTAAACTTAATTCTTTAGAACAATAAGATTCTTCACTGCCCGACCCAGCTCGGTGACCATTGCTCAGAATGTTTCCCCAGTGTTAGCCAAATGGAGCTTGGTAAACACTGCAAACCTTGCAACTTCCTTCGGAGATCGAGTTAACTTGGTAAATACTGACCTTCCTTTGTTTACCAAGTGAGCTCGGTAAAAGCTAATTTTTCTTCGCTTACCGAGTGAGCTCGGTAAAAGCTAACTTGCCTTAGCTTATTGAGTGAGCTCGATAAAAGCTAACTTGCCTTTTCTTACTGAGTGAGCTCGGTAAAAGTTAATTTACCTTTTCTTACCGAGTGAGCTTGGTAAAAGTTAACTTAACCTTGCTTACCAAGTGAGCTCAGTAAAAGTTAACTTACCTTTGCTTTGTTCAAGAATGCTCAGTAGTCACTATAAATTGCTTTGCTAACCATCTGAGCTTGGTAGACTCTATTTGATGACTGATATGACATTTGTGTAACATCAAAGACAATACACAATTAACAATTGTATCCAACACTATGTCTGCCTAAAAATATCTTTGACTACAACATTAGGAACATATGTTGTGATATTAGCACCTACCAAATATGGCTTGAAAGCCTTGCATATGCTTATTTCTAATTGATATCATAATTAAATTCTAATCTTTTTGAACTCTTTCTGAAGAAGGAATTTTTTTTTTCATACCCATCTTCATTCTTCTAAAGCATGACTGCAACGATCATGTGGTATGATGCAAAAGAAAATATTAAAAAAGGATTCTTGAAATATGGTGCTTTAAGGATGAGAGCCTCTTTTATTTCTTTATTTATATTTGAAAATTCTTGTAGAGCTTCATTATGCCAAATCAATTTTTCCTCCTTTTTCACATCTTGGACATGGGTTTAATAATTTATGCAAATTTAGATACAAATCTCCTGACAAAATTAATCTATCCAAAAAATGATTGAATAAATATAATAGTTTTAGGGACCTTTGTATTATTAATGGAAGATACTCTTTTAGGGCCTATTCTTACTCCTTTGGATATAATTTTTCCGAACAACTTTTTTTCCTTGGCCCCAAATTGATAATTTTTGGGGTTTAGTGATATCCCATATTTAAGAGCCTTCTTAGAGATTTTCTCCAAATGGTTGTAGTGATCCTCAAATTTTTTTTAATAAGAAGGTCATCCTGGTAGACCATCAAGATATAATCAATAAGTCCCTCAAAGGCAACATCCATCACTCTTTGAAAATTCACTCAAACATTTGTCAACCCAAATGTCATTCTAGCATAGACATATGTTCCCCATGGGGTTGTAAATGTTATCTTACATTGCTCTGTCTCTTTGACTTTCACTTGGTTGTAACTAGAAAAACCATAAATCCTAGATAAGAGTTCATTTCATGTAACCTTTTGTGATAAAACCTCCATGTTTGGAAAAGCATAGTTATTCTTTAATGATGATATATTTAAATTTATAAAATCAAAACACAATCTTATGTCTCCATTTTTTTTTTGTGATAGGCACAAAATTAGAAACCCATGTAGAATATATAATGGGTTTGTTTATACTGGCATCTCTCATTTTAACCAATTTATCTTTCATATTAGGAGCTAACATGGGATTTATTGGTCTTTTCTTTTGTTTGAAAGGCTTGGCATCTAGTTTTAAAAGCATTTCATGCTAGATCAAGTCTTCTCTATAATCTTTTAAGTTATAATATTACCATGCAAATACATGTCTAGACTTCCTCAATAAAGAAATTAATTCTTATCTTATTTTGTCTAATAAATTCTTTCCAATAAAAACCTCTCTAGGAGAATGCATACTCCCAAGTTTAATTTTCTCAATCTTCTCTTGTATAGCAACTAGTGTATGATTCTTGAGATTTTCATAATCATCAAAGATGTGTTCTAGAGATACCAATACTTTTGGTATCTTATTAGATTTAAGCTACATAATTTCCTCTCCAAAATAGTCTCCTTGCCATCTTGAATCTCAATAAGACCATTCCAATCAAGTCTAATATCTTGATAACCTCTGTCACATGTCAAAAATTACAATAGATCCTTATCATCTCTAAAGACTTGTTAGTTATGCATATTATTAAAAAAAGGTTCTATTTTTCATCTCAACCTAACCCACTTCTTGCAATGGAATGTCAATTTATTTGGTGGATAAATTATCCCTCATATCAAATAAAAAATTCTCTATTCTATCAATCCAAATAATTGAAAATGAATAAAAAATCAAGAAAGTCCCACATATAATTGTTGTACCTTTTTAACCTTGAGTTGTTTTGTCATGAATATATCTCTAATTGAATATATTATTTGTTCCAAGTCCCCAAACACTGAAAGAAACTTTATTTATAAAATTTAGCTAGATTTAATCCTAAAATTAGGGCCTCATATTCACCAATATTATTTGTGCACTCAAAGCTCAATAAAAAGGAATACTTGAATATTTTATGTGATGGTGATGTAAGGATTTCCATACCTCCATTTCCCTCTTTACTAAAGGCTCCATCAAAATACATCTACCATATCTTATTATCTTCCTCCTCACCAAAACCTTATCTACTACAACTTGAATAGGTTTACTTACACTCACATGGAAGTTATCAACATAAATTCACTCTATTATCAGGGTGGAAGTTTTTGACAAGATATTCATACCTTAGCTCTTTATGTTGTTTTCATTATTTATAGTAATATTTTCATAGGAGAAGTCCAACTATATATATCCTCCAACTAAATTTGACCATTATCTTGAAAGTAACATTCCATAATAGGTAGGAACTTCAACCACAATAATATCCATTTTATAGGAGATATCAAGGTAGGGTGGGAATCTAAAATCAACATTTTTATGACACCCACTACATGTAGTGATATATTTCCCATAGCATAACATGTTCCATAAGGGATATCTACTTTCAATCCTAACTCCTTCATATCTTTAGCAAACATTATATTCATTCTCTCTCTTGAATCCACCATACAATTTCTTACTAATTTGTTGTTAATCAATAGAGTTAGATAAAAAGGGACCACCTATGGAAAATTTTCATTGATATTTGTTCCAAGATAAAGAACCATTGTCTCACCAACATTAATATAACCCTCCTTGCTAGTTTCAAAAAAAAAAATTCAAAAATTCTTTCCCATTTTTAGGAATTTTAACTATTTCCAAAAATGGTACTTAAACTTTTAATTGTAACAAAGAATTAGAAAAGAATGAATTGTTACTTATCAATTTCTTACCAACTAAAGAATGAGTTACCTAAGGGTTAGTCTATTGTTGATCCAAGAGCATCACTTTATCTTTATCCTTATTATATTGAGTGGACATCTCAATCTTCTTATCTAAATCTAGGTTTATAGTTTTGTTTCTTATTCTATAATTACTCCTTGCTTGCTCCACTACTACAACTATATGAGCCATTCTTTCTTCTTCAATTGTTATCCTTATCATAGGCCTTTCATCATCATTAAAAAAAAATTGTTGAATATGATATTGCTTTATTCTATTTCTATGAACATCAGGACTATATTCTTCTTTAGATGATTCATCTTCTCAAAAATAGTTCAAATTGATAGTTCATTCACTATTTGCTAATCATCTCCTGGGTGAATTTATTCTTCCAATATACTTCTTTCTACCAAACATTGTTATGGTATATGAGGTAGTTTACATGCTTCACACCAAGGACCAATTTCAACATAATCATTAGTTTTCTTCAAAGGATTAGGAGCTTCATTGTTCTCTATTGGCCTATAATCTTTCCAAGATGTATTATAAGGTATGTATTGTACTCTATATCTATCTAATTTGTAATATTATTTGTCATTCCTATTAGACATTGTTCCCTCATTCTTATTATACCTAACATAAAGATTCTTGATCATACCCAAAAGCTTATCAATCTTATCTTCATCTTTATTTAGTTTAGGATTTTTAGGATCAAATAATCTTGGGTCCTCTCTTTTACCAAATTTACCTACAACATTTATGTCACTCTCAATTGTCATCATAGCTTTAAAAGCTTCTTGTAATGTTCTTGGTCTATGTGACCTTATCTCATAGTGAGTCTTACTTTCACAAACACTTAAGTACAAGTTTATTAGGAATGAATCAAAAAATCTAATATCTTGAGGTATTCTATTTATAACTTTATTAAACCTTTTATTACACTCAAATACTAATTAGTAACATTTTTCTTGATGCTAGCTAATTCATGAGAGACAAAAGAAGTATATGTATGATTCCCAAATTGCTCAAGAAATAAATCAACAAATTCTTGCCAACTTGATGTATATTTATTAGGGAGCCCTCTATACCGCTCAACAACATCATTAATTACAATTGACTAAACAAATTTCATTAAAATATTTTCACTATGTTCTTCAAACTCTTTGATAATTCCCTTTGGATTAATCACACGTGTTTCAACAAATTGATTTTCTTCTCCATAAAATTTAGGTATAGAGGTTCTTGAATCATTTTGATGTAGAGTTTGGATAACCTACTATTCTAGTGAAATATAATTGTCAATATATTTCAATTAAAATTGGAGCCCTTACTTCTTGATTTATGTGGTGACATTTTAGTCTTCTTTGATTATTCACCATATTATTTCAATTATTCATATGATATTTTCTCTAATCACCATCAATCCTATCCCTTTGATTCCTATTTTGATTAGGGACATGACTTGTCTTTCCACTCTTATTATACAAAGGATTCTTATGTATAGTATTAAATGAAGAATTTCAATTCTTATGAGGAGTTTATTTAGAGGCTCACCTTTTTTCTTCTCTTATTTCTCTCCCATTTATTTTGTATCAATGATTTCATCCTTCTAGAGACCTTCTCTTTCCAATAGTTCATTGGAAACCTTCCTCGAAGCTTTTGGTGCCTTACTTGGACATAATAAAAAATTGGAGAGCTTCTATGAGTTTAAGTGAGTTTTCATTAATTTTGCCTTCATCATCTCCTTCCTCATCAGTTTCATCATCTACTTGATGAGTTTCAAGTTGTTCTTGATTAATGAATGAACCCAAATTATGAAATGTGTTTTCATCTCCTTATTCATTATTTTTAGATTAAAGTTAAAATAGGTTTTGAGGGTACCCAAAACACCATACAAAAATAATCAAAATCTACTTAAATTTCTAAAGAGCTATTCACAAAAATAAGATTTTACAAGGATCTAAACCTAAAGTCAAATATAACCATTAGTAAAGCTAGTTTTTATAAGGTCTTGGAACCTAAATATAGAGTTATAACCAATCTAATCAAAACCTAAAAAGGAAGACATAGAAAGAAACCAATACCAAATATCAACACCAAATATCAAGACCAAAGACTAGAACTAAAATATGCATATCCAACCATATACAAACTACCCTACAACAGTTCCTTTATAGATCTTTTTATATTTTTCCCAATGTTGGCAATATTCTCCATAGAGTCTTTTATAGTCAAACCAGGAGTAGCATCAATGGCCTTCTTGGTACTCAAACTCATCCACTTGGTGGGACCTCCTATCAGTAAAACAACCACTAGGGAAACAATCTCTTCCTTTCTCCTTCTTCCAAGAATAATAGTCATAGCATATAGGCTAGAAGTAATCATATCCCTATGCTTCCTACTATCTTTCACCAGTTGCCACAATTTCTCCTCATAGTAAAGTAACTTCATAGGAATACTCCCCACCTTTACTTCCAACTCCATTCTTTTATTTTTTTCAACTTCAAGAGTAACGTACAAGTCTTTGACATTCTTTTTTAGAGAAGAGATTTCATTATATATCTAGGTGTCCATCAAAAGAGAGATATCAACTTTCATCTTTATATTATAGAGGAATTCCAGGTGTAAGGAAACTTGGCAACAAAGAATATAACCATTTCCACATAACCCATAATAGATCTGAAATAATCACGGAATTAAAATCCACATGCAAGAGAATAGACAACATACCCACAAAATTGTGACACAAGATATACCCTGGGAAACCCTCATTGAGGGAAAAACCCAGCCTCCAAAAGCATCCATCATCATGTATTATTCAGCAAAAAATACCATTGCCATACAACCATGGAAGCCTTCATGGCCATAGCCACAACCGAGCAAACTATGTGAACAAGCATGAATCCACACATCCCATGCCATGCTTTCAACCTTCACAACTGCTCCCTTGGCTAACCTGTCAAGCCTTGTCCTGCTCGACTCTTGCCTTTTGTCTTCTCCTTGTCACTCTCTATCTCTCTCTATCTACAACAACTACCCTTGTGGTTGCTTATATAGTAGCAAGTTCTACAAAACCACCAAGTGGTATTACATAAACCATGTGCTAAAACTATGTGCTACCTAACCCACTGACCCCACATTTAATATTGGGCATTTAATTCTTTTCTCCAATATTAAATAATTACATAAAATATTATCACAATGTTACAATACAACTCATCAAGAATATTTCATGGGAATCTTTACATGTTGCACATCCATCTAGGTACAACATTACATAATAAAAAATAAAATAATAAAATAACAATATTATGCAATGTGTGCAACACCCATTATCTCAACAATCTCCCACTTGTTGTATACATTGCATGGGGTCAATCCGTAGCCACATAAATGAACAAGGGAACAATCCCTCCCAGCACATCCACCATCATGGATCAAACTAAACGAAGTGCTCCATCCTGGTACCCGCAACAAAATCAAAGTATTCAGCATCTTGAACATGAATGATCTCACCTCCTATTATGCCACTCCCACTGGACATACATAGAAGCCATCCAAAGAGAAAGCCACCCAACCTGTCACATTAGAAGATCATAAAATCCTGCACCAACTAAAATTCCAAGCACAAATAACCTGATCCAAAGGTAATCACATGTATCCGTAGTTGTCAAAATATCCATAGCTGAAATAGCACCCACAGCAAAGTGCCAAACCCATCCAACTATCCATACCTCAAAGGTATAACAAGTGAATCTCATATCACCGACATATCCAATCTATAACCTGCAATCACAAGCCTCAAGAGAAATACCTACCACATATATACCAAGAAGCTCCCACTGCAAAAGATAATGTCAAATCTATAACCAATCCACTCACAACATCTCAAAGAAGTGAATCCATGTAGTATCAAGGACATCCACAATACATAATTTGATATCCTACAAGAACAACTCTCATAACAAGTCTCCAATGCTCTCGCAAGTTCTCCACAACCAACAGAGGAAAGAGAAAAAAAATAACCATGTCATCTCTCACATGACATACATGAGCACAAACCAGTGATCACAATCTCCAACCAATCTCAAATCCAATGTAAGCAAAAAACTAAACATCTAGGAAGATAACCAAGACTAGAGAAACCATGCAAATCATAACCTGTATCATGTCCTTCTACACACACCTCTAGATGTAAACTGTGCAAGTATGATCTCCTCCATAAAACCCCAACAAGAAGCCTCAACAACACCCAAACCATACCATATAACTAATCATGGATTTAAGCCTCTCACAAGAAGATCAAACTCAATAAAACCATTCCTAATCCAAGGAAAATGCCCAATATAAAACCATCTCCCAAACTCAACCAGCATAACAACATATGCACATGGAGATAACCAATGCTAAACCATCTCTCAAATGAACCCTCCAGAACTAACTCATGTACCATAGCTCAAGATCCATATCCATGAAAGATAAGCATAAATATAATGCAACTGAGAGAAAATCATGGACTATACCTCTCAAGTAGCAAACTGTCGAGTAGACCAAGAGTGGGGAATGAGAATGCTCATCCAGATACCCAAGTCTCCAACCAAGACTCATCTAAGAACAATCTTCTCTCAAGTCCATATCAGGTGACTACCCCTCGGACTTCCTGTTGAAACCATTAAACATCCCAATAAATACTTCTCTAATCCAAGAGAAATCAGCATCACCACCGTCTCTAAGTATCCATGAGCACCTGTAACCAATCAATCCATGCCAACTCCAAATGCAACATAGCAATATAATGAAGTATCCAGCTTATGATTAGTGTACTCAATACCAAGAAACTAAACCAAGATCAATGTCAAAGTTCCAACCATGGCCTTAGGAACATAAACATGACAACATGATCTTACCATCTCAACCAAAGAGATAACATGCTCCACATGAACATACTATAACATGTCACAACTCTAAACGTGTATCAAGAGTATACCATGACATAATAATGAAACCATCCTCACACCAAGGATAACATGTCAAATAAAAGCATAAACCACACCTTTGCCAAGAACCCTATGAGTCCTCAAGATGCAACCATCTCCACACATGATGAAGAAAACCATCTCCACATACCAGGAAGAACCATCTCCATATACCATGAAGATAACCAAGAACTCCATGAGTCCTCAAGATCTAACCATCTTCAAACACCATGAAGATAATAAGTGCACCATGCAAATGTCAAAGATGCTTCTGCAGCAACAGGATCTAAGACATTTGCAAACACTCAATAAATATATCAATGCCAACAACTCCCACTCAACTATGGTACCAAGTCACCTATGGCATCATAAAATCCATCCTCTCCAAACCAAGAAGATATAAACCAAACTAGGAACTAATCTTGCACTGTCACCCCATCACTGTCACAAGCTCCCACTAAACCGTGTATCCAAGCTATCCATGACATAATGATGAAAAACCATCTTTTAACCATTACAATCAACCAAGGCATTAAACCATCAAAGAACTCAAAGTGCACATCATGAGCTCCTCAAAAGAAAACCAAATAACTATGATCCTCAACCAAGAAGATATACCACCATAACTGAATCAGAAATCCAAGCTAATGAACATCAAGGATGTACCTATATAACTAATCATGTCATGCCAAAATCTATGACACCATGATCACATCCATGAACCGAGCATCTGGTTCTCAATATGTCCAACCTGTCAGCATAAAATAGTCAACCACAATCCTCTACCATGACTGTACCTGGTAACAACATCTCATCCCTTCTACATGAAGAAAATAGTAAATCATGTGACTTAGGGCATAGACAACCCAAATCCAAGCCACCAATCTGAATATGCATCAATAATGAAAGATCAATAGGCAAAGACAACCCATAACCAAGCCATAAATGCAACATGTAAGTATAGACCGCTTACAATACTGCACAACTTGTAGACCAAACAAGTCATCATGCATATCCAAACCAAACACTGATAACCATATCATCATGAGACCAATCTAAAATATGAACTAAGCATACAATGACATCAAAACTTAAATCTCCAATGCCATAAACTCACAATGTTACCATAGTCAAAATATACCATAAACAGTTCAGATAAATATATCAATAAATAAATTATGCCAAACCTGCACCAAATCTAAACCAATGTGTAGAGCTCTCCAAGAGCTTTCCATTGACTACTCGAAGTCCAAAATCTGACTCCGTATGCCCAAGTTATGCCCTAATTCGTGCTCAAAATAAACAACATCTGACTTTAGGGCTCTTAAAACTTGACAAAATCTCAAAATCATAGAACCAAACCTACACCATCTTTTAGTGCTCTGAATTAGCTTTCCAACACCTATAAGAACTCTGAAATCCAATATTTTGAGAGAAAGTTATGGCCATTTTACTAAGACAGTCTTTTTACCATTTTCAGTACGATTTTTCATTTTTAATTGTTTTTCAGTGATGAAAATTCCGACGGGATTAAATTTGACGGCCATCAGGGGCTGAAACTAAAAAACTCTTTCATTTCCTCTGAACATGGCCAAACTAGGGCATATTATATATCAAATTTTATGGAAATGTCGACCCGAATCCAATGGTGAGGTCTGTTTTTACCCAGGAGGTCATTTCTGCAAGCTACCCCCCAAAACCCTCATTTTAAATGAAACATCTGAAAAAATATTTTTGTCCAACAATTTTCCATGCCCAAATCTTTTAACATCCCATCATAACAGCAAACCCAAAACCCTCAGATCTGCAATAAATCATTCATATATCTTGCCCTTTCTATTATCCTCTCATGCATTCCCATGGATTCAATCTAGGGTTACAATAATAGAACCATAGCTCTAATACCACTTGTAAGGAAACTTGGCAACAAAGAATATAACCATTTCCACATAACCCATAATAGATCTGAAATAGACACGAAATTAAAATCCACATGCAAGAGAATAGACAACATACCCACAAAATTGTGACACAAGATATACCCTAGGAAACCCTCATTGAGGGAAAAACTCAGCCTCCAAAAGCATCCATCATCATGTATTATTCAGCAAAAAATACCATTGCCATACAACCATGGAAGCCTTCATGGCCATAGCCACAACCGAGCAAACTATGTGAACAAGCATGAATCCACACATCCCATGCCATGCTTTCAACCTTCACAAATGCTCCCTTGGCTAACCTGTCAAGCCTTGTCCTGCTCGACTCTTTCCTTTTGTCTTCTCCTTGTCACTCTCTATCTCTCTCTATCTACAACAACTACCCTTGTGGATGCTTATATAGTAGCAAGTCTCACAAAACCACCAAGTGGTATACATAAACCATGTGCTAAAACCATGTGCTACCTAACCCACTGACCCCACATTTAATATTGGGCATTTAATTCTTTTCTCCAATATTAAATAATTACATAAAATATTATCACAATGTTACAATACAACTCATCAAGAATATTTCATGGGAATCTTTACATGTTGCACGTCCATCTAGGTACAACATTACATAATAAAAAATAAAATAATAAAATAACAATATTATGCAATGTGTGCAACACCCATTATCTCAACACCAGGCTCCCATTCCACTCCTCACCCTTTATCTCCTCTATTTTCTCAATAACCATGTTACCATCTAAAGTACCTTGAGCTTTTTGAATAGTTTCAATCTCCCCAAATAAAACCATCCTCTCTTTATCACACATTGTCACATTTAATTTTATCAGCTAGTTGAATTGTCCCTTTACCTTTCACAAGACATGGAACATCATTTCTAAATTTAACACAACTACCCTTGTATGGTCCAATGTCCTAAATTTTACTTCTATCACCAGTCATGTGATTAGAGAAACCACTATCAATTATCCATCTGTCATTTTTGTTCACATAATAGATTAAAGTAGCTTTTTCATCTTCATCAAAATCTTCTTTCATAGCAACAAACTACCTCTTCATCATTACTTTCATATTCACTATAAGTTTCTTCTTCAATAATATAACAATATTTATTACCTTTTTCCTTGTAGGCCTTGTTCTTCTTGAAGTCTTTGTCATCTCTTCTTCCTTTATACTTGCTCTCCTTTCTTTCATCCTTGTCCTCTATGTTAGGACACCTTGCAACAATATGACCAACCTTGTTGCATGAAAAATAGGTTATGGCAAGTTTACCTTTCTATTTTTCTTTTAATCTTCCAAATCTTCTAGCTATCAATGCCTTAAGTTCATTAAGTTCATCATTAGAAGTATCACTATCATTTTTCACGTGTTTTCCCTTTCCTTTCTTACCAAGAACTAGTTGTGATTTAAATGTAGATTCAATACTAGCAGGAATATAATTATCAAAATTAGATATCTCAAAATCAATAAGCCTACCAATTACACCTTCTAGGGTTAGGTCGTTACCTAGTGTACATCTTAGTTCTTGTATTCTAGAAACCCTAATAGCATAAATAGGAAGTAGATTTCTCAATACCTTGTTGATTATTGTTTCATCTTCAATCTTTCCTTTAGCTCCTGTAATAGCATTGACTACTTCTTTGATTCTTGTATAATACTGCACTATGTTCTCAAATAGTGACACAACCAATTGAGATGACAAGAGAGTCAATAAGTCTAGATGAGGTAATCACTTTACCCATCTATGAATTAGATAATTTGACATTGGAAAAAATAAAAGAGTTGAAAACTTTTTTGAACTACAAGGAAAAGAAAGAATGACTAAGAAGAGAGAACAAAAAGAAATACTTATTACATAACATTAAAGACATTTTTTTTATGAATTTGGAATAACTGATGTTAATAATTGGCATCCAATCTTGGATAAATTAGTGTACATAACTGGAAAAGTTCAGAAAAATGATATTAAGACTAATAATAAATTGATGCAATGGTCTGAGAAGAAGTTGGATCACAAAGTTTTGGTAAGAGTCTCTAGGGAACTTACAAATAGGTAAGCTGAGCTATCTGATCTAGTTAAATAGATGGAGGAAATTTTGAAGACTATTCATTCTTTATTTATGGAACTTTGTGATGTTGGATTCTTCCCATTGGAGAATAAATGATCAATTAATATGATTTAGACTAATATGGTCAAGGCATGTTCACATTAATTGGAAAAGAATGCAATTTCAAGCTCACCTTCATATAATAAGTTCACATTTGATCAACATAGATTAGCCAAGTTATTGGCTACAGATAGTGGCATATCGAACAAATTGATTTCTATTCGATTCATTCTACTACTACATTTGGAGATAGTTTAAAGAGAATTATTCATAGATCAAAGTCTATTGAAGAAAGATACACATTCTTCAAGTGTTGAGAGCTTAACTGATCAAGTTTCTTAGCTAGATATTCATATTCAAGTCATGGAATCTACAAGAGATGGATGGAATAAAGGACTTGAAGAAATTGTAGCTAGTCATCAAACATTTTTGTATAAGTACAAGTTAACCCCAAGCCATAAGTGACAAAAAAAAAGGGGAAATCTCTACATGACACAAGATAAAGGGGGAAATATAGAGAAGACGATAAAAATTAGAGAAAGCATTATCAGATAAAACTACACCAGAGATTACAAGCATGTATATATTGAATAGAAAAGATTAAGTTTTTTTTGAAGATCGAGTTACAGCCTCAGGGGAGTATTATTTTTCTATGGAAAGCTAAGTCATGATAGTTTTTTTGCCACTAATGTCAAAGGGGATATTTTTAATCTCTAAGCCTAAGTTTCCTATTAGTATATAACACTTACTCATTTCTAAGATAGTATTGGATGATCATCACTGTGATTGAGCCATCCAAAGAAGATCAAGCTACAAAGGACTTGTCTATATTTTATCATAGCCAAACAAGTCATAGGTTGCCAAGCACCCTAGTAGAGACTGAGTCATCATAGAAGCTGAGTAACATAGAAGAGACCGATCATTTGGGATGTCAGTTAATTTCAAGTGAGTTAGTATATGTTAAGCGAGTAGAAGCCGAGTCACAAAATGAATCTTAGTTATGACATATGATTTTGTAATGGCACAAACACTTATGTAAATCTTTTTATCTAAATTCTACACAACATTTAAAGAGTGTAGAGATAGGTAATATGAAGATTACACATTTTCTCAAAAGGCATTAATCCTTAGAAAAGTAGATTAACCAATCATAAAATTAAAAGGGAAAATGGAAAAAGGATGAAATGTGGATTGTTGATCCTAATCTAGAACTTTCTAAAATTATCTATTTAAGGAGGGTTCTAACCCCTAGATTGGTATATATGGGATGAGTGTGTATATGAGACAATGGAAGTGAAGTGAAGAAGTGAACAAGATAAGTATAGAGTGAAGGAAGGCTAAGTATGAAAGGAGATCAAATTGAGCATCAAAAAATTCAAGTGTCAAGTAAACTAGTTTTGACGTATGATTTTGTAATGGCACAAACACTTATATAAATCCTTTTAGCTAAATTCTACACAAAATTTAAAGATTGTAGAGATAGGTAATGTAAATATTATATTTTCTCAGAAGGTATTAATCCCTAGATAAGAAGATTACCCAATGAAAAAATTAGAGGGGAAAATAGAAAAAGGATGAAATCTAGATTGTTTATCCTAAAATAGAAATTTCTAAGATTATCTATTTAAGGAGAACTCTAACCCCAAGATTGGTATATATGGGATGAGTGTGTGTATGAGAGAATAGAAGTGAACTACAGGAGCAAACAAGATAAGTATAGAGTGAAGGAATGTTAAGTATGAAAGGAGATCAGACAAAGCAACTAAAGTAGTGAAGGATAGAACAAAGATATCAGATAAGGAGATCAGACTGAGATTTTAAAGAGAGGAGATCTATATTAATCTTTCAAAGAAAACTAAAGGATCAGGTAATAAATTAGTTTTAATAGATTGAGTCAGGGAAATCTCTTAACAGAATGGTTCTAACATGCCTATTTAAAATCTCCTAACATAATCCTTACTTTATAAGTGTAAAACCTTTAACAGGGTAAGACCTAATAGTCTTAAACACTTTTAATAGAGTAGACCCCTCACAGGGTCAATCATTAGATATGATCAAATTGTAACCCTAATAGGTTGACTTTTTTGTTACAATAGTGAAGATTTGTGGGTTTCATCCCCACCCTAGTTTTACTTTCATATTGAAGTGTTTCTAGGTAACCAAAATTAGCTTGGTGGGTCACTAATTTCCCTAAAGAAGAGATCCCTCCTTCCTCAAAGCTGAAGCTCTGTATATCTTCCAAATCAGAGGAGTGACTAGAACTATCAGACTCCATATTCTCTACCTGAGGGGGAGCAATGCTTATAGTCTGAGCCTTGAAGTGCTCTTGGATAAGCAGCAGTAGCCCCTTGTGCAGAGCCAGATTTGTGGTGGGCTTCTTTTTGGTTGGGAGTGTTACTAATAGAGAATGCAAAAAATTGGACCCACATTCAACTTGCAGTAGTCACAAAGATAGTTGTATACAAAAACTAGAGAGCATCTTATCTACTAGCCTTTTTTGGCAATTGATTACTCACATTAATCATCTTATCTAAATGTAGATACGATGAACTTGCAAATACTACTGAAAAATTTTATTACAGAGATAAGCTTGAAGAAACCATAAACATTATACAATTATAGTGAAAGGAACATCAATTAATGGTATGCATGACAAACATGGTGATTGAAGGAAAAACATTTACAATAATGATATAAATGGCAGCAGGTGTAAAAAAATTCATATTTATAGTAATGGTATAAATGGTAGTAGATGAAAATATGTTCATATTTATAACTATTAAAGCTTTCACACTTGCAATAGTGTGATAAAGTGAAAATGGAAACACAAATCTAACATGGAACATTGTGTTAGGAGATTACTAAAGTCCTCCAAACTTATATCTAGCATATTCTTCCTTCTCCTTTGCACTCATCTCTAAGAACCACTAAGCTTTTGTAGGTTCAAAAGTAAAAGTGTCATAAGACAATCAAAGCCTCCTGACTAAGTCTAGGTATGGATTTGAGCACTACAAATTAAACTGCTATATCTTTCTTAGTTTCCACTTTATCAACTTTTACAATTTGGGACTCCCTCAAACCCATACTTATGTCTTTGATACTCTCACATATCACTGTAGATGCTCAAAAATGGTTCATGTCTATTGTTTAATCATATTTTCATACTAACTTGTCCCATTTTCTCATTTCACTAATTCTGATCTTTTTCCCAACTTGATTACCATTTGAGCATATTTCAAAAATATCCTTCATCATTCATATCCCCTTTCAAATCAATTATAGATCAATCTAGAATTGGTTCCCATTGTATCCAAAAAATTTGGAATCAACCCAAAGCAATCCTAAAGCAACTCGAAAACATCCCAAATCTACTTGAAATCATCCCAAAGCAACCTAGAATCATCCCAAATCAACCCAAACTAGTCCTTATCAACCTAAAATGTGTTAGATATCTCAAATCAATCATCATCTATCAAATCCTAGGCATTTTCATGTCCCTTAGTACCTTGGAAACCTATCAAATCTTATCAAACCCATCAAATCTAACCTTAAAATTATCATGTCCCTCAACACTAGGTCAAACTATCATTTTTATCGTCTGATCATTGACATTTTTGAATCCCTTGGTGTTAGATTAAGGCATTATTCAATCAATTTAATAACGTTGATAATTTTTGTCAATGTTATTATGATCAACCTTATCAATCAATTTCAATCCAATAGCATTTACAATGTCTGTTAAATGTCACATGTTCTTAATCCATGTCATGTATCCTTAGCATGTTACCAATCCTAATTAGTTATTCAGTTTGATCACGGCTTTGATCTACCCATTATCGTCCTAGTTGATCTACATAATCATTGCATTTCATCAAAGGGTATTATCATATTTATTTCATCAAATTGGCCAATCATTTACTAATTTTTCCTATAGGATTTAGATAATCCATAATCTAAAAATATATCATTTTCATCATTTTCATCCAACATTTGCTAATTATTCTTCCTACTAACCAATGTTCTCAATTAATTGATATTTATTAATTGATTGATTCACCTTTTCAAACTATGAGAATTCTCAATTTCCTAAGTCCTATTTTCCACTTCTAATTTCCATTTTATTAATTTCCATTCGTGTGGATATATGAATTTTAAATTCAAATATTACACCTATTCTTGATTCATGGGCATGACGTGTCATAGATATTATCCCTACACTTGGTTAAAATATGTCATATTTTGATATATCTCATTCCTCACACATGTCTATAATAACCCTCTGTTGTCATAGACTCTTGGCTACAAGTGGCTTTTAGGTGTCATATGCATGTCATAGATTCTCCTCCACTTTTAGCCATGTTGACTTTCATGCATCATAGAATTTCACATTTGGTATATTGTGTCATGGTTTTCATAGATATTCTAAGGAATATCATTCCAAGTTGCACAATTCAGGTGACAAATGTCCATCCTCTCATTCAATTCTCTCCTCTTGCATTTTGGCTATAAATTAAGCCGTCTTGCTCTCATTTTCAATCTCTTAGAACCCATTAGGCTTTAAACCATGCTTCTAGTACTCTCAATAGCATCATCATAGCATTAGTCTTTGTTTTCAATTGTATAGGCACTATAGGCAATTGGAGTTACATCAAATGGAGAAGAAAGAAGGACATGGGAGCTACAATTGAAGATGGAGTTTCATTTATTTTATCTCCTTTATGCCTCAATTAGTTCTAATGGTAAATAAGAAGGGTTTTAGTGTATGTTTATTGAGTTTTTTTGGTTTCTCATAGTATGCTAGGTTCTAACTCATTTTCTATTCCTACAATTGGTGAATCCAACGTGAATACTAACATGGGTTTCTTTGTTTTGTGCTTATAGGTGCAAGGAAGGAGTTTTTTTGAAGGAGTACAATATTTTTCTACTCTTTCTTATCACACCTAATCTAATTAAGATGCCTAGTAACATGCTTTTAGATTTCATTTATGCATTTCTATAGCTTTTTGTCT
The DNA here is from genome assembly GCA_028749045.1 of Cupressus sempervirens. NCBI lineage: Eukaryota > Viridiplantae > Streptophyta > Pinopsida > Cupressales > Cupressaceae > Cupressus > Cupressus sempervirens. The sequence continues at coordinate 240,729,196 of CM053788.1, read as the reverse complement.
TAGGTGTGCACACTGCTCTATCAGGGTGCACTTGGGGCCTCTAGGAAGTTGTTTTAGGAGCCTAGGAATCACCATTACCCCTATCTATTGTTCACACCTAACCAACTATGCTCTAAAATCACCAACTACACCCTTCTAGGCTCCAAGTGCACCAAGGGTGCACTCTACACTTTCTTAGCACACTTGGTAGGGTAGCTTTTAGTTTTCCAAGTTCTAGGTATTATTTTGGCTTTATTTCCCCACAATCTACACCCAATCTCCCAACTACACTATGAAACTACCAACTATGCTCTAACTAGACCCAACTACACTAAGAGCATAGTTTGCATTATTTGAACATACTTGGGGTCCTCTTGAGTGTTTCTAGCCTTATGGGGTGCAATATGCTCTGTCAAAGTGTAGTTGGTTCATATAAAGGTTATATTTTAATTAGAATCTGCATCTAAGGTTTCAATCTTATTCTAGGACCTAGAGTAGATGTTTTTGTGTTATTGATGATATACTTTCAGCATGTGGTGATCATTGGGAGAAGACATAGTCATCAAAAACTACTAATTCTTGTTTACAAGATGTTGTCAGATACCCATGTGTTTATTCAAACTTTGTGTGTGGCTTTCTTATATTAGATAACACTTTGTTTTTTCATTAAAATGAATTTTCTTTTCTTCTTGGCATCAATGCATTGTTTAGAACCCTAGTAGTTGCATGGATTTATCCTCTCCCCTTGCCATTCATGGATCTTGGGTGCAAGAGAAATTTGTACAATTTCTTTAGAGAGGCCTGCCTTGGAACCAAGACTTGCCACTTGGCAAGTCCCAAGGGTTGACCTCGTAGTGGTAACAGGCCAAAGCCAGGTCAACATTCTAGCTACTATAACAAACTCGATATGGTTAATGTCATGTCAACAATATTTTTGCATGATAACTCTCATCTAGTACCCTTGTAGTGCATCAAACCCCAGTTCTAGGGGTTGGGAGACCTTCTATGGAATTTTATCATTCACTTGCAAAATGAAATGCCCAAACTAAATACCTTGTCTTAGTATCCAAAATCCCTTCTATCTACTAGCTCAGGGGGTCTCCCATGCCTATGAAGACATCCCACATGCTCGTGGTCCTTAGTAGAGGCAACAGTCCCTTGGGAAGTGATGAACCTTGGGATTTGGATCTTGGTAACCCTAAGAAGTAAGTTTTTTGTAAGGGAGATCCTATGGTGCCAAGATCCTAGGTTCTCCACTCTAGATAAGCATGGTTGAACTTAGGTTCAAGTGGGAATTCAATGGATATAGTCTTAAATCCTAGGTTGTGGTGTGTCTTTTTAATTTTCAATAGCTATTCTTGTTTATTATGTATTGTGTGTGTAAACAACATTAATCAAGATAAAGCCAAACTTGCAAATTTACACCAACACACATGTGAACCTTAGATACTATCGAACATTATCAAAATATCACATCTCTTTTCAACACATTGAAAACTTTTTAAGACTTTGAAAACATGGTGATTTGTAACCTTAGGAGTGCTTGGAATGACTTAGATTCTACCCTTCCATAGCATACCATTGCATTTTTCATTCTTTGAGTCTCATAATTGCATCTTATAAGCCTCATCCTGGATCTCTTAGTCTTTACGTCTCAACCCTCAATCTTCATCTTGCATCCCCCAACTTACATTCTTGCATGCCCTATCTCTCATTTTGCATATCTTAGACATAATTACTCATGTCCTAACCTTCCTTTTCATCCTCATTCTAATCATAATACTATCCCCTGTCAACTAGATCTCTACAACAGTACCAATTGTGCTTTGAAATTACCAACTATTCTCTAATTGGTGCCAACTACACCATGGGCATAGTTGACTCTATCTGATTGCACTTGGATACCATAACAACTAGTTTAGACTCCCATATATCATTTTGGGACCCTAAAGTTTCCACTAGGTTCCTAGATAGGTCCCCCTTCTAATCATGTCTTGAGCTTTAGTCTGCATATCCTAGCCCTAGTTTGCACACCTTAGGATAACCCTCATTTTTCATCTCCAATCTGATATTAACATCATCCTCAACCAATTATCTCTATGTTATAATAGTTTGACCATCACCTAGTCCAAAACCAGCAAATCTTCGACCCAGTCTCCCAATTGTGCTATGAAACTACCAATTACACTCAAACTAGCCCTAACTACACCCTAAGCACACTTGGTGTTGTCATAGTGCACTTGGTGACTAGAATGACCATTTTGGACCTCCAAACTGCATTTTGGACCCAGGCCCTCATTATGAACATAACCCAAAACATCATTTTTCACCCCAAACATCTTTTTGTATCCTAGGATGCTTGCATATTGCATATCCCATTAGCATAATCCTCATTTTTTAATCTCACCTAAGCCTCACTTTGAACCCAAAACCCCTTTTGAACTCAGTCAAAAATTAGTTTAAAGTATGAGTCCTAGAGTACCTACTAATGTTGACGAATGATGGATCTTGACAATAGTCTTTTTTGTCATCATTTTTATCATTTTATTGGATCAAACTCTATCTATTTCTTGATTGATTTGATCTTTTCATTTTTATCAAGTTTATATTTTTAATTATTGTCTCTTTTTGGTCAATATCCAAAGTCCATCTTCACAAGGTTAAACTCTTAGACTAATACTTTCCAAATATTTTATTCTAAATTCAAAAAATTTCATACACCCTTTTCATAGCATTATCATATTCCTAGTCTCCCTTAATGTCATTTTTATTAACCCTAGTTGCATAACCACTTCATCTTGCATAGTCCAAAACCCTAGCATCTCTTCCAATATCAAACCCCAACAACTTGTCTATCAATCAACTTGTCATTATCACTTGTCAAACCCACTACCAATCTTCTTGATCTCATATCCCCATATTTCATGTCCTAAATGTCATTATAAACCTTAACATACTTCCTATTGCATTATCTTTATTTTCATACATCAAACTTTAACATCATTCCCAAGTTCAAAGTCCAACCCTAATCCACATTTTGTATTCCTTAGAGTCATTTTCATACCCCTTAGCCAAAATCCAAAATGTCATTCACGTTTTGATTTGTGCACCATTCCCTTAGGACATTTTCATCTTACATATCAAACCCATAGGTCCTTTTCCACTTCCATAGATTGCATAACATACCTAAAACCCTAAAAATCAAAAAAATATTCATAACTTGCATACTCACTTCTAGATTATCAAGTTTTTCCTTATTTTACCAACTACAACCCTATTTTATCGACTACACACTTCACCTATGTAGTTGGTAGTTTCAGTGCACAATTGGTAGTTTCAAAGCACACTTGATAGTTAAGAAAATCATTCTAGCTTCTAGAACCCTAAACTACATTTCCACACCTTACATTGCATCCCTACACCCTAGAAAACACCTAGAAACACATAGATCATAGATTCTTTGCACACTTGTCACCCAAGCACCTTTCTTAACAATCACATACATTTTGGTTACCAACTGCTTACCTTCTGGGCCCCAAGTGCACTAGGAGTGCAATTATTGGTTTAGATGTGCACTTGGGAGGTAGAGAGTCACATTTTACATTTCCCCATTACATCTACATCCTTAGATATCATGCCAACACTTAAAAGGACACAAGTAGTTCACAAACCATAAGAGTTATATCAATCATTATTTTTTGAAGTACAAACACAACCTAAAGCATGTCTAAGGTAGAAGAATACTAAGAAACCCTAGCAAACACTTGAAAAAAATCAAACCAAATCCTTAAAACTTTTTCTTGTGGACCCATTAAGCATGTATCTATCAAACCCTAACCATCAAGAAATGTCACAACCAACTGTCAAGAACACGTCTACCCTAAAGTTCCCTCTTTCTCTACACATGGAATGGTTCAATGGAGCCCTAATTTTGAACTCATATTTGTACTCATAACACTTGGATGTGGAAGTGTACCTACAACACCAAAGGATGAAGAAACTTACTCATTTGAATTTAGCAAACCTATCACAAGTACCTTCAACCCTTTGAACATACAACAAGGTACTTTAAACCTAAGTGACAAATCTAATATAGACTATGACATTGTTGATGAAGAAATGGCTAAGGCTTGCCAAGAAAATACTTTCTTAAAGAACTTTAAACTATTGGTAGCTCAAGAAATTTCCAAATTCAAGCTAAATTTGGAAGGACCGAAGTCTAAATATCAAGACAATCCAACATTTGAAAACAAACAACTTATGATTAATTTAGACTTTGACAAGGGGAAACAACCTTTGGAGTTTTCAGACACAAAGATAAAACCTATAAGGTCTCACCAAGAATCAACCATTGAAATTCTCCAAATTACTTTCAAACACATTGATGGGCCTCCAAAAGGCCATCTTTTTTAGTTCTTTTTATCTTACTATCAAACAGTTATTTTGCAAACAATCATGAATTTATGGTTTCAAAAATATGAACTTATGGTTTTTATGTATGTGTGTGTGTGTGTGTGTGTGTGTGTGTGTGTGTGTGTGTGTGTGTTTTGTGTGTGTGTGTGTGTGTGTGTGCGAGTGAGTGAGTGAGTGAGAGAGAGAGAGAGAGAGAGAGAGAGAGAGAGAGAGAGAGAGAGAGAGAGAGAGAGAGAGAGAGAGAGAGAGAGAGAGAGAGAGAAGGCATGAAGTAGAAATATGGATAGCTTAAAGATGTTATATTTGCTTGAATTTATTGAAAAAAATGCTATAAGAAAGTAGTTATACATGTTGATAAATGTTTCCCCATCTATGTTATGTTTTGGGTAGTTTTCCTCCTATAGCCATAGGACTTGAAAGAGTGTTAATTGGAACTTTGCACCTTTTCTCTAATATTGATGATGAAAATATATATGTGTATGGAAGGTTGTGTGCACATTTATTATTTTATAGGTGTTTTTTGAGGGTATTCAAGGATCAACATTTTAGTGTTGGAGCAGTCGAAACCAACCGTGGATTGGTAGACCTTTGCAAGCGAGGCAAATCATTTATTTATTTATATTGTTGCAGTGCATGGATGTAGCTTCCATAACTTGCTATATTCTTGGAGGATTTATTTGTGGTTAATGTTGTTTCTATTTTGAACTTTATGAGTCTGTAATTGATCCTCATTATTGGAGTGATCTTATATTTAGGAAGGAGTTGTAGTTTCCTTTAAAATAATGACTATTGTAACTTTGAGGAGAGTGAAAGAAGTAGAATGATTTGATTTTCATAGAAGCACTATTGTAATATTATTTTTCAATCAAGTGTAATCTTTCTCCATGAATGAATAGAATACATAGTTCAAGTTTATATCTCTTATCTTGATTATATTTCATGTTCACTCATCCATAGGGGCTCACTTGGTGAGTGAAAAATTTTGTTAAGAGTAGATTTCAATTCCTTGTTTATTTCTAACGTAGAACTCTGTTGCTCCTATAGCCATTGATAATAGAATTGGTGAATTGTTCCTATAGCATAGGTAGTTAGAGTAGCTTTTGCCTATGATTACATGCTTTTTTAGAGTAATTTCATGTACTAGTTCTAGTTTAGTTTTCCTGAAGCTCAAGCATTTGAATTCCATAGATTAGTCTTAAGATTGAGAATGTTTAAAGCATATACTTTGTGAATGCAATTCCAAGTTTATGTCGAGTCCCTGGTTGATAATTAAATGAGATCAAATAATTCATTTAGAAACCAATTAGGGTGTCCAATCCTGAATAGGTAGTCCATTACTATAGGTTTCTGATAGCATTATTTGGCCAAGCATTTTTTGGCATTATTGTCAGGGATGGTGTTAATTTAACATATCTTAGTAGTTGCATTTCCAGTTCTAATAATCTAGAGCTTAGTCTTAAGTAAGCATTTTATGCATAGAATGAGATATCACCTTGGGAGATTTCTTCCTTGTAATAATTAGGAAGAACCATTACATATTTTTAATCCTAAGCCTGAAGAACCTCACAGTGAGATCAAAGAAGAAGAACCCTTTGAAAATCCATTCGTTGATGCTCAAGAATGAATATGCTCATCCTCTGAAGAATCATTGCATTTGAATGACCTTTTTTCTGAACCTAAATACCAAGACAACCCACATGTCCTTGTTATCTATTAACCACCACTACCACGTCCTCCTCCAGGAATGGCTCAGCCTCAACCCACATTTCCTTTTCCTATTCCTACTCAGTAGGGTAACCAAAATTTGAAGAACATACTTGTCGATGCATTACCTAAATTCTATGGCCTCATCATAGGAAGACCCTAAGACATTCATCTTTGAGTTTGACATCCTTTGTAGGAGTAATGACTAGATGACCAATGCTCACAAGCTGAAGTTGTTTCCATCCACTCTAAAGGAAGTTGCTCTGAGATGGTTCATACGGTTGGGTGTCAATGCAATAGCAGATTGTCCTACAATGAACAATATATTCCTTTCAAAATATAAGGAATACTATAGAGGAAGATATTTAAAAGGGGATGACATTTTCAAAATGTCCCAAAAGAAGGATGAAACCTTGGAGGATTATGTCTCAAGGTTCATATTCAACCTTTAGCATAATACATAGCACCAGTTGGATGAGGAATCACAAAAGAATCTTTTTCTAAAAGGTGTGACTAGTGGAGGTATTAAGGCCTTAGACCTTATGGCAGGAAGAGACATTACTCAAAAAAAATGGGCTGACATAAAGAACATATGTCTAAATTATTCAAGGGCTACTATGAAGAAAGGTACGAGATTTTGAGACCTGCCACATAAGTCTAATGGTGGTTTAGGAGTATCAAAGATGGAGCTATCTAATCTTCTGTCTGATTTCATATAAGACATCATTAATGATGTAGCTATGCAGCTAGACACCATAAAAACAAGAAGGAAGAAGGAAAAAGTTGATGTCATGTTAGCATAATATTGTTTGCATTGTAGAGATAAGAAAAGGAATTGTAGATTCAAGTCTGTTGCAAGCCTAGAGTCATAGCCAATGCCCATTAAGTTTAAATCCATTGATGAATATGGAGAGGTGCTCTATGTTGCTAAATGAAGGCCATGGGCTCAAAAACAAGGTATGCCACAAGATCCTCTCCAAAATTATAATTGTAACAATCAATGGCAAAATTCTCAAAATACTAGTTTCAGTGGGAATAATAATTGGCAACAACCCTAGCAAGGTTGGTAGCAACCCCAGTAGGGTTGGAAACAACCCCAGTAAGGTTGGATACAACCCCAGAAAGGTTGGTAGAAACCTCAACAAGGTTTGCAAAAATTCCATTAGGGTTGGCAACAACCTTAGTAAGGTTGGTAGCAACCTCAGCAAGGTTGGCAGCAACCCCAACAAGGTTGTCAATAGCCTCAACAAGGGTGGCAACAACTTCAAAATTGGAATAACCAACCTAGTTAGCAAACCTTAATGACACCACCTCAATAGCAAGCTCTAATGCCTCCTCTTGCAACCACTAATACTCTTCCTAAGAAGACTCAGGTACCAGTTCATCGTAATCTTAATCCCAACAATACCAAATAGCTAGCACAACAACAAAGTTATGCTATTTCCTTGAATGATATCCACTTAAGGTTAGCTACTACTCTTCCTTGACCACAAAAAACTATAATAACTAAAGTTGAAGAATCCTTAGTTGAAAAAGTGGATAAATCAATTTAGTAGACCTCTCCTATACCCAAAGAGCCCCCATTTCCTCATAGGTTGATAGAACAGGGTCAACTAGAAAACCAAGTAGTAATTGATTTTCTTAATCAACTAAAGTAGAAGATAGTAAAAATACCATTACTTGATGTTATTAAGGAAGTTTTTGTCTATACTAAAGCAATCAAGGAAGCATGTATCAAACAACCATGAAGAAAGAAGGACCCAAAAACTATTCATCTCTTCAAACATTATCTAATCTAAAGTTGAAGAAACTAACTGTACCCAAATATTTTGACCCTGGGAATCCTATGGTTGTTGCCACCATTCATGGGATTCAAGTTCAAAATGCTTTAGTAAACCTAGGAGAATCCATAAATGTCATGACAAAAGAGTCATTGTCTCAATTGCATATCATTGGTCTCCAAAAAAAACCAACCATACTTCATCTCATTGGTAGTTCTACTATCAAGCCAGATGGGATGATAGAAGATGTCATAGTCACCTTAAACTCTCAAGAGTATCTAGTAGACTTTTTTGTCATCTCCCCAAAGGCTAACATGGGTGGATATCCTTTAATTCTAGGGTGACCATGGTTAGCTACTACAGATGCCTACATAGCTTGCCAATCTAGGAAGATGACAATATCCAATGGTATCCATACTAAGAACCTGACTTTATACTCCCCTACTCAGCCACTTTTGCAAGATGACTAAATAGTCTAGCCAAAATTTTGTGATGATGATCCATAGCTCAATTCCATGAATTAGCTAATGATGATATGTTGAGATTCATTTGTAGCTTCTCAAGAAGAAAATGAGATAATTTCATCCATCCTCATGAATGAGTATGGATTAGAATCTCAAGTGTGTCCTCAAGAGGAATGTATCTTAGAAACCATATTACCACCTTTAAACACATATAATCATTAAAAAGCCTCCCAATTCCTTCACTAAATATTATGTCATGAGGTGGATTCTTCTCTAGTTGTTGAGTTACTCATGGCATATAAGGTCATTAAGATGGAAGTTGGTTTAGGAAGAAAGTTGAATGTTAGCAATGCCCTATCACCTCCCCATTAGAAAATTGTATTCTATTTACCATAGGAGAATCAACAAGAATTTTCTTGGGACTACATGGACATAAAGGGATTGGATCCTATGCTTTGCACTCACAAGATCTACATCAGTCCTGAATTCAAAACTATCCATTAGCCTCCAGGGAGAGTCAACCCTATTTTGAGGGATATAGTTAAGAATGAACTGCAAAAGTTGTTAAATGCTAGTTTTATATACCACATCTTTAATAGCCAATGGGTCTCGCCCCTAGATATAATACCAAAGAAGAGAGGAAAATGGAGAATTTGTATGGATTACAAGGAGCTCAATTCAGCCACTAAGAAAGACCACTTCCTATTGCCATTTATAGATGAAGTTTTGGACAATCTAGGTGATAAGAAATATTTGTCTTTCCTAGATAGTTTTAGTGGTTTTAATCAAATACATATAGCTCCAGAAGACCAAGATAAAACAACCTTCACATGTCCATGGGGAAAATTTTCCTACTCAGTTTACCTTTTGGCTTGTGCAATGCACTAGCCACATTCCAACAAGTTATCATAAGTATCTTTTCTGATATATCTACTAACTGTATGGAGATTTACATGGATTATTTTACTATTTATGAGACTACATTTGAGGAAGCAAAAGAAAACTTAGAAAAGGTACTCAACAGATGCGAAGACTATAGCCTTTCCCTAAATAGTGAAAAATGTTTTATGATGATGGAAGGAGTTGTACTAGGTCATTTCATTTCATTGCAAGGCATCCAAGTAGATCCAAAAAAGATTGAGGTTATCAATACCTTGCCCATGCTAGAGAAGTTGGAGGATGTGCTAAGTTTTCTTAGACATGTCAGGTATTATAGAAGATTCACCAAGAATTTTAGTCAACTTGAAATATCCCTATATAACTTGTTAAAAAATGATTTTAAATTTTCCTCAAACTCTAAGTGTACCATGTCTTTCCTGCAACTTAAAGAGGTTCTCACCATAGCACCAGTTTTGAGAGAACCCAATTAGGGAATAACTTTTCACATGCATATAAATGCCTCAAACTATGCCATAGGTGTCTTTCTAGTTCAAAAGGTAGACTCAATTGAACATGCTATTTATTTCATCAGTAAAAATTTGTAAGGTGCAGAGTTCAACTACACAATCACTAAAAAATGAGATATTTGCAATTATCTATGCACTGAATAAATGCACTATATTACTAGATATATAAAAAAAATCATACTGAAAACTCTGTTATAAGGTAAATAATGAATAAACCTATAATATTAGGAAGATTGGCTCACTGGTTACTACTTATAGAGGAATTTGATATCACAATAGTAGATAAGCCTGGCAAGGCCATTATGGTAGCTAACTTTTTCTCTTAGTTGCATGTCCTTGATGATCTTAAAGCCATTGATGATAGTTTTCTAGATGTACATCTCTTTTTGTTGTCAGCACAAAATCCATGGTATACAAATATTATGAATTACCTAACCACATGAAAGATGCCAGTTCACTTCTCTGCTAAAGAAAGGAAGTTATTAGCTAAAAAGAGTTTTAACTATTCTTGGATTTATGGATTTATGTTTTATACTAGTCCTAATCAAATAATGTGTCAATGCATAATGGAAGATAAAATATTGATGCATAATGGAAGATGAAATATATGATATCTTAAGAGTATGCCATGGTGAGCCCTGTGGAGGTCATTTTGCAACCAGGCAGACAACCTTCAAAATATTGACTATTGGGTAATATTGGGCAAGTTTACACAAGGATGTAGCTCAGTACACAAAGAAATGTGATAAGTGTCAATGCATGGGGAGATCTACTAACTTAGATGAAATGTCCCTACATCCTCAGATAGTCATTCCATCCTTTGATAAATGGAGGATTGACTCTGTATGCCCTATTGAACCCTCTTCACAAGGTAAATCACATATTCTAAAATCTAGCTTACATTGATTATGTAACCAAGTGGGCTGAGGCCAAACCCATGAAACATCCAAGGGATAACAATGTTTCCAAGTTCTTATATGAATTTGTATTTATATAGTTTGGTGTCCTTAGGCAATATCTAATCAAGGACTTCAATTCACATCTAATCTAATAGATGCTTTAATTGAGGAATATATCATTTAGCATGGTAAATCATCACCATACCATCCACAAGATAATGACCAAGTAGAAGTTACCAATAGGGAGTTGGAAGCCATTCTTACCAAAATAGTAGCACTCTATAGGAAGGATTGGGCCACACATCTTTCTAAAGCTCTTTGGGCTTATAGAACCACTTGGAAATATACAATGGGTTTCACTCCTTTTGAGATAGATGGTAGGTCAGTTGTAATGCTTGTGGAGTTTGAGTATAAGACATTAAGGACTACTCTGGAGCTTGGTATGGATCTTACTATCGCACAATAGAACTGAATTCTAAGTTTAAATGGCCTTGATGAATGGCACAAATCTGCATTGAATAATATAGAAGTCATCCAACATCAATGGAAATAGTTGCATGATAAGTTTATCAAAGATAAAATGTTTTTTGTGAGAGATTAGGCACCTCTTTATGATTCTAGCTATCAACACAATCTAGGAAAGTTTCAAACTCATTGGTTAGGACCATATGAAATCGTTTTTGTGTTTTAAAATGGAGTGGTTCAATTATCTATTATTGATCCTATACAGTTCAAGCTACTTATCAGTGGGCATCAACTCAAACTCTACAATAAAATAGTCACTCATGAGGAGTTCCTATAGCATTTCTATTATAGTGAAGACATATTTGTTCCTAGAATTGAAGAGGCCAGGTCTTCTACCTTGACTTCTATAGATTCTTGATTCCATTCAAGATCCACATAATAAATGCTTTCTTCCTTAAATTACATTCTTCACCATCCATTCCACCTCATCCTCTTACTTCACCATCTTTCCATACCATCTCATCACTCCATCAATTTAGGTGATCTTTTCCAGAGTACTTTTTCTATAGCACTTTTCAGTTTCATCCCACATAACCTTGTGCATATTTTATTTTATTCATTCTTTATTAAGAATTCATGTTGTCATTTGCTTATCCTAGCATGGTGGGACCCATGATTTTACTTAGTTGGGGGAGGAATATTCATTTTTTTAAATTTCCAAATCACATGTAAACTTTGATTTTTTGTCTTTATAAGATTATTGTCATCACATGTTTGATGACTTGTCCTTTTGTAATTGCATCATTAAGGAAATTAAAGACATTAAAAGTTGAAGTTTATCTTTTAATGATATATTAGCAAGATGTTGGGGGTGGCAAGCCTTGATATGAGAAAAATATTATGAGATTTGATGTAAGTAAAGATATCATTAGATTTTGTGCATTAAAAACTTTTAATTCCAAGAAGCATGTAGTAATTGTACACCATTTTTTCTATCTTTAACATTCAATGTCGTAACACTAAGAATTTTGTTGATTCACCATTCATGTATTCTGTGAACACCAAGATCCTGCAAAAATTTATTGTTCATAAGAATGGGAGGAGGTATTTACAGATATGAAACAGATTAGATAAATCATAGGGTTGATTCCTAAGCTTATGGCATGTAGATCGCCATCTCTAGTGTATGCATTATTCCTCAAGAAACAGCTTGTTAATTTGAAACTAAAAAGAACTGTAGAATGACTTAGTCCCTCTATTTCAAATCATGAATTTTATGATGCATTCTATTTTGTTCCAATAACTATAAAGAATTTGTTGTGTAAATTATATTTGCATAACTTCGTAGTGCTAGATGATACAGAGTGGAACTCACTCCTTTTTTCTAGGAGATGTGGTCTTGGATGCAGAATAAAATAAGAAGGGAACACCAAACTATGCCATATAGGGACAATGAGATGCTAGCTCCTTTTCTTATGAGACCTGAAGTTCAAAATTCCTAACAGATATTTTTGGTTTGGATTTCTATTTTAGAAAACTCAAATGGAGCTAATAAAGTATACCTAGTAAGAGAGAAAGCCTTTAGAAATTGGGAGTAGCATTCATCTCGTGATATTGAAATAGCAATCATATCTTCAAGAAAAAGATGGGTATAGATGTCATATGAGCTAAAGCTAAGGGAACCCCACTCTCTGCAGAATTTAACTCTTTCCACTATAAGAATCCCATGGTTTTTCAATTTGGGAAGGAGTCTACACCAATACTAGTGGCCATTAAGTTCACCTAGGGAAAGGACACCTAGTGTTTGGAGAGTTCATGCCAAAATCTAGAATTTCATGGTTGTTGGGGACCAGCAATAGTTTAGTTGGGGGGAACAATGGGCCTCCAAAAGGCCATCTTTCTTAGTTCTTTTTATCTTACTTTCAAATAGTTTTTTTTGCAAACATTTGTGACTTTATAGTTTCAAGCATATAAACTTATGGTTTTTATGTATATGTTATATATATGTGAAGACATAAGTAGAAATATGGATAGTTTAAAGATGTTATATTTTCTTGAATTCATGGACAAAAATGGTATAATGTAGTTATACATGTTGATAAATGTTTCCCCATCTATGTTATATTTTGGGTAGTTTTTCTCTTGTAACCATAGGACTTGCAAGAGTGTAAATTGGAACTTTACACCTTTTCTCTAATATTCATGATGAGAATATGTATATGTATATGGAAGGTTGTGTATGTATTGATTATTTTTCAAGTGTTTAACATGGGCATTCAAGGATCAACATTTTAGTCCTAGAGTAGTCAAAGCCAACTGTGGATTGCTAGACATTTGCAAGTGAGGCAAATCATTTATTGCTTTTTGTTGTTGTAGTACATAGATGTAGCTTCCACAACTTGCTATATTCCTAGAGGATTTATTTGTGGTTAATGTTGTTTCTACTTTTAACTTTGTGAGTCTATAATTGATCCTCATTAATGGAGTTATCTCAGATTTAGGAAGTAGTTGTAGTTTCCTTTAAAATAATGAATTTTGTAACTTTGAGGGGAGTGGAAGAAGTAGAATAATTGATTTTCATAGTAGCACTACTCTAATACTATTTTTAAATCAAGTTTATATCTCTTATCTTGATTGTATTTCTTGTTCACTCATCCAAGGGGGCCCACTTGGTGAGTGAACTATTCTGTTAAGAGTAGATTTCATTTCCTTATTTATTTATAAGGCAGAACTTTGTTGCTCCTACAACCATTGATAATAGAATCAGTGAACTATTCTTGTAGTATAGGTGGTTAGAGTAGATTTTGTCCATGATTACATGCTTTGATAGAGTAATTTTACTTATTGGTTCTCATTAAGTTTTCCTAAATCTCAAGCATTTGAGTTCCATAGATTAGTCTTAAGATTGAGAATGTTTAAAGCATATACTTTGTTAATGTCATTCCAAGTTTACATCCCTGGTCAATAATTAAATGAGATTAAATAATTTATTTAGAAACCAATTAAGGTGTTCAATCCTAAATAGGTAGACCATTGATGTAGGTTTCTAATACCATTATTTGGCCAAGCACAAATTAATATCAACCCCTTGTTTGACAAACCTCCATCAATCAATGACAACAAGACTCTTCCAAAGTACCCCAAGAAAATGTTAAGAATTGACCTCAATCGAATAATGCAACAAGAAGACATGCCTAAGGGGACTTGCACTCTAGGGATGTCAAACATACCTCCTTTGGAGGAAAATCAACAAAGTGCACCCTTTCTCCTAACTCTACCAACTATTATGACATCAAGTATTATGGAGCCCCCTATGAGTATACAATGTGAAACATCAATTGCAAAAACCCTTATTGACACACAAAGAAAGAGTCTTATCAACATTTCACCCATTCCCCAAAGGAATCTGGCCCATTTCCATATCAATATGATGTCTTAAGATGAAACATAAAACACCCAAAAGTATCAAAACAAAGACCCAAACATGATGTTCACCTCTAAAGTAAATAATCAACTTTCAAGACAACAAAAACCTCAAGTGGGGCAAGCACCAAACATTGCTAATGTACAACCTAGTCAAAATCCACCTAATGTGTACACAACATATCAACATTAGCATCCACAACAATAACCTCAAGTGGTGCAAAGACCTATCATCCCTAATGCACAAACTAATCTAAATCTACTTGAATTATATGCAATGTACCAATAATAATTCCAACAACAACAAGTCATGTTTACTAAAAAACAAGAGCAACTAAAACAATAGTTGGAATACCAAAGATGCCTAGAGCAAAAAATTTCCTATCAATAATAGTTGTTGCAACAAAAACATGTACCACAACAAACTCAATAGATATCTTGACAACAACAATTGTTTACATGGCCTCACATTCAACCAACAGAGGTATCTCAAGAACAACCACAACAAATGGCACAACAACAACCACAACAAGTGATGCAACAACAACCCATGGTACAACAATCACAATCAATACCACAAAAAGGACCTTTCTATCTTTGAGATGCCAATTTACCTCCACCACCTAGCAACACATCACCCAAGTCTTCATATATATAAATTTTAGAACCAAGTAGACATAGTTCTTGATATAGAAAATGATCTACTTGCAGACATAAAATAGTCGAAGATAGGCTTAACAACCAACACCCTAATGAGGATTTACTACAACAATTCAAAAAATTAGCCAAAGAAGTTGAGGTATGTGAGTACAAATGAAACAAGTCTATACATAGAAAGGGATTTACGTCATAATCACATTGACAAAAAAATGTATATGCCTCCATTCCCAAAACATTTTGACACACCAAAATTTGAAAAGTATCGAGGGAAAGGCAACCCAATTCACCATATCAAGGAATTATGTGCCTCTTGTACTAAACTTAGTGATGAGCCCAAATGTCTCATGAGACTATTCCCCTATTTCCTTAGTGGGCCCACACTGGAATGGTACTCCAAACTACTTGGTAATATCAAATCATGGTAACAACTAGCAGATAAATTCATATCCCACTTCACCTTCAACATAACAAATGAGGTGACATTGTCTGATCTATGCTCAAAAAGCCAAAAGATGAAAGAACCATTCATAAAATTCCTATTATGGTGGAGAAACCTTGTCATTTAATGCTCACTGAATATTCCAAAAGAACAACAAGTTAATCTATGCATTGAAAACCTAGTCCCTGATTTAATGTACAAACTCAAGATCAAAAGTCCAAGCACCACTACTAAACTAATGAAAAAGAGAGCTAGCATTGAAGATTCCCTCATCCACAAAGGTATCCTCAAGACAAATAAGGAAAATGACAATAAAAATTCATTTAATGACAAGGCAAAATTTTTCTCAAAGAATAATAATGTAACCAATTATGGTATTGTAGATGCATGGATGATCAGCATGGCACAACCCCAAATGACTATAAAAGGTCCAAATCCTACAAACACACAAACTCCTAACCAAACACCACCTCAATAACCATAGAATACTAAGCCCTTAACACAAGATAGACCATGAAGATAACCCAAAAACAAAGAAAATTTACACCCTTGGAGATACCACTCAAGACTACACTTCAACAATTACTTAGCAATAACTTCTTGCAATCACCCCTAGTCAAAGATGAACCATTAACTAAAGCCTCTTGGTGGGATGACAAAAAAAATTTTGATTACCACCACACTAGAGAACACAAGACCACCTCATATTTTCACTTGAAACATGATACATAAGACTTTTTCAATGATATTGTAATCACAATTGATCCATTACTCCTAGCTTCCAATTTTGATCATACTATTTTTAAACATCCTTTGGGTAATAATGACAAATGGAATGCCTCTAGTTCAAACTCAAGCTACTAGGCTAATGTAAATTATACACACACTAGATATGACTACCCCATCAATTATTTCAATGAGTCTAACTCTTTCAGATTCACATTCACCTTAAAAGATGAAGACCCTCGTTGTGTTATCACCACCTACGGCACTTAGATTGCCCTACCTGGAGCCCTAGCTAGACCTATGGCCCTAGTTAGATCTACCACCTTTGCTATACATATGGCCCTTTGTAGAATTGTTGATTATACTTCTTCATATTACAGCCTTGTAGACTAGCTTGGAAAAACTCCAGCACAAATATCCATCCAGGATTTTTTGTGTACGTCACCCCAACATTAGAAGATCCTTGACCAAGCTTTAAAAGAGTCCATAGTACTAGATAAAATTTATGTATCCCAATTCTATTCCATGGTTGGGAACCTATCCTCATCATAGCATATCACCTTTTCCCCCAAGATATTCCTAAAGATAGACGCAACCATAATGACCCCCTTCATCTCAAATTCCTTATCCATAACACTAAGGTCAGATGTGTCTTGATAGATGGAGGAGAGGGACTGAACATCTATACCCTTCAAGGGTATGGGTTACTCTAATGAATATGTAGATCCCTCTCACAAAATCATAATAAAGTCCTATGATGATGGTGAATGCTTCTCTAAAGGTGTTATAATATTACCCATAATAGTTGGTCCAACTATTGAGAATACATTATTGCAGGTCCTAGATATCAAAATGAATTACAATCTGATATTAGGATGCCCTTGGATCCATGATATGAAAGTAGTGGTCTCTACATACCACCAGTGCTTAAATTTTTTTTATAATAATGTAGAGGTTATCATCCCTAGTGATATAGACCCATTCCAATTCGGTGCTAGTCTTAGAGGAACTACTACATACTAAGTCTTGACAAGCAATGAAGAAAATCCACTTGAATCCTCGAAATATGTTGATCCTTCCAAACTCACAACCACTTTCAAAGGTAAGCTCAAAATTGAAGATCAAGGTTACAGTGAGTATTCCATGTCACAAGCCTTTCATATTGGGAAATTAGCCCTTTCTCCCAAATCATATGGAAAACCACAACATATGTAGATCAAGCCTAAATTCACATTACAAAAGAAACCTTCCATGAATTTTACTAGTGGAGGTGGTCTACATGAAGAGAATGTTTACAAAAATACATCTACATAGATTGAAAGGGCTAAAGAAAAAAAAGAACCTACTCCTATATCCTCATAAAGTATGGGCTTGGATTCAGCATCATGTAGGAAAAGGGATATGATGGATGTAGTGTCTTGGGACCTCAAAAATAAGGTATTAATCAGCCTATTACTGTAGCAAGGTGACCTTGTAGCCTGGGACTTAGATTCAAGTCATTTGTATTGGGTCTCCCTAATACTAAGTCATCCTCATCTAAGAATGTGAATGCTTTGACAGATGAAAAGGCATCTAAGAACACCCAACTTGACATCGTAGAAACTAAACCCAACATTGATGATCTTGATAGCTCCTATGATCTTGGCCACATCTTTGATCCTAATGAACTACCAATATAGGATAAACACATCATTGGCACCCTACCTTGTCCCACAACATGTCCATAATCCTGTGAAAAAATATAGTGGGACCCAAGTCCTCCTACCTCTAAACATAGAGATTATGCCCCATATAATAGTGATTCCCATATCTTTGACCTTGACCATAGTTTATTCAAAATTTATAATGGAATTTCCCTAGTTTACCCCAAACTCATTGATTGGGACCAACAAGGACCACCGACCTTTAATCAGTTTGAAAATGATGATGTCATCACAAAATTCTTTGAGCTCTATGAAGACTTACCACAAGCAAACCACAAGTCAATATTTTCCATTGACCTAAACATTATGGCATACTTTTGGGAGTCAACTCTATCTTCTAGTCACAAAATCAAAAAAATAGAGAAAAAGAAAAAAATTAGGTCTCTTGGTAAAAATTGAAAGGTGCCATTAGACCATGAAAAAGTAACAAAAAAGCATGTATACAAGGGTGAAAACTTCTCTAAGGTGCCTGAGGATGGAAGATTGGACATACCCCCATTCAAGGAAAGATCAACATTACTTGTGGAAATGACAGAAGCGATAAATCTAGGAACACCTAACAACCCTAAGATCATACATTTTGTAGCCTCATTATCACCAGAAGAAAGAGATGAGTTTTTCAAATTCTTTTTAGAAAGGCAGATCAACTTCACCTAGTCTTATGCAAACATGCCTAGATTATATCCTAAACTAGTCCTTCATCACTTGTCATTAAAACTAGGAGTGAAACTAGTAAAACAAAAGTTGAGAAAGATGAATCCTCAAGTATCTCTCCTTGTCAATGCATAATTGAAAAAAATATTGAATGTAGGCTTCATAAGACCCATTGATTATAAAAAGTGGATATCCAACCTAGTACCATTAAGAAAACACTCTAGGGGCATCCAAATATACACAAATTTATGTGATCTCAACAAAGCATGACCCAAGGATGATTTCCCATTACCAAACATAGACATCATTATAGACATGATAGATGGATATGAGATGTTATCATTGATGGATGGCTTCTCTAGCTACAACTAGATCATAATAGCTCTTGAAGATCAACACAAAATAGCTTTCACATATCCTTGGGGAACATATTGCTGAAATATCATGTATTTTGGCCTTTAAAATGTCAAGGAAACGTATCAAAGAGAAATGACTACCATCTTCCATGATTTTAAGCACATCCTAATGGAAGACTATGTAGATGACGTACTTCGCAAATCCCCCAAAAGAAGTCATCATTTGGGCATCCTAGACAAAATATTCAACAAAAGGGAAAGCTATAAGCTCTATTTGAATCATAAAAAGTGTTTATTTAGAGTTGTTTCTAGAAAGATCTTAGGATATATTGTTTCTTAATGAGGCATCAAGGTTGATCCTAGAAAAGTGTAAGCAATACTTGAAATGTCTCCTCCAACAAATCTAAGAACATTAAGAATTCTATAAGGGAGATTACAATCTATTCGTAGATTCATTACACAACTAGTAGATAAATGTCACACATTCCAATATTTATTATGCAAGGGAGTATCCTTTTAATAGAAAAACTAGTGCGATGAGTCCTTTTAATAGCTCAAAGACTATCTTTTGCATCCACTAGTTTTAATGGCTCCTATTCTAGGAAAACCATTCATTTTGTACATCTTAGCTACAAAAATAGCATTAGGATCTCTCCTAGCACAAACTAATGAATAAGGAAGAGACTGAGCTATTTACTACATCAGCAGAACACTTGTGGGATATGAACTAAACTATTCACTCATTGAACGAGCTTGCCTTGTTGTTGTCTTTGGAGCCTAAAAGCTAAGGTATTACATGCTCCATTAGAAAATAATGCTTGTCTCCAAGATTGACCCATTAAAGTATCTCCTAAGTAAGGTCACTCTCACAGGGCACTTAGCCAAATGGGTTATGATCCATAGTGAATTTAACATAAGATATTTGGACAGAAAGGTAATCAAAGGACAAGTGATAGCTGATCAGTTAGTAGAAGCACCTATGATAGACGACCATCCCATGTTGGTAGACTTTCTAGATGAAGCCATATTTAACATGGATATAGCTAATGAATGGAATCTTTACTTTGATTGATCACATGCAAGAAATGGTTTACAAGATGGCATTATATTTTTTATAAGAAAAATAGGTTTTACAGGGATCTTGAAACCCAAAAGTTAATACATATCACATTATGTTTATCACACCACAAGGAGACATAATTCCCAAATCATACTAGATAGCATTTAGTTGAATAAACAACATAGCAAAGTATGAGGCAATGATCATAGGATTGAAACTAGCCACACAATGGAACATAAAACATTTGCAACTAATTGGTGATTCCTAGTTAGTCATCCAACAAGTCAATGATGACCATGGAACCAAAGATGATAAATTAATTCCTTACAAACAAATGGAAAATTTTCTCAAATTAAAATTTATCACTATCTCTTTTTGTCAGCTCCTAAGAATACATAACAAGAAAGTTTACACTATGGCCACTATCACTTCTATGATTGATATGACTCAAAATGTGGAGCATCATAAATTCCTTGTTGAACAACTCTTGATTCTAGAGTTTTAACTCTCAGATGCCTTGACTTGTAAGAATTTGAAACTACCTTACATGAGGTACATGAAGGTATTTTTGGAGGCCATTTCAATGGTTTGAGCCTAGCAAAGAAACTAGTAAAAGTTGGATATTATTGGCCCACCATGGAACAAGATGCTTATAATTTTACCAAAATATATCATAAGTGCAAAATACATAGTAATCTAATCCATGCATTGGTGCAAGAACATTAGCCAATTATTTCTCCATGGCCCTTTTCATAATCAGTATTTGATCTTGTCAGAGCTATTTCTCCTCCTTCCTTTGATAGTCATAAGTGCATCATCACAATAACTAAATACTTTACCAAGTCAGTTCAAGCCGTCCCCCTGACTTTCACCACTACAAAGAAGATTTCAAGTTTCATCCTAAACTATATCATATGTTGATATGGAGTCCACTTGGCTATTATTTTTTATCATGGTAGTTCATTTCAAAAAAAATATTCTAATAAGATCTATGATAAATACAACATCTACCATGGATATTCTAGAATTTACTATCCATGGGGAAAAGGCCAAGAAAAATAATCTAATAAGACCATTGTCAAGATTCTCCAATAAACTGTCAATGATTCTTATTGAGATTGGCACTTACAACTAAATTGAGCTATTTGGGCCATTAGAAAAAGTGTGTGTGCTCCCACTAGCACAACACCATACTCTCTTTTCCATGGCACTAAGGTCATATTCCTATTGAAGTTGAAATTCCATCATTGAGAGTATCCCTACAAGATGTTGTTGATGATGAAAACTACAGAGTATCTAGACTCCATGAACTTTAAATGCTTGATGAGTGGAGGTGATCCACTTTGACACATCTAAAAGCTTACTAGAACTAGCTAAAATGGAGCTATAGCAAGAAACTCTAAGGTCATCATTTTGAGGTTGGAGATCTAGTCCTAGAGATGAGCTACAAGACTTGGCAACATAAAGAGAAACTAGGAAAGTTTGAACCAAATTGGGAAGGACCCTATGTAGTTACTGTAGCATTTGGGTCTAGAGTATGTCAGCTTGCAACACCAAAGGGTGAATCACTACCTATGTCCATCAACAATATGCATCTTTGCAAGTACTATACTTGATTCCATCTAAAAGTCCTAAAAAAAAATCAAAAAATTGAAAAAAGTCCTTAAAAAATGGAAAAAGTCTTGAAGAAAAATGGAAAAAAGTCATGAAAAAAATCGATGCCTTGATGAAAACCTAGCAAATAGGCATCTTGGCATGAAAATTTGAATCAAAAGAAAATTTTCATCCAAAAGTGAAAACCTAGCAAATAGGTGCTTTGGGCAAGTACCATAGTGAAAACATGGAAAATAGGTGCCATGTGTAACCACTTGTTGCACCTCCATCTATCGGGATTCCATCTAATCTTTCCCCCTCTTTGCAATTCCATGATCACATCCTTCATATTGTAAGACATCCATAGTCCTTGATCATAGCCCATGAACTAGTTATTATCCATTGTCATCTTACCCAAGTGTCACCAACCTGTACATACTCTATCTTTGGCCTTTATACATAGTTCGTGTCTTGTCTAGGGGCATATCACCTACATAGTGCACAAGTTTGAAATTGAATTGAGGGCATGTCCCTTAGAACATTGTTATCCATTGTACTTATCATATATCAGATTGGAGCTAACACTTTTGAATCCTTTATGATCCAAAAAAAATCCTAAAAGTTCAAATACAATCTCGAAAAATCCTAAAGAGTGAAATATGACCTTGAAAAAAACCATAAAAGTCATAAAATGTTTTGAAAAACCCCATAAAAATCATAAAACATCCTTAACAAACCCATAAAAATAATATAAAATGTCCTAAATAAATTGTTAAAAATCATAAAATGTTTTGAACAAATTGATAAAAAAAATCATAAAATGTCCTAAAAAAACAACTAAACATAATTAAACATCCTAAAATAAACCCTAAAAATCATAAAATGTCCTGAAGAAATAAGCAACACAAAAGCATCAAATATCCTCAAAAACCCTAAAAATCACAATACCCACCAAAAATTTGCAATAAACTTTGTAAATAGTCACTGTGGATAATTACCCATTTTTGGTTAAACACTCACACTTTGGTAGACTGAAACTCATAGCACTACACTTTAGTGACAATCACACTATCTAAGAAATGTGAACCAACAATAAATCCAACTTGTCACTATCAACCAAATGAACAATGTTACCTATCACATTGTCCATCTATCAAACACCCTTTGAAGACCTAAAACACTAAAAAGCGAGTAATAATGGACAAAAAAAGTTGTTGGCTTAAATTTTTTAGTGAGTGATTTATTTTTTCTTTATTTTCTTCGATCGTGTTCTTGTGCCACTAAAATATATAAAATTATCTATGAGATTGGTTAGGATGGTTCATGGTCATCTCTTTTTCTCTATCTATTAAAATGTACCTTTGAAAGGTCGGGGCATGAATATATGCCTTAGGAAGGATAAGATCATTTTCTATCTGCATTGTTCTTGTTTATGCAAAAGGTTTACATTTACGCTCTAGCCCTCTTTGACCATGATGTGTTGCATTCTATCTGCCATATCAAAATAAAGCTCCATTGACATATAGTGCACTTTATGAAAGCAAAAGTCCTCACCTCATTCTAACTGGTCCTAATCTCATCTCCCCTATCTTCTAACATCCATTCCATCCACCACCATGGTCTGGTACTCTAATACACCAAAAACATTCTCATCCTACATTCTTGCATATGTCAAAAAGTCCAAAAAAAATCCTAAGCAATATTTATTCATAAACATGGCATTTATATCATTTTGCATTTGATTTGCATTCATTCCATATCATTTTACATTTCATTGGCATTTATTTCATGAGAAAAATATGTGGAAAAAACAAAGATATCATTTCCTAAGCATAACATGTGATAAACAATGAATGATGTCATCATATAAAGTCCACATAGAAATGCATAAATGCATCCATATAAAGCATATAAAACATGTGCATAATCCATCTCATATAGTCATCATGACATGGGTACATCTCATAAATGTCTCAAAAAGTATTATACTACATGATCATGGTTTACATCAATACTAATTTTGTTAGAGTAATTATTCCTTTATGCTTATTAATTAGATCATCTTGATTTAGCTAATTAAGTTGTTTATTACTCTAGTTACTTAAGCTATCTCTTAGGTGCATATAATTAATATTTTATATTAATTATAATGTGCAACCTAGCTTTATTTCCCTTTAAGGTTTCATTCACCTTTAAGGTTAAACTCTTGTATTTTTCATTTTCATAATCTTAGAATACATTTTGCTCTCACACCATTGAAATTTTCCAAGCTTTTCTTTTTCCTTCTCTAATTTCTCTTTAGCATAGGTTATTTGCAATTAGGTATTCTTGGTGATCTATGAAGTTGGTTTTCACAACTTCTACATGGTATCAAAACATCCCTACTGCTTCCTAGTTTGGAGATTTTGAAGTTGTGATTCAAAGACAAAAACCCTAGCTTTTTCAAAGTTCTTTCTTCAATCAGGAGGCACAACTTTTTTGGCACATTTTGGGCAAAAATGAACACCACCATCACACTTAAAAGGTCTGGTATAGTCAAAATTCATATAAAATTTCCAATTTTTGGCCACTGTAGCCTCTAGAAAAAAAATTGGTCTCCTAGAGGGCTATACAAATAAAAGAAATTCAAATAAAATGCATTCTAGCTACTCTGTCTGGTGGCCACCCAAGCACCACCCTGTTGCCACTAGAACACTGCTCATGCTTGGCCTACACTCCACCAGAGCTGATGCACTGCCAGCAACATGGCTCCCACTATAGCTCCACTTGATGATCGCTACTAGCACCCAGCTGCCGCCTGGCCACCTGACATAGATTTATGGCTAACTAACACAGATTCTCAATTTGATGACATCACTTTCCTAATGGTGGTGTCAGCTTACCATTTGTTGACGTCATATTCTAACTAGTAGAATCTTGCCCCTACTAATGTTATTTCTTGGCAACTTGATATCACTTTTCAAGTTAGTGACATCACTTTTTGGTAGTCAGATTTTTTTACTATGATGGGCATTTGACGGCCATATGGGCGTTAAAAAAAAATTTGTAAGTATATTTTTTTAGTGAGCTTAATTTTGGAGCAGCACTTCATTTTTTGGCCATAACTTGAGCAAACAAAGGTCTTTTTTCAATCTGAAAGAAATGTCAAAATCTGGTTCCAAGATGGAGATGATGATGTAGATTTAGTTTTATTTTGAGTCCATTTGAGCTCCTATTTTTGGTCTTGAAGTAGAGGCTTTAGTTTCCTCCCTCTCTGCATCTAGCATCCATTTTTTTTCTCATTTTTTATGCTTTTAGTAGTTGTTTATTTGGTTTTTGATGAATATATTTATACGGTGTGGGAGGTGTTGTGGTGTCCACAACACATGCCCCATTCCTCACTAGGAATGGGGACCCCCTACTTTTTTCAACTCCAGGACTCACAATTCGAGAGTCAGGAGAAGAATTTTTGTTTAAAGTTCAAAAATCACAAAAAAAAAAAAAAAAAAATCTCAAAATCAGAAAGGAAAAATAAAAAAACAAGAAGTTGGAAAAAATAAAATAAAATAAAATAAACAATAAAAAAGCAAGTGCCATGCACCGCGGCTGCGACACTCATGCCGCGCGCCCAAAGTATAAGTTGACATATATTTAATTTCTTATACTTAAGATATATTTTAATATATGCAATGAATCTTTTGAGATAGGTTTCAGACCTCCCAGAGATAAGGTAAAGATTTTAGAAAATTTTAGGGCTTCAGAAATCTAGACTTAGCCGAATTTTAGGGCTTCAAAATTTTAGACTCAACCAGATTTCAGGATTCACTCCAGTTTTTTTTGAGTAGCTAGTGTCTTTACTATGCATTGTTAACTTTATGGACTAATGCTTGCTTCTTTATGTAGGTAAAAATTGCATCCTCAACTTGTCGAGATCATAACTTTTAACTCAGGTCTCAAAATTCAAAATCGCTTACACCATTGGAAAGAAGAACTGAAGATCTAATTTCATTCCCTGAAATAGTGAGCCTTTGGTAGCCCAATTTTAAGGATCAATGAAGGTTCTGACTTGAAATTTTGAGCAAAAGACCTCCAAAAAGGTCATTTAAAAAATGCCTAGAAAATTTGTGAAAAAATATGAAAAGTTGCAAACATTTGATCATCTTAGATAATCTAGATCACATGGTTTCTTGCCAGGAAGGATTGGACAGGTGGAGAGAAGACAAAGGTCAAAGATACAAAGTTGGACACATAAAGCAAATCAGGTTCCTCATCTTATGCAGCTATTGGGGACAAGATTCAATACAGGTGCCTTGAGATTTTTGGTTGAACAAGTAGAGGGAGTGCAAGTTTATGAAAGTAATTGGCTATAAAGAGGGTGTAAATCATCAAAAAGGGGCATGGAGCATATACAAAAAGTGATCTAAAACCTCATTTGAGAAAAACTTAGAAACTATTTTCAAAATTGAGAACTTTGATTTTTTGACGAATTGAGCTCCGCAGATCTGCAGCTCCATAGGTCCGCAGATCCATAGGTCCACAGATCCGAAAGTCCGTAGCTCTACAGATCCGTAGGTCAGCAGCTCTGCAAGTTCATAGGTATGCAAGTCCGTAGCTCCACATTTTCATGTAGCTCGACAATTCAGAGGTGCACCAACAGTTAACTACCAGTTCCAAAAATATCACTGTCTGGATGCATTGGGAGCACATTTTGATGGCAAGTTTAACACTGACACACGCCTAGTAAAGGGGCAACTTCTATTTTTGGTGTCTCCATGCACTTCTACTTCAACTGATGGCTTCCTTCTACTTTCTCTCTCATGCTTTCATTGTTTTTGACATGTAAAGGGCTCATGCATCTAATTAATGAATAAAATATGGATGGAGTCCCTCTAAGCACTAGTTAGATTACCAGTTTGTATATATTTAGTTTGTTTTAATGTTTTAAAAGCATTTTATTGCATTAAGATATCTCTCACTCTCAACACAAATTGAGGAGACGATTTCTTATAAATACCCCATTGTAAAATGTAAAAAGGGTCGCCGTTATTATGCAATAAAATTATGCTTTTGGTGCTAGCATTCGGAGTGTAGTTATTCTTGCCTAAATGTGTCATTATTTTGTGGATTTTATTCATGAGATTTTAATTGAGCCAAAGGTTTATTGCATTGTTTCTGGTTGTGCGATCTTTTAGTTCTGGTGTTTGCTATAGATATATGAATTTCGTTGACGTAACGAGCTTGAGAAGAGATCACCCGATTGTGTCTACATAGATTTTTGTTTCACATGAGTGCACTTTTCATGGCCTTGCGATTTGATGAATTGTGAAACATCATTCGATTTGTTAAAGATTCTCATCGACGATTGCATCAGTGGATTCTAGGAAGCGCTGCTCCTATTTTCATTGGTTTCCTACCGATTTCTTCAAAGGTTTAACTCATAGCGTGTTGTGTTTTGTAGCTTATGTCCATTTAAGAATTTCACTTTCAATTTATTTGATTTCATGTTATTTGTTTTCAGTTTTGTTATTTGCTTTGCTAACCCCCCTGTTAGAATAGGGCCTCATAGTAGTTGCATTGTTAGAGTTGCATTCATTGAAAAATAGAAAATTCAAAAATATTGTTCTTTTGGTGTGATATTTTGAGACAACGAACAGATTTTACTTGATTCTAAGGTAAAAGAGTTTTTTGGAACTAGCAAAGGCCTCCTCTTGAACATTCACATTTATCTTCTACTGAGCAGATTTTGGTACATCGCAAGACAAACACTAAACCTTGGACTGGATCCTTAAAAAGATTTGCTTTTCAAGAGAGGAATTACACTATGGATTCATGTCGTTGACCTCATGCAAAATGAACACCCAATAGGAGGGAGCATTTGATTTTCTATAATTTACTTCAAAATTGACCCTTCTACTTTTGTCTTCTTCTCTCAATGTCAGACCCTTTTGTGGGCCGAGTAAAGCCACACAACTATCACAATTTGAAAGCACACATGACTCAACTTCTTATGTCATGTGGCTTATGGTCATGTCTAGATGAGAATCAACCTATCCTACAGTGTCCTTTTGAGGTTCTTTAGCATAGAAACAAAATGGATGAAGCCATGGGATTGATTGCATTAAACATCTCTAATAGTCTCCTATTTTATTTAGATGGTTTAACCACTCCTCAGGCTATTTGAACCAAGTTTCACAACTTGTTTGGCATAATGAATGAGTTCTAGGCACTTTAGCTTGATGCAAAGTTGACTTCTTTGACACCTACTAGCTTCCCCACCATTGAGGACTTCTTGATGAAGTTCAAATCTTTGTGTACAATTTTGCAAGGATGTGGAAAAAAAAAAATAGATGACGAGTGTATTTTTTTGACACTCTCAAAGTTGTGAGGATAGTATCAGATCTTTTCTTCCATTTTCTACTCCACTATGGATGCCTTGGGTAACAAACATTAGATGCCTTTTTTGAGACATTTTCTGATTAGTTGACATGGGAATAGGCAAAGATCTAATAGGTGGATGCCTTTAGCTCTTCCATCCAAGCATTGGTTGCTCAGACTTCTTAGGGGAAACCAAAATTTAAAGCCAAACCAAAGAAAGATACACTAAAAGTTGATTCCAAACCTCTAGCTAACCCTTCCAAGAGTAAATCTTCTTTGAAGTCTACTAAGTCTACCTCCAAGACTAAGAAGAAATCAGCTAAGACCTGTAGTTTTTGTGGAAAGGATGGACATCCCATGTCTAGGAGTTGGAAATGCTTGGAGGCTTTAGAAGAAGCCATGCAGGAGCATCACATTTTAGCTCCTAAGTCTTCTTCCTCCCTACAGGGAAAGTTCATGCTCGTATTGCACGAGCTATGACTTTTGGGCCTACCTAGATTCTTGATTCTAGTACCTCTCACCATATGACAAACACTCAGCAGTTGGTCACCTCACTTTCTCCTTGTGCTACTTCACAAATTATTGTTAGGGACTCATCACATCTTTCAGTTGTGGGTTCTAGTTCTATTGCATTAGTTGGAGGTTCTCTTTAAGATGTTCTCTTTGTTTCTAACATCTCAACAAAAACTTATTGTCTATTTATCAAACTTTCCACTCTGGCTATGGCAAGATAGTTGAGTTCTCAACACATGATGTGGTTATTTAGGACTTACTTGATTTTGAGTTGATTGTGGTTACTGGGAGTGTTGACTCTACATCTCACCTCTATAGATTTAATGGATTTGAATCTTTTGATGACATAGGTTCTTGTCTTATAGCACATGCAAATTCAGTAAGAAAACTTTGGCATGAGTGTTTGAGCCATGTCAATTACAGATATCTTTAGCAAATGAGCACACAAGCACTTGTTCTTGGGCTTCCCCAAATTTTCTATACATATGGTGTTTTTTAGGGCTATGCTCTTGCCAAACAACTTAGGGATCCTTTTCCACATGGATGAGCCACTCATGCTTTGGCACCATTGGAATTTATTCATAGTGACCTCATGTCATTTCACACTCCTTTTTTTTTTTCCAGATATGTGCTTACTTTCATTGATGATTTCTCTAGATGCACATGGGTGTACTTTTTAAATTACAAGTCTGATGTGTTTGATTCATTTCAAGTCTTCAAGACATTTGTCAAGAAGTAGTCTAGTCTTTCTATTTGTAAAATATGCACAAATAATGGGGGCAGTATGTGAACCAAGCTTTAAGGGATTTTTGCTCTAAACATGGTCCTCAGCATTAGGTTCCAGTGCCCTATACCCCTCAGCAAAAAGGTGTGGCAAAGAGAAAGAATAGAACACTTTGGGAGATGGCTAATTGTATGATTCTATCTAGGTCCATGGATTCATCTTTTTGGGTAGAGGCAGTCAATTGTGCCACCTATATTCAAAATTGGATGCCTCACAAGGTAGTTCAACATATGACTCCTAAGGAGGCTTGGTCTCATGTCAATCCTAATGTATCTTCATTGAGTATTTGATAGTGATAGTGAAGGATGGGAATTTGTACCAGATGCTCAGAGGAGAGAAATGGAGTGAAAGAGCCAACCCCTCATTTTTTTTAGCTACTACAAGGATGTTAAGGCTTATAGGTTTTTTGATCCTAAGTCTAGAGAGGTCCTATTTTGATAGGATGTCTAGTTTGATGAGCACCTTCCTGTAGTAGATACCCTATCTCTAGAGTCTACTTCACTTACCAGTACTCCCTCATCCTTTCCAGTCTCTTTTTTGAATGATGAGGATGATGATCTTTATGATCCCCATTTACCTCTTCCATAGGATCCCCCCAGATGCCTAATTGTGCTCGAGCTATAGTTGAGGCTATAGGATCTCTAGCTGGTAACCCTTCCTCTTCCCGTCACACCCAATCTTATACTACAAGTTCTAGTCTTCTTAGTCATGTTATTTATGATGATCCTCAGAAATTTGTAGTAGCAAAAGGACATTCTAAGTGAGATAGTGCAATAGAGGAGGAGTATTCTTCTTTGATGAAGAATCATACTTGAGATCTTTGTTCTCTTCCTAAGGGAAGAAAGTTAGTGCAATGCAAATGGTTGGATCCTACTAAGTTTGCTACTGATGGTTCTATTGATAAGCACAAGGAATGTCTTATTACAAAGGGTTTTTCACAAGTTAAGGGTATTAATTACACTAAGACATTTGGCCCTGTCACCAAGGTGAACTCGATACGCCTTGTCTTATCGCTCATAGCCTCTCAGGGATGGCCCATTTTTTAGATGGATGTGAAGAGTGCATTCTTGCATAGTGATCTTACTGAGGAGATTTACATGGAGTAGCCTCAGGGATTTGTGCAAGATTCCTCCTTGTTTTGTAGACTTTGATGCTCATTGTATGGTCTCAAATAGGCCCCTTGGGCTTGGTATGAGAAAATGGACTCTTTTCATCTATCTACAGGCTTCACATGTTGTCATTTTGATCCTATAGTCTACATTTAGTGTCTTGAGGCTGAGGTTTTGATCCTTGTGCTATATGTTGATGATCTCCTTCTCATAGGTAGCTCATCCTCTATGCTTCAAGATATTCAATGAGCCTTGATGGATCAGTTTGAGATGACTAATCTTGGTTTGTTATACTATTTCCTTTGTCTACAGATTGTTTAGTCCTCTATTGGAATCTTTGTTTACCAGCAGAAGTATGCTCTTGACATGCTTTGACACTTTGACATCTTTGACTGCAAGCTTGCTCCCACACCTTTTCAATCAGGTGTTACTTTTTCTACCTCTTGCACATTTCCTTCGGTGGATCCCATATTGTACCAGTAGTTGGTTGGTAGCTTGTTGTATCTAACACACACGCATCCTGATCTCTTCTTTGTAGTTGGTCTTGTCTCTTGATTTTCACATGAGCCTAATGAGAGTCATTGGAAAGCTACCAAGTTTATTTTGAGATACATTTAGGGCAACCCTTATGTATGGCATTTATTATACATCAAGGACTCATCACATTGTTGACTACACTAACTCAAATTGGGTCAGTGATGTTGATGATCAAAAGTCTACTTCTAGATTTGTTTTTTATCTTGGCTCTAGTCCTATCACATGGTCATGCAAGAAGTAGCATGCTCATTCACTTTCATCTATAGAGGATGAGTATAAAGTAGCATTGCTTGCTAGTCAGGATATTTTATGGCTTTGGTACTTGATGACTAAGTTTGGTTTTCCTCCTAATCGTCTCATTGTTTTGTGGTGTGATAATCATAGTGCTATTCATATTTCTCACAACTCAATGGAGCATTAGTGCACTAAACACATTGAGCTTCATATGTATTTTATCTATCAACTGAGCCAAGATGGTGTTCTCTCTTTGGAGTACATTCCCACTAACACATAGGTTGCTGACATCTTCACCAAATATTTTTCATTGCTTCACTATCTTCAGTTGTGGTCTATGCTTGGGGTTATGGAAGTTTTCCTTGGGGGGTCTTGTTGAGGCCTTCCTTCCTTCATTTTTTTTAAGCATGTTTATTCTCTCTCTTTTTGGAGACGGGTTTTTCCCACTTAGTTTTCTCCTTTGTCTCCAGTTTATAGAGATTTCCTTATTTTGGGTACCTGATTAGGCCTTGTTGCCGAGACCCATTTTCCTTCTTTAATAGCTTTCTAAGTTAGCTTACCTCTTAAGCTTTGCTTAAGGTGGGGTGTTAGATTAATTATTCTTTTAAGATTATTAATTAGATCATCTTGATTTAGTTAATTAAGTTGTTTATTACTCTAGTTACTTAAGCTATCTCTTAGGTGCATATAATTAATGTTTTATATTAATTATAATGTGCAACCTAGATTTATTTCCCTTTAGGATTTCTTTCACCTTTAAGGTTGAACTCTTGTATTTTTCATTCTCATAATCTTGGAATACATTTTTCTCTCACACTATTGAGATTTTCCAAGCTCTGATTTTTCCTTCTCGTGTTTGTCTTTAGCACAGGTTATTTGCATGCAAGTGTTCTTTGTGATCTGTGAAGTTGGTTTTCACAATTTCTACATATTTTTCATAGGTGTGAACCATGAAAGAGCATTAAAAAAAAAAGGAAGGCCCTCTACACATGATCATGTCCAAGTCAACCAATATTGTCCTTAGCCTCATAGCCACTGTCCAACCTTGAGGATAATCCCTCCCCTACCTGTGGTGGCCCCATTAGTCTCATCACCCCTCCACTACTCTGTGTCATGTGTATCCACAAAGAGTGAGACCTTGCTGACTGATAGTTATTTACCCTTTGCCCTGGTGGCACTACCATCTCATAGTGATCCCTCCAATATTGTGTCTCTACATGCATTGTAGCCATCATCATGGCCATCTCTTGAAATGATGGATCCCTGATGCTGCTAATAAACTCTTGTGACTCCTGCACTTCCCTCTCTACCCTTTGCACCCCTATATCCCTCTCTTCCATAGCCTAGTCCCTCGCTACTACCACCACATCCCTCTTAGTTATAACCTAATCTAACTAACCTCAAAGTCCTCTAATTGTCTCCATCAGCTCTAACTCCACTTGGTTAGGCCCTATATGTACTAGTGCTAGAATTCCCCCTATTTCATCCACTGGATCCTCCTCTATGTCCATCATTGCAGCATCCACACCTCTATCCTCCTCATCATCTCCCCCCACATCAACATCTCCCCCATTATCCTCATCATCCACACTATCCCCACCCTCATCATCATCATCTCCCTCATCATTCTCCCCCTCCTTATCACCATCCCCATCTCTCTCATCACCATCCCCGTCCCTATAACCCCCATCCCCATGTCCCCCATCATCCTCTCCCTCCTCATCATCATTCCCATCTCTCTCATCATCATCCTCTCCATCATCATGATCATCCCCCACCTCATCATCTCTCTCCTCCTTATCCTCCCCATCCACATCCTCCTCATCATCATCCTCTCCATCCTGCTCTTCCTATGGTCTTGCCTATGGTTGTAGGATTGTTGGATTTGTTAATGGCCTCAATTGATATTGAGAAAACCACCTATCATATGCTATCATTGAATTTGTATCTATCACATATGTCACTACTCCCCATAACCTTAATTGTAGCTCCTTCAACTGTACATATGCTACCCATGTTCATATCAACACTCCATAATATTTGATCTCTTCCCTAGATCAAGCAAACAATGCAAGACCTGTAGGCACATCCTACCTCTCACCAAATTGTCGACATACTTGTTTTGGTAGGTACATCTTAATCACCAAGTGTCCAATCACTATGTGCCCTATTAGGTAGTGCTCCTATCTACAATACAGAAGGTGGACCTCATCATCATCCCACCCCAAGTAATCTCTATAAGGTATCCATATGAACTACATGTCATCATTTCCAACTAATGCCTAAAGAATTGGATGTATCCTAGTGGTCCTCATGCCAGTATCCCTCTATAGTTGTACACATAAGGCATTTCCTCCACCAACTCCCTCTCTGTCTACAAGTGGCTTGAATATAGAAATATGCTCATAAGCCCAAATATGTAGCAATGTACCACCAGTGCTAAATGTTAACCCACCTCTATATGCATTCTAGTGTAGATATTACTATAGCATCCCAAGCATGCAACGTCCCCATGAAAACATGGTCTTTTTCATAACCATTCTCTCCATAACTTGGCCCCATCCAATAGGGAATCCATGTCCTCACCTATTTGGTATCAATAGTCCACCCATGACCCAGCAGATCATAGTAATAAGATGCTCATGTCATGCCACTAGTAGCTCCCATCCAATCTCATAACTTTGAATCCCTAACTTTGTGTCTCCATAGCCAAAAATTTGGTGGAGTGTTGCCCATCCTATTATAGGATTATATATGGTCAACTCCCCATAGATTATAATCCATAGGATGTGCCATGTATCCTATAGGGTCATAATAGCCTCCCATGTGGGAAGATGGACAAAACTCATCTCTGAGTGTCATCGCTTTGTCAATGCCATCAACAACACTTTGTTCCCTCTCACCTCAAGCATGAATGTAATGCGGTACAACCCTAGTCCTAGCAAGATCTCTCACTCATGATTAATCATTTGATGATGTAAAGTCAAGCTCTATGGTCTATGGCCCCTCATCCTCAATAGGGGTAGGTCCTCCTACATATCCATATGTTGTTTGTCAACCTTCTATAGCTTTCTACCAAGTCTAACCTATGTTTGAGGAAATTTTGACCTAGTTTTACCTTGTTCAACCTTAGTTTCACTAAGTTTGAGTTTTTTTGAACATGTTTTTAACTCTTTCTAGGGTTTTGAACATGCCTACCAAGCTTTGGGTCATTCTGAGTTCATCTACATTGGTTTTGACCCTCTACCTACCTTTATGTCAACTTTGACCCACATCTAACTTAGCTTTGACTAAGTTTAACTTTTCCAAACATGTTTGACTAAGTTGACCTATGTTTGGACCTCTTCCTATGGTTTTGAGCATGTAGACCATGTTTTGGGTCATTTTGAGTTCATTTACACTCTACATCACTCCTTGTCAGTATTCTACTAGGTGTGACCTAACTTTGACCTAGGTTTGACCAACTTTGACCAATTTTGACTATGTTTGACTAATTCAACCTATGTCCTAACCTTTTCTTAGAGTTTTGGGCATGTGTGCCAAGTATTGAGCCATTTTGGGCTCATCTTGACACTTTTCAAAAACTTGGAGCATCTTTGAGTGTAGTTGGGGCCCCCAACTATGCTCAGTGGACACTTGGGCATGCCAAGTGTGCTCAATGCACACTTGGTCATGCCAAGTGCACTCAGTACACACTTGGATTCATTTTGAGTGTAGTTGGGGCATTTTGATGCCTAATCTACCCTTGGGACCTTGGGTGGGCCTTAATTCACCCCTACTGATACCCAAATGCATAAAAAGTATAAAATACATATAGGGGACCTTGATATACTCACTGGTGCTCATGCATCTACCTAACATTGATAGGTACACACTCATTCTCCATGATGTTGTTCCCTGGGTAATCGATCCATTCTTCTTGCTCCATAGCTCTTTCTTGCAATAGAGAAGGTGAAAATGACATCCAAACCCTCTCCAAGCCCTTCCATAGTCCTATTATTGCCTAGATGGATGTGCAAGAGGTGTGTTCTATGTTGGTTGTGATGCTTTTTTCAACCTAAACCCCATAACTTTCTCATTTGAGCTCTGATTTCTGATCTATTAGTTGTTATGGCTTGGTCTTCTTGTTGTCAACAAATTGACCTATCAATTTCCTTTTTTTGATCAATTTCTCGAAAGGGGAATCCATAGATACCACTCCTTCTAAGGCATTCTTTTATGTATTTCTCATCAATGTTCTTTAGCACAATGCTCTAAATCACATTGTATCAAAGAGGGGGCAAAATGTAGAGGCTCAAAAATGGTTTGTTTCTACTGTTTAATCACATTTCATACTAACTCATCCCATTTTCTCATTTCACTAATTCTAATCTTTTGGCCAACTTGATTACCATTAGAGCATATTTCAACAATATCCTTCATCATTCATATCCCCTTTCAAATCAATTGCAGATCATTCTAGAATTGGTTCCCATTGTATCCAAAAAATTTAGAATCAACCCAAAACTATCCCAAAGCAACCTAGAATCATCCCAAATCAACCTAAAATCATCCCTAACCAGCCCTAATCAACTAAAATGTGTCAAATATCTCAAATCAATCATGATCTATCAAACCCAGGGCATTGTCATGTCCCTCAATACCTTAGAAACTTGTCAAATCTTATAAAACCCATCAAATCTGACCTTAGTACTATTATGTCCCTTAATGCTAGGTTAAACTAGCATTTTTATCATCTAATCATTGACATTGTTAAGTCCCTTAGTGTTAGATCATGGCATTACCCAATCAGTTAAGGAATTAGATATTTATCTTTCATTACAATTGTTTAAGAGAGATTTTTCTTGCATAAAAACATTGTGTGGAGTACATTACTTTTAACAACTCTTCCCATGAAATATCATTAGCATCTGTGTACTAAGTACTCTCATTCCATATGAAATTTCTCATATTTCTCAATTATTTCATCATTCAATAACCTTGCTTCCATGTTTTTAACTTATTCTTAAAGTTATCTCTTACTACATTCATCTTCATTTCTTAATTCAATCTCCTTTCAATGCTGGTCCAAGCTTCTTTATGAAAACTCCCTTCACCTTTTCTTCCTAACAAGACTTTCTCAATGAGTATATCTAGCAGTTTCTACTCCATCTCTTATATACAAACAACTTTCACATTTCTAGGTGAGGAAACAATGACAGTGACACAAACCTCCTCATCAATGCTCATCAAGAGATTAGTGAATGACATTTTCAGCAATTGGTAGCTACAAAACTTCCAAGAAACTATCAAAATATCACCTTTAGCTTAACAATATATTAATTTGAGAATGATGACAATATATCACTTGGTTACATATATAGATAAATATTGATGCATTCATTAATCCTAACTACATATATAGATAAACAATGTTGCAATCATCAATCCTAACTACACATAGACTATTTTGCAACAAATGTTACAATTATTATAGTTAACCAAAATGTCTCAATATATTCATTTATAGGAAGAAAAAAATAGAAAGGCACAAAAGGAAACCCATAGTGGAATGTCAAAGACTATCTTGACAATTGAGAACAATACCTTTACAACAAACTTGTTTTTTGTCTCATAAATCCCATCAGCATATAATCAGATTTCATAATCTTATTGAAACTAGATTAAATATGGAGTTATCCATTGTAAGGCCTCATTCAAGTCACAAACATGGAACACAATGGATATGGAGCATGTATTGTAAAGATGATTTAAAACTTCAATAAAAGGGGTGTTTATGTTCAAACATTATTGTTGGAAAAAGGAATGTCATAGACTGAATGAAGAGACAAAGTAAGCACATGAATGTATAGGCTATTATCCATATGGTAAATAATGCATATGCTATAGGAAAGATATCATGAACATAAGAAGGCTATCAACATAGATCAAATTAGTAGTGTATTAATTGCCTATACACTAGCTCAACAGGAGGATAGGTGTAAATATGAATTTCATTCAGATTCAAAATATTTAATAAAGAAAAAGAAATTCATAAGCCCAAATCAGCTTAAACACTGAAGGGAAATAAATAGATTTTTAGAGTTATTCACAAGAAATAAAGATACAACATGCACATGTATAAAATGTATCATGTAATAATATACAAATGATATAATGTATAAATAATAAATAGTTCAAGGAAATGGAGCAAACAAAAAGATAATATTTGATTATAATGAATAATCAGATAGGAATTGATGAATTAATAAAATGATGCTCGTATTAAACATATGATAGAATAATTCTCTTAAACATCTCATAGAATGATTCTCTTACAACAATACAAATTAGTAGAAAAAAATCCTTGATATTCAACCAAAGTACTGAGATTCACATATACCAATTATTGTAAATATCCAATAATGGGTGAAATATACAACCATTTGAATCAAATTAATGTTCATATTTTGTGGTATAACTAAGTGCAAGAGTTTTAGTCTTCCCACATCCTTTGAGCTATTTCATATTGAAAATTCCCCTAGTCATATCTATCTCACTGATTCTTCCCATAAGTTTCAAGAATTGGTACATTTATCAAAGCATGATCAGCATCCTCTTCAACTTCCACTTTAGATGGAATACCATCCTCCACTATAGTAAAACTATACAATATGGTGCATGCTAAAATAATCTTCATTTGGTTCATGATATTATAGGATGTTGCATGTTTTAGGATAGGAAACCATTGCTTAAAAATACCAAATGTATGCTCTATCACATTCCTAAGAGAGGAGTGTCAGTGGTTAAGTAATTCTTGGTGGCTACTAATTAGATTTTCTCTATATATAAAAAATAGGTGGTAATGCATACAATGATAAGGAGCAAGAAATCATGGTATATTTCAGTATCTGCCATCAGCTAAATAAAAATTACCTAGACAAATCAAAACAAAGTTGTAGTCAAAATATAACATACAAGTTTAGATTTAATATAATCATATAAAATATACCAAGGGGAACCAAAAGTGGATCTTCTCTAGAGTGAGTCAAAGCAAGCACTTGACTATCTATAGCAAACCCTTTGCAACTAGCAAGAGTATATTGAAACTTATAATGAAATGAACAAACACCTAAAACATTTTGTGACAAGTTGTGTTTTCTATTGCGATAATTTTCTTGCTTGTCCACATTGACAGTAACTATCATATGGATTCCATCAATTGCCAATATAATCCTAGAAAGAGATATATTAAAATAAAATACATATTAAAATTATTAAGTTTGTATCAAATAAATACATGCCACTATGATATTTACCTTGAAGAAAGGATAAAAATGGTCCCTCCCAACAATTTCTAGAGGAGTGGTTGGAGCAGTGGGTAAAAGATAATCTCTATGAAGCACTAAGATAGCTTTCAAGACCTTGTGGAAGTGTCAACTCACTGTCTCTCCCTAGATTGTGCCCAAGGTTATGCAATAACATCACAAGGTGTTCTTCTAATGTTATGTTAATTGTATCTAGAATGCTCTCTTTTTGCCTTAAAATTTTGACCAAGCAATAGAAGACTACTTTACTCATGCATATTTAGTCATGGAAATATGTGTTATTAGAGTTGATAATACACTAATAAAAAGGATGTGGTTCTCTTCTTCTCTTACACCTATGTCTTCTATATTCTTCCAAAGATGTTATTATGTATACAACAAGGGTGGCAAGAAAAACAACAAGCATGTGCATGATATTTAGCTTCCTAAAAATGGATCCCTGAACTTCAATATCATTAATAGGATCCATTGAATTTCCTACAACCACAATATGGAGTAAATATTTTAGTAATATTTCATAGAAAAGGGAGCATAGATATCATATATGTCTTAAAATGCTTGTTCAAATTTGAAATGTGAAGAGGTTTGATGGGCCTCTAAAAGGCCATTATTTTGAGTTTCTTTTATCTTGTTTTTATACAACTATCTTGCAAAAATAGTTATGACTCTATGGTTTTAAGTACATGAACTTATGTTTTCATGACTACGTTATATATATGCTAAGGCATGAAGTAGTAGTATGGATAATTTCAAATATTTCATAATTTCTTGAATCTATGGACTTCTATGGTATAAGGAAGAAATGTTACATGCTGATAAATGTTCCCCCATCCATGCTATGTTTTGGGTAGAATCCTTCCTGTAGCCATAGGATTTGTAGAGAGTGATAGTTTGAACATTATACATTTCCTAACATTGATGATGGAATGAATATATTTATGTGGAAATTTTATGCATTTAATGTTTTATAGGTACTTTTCATAGGTATTCAAAGTCAACACTTTAGTGCTAAGTCAAAGCCAACCAAATTATTGAATCACCACAACAAGCATATTATTGTGTGATTTCTAATATGGTGGCACATGAATATAGCTCCCTCAACCTACTATATTCTTGGAGGAGTTAATTATGGTTAATGATTTTTTTTTTGCAAACTTTATGAATTTGTAATTGATCCCCATTGATGGAGTGATCGTAGAGTTAGGAAGTTGTTGTAGT
The DNA here is from genome assembly GCA_028749045.1 of Cupressus sempervirens. NCBI lineage: Eukaryota > Viridiplantae > Streptophyta > Pinopsida > Cupressales > Cupressaceae > Cupressus > Cupressus sempervirens. Next base: position 240,689,415 of record CM053788.1, on the reverse strand, counting down.
TTCCCTTTAAATAATGCCCATTGTAGCTTTGAAAGAAGCTTTTGGGAAAGAAATAGAATAGATTTATTTTCAGAAATGTGTGATCTTATTTTTAATTAGATGTAATGCTTTACCATGAATAAATAGAATACAAAGTTCAAGTTTAAAATCTTCTATCTTGATTGTCTTTTCTGTTCGCTCATCCAAGGAGGCCCACTTGGTGAGTGAACCATTCTATTAGAATAGATTTCATTTCCTTGTTTGTTTCTTCACAAGGTAGAATTTTTTTGTTCTTAGAGCATAAGTGCTTAGATAGGTTTACTATTTGCAACATTACTTTAAGCTCTAAATTAAGATGTTGTTTCAGTTCCTAGCTTAAGTATCTTTCATCATTCCCTTTGTTTTAGTTATAATGACATAAAGAGGAATTAGAGCATATACTTTGTAGCCACCCTCTCAAGCTTACACACCAAGGTTGATAAAATAAAATGAAGTCAATATGTTATTTTAGGAAAACACATGATTCTATCTAATCATGGAGTCATTACGAAAGGATATCCAATCCTTTGTTACTAAGGTATTTAGCTAACCAACCATTTTTTGGTGTCATTTCTAGGGAACGTTAGCTTTTGCATTATTTTACATGCATAGAAGAAGATACCTCCTTGGGAGATTTCTTCCTTATAATTTTTACGTAGGCATTTGTAATCTTGAACCTGAAGAACCTCATGGTGAGAACAAATAAGAACCTTTTGAAAATCCATTCATTACTACTCAAAAATGAATGCCCTCATCCTCTGATGAATCCTTCCATTTGAATGATCTTTTTGTTGAACCTAAATACCAAGATAATCCACTTTCCCTTGTTATCTATCAACCACCACTACCAATACCTCCTCTAGGAATGGATCAGCCTCAACCTACATTTCCTTTTCCTATCCCTCCTTAGCAGGGTAACCAAAATTTGAAGAACATACCTACTGCTACACTTAGACGAAGTTTTATGGCCTAATCATTGAAGACCCTGAAACCTTTCTCTTTGATTTGACATACTTTGTAGAAGTTATGACTATACAACCAATGTCCATAAACTAAAGTTGTTTCCTTCTAACCTAAAAGAAGCTGCTCTGAGATGGTTCATGGGGTTGGATGCCAATGTTGTAGAAAATTGGCCTATAATAAGAAACTTTTTCTCACAAAGTATAAATAATACTACAAGGGTCATGATTTAAAAGGGGATGACATTTTTAAAATTTTCCAGAAGGATGATGAAACCCTAGAAGATTATGCTTATCAATTCATGTTCAACATGTAGCATAATGCACAACATCAATTGAATGAGGAATCAAAGAAACATATTTTTTTGATAAGCATGAACGATGGAAGAATTGAAGCTCTAGATCTTATGGCAAAAGGAGATATCACTCAAAAAACTTGGACTAATATAGAGAATATATGCCTAAATTATTCCAGAGCCACTATGAAGAAAGGTAGGGGACTTAGATATCTACCACATAAGTCCAATGGAAATTTAGGAGTATCAAAGATGGAATTATCCAATTTGTTCTCAAGTTTCAAGAAAGACATCATTAATGATATGGCCACTCAACTAGACACCATACAAGCTAGGAGGAAGAAAGATGAAGCTAATGCCATGTTGACTAAATATAGTCCACATTGTAGGGAAAAGAAAAGGCACTCTAGATGTAAGTTTTTTGAAAGTGTGGAGACACAACCAATGCATATTGAGTTCAAAGCTATTGATGAAAATGGAGAGGTGATGTGTTTCTCAATAAAGGCCATGGGCTCAAAGACAAGGTATGCCATAATATCCTCTTCAAAGTTATAATAATAATATTCAATGGAAAAAAAAATTAAAATATTGGTTTTAGTGGAAATAATAATTGGCAAAAACCTCATCAAGGTTGGCAGCAACCTCAATAGGGTTGGAAACAAAGTCATAATTGGAATACCCAACCTAGTTAGCAAATCCTATTGCCACCACCTCAACAACAAGCTTTAATGCCTCCTCCTATAGCCACTAATCATTGTCCCAAGTAGACCTAGCTACTAGTTCAACCTAATCCTAGTCCAAACAATACTAAACAATAGGCTCAACAAAAAAGTTATGGTATCTCATTGAATGATATTCACTTAAGGTTAGGCACCACTCTTCCTTCACCCCAAAAGCCTATAATAATTGAAGTTGAAGATCCTCTAACTAAGCAGATAGATGAGTCAAATTAGTAAACCTCTCCTATATCCAAGGAACCTCCATTCCCCCATAGGTTGATGGAACAAAGTCAACTTGCAGAGAACCATGCAATCATTGATTTTCTTGATCAACTGAAGCAAATGATAGTAAAAACACCATTACTAGATTTTATTAAGGAAGTCCCTACCTATACTAAAACTATTAAGGAAGCAATTATTAAATAGCTAAGAAGGAATAAGAAAGATCCAAAAACCATTCATGTCTTAAGATAGTTGTCTGACTTAATGCTAGAGAAATTAACTGTACCTAAATACTCTGACCTTAGGAGTCTTATAGTTACAGTCACCATCCATGGGATCCAGGTTCAAAATGTTTTAGTTTACCTACAAGCATCTATGAATGTCATGACAAAGGAGGTATTATGTCGACTGCATATCATTAGCCTTAGAGGGACACCCAACATACTTCAGCTTACTGATAGCTCTACTATTAAGCCAAATGAGATGATAGAAGATGTCATAGTCACCTTAAAATCTTTGGGTATCTAGTTGATTTTTTTGTTCTCTCCCCAAAGGCTAATATGGGAGGATATCCTTTAATTTTAGGATGACTATGGTTGGCCAGTATAGATACTTATATAGCTTGCCAATCTAGAAAGATGACAATATCTAATGGTATTCATACCAAGAACCTAACTTTATACTCCTTTGATCAACCATAGGTAGAGAATCATTTATAACTTCTTGAGAAGAAGATGAAATAATTTCATCTACTATCCTAAATGAATATGGAATAGAGTCTCAATAGTGTCCTCTAGCTGAATGTATCTCAGAGACTATATTACCATCCTTGAATTCACCACATCATTCAGAAGCTTCACAATTTCTCCACTCATTATTAGCTCATGAGATGGATTCTTCTCCTATTTCCCAATTATTCATGGCAGATAATGTTATTAAGATGGAATTTGGTCCAAGAAAAGAATTAAATGTAAACAATGCCTTATCACCCTCCCAATAGAAGAATATGCTGCAGTTATTGTAGGAGAATCAAAGAGAATTTACTTAGGATTACATGGACATAAAAGGATTAGATCCTACTCACAAGATTTACATCAGCCCTAACTTCAAACCTATTTGACAGCCTTAGAGGAGATTTAACCCTATTTTAAATGATATAGTTAAGAATGAATTATAGAAACTACTAAGTGCTAGTTTTATATACCCCATTTATGTAGATTATAGGGAGCTCAATTCAGCCACTAAGAAAGACTATTTCCCCTTGCCATTTATAGATCAAGTCCTTGACACCCTAGCTGGCAAAAAGTATTTTTCTTTTTTGGATGGTTTCATTAGTTACAATCAGATACAAATAGCTCGAGAGGATCAATAAAAAATAACTTTTACCTACCCATGGGGAATGTTTGCCTACTCAATTTTACCTTTTGTCTTGTGCAGTGCCCCATCCACATTTCAACAAGCTATCATCAGTATCTTTTCAAATATATATGCTAACTATATGGAGATCTACATGGATGATTTCACTATTTATGAAGCTACTTTTGAGGAAGCAAAAGCTAATCTAGAAATGGTACTCACAAGATACCAAGACTACAACCTTTCCTTAAATAGTAAAAAATATTTTATGATGATGGAGGAAGGTGTAGTGCTAGGCCATTTCATCCCATCTAAGGGCATCCAAGAACATTCAAAAAAGATTCAAGTCACTAGTACCTTGCCTACACCAGAGAAGTAGAAGGATGTACAAAGTTTTTTGGGACATGTTGGATATTATAGAAGATTCATTAAAAACTTTAACCAACTTGCAACACCCCTCTATAACTTGCTAAAAAAAATATAAATTTTTCTAGGACTCTAATTATTCTACATCTTTCTTATAGCTTAAGGAAGTTCTCACCATAGCCACTATTCTAAGAGGACCCAATTGGGGATTTCCTTTTGACATTCATACAGATGCTTTAGAATATGCTATAGGTGTCATGCTAGGATAAAAGGTAGACTCAATTGAACATGTCATTTATTTCATTATTAAGAATCTACAAGGTGTAGAGTTTAACTATACAACCACTAAAAAGGAATTACTTACAGTTATCTATGCCCTCAATAAATTTAGACACTATATTACTAGCTATAAAATATTAGCTCATTGGTTATTACTTATGCAATAATTTGATATCACCATAGTAGATAAACCTGGCAAGGCTAATATGGTCATGGACTTTCTCTCTCAGTTGCATGTCCTTGATGATCCTGTAGCCATTGACAATAGTTTTCTAAATGAAAACATTTTTATATTATTAGCATAGAATAAATGGCATGTAGATATTCCTAACTACCTCACCATAGATAAAATGCTAATTCACTTCTCTACTAAGGCAAGAAAGGTACTAGCAGAGAAGAGCTTTAACTATTCATGGATTGTTGAATTTATGTTCTATACTAGACCTAATCAAATCATGAATCAATGCCTAAGAGAGGATGAAACATATGATGTCTAAAGGGCATGTCATGATCAGCCCTATGGAGGTCACTTTGCAACTAAAAGAACCACTTTCAAAATCTTGGAAACTGGGTATTATTGGCCAAGTTTACACAAGGATGTAGCTAGATCTACAAAGAAATATGACAAGTGTCAATGAATGGAAAGACCTGCTAAATTAGATGAAATGCCGCTATAGCCTCAAGTAGTTGTTGCATCCTTTGACAAATGGGGGATTGACTTTGTCTTGCCTATTGAACCTTCTTCACAAGGAAAATCTAACATTCTAGTTTGCATTGACTATGTAACCAAATGGGCAAAGGCTAAACCCATGAAACACCCAAGGTATACCAACATGGACAAGTTCTTGTATGAATTCATCTTTACACAGTTTGGATTCCCCAAGGAGCTAGCATCTGATCAAGGGGCCCAATTTATATCACATTTGATAACTGCTCTTATGCAGGAATATACCATCTGGCATGTTAAATCATCACCTTATCATCCACATGCTAATGGTCAAGTATAAGTTACTAACAGGGAGCTAGAATCCATCCTCACCAATATAGTAGCACTCCATAGGAAGGATTGGGTTACATACCTTCCTAAAGCTCTTTGAGCCTATAGAACCACTTGGAAATCCACAACTAGTTTTACTCCTTTTGAGCTCATCTATGGTAGATCAGTCATAATGCCTATGGAGTTTGAATATAAAACATTGAGGACTTCCTTGGAGCTTGGCATGTAACCTACTATTGCATAATAGGACTAAATCTTGAGTTTAAATGATCTTGATGAATGGATAAAATATGCATTGAACAACACTAAACTCATTCAGCACTAGAGAAAATAGTGGCATGATAGGTTTATCAAAGAGAAAATGTTTGTTTTAGGAGATTGGGCACTCCTTTATGACTCCAAATACTAGCATAATCCAAGAAAGTTTCAAACAAGATGGTTATGACCATATGAAGTTGTTTCTATATTTCCAAATGGTGCAGTTCGGTTATCTACCATTGATCCTATCTAATTCAAGTTACTTGTCAATAGGCATCACCTCAAGCTTTATAATAAACTAGCTAGCCATGAGGAGTTCCTACAGCAATTCCAGCATAGTGAGGATATCCTCATTCTTATAGCCAAATATTCTGGGTCTCCTACCCTAACTCCTAATACTTCTTGATTCTGTTCAAGGCATTCATAATAAACACTTTAATCTTGAATGTACTTTCTTCACCATCCACTCCACTTCACTTTCTCTCTTTCCCATATTACCACTCCATCCCACCACTTTATCAATTTTGATGATCTTTTCCAAAACATCTTTCCTTTAGTAGTTGCCAGGTACATGCAACATAACTTTGCATGCTTTTTATTTTATTCATGTTTTGTTAGGAGTTGGTATTATTTAAAATTATTCACTCTTGCATATCATGGCCTGGTGAGACCCATGCCTTTTCAGAGTTTGGGGGAGGGAAATATTTAAATATTTATTTTTAAATCAATTTTAAATTGCATGTAACTTTAAAAGTTAATTGAGATGATTAGAAGTAATTGAATGTTTAATATCATGTGTTGATGATTTGTGCTTCTATGATTGCGTCATTATGGAATTAAGGACATTAAAAGTAATCTATAAACTAGGAACCTCTCCTAGAAATTGACAAGAAGTAGGGTACTTCTAGATTATCCTTACCAATGGAGTTTATCTAACTAGCAGTGTTTATCATCTAGTACTTTGCATGAAAAGGTCATTACAAACACTTGTATGCCCTATGTTTCAAGATTTTGGCTCACCTATGGCATGATTATAGATAGATAAACCTTCCAAATTTCATGTTTAACATTGTTAAGAAGCAAGCTTCTTTAGTACAATTAGGAAAGGATCAATCTATCTCTCACCATTGCTCAATAAAATTAATCATAAAAAGGGAGTTGAATAAGAAATCAATTGGGATATGGGATGAGTTTTTGTGGTTAAATGAGGTAGAGCCTAGGTTGGTCAGCCCTAGAGGCTAGGGTGTTGGACAAAGGGAAAGAACATCTATTGGTTTATGTAAATTTGTTCCTAGAACTGAAAATGTTCCTAAAGGATCTCCTTCTAGCTCTAGACTGACTAAGAAGAGGATTTACAAAGCTGAAGCCTCCATTGCTAGTAAAAAGAGAAGTAAACATAGAGAAGTTGCTAGTTCCCCTAAGACCCCATTGTCTAATAAGACTAGGTCTACTATTAGGGAATGAAAAGATAAATTTGTAGAACTTGAGGAAGAAAATTTAGAACAGAAACTAGATGATGAGAGGAATGTTAATGAAACCCTACATTCACAAGAGGAGGAAGATTTGGGAAAACCTCCTGAAGCACCTATAGTAGAAATACCTATAAGCAAGAGGAAACAAAAGAATCATCCATGCTTGTCAACACCACCCATGAGGTGAAGTGCAAGGCTTTCCTAGGGTAGGGTTCCTAAAACCTCTATTCCAATAGTTATCCCTAAGTTTTATGAATGTGAAAACGAGTCCTCTCTAGAGGAAAAATTGCAGCAAAACATAGTTGGTGAGAATGAGTACAAATCCTTGATTCTACCATTGGAAATTGACTATAGTATTGACTATTTGCTTATATTTGATAGTGATAAGGAGTCTAGTGAGCTTGAAGTTGTAATCACCTAAAAATGGTCATCTAGACTATTAGCCCCCTTCTCAGCATTTTGGCTAAATTAATTTAATCATTTATCTAGACCAAATTGCTAATAATCAATTTATTTGATTATAACCTATAGTTTGACTATGCTATCCTAAGTTCATTATTTGATTAAAAGAACATGTCCCCTTTTAATTAAATAAAAGACCCCATTCTTCTAACCACTTAAAGTGCACACATAAAGTCCTTTTTCTATTTTGCAATTAAAAGAAAAGGCTTTGTGACTTTTGTCTTATATGACAAGTCAACTTATATTCTATTGGTTGATTTGTGTGTGCACATGGATCACTCCTATTTTTGAATTCCACCGTTGATCATCCACCATCTTCATCTTGATCTCCACCGTCCATACATCTTTAAAAGGGAGAGAGCTTTCCCCCTCAATCCATCCTCTTTTTGAATATTGTTATGCTGCAGGTTTTCTAACAGGTTTCTTTGGAGCTTTGTGGAGAACTTCTATTTCTTGTCTACATTCTCGCATACCATAGCATTTTAGCTTAGATTCATGTTGCATGTTAGTTTAGCTTCTATTTTGCAATAATCTATCTCACATAGCTTAATATTTGGATTGTAACACTCTCATACATGTTTTAGCATAGCTACATTTTTCATATTCATTCTAGTTTAATCTTTAGTTGCATTGCATTCTTGAGGAACTCCTTGGGACATTTGCATTCTTGCATCTTGTCTTTGGAACCTCCCATTGCATGGTTTACTAGCAAGAAGAGTATCTCTAAGGCTCATCTGAGAGCCCTTGAACTTGAAATACACTCTCTTGCACTCCGTGGATAGGGAGCTCTAAGCCGGCATCCGAACATTCCAAACTCATGGAATCGTTTGGATAGAAGGGTTTAGAGTGGGACACTTTTGAGTGTACATTTTTGGCGCCCACCGTGGGGCTTGAATCAAATTTTCAGCTCCATTTGCTTTCATTTCTTATCTCTGATTTTTTTACAGCAGCATATTGGGTCTAATCAAATTCTTTTGTAGAATTATCACTTTGATTTTAAGGCCAAGCCATAAGTAAATTGGTTTGAAGGCCAAAAACTTAGTTGGTTTAAAGATTTAATCATATCTTTTAAACCGCTTGGAGTTTGGTTCTAAATTTTTTTTTGCAGGTTTTATATATGCTCAAAATGTCTTACTCCAATTTGCAAAGCATTTTGACATGATTTTCGGGAGTTGTGAGTTTTTCTTTATTTTTCATAAAAAGTCGTTTCTGATCGCAAATCAGCGATTTTTTTAAAAAAACTTACATTTTCAGAAATTTTTTTCAATTCTAATGGGGGTTCTTTCTTTGTGTTTTGAATTTTGAGATCGTATTAAGGATAAAAAATTCGATTTGATAAATTTGGCCTATTTTGACAAAATCAATCTCTAGGGAGCAAATGAAAAGATTTTTTAAAATTTCTTGCATTTTTGGAAAGCTCTCTGATTTTTAACAGGGGTCTCTTTTTTTCATTTTCATTTTTGGATACGAAATCATAGCAAAAAAGTCCAATCTTGTTGACTAGGTCAAAACCAAAGAGTAAAAATGAAAGCATTTGTGATTAACTTGCACTTTCTTTGCATGTACTTGGTTGGAGGATAAATTAGATTTTTGAAGCAACTCACCACTTTTTATTGCAAATTTTTATGTTATTTCACACTAACTTTTGTTGCTAACAAGTTGTGATTTCAGGTTGCCATCCTTGTGAAAAAAATTGAAACATTGCATAAAAAGAACGCATGTCAAAGCTTCAAATGCACAAGGGCTACTAACGATTGTTTGCAGGGCTGCCCAAATCATAAAAACCCAAATTTCTTGCTTTTTTTTTTTCATGTGTGGTATTGAATAATTGTTCATTTTTCATAGGCACATAAAACTTGTGATTGGAGTCTTTTGGTAATAGGAGAGTATGCTCTTCACCCTTGTGGTGAATCAGAAATCTTGACTTGCCATTTGGTTTCAAAAGCAAGGGGTAACTGAATCTTCTTGGCGTGTTTGGGAGAAAATGATTGGAATAGGAGAGTATGCTCTTCACCCTTGTGGTGAACCAGAAATCTTGACTTCCAAAATTTGATCCACTTTGTGTAGTTAGAATCCTTTAGAGGGCCTGCTCTCGGACAACCTGAGAGGAACGACCCAAGTGGGAACAAGCCGATTACCTGGCTCTTCCAACCCACTATAAACTCAAGGCTATCAAGGACACAAAACCTTGGTAGATGTAGTGTTTATCTTCGTCTAGTGTGATCGCTTATGGGATTTCGACCATAGGGAGATCACTAGGCAAGAATGCTTAAGGTACTCTTGTGATCGCGAGATCGGTTACTCATCGCAAGGTGAGGTGTCCCGTAATTGGGAGCAAGAGGAACACTATGAACGGAAGCCCGATCTAAAAACTCTAAGTTAGTAACTACCTTTTTTTAGCCGCTCAACTTCTTGGTGCAAGGATCGATCCTAGTGGACTACCCGGATCACCCCAAGATTTTACACTCACCATATGTGTTCCCTTGGTTATGCTTATGGCATTTCTATGAAAAAGCCAATATCTCTTGTGGGAAACCACTTGGTGTGAGGCAAAGGAGCATCAAGTGTGGGCCAAGTTGTTGAGTAATGAACCATGACTTCTAGGTAGATATTGCTTGATGTGTTCTCGAATGTGCTATACCTGTGAAAATCTTTTGAACATACACATGATGATAATTCTAGAAAATTCTTTTGAGACGTCACATATGCTTGTATCATGCAAGGTTGCTTTGTCCCTTGCTTGATTGTTTGAAGACTACTCCATGTGTCACTATCTTGCTTGGAAAGAAATTAATTTTGAACATCAAACTTGTTATGCTATCAACTATTGTCAAACTTTGTCAACCCAGTCAAAACATCAAATGAAAACATTTTCTTGTGTTGCTTGCTAAGGGGAGTCTCATCATTTGACTTTGATTTTCTATGTCTCTAGTTTTTGAACATGCTTAAAGTGGCTCTTTGGTCTTAGTGCTCTTGGTCTTTTTGTCTTCATGGTCTATGTTTTCTTGCTAGTTATCCTTTTGCTGAAATGGTTTCCTTGATTTCTTGACTACACTCTTGGGTTGGAGAGTTGTTCACTTGTCACCCTGCTTGCTCTATCTATTTGGCTATTTGGGCATCTTGCCTAGCTATTGACTTGAGTCATTCATGTCGTAAGTTTCTTGGACATATTGTTTGACAAGTCACTTTAATCTCTCTTTGCTATCTTGGCAAGTGAACACTCTACCTCCTATAGTTTCAACATCAAGTTATTTTCTAGACTATTTTATGCTTGGCTTTGCATCTAAAACTATGGGATCTAAAACTTGTGCTACCAAACTTCAACCGAATCTAGCCGATCATGATATCCTCCATGTTACTAAAGAGTTTCAAGATCTATATGCGCAATACAAAGAACTAGAAGAGACAAATGATCTTTCTTACCTTCATCTCTCTAAGCGCATGACAAAAATGAAGTCTAAACTTGAGAAAAGGTTAGAGGAGAAGATTGCATCATTACATGAATCTTCCTTAAGGTCTTTACATGCATGTGAGTCACCTTCTTTGAGGTCATCCTCTTCTTCTAGGTCTACATGCTCTACTTCAAGACATCAAATGTTTTCATCTTCTAGATCTAAAGACCTTTGTAGAGAACAAGCACTTGAGCCTATTCCAAAATTTCATGATGGACCTATCTTTGACCAAGATAATGATGAAGACATGAATGCATTCTATTCACTTGAGAAACAACAAGAAGATCCTAGACATACTTCTAATAGAACTTTTTCTCCCTTGGAAGATTCTTATGATGACACTTTGCAAAAACTTCTTGGCAATAAGATCATCATGTTACCTAAGTCTAGCTCATATGGAAACCCCTTCTTGGATATCTATTGTGCTTATCATCAACATAATGAGCATAGTACTTTAGATTGCATTGAGCTAAAACATAAAATCCAAGATCTTATTGATCATGGAATTATTGGAACCTCTAGTGACTCATGTGTTGAGGATACTTTTCTTGAGCAAGATTACATTAATGAACCTATGTCTAGTAGCAGCTCTATTACATCTTCCACTTCTTCCAACACTCGTGCATCTCCCAACACTTCAAATCTTTCCAACATGCCTCCATCAAATAAAGAACCTAATGCTTTCCACATTGACTATGTGTATCCTCAAGGGCTATCTCTAAAAGAAACTCAAGCCAACCTTCACTTGGCTTCAAACCTTTTCCATGCTACTAATCCTAAACATCCTCAACCTTCATGCACTGCTATGCCTAATCCAAGCACTACTCCATTCACTCTTCATTCTCCCTTGTCCTTAGAAGTGGCTCCATGTCTAGAGGACTCTCAAAAAGAAAAAGCTATAAATGTCAAGAAAGATCAAGATCAAGCACCCTTTCATCTCTTTCAAAATTTCACCCCTCCATATCCTATATCTTGTCCACCTCCTAAGTATGATGAAGACAACACTTCCATTATCTCCCTTGAGCTTACTGAAAATTATGAGAAAAGTTCTCTTCATATGCTATCCAAAGCTACTTGTCAAGATCAAAGAATCCCCTCATGTTCTACTTCTCGATATCCACTTCAAAATTGTGCTCAAGCTTCAAGTGCTTCTATTAAAAATGTTGTTCCTATCAAAGGTACTCATGAGTATATTGATGGCTTTGACCATGTTGCTCATTCTAAAGATGTTGATATCCCTTCCCACTATCCCTTTGCATCTTCTAAATCTATCCTTGGTCCTTATCCATCTAAGCTACAACATTCAAACCTTCCATCCATTTTGGGGCCTTATGTTCCTTCATCTCCTACACTTTCCACTCCTAGCTCTCCCATCATACCTCAAGATCAACAAAGACACTCATCCTTGATGACTTTTCACCCATCTATACATCTAAACCAGTCATATCATCCTTATTCATCCATAAATCCCAATTCCTTTGGAAGTGAGAACAAACATAAAAATCCATTGAAAAATGAAGATCACTATGTCCCATCTAATCGACATGTGAATTCTAAGAAGGAGAAAACACAAAAGAGACTGCAAAGGTCCACTATTAAAAAAGCTAAATCAAAGAAAATATGGGTTCCTAAACCCATTATTGAAGAAATGTGTTTTGAAGTATCCAAAGCAAAATCTAAAGCTATATGGATTCCCAAGTCTCTTTTAAAAGACTTGAATATTGAAAATACTTCAAAGTTGACATTCAAGCTTCCAAAGGCTTCCATTCCATCTTCTTCCAAAAATCTTTCTAAAAATATTCCAAAGCCTTCCACTCCACTTTTTTCCAAATCTCTTCTACCACGTCATAGATCTCAACCACAAGCTATTTCATCCATGATTCCTCCATTGTTCCAATACCCTTCAAGGTGTGTGTCAACGTTGATCTTGTCCAATATTTCAACTACCCTCATGAAATCCTCTAAAGCTTACACCTCCTTTCTATACATGAACTCTTATCCTCCATATACTCTTCCTACTACCCTTTCTCTTTCATCACCCTATCAACATCTTTGAGCATACCTTTCTATGGTCTTGGCTTATCATGACTTATCTTTTCTATAGGAGCATTATCTACATTCAAACAGCTTCAGCTCTTTCTAAAAATTCAAAAAAAAAAAAATGAAAAATGAAAAAAATGAAAAAAATGAAAATGTGCCTTGGTGAAAACCACTTCTTGTGGCACCTTGGTAGCAAAAGTAAAGAGAAATAAATGCATCCTATGGTGAAAACTACTTCTTGTGGCACCTTGGATAAGTACCATGATGAAAACCTAGTCAATAGGCATCATGCGTAATTCTTCTATCATCCACCTATCCTCTCTTCTCTCTTTGATCTTGACAATGTTGAGCTATCTTTGCATATTGGCTATCTTATCCACCAGATTTTCTATTGTGCTCTCCCATTCACTCATAGCCTCTATCTTGAGCTTTATTCTTATTGCTCTATCCCATTGCTATACTATCTAGTTGACCCCTTGATCTTGATCATAATAAATGAAACATGGTTCTCATAGGTCTCTTGACATGTCTACTCTTTTAGACTACATGCTTCATGCTATCTCACTTGTTGGCTTCACTGCTTATCCTACATGCTATCTTGCTCATTTCTTCCATTACTTATCCAAAACATGCTTCATATGGCTATCTTTCCCTAGCTTGGGTACTCTTGAGGAGTGTGTCCTTGAGGATTACTTTCACTTGCTTCACATTCCTTTCTTATGCATCTTTGCTTATCTATCGACTTGTTTCTCCATTGTGTCCTATACCTTGCTAGACATTGGGAGAAAATGATGTGATCTTGCTTGAGAACTAGTGATCTCTAAAACCTTCTAAAAAATTCCAAAAAAAAATCATATATGATCCTGAAAAAATCCTAAAAATTAGAAAATGTCCTGAAAAAAATGATCATCTTAGTGAAAACCTAGCAATAGGTGCTTTGATGTATCACCAAAAAAATCAAAAATACAAAAATACAAAAAAAATTGAAAAACGTCCTAAAAAAAAAAAAATTTTGTCAAAGTGGTGAAAACCTAGAAACAGGCGCTACTTGAAACCCTTGCACCTATGTCTATCAGTCTCAATCACCTACTTCGCTACACATTTCCTAGCTTGAAATTGTTTCTTGTCCTCATCTTGGGGGCATAGCTACTTAGCCTATTGAGGTATTCTTGTGGATTAGGGTTTCTTTGACAACTCACAAAATAGTGTTTCTCAACACTTCCCCCACTTTGACATCAAGTGTTTTTTTAACACTTTACAGATAGTTTACCTACGGTCTCCGATGTCGCGATATCTCACTATCAGAATCAAGTCTGGAAGAAATGGCCAAGTGACTTACACACACACACTTTAACACTTAAACGACTGAGCTATGCTGACATTTATCTACTTTGTGTGCTGTCTATGATGATTTCTTTGCCATGTGTTCCCTCCCTAATAGTCTTTCAAGGATGTCATTGACTAGAAGACTGGGGGCATGGGACATACTTTCTTGATTTCTGCTTGTGGGTATACTTTGTTTGTCTATAGTGTTGTAAGCATTCGTGCTTGTCCTATTCAACACTTTGACTTATAAATGTATCATCCTTGACTATTTTGCAAGACCGCACTCAGGGTTTATCCTGACGCTTATGCCTTGATACAGGTGTAATCTTGCTAAATTAAACTTAGGGAATCTAATCGTGTAGTTATCTTGACTTACATGTCTCTGATGCTTAGATTGGATTTCCACATACCTATCTAATATCGATCATATTCATATCCTCATAGTTATACTAGTGATGGTTGTATGATCTCATGATGTCCCTAATAAATGCTCAATGATGAAATTAAGAGTCTAAATGTTATGCACTTCTTGCTGGTAAACCACTTTGCATGTTAGCTTGCATTTTAGGTTCATTTTCTAGCTTAGTCTTGCATTCTTGCATATGGGGAGAGCTCTCTCTTCATCTTTTTGTGGACATATCAGCTAACTCCTTTCATATATTTTATCAATTTTTATATATAGTCATTCTTGGGTTCTAATCATCTATCTGTCATCTTGGACATTGCTATACTCTAATTTTCTCATTTCTAGCTAGTTTTTGCATCCCCTTACCTCATTTCAATTTCGATCCCGAGGGGGCAGAAATACTCTATCACTGCTTAGGAGCATTTGTTTGATCTTCTCACTTGCTCTCACTCTATCTGCTTTTCTAAGTGTTAGTATTCTTCTTGAATTCTAACATCATCTCTTCCTAGTGTTCAGTACTACTGCTATCAAGCTGTGCATTTAGGACTTGCTATCTATTTCTGCATTTCACTCTTCGGAATTAGACATCTATATCTATCATCGCCTACTTGGCTTCGATTTTCTTTGACATAATGTGTTCCCAGATCGATCATGCATTAGTCAAAGAGAAGTATTTGACAATTTTGAGAGAAGCCCTAATATGCCAAATATTGGTGAAAATTTTGTAGATTTTCCTTTGGAAGACTACCTAGAGTTCAAACAAGAAGTCATTGAGGAAGTAATGAAAAAACTCAACCAAGATGGGTTGGACACATTAGCTAAAACAGCTACTAAATCTAGTAGGGAAGAGAATGTGGTGACAAAAATTGTCATAAGAAAAGGAGAATGCTCCACACCACAGAGTGTCAACAAAACTCCCCATTTGGTATCTGAATGGATAGACATCTTTAATCAAGAACCACTACCACCACCCAATCTATCTACACCTTTGTCCATAAGTATTAATTTGTTTCAATAGTTGTTATGGGAAAGAGCTCAATGGGAGCTAGAACAAGAAAGATTGAAACATGTTATTAATGAATAGAGCTATCAATTGAAATAGAATTTAGACCATAATGAAGTCTTGAAAAGAAGAATTGAATAGATCATAGGATTGATTCCTAAATTACTAGAATGTAGGTCACCATCACCAGTATATGCCTTGTTTCTTAAAGAGTAACTTACAAATTTTAAATTTACTAGAATTGTGGAAGGCCTTAATCCCTCTATTTCTACCCCATATGAGTTTTATGACCCATTCCAATATATTCCCATGCCCTTGAATAATTTACTATGTGAATTTTATCTCCATAATCTAGTGGTACCTAATGGAATAGAGTAGAACTCACTCCTATATGTAGGGGATGTGCAGTTGAGAGTAGTGATGTCATGGATAAAGAATGAAATAAGTAGAGAACATCAAGATACATCTTATAGGGAGAGTGAAATGATAGCACCACTAGTCATGAGAGTGGAAGTTCAACATTCTAGGTGGACATATTTGGATTGGATTTCTATTCTAGGCAATCTTGTAGGACCTAGTAAGGTGTGTTCAGTCAAAGAATGATCTTTTATAGACTGGGAATAGTACTCATCTCAATATGTTGAGATAGCAATTGTTACCTCAAGGTAGTGATGGATTAGGATGTCACATGACCTAAAAATTAGAGGACTCCACTCTCCTCAAAATGTGACTCTTGCTACAATTAGGATTCTATGGTATATTGACTTGGAGAGAAATTAGTGCAAATATTGTCTTCTAATAAGGTTTCATCCTCCTATTCTCCTTGTAATGCCCTGCCAAGGGACCCAAAAGAAACGACCTAAAGTTTTGCTAAGTTTGCCAACATTTTTTTTTTTTTTTAAGAAAATATAACATGCACATCAAACACATAGTAGTAGAAGCAATAACATATAATCAACTAAAGCATAAATAACAAGTTACATTTCTTAAGGATCCCATGACATTGAATTACATTTAAATCTAATCTAATACTAAGTCTAACAACTACCACATCCACATGAAAGAATAATGAAAAGTCCAATGTCCATTTAATGCACATCAAACACATAGTAGTGGAAGCAATAACATACAATCAACTAAAGCATAATAACAAGTTACATTTCTTAAGGATCCCATGACATTGAATTACATTTAAATCTAATCTAATACTAAGTCTAACAACTACCACATCCACATGAAAGAATAATGAAAAGTCCAATGTCCATTTAATATACATTTGTTTCGAATGCCTCTTGGCAAATTAATTCAGAATGCTCAATCATCCACTGTACATGTCACAGGGTATGAAAGGCTGAAAGAATATACATATGTAGAAATAGAAGTAAAGATACATCATCCTCCATGAATCCATGATACAAAGTACAATAAAATAAATGAAACCATCCACCATACATGATACATCCATCCATCATAAAAGATATAAACATCCAACATGAAATACAACTATCCATCATACAACATAACTAGCTAAGTGTGCAGTTCCTCCCAACCGTCAATAGCATCATTAGACCATCGTGGGCCCTAGCCATCTCCCACGTGTAACATCCCAAGCCACTAAATAGATCATTTTTATTATATTAATTATGGATGTCACTCCTAAACATACTACAATATAAGCATAAAGAAATATAACATGCTAATTATCAATGAAAGGAAATGCATCAATAAATAATATCATCTAAACATGATAAACAAGAATCCCAAGAAGCTCTAGCCATGGTGACTATGATCAGATCTCAATGGTAAGAGTAAAAAGCACTACCACCCAACCATGTGGAACCTAAATGGTCCACTCCCACCGCGCTAGGGAGATAGTCTCAAGTCCCAAACAAGATATCAAGTCACATAATAGAAGTACTCTCTAAGTCCAAGAAACCCTAAAAGTATATAATCTCAAAGGTTCTAAGACAAATCGACATCTAAATCCCAGAGGCACACAAGACATGCAGGAAACCTACTCTATAAGTGGGCAAGTGTCATCACATGAATCACATAGAAGTTACCCTTGTAGTTAGCTTAGGACTCCAGGGTCCCTACTGATCCCTATACGGCCACTAGTATCCTCTTGTACTGACAAGGCATACTATGGAATGCAAGGTCACAACCAAGCATTCTCTCTACTCCCATCCTAGTATGTACTAGCACTAGAGGCATGGGTGAGAACATAAAATTATCTTATTAGGTTCATTTTACTCTCATTTAGTGTAATGCTTTCACTTATTAAAACAACTTACAATGAGTTACCTTGGCAGCCACTTAAGGCCTTGGCCCCCATTGCAAGCCACTTCCTGACACTACAAGTAGATAACCTACCCTAGGCTCATAAAGGCACAAATCCATAATCATATAAAAATCACCTCAGTCCTATACAAGTGATTGGAAAGCATCATAAACATAATCACACCAGTTCTCCATGAGCAACTAGGAGCATCAAATGATAAGTCATAATACCCATTGGTTCTTAACAAGCAACTGGAAAGTATCCTAAAATAATACTGATCAAAGACTCAACTAGTCAAGTCAAACATGTCACAACATGACATCATCAAGAACTAGCAAAAACTTCAGTCCCATCAAGGTGACTAGAAAGTAATCCAAATATAACTGATCGAGGACTCAAAAATGGTTAAGTCAGATATCTCATGAACATACACCTCAGCTTCATACAAGAAGATTGGAAAGCAATAACAACAGTAAATACAACCATAACATAGAGCATACCATCACATTACCATGGTTGGGTTTAGAAAGATTGAGAATAAATCACCATAGCATCACATTCACAAAACCCCCAAGCCTCTAGTAACATCCTAAAACTAGTCAAACTAGGACAACCCAAAACCCCAAAACATAGGCAGTACATAGAACACATAATAGGATAGTCTCACAGTTTGGTTGACTTGAAAGCATATAGTTGAATTAAATGTAAGGTTTTCAATCTTGGCTTTATTGTATGTGTTTGAATTTATAAGTTTCCCAATTGTCCTACAAGTCAACCCATTCATTTATAGAATTACCCCTATTAGTTATAATCAATTTTCTCAAATAACCTAAGGGTAATTTATTTTATTTAATTCATTGAAATAGTTCTTACTAATAGAATAATTTATAATTCTATTAGAGATTATAATAATTAGTTAGAATTTACAAATTTGATAAATTTACTTTCATTATTAATTAACTTAGTTAAATGATATTTAATCAAATTAATCAATAATTATCAATAAAATTATATGTACACCTTTATCAATTATTTATTAAATTTACAATTATCAATAACACTATTAATAATTAATAAATTTAATATTTAATCATCTATTAAATATCTAAAATTTATCTAATAAAATTAGTAATAAATTTTAGTATTAACATCTAATAAAATTAATAATAATTTTTAGTATTAACATTTATAAAATTATCTCTTGCAGTGTCCCCTCTTGAGCCCAGGAGAAATTGCCCTTTTACGTTCGAGAAAATGTGGACCACTCACCTCGACTTATTTGATAATGTCAAAAGATGATGGGGGATTGGTTTTGATGGCTCAGCCATGTTCAGAGTCACCAGAAAGCTCAGCAATGTGAAGAGGATGGTAAAAATTTGGAACAAGTCTAATTTTGGTCATATTTTCCATGACAAGGAAGAGTTGTCAGACAATCTATCTATTATCCAAGAAAGTATACAGAAGGAAGGATTTAATGAGAGTAATAGGGAGGCTGAGTTGTTGATCCTGTCAGATCTTCACAACTTTATCAACAGGGAGGAAAAGTTCTGGAGGCAAAAATCTCGAATCACATGGCTTAAGGATGGAGATCAGAACACGAAGTTCTTTCATCTCTCCACCCTAAAAAATAGGGCTAACAATAGGATCTCTAGAATCAGGAAGGGGCAGGTGTTGCTGTCTGAAGATCTAGATATCTCGGCTGAAGCGGTCTCCTTCTTCTGTTCTGTTCTCTCCGAGGACCCCCTGCTTTCCAAGGAGGACCAAGAGGATATCATCTCTTGTATTCCTTAGATTATTCAACCTCACCAAAATAAACTTCTCTATGCTATTCCTAATGCTTTGGAAGTTAGAGAGGCCCTTTTCTCCCTACCTGGTGATAAATCTCCTAGTCCGGACGGGTTTCCCACCTTTTTCTTTCAAATGTACTAGCCGGTGGTCATGGGGGATATGGTTAAGGCAGTTCAGGAGTTCTTCGGAGCTAGAAGTATTCTTAAGGAGATCAATTCTACCTTCTTGGTTCTCACCCCTAAATCCCCAGGGGCTGACTCTTTTGACAAGTTTAGGCCTATTAGTTTGTGCAACTCTTTCTACAAGATCATCTCTAAAGTTCTCACTTCCAGAATGCTTAAAATCCTACATCTGATCATATCGCAGTAACAGTCTAGCTTTGTTCCTGGGAGACAAATCTTGGACTTGGTGTTGATGGTTCATGAGGTTATTCATTCTTTAGAAGCTTCCAAGCGGGAAGGTATGTTGCTCAAACTGGATCTTTCAAAAGCCTATGATCGGGTGGACTGGTCCTTTCTTGGGAAGGTTCTTCAGGCCTTTGGTTTTGACAATAAAGTGTGTAAACTCATTTCTCAATTGGTGACTACCTCCTCTCTTGTTGTTCTAATTAATGGAGCCCCCTCTAATTTCTTTAAACCTTCTAGAGGTCTCAGGTAGGGAGACCCCCTCTCTCCTATCCTCTTCATAATTTTAGCTGAATGCATTAGGAGGCTTATTGAACGTAAAAAGTCTGAAGGAAGTCTTAAAGGGATTAACCCTTCTTCGAGAAATGCCCCCTTCACTCATCAGCAATTTTTAGACAACACTATTATGGGGGGGAAGCTTCTGCGAAAGAAGCTAAGACTTTGAAAGAGGTTCTTGATACTTACTCTAGAGGGACTGGACAGCTGATTAACTGGAACAAAAGCTTGACCTTCTTTGTTAACACCCCTGTAGTTAGACAAAGGAAAATTTCCAGAATCCTTGGTTTTGGGGTGGGCTCTCTCCCCTCATCCTATCTAGGGCTCCCCTTGGGCTCCTCTCCCCCTGACTCCTTCTGGAATGGCATTCTGGACAGATTCAACAAGAAGATGGTTGGATGGAAAGGTGCCTCTCTCAGCCAGGCTGGGAAATGTTTACTGGTCAAATCCACTCTTCAGAACCTTCCCATTTATGCTCTGAGCCTCTTTGGAATTCCTGTGAAATTTGCAAAGAAAATGGAGAAAATCCAAAGAGACTTTCTATGGACCGATCTTGAAGGAAAGAAAAGGTACCCTCTTGTTGCCTGGGAGAAGGTCTGCCTCCCCAAGAGGTATGGTGGTCTGGGCATCAAAAAGATTACCCATCTCAATAAGGCGCTTCTTGCAAAACAAATTTGGCAAATCTTCAATAACACCGGTGAATGGAGAGACATTCTGGAAAATAAGTACCTCAAAAGACCATCTCTTCATTTTACTTTATTCAATGAGGACATCCCTAAAGGGTCGACTATTTGGAATGGTATCCTGAAGGCTAGGGACTTGGCTAAGGTGAGGGTTTCTTGGAAACTAGGCAATGGAGAGGATATTCAGCTTTGGTCAGCCAGGTGGTTATGTCAAGGCCCTCTTTCTAACAACCCATTATTTGAGAGATGGATGCAAGAATGCACGGAGCTATATGGGTTTAAAGTAAGCAATTACAGGGTTGGTCAGGAATGGAGAGACCTTTCCCTCATTTTTGAGGATTTCAAACCAATTATGACTATGCTTAACTCTTCGATCCCTAGTAATAATAAGGATGAGATGGTCTGGAGGGATAATCCCAATGGAAGTTATTATGTTGCTTCTAGCTACAACTCTCTCTGGGGTTTAAAGGAGAAACCCACTTGGACAGATGCCTAGTTCACGGGCCTCACTCCAAAGATCAACATATTTTATTAGCTGGCCCTTCAGAACAAAATCCTAATGCAAGATAATCTCATAAAGAGAGGCCATGTTATGCCCAGCAGATGTCTGCTCTGTAAAAACCAGTCTAAGTTGGGAAATCATATCTTCATTCAATGTGACTTTGCTAGGGAGGTGTGGAGTTCTCTTAATCAGGATATGGAGATTCTCTGGTGCTAGCTAGATAACCTTATTGACTTTTTCAGTCATTGGAAAAGCCTTTGTAAAATTGCTGGTCAATAAGATAATTATGCCTGGTTTTTGCCTCACTTCTGCTGGAGCATCTGGAAGGAAAGGAACAACAGAATTTTCAGGGATAGAGAGGAGCCCGCAATAATTCTGGGAAGGAAGATTTTGAAAAACATAAAAGAAAACCTTCAAGTGATGAAGGAGGGGGAAGTTGATATAGGGGACAAGAAGATGGTTAAAGAAAAAGACAGGAATCCCAAAAGACAGGATGCCAGATGGATTATACCCTCGGAAGGGTGGTTAAAAGCCAACTTTGATGGCACTTCTATGGGCAACCCAGGCCCCTCTCGAAGTGGTGGAATTATAAGAAATAGTTTTGGGGAGGGGATTGCGACCTTTTCTCTCCCACTTGTTACCTAGACCAACCATTTGGCCGAAGCCAAAGCTGTGTGCAGTGTGGTAAAGCTGGCTTTTGAAGCTAGTGTTTCCAAACTTTGGCTTGAAGGGGACTCCAAAAACATAATTAACAACATTAATGGAATATCCCCCCCCCCCCCCTCATGGTTGATTGCAAATATAATTCATGAGACACGTGCCGCCCTCACAAAATTTGAGAAGGTCCACGTCACTCATGCGTTTAGAGAGGCAAAACCAGTTGCTGACTGGTTCGTTAACAAAGGGGTGGGAGCAGACAAAGAGATGACCTAGCATTCCGAAAAACATTTTTTGATGGAGGTTAAGTCACTAATCGAGCTAGAAAAAATCCATGGAAGTATGGGTCAATCTAACTGTTATCATGTTTAATAAAGAAAGATCATATGGTGGTATGAGCTATAATAAGTTTCTTGGTTGTCGTAATCTCAAGGGATTTTCTTCATCATTTTGACACGTTTGGAGGATCATTATCATTTTCACTTGCTATTATTTCAGAGAGGTGAAGGATCACGAACCCTATAATAGAAATAGAGCCAAAATCTTGGTTAGAAAAAATTTGCAGAGATTAGGGCTCATGAGAATAGTTGAAGAAAAAACGGATGTCATGACTGTAGAACAGAGCAAAAAGGAACCAGTGGGTGAAGTGGAGAAGTGGAAGAATATGGGCAAAGTATAGAAAAAATTGGAAAAGGGCAGGGTTGCGAATTTTTTCGAGAAACTCCATGGTTTTGACCCTGAGGTCACCAACAGCATGGTGAACTCGTGGAACAATGGCAAGGTCAAGGTGAACAGGGTTTCTTTCCAAATCATAGAGGAGGTGGTTGCGGAGGTCACTAGTATCCCTATGGAGGGTTTTAAATTCTACAGGGACAAGAAACTTTCGTCCAATGCAGTCAAGGAGTTCGTGAAAAATTCTTCAGAGATGAACAAGCTAGAAAAGAAAGAGTCTTTCTATGTGACAAAGACTATAAAGAAGTTCTGGAGGTATGTTTTATATGCCCTCATTGATTATGTTACCCTAGACCCTAGGTTTGATCGGGTCAGAACTCACCATTTTGTGATTTTAAATCATTTTCGCCATAAGAGTAGAATTTCGATTCCATTTTACCTTCTCACTTCTATGAACAAGGCTATCTCTAGTTTCAAGAAGAAAGCCACTGTTAACCTTGCTTTGAATGAGGGTTTATTGCTCCTCATCCATGAGCATTTCAAAGCTTAGTCTATATGAAAAAACCCTCCTCAAGTTGAGGATGTTGACAAAGGCAGCTCCAACTCTTCTTCAAACTCTGATGACATTGAGAGCATTAGCTCAGAGGAGGAGAATGTTACCTTAGGAAAGAAGAATAAAGGTCAAGATAGGAAATAGTCCACAGCTACAACTCCCAGCAAGAAAAGCCCTAGGGATCACGGCCAAGCTCAAGCAAAAGAGAGTTATGCTGAGGAGGAGGAGGAAATGGATATTGAAGAATCTAACAATGAGTTAGAGGAGTTGGAAGAGGAGAAACCTGGGAAAAAATGGAAGAGGGAGGTACTAAGAGTGGAGGAGACTAGAAATCAGAGGACGAATGCTATTCCTCTTCCCCTCTCCCCTGTCCAGTCTCAGCCTCCTTCAGAGGAAAAAGTGAATGTCATCACTGGTGAGAATGAGGGGGAAGTGTAGGTCAATAATAAAAGAAAGGCGTGGAAAAATTTCAATGTGAGGACTGCTACCATGGGGATTTTTAGGGAGGTTATAAACCCTCAGATCCTGGTGGACAATCTGGAGGAGCCTAGGCTCAATGAGCTCATAGACCTAGCTATCCTGGCCATTTCAGACAATGCAAGGGAGACTGGAATGAACCTTCTGAATAATGCTCATAGTAGCATGATTGAAAACTTCAAATCAATTAAATGGCTCTTCCATGAGTTGGAGGAAGTTAGAGAAAAGGTATCCCAGATGGAAAGTACTAAGAAAAAGATTAGTATTGACAGCCAGGAGGACCAGGGTAACAGAGAAAGCTTAAATGAAAGGAGAATTAGAAATCTTGAAAACTACAACCACAACCTGGCAAGTCAGATGATTTCTCTCCTAAGTTCAATGAATGACAACATCCAATCCCTAGCTGGTAAACTTAAGGACAGGGGCTTCCTGGTGGAGGAGGGAGGATAGAAGGGGAGAAGGCCAAGCCAGATGATGACAAGGCCACTACTAGTACATTCTCCAATATGGATCAGGGCATGGAGAAGGTTCAGGATCAAATGGCTAAGGAGCAACAAAAGATAGTCGAGGTAGCTCAGACTATGCAGGAAATGGAGAAGATTTCTGAAGACTAGTTTTCTTGTCTTTTCAATTTTCGTCTTTCTGGCTTTTGGCTTTTGGACAGGCTTTCTATAGTCTATTTTAGTTTGTTTGTTTTCTGGCCTTTCTGTGGGCCTTTGTTATGGGTTGGACCTTCGAGTTTTTTTCAACTGTTGGACCTCTATTTTGGCTGGGCTTCTTTTGCTTGTTATCAGCCTTGTTTTTTTTTCTGTTTTTTTTTTTTGGTAAAACTTATGGGTTTCAGGATCCCTTAAAACCTATTTATCTTATCAAAAACATTTATAAAATTTATTTAATAAAATTAATTACAATCATAAACTTAATCTTTAATATTTATTAAAACTATTTAAAAAAATTAATATTAATTACAAATCATATAACATATAATATTATAAATATAAATTTAATAATTTAAAATTTTAATATAATTAAAATTTAATATAATTCATATTTAATAAAAAAATAAAATTTAAAATAAAATTTTTAAAAAGCGCATATCAACTAAGCGTTTATAAAGGCCCACCGACCTGTCCGCTCACGTAGCACCTCTACTGCTATCACAGCAGAGTACACTACTTCTACAGACGTTGCAAGGTCTGTTGTAAGTGCAGCGTGGCAGCGGTGGGAAAGAGGTAAGGGGGTAGGGGGTGGCTGAAACCTACCCCTCCCCAATATATTTATTTATTTATTTATTTATTAAAATTTGATACAAACAACATTATCTCCTCTTAAAATTATATATAATTTTTTTCCAATTTAAATTTTATTAAAAATTAATTGAATTCACACATTATTTTTATTAATTAATCAATTTTATTTTATTTTAATTATTTTTCAACATTAATCTGATAGAGAAAGTTCTACCAACCAATCAAGTTTTCTCCTAAAATTTCATCTTTAATTTCAAAATCCTCCCAGATTAATTTCCAATTTTAAATTCAAATCTTTCCCAAATCATTTGATAAAAGGTTTGATTAACATTCGAACTTCTAAATTAAACTTTCTTCTAAATCTCAAACCCTCCATGTTTTAAAACTAATTTGTAAAATTAATGAACAAGGTTCTCTAGGAATTTTCAACCTCTATGTATACAGAGAAATTAACATGCATACTAGAAATTCATAGAATTGAAAGCACCCATCACAAGAAATATCCAGATAGACATTCAACTAACATGAAGAATACAAGATTATCTAAATGACATAATTTTGACTGGGTGCATAAAATTCAAGACCCTACCTAGTTTTGATGCTAAGATCACAATCACCCAAATGATATGCGCGATAATTCACTCCTATCCAAGATCTTCTGTCTAGAATTTTCCCAAAATTTTGCTTCCAGAATTCATTCCCCAAATTTTCTTCCTATATTCACGTTCAAATTCCTCCTTCAAAAATGAATCCTCTTCTTAAGATAAAGAGCCCTCTCCTTAAATTGGGGCACTAATTGTTCATTCACCAGGGAGAACTCCTTGCTCACAACCCTTAATTCAAAATTAACTTTTATTTATCTTTCTTTTATCTTGAATTAATCTTCTTCATGCACATTAAAAGAATTACTAAATAACTTTATTAGATTTCCACTTGACTTCTTTTTAATTAATTATTTAAGTTTTTAACTCATGCGCACATCATGCAATTAAAATATCTTTATTAAATTCACTTCTTCTTCTTTTTTTAAATTCATTCCCCATATTTTAATCTCATGCACGCATCATGCAAACATAAAATTTTTATAAATAAATTTCTTTTCCACTTCTCAATTTATTTTCAAAACTTATTTGATAAAATATTTATTAACTTAAATAATAATAATATTTAGCATTTATTTAAAATGAACTCTAAATATATTATTATTAAATTAAATTAATATTATCATGTTCTAAATTTATCCTTGTAACTTTTATCTTCATATTTAATTCTTTTATTTAATTGATTTCACAATTAATTAAATACAATTAAATATTAAAATATCATAATAATTTTTCATTAAATTAAATCATTAATTTAATCTTTTAATTAGACTCAATTAATAGAAAATCACCAAGGACTCATAAAACAACACATGAAAACCCATCGTAGAAGAACACATACAAATCAAACTAAAGGGTTATGATCAAGAATTAATGTCATTTGACGCATTCGGAGGGTACTCAACTCATATACTTGTCCTAATTATCAATTAGGACAAATGGCTTAAGGGTTTAGGATTTGGACTCAAGAATTTATCTCCCCTCTCTTACCATTGAGATAATGTGATAGGGTACACTCATCCTGGCAATTCAGGGAAGTCGATACCTAGTACCTGCAACCTACATAAAATCCACACATGTACATACACAATATTCTAAACTAAATAGGCAATGGTAGGAAGTGGTGCATCGTGTAGATCCTGACTAGCAGGTGACTATGACTCCCTTCCTTAACTACATCAAAAACACCAAACATAAAGAAAACAAGCACACACACCATACACATGCAAGTATGGGGTAAGTATCCATAAGAAAACACATAGGATAATAAACCATCTAACTAATCATCATCAATAACTAAAAACACTATAATAATCATCATGCATACATGAAATATAGAGTAACAAGTAATCTCATCATATAATCAACTGAATCTGAAGCAATATCTGAAAGTAATGCTACTAAACATCAAGCATAAATTTGGCCTAAAAGAGTTTGGCAATGAAAGTAAAATGTGAACCAGGGGCAGGCACTACACTCCTACGACCACTACTTGTAGTAAATGATAATGCAGAGGATCTTGATATGACAACTAAAGTGCAGTGCTACCAAAGGCTCAAGAAAAATGATGGGTACTTTGACTATGTGAAGAATGAGCCAGGGGAAAGGACACCTAGTGACTAGAGAGTTCGAGCCAAATTAGGAACTTCGTGATTGTTGGGGACCAATAATAGCTTAGTTGGGGGGAACAATTGGCCTCTAAATAACCTTTATTTTGAGTTCCTTTTATCCTTTTTTTTAGATAGATATCTTGCAAAAATAGTTATGACTCTATGATTTTAAGTAAATGAACTTATGTTTTCATGCCTATGTTATCTATATGCTAAGACATGAAGCATCAGTATGGATAAGTTCAAATATGCTATATTTTTTTGAATCTATGGAATTCTATGGCATAATGAAGGAATGTTACATGCTGATAAATGTTTCCCCATCCATGCTATGTTCTGGGTAGATTCCTTCTTGTAGCCATAGGATTTGCAAAGAGTGATAGTTTGCACATTATACCTTTTCTAACATTGATGTTGAAATGAATATATGTATGTGGAAGTTGTATGCATTCAATGTTTTGTAGGTACCTACCATGTGTATTCAAAGTCAACACTTCAACGCTAAGTCAAAGATGACTAGATTACTGGATCACCACAACAAGCACATTATTGTGTGATTTCTATTATGGTAGCACTCGAATATAGTGGTGTGGTTTCATAATGCATGCCCCATTTTACCTAGAAATGGGGACCCCCTACTTTATTTTCTAGCTTTCTAGAACCCTACTCTGAGGTTTGAATTTTTTTAGGG
Organism: Cupressus sempervirens; assembly: GCA_028749045.1. NCBI lineage: Eukaryota > Viridiplantae > Streptophyta > Pinopsida > Cupressales > Cupressaceae > Cupressus > Cupressus sempervirens. Next base: position 240,661,338 of record CM053788.1, on the reverse strand, counting down.
TTTTGCCTAATTTTTTTACCTAATTTGAGGTCTCTACCCAGAAACCTAGATTCCTAAAAATTGTGTTTAGAAGGAGAAAGTCATTTTTTGCATATAAGGATGCACACTAGCACGCCTAATGCACCTCACCAGGTGCACTAGTGCACTAAGTTAGGAAGGGAAAGCACTTCCCTCTTGGAAATGCATAGGTGTGCTCCCCAAAAGGTGCACTAGCTCTCGAGCGTATAAATCCCATGACCCCTTGCCCCTCTCCTCATGTTTATTTTCTACTTCAAGCTCCAATCCCCCACACCTACACAGCTCTTGAAGTACACCTTCATGCCCACCTACACACACATAACACAAACATTAAAGTACAAGGGTAAAGGTGCACACCTTGTGCACCTCCTGAAATGTGCAAGATGAACACCTTTTTATTATCAAACAAAACTCTTTAAGAATTTGAAACTCAAAAAAATTGTTCACCATAGATAAAGTGCATAGGTGCACACCTACGAACCTTCACTAATAATAATAATTTTTCTAAGGGAAAAAGGGTGTGCACTTAGTGCACACCATGAGGTATGCCAAGTGCACACCCCTTTGTTTTACATTTGTCTTATGTTTTGCATAATGGGGGTGTGCACTTAGTTCACCCAACGAGGTGCACTAGGTGCACACCCTCAGTATTAAAGGTCTAAGTGTAGGGAGGCACACCTAGCACACCTCTAAGGTGCACTAGGTGCACTTATTTTCTCTTTTAGGGTTAGAAATAAGTTTTTTGATGTTTTTTAATAGTTTTTGAGATTTGAGGTTTATGGGTTATACTTTGGTCATTATTAGGTTTTATGTAGATTGATTTTTCTTCACCTCCATAATAATGGATCTTGATTTTGTGTAGATTCAATAGCTTCCTCCTCATCCTCCCTCACTATAAAGATGTTCCCAAAACCAATAGTTTTCAAGTTGCAAGGTGTTCTAGCAATGTCACACTTTCAGGATGAATATTCAGAGATCTAGGACACTGAACTTAGCCATATTGATTGGACTACCTTCCTAGTGTTGTGAAACAAACCTGCTAAGAAATATCTAATGATATCTACTCTTATCTAATTAGGGATACTCAGTGTAGCATCACACCTAGTATTAGTATGGTCCTTGGAGTTGATCATGGCACTGGTGGAAAACTATGTCTCTAAAGAAAGGTTCATGAAGAGTATAACTAGAGAGATCATGCTAGATCTCAAACCTAAGAACATAAAAAAAGGTATTCCATCTTCTAAGAGTAGATCAGTATATTAGATTGACATATCATTAGGTGGAAATATGGTACAAAGAACATGGAGAGGAAGCATTAGGAATCATCCAATCCTCATACCTCATTGAGAAGACTCCTCTTGTATGTAAAGTAGGCAAAGTGGACATGATAAGGAGCTATATGAAATATGATATTGGATATTCTACAGTAATTTTGAGTAGAGTCATGGGGTGACCAGCATCAAGACACCTAAACATATGGATGGTGCATTTCATTGAGATGATTAGAATAGCAAAGATGTCAATTGATTGGGCTTTGATTCTTATTGAGAATTTGCATGAGAAATTGGTGGCAGTCAATGACAACCATAAGTTCTATATGACATCTTATTTGGTGTACCTATTAGCTATAAGAGCAACAGACTATCTAGGATTATTCAAAAGGGGGAGCATGCAAGATGAAAATGCATGGCCTTATATAGATTACCCCTAGTTGGTGAAGAAAAAGCTTTCAGAGCATAGTAAGGAGTATAGAATAGTGAATGATGCCTTAATTTTTGTAATCATTTGATTCATTGCAGGAGATTATGTAAAAAGGATGTTTGATGAGGCAGCAGTAGACATTAGAGAAATTGGCACCTATTGCATTGAATTTAAGACATTCACTTATTTGAGGGTAGTAGGTACAACTATCAATCCCAAGAAGCTCCCAAGGTATCCATGTGATAGACTCATATTTTGAGAGATTGCACCACAACTCTTGTCTGCATATGACAAAGTAACGAAGTAACGCAAAAAAACTTGCGTATGGTCCATTATACATTTGTTTAGTGGTATCTAAAAGTGGGATATTCCAACTTTTGAGTCTGAGTGGCATCAGTATCCCTTAGACGAATATAACTCTTCGTGTCCTTATTTTTATAACATTGGAAGAGTACAGTACTTAGTGGGAAAACAATTCCAACATGAAGATGCAATTGAGGACCATTGTATGAATGAGGTAGATGACTATGAAATCCATATAAGGGATTATTTTAGGATGACTCTATATTTGGTAGGAAATGCATTGAAGATAAAGGTTCCTTTAAAGATAGTGCAAAAAGATACTGAGGAGGTCCTTGGTCCATTATACAATAGAGATAAGATATTTGATTGACCTATTATGAATGCAGAGATCGATCAAGAAGAAAATGAAGATATTAATCATAGGGTGAGGCATGTCATCAAATTAACCAAGGATTGGATCAAAAGACCATTCAAGTTGGATCCAATTCCTCAAAAAGTCATCTTCCAAGCTATAGACCACTCAAAAAATGTTAGAGGAGCCAAGGTAACAGTGCCCACTTTTACAACTTAGTCCCTAGTGAGGCTAGAAATAGTGCACCAACTTCGTAGAGAAGATGGATATTATAGCACTTAGAAGGGTAAAGGCAAGAGGAAAAAAAATTGCCTCGATAAGTCGAGCCAAAAGAAGGAACAACTCAACACTACCATAACAATGGGCAAAGAATCAACAAGGAGTAGAGAATGTAGAAGTTATGCATACCCAAGATAATCCTCAAGTGCCACTTCTAGGTCAAGGGCAAGGAGCTAAAATAGAAGTAGAAGAAGTGTCTCCACCTAAACAAGAGGTACTAGCCTCCCCATTGGCTCCTAAGAGAAGAAATATCAAAACTCTAGTTAAGAGGAGACAAAAGGTGATTAGAAGAGTTATTCCTTTTCCATCAATGTTGAAGGTCATTCTAGAAGAGGAAAAAGAGGATGATGAAGAAAAAGAATATGACCTCCCTTTTAATTAGAGGACTCATCTTGCTAGGGTCATAGAGTTAGAGTGGAGAAGACACTCCACTATTACACCACTCTCCAATCCTACGCAACCAATTCAGTCTACGACTTCAAAGGATGAGTTGCAAAAATGGATTGATGAATAGGAGGATGAAGGGGTTAATGTCTATTAGATGTAAGATTTTGATTTCATTCCAATATGCACTAAGTTAGTAAGTGATAAGATAAGAGATACTCTAACTAATCAACCTCTACAAGAGGATTGGAGTCAACAACCACCTTAGTCACCAGGACCTTTAATTGTTCCCCCATCACCAAATCTAGTTTTTTTTTGCATGGATAAAGGTTCAACTACTCTTCTCCCTCCAAGTAATGAACAAAAATAGGTTCAATCTAAATAGGAAGAAAAGCCACAAAAAATACCCATCAATGAAGTGTCAGATGAAGGAAAAATAGGTTTGGAGCCTTAGTGGACTTCCCAAGACACAGAGGTGAGAACTATGGACTCGATAGATATAGAGACTCTTGATATGGATCTCTCACAAAAGGAGAAGGCCCTGAAGAGGAATGATAAGGGAAAAGGCCTAGCAAAAAAAACTCCTTCTTCAAAAGGTAAATCTCCAATGGAACATACTCTAAGATGGTTGAGGAAAGAGGTAATGATTGTTGGAGTTGATGAAATTCAACTCCGAAGATGCCCAAGATCACCTGCATGTGAAAACCTATCAAAGGGAAGCCAAGTAGAGAAGAGTGTCAAGCAAGGGAAAAACCCTAAGTGAACATGAGAGAGAGAGAGAGAATATGCAAACATAAGAAAATATATATTTACAATAAGAATGTGTTGTTGTGAAAATACAAAGAGGGAGCCCAAATATAAAGAGCTCCAAGAATCTCCTAGAACAAGCTAGAAGACGCTAGGAGATAAGTGTGACAACTAAGCATACATCCACATTAGGTGGAAAATCTTCAAACAAGGTGAGAGGATAAGTATGACTTAGGAGAGAACAAACTCCCATATTGTCAACAACTTATAACAAAATCCTAGGCTACAATTAATTAATGAAATGCATTTACCTAAGTAAGCTTAAGTAAATAGAATAAATAATTAGTAAATTAATTATTTACTCTAACACCCCCCCTTAAGTGAAACTTAGGGAAATGCCTTAAGCTCACAAAACTAAGATGAAAGCAGAATCGATCCTGACAACGAGGCCATGTTAGGTACCCATGTACAATGCAAAAAAATGCAACCTCTGAAAATGGGGAAAGAGAGAAAACCACATGGGAAAAACTCTCCCCCAAAAAGAGGTAACATAGTGAAGGATTGAAGAAGCCTCCAACAAGGGAAATGTCCCCTAAAATAGGAACAAGGAGTGATCATGAAGAGCATCGCTGAAGCATGAAGAAGCCACAAAATTTGCCATCAAAAAGAAAATTGCTGATCTGAAGAACCTCCATGGAAGAAGAAGGCATGAACCAAGCGTGTCTATATGGTAGATGATCCATCTTACCGAAATGCATATGTAGCCAGCCACTGCAATCACCTTGTATATAGGATCAACCACTGAATACATAGTTTACACTATCGAACCATCAAACCACGGATGCATTAGAACAACAGCATAACCCCCCCTTAATGCAGACAGGGTGAGATGATAGGAAACTAAGAAGGTGGGCCAAAGTCTCTTGCAAATGAACCAAGAACAGCAAGAGAGGGAAAGAGGTAAAAACACCCATAAAGACATGATCACAACGATGCTGCATGGGGAAAATTTCATGGAAGGGACACCCACTTAACAAAGGGAGAATTCCTAAAATAGCAAACAACTATCCCCCCATGGTGCTTTATGAAAATAGTGCAAGTAAATCTATCTCAAAAAAATGTTCATGACCCCCGGAATGCAAGAGTGACACTTTATCTCAGTATGATACATAAAATTGCTTCAAAATGATAGCTATAATGATCAAAACTGAAAACAAGCTACAAAAAAACATATTACAGCCCAAAACAAAGGAAACCATGCCAGAAAAATGATCCTCGGGCCTAAAACACTCAAGATATCCACCATATAGCAAAAATGCCAAAAATATGATAGAAAGGGCATGGGCAAAAAATTGAGGAAAACGACCACATTTTTGAAAAGATGACAAAACCATCTTTCCAAAAATATAACATTTTCAAAAAATTGACATGGGATGTAAAAGATATGCAAGCCGAAATCAAAAACATAACTTTGAACTTCAATTGAAAAAATAGGCAACAAAAAAGCATCAAAACTTAAAAATACCTACACTAATGTCTCTATCTCAGAACCAACTTTTCAGTGCTTCTTTTGGATTAGAAAAATACCTCTGTATGCTCAAGTTATGGCCAAAAAACTGAAGGTGGGTCCAAAATGACTTAGGAGATGTGCAAGCAAGGTGTGATGATGTAGTGATGATGTCATGTTGACATCAACAAACAACGAGCTTAAAATTGACAGCTAAATGGCCGTTGCAACAAAAAAGGATGTCACATGGCATGCCACATGGCAGGGGTGACATGGTGGGTCCATGTGGTGAGGTGCCACATGGCACCCAGGCCATGTGTCACCCCTGCACTGGCTGTTGGTGCTGACGTGTAATGTCGACTGTACACAAAACAGGGGCCACGTAGTCACTGAGTAGACGAGCGGAGCTGACTAGGCGTAGTCGGGCGCAAGCAGAGCACGGGCAGCCTTGTGGTGGCCGCTAGGCAAAGCCGTGGCGGCACACTCTGTGCAATATTTTTTTTTAGTTTTTTTTGTCAAAAATGTTCGTACGACCGTGCAAAAGGGGGCTGCAACAAAAAAAAATTGCCTCTCGGAGCTTTGTCTCCAAAAACAAAAAGTTTTATATGAATCTTGACTGCAAACGACCTTCTAGATCCAATGGTAGCATCCATTTGGGCCCAATATGCTCCAAAAAATTATTGTCCCCCTGATTTGAAGAAAAAATGCACAAACAAACTACGGTTTGTGACTTCAAATCACAGCTTCAAAAAATTTTCAACCAAGCAGCAGTAGGGAGGCTCTGATACCATGTTGGAGTTGATGAAATCCAACGCTGAAGATGCTCAAGATCACTTGTATGTGAAAACTTGTCAAAGGGAAGCCAAGGAGAGAAGAGCACGGAGCAAGGGAAAAACCCTAAGCAGACATGAGAGAGATAGAATATGCAAACACAAGAAAATATGTATTTACAATAAGAATGCATTGTTGTGAAAATACAAAGAGGGAGCCTGAATATAAAGAGCTATAGGAATCTCCTAGAACAAGCTAGAAGATGCTAGGAGATAAGTGTGACAACTAAGCATACATCCACATTAGGTGGAAAGTCCTCGAACAAGGTAGAGGATAAGTATGACTTAGGAGAGAACAAACTCCCGTATTGTCAAAAACTTATAACTGTACACTAGAAAAGGTGCACTTCTCTAAATCATTCTATCCGAAATTCTCAATAGATTGGAAAGCTCGAATGCCAACTTAGAGCTCCCTAGTCATGGAGTGCAAGGGGCATACAAATGAGTATATAGGAGCTCTCAGCTGAGCCTTAGAAATATAGCCCTTGCTAGTAAACCACAAAATGGGAGATTCTTTAGACAAGAGCAAGAGTGCTAGTGTCAAAGAACTCTTAGATCATGCAATGCAAAAATGAAACTAGATTAGGATGAGATGCACAATGCAAGCTATGCTAACAATGAGATGGGAATGTTACAAATCCAACTATTAATCTATGTGATCTAATTATTTGCAAAGGAATCAAAGTTAAACTAAAATGCAACTATGCTAAGAATGCCATATGATCTTATGCTAATGTGATGGAATGAGAGAATGAGACAAGAAATGATAAGTTCTCCACAAAGCTCCAAAGAAACCTGTTAGAAAACTTGTAGCATAACAATATTCAAATGAGGATCCTTTGAGAGGGAAAGTTCTCTCCCTTTTAAAGATGTACGGATGGTGGAGATCAAGATGAAGATGGTGGATGATCAACGGTTGAATTCGAAAATAGGAGTGATCCATGTGCACACACAAGTCAACCAATAGAATATAAGTTGACTTGTCATATAAGACAAAAGTCTCACAAGCCTTTTCTTTTAATTGTAAAATAGAAAAAGGACTTTATGTGTGCACTTTAAGTGGGTTAGAAGAATGGGGTCTTTTATTTAATTAAAAGGGGACATGTTCTTTTAATCAAATAATGAACTTAGGATAGTATAGTCAAACTATAGGTTATAATCAAATAAATTGATTATTAGCAATTTGGCTTAGGTAAGTGATTAAATTAATTTAGCCAAAATGTTGAAAAGGGGGCTAATAGTCTAGATGACCATTGTTAGGTGATTACATTTTCCCCTCTTTGACTAATGCGTGATCGATCTGGGAACACATTATGTCAAAGAAAATAGAAAGCCAAGTAGGCGGTGATAGATATAGATATCTGATTTCGAAGAGTGAAATGTAGAAATAGATAGCAAGTCCTGAATGCACAGCCTGATAGCAGTAGTACTGAACACTAGGAAGAGATTATGTCAGAATTCAAGAAGAATACTAAGACTTAGAAAAGCAGATAGAGTGAGAGCAAGTGAGAAGATCAAACCAATGCTCCTAAGCAGTGATAGAGTATTTCTGCCCCCTCGAGATCGAAATTGAAATGAGATAAGGGGATGCAAAAATTGGCTAGAAATGAGAAAATTAGAATATAGCAATGTCCAAGATGACAGATAGATGATTAGAACCCAAGAATGACTATATAAAAAAATTGATAAAATGCCCCAGTTTGACTAGAGTTGACCTTGAAGGATATAGCATAAAAATAATGTTGAAATGAGTAGAAAGGTGATTTTAGACATGAAATAGTGAATTTAAGTAGATATGAAGTATGGAAATGATGAAGACATGAAGAAATGAAGATGCCCCAGTAATGATTCAGAGATTAGACCTCAAAAGGTTAGCTAACTGCTCAGAAGAAAGTAGAATTTTAAAAGACAATTTTGACCATCAAGATGAACTCGAATTTGGATTTCGATCCGGAAAATGAATCTAGGACGTCAAAATTATTTAAGAGGTCAAAGCTTTATATAATGTGATGACAAGATAGAAAAGAGATGAAGCGAAAGATTAAGAAGGTGAAAAGACATGAACAAGAAGAAAGTAAAGAAATATATGAAAGGAGTTAGCTGATATGTCCACAAAAAGATGAAGAAAGAGAGCTCTCCCCATATGCAAGAATGCAAGATTAAGCTAGAAAATGAACCTAAAATGCAAGCTAATATGCAAAGTGGTTTACCAGCAAGAAGCGCATAACATTTAAACTCTTAATTTCATCATTGAGCATTTATTAGGGACATCATGAGATCATACAACCATCACTAGTATAACTATGAGGATATGAATATGATTGATATTAGATAGGTATGTGGAAATCTAATCTAAGCATCAGAGACATGTAAGTCAAGATAACTACACGATTAGATTCCCTAAGTTTAATTTAGCAAGATTACACCTGTATCAAGACATAAGCGCCAGGATAAACCCTGAGTGTGGTCTTGCAAAAAAGTCAAGGATGATACATTTATAAGTCAAAGTGTTGAACAGGACAAGCACGAATGCTTACAACACTATAGACAAACAAAGTATACCCACAAGCAGAAATCAAGAAAACATGCCCCATGCCCCCAGTCTTCTAGTCAATGACATCCTTGAAAGACTATCAGGGATGGAACACATGGCAAAGAAATTATCATAGACAACACACAAAGTAGATAAAGATCAGCATAGCTCAATCGTTTAAGTGTTAAAGTGTGTGTGTGTAAGTCACTTGGCCATTTCCTCAAGACTTGATTCTGATAGTGAGAAATATCGCGACATCGGAGACCGTAGGTAAACTATCTGAAAAGTGTTGAAAAACACTTGATGTCAAAGTGGGGGAAGTGTTGAGAAACAGTATTTTGTGAGTTGTCAAAGAAACCCTAAGTATAGAACTTCTTCAAGTGTAGGATGTTGATAGGTTCTGCAAGTTCTTCACCCTCTAAAGTAGACAACTGGTAAGCACCAGACCCAAATGTTGCTGTGATAATGTAAGGACCTAACCAGTTAGGTTCAAATTTCCCTTTTTGTTCTCAATTTTGCTGATTTTTGGGATTCTCTCTAAGCACGAGTTCACCAACTTGGAACTCACGAGGGTGAACCTTTTTGTTATATTGTGTAGACATGTGCTTCTGATAAGCTCTCATGTGATCAAAAGCAGCCTTGCACCATTCATCTAGAGTCTCTAATTCATGTACTCACATAGCTCTATGATCTTCATCGGTTATTAACCCATGTAAGGAGATGTGCAAAGAAGGTATCTCGACTTCTAATGGAAGAACAGCCTCAGAGCCATAGACTAGAGAAAAGGGTGTAGCCCTTGTAGGAGTATGAATAGAGGTTCTATAGGCCCAAAGTGCCAGATTTATTTGCAAGTGCCAATCTTTCCCAGACTTGTGAACTGTGCGGTGTAGGATTTTCAGCAGTGTTTTATTAGAGGCCTCAGCTTGGCCATTCCCTTGGGGATAGTAAATGGAAGACCAGTGTTGCTTAATTCAAAACTTTTTGCACAGCTATTTTAAGTCTTTATTTTTGAACTATCCTCCATTATCTGTAACAATAGAGGATGAATTTAGTGAAATACTCTGTTGCCGTGATGATGAATTTATGACCGTTGGATGAGCTTGGATGGATCTTTCCTACCAAGTCAAAGGCCCATTGCTGAAATGGTCAATATGTCATAGAAGGGATTAACTCTCACCCAGGAGCATGTATCAAGTTACCATGGAGCTGACATTTCTGACAGGACTTTGCATAGCGCACAGCATCAGCTTTCATGGTGGGCCAGTAATAACCCGTCCTAAGCAGTTTTCGAGCAAGTGCAAGGCCATTAGAATGTGCCCCACAAATGCCATCATGGACTTGAGCAAGTTCCTTCTCGGACTCTTCTAGCTCTAAACACCTAAGCAACATTTCGTCTAGACCCCTCTTATACAAGTCACCAGAGACCAAAGTGTAGTGTGAGGCATTATGAAGGAGTTGGCATTTTTGGTTGCGCGTGAGGGTTTTGGGAATAACCTGATCACGTAGGTAGGAGAAAATAGCCACATAGCAGGAGGAATCGTGACCCACAATAGTGTAGATCGCCTGGTTATCTAAAGAATCATAGGCTGGATGACGCAATTCTTCCACCAGGAACTCAAATCGTGATTCATGTTCTTGTAATTGGAGAATAGATGCTAAGGTGGCCATAGCATTAGCAGCCTTGTTTTCTGCTCTCGAAATTTGTTGGAATGTTACAAAGGTAAAATAGTTCCTTGGAGCATCTATCAACTTTCTATAAGGGATCAATTTATCATCCTTTGTTTGATATTCATTATTCACTTGGTTCACAACCAGTTGAGAATCCCCATAGATGTGTAGCTCAGTTATTCGCCATTCAAGGGCCATTTTGATCCCGTTTGTTAATGCTTCACACTCTGCAATATTGTTTGTACATGGGAACAATAATTTGTAGGATTTTGGGATCGTATAACCATGAGGGGAAACAAACAACACCCCTGCTCCTGCTCCATTCTGTGTATGGGATCCATCAAAAAACATTTTCCATGTTCTATCAGTAATGTTCATGATTGAGGCATCTGGAAACTCAATTTGTAGAGGTGCTACATCTTCAAGTGGGAAGTCAGCCAACTGGTCAGCTATGGCCTATCCTTTGATTACCTTACATTCAACATACTGAATGTCAAATTCGAAAAGAATCATCATCCATTTAGCAAGGTGACCAGTAAGTGCAGCTTTACTTAATAAATATTTCAAAGGGTCTATCTTGGCCATCAAGTGAACTGTATGGGCCAACATATAATGCCGAAGTTTTTGGGAGGCAAAAACTACAGCAAGGCATGCCTTCTCTATACTTGTATAATTTAGTTCATAAGCCACCAAAGTTTGACTAATATAGTATATGGCTCTTTCTTTACCCGTCTCATCACTTTGGGCTAAGAGTGCTCCTAGAGAAGAATCCGTAGCTGAAATGTACAGAATCAAAGGTTTTCCCAGAATGGGTGGCATCAAAACTGGCAGTTTTGCCAAGTAGCCTTTGATTTGGTCTAAGCTTTGTTGACAGTCACTGTTCCAAATATGGGTAGATCCTTTATGCAGATTTTTATTGAAAGGTTGAGCCTTATCAGCTAATTGAGAGATAAATCTTCTTATGGATTGTAGCCGTCCTTGCAGACCTCTAAGCTGACTGATAGTCTTTGGTGGAGGCATATCCATGATAGCTTGGACCTTCTTAGGGTCAACCTCAATGCCTTTTGCTGAGATGATATAACCTAGCAATTTTCCAGAAGTGACACCAAAGGCACATTTTTTTGGATTCAACCTAAGTTGGAATTGTTCCATACGGTCCAATATCAAACTAAGGTCTTTGAGATGTGTGTCTCATTTCTTTGATTTTGCCAGTGTGTCATCAACATAGTCTTCCATGTTTTTATGCATCATATCATCAAAGATGGTTGTCATTGCTCTTTGATATGTAGCGCCAGCATTTTTGAGCCCAAAAGGCATGACATTCCAGCAAAAGGTACCCCATGCACATGTAAAGGTTGTCTTTTCTTGGTCTGCTGGAGCTATCTTTATTTGGTTGTACCCAAAAAATCTATCCATGAGCGAGTACATCTCATAACCCGCAGTCATGTCCACTATCATATCGATGTTTGGTAGTGGAAAGTTATCCTTGGGGCATGCTTTATTGAGATCTCTAAAATTAGTACAGACTCGTATGGATTTGTCATGCTTGGAGACAGGTACAATGTTGGAAATCCACTCAGCATAATCAATGGCCCTAATGAAGTTTGCATTCAATAGTTTTTCTAACTCTATCTTGACCAGTAGAGCCACATGTGGATGCATTTTTCTTAACTTCTGTTTGACAGGCTTGACATCTGGTGAGATTGATAAGTGATGCATGATGAGATCTGTATCAAGCCCTGGCATGTCAGAGTATGTCCATGCGAAGTTGACCTTCTTGTCTTGAAAGAACTGAGCAAACTGTGTCTTTTCTTTGTCTGACAAAGATTGAGCTACATGGATAATTTGAGGACATTCTTCTGTTCCCAAGTTGATAGGTTGTGTAGGTTCAACTAGAACCGAAGATCTATCTTGGAAATAGCTTGGCAGACTACCAAGTACCTCATCCGCATGTGCCTCAGAGAGGTTTTCACCATTAGATACGTCTTTATTTTTACTTTTTTGAGGGTCAGACACCGCCACAATGTGGTTTTCACCGTCTGATCGCTTATTTTTTCTTTTAATTTTTTGACTGAGGTACTTGATATCTGATTCTGTCATGTTAACCGAGGGTTCGCTGGTGGAAGAAATGATAGGTTCAATTGCGTTTAGATAACAAGCGATCTCATAGTCATTTTGGAAAGACCGTATTTCAAGTTTTTGATTTTGGATAGACCAATCTATGAGCTCTGGGTAAATTAGCGAGAGTGAGGGAGAAGTTTCAATGTGATTGATATGGAAGGAGTCATCTCTAGTGACCTATGAAGTTGAGCCTATAGAAAATGTCGCAAAAGAGTCCAGCTTAGGAATAGTCCTAGAGGAACTAGCGTGATCCATTGAGACATGTTGTGAGTCAAACTCATCTGACCTCATACTAGACCATTCGACTACATCAGGTTGGGTTGCATAGGCATGAATGACATCCACCCCTAGCTCGCAAGATGCATCAGAGAGGCTTTCCCATTCATACTCATGAGAATCTGTACTTTGACCCCTATTTATGAGATGAGCAATAGTCTGCCTAATTTGTCCTCTATTTATGTCCTCAGAAGTAGACCCTTCTTGTTCCTGTTGTTGGGAGGTAGAAGCTTCTTCATTATTAGCAATAACTATGTCTTCTCCCCAAAGGAGGGAAGTGAGAGGAACAAAGTCTTCATCTTGTGTAGTAGTAGCAATTACGGGAGAGTCATCATCCTCCGATTCACTAGACATGAGTAATCTTTGACTACAGTTTGGTGTATTATTGTCTAGCCCAAAGCCTAGACCAGTGGTGTCTCGAGCATCATGACCTTGAGTGTGACTTAAAGGTTCAACTAGAGCATTCTTACAACCAGTTAAGGACCCGTGGCCCTGGTAGCCCATTTTTGTCAGAAATTTATAGCCTTTTCCATATTTTTTGGGAGAAATAGGGATAGTCATTGTAACCTCCTCATCTTCTTCTTCTCTATAGATCCAGTCCCTAATGGCTTGTTCTTCCTTCTCTGCTTCCAATGGTATGGAAGATTGCACAAAAGTGCCAAAAAGTGTCATAGCAGAAGCATAAGACTTCTTTGCAACAGTTGGTTTTCCATAAGACCAAGGGGAAATTGGTAAGGCAGCAATAGAATCCAAAGTATACTCGCCCATACCAAGGCTCATCATTTTTAGTTTTTGTTCACATTCTATGAAAGATGGTGCTAGCTCATGAGAAGAGCGATTGTGCGGGACTAGCATTTCGGCAACAGATAATGTGTTGATAGACATGGAGTTGTCACTAGGGACAACTACTTCAGTACCATTAAAAGGAAACTTAATGCATTGATGGTATGTAGAGGGTACTGCTTGCATATCGTGAATCCATGGTCGTCCCAACAACAAGTTGTATGCAAGTGGTATGTCTAAGACTTGGAAGACGACATTCTTCTCAACTTCACCAACTCTAATTGGTAGTACAATTAGACCTTTAGAAGGCCTTTCAACCTCATCATAGGCCTTTATAGTGATCTTGCGCTTAGGATCGATGGCAAATTCAGACATGCCCAATTGTTGGATTACATTGAACGAAATGATATTTAACCCTGCACCATTGTCTATCAGTACTCGACGGATGCGGGTATGAAAGATTTGAAATTTGATATGAAGAGCAAGGTTATGGGGATGACTGAGAGCTCGGTCATCTTCTTCAGAAAAGGTGAGACAGTGAGGCAAGGAGATGTGGTTAACCATAGCTTGGAATTATTCCGCATCAATATCTGTGGGAATGTTGGCAGTACATAAAGATTTCTCAAGGATATCCCTGTGCAAAGGAGATAATTCTAGCAATTCAAAAATGGAGATTTGTGCTTGCGTGCGTTGCAGTTGGCTAACAAGATCATAGTTGGAGATTTTGGAAGTAATTGGTTGTTTAGATGATGAAGCATTTTTAGGATCATTAGCAACTTTTAGGACAACCTTAGATTGGCCCCTAGTGATAGCGTTGAGTGGTTCACCTTGAGAAGATGAAGACTCAGCCACCCGGAGTACCACCTTGGATCTAGTATCAGTATGATTTTGAGGAGTGGATCGTGTCCTTAAGACCACTTTTGGTCATTCATCTTCAGCATCATAATTTGGCCAGTTTTCATTGTTGGAGCTTGTCATATATACGTATTCAATGGGCTCAAGCATGCTTATAACATTATCAGTGTCAGCGTAAGCATAACTAATTTTGGCGTCATGATTCTTTTTGGCAGTTACCCTTGAGGTCTCACCCTTTTCATATTCAGGTAATGGTTCTTGGAAAGCCTTATTATCAGTATTCTTAACAAGGCCATCTGTAACAACTTTTCCAGCTTCGATGAGGTCTTGAATTACATCTTTGAGTTTGAAGCAATTCTCTATGTTATGTCCCTTACTTCGGTGATAGCTGCAAGTATGATCTTCTCTCCACCATGGAGGTCTAACAGGTGGATCATAAGGACGTGAGTTGTCTAGCAAGGTGACCAATTTGTTTGCAATTAAGGTTTTTAAAACCACTTCATAAGGTTCGACCATAGGTGTGTAAACATGTGGCTTCTTTGCAAATTTAGAGCCTTTGTCAAAGGTTTGTGGTTTCGAACCTTCTTTTTTCTTTGTTGCATAGATGGCATTGGAAAGGTTAAATGCATGTTCCTTAGTCTTAGGGGTGTCCACTACTCCGTCATTGACAACATACTTGTTTTTGTTCCAAGGTTTACCTTTGTCTTTACTGTTCCCATTGTTAATTCTATCCTTGTTTATGGTAATATCACCTTTTTTGATAGCAACATCCTCAATGCGATAGGCACTTTCTACCATGGCGTTGAAGGATGTGAATAATTTTTTTCTTAGATCAAAGTATAATTCGGGTACAAGCATGTTCACAAAGATGTCAATTTTTTCAGCCTCAAGCACTTGCCGAGGATACCGAGAGTATAAAGATCTCCATCGTTGAAGGTATATTGCAAAAGACTCTCCTGGTCTTTGTTTGATGTTGCATAAGTCTAGCACTGTCACAGGATGTTGAATGTTGTACGAATATTGCTGGATGAAATGTTGCGCAAGTTCGTCAAATGTTTTAAGAGGAGGACTCAATTTTGTGAACCACTCCATAGCTTGTCCTCTTAGACTTCTAGGGAACAAACGCATAAGAAAGGTGTCTTCATGCATAAAGTCCATGCTAATAGCATAGAAATGTCTCACATGGTCGTGAGGGTCACCATTTCCATCGTATTTGTCATACTTAGGAACCTCTATATCCTTAGGAAATGGTAGCATGTATAGACCCCTATCAAATGGAAGAGCACAAATTGATTCAACAAATGATGTCTAAGGTGGCTCTTTTGAAGTTTGCAGTTGTGTAAATTGTTTTCTTAGTTCTTGTATTTCTTCCCTTAAGATTTCAGCCTCAGTGGGCTCTCATTTTGGGATAATATGTTCAACATTAAAACCTTGAGGGAGTTTCCATCCCCTAGCTGCCATGTATCGGAAGTATTGGTCTCCATTTTCCTCTAAAGCTTTGAGCATTAGTTTTTGGGTGAAGCCATCTTGTTGAAATTTGATCACATCTTCGCTAGTTACTTCTTCATCACTATCATGCTAAGATGGTTTAGGTGAAGGACATGTGCCAGCAGCAGCTCTAGGAGTCCTTGGAGCCGTGTGATTACCATCATTATTTTCAAAGGGATTTTGAGGACAAGTTCCTTTATATCCTTCGTAGCGTGCGTAATTGTCAGTTTCAGCTTGTTGATTTTCTCTCTCCGTAGTGTATATAGCCTCCAAATTCTTTTGGGTTTCATGCACTTGTTCTTCTAAGCGACGTTTAATTTCATCGGGATGCACCATAGTGACTATACAACTCGTACCCTCAGGTGTCTCAAAGGGTGTACCAAATGGATTTTTGAAACTATAAAGTGGGTTGTGCCGAATGTTAGTTGTTTGTGTTTGATCAAATTCGAGGTTCTTGTCACAAAGTTATTTGTGAGGACGTTTGGGTGGTGTTTCCAATTGTTTGAAAATGAAAGGCATGTGGCTATTTTTACCACCTTGATATCTAGTTGTGACCGGCATGTAAACAGTTGTCTTTTTTTAGTAGGACAAAAAAAGCGAGCCGAATTTGAAGCTTTTACGATTAGGACTAGTCACTTGTCAAAATGTGATTAGATGGCTTGTCAAACAGTGCTCAAGATCTTACAGCACGGGTGACTCGAGCCGAGCGGATGAGCGAGAAGCTCAATAGTGGATAGCTAGAAAGATAATAGCTAAATTTTGACAAGTGATTTATCAAGACGTTTCAAGACTTACATTCGACAGACTAAACCCATCTTTTCAACTTAGGATGAATTCTTCACACACTGATACGTGACCAGGATCAAGGGTGACTAGCGTGACGCTCCTTAGACCAAACAAATCCGACGGAAAACTCTATTTTTGACCCAAAATGACTCTGGGCGATACTTTTTCAAAAGGAGGGCGACATAAGTTCAGCAAATAATGTCGTGCGACAAAATTTTAGGAATAGTGCGATACTTTTTTTCCAGGCGACAAATATTTATACCAAGTGCGATAGAATATTAGACACAGTACGACATAATTTACTACTGACGTGTGACATAATTTTTGAAAAAAATGTCGCGCAATATTTCTCGTCAAAGCGTGCGACAGAGTGCCAATTTTGTGTAAAAAAAGTCAATTTTTTGGTTTGGAGTTCGTTTCAATTTGTCAATCAGACAGTCATTTCAATCAGACAGCATTTCGTCTCAGCTTGTATCAGTAATCAGCAAAGTTTGCAAACAGTAAGTGTTGTAACATGTCTTCAAAAAAATTGATCAAGGGTAAAAACAACCTTGTCAATATGCACTTGGGATATCAGAACAGCCTTTCTAACAACTCTTTATCGAAATGTTTATGTTGCAAGAATGTTAACACTGGTCAAAACATCGAAAATAATAGCCAAGCAATCTACCTTAGAGTCACGGTTCATTACTCAACAAATTAGCCCATGCTTGATGCTCCTTCGCCTCACACCAAGTGGTTGCCCACAAGAGATATTGGCTTTTTCATGGAAGTGCCATAAGCACAACCAAGGGAACACATATGGTGAGTGTAAATCTTGGGGTGATCCGGGTAGTCCACTAGGATCGATCCTTGCACCAAGAAGTTGAGCGGCTAAAAAGGGTAGTTACTAACTTAGAGTTTTTAGATCGGGCTTCCGTTCATAGTGTTCCTCTTGCTTCCAATTACGAGACACCTCACCTTGCGATGAGTAACCGATCTCGTGATCACAAGAGTACCTTAAGCATTCTTGCCTAGTGATCTCCCTATGGTCGAAATCCCATAAGCAATCACACTAGGCGAAGACAAACACTACGTCTACCAAAGTTTTGTGTCCTTGGTAGCCTTGAGTTTATAGTGGGTTGGAAGAGCCAGGTAATCGGCTTGTCCCCACTTGGGTCGTTCCTCTCAGGTTCTCCGAGAGCAGGCCCTCTAAAGGATTCTAACTACACAAAGTGGATCAAATTTTGGAAGTCAAGATTTTTCGTTCACCACAAGGGTGAAGAGCATACTCTCTTATTCCAATCATTTTCTCCCAAACATGCCAAGAAGATTCAGTTACCCCTTACTTTTGAAACCAAATGGCAAGTCAAGATTTTTGATTCACCACAAGGGTGAAGAGCATACTCTCCTATTACCAAAAGACTCCAATCACAAGTTTTATGTGCCTATGAACAATGAACAATTAGTCAATGCCACACATGAAAACAAAAAAGCAAGAAATTTTGGGTTTTTATGCTTTGGGCAGCCCTGCAAACAATGTTAGTAGCCCTTGCGCATTTGAAGCTTTGACATGCGTTCTTTTTATGCAATGTTTCAATTTTTTTTTTTTATAAGGATGGCAACCTGTAATCACAACTTGTTAGCATCAAAAGTTAGTATGAAATAACATAAAAATTTGCAATAAAAAGTGGTGAGTTGCCTCAAAAATCCAATTTATCTTCCAACCAAGTGCATGCAAAGAAAGTGCAAGTTAATCACAAATGTTCTCAGTTTTACTCTTTGATTTTGACCTAGTCAACAAGATTGGACTTGTTTAATATGATTTTTTATCCAAAAATGAAAATGAAAAGAAGAGACCCCTATTAAAAATCAGAGAGCTTTCCAAAAATGCAAGAAATTTAAAAAAATCTCTTCATTTGCGCTCTAGAGATTGATTTTGTCAAAACAGGCCAAATTTCTCAAATTGAGTTTTTGATCATTAATACGACCTCAAAATTCAAAACACAAAGAAAAAAACCCCATTAGAATTGAAAAATATTTCTGGAAATATAATTTTTTCTAAAAAAAACACTGATGTGTGACCAAAAATGACTTTTTATGAAAAAATAAGAAAAACTCATAACTCCTGAAAATCACATCAAAATGCTCTAAAAATCAGAGTGAGACATTTTGAGCATATAGCCAACTTGCATAAAAAAATTCAAAACCAAAATCCAAGTGGTTTAAAAGATATAATCAAATCTTTAAACCAACTAAGTTTTTGGCCTTCAAACCAATCTACTTATGGGTTGGCCTTAAAACCAAAGTGATAATTCTACAAAAGCATTTGATTAGATCCAATATGCTGCTATAAAAAATCAGAGATGAAAAATAAAAGCAAATGGAGCTAGAAACTTGATCTAAGCCCCACGGTGGGCGCCAAAAATGTACACTAGAAAAGGTGCACTTCTCTAAATCATTCTATCCGAAATTCTCCATAGATTGGAAAGCTCAAATGCTGACTTAGAGCTCCCTATTCATGGAGTGAAAGGGGCATACAAATGAGTATATAGGAGCTCTTAGCTGAGCCTTAGAAATACAGCCCTTGCTAGTAAACCACAAAATGGGAGATTCTTTAGACAAGAGCAAGAGTGCTAGTGTCAAAGAACTCTTAGATCATGCAATGCAAAAATGAAACTAGATTAGGATGAGATGCACAATGTAAGCTATGCTAACAATGAGATGGGAATGTTACAAATCCAACTATTAATCTATGTGATCTAATTATTTGCAAAGGAATCAAAGTTAAACTAAAATGCAACTATGCTAAGAATGCCATATGATCTTATGCTAATGTGATGGAATGAGAGAATGAGACAAGAAATGAGAAGTTCTCCACAAAGCTCCAAAGAAACCTGTTAGAAAACTTGCAGCATAACAATATTCAAATGAGGATCCTTTGAGGGGGAAAGCTCTCTCCCTTTTAAAGATGTACGGACAGTGGAGATCAAGATGAAGATGGTGGATGATCAACGGTTGAATTCAAAAATAGGAGTGATCCATGTGCACACACAAGTCAACCAATAGAATATAAGTTGACTTGTCATATAAGACAAAAGTCTCACAAGCCTTTTCTTTTAATTATAAAATAGAAAAAGGACTTTATGTGTGCACTTTAAGTGGGTTAGAAGAATGGAGTCTTTTATTTAATTAAAAGGGGACATGTTCTTTTAATCAAATAATGAACTTAGGATAGTATAGTCAAAATATAGGTTATAATCAAATAAATTGATTATTAGCAATTTGGCTTAGGTAAGTGATTAAATTAATTTAGCCAAAATGTTGGAAAGGGGGCTAATAGTCTAGATGACCATTTTTAGGTGATTACAATAACAAACTCCTAGGCTACAACTAATTAATGAAATGCATTTACCTAAGTAAGCTTAAGTAAATAGAATAAATAATTAGTAAATTAATTATTTACTATAACAATGATTAAAAACAAAAGGCAACAATATTCTACTGAGGAAGAGAGAATGAGAGAATTAATTGAAGCTCTCAAGAAGCCTAAGTCACCTACAAATGATGCATGAACAATGGCCTTTATCATGAGTTATCAAAATTAGGATTTATTTTCCCATGTTTCTATCCATCCTTCACATGCAAATATTGAAGACTTAACCCCAAAAGATTATCAAATCAAGGAGGTTGTCCTTGGAAAACCCACAGTGAAAACTGCTAAATTAATGGTGACAATGGGAATCAAAGAAGTGTTTAGGCACTTAGAGAAGGATGAAATTGAACTAATAACACTTCAAAAGGAGAATGAGATCCTAAAGGGATATCTAAATGAACTAGTGGCTCCATTGGATCCTAAAAATCTTGAGGATACTTTAAATGCAACATTTGAGAAGAGGGATAAGGAGAATATGCAACTTGATCCATTTTTGAAAGCTTGTCAGCAATGGTGAGAAATTTTTGAGGAGAAAGGTGTGTAAATTATTCAAAGAAATCTCAAGTTGCTACACCATATGCAGAATAATGCAAATAACCTAGTGGTTATTTTGAACCAAGATTTTGGTTTAATGGACAAAGTGCATACCTAGGGTAAAGACCTGCAAGTATTATAGTCAATCAAGGGTCAAAGGTATCAGATGTTAATGGTTGTATATATAGTGGATGAGTTAGATAAAATTTATGATTGGATAGAGAAGATTACAGATAGAAATAAAGTAATGGAAACATTACATGACAATATACCTAAGCTCAAGGATCAAACTCAAGAGAAAATTTTGGAGGAAGAGAAACATTACAGTGATGTGTGCTTAGACATTTTTGAAGATGATTCAAGGGATAAATTGATGACTATAGAAGTAGTTATTGAATAGTTTTGAAAGGATTTTGAAGAATCTTCCATTAATGATGATATTAGATAGGAATTTAGGACCAAGGAGGCATTATTAGATTTGGATATAAAGTTGGGAGATTTTGTAGAGACTTGCATCAAGGTAGGTAACTATAGGAAAAAAGTGAAGGAAAAATATGAAGCTTTATATTTTCTAGATATGGCCCAAGTCACTAAGATTATAGAGAAATTCAAGAGAAAATACCTAGAAATAGCTTTGGTATGAAGGGGAAGAAAACCCAGATGTTAGAATTTCAGTTTTGACACTTTGTAAAATTTTGCATTTTTTAGACATGCTTCTAAGGTGCATAGGTGTGTCAGGTGTGCTAGGTGCATTGCTTCCAAGATGTGCTTCTCTGAAGGTGTTCCAAAAAATTTTGATCAAGTCAAAGGTGCACTGATAGTTAACTATCAATTCCAAATTTAGAGCTTTCCATGCATTAGAAACGCATTTTGATGACAGTTTAACTCCTACAAACACCTAGTGAAGATGGAGTTTCTATTTTTGGCATCTCCAAAGACTCCTACATCATCTAATGGATTTCTTCTTCTTATTTTTGCATGCTTTCTTTGTTTTAAGATATTTAAAGGCTCATGCATCCATTTAAAAACATAAATACGGATGGAGTCCTACTTAGCACTAGTTAGAGAGTCAATTTGTATTTAAATAGATTTGTTTTATTAGTTTAGAAGCATATATTTGCATGAAGAGATCTCTTTCTCTCAACACAAATTGAGGAGAAGATTTCTTATAAATTCAAGAATGTAATATGTATTCTAGGCTGTTATTTTGATGCAATAATATATGTTATTAGTGCTCACATTTGGAGTGTAGTTATTCTTGCTTAATTGTGTTATATTTTAGGAATGTATATTCATGGAATGTAATGGAGCCAATAGTTTTATTTTGTTATTTTGATTGTATAATCTTTTAATTCTAGTGTTTCTTATGGGTTTACAAATTCTACTAATGTACTTAGTTCGAGAAGAGATCACCCATTTTGTTCCTGCATAGCTTTTTGTCTCACATGAGCACACTTTCTGTGGCCTTCCAATCTGATGTAAAGTGAAACATCTTATGGTTACTGAATTCCCATCAACAATTGTGATAGTGTAATTAAGCAAGTGTTGTTCCTATTTTTATTGGTTACCTACCAATATTTTCAAAGGCTTAACTCGTAGACGCATTGTTTTTGTAGCTTATGTCCATTAGGAATTTAATTTTTGAGTCATTTGCTTAAACTTTATGTTACCCTATCTTTGTTATTTTCTTTTACAAGCACTTGGTTAAATTAGGAATTCATATAGTTGAATTGTTAGATTGTATTCATTCAAAAAATTGAAAAATACAAAAAATATATTTCTTTTGTGTGGTTATTCTTTTGAGATAGCAAGTAGATTCAAAATTTTATCCAAAATTAGTCAGAACTAGCAAAAGCCTCCCTATGAACAAATATATTTATCTTCAACTAAATAAATTCCAATAGGTCACAAGATCACATGGAACCTTGGAGTTGATCCTAGATTAGCTTTTCAAGAGATGAGTTTGAAAGGATTCCTCTCTTTAAGCATCATGCAAAATGATAGCTCAACATATAGTTCCCTTAACGTGTTATATTCTTGGAGGAGTTAATCATGGTTAATGATATTTTTATTACAAACTTTATGAATCTATAATTGATCCACATTAATGGAGTGATCGTAGAGTTAGGAAGTTGTTGTAGTTTCCCTTTAAATAATGGCTATTGTATCTTTGAAAGAAGTTTTTGGGAAAGAAATAGAATAGATTGATTTTCAGCAATGTGTGATCTTGTTTTTAATCAAGTGTAATCTCTTACATTGAATAAATAGAATACAAAGTTCAAGTTTACATCTTCTGTCTTGATTGTCTTTTATGTTTTCTCATCCAAGGGGGCCCACTTGGTGAGTGAACTACTCTATTAGAATAGATTTCATTTCCTTGTTTGTTTCTTCTCAAGGTAGAATTCTATTGTTCTACAACATAGGTGCTTAGATAGGTTTACTATTTGTATCATTACTTTAAGCTCTAAATTAATATGGTATTTTAGTTCCTAGATTAATTTCTCCTTTAGCATTCGCTTTGTTTTAGTTGTAATGACTTAAAGAGGAATTAGAGCATATAATTTGCAGCCACCCTCTCAAGTTTATGCTCCCAGGTTGACAAAATAAAATGAATTCAATATGTTATTTTAGGAAAACACATGATTTAGTATAATTATGGAGTCACTGTGAAAGGATTTCCAATCCTTTGTTATTAAGGTATTAAGCTGACCGACCAAGGTTACTTACATGTTATTGCAGAGTAGAATATGAAGAGGTCACTTGTAAATTATTATACAACATGTTATCTCCACTCTTCTTCTATAAAATTTACTATAATGAAATCACTCAAGAACCCCATCAATCATGAGCATAGTATTCAATAGGTAACTGGTTAATTCATTCAATGTTGAAGATGATATCAAGGCTCTTGCTATGGTGAAAATCAACTGAATCTATAGGTTGGAAAATCCTTGAGTGGAACCAAAATGAGGAATCTACTGAGGATATTATAGGAATAAGTCTAACTAAATTTATATTTATTGTTCGTGTGTCATACAGTTTGAGTAGGATTCAATATAATACTCTAGAGTTTCTCATTAGTTCTATTTTTTGTCAAGTTCTATTACTTTATTGTCAAAACTCTAGATTTATATCAAGGTTGTTGAAACTTGACTCAACTATTGATTCACATTGTATTATAAATATGTATTACTATTACATTTGATAAATTAGAATAACTAATAGATTTTTATACATAAATAAATAAATATGTATTGCTATTAAATTTAATTCACATGGGTATCATTGAATTACCTAATTTTACAAATTTTCACGTCATGGTAATCTAATCATTAATTTCTCTTACTTTTTATTCAAGGGAATATTTTCTCTCTACTTTCTCTCCATTACAAAGGACTTGTTATCTACAACATCATCACTGTTGTTGATATTGTGGTGACTGATCATGTAGTGGGGGTTGATGTTGTCATGTTGGTGAATATTTTTGTTGGATAATAGAAAGGTTGAAGGCTATGTAGATGGTCATAACCCAGGTTTTAGGTAAACCATGTTAAATCTGTGTGTTATCTGTGTTCTTTGTGTTTTCTTCTATTGTTTCTACATATAACTGTTTATTGTTATATTGTTATGGATCTGTCAAACCCTAACAACTATATTTCAAAGTTTTCTTATTATTGTTACAATATGATGTTGTAGCTACTACATTTATTTTCTAGTCATAGATCACTTGTTGAAACCTTGTGATGGGATTATAAATGCATCTAATGTGAGAAATATGTTAATTTGCTTAGTTGTCAACCTAATCAATCACATATGTTGGCAATAATTTCTAATGATGGTTATGCAGAGATGTCAAAATGAATAAAGAAAGTCCAAAACCACAAAAATGGAAAAAACATGTCTAGAAGCTTACAATCAACAAGAAAATTTAGATCTAAGATCTATCAATGCAATGGTCTTAATCCAAACAATTAATTTGAGCCTTGTCAAAAAAATCAACTTAAATCTCAAATAAAGAATTTGTGACACATAAAAGAAAATGCTCAATTCAAATAATAAAAATCATTTGTCAAGGTAAAATGCTCGGTCCAAGCAAAAAGTTAACATGAATATATTGATGATATAAAACTAATGGTTGTTGTAACAACTTTTCAAGAAGCTTATATCAACTAGCAAAATTTCTCACTAAGAGGTTTAGAATGTAAAGTAAAATCTCTATGGGTTTCTTGTTAGCAAATTCAATTTCATCTTTAGATAATTTTTCTAAATGTAGAATTTAAACTATTATTCACTTATAAATGAAAATGTAATTATTCCTTTCAAAATACAATTATATATAAATAATAATGCTTTTACACCCTTGCACAAAGTCTTAGTAAAGGGTTATAATTTATCTACTAGTTGTGAGATGAATTGGCAAATAGACTGAAGTCTTCCATGTAGTCCTCTCATCTGACTAATGTTTTGAGGTAGAGGAATTTCCATTATAGCTTGAACCTATTCAAGATCCACCTCTATGTCTTTTTCATAAAAAATGTATCCCAACAACTTTTCAAATGTGATGCCAAATGTGCACTTCTTGAGATTCAGTTTAAGACTAAACTTTTCCATGTGTTCTAATATAGGTCCCAAGTCTTTTAGATGAGTACTTCTCTACATGGTTTTAGCCATAATATCATCAACATAATCTTCCATTGTTTTGTGCATCATATCATGGAAGATTGTATTGATAGCTCATTAGTATATAGCTCTAGCATCCTTTAAGTTGAATGGCATTATGTTCTAGTAGAATGTCCCCCATACATAGGTGAAGGTAGTCTTTTCTTGGTCTTATGGCATAATCTTGATTTGATTATAGCCAGAGAAACCATCCATTAGTGAGAACATTTCATACCCCACTATCATGTTCACTATCATTTTAATGTTGGTGTAGTGGAAAGTCATCCTTTAGGCATATTTTGTTGAGACCCTAGAAATTAATACAAACTCTAATATATTTATCATGTTTAGAAACTAAAACTATGTTTGATATCCATTCAGCACAGTTGATGGCTCAGATAAATCCACCTTTCAAAAGTTTTTCCAATTTAGCTTTGACCAAAAGTGCCACATGAGGGTGCATATTTCAGAGCTTCCATTTAATAGGTTTTATCCTTGGCACAATGGACAAGTGATGCATTATGGGATCAAGGTCTACACCCAACATATCTAAGTATGTCCATGCAAAGTTGATTTTCTTTTCTTGGAAGAAAATAGTGAACTCTTTTTTTCTTTAGCTAATAATGATTGTGCAAGGTGTATTATGTGAGGATGTTCTTCAATACCTATATTTACTAGTTGTATTGGTTCTATTAGCACTAATAATCATTCTTGAAAATGACTTATAAGTGCATCAAAAATCTCATCCTTAGGTGTCTTAGAGAGGTTTTTACCTTCGGATATGTCTTTTATTTTTACTATTTAAGGTTGTGAAACTATCACAACATGGTTTTCACCATTGGAGTGCCTTTTCTTTTTTTAATTGTATGGCTAAGATATTTGATGTCAGCTTCAATCATTTTTACATTGTGTTCACTAGTGGAAGATGTTACCGGCTCAAAAATGTTTAGCTAGCAAAAAAGAGCATAGTCATTCTGGAGCATAGGGACTTCACTAGTTGTAGAGTTGGAGTTCTAGTCTATTAGCTTGGGACAGGTAAGTGAAAGAGAAGTGATAGGTTTAAGTGTGCTAACAATATAGTCATCAAATGCACAAACAAGTAAGTCAAGGCCTAGCATGACTTTTCCCAGAGGTATGTTTGAACCCCTCTGATTCCTCATGACATCAACCAAAGACACATCAACATTAGTAGAGTTGGACTCATTAGACAAAACCCTAGGTTTCTCTCCTACTTTGAGTTGGTTTTCATATGTGTGTACCCTATCTACATTTTTATCAAAAGTTACATCTGAGAGGGAATCAAACTAAAACTCACAAGAATAAATGTTGCATGGAGGTAGATTGAAGTTTTCCCCAATAGTTAAGGGTACCCATTCTCCACTTTTAGTGTCATCTTGGTTTTGATTAACTCTTCTAGTAGTAGGAGTATGACCAAACTCACCTTGTTGTAGTTGAGTTAGGGGAGTATCTATAACAATTTTAGTAGAATTGTTGTCAGTTTTGGAAGTACTGACACATGGTACAAAGTCATTAGGCTCTACAAAGAGTTTAGAAATATCTAGTGGAATAGGATAAGGAAAGGTATCCTCATCATCATAAATTTCCTCATGATTCTCAAACTTAGTCTGATATTTAGGTTTGCATGGACTATCAGACTTTGGTACAAATCTATTGATTCCTAAGGGAAAGGGCACTTTCTTGAAACCTAGGCCCATTGTGTCACAAGGCCATCTAGATGTAGCTTTAATTATATCTATCAAACCTTTATTTATTTTCCTATAGGACCATTACCTTTATATCCAAGTCATTTCATTAGTTTGAGACATTGTCCATACTTTTTAGAGGTTATTTCACATGACAAAACTATGATATCATCTAGGACATCTTCCCCATACAGCTAAGCAGAAATGGCACTATTCTCATCTTTTTCTTCCAAAGGTATGATGGCCTATATAAAAGGATTATCAAAGATAGTCTTAGGTTGTAATATAGAGGGTCTCTTCTCTTTAGAAGGTCTCCCATAGTGGTGAGGAGATATAGGAAGAGACATCAAAGATAGTACTAGTTCAATTTGATACTCTCCCATACTAGTTTCTTTTAGTTTAAGAGTATTTTCCATTTCTTTCAGCTTGTTAATTAACATGATTTTCAATAGGCTCTCAGATAGTGAGACAAAAACTATCAACAAATTTGAGCATGTTACAAGTGTAGTTAGTATTGGTAGGTATTATCACCTTATCCCCTTGGAACGGGAATTTTATGCATTAGTCATAATTTGAAGGGACTTCCTGCATCTCATGAATCCAAGGTCATCCTAATACTATGTCATATGCTAGATGGATATCAAGGACTTGAAATATGTCATCTCACTCTATAGGTCCTACCGTGATAGGTAGCACAACAAGACCCTTGGATTTTTTTTCTTTCTCCATCATATTCCTTGATGGTAATTTTCCTATGAGGATCAGTGGACTCATCATCATATCCCAATTGAGTAAGAAAACTAGTGGAGCAGATCTTAAGACTAGCACCATTATCTATAAGCACACGATAGATGCATTTATGATGGATCATGACTTTGATATGTAGTAGTTGGTTGTGAGGATGACTCAAAGAATTATCATCCTCTACAAAGAAGGACAAGTAGTGAGGTGAAGTTAGGTGACCCACCATGTATTGAAATCAATTAAGACCAAGATCCTTAGGTATGTTATCCTTAGTAAGAGCTTTGTCAAGAATCTTCTTATGAGCAAGCAAGATTTTAAGCAGTTCAAAATGTATGTGTTAAATATGGGCCTTTGATTTAACCACACACTTCATCATGATAATTATTTGTTAGGTGTATCTATGAATGAGCATGAAGTTGTTTATCTTAAATGTGTTCACAAGGAGATCCATTTCCTTCTATCTAGATAGGGTTTTACTATGTGCTCTATGAATTGAGAGTTTAGTAACTAGACCAACTAGAATGAAGGATTTAATCTAGATGAATGCAAGATTAAGCTAGAATGTAAATGCAATTACATATATTTTTGAGATATTCTATTCAAAGATATAAATTTATCTATATGATTATGCAAATTTGATCTATTGAAAAGAACAACAAACTAGATTAAATGTATGCATATTAATCTATAATGAGAAATGAAATAAGTAAATTCGAGAAAGCTTTGAATGCACAAATGTTGAGCTCTCAAATTGATAGAGTTTTGATACTCATCAATTCCATCCCTTAAATGAGAGGTAGAAGGTCACTTTTATAGAATCCTAGAACCATTTGACGGTTGAGATTGAAGTAGATGAATGGTTTAGATTAGAGGAGACTTCAATTCAATTGGAGAATTTCCATAATTGAAGGAGTTAAGTAATTACTTTTGGAGAGGATAAGGAGTTAACTGCTTTGTTTCCTTTTCTGATTCAAAGTTAACTCATAATTTCCAATTTAGAACTAGAGAGAATATTTGATTTAATAAATTAAATATGACTTCATAATTGAATATACTAATTAATTCAATAATTAAATTCAATAATTGAGATGAGGGTATTTAATTAAATCAAATATATTTAATTCCTTATGTCATGTGTGTTGGAATTCTTTTAAAATAACTAAGAAGGGGGGTGAATTATTTATCGAAGGTCCAGATGTACAAATAAAACTTTTCTTATCTTAGTGAACCTATAAAACATTCATATTCATGCATCCATCCAAATGAATATGTGAATACTTAAAACTTGTAGGTTATTGTCTAATCAAATTGTATATATGTAAAGTATGAAACACAACACATTCATCAGTACACTTGACATAATGATTTAGTGTGGAAACCCAATTTGGGAAAAATTGCCAGTAACATGCTACTCCTTTTCACTCTTTTGAAGTGATGCCCTATGAAAGGCCAACCCTATTAAGGTTACAATACACATTGTTAAATGTGACCCAGTTATGGGATTTCAATCACCCTGTTAAAAGTGAGCTTTATTAGAGGACTTTAGGCCATTCACTTGGAATACCACCCTATTAAAGGATTTTTTAATGATTGTTAGGTCAACCTTAGTCCAAAGGATTTACACTAGACTGATACAATTGTTAGAGAGTAATAGTAGAGCTTTGATTTGATACAACTTACAACTTCACTTATAGATTACAAATATCTATTCAGTCCTCAATTCTACTTGGCTTTTATACTTTGCAGCTTTGGCAACTTGTTCACCCTTCAAGCATTCATCTCCTTAAGTTTTCTTGCTTGGTATGTCATTTCATACTCTTCTCTTAGGTTACTTGAAGAAACAAAACCCTTGATTCCTTCTCCTCCTTAGGTTCTCACACATGACACCAACCTCTCTAGCCTCTTTTCTTCATGACCAGACATTCCTATATAAAGGAAATTACAATATTTTTCTACTCAGTATCCATTGTCTAATTTAGGCTTTTTGGATGGATTACGTAGGATACAATGTATCTACCCCATATCTTGTCTTTTCTAGAAACTTCTCTTAGAATCCATTTGAATTCACCTAAAAATGGTTTACATCAAATTTTGTGCCACCAATTCATCAATCTTATCTTCCTCTAGTTCACAAGTTCCAAAAAAATAAAATTGCCATCTTATATTTGGCAAATCTTTGATCTTTGTAATAATCTAGCAACTCAGCATTATCAATCTTCTGATGCTCGGCACATACTATGTCACTCGACATCAACTAGATTTTATTGGTGCTTGGCATCAAGTAAAATTTACTTGTCATCAACTATCTTACTTAGCATCCACTAGAATTTTCTTTCACTCGACTCCAATTGACTTTCTGCTCAACTTGCACTAACTTTTCTCGGCACCTAATATCCATTGGCAGACAAACTTTATTTAACTTATTCTTCTAAACTTTCTAAGTGTAGCCAACCATTTTGTAACCTTAAGTATATCATCAATACATCATGTCATCACTATCTTAATTGATTATTGTACTTCATTACATAATCATAACTCAACCTATTCTCTAGCTACTTTTGTTACATCCTATTGACCAAAACCTCCTTATAAATCAACTAAGTGATAGTACTTGAATCTTGTAAGCAATTGTCTTACTAACAAATAGCAGGTTTGACATCAATGACAAAACAATGATTAAAACACATAATCTTCCTCAACAATCTCCTTCTTAACAATCTTTCTAGTCAATGATCTTTTCAATTAGATTTCAACAATGTGTATTAGCTAAAGGGAGTGAATTTATTTAATTAAAGTGCTAGGACTTATAATTAAATTAATTTAATTAGAAGGTTTATTTAGCCAATTTAAGTTGATGTTTAGGAATTAAATAAGATATGTGATTATTGCAATTTTAGGATGTCTTTGCAATTTGATACTAACATCAAGTAGAGACAATTGGTCAAAAATTCCTAGTAAAATAGGACTTTTTTGATCAAGAAATTAATGTTGAGACTAATGCATCAAAATTGGTTCAGAATGGCAAGGTGCCAATTTTGGGGTATTACAATATCTTGAATTTTATTAAATTGATGAGGTTCTTTAATCTCAATTGATTCATTTGTAATAGGGAGATCCTTTTCTTCTAAGGTATTTTCAAGAAATAATTTAGGAGGAGAATCATAACTCATTAGTGCTTCATCTCTAGAGATAAGATTATTGAAATAGATAGGAGGGAAAGTCTCATTAAGGGAATTGTCAATAATATCACCCTTTTCCACCAAAAAATCATCATATTACACAAAGGCAGTGTTATTCCTTGCATACCCATACCTACATTATCTGGCAAAAAGTTGGGTCCCCTCTTTTCACTTGGGTTACCTCTATTGAGGTATCCTTTGGTTGTTTTTAGGTTTTGGTTCTTAGGTTCCCACTTCCCTTGTCTAGGAAGTAGGTCCCTTTTATTTTTTGGTGATGAAAAGATTTCTATCACCCACCCATGTGAAGGTAGATTTAAATGAATAAATTAAAGAATGTTGACCTTTGGGATATTATGTTTTTTCTCTCATTGTGTTTCTCAACATGGTAGAAAGGAATTTTAGGGCTCCTTAGGAGGACATGTGGCAAAACCTCACTAAAAAGGTAGAGAGTAATTTATATGCCCTAAATGCAATAAAATTGGGCTTTTTAAGATAATAAAAAAACTTATTTTACTTTTAATATGTGATTAATTGTGCTTTACAAATGAATTTGGTAGATTCCATGTTCTGGGGATGCTATAATACCCTTAATCCTATTGGAGTAGTTGCTCTTGCAAAGTATAATTATTCTAGGTTGTGTGAGTGTTTGATACTATGGCTTGGCATTGGTATTTTCCTCTTTTAGGTTGGTAGTCTTTTTCATGCTTTACTGTGTCTTTTCATCTTCTCTTTGCTCCATTTGTTTGGTTTTCTTGTTCTTATGTCTTTATTTTCTTTTTGGGTGTCATTTATTTATCAACCTACCAAAGCTTGACTCTCTTTTTTACCTTACTTTCATTTTTTAGGAAGGTGTTCACAATTACCTATTGGGTTATTTATTTTTGTCTTCATGGGATTTCTTTAAAGGTTAAAGGGTTTGCGCTACATTCATGTCCTTTTTTGCATGGTTTTTCTTCTGTTATAGGGTGTGTTTCCATATACCCCTGCCAGTCTTTCTAGTTATTTGGCTCTACTCATGATGTAATCTGGGAAATTAAGTGTTATACCCTTGTTAGAATATTTGAAATCGTGACCATATTTTTTATGTGATTTTTTTTTGTGGGTTCAATTGTATTAGGTTTGGGGATAATGGATCAAAGTTCCCTTTGAAGTGGGCCTTAGCTCTAGCAGAGAAGTGGTAGTCTAATGGTATTATACCACCAAATGGCCTTTGGATGGTGGTAAATGATAGGTTTCCTTTTTCTCTACTAATTCAAGCAATCGCTCTGCCTTCGGTAGAGCATCTCAGGAAATCACTTTGAATATGCTTCTCGTTTGAATTTAAACAGTTGTCTTGTCACATCCTTTTTTATAATCCCCCATACACATTATTTCATGGGTTTAGATGTCACACATACAAGTTTTAAATGCTTCTTTCCATGGTAATTGTACATACTAACATTGTGATCTACACCATTGGGTTTTCCTTTCTGGCAATGTGATGTTGGGTTCCCAGCAAAAGGAATGACGTAGGATTTGTCTACTCCTAATGATTATTAAATCTTATAGGTTCTCAAATTTGTGCAAATGTTTCTTTCAAGTCCATTTTTTATAGGTAATTCTCCTACTAGGTACGACTTTCAAAACCCCATATTCTACTAAGATTTTGTACACTCTATTTGGGGTCTCCAAAGTTTAGGGCCTTCCTCATAATTATCAATATAGGAATGGAAAAGGGTGGCCTTGGGACCCAAAGGAAAGGAATTCATGATTAATTGGCTCATTTTTGTATTTATTAGGTGGTTTAAAGACAAGTTTATTGATTCATGTTTGGTTCCCCTAAGAAAAAATGGTTCCATCATCGAGACGGACTATGGGCATGTGGTACTTGGCCTCTTATTCCAACTAGACTAAGGTAGAAAAAGAGTTTGAGAAGATATTGCTAGTTCTCAAATATTAGGATGATAAGAGTTTGTGTCCTACCAAGGTAGACATCTCTCTAAAGTATATAATAGACATAGATGTCAAAAATGGAAGAAATTATGGACACTCCATGATGAGTTGTTAGAGAGGGAGAGACGGGGAGACCCAATGGCTATGATGATTGTTGATAGTGGTATTTATTGGTCAGGGTCTTTCCTTATATTGTTTAGTACCTAGAGATGATGATAATACATGCACATCGGTATTAGGTTTTAGGTGACCCTTTTGTGGTCATTGATAGGGTGGCAGCAACCCAATGTTTCCAGTGTGTGGACCTTCCCAATGTCCAAGCCCCAAAGGAAGATAAACCAATGAATCAATTCATAGTGATTGAGAGTAAGGTTTGGGCATCCGTAATGGGAGTTGGCTAAAGAAGCCTAGGAAGGAACGCTGGAATATGTCCCTCTCCCTTCCCCATGTTGATTTTATCGAACCCATACAATTCTAATTTGTTGCTTGTGTAAAAATTTTGGGGAACCTCCTGCTCATGAATTTTCCCCATGAATGTAATATTTCATTGTGGGTGTTACTATCGATGACATCTAATTTTATTATACCAAACTGATTCCATGCACTGTCAAAGGCCATCTCAAAGCTTTATAGGAATATTTGGCCAAATTGAAGGATGAGCAGAAGGGAGAGAAAACATTCAGGATGGTAACATGTGTGGTGGGGCTAACTACTTAGAAAATATTGAGACTCCTGGGTTTGATCAAGAATATAACAATGATAATAACCTTGAGTGTGAGTAGTCAATATCCATGGGAGTACTACCCACAATTTCCTTTTGATAAATGTTTTAAGAATTATCCATGGGTAAATGACTATTTCATTGATGGTAGGACTCTTCTTATGTTAGAGGATGTTGGATGCCAAATCTTAAAGGCTACATGTAGATTGATTAAAGAATGGGGAGATTATTTTATTTAATATGAGAAATTTGCATATATCTAAGTGGTGCGGTATAGTGGGAAACCATTTATGCTTCCCTAGGTTTGCACTGACCAAGTAATTCTGCTAGATTTTCACAAGTAGGTGTGGAAATTCTACCAATCTTGTGCACTAAAGAAGGTGATGGGTATCTCTTTTCATGTCTGATGTGGTGAATATTGTTGTACCCTATTCTAAGCCAAATAGGTCAAGAAGGAGTTGTTGGCTTATGGTTTTAAGAATTTCTACATGTGCAAGAAAGATTTAAATTTCTTCATTTAGGCCAAACATTCAATTATTGGTAACAAATTGCATATGGCATGTATGGAAGATTATTGACTGAATCTCCCGTATAATTTTGAAGTGCAAAAGAATAATTATATCCAAATGACAACCAAGCAAATGGAATATCAAAGGATCTACACTTTTTCAATAAATTTTAAGGACCATGGGGATCCCATGGAGAACTACAAATAATCAAGAGTGGACCTTCTTTGTCTCCCACCTGTGGATAGGGATACAAATGAGCCTACGACATTCAAGGAGATAATGTTGGATGTGATTACTCTAAGTGACAAGCTTCTTAGTTAGGCCTATCCCAAAAGTGTCTCCCTCCTTGGAGAGTGTAAGGTATTTCCATCCTTATTCTATTAGTCACAAGGCCAAGATAAAGGAAAACAATATATCAGAAAACCTCAAGAGGCAACCACTGATGAGATATTTAAGAAAGTAAAACAAAAATTAGAGGATTCTAGGAGGTTGGGGGTGGT
Organism: Cupressus sempervirens; assembly: GCA_028749045.1. Taxonomy (NCBI): domain Eukaryota; kingdom Viridiplantae; phylum Streptophyta; class Pinopsida; order Cupressales; family Cupressaceae; genus Cupressus; species Cupressus sempervirens. The sequence continues at coordinate 240,626,811 of CM053788.1, read as the reverse complement.
TGTGAAGGTAGGGATATTAGGAATTCTTGCTCCTCTCAGCAATTCTCCTACAATAGTTCATAAAGCCCCAAGGATGAAGCCTGTTTGGGTAGATCTTGAGGAGGAGATGATAGAAGATGAAGGACCCCCTCTAATCACCAAAAGGAAGAAACAAAAGAGAAAGGGTCCTAAGGGAAGCATTGAAACCTTTTCCACATAAGATAGCATTGAGAAATTGGTGCAGATAAGAGAAGATTCTCCCACCACTTGAAACCTTGAGATAATGGACTATGAATACCCATTGTAGATGGACATCTAGGATATACCCACAGAGGAGATACCCAGTCTTCTCAGAGGAACTAATCTTAATTGGGGAATTAAATAAGTCAACCAATAGGAAATCGTGACACATACTTCCCTTGAGAGGCAAGAGACAAGGAATGTTGAATTGTATGTCTAAGAAGAAAATAGGAGGAAAGAAGAAGAGAAAAGGGAGGCTAAGTTGCATCTCCAGAAGGAGGAAAATGAAAGAGAAGACCTCTAACTATGAGAAAAGATAGAGAAATATCATTACCACATGGAAGAGAAACTTAGATTGGTAGGGGAGAAGGCCCATGAAGCCTAGCTAAAATTTGGAAATGAGGCCAACCCACCAGCTATGAAAATAAGTGAAGTCTAGGCTTAAGGGGTGTTTGAAGTCCTGACACACTTAGAAGTTATAAGATGTTCTCCCAAATGAATGGTTATAGTAGGGAGAAAAAATCCTAAATAAAAATGGGCAATAATTTTGCAAGAAACCTTGGCTATGGTGGCAACAATTAAAGGAGAAACTTCTCAAGAAGCACCCATGACCTCATGAACATCAAACAATGTGACCCCAGTAGTTGATGCACTAAGGATTATAGGATCATAGCCTCCGTATTGGTTGGTAGATGAATGATTGAGGAAGAAAGGGGTAGGTCCATTATCTATTATGTTAGTAAAGGATGTCATAGAGGTTATGAGTCTCTAATATACTAGGCCAAAGAAGGCCTCAACTATGTACAAAATAAAGGATGACCCTGAAGAAATGGTATCAGCCACCTTAGCTATCTTTCTAAAGGGTCACAATAAATATTTATGACTCTTAGACCATAGGGTGACAAGTATACCCTTGGGACAATGAACCTTGACTACCAAGTTATCATATCTTGAACATGTCAAAAATAATGTATGGGATTGGTAAAATAAATATGAGAATAAAATAGAAAAGTTGAAGTTAGATATCAATAGTTACAAAGCTCTACTAGGTTAATTGACATCACCAATTGAGGTCACACCCCCAACCAACTCTTCTTCATAGGTAGATTCTCTAGTACCACCTGAGGATTTTGTAGAGGTAAGGATAACAAAGGAGAAGGCTTTAGAAATGGACAATTGGATCTCTACATACATAGAAGAAATAAGGGCACCTTTGGCAACATTTTTCAAAGGAGTAGAGTTGAGATCCAAGGTAGGTGACACCTTAGTTAGATAGGGAAATGAGGAGAAATATTTTTTCTAGATAAGAATGACCCTTGGTGACATATTATAGGTGGGGGTTGATGTCATAGAAGATTTAGATATATTAGGTGAATAAAGCCTCATGTTCTTTAATGTTGTTACTAGTTGATTGGATATCAGATAAAGACAATAAAGTCCCAATTACCAACATTGAGACCTAAGAATATGGAACTCTAGAATTGGCTAGAGGGATATTCAAATATTTTAAAGTTAATCATAACATTTGACCCATGGGATGAAAGGACTATTCCTTTATATATTTTCTACTCACTTGATTAGACAAGCACATTGAAGAAATAATTTTGTGGCCTGGAAGTTTTGGTATTAAATCCATGAATGCCTTAACCAAAATTGTGTTCAACTCTTGTGATGCTTAGGAGGAAGTGGGACATCTAGAGAGTTCCATTAGAGATATGAGATTTTAGATGGAGAAGTCTATAATCTGGCTCAATTATGTGAAACAAATTAATCAGGATATAGTCTCTGAATTTATTGAGGCATTTTATAAGGTCTAAGAAAGGGTCAGGTAATGGATTACCTCTTCATATTACCCAAATCATGAGGTAAGGACCTCATGGTAACTAATAAATCCAAAAATCCATGCACAAGAATAAAGTAATATTTCATTTTTGTCTCTGTTTTCAAGCATGTTGGGAACCCTTTTGCAGCCAACCATCCATCACCACATGGCACTATCAAAAGTGCATATAACTACCTACCTTAATAAAGATATTGATAGGAGGTTCATGTACTTTCATATTTCTAGAAGTATCCCCACATAATTTTATGTTTCTAATTCCTAAGAAGCAAAAAGTGGTGGAAGTAATGGCCAAGTAGGATTGAAGTAGATTCATAAGGGATCAATAGGTCAACATGTGGGCGTTGCCTTAAGAAAAAAGGAAATATTTGATTTTGTTTCCTTTTTTTTTCTCCTCATGCCATCTTTATGTCTCTTTTTTCTATGGTGGATATGTATATATAATAGGTAGTACCTATGTGTAAAGTAATTAAGTAGGGTAGATAGATAAGGGTGTTTCTTTTGAGAAACAATTGTCGATATTTTGTATTGAAGACCTTCGTAAATATTTTGTAAAGTCTTTAAATCTCTGTATATAAAATATTTAGTTTGTAGATTCTTAAAAGGGTTGGTCAAATCACTAATCTTTCCTTTTAGTATTTGTTACTACATTTCTTTATTAGCCATACATATTGTAATATCACTTTGGGAGAATTAATACAATCAGGCTTCCTTGAAGTAGTCTCTTTGTTTCACCCAGTGCTTTCTAGTAACTATACAATGGGTTTTGAGAAAAGAGATCTTGGAGTGCTTGCTATGGGATTAATTTACCCTCAAAAATAGTGAGATATTTCTATTTTTTTTCTATTATCTTCCTTGGCTTGGATAAAACTAAATTACTTTGTTTACTTCAATACCAGTTTCATTTGTAGTACTTATATGTGTTAGATTGATTGATTGAGCATGTGTTTAAGTAGTCTTGTTATTCAATCATGTATTGTTAATTATATAGCATGAAAGAAGAATATAAGTAGATTAAAATTTCTAACCCTATAGGATCTTTACTTTCTTGTTATTTTATTTTTCCTACATCTCTTGATTTTATTCTAAGGTATTTTCCCAACTCCATTTAATAACCTATTACCTAAACCAAACACAAAAGAGAAACCTTGAATTATTTTCCCACCTTGTTATAAATCAATCACCTTCTCATCCAACCTTTCCTATTCTTGCATGACCCAGACCCAATCTACAAGGATCTTAGGAGTGGAAAGTTTTTGCTTCCCTTTATTATAGGTGATATTGGCCAAAAATTCTAGTTTAGTGATATATTGGTACTCTGCTAGTTGGATAGAAAATACAGTCTTATCAATAGATAAATAGCACTAGAAGAAGGGCCTATCAATACCTTTAGGTAGTTTACCTATGTCTTGTGGTGATTCATGGTGTTGTTTAGTTTGGTATAGTTTAAAACTAATGTGGGAAAGTTTGTATTCACTAACTTAGCCACCATTTGGTTTAGTTCAAATATTAGTCATTCTCTTCTTGGACAAAGATGCAATAAGTATCTTGATTCTAGATTCTATGTTGGCTTGGCTCCCCTCATGTGATGTACCTTTAGATGGTTTGAACCCCCAAGTTATGACCTACAACTTTCCTACAATAGCAGTGCCTTCCTTATCACATCTTGAAGATCTGTGGGACTAATACTTATCATCTCATTTTTTTTAATGCAGAGTCTTCTATGTTTCCCATCAATGGACAATTTCTCAAACATTACATTGAATAAGGAGATAAGATAAGGGTGTTTATTCTCCTTGTTGTACCATACATATAGTTGCTTGTAAATTTCACTCTAGTGTGTCTCCAGGTTCACCTATAAATTCGATTTGCCTCTTTTCCTTTTGTTTTTTGTCCCTTGTAAATAGTTTGGTCACGTCTTGGGTGTTTTTGGTGGTTTTTGTTTTTCTTTGGTCTTTTTGGGGCCTTAGTTTCTTATTCCTCCAGGTAGGTGGGTATGCTTCACATGACATTATGCAACTCAATGGAAATTTTTCCTATGGCATTCAAGTGCTCCTTTTCTTACCTAATGAACTCCCTCTCACCCTATTTTTGTAAGTTGAAAAACTACTAATATGAACTCAAGAAATAGCTAAGCTTCATCAATTCTAAACAACTCTACTCATGTCTCTAATAACCAAATAAGTTGGAAATAAAATGTAACTAAGAATTATGATAAGAATAAAACAAATAGATCAACCATGCTCAAACTTGATAGAATTGAATGCTAAGTGATATCTTGGGAAATAGGTATCTTTTTCCTTCCAATCATAAATTAGAAAATTTACAAGGATGGGATGGTAAAATAAGTACCCCTGCATGAAAAATTTATTATTATTATTATAGAGAAAAAATTACCACCACCGATGTCTTAAAAATACACAAAAAAATAGAGGAAAGAGATCCCTCATTCCCAAACTCTCACAATATCCAACATAAGCTAACAAAGGAAGTATTAAGCAAGATTTTTTTCTCTAGTTTCTTTAAGAATTAAATGATACACTCCCTTTCAAAGAACACACTTAATGACTTGACATCAGTAAGTTCATGGATTATGGTGGGTTAGGGTGTTTAGACCTTAGAGTTCATGCTTAGAGGGATTTTCTTCATAAAGATAAGGTATTGGTGTGATTAAATAATAAGTTCTAGAGTTCTCAAATGCATGGAATTTTCCCAATCGAGTCACCATTTGTTATGCCCTACATACTTGCCCCTAATTTTTGTGAGAAAATAATTGGGTCCCCTCTTTTTTCTTTTGATTACCTCTTTTAAGGTATTCTTTGTTTATTTTTAGGTTTTTGTTCTCGGGTTCCTAATTTCCTTGTCCAAGAAGTAGGTGCCAATTTTGTTGTTGGTGAAAAAAAGATTAATATCACCCACCCATGTGAAGTTAGATTTGAAGAAATAAATTAAAGAATATCAGACTTCAAAATTTACAAGTTTCTCTCTCCTCATGTTTCTCACTATCAAAACCTTGCCCAAAAGGTGGAGAGTAATTAATATTTCTTGAATGCAATAATTATTGGACTTTTTAAGATAGTAAAATAAATCATTTTAGTTTTACCTTTTGATTAGTTATGCTATGCAAATGAATTTCAATAGATTTCATGTTCTTGGGATGATGTAAATCCCTTAATTCTACTAAAGTAGTTATTTTTGAGAAGTGTAAGCATTTTGGGTAGTGTGAGCATTCATCACTGCAACTTAGCATTAGTATTTGTCTCTTTTAGGTTGGTGGTATTTTATGCACTTTATTATGTCTTTTCATCTTATGTTTGCTTTGTTTTCTTGGTGTGGTTGTTCTTGTGTTTTTGTTTTCTTTTTGGGTGCCATCTATTTGTTGTCCTATTGAAGCATGGGTCTCTTTTTACCTTGCTTTAACTTTGAAATAAGGTGTTTAAGATTACCCTCTTCCAGACATTAACAAGGGCATTTCTTCTTGGCTCTTTGCATAAAAATCATGCCCATGGTTCCATGTTTGTAGAGGATGATTTTTCTCACCTATTGGGTTGTTTCTTTTTGTCTTTGTGGGGTGTCCTTTTAGGTTGAAGGGCCCACATTTTGCTAATGTCCTTATTTTCATGTTTTTGGTTCTATTTCAAGGTGTATTTTCATACATCCCTACTAGTATTTCTAATTTTTTTATCTATCCTAATGATGTAATTTGGGAAATTAAATGTTCTGCCCTTGTTATAATATTTGAAATCGTAAACATATTTTCCATGTGATTTTTTTATGGGTTTGATTTCATCATCTTAAGGGTTAGATTCTATAAGGTTTTGGTATAATGGTTCAAAATACCCTTTGAAGAAAGCCTCAACTATAGAGAAGGAGTGATGGTCTAATAGAACTACACTGGCAGTACCTCCCAATGGCCTTTAGATGGTGGTAAATGATAGATTTCCTTTTTCTCTACTAGTTCAAGAAACTCCTCTACTTCTGGTGGAGCACCTCACAAAATCACTTTAAATATGTTGCTTATTTAAATTTATAATATGGTTTTCTTGTCACATCCTTTTGAGTATCCCAAACACAAATCATGTCATGGTCTTATGTGTCACACATGAGAGCATTAAATTTTTATCTTTCTCTAGTAATTGTATTGACTAACATCGTGATATGCATCATTGGGTTTTCATTTTTGCCAATTAAATGTTGGGTTTCTAATAAGATGGGGTTTTTAATGAGGTAGGATTCATCTTCACATAATGATTGTTAAATGATATAGGTTTTAAGATTTTTGCAACTATTTCTTTTCAATCCATTTAGTAGAGGTAACTCTCCTACAAGCTCTAACTCTTGAGAGCCCATATTCTACTAAGATTTTGTAAAATCTATTTTGGCTCTAAGAATTTTATGGCCTTACTCATAATTATCAATGTGGGAATGGGAAAGGGTGGCATTGGGACCCAAGGAAAGGAATCTATGCTTAATTGGCTAATTTTTCATATTTATTAGGTGTTTTAAAGATGGTTTTACTAATTCATATATGGTGCTCATAGGAAAAAAATGGTTGCATCATCGACTGAGTCTATGGGCATGCATGATTTGGACTCTTATTGGGGATTTGAGAATTAATGGAAACTTGTTGAACTCTTTTTGGGGAACCTCATGCTCATTAGTTTTCCCCATCAATGTACTATTTCATTATGGGTGTTACTACTAACACCAATTGGTTTGATTGGGATACACTTATTTCATGCACCATCAAAGGCCAACTCAAAGCATTACAAGAATTTTTGGCCAAACTAGAGGACCAATGGGAGGGAGAGAAAACATTTATGATGACTTCCTACATGGTGTAGCTAATTTCTTGGAAAACATCAGGACTCCTAGGTTTGATGAAGAATAGAATTATGCAATGCCCCAAGTCTAGATAGTTGATTTTCATGGGAGTACTACCCAAAATTTCCAATTGATGAATTCTTTAAGCATTATACATGGGTAAACAACTATTTTGTCATTGATGTTGAATGTCACATCTTAGAGGCTAAATGTATATTTTTTGAGAAATGGGGTGCCTATTTTGTTTATTACCATAAATTTACATATATCTGAGTGGCGTGGTATAGTGGGACACCATTTATGCTTCCCCAGGTTTGCACCAATCGAGTATTTTTATGGAATTTTGTAGGCAGGTGTTGGAATTCCACCAAGCTTGTGCACTAAAGAAGGTGATGGGTATCTCTTTTCCCATCTGATGTGGTGAATACTCGTATACCTTGGCCTAGGCCAAGGAGCTTGAGGAGTTTTTGAACTATGGTTTTAAGAAGTGCTACCTACAAATGTAGGATTTCAATTTCTTTGGTCAGGTTGAACGTTCAATTATTGGTAACAAATTCCAATATGACACATATACTATTAGAATGTATGCAATACAAAAACTAAGATGTATACCAAGTTTTTTAATTTGACTCTTGAAGGTTTGGTAGGTAGGCTTACTACTTTTGAACTATCTAATTTTGATAACTCCAAATCTGACAATGTTTAATTTGCTTTCAAAGCTAAGATGTCATTGAAGGAACCTAATGAGAAGAAGAAGAAAAAGGTAAAATGTAATTCTAGTGACAATGATATATATGAGGAGGATGTAGAACAACTTGAAGAACTTCTAGCAAGGAGATTTTACAGAGTTAAAGGAAAATTCAAAGGTAAGTTACCTATCATGTGTTTTAATTGCAATGAGATTGGTCATATTGCTGCTAGGTGTTCAAAGAAGAAGAACTACAGAGGTGGAGACAAAAACAAGAGTAGAAGAGATGAAGATAGCAAAGATTACAAAGACAATAGAAAGATGTCTTTCTAAATTATAGAAGAGGAAACCAAAGATGGATCTGAAGATCATGATGATGAAGTGGTGTATGTTGCAATGAAGGATGATTCTGATGAGGATGAGGCAACTACACTAGTGTCTTGTGTGAAGAATAATGATAGATGGATCATTAACAATGGGTTTTCACATCACGTGACTAGAGATAAAATCAAGTTCATTACCTTGAATTATTATGATGGAAATAGAATAAGGTTTGGTAATGATGCACCCTATCTGATAAAGGAAAAGGTTCTATCAAACTCATAGAAAATATTTTATGTGACAATGCTTATTATGTTGAAGGACTTAACTATATTTTGTTGAGTGTGTTACAACTTAATATTTTAGGTTGTAAGGTTGAGTTTGAGAACAAGATTGGTAAGATATATGATATTGATGGAAAACTAATGGGAAAAGGTGATAAAACTAGAGGTAATCTATTCTATCTTGATATGGATGATGGTACTTGTCTAGTTTTAGAATTATATAATGTGTTGTTATGGCACAAGAGGTTATTTAATGTTTATTTTGATAACTTGGTTAGTATTAGTAACATGAGAAGAGTCAGAGGTTTTCCTAAGTTGAAGAAACCTAACAATATAATTTGCAAACAATGTTAGCTAGGAAAAATGACAAAGTCTAATTATAAGAGTAAGACTAATACCTCTAAAGGAAGTTTGGAGATTGTTCATACTAAATTTTTTGGACCAAATGATGTGAAAATCAAGAAAGGTGATAAGTACATTATGTTATTTATTGATGATTATTCTAGGATGATGAGAGTTATGTTTCTAAAATAGAAATATGATGTTTTTCCAAATGTTTAAGTGGTATTTAGCAAGAGTTGAATAGGAAACAGGTAAAAGTTTGAAATGTTTGAGATTTGACAAAGGAGGAGAATTTACATCAAATGAGTTTGAGATGTTTTGTAATGATAGAGGAATTAAAAGGTAGACATCTACTCCTAGAACCCCTCCACAAAAAGGAATTGTTGAAAGGAGGAACAAATCTATAATGGACTATGCTAGGACACTCATGATGGAGAAGAATGTTGTTTTGAAATATTGGAGAGAGGTTGTAAGTATAGCTATCTATACCTTGCACTGTGTGCAAGTCAAGAAAGGTACTCATTCAACACCTTTTGAACTATAGTATGGATACTCACCCATTGTAAAATATTTTAAGGTATTTGGAAGCAAGTGTTATATTCTCAAAGATTTCAAGAAAGGTAAACTAGATGCAAAAAGTGAAGAAGGTATATTCCTTGGTTATTCCATAAGAAGTAAAGCTCATAAGTGTTTTAAATACCAATAGTAACAAAATTGTGGAAAGTACAAATGTAAAATTTGATGAATATACAAAAGGACATGAAGCTGACCCTATGAAGGAACCAGAGGATTACAAATTATTTGTATACTTTCATGAAGGTATGCCTACTGATGAAGAAGTTGTAAATCAAGTTCCAAATCAATAGCAAGTATAAGTGACTACTGAGTCGCACACTATGAATGTCGAGTTGCATTTAGGAACTGAGCTACAATCAAGTGTTGAGTTAAAGAATGAAGGTGAGGCACATTTTGATTCTAAGATTAGTGTACATGAAAGAGATGTTGAGTTACTTGATAGAGAAGTACATAGTGACTCAGAAAGTGATAGACCAAATGAGGAAAACATAGCAGAACCAAGATTGTTAAGGTATGTCAAGAGACATCACCTTGGTGCACAAATTATTGGAGATAAAAATTCATAACCAATGACAAGGAATAGGTTGAGAGATGATACATGTTTTATTAGCATGCATAAGCCTAAGTCAGTAAAAGATGCCTTAGAAGATGTGGACTAGAGTAAAGCCATGAAAGGAGAGATTGAATAGATTGAGAAAAATAAGACATGGACTCTAGTTCCTAGACTAGAAGATAAAAATGTGATTGGAACCAAGTGGGTGTACAAAAAAAAGTTAGATGAAAATGTTGAATTCACAAAGAATAAGGCAAGCTTAGTTTGCAAGGGGTATGCACAAGAAGAATTGATAGAGTATGGAGTAACATTCGCTCCTGTTGCAAGATTGGAAGGAGTAAGAACCCTACTTGCTTACTCTACATACAAAGTTTCAAATTTTATCAAATACCTATTAAATTTGCATTTTTGAATGGCATATTAGAAGAAGAGGTTTATATAGAATAGCAAGAAAGATTTTTTGATGTTAACAACAAAAACATGGTATGTAGACTGCACAAAGCTTGATATGGTTTGAAGCAAGCACCAAGAGCATGGTATGAAAGGCTTCATAATTATCTTGTGAAAATTGGATTTGAGAGGACTGATGATAATGGTAATTTGTACTTGAAGATAGACAAAGGCAAAGGTATTTTACTATTTGAAATTTTTGTTGATGATATCATATTTGGAGGTCATGATACTTTATGTAAAGCTTTTGCAAATGAAATGAAGAAAGAATTTGAGATGTCTATGTTTGGAGAGATCAAGTTCTTTGTGGGTTTGTAATTACATCAGATGAAATATGGTATATACATCAGTTAGTCAAAATATGTAAAGGAGATACTAAAAACTTTTGGATTGGAAGATTCCAAACCAATAAGTACACCTATGGTGATAGGACATAAATTGTCAAAGAATTATGATTCAGTTAAGGTGAATCAAACATTGTTTAGGTCTATGATTGGAAAATTGCAATATGTAGTACATAGCAATCCTGATATTGCATTATCTATTGGGATAGTTACAAGATTCTCTTCTAATCCTAGGGTGAATCATTTGATGTCTACTAAGAGAATAATGATATATCTGAAAGGAATAGAAGACTATGGTCTATAATAAAAAGAAAATTTTTAAAAATTGAGTTGAGAGCCTACATTGATGTTGATTACGCTGGAAATATTGATGATAGAAAGAGAAATAATAGAGGATCATTTTTCTTAGGAAAAAGGCTAGTTATGTGGACTAGCAAGAAACAAAACTACATATCTCAATCTCTTGTCAAACCTGAATATGTTGTTGCTATATAAAATTATACAAACATTGTATGGATCAAACAGCTACTCAAAGATATGAAGGAGGAAATCATTGAAACTATGATACTTTATCATGATAATAAAAGTACTATAAATATATCAAAGAACCTTGTGATACATAGGAAGACTAAGCACATTACAATCAAGTATCATTACTTGAGAGAGTTGGTTCAAGATAAAGAGGTGAAGATGGAATATGTGAACACAAAAGAGAAAATAGTCTATATCTTCACAAAATCATTACCTAAGGATTCTCATGAGTATCTAAGAGGTAAACTAGGGGTGATACCTCTATCCAAGATTATTTAAGAAGCATGAAAAGTGCCTTGCATCAATTGAGATGATTGACATATGTTACACATTGATGTAGTGTATCTTACTTTAGGAGCTACCTAAAGTAATCAAAGAGCTAGAGCTACAAATCAGACAAGCTAGGTGACAAAAGGAGAAACTAAAAATGTTCATATCTACATATTTAGATGACAAGTCTTTGGCATTGTTATCAAAGAGGGAGATAGTATATAGTGATATTATATAGAAAGGGAGAAATATAGAAAGAAATGTCTACTTAGAGGTAGATAGTGTACCTAATGATTAAATGATTACATCTACCTAGTAAGAGGGAGATATAAGGAGTCATAAGGAAATAAATTGATCAAGAAGGAGTCATAAGGATGAGTTGATTGTCTATTGATCAGAACAAAATTATGTAACCTATACAGAAGATGAAAGCTACTAATAGAGGGAGAGATTTCAATACAAGGAATTATTTTCATTTTGCTATTATTGTTGGTTGTACTAGTTATATTGGTTTTACATCAATGCCAAAGAGGAAGATTGTTGAAAACATATTGATACAAGTATGAGAATGTGTTTCAATCATTGTTTTGTCAATTATGTCAAACATTCTACTTGTTGGTAAGACAGCTACTTAGTTGATTTTGAATACTATTATTTGTTTTATTAATGAGGAGGATTTGATCAAATGAAATAAAAAATTACTTAGAGAAAATATTGAGTTATGGTATGAACAAAGAGTACAAAGATTAGTTAAGACAATGATGATATAGTGCATTGATTATGCACTTAAAGTTGTAAAGGTTCGATACACTGAGAAAATCTAGAAGAACAAGTAAGAAGAATTAAGTCTTGACCAAGTGGATAGTCAGTGCTAAGCAAAGTTAGTGCAAGTCGAGTAGAAAATTGGTTGGAGCTAAAAAAAGTAAAATTTTAGTGTATGTCGAGTGATATAATGTAAGCTAAGTAAAGTTTAGTTGATGTCAAGCATTAGTAAACTTTAGTATTTTCTAAGTGATCTAGTTGATGACGAGTGGAAGAATAGTATGGAAGCTAAGTGATAGCATATTGATGTTGAGTGCCAATATTCATGTTAAATTGTGGATTTGATGAATCTAAGCTGACTATTTTGTTTTCTTGAAATTTGTGAATTTAGTGGCATAGAATTCATGGTAAACCATTTTGAGGTGAATTCAAAGAGGATTGAAGGAGAAGTTTCTAGAACGGACTAAAATGAAAAGATGGGTAGATTCATTGAATCCTACCTAATCCTTCCTAACCCTAAAATGGACGATAGAGGATAACCCTAAAATGGACGATAGAGGATGAATAGAAAAAGATCTTAATTTTCTATTTATAGAGATGGTTGGTTAGAAGAAAAGGTTATCATGAGCAAGAACCTAAGGAAGACAAGAGTTCTAAGGCATTACTTCATCAAAGACCAAATAGAAGAGACTGTTATTGGAAAGCAAAGAAAGAAGGCTTAAGGATATGGATGTTTGAAGGGTGAGCAAGCTATCATAGTTGAAGTGTGTGAAAGCCAAGTAGAATGACTAAAATAAAGATATGTAATATGAAAGTGACTTGTAAGTTGTTAGTAGATAAAATCTTATTGTTACTTTCTAATCATTGTACCAATATAGGGTAAATTCTTTGGATTAAGGTTGACCTAACAGTCAATTCTAAATTCTTTAACTAGATGACATTCCAAGTGAATGATCTAAAGTCCTCTAACAAGGCTCACTCCTAATAGGGTGATTAAAATTCTCTAACTAGGTCACATTTAATAGTGTGTATTGTAACCTTTAACAAGGTTGGTCTTTCACAGGGCATCATTTCAAAAGAGTCAAAATTAGTAGCATGGTACTAGTGGTTTTACCCAAATTGGGTTTCCATGTAAAATCATTATGTCAAATGTGTTATTGAATCTATTATGTTTCATGCTTACATTTATGTAAATTTTATTTGACAATAACCTACAAGTTTAAGTGATTGTATGATCAAATGGATGCATGCATGTTGAATATGTTTTATTAATATGGGTTCACTAAGCTATGAAAAGTTTTATTTGTACATCTAGACCTTGGATAACTAATTCACCCCCCTCTTAGTTATTCTAAAGAATTTTGAGAGAACCCCAAGAAGACCTACTCAAATGTATCCTTAGGCAAAGGCTTCATAAAAATATATGCAATCTACTCTTTTGTATTCACATACTCTAATCTAATTTCTTTCTCTACAACTTTCTCTCTTAGAACAATGTAACACATGATTCTTAGGCACACTCATTATAGTTGGGTTATCACAATGTATGATAACATGTTTTATAAACTCCATCCCAATATCCTTTAGCATATGTTTCATCCATATGATCTGATTACACTTGTTTATTATTACTACATACTTTTCTTCTATTGCACTCTATGAAATACAATCTTAATTCTTACCTAGCTAAGAAACTAGTATTCCTCTAAGGAAAAATGCTTCACCACTTGTACTTTTTTAATCATCCATACTGCCTACCCCACCCGCATCAGTATATGTACATAGAGTAAATGTGTTTGATCTATCATACCATAATCCAAAATCAAGTGTACCCTTCAAATATCTAAACATTCTTTTTACTGTTGCATAATGTGATTCCTTCAGGTCTACGTGAAATCTCTTTACTATACCAACTGCATTTTCTATATCTGGCGTTGTGTGAGTCAAATATCACAAACCTCCAATGCCATAACCCCGTAATGACATATAACTAATAGAAATCTCAACATTATTTTAAATATAAATATATGTATTCATTTCATCATTAGTGAATCATCATGTTCTATCTTTATAATGTTGACCATTTGTATTAACATAATATAAATATAATATTGACTTAATATATAAAATAGGAAATATTAGTAAACAATAATATTTGATAAATGAATATAACAATCATATCCAATGTATTATATTTAAATAATCATATTTATGATAGTATGAGTAGGCTTATCATAATATAGTATTATTTAATAATAAATTATTCGCATATGTGACATATGGTATGCTTATTTATAAATGATAATATTCTTATAATAAAATAATATAATTTAAGAGTCAAAGGTTCATGACCCCTGACCACAAAAGGAACTTATAAATAGAAGGAATAATATTAATAATGGACAGAACTGCTCCACATGAAACTGGCAAACAGAGCAAGATAGGAGATAGAAGCCTAAGTCCAAGTTGCACAGATGAAAATGACAATCTGAATGGGAAGATATATCCACCTAACACAATATGAAGGGAATAATCTATTCTAGATTTTTTTTGCAGACATCCATCTGGACAAAGAGCATCGGGTCATGAGTAGCCACCTCTGGGCACATATTCCACTACTAGTCGCATGAATGATATCTAAGAGAAGTGAATAGACATTGATTAAGGAAGCATGGACACCATAAAATATTAAGAGAACAAAGTTATGTACACTAAATAAAAATAAGGTAAGAATAATTTAATTAAGGCAAGAATCTTTCAAGCCAAAGAAATATATTAACTACACTAATATATACATTACAAATAAGTAATATATTTTTGTAAACCATTATTTGTGGATTTATATCATGATGAAATAATAATAAACATTTGAATATAAATGATAAATAATATGATCCAAGCACAACTTGTTGGAGGGCATTCATTGAGAATGTCATAATTTGATCCAAGTGCACTTGGTGGAGAATGATCCAAGTAAAGCTTGGCAGAGGTAATTCATTGTGAATGTCATTGAATGATCCTAGCATAAACTTGGTGGAGGGCATTCATTGTGAATGTCATAGAAACATCCAAGTGTAAACTTGGTGGAGGGCATTCATTATGAATGTCATAACATGATCTAGGATAATCTTGGTGGAGAATGTTATGTTAAAAATCACAACTTATAATAAGTACATGGAGGTACCTCATAGTGGATAAAACATTTTAATTTTTTTTACCAATATTCATTTTCCATCATTACTTGTCTCATACTAACCCTGATAGTCAAGATATTACATTCAATCATGGATCTGTACTTCTTATACTCAACTATAGGTGTCTCATCTTTGCTAGGTAACTTATGATGAGTTATCATAGGTGTACTAACATGCTTACAACTTTCTAAGCCAAATATCTTCAACAAGTCTTTCAAACACTTAGTCTATGATAGAAACATATGATCACTATTCTACACAATCTATAAACCTAAGAAATATTTCATCTCACCAATTATACCCATCTCAAATTCATTTTCATTTCATTAGTAAATTTGTCACTTGCTTCAGCATTACCTCCAAAGATTATGTCATCCAAAAGTATCACAATAATAAACAAGCCATCTTCAATTTATTTTAAATATATGTTATATCTACAATACCTTTTTTAAAGCCAAACTTTTCCAAATTATTTATCCAACCTTGCATACTAGGTTCTAAGTGCTTGCTTTAGTCCATACAATTCTTTCTTTAGCTTGCATACCATGTCTCCTTCATTTGTGAAGAGAAATCCTTCAGGCTACTTAATGTAGACTTATTCTTCAAGTTCTCCATTTAAAAATGATGACTTTACATCCATCTAATACACTTTGAATTTCTTACTAGCAGCATAAGCTAAGAACATCTGTATTGCTTTAATTATGGAAATAGCTGCAAATTTATCTTCATAGTCCATACCTTCTTGCTATAGATATCCTTTACACACCAATCTTGTTTTGTTTCTCACAACTTCACCTTGTTCATTCATCTTGTTCTTGATAACCCATTTAGTTCCTACAACATTCTTTAGGTCTAGGAGTCAATTCCCATGTCTCATTCTTCACAATCTAATCTAGTTCTTCCTCCATTGCTTGCCATTGATCATCCTTGCATGCTTCATCTACACTCTTTGGTTCAACTTGAGAAATCAAACATAATTCTTCATGTATTTTTTTTCTTGTCATAACTCCTTTTTCTTTGCTTCCAATAATCTAATTACCAGGGCAATTCTTTGTCAAATTTGTGTTAGGTTTTGTCGTCTCAAAGCTTACTTCTTCTTTAGGATTAGATCTTGGTTCTTCTCTATGTTCCATAATTTGAATGCCGTTATGCAAATAATTGTTAGTCTTGTAGAACAACTTAATGTTCTCATGGTTATCCTTAGGATTAGCTTCTTCATTATAATCATCAATAATAGTTACTAAACTTATCTCTTCTATTACTTACTCTTTCTCAACAAATTTAATTTCATCATCATAATCATCACTATCATTCAAGAATCTTTCCATGCTTTAAATTCTTCATCGTCATCAAAAACAAAATCCGTTCTAGTCTTTCTTAGTCTCTTTGGACATTTGGATGAAAAATGACCAAATTCTTTACATGTCCAACAAAACAAAAAAATCATATCTTCATCTTGCTTCTCATCTTCCTCTTTCTAACTACCATAATTAACTCTATCAAACTTAGGAATTTCTTTTCTAAAATAACCCACCACTAATCTCCTTAAGTTATTAATATTTTACTTCAAGGACCTGATGCTCTAATGCCAATTATTAGAAAGTAAAGTCCAACAAGATAACTGAGAGGGGGGGTGAATCAGTTATTAGATCAATATAAATTTTATCAACCTTATTAAACCTTAAGCATGTGAACAATATAATCAGCAACAATATGAAGATATACATACACAATAACACCAGATATGCTTGTTAGAATATATAGTCTATTGAAGTTGATGAAAGATCAACCCCATAGCTCCCAAAAATCACCTACATGCAAAGACCTATCACAAAAAGAGAGAAGCAAAAGCTATAGAGGATGGAATTTCCAAATCTATAGATGAGACATTATTGATGAGGAAAAAAAAAATTTCTATTATCAAAAGTGAATCAATTAATAATTAAAAAGAGAGATCATCCTTATAAAGGAGATAAAAACCCTAAAAAGTTCTAACCTAGGCTGCATCATAATAATAAATAAAAGAATTAATTATTAAATACCTAAAGTCTAGCTTAAGAAAACTAGAGTTAATTAGGAAATATCTAATTACTCTAACATCAATCTCAGGCGATCAATCTCAGACATATCATGAGGCTAATGTCATGGAAGGGGCACTCATTGGAAAAAGGAAGATGGAAAACAAAGGCAAAACATCAACCCCCTCATGGCACTTTAATAGTGAGTACTGCATGTACAATAAGGCACAATATATGGTGAATCCTAAGAATAAAATAATCTGCACGAGTGTCCTCAGATGACACTACTTGAATCAAAAGGCAAAATAAGGAAAAACAAATGAGACAAAAATATAGATGCAATATGGCACTTTATCTTAGTGTGTTTGCAAGAATTCATACAAATGATGTATAAATAGACTAAATGAGACATAAGAATAATACAATACATAGTATAGGTCATGATGAATCATTTGAAGCAATGAAATCAATCCTTAGACCTAAGACAACCAATATATCGACTAGAATGCAAAAATATAAAAGACAAAATAAAAAGTGCCTAGAGAAGAATCTAGAAAAACAACCAATATTAATGAAAAGAGTTTAGAAATACCTTTCCAACAATATAAAGAATTTTCAAATCAGAGATCAAATGCTCAAGATATGTCTCTTGGAGTGAAAAACTATACCCCTAAGTTTGAAAGCAGAAAAAGGCATCAAAACAAAAAAATAACTATGCTACAGTGATGGCCTTGGAACCATCTTTTCGGTGATATCTCATTTACAGAAAATGAAGTCTATATGCCTAAGATATGAACAAAAAAGCAAAGGTATGTCCACAAAAAGCCTAAATATGTGACATGAATCTTGATGTACTATTGGCATGGCACTGATATTAGAAAGTGATGAGCCCAAATTTGATGTTCAAATGGCTATCAAGGCAAAAAAGTGACCCCAATCAAAAAAATATTCGATCATCGAAAACAAGACAAAGATTGCAAAAAAGCATTGTCACCGATAAAACAGCCGGTGTTAGATAATAAATTTGGTGGCCAATAAGCTACCACATGGCAAAAGTAGATAGGTTGGAAAAAAACTCCCAATCAAGAAATATCCAATCATGTCTATGGCAAAAAAAATTCCAAAAAACATGTAAAAATGCCAGTAAAAGACATCAAGACTTGAGTATAAGCCAAGAAGGTGGCAAAGATCACAAGAAATCCATGCCTAAATGAGGTCACAGCAAAGGAATAGACTGTACCTCCCAAATGAGTTGGCATAAATTTTGGCCAAACTCGTACAAAGGAGTGCCAATAAAAAACCATGGAAATCTATGGAATTAGGTTAGTTGGCAGGAAAATGAACCCACTAAAGAGCTGGACAAACCAAATCACCACACTATACATGATAATATATGATGTTGTGGTATTAGCAACCCAAGGGGACTAGATTTACAAGGCATGGCCTCAAAAATAGGCACATCCAAATATAATATCACTCCATATTAATCAAGGCAAAAACCACCAATGTAGAGAAAATATTGCCAAAAATGCCCATAAATTACTTCCAAGCTCCATGCATACTCTTATCCTAGATAGAGCGCATGCCCATAGCTACCTCTTTCTCTTGCACATAGGCAAAAGAATTGATTCTCTTGACACTTAGTAATTGCATGACACTGAGCTTATGCATGTGCCACAAGTATGGACCATATGAAGCAAGGCTAGGATCAATCTTGTTGTATGCTACCTATCTAGTAGCCACCATTAATGATCTATTCCCAAATACCAAATTGTTTGTAGTTAAAATCTCCTTCACCATTTTTGAAGAGGAGATAATGGGGGAGGGAACATAGCCAAGCTTCATGAACATCAATGACCCATATTTCTTTGAGAGCTTTTCTAGAGAATAGTGAAGATACTTTCCTAGTTGATGGAGATTTCCTATCAAAGGCCATTGCAATGGACCAGGTGGCAATGGTAATGATAATCTCTTTTTTGTTTTTCTTTCCATTTCCTCTCTTCAATACTACCCACCACTCGGTGATATCCAAAAAATTGCCTCCAAAATTAGTGCTCTACCAAGGAAATTCTTAAACATGTGGAGTCCAAGACAAGACATGGCATTTTGCATACCAGAAACAATGTCAATCCATGAAGATAGTCAAGAACCATTGGTGGGCACCAAAAAAACTTGTAGGTCTCCCAAATGAATCCTTCTCCACCAAAACTTTACAATAAAATTGTCTCTAGAACATATCGATGCAGAGCCAAAGAAGGAATGGACTCCACAAATATATTAGCACTAATGGTAGTGCTGACCAAGAAATCAATCCAACTATAGAGTGGGAGTGGGAAAGTGCATGAGGCCCATTATTTCTTGTTGAATCTCCCCAAAAATAAAGGCTCCAATGAGGGAATGCATCCTAACCATCAATAACATGGCGTGCATGGGAAAAATCCCTAAGATGGAGTGTTAAACACATATAAAATTTTGCTAAACCACCAATTGATGAATTTCATATAGGGGGCCAAAAATTCCATGAAGAAATGCTAAACAAATAATACATTAAAAATTATTGAAACTAGTATTGTGCATTCTAAAAACACCATGGTCAAAACCCAACTGGAAAAATCTCATGCCAACTACTAATGTCCATTAAAAATGCTTTCCAAAAAATAAGCCGCAAAGGATGCAAATCTGTCAAACATCCAAAATCACTTGTAGAGCCTATAATGAAAATGAAATGACTAATAAAAAAGAGGTAGAGGTCTTAGTTAAGTTGCTTGGGTGGTAGTGGCCACGTACAATCACCACCTCCAAAATTATTGTGATTGGAGGTAAAACAATATGAGAGTCCTAGCAAATACTGCCAAACAAAAGGGGATGCAGTTAAGTGATTAAAATAAATACTTTTAATGGCATGAAATCCAAGAAGGCCACACTATGCATAAGTCACAAGGCCTACTAAGGATTTCAAGTACTTCCAAAATAAATTCCACACACAAATCCTGCCCACTTCCACCAAAGATAGAACCATCCAATAAAATCAATGTGTGAGGAATGGAGAACGAGGTGCATGGTGGTCTAATAACTCCACCAAAATCATGCTCAAACTATAAAACTCTAAGGTGAGAGATCCAAGATGCAAGCATGAACCAAGGGCAGGCAGGCAATGCACTCAGCTTTTGAAGTGTTTGGGTGCTTCAGACCTATGTGAGACCCAAAAAAATTGTGGGCCCCCAAAAAAAGTTGCTCCCCATTTTTAAATAAAAAATGCCACTAACAATGGCAAAGGGAACCTTTGGATTTTTTTTTGAATAAAAGGAAAAATTCCTCCTCCCATATACACTCACAAATTTTTTTTGTAAAAAAAATAGGATTACCTCAATTTATGTGCACAAGTCAAAATAGCCTCAATGCAAACAAATTTTGCCTTCGATTTTAACAACATCCAAACTGGACGTATTTTATATGGAAATGAGGGGTTTTTGAACACTTTGTGCTCAACGGTGATGTCTTTTTTGCTCAACATGCCTCAAAAACTAGTGACCCCTTGCATCCAATAAAAAACACTTATGAAACATGAAACCCTCTAAAAGATAAAACTCAGATCTAAAAACTAATGCCAAATCTCTAATGAATAGAATAGGGGCATAAAGATCTAGATTACCGATACCATGTTGAAGTTGATAAAATATCAATCCCACAGCTCCCATGAATCACCTACATGCAAACATGTGTCATAGAAAGATAGAAGCAAAAGCTATGGAGGATAGAATTGCTAGATCCATAGATGAGACATTCTTGATGAACAAAAAGTAAAATTACTATTATCAAAAGTGAATCGGTTAATAATTACAAAGAGAGATCATCCTTATAAAGAAGATTGAAACCCTAAAAAGCTCGAACCTAGGTTGAATCATAATAATTAATTAAAGAATTAAATATTAGATGCCTAAAGTTTAGCTTAACCAAACTAGAGTTACTTAGGAAATATCTAATTACTCTAACATAGTCCACCAATATAACCAAGAGGGGGGTGAATCAGTTATCCAACTATTATCATAATTATTAGCCTTATTAAATCTTAACCATATCATCAATATAATCAAAAACCACAATAAGATACTCATGCACAATAACACTAGATAGGTCAACTAGGGAAACCCTTGATCTGAGGGAAAACCCTAGTGGGGATGGTACCCACAAGATAATGTACTGATATAAATATTCCTTGTTAGAGGATGGACCCTATTAGGATTTTTTGAAATACATTCAGTACATATCAATCCTAGTTAGGAGACTTTGAATCCCTATTAGGAGATTCCAACCCTGTTAAGAGTTGTGGAAGGCGGATGGACCCATTGTCCAAATAGCTTCAAGGGAAAGACCAACTAACCCACTGTCTAGATGATCTCTACATTATTCCTTGTAAAATAATAAAATTATACTATATTGCTCCTTCCTCTTTCTCTGTCATGTCAATTAGACCTCTGCTTCTTTTGATTTCAATACCAGATCATGAACTTTTCATCCAATAATCCCTTGGATCGCTTACTCACATTTACCAAATACTCTTCTCTTATTCACACTTCTTTGACCACTTTGCATACAACTTTATCCTTACAAACAAGGAAAATACTTTCCTTTATACCAAGTCCTCAAAATAATTCCTTGAGTTGGCCTTGAGGCTTTCCCAATTAATTATAGTATGACCACAATAAGATAATTAATTATTTTGTAACCATATAGCATTGTCAACTCAGAGTCTATATAACTTCTCACATGTGTGACTCCAAGACTTGTATACTCAGTAACATCATCATCGGGTTTTCCTTTATCACTATATAACTACCCATCTCCAAATTATATGTCATGTCCCCATATTTATAAGATCTAATGATAAATTAATTATTAATAATAATGATATAATTTGTCATTAAGTTAACATATTAATATGTCCTTATCTCCAAGAGAAAGGATATCTATCACATCATTTGTAGATTATTATTCATTGACCTCCATTCTAATATTAAATGAGTTGATATTCAAAATCAAACAAGTTGACATTTCATTGATTAGAATGATTCTTCAATATTACTTAATTATATCAAATGTATTAATATCATGCCTTTGTATATATGTACCTTAATACATATATATTACCCTAGTCTTATATCATACTTTAAGAGGGAATCCTATAATTGGATAAAATATAATAATAGTTCATACGCTATTATCAATTGTTCACAAAGAAATAATATTGATACACTATATGAATAAATATTAGTCATAATTCATAATAATAGTAAATATAAACATTATTAGTAATATACGTTAATGAATTATGCAATATATATCTAGCCGATAGTAATTGCATTACATATATAAATAAATATTAAAATAATAAAAGATTATAATATATTTAATTTATGTAATATTAATAACTAATAATAATAAATTGATTAATCGATATAATAAGGATAAAAGAATTAATATAAATACAATATGATATATATATATATATATAAGGATGGTAATAATGGTGACAACATTATTATGTTATATAGATGGCTTATATTATCCATAAGCCCAAGGATACACTACGAATATGGAAGTTTAAATAATTAATAAATGTTATACATATATAATATATATTAATGTATATTATTAAATATATGTTAATAATCATTATTAAACCCTAACCATAACAAATAGTTAATTATTTGAAGGGTTGCAACCATCTATGACCATTCACTTGTAATAACATTTATAAACACGAGAGCAAATGATAGACTAAATTTTATCATATACGGATTATTATCAAAAACTTATCAAATTCGGAACAAGGAAATGTCCAAAAAGGAGATATTACAATTGGTATCAGAGCATGATCTTGCCATCTTGTGAAATAAGAAAATATTAAAAAAATTATTAAAAAAAAATTGTCAGCTGCTGGTAGATAAATCTGCTTGCACCCTACATCAAGATAGAAACAAGAGCATCTGCGGAAATTCAATTGTGATTAGAAATATCTTCCAGCAACAATTTTTTAAATTGGAGGCTTTCTTTTAAGTAGCAATAAGGTGCCGTGAAGTTTGAAAACATCAAACAAATACTACTGTAGATACATCTTTGTTGTCCTTTAGCAATGAACATCTCAAGATTTTTTTTATTAACAAACATTTAGACAATATTCGAACAATGATAAAGTCTGATTTCAAATAAATGAAAGGCATGATTAAGTAAAAAGAAGATGGAAGACATAATAAATTTACGTATGAAGTTGCGATGATGATTAGAGGCTAAGCATCAGAACAGAAGCTGGGACTAGCCAAGGATTAATACAAAAAGAGGAGCATATGTTTTCGATTGCATGTGGAACCTGATTGTGACAAGGTTTGTAAAGGTTGAATTGACAATCTAAGGATGCTTGAGAAGGTCATTTTGATGGATGCCTCATTATATATGCCTAGTTAATGATGTACTACCGTCCACTTCAATGTAAAGGAAATCGAAGTCTTTGAATTCAGATCCTGAAATGAGAAACCTATTACGAATTATTCAAAGTATCTATACTGGAAGTGATTGTTCATAATCATAGTTGTCTTCAATGCACATCACATGGAAAAAATTAAAAATGTTCAGGGATATATGCAGGTTGTTATGAACAACATAGTTTTCGAAGATATAAATTTACATAAAATACGTCAAAAGAGATTCACGCAAAGGCCTTTTTTTCTTTCAAGCACTGGTTAATGCTCTCCAAATGAACCAGTGATGCCCATAATGTCCTTGGATGTTATCAATCCTCATTAATGTTCTAAAGATTTTGATCATAGAAAAGGTTGAAGACTCTGATTATAATGATTTATCCTCTCAATAAGCTAAGAGAGAGTTGCTAGTTTTAAAGTTTTTTTGATTTGTCTTGATGTGATCATCTACAACGCCGAATGTGGAAGACACTTAAGAAGCATATGTGATCACGATTGGGAAATGTTTCTTACCTTGTAGCTTCAGATGAATTTGTGGATTTAGCGTCACAAGAATTATCCAAGCACATCTTGTCTTTGCGTGAAAAAATTATACTATTCTCCGCAGTAAGAAATCATCATCCCCAATCACAGATAAAAACAAGATGCGATACTCAAAGTTTATTTAAGCAGATGTTCGAGATTATCTGAATGGTGATCTTCGGCTAAAGTATAAGGAGCACAATGCATTGAAAATAGAAACGGGTTGTTGAAATTGGATGTAGCCGAAAGCTGGATTGTCTCATCATAACAAATTTTACCCAATAACAATGTGGAAATCATTTTGGAAGAAAAGAACACTTAATAAATGAAAGGAATAACGATGATATTATCATAGAAAAATGGAGGGTGAAGTTTAATGAAAGTGTAGATTTTACATATCAAAGCTTTGAGATCTTTGTCAGCTTTATTGCAAAAACAAATCAGATGTGGGCAAGGATGGACACCAAATTATATGTTCAAAACATTGAACATTTCTTTGTTTTACATTATCTAACCAATTCATGCAACATGTAGAGAATAACATACATTGAAGCCTATGGTGATAGCATTGAATGTTGCCAATCGCCCTCCAGCTTGGCATGAAGGATTATGTTGCAACCCTACTACAGTCAGCACAAGCGGCCCAATTACAATCACATAGTCACACTTAAAGACTCGCTTTGAATGTGGATGTACCTATACTTAATCATGCTTATGTATAATGAGTTCGGAAACACTAAATAGCTTCATCTACAAAAGTTGGCAAAAATATCAGGGATAATGTTTGTTTTGAGATTTTGTTGAAGCCTGCAAAGACATAGTGATGGGGATTCCATTAAGAATTATATTGACTGAAATTAAAAGACGGTGATATCTTGTTGAAGTGCAAGTTATACAGACCAAAAACTAGAAGAAAGGTTTTTGAAAAATGAAATCATAGACAAAATTAAAATATAATCTCGTGGATCCAAGTATTCAAAGATTTGGACAAAATTTGTTATAAGCATGGACCCACCAAATATAGGAGGATATAATAAGGATGCGATATTAATTATGTTTGGACCCATCAACAACGATTTGGGAAAGACACTCATGTCAGTCACAAAATGAAGAGGAGTGAGGACATACACAAGAGTAAAGATAGCCATGTTTTTTAAAAGACATGTTGAGGGAATGATTAAGGACTTGGGGTAAAAATCCCCCTAAAGGATATACATAGTACGTTATTTAATTTTTCTTTCCATATTGTTATGAAATATATAATTTAAGTTTCTTATATAATTATATGGTATATAATTGTATATATATATATGGTAATTGATGAGAAGAATATTTTTCATGAAATGATAATTTGATATTATGAATCAGAATTTCATAGTTAGTTATTTGATAAGGAAAAAAAATGTTGGAAAGATATGTATTAAAGTATATATTTCAATTAGATTATTATATATATTATTGGAATAATTTATTGTGCAAAATTATTTATTCTTGAGTATGATATAAATATTTCTCTTATTTCTTATATTTCTCTACAAGCACTTGCTTTGATCTTTCTTTTGAGTATGTCTTGCAGAAAAAGGGATATTGATATCAGATTCAAAGGGAGTTTGACACTTCCAAGGTAAAAGAGCCTAAACATTTCATTAAAGGCAAGCTCGTAAAGAAAGGGAAATACACAAGGGAAAATCATTAGTGCAAAAGTATTTTGAAACATCTCCATGATCGACCTATTTTCCCAAGCACTTAATTCATATAGAAGTGGGGAACTATTCAGCAAAGGTGGTTGAATCTACAAGGATCTTTAAGGTAGTTAAGAGTCAATAATGGATAAATATCCTATAATCACCACTTCAACACATAAGGGTAATGAGGTAAGATATATATTTTGTGCATATATTGCGATGAAATAATTGATGCTATCTTTCTTATTACTAACACATTTTTATTGTGAAGAATATTGAATAATCAATCAATGATTCTAGTTACAAAGAAATGAAATCAAAATATATAAAAGAAATGAAATATAAATGAAAAATATATATATGAAGAATGAAAAATGAAATATAAATAAATAGCAAAGTATTAAACACCCTAGAAATATATGAAATAAGGAACAAGTGACCTATCATAGTTTAGTGACTATTGGTTTTACACCTGACATTACAAAAGAGTAAATACATGTCCATAAAGAAGTGTATATTCCAAAAAGGAAAGAATTTAACCAATTATGATAGAAGGGAAAGACATGTGATTAGATAGTACATAGGGGTCTATTTCTCATCCACATTATGATCTCTTAAGATAGGAAGTGGGTGGAGGGAGAGGCGAAGTAAATTCGAGCACCTGACGGATATCCTCCAGGGAACCGCTTGTAGCTTGTTTCACGTGCCCTTTGCACCGTCAATCTACCATCTCAAGATGATCGTAATAAGGAGATAGAAGGATTCCTATTCATTAGATTAACATTCATTTTCTCATCCACACTATGATCTCTTAAGATAGGGAGTGGGTGGAGGGAGAGGTGGAGTAAATTTGAGCACCTGACGGATATCCTCTAGGGAACCACTTGTAGCTTGTTTCACGTGCCCTTTGCACCATCAATCTACCATCTCAAGATGATCATAATAAGGAGAGAGAAGGATTCCTATTCATTAGATTAACATTCATTTCCTCATCCACACTATGATCTCTTAAGATAGGGAGTGGGTGGAGGGAGAGGCAGAGTAAATTCGAGCACCTGACGGATATCCTCCAGGGAACCGCTTGTACCTTGTTTCACATGCCCTTTGCACCATCAATCTACCATCTCGAGATGATTGTAATAAGGAGAGAGAAAGATTCCTATGTCAAATAATTGTGTTCATTAGATTAATCTTCTCAACCACATTATGATATCCTAAGGTAGGGAGTTGGTGGAGGGAGAGGCGGAGTAAATTCGAGCACATGACGAATATCCTCTAGGTAACCACTTGTAGCTTGTTTCACGCGCCCTTTGCACCATAAATCTACCATCTCAAGATGATCATAATAAGAAGGGAAGGAATCATCACAAGACTCATCTTTCTTTAGAGCTATTATATACTAATAATTATTTGTGTTTGCAGGATCCATGATCAAAACGAGTATTGGGGAAGTATATTTTTCATTCCTTTTACTCTACTTCATTATGAAAATCAACAAAGAATGTATGATGTGTCTGCATCGTGTATTCTTTGTGCCTTCATGCATCATGTGTCTGCATTGTGTATACTTAATGTCTTCATGCATTAATGTGTCTTCTTCGTGTATGCTTTGTGTCTACAAGCACTTAGATATTTACTTCATGCATTATGACATTAACTACATGA
The DNA here is from genome assembly GCA_028749045.1 of Cupressus sempervirens. Lineage (NCBI taxonomy): Eukaryota > Viridiplantae > Streptophyta > Pinopsida > Cupressales > Cupressaceae > Cupressus > Cupressus sempervirens. Next base: position 240,599,247 of record CM053788.1, on the reverse strand, counting down.
ATACTTTATGTGTTCTTTCATTCCAGTGTATAACTTGTATATTGAATTCATAATAAAGATTTAGTGTAAACAATCATTGCTTGAGGACAAGCAATTTGAGGAAGGGCAGACTGCCATGTCCCCATATTTATAAGATCTAATGATAAATTAATTATTAATAATAATGATATAATTTGTCATTAAGTTAACATATTAATATGTCCTTATCTCCAAGAGAAAGGATATCTATCACATCATTTGTAGATTATTATTCATCAACCTCCATTCTAATATTAAATGAGTTGATATTCAAAATCAAACAAGTTGACATTTCATTGATTAGAATGATTCTTCAATATTACATAATTATATCAAATGTATTAATATCATGCCTTTGTCTATATGTATCTTAATACATATAGATTACCCTATTCTTATATCATACTTTAAGAGGGAATCCTATAATTGGATAAAATATAATAATAGTTCATATGCTATTATCGATTGTTCACAAAGAAATAATATAGATACACTATATGAATAAATATTAGTCATAATTCATAATAATAGTAAATATAAACATTGTTAGTAATATACGTTAATGAATAAATGAATTATGCAATATATATCTAGCCAATAGTAATTGCATTACATATATAAATAAATATTAAAATAATAAAAGATTATAATATATTTAATTTATGTAATATTAATAACTAATAATAATAAATTGATTAATTGATATAATAAGGATAAAAGAATTAATATAAATACAATATGATATATATATATAAAATAAATAAGGATGGTAATAATGGTGACAACATTATTATGTTATATAGATGGCTTATATTATCCATAAGCCCAAGGATACACTACGAATATGGAAGTTTAAATAATTAATAAATGTTATACATATATAATATATATTAATGTATATTATTAAATATATGTTAATAATCATTATTAAACCCTAACCATAACAAGTAGTTTTATATCAAATTCAGAACAAGTAAGGAAATGTCCAAAAAGGGGATATTACATTATATCTCTATTAGAGGATATAATAGGATCATTAAAAATTGTTTTCAAGGTACTCTATCTCTACGTTGCTATCTATAAATAACATTTAACTTTTGTATATCTTTGAATTAGCTTATGCACACTTAACCTCACTATGAGGACATAGTATGGAACATGTCCTTAACTATGTGTCTCCAAATAATCAAAACACTATCTATATGACCATGATCTGTATTTGCTACTTTGCCAATCTTCATAGAATTATTGCTATGTTGGCATCAATGAAAAACATAGACATGAATGCAACATGCCAATCATGCTAACAATCTCCCCAAGTGTTCTAGCAATGCTTAGGATACTCCCCCAAAGGAATACCATTAGCATTCATGCTAAGAATCTCCCCCTTTAACATTGATGGCAACATAGATGAAAAACCTCTAGGTTCTAAGAATGCCAAACAATACTTTGTTGCTACTCCTGCTCTCATCTTCAAATCCTCTTCATCAATAAAATCTAAGATCCTCTAGAACACTACTCTATTTTGCATCTTCTTAGGATTGGAATTAGTTATTCATATGCTAAACAACCCTCAACTTCTCCCCCATACATCAAGAATCTTCATACTATATATCTCCCCATAGAGATATTCCTTCTCCTTACATGAATCTTTCTAAATCTCCCTAATAATGTAGAGATTTTTTTTATGTACATATCTCCCCCACTAACATCAATGAAAAAGGCCTCATTATGTTAATTATCTGCTCCAAGTCTTCAACTAGCTCAAGTGTCCAAAGACACCATTACAATACTAATTAGTAAGAGTTCCTAATGAGTCTACCCATCACAGATACTCCCCCATACAGGAAGCATCAACATTCAGTCCAGTCAAACAATAGTGCTCTATACCATTGGACTGATACAATCTCTGCATCATCTACTCTAAAGTAGTCAGGGGCATAACCCCAAGTATACTTGTTAGGTACTCAAATGTATCTTTAGGTAAGGGCTTTGTCAAGATATCTACAATATGTTCTTTAGTACTAACATACTTCAATCTAATTTCTTTTTTTCTTACCTTCTCTCTCAAAACATGATACTTAATAGATATTTTCTTAGTTTTAGAATGTAATACAAGATTCTTAGACATGCTTGTTGTACTTATGTTATCACAATATATGACAATAGGTTTTGAGAATTCTATCCCAATATCTTTCAGCATCTGCCTCATCCATATGACTTGATTGTAATTATTTGTTGCTACTACATACTCTACCTCAGCTATACTTTGTGAAATACAATCTTGTTTCTTACTTAACAAAGAAACCAATCTTCCTCCAAGAAATAATGCTCCACACTAGTACTTTTTCTATCATCCATATTGCCTACCCAATCCGCATTAGTATAAGTACATAGAGTGAAATCACCTAATCTGTCATACCATATCCCATAATCAAATGTTGCTTTCAAATATCTAAATATCCTATTTACTGCTACATAATGATACTCCTTAGGATCCACTTTAAATCTTGCTACAATCTCAACTGCATTTTCTATATCTGGTCTAGTGTGAATCAGATATTGCTAGCCTCCAATCATGGATCTATGCTTCTTCTACTCAACTGTAGGTGTCTCATCTTTGCTAGATAACCTATGACTAGTTATCATTGGTGTACCAATATGCTTAAAAATTTCCAACCCAAATCTCTTCAACAAGTCATTCAAATACTTAGCTTGTGAAATGAAAATGTCATCACTATTTTACACAATCTACAAACCTAGAAAGAGTTTCATCTCTCCTATCATACTCATTTTAAACTCATTCTTCATTTCTTCAAAAAACTTATCACTTGCTTCATCATTACCTCCAAAGATTATTGCATCAACAAATATTACTATTATTAGCAAACCATTCTCAATTTCTTTCAAATATAGGTTATTATCTGTCATACCTTTAGCAAATCGAAGTTTTTCCAAATACTTGTCCAACCTTACATACTAGGTTTTCGATGCTTGCTTTAGACCATACAAAGCTTTCTTCAATCTTCATACCATATCCTTTTCTTCTATCAGATCAAAACCTTTGGGCTACTCAATGTATACATCTTTTTCAAGTTCTCCATTTAGGAAGGTTGATTTGACATCCATCTGATACACTTTGAATTTCTTATTTGCTCCATTAACCAGGAACATTCTTATTGCTTCCATTCTGGATACAGGGGCATATGTCTCCTCATAGTCTATTCTGTCTTGATGTGAATATCCTTTACACAAAAGTATAGCTTTGTTCCTTACAACTTCCCCTTGCTTATTCATCTTATTTCTAAATACCCATTTGGTTCCTATAATATTCTTGTCTTTAGGTCTAGGAACTAATTCCCATGTGTCATTCTTCACAATCTAATCTAATTCTTCCTTGATTTCTTGAATCCATGATCATTTTTACATTCTTCATCTATGCTCATAGGTTCAACTTGAGAAAAAAAACATAATTCACATACTTCTTCATTAACCTTATTTATGTTTCTTTTCCCAATGATATATTCAAGAGGGTAATTCTTTGATATACTTCTACTAGCAGTTCTCAACTCAAATCTTTCTTCTACTCTAGGCTCATATCTCTACTCTTCAATCTAATTCAAATTATGCAAATCATTGTTAGTGTCAATGATAACTTCCAAATCTTCATGGATAGCCTTTGGATCAACAGTAGTTACCAAAGCTATCTCTTCTACTACTTCCTCTTTTTTAACCAATTTAGGCTCATTATCTTTACCATCACAGTCATTCAAGAATCTTTCTATACTTGCTTTCAGTTCTTCATTTTCATCATAAAGTGAATTCTTTCTAGTTATTACTTTCTTAAGACACTTGGATGAAAAATGGCCAAAATCTTTACATGTCCAACAAACATAAAATTCCATACCTTCTAGCTTCCTTTTCATAAGCAGATCAATACCTTCTTTGATCTTCTTATCTTCTTCATATATGTATTTTTCTTTATTTGTACTACTATTCTTTTGTATGCAACAAAAGAATTATGGATTTGGAAACTTGATTCTCTGTTCTTTACACAAATCTAATAACTCACCAAGAATCTCCATCTTCTAGGTGTCAAAATTTCCTCCATTAGACTTAGGACTATCCTTTCTGAAATGACTCGCCATTGATCTCCCAAAGATGTTAAGCTTTATCTTTAAGGAGCCGATGCTCTAATACTAATTGTTAGAATATATAGTCCATCAATATAACTAAGAGGGGGTTGAATCAATTATCCAACTATTCTAGCAAAACAACAAGTATAGTTAGATGTGGCGCTATAAGTCAAGTGCCCCAATGCTAAGCTATGATCATAATTATCAGCCTTATTAAATCTTAACCATATGAGAAATATAATTAGAAACCATAACAAGATACTCATGCACAATAACACAATATATATTAACTAGGGAAACCCTTGATCAAAGGCAAAACCTTAGTGGAGATGGTACCCACAAGATGATGCACTAATATAAATATTCCTTGTTAGAGGATGGACCCTATTAGGATTTTTTCAAATACATTTAGTACATATTAGTCCATGTTAGGAGATTCCAAACTTGTTAGGAGTTGTGCCAACCCTATTAGGAGTTGTGGAAAGTAGATGGACCCGTTGTCCAAACAGCTTCAAGGGCAAAACAAATGAACCCACTATCCAAATGATCTTTGTATTATTCCTTGCATAATAATAGAATTGTACTGTACTACTCCTTCATCTTTCTCTATCCTATCAACTAAACCTTTGCTCCCAATCTCAATACCAGATCAAAAAAAATTGTATCTAATAATCCTCTTCTTATATTCGCACTTCTTTGATCACTTCTCATACAATATCATCCTTACAAATAAGGAAAATACTTTCCTTTATACCAAGTCCTCAAAATAATTCCTTGAGTCAGCCTTGAGGCTTTCCCAATTAATTATAATAGGACAACAATAAGATAATCAATTATTTCATAAATATATAGAGTTGTCAACTCACTATCTATACAACTTCTCACTAGTCATTGGGCCATCTTTCTTTCATCTGCACACAAAGGCCCACCCCTTTGCCATAGTAGGGCACATGAAACTCTAGGACTTGTGCACTCACTAAAACCATCATTAGGTTTTCCTTTATCACTTTATAACTATACATCTCTAGATTATATCTCTATTACAAGATATAATAGGATCATCAAAAATTTCTTTCCAAGCACTTTGTCTCTACACTGCTCTCTGTAAATAACATATAACTTTTGTATATCTTTGACTTAGGTTACATGCACTTAACCTCACTATCAAGACATAGTATGGAACATGTCCTTAATTGTGTGTCTCTAGATATTTAAAATATTGTCCATACAACCATGATCTCTATCTTCTACTATGTTAGTCTTTACAGAATTACTACTATGTTGACATCAATGACAAACACAATCATGAATGCAACATATCAATCATGCTAACAATTTCCCCAAGTGTTCTAGCAATGCTTGGGATACTCCCCCAGAGAAATACCATCAGTATTCATGCTAACAATGTTAACTAGTGAAACCCTTGAGCAGAGGGAAAACCCTATTGGGGATGGTACCCACAAAATGATGCACTAATATAAAAGTTCCTTGCAAGAGGATGGACTCTATTAAGATCCAATAAAATACATTTAGTACATATTAGTCCTTATTAAAAGACTTTGAATCCCTATACTTATGAGATTCCAACCGTATTAGGAGTTGTACCAACCCTATTAAGAGTTGTAGAAGGTAGATGGACCCACTATCCAAAAAAGATCAGGGGAAAGACTACCAAAATCACTATCCAACTGGTCCCTATATTATTATTTTTAGTAAAATAAAGATGAAATTAAACTCTATAGCTCAAACTCTTTCTTTGTCCTCTTATTGTGCCAATACCACATCAAACACTTCTCAAATCTCAATACCAGATATTCAAATTTGCATCACACTAACCCCTTTGATCGCTTACATGCATTTACCAACTTCGCATATCACTTGCAGAATTCACACTTGTACAGTCATATACACATGTTCACACACTTATCATAAGGAAAATAAATTTCCTTTATACTATATCCTCAAAATAATTCTTTGAGTTGGCCTTGAGGCATTCCCAATTAATTTTAATAGGCCTCATTAAGATATTACAATTTGCTACATCTTTTCACAATTAGAAAACACTAATAACTCATAGTAATTATAACTTTTCACATGTACGACATTGGACCTTGTGCACTCACTGATATCATCATTGGGCTATCTATTATCATTGTTTAAATTTTATCATCATGATTCTATCCCTATTCAGAGATACCATCAAAACACAAGAAACTACTTCTTAGGTACTTTGTATGTACACTATCTTCTATGAATAATGAATAGCTCTTGTACATTTTTTAAATTTATACACACGCACTTGTCCATATCATCAAGACATATTGTAAAACATATCCTCAACTATGCTTGACCTCATTGTCAATACAAAGTTCCTAGATCGTGTTCTTTGCCTATTACTCTACTGATCTTTGCAAAAACAATACTATGTTGACATCAATGAAAAACTTAGACATGAATGCAACATTTCAATCATGCTAAAAATCCCCCCAATGTTCTAGCAATGCTTAGCATATTCCCCAAAAGGAATACCATCATCGTTCATGCTAATACATCCAAGATATAAACATTGAGGAGATACCTATTCTTCTTAGTAGAATTGATATCTTCTCAAGAAATTGAAGAAGTGAACCAAGAAGTAGTGACAACATTGGATACCCTTAATTTAGAAGAGTAGAGGGAGGATAAATTGCACCTTTGAGAAGAAAACAAGAGGAAAACAGAAGAGAAATAGTAGGTTGAGTTGCACCACTAAGAGGAAAAGGAAAAGGAAAAGGAAAGAGAAGACCTTCAACTGGAGGAACACCTAGAAAAAGAGCATGATAACATGGAGGAGAAACCTAGGCAAGTATGAGAGAAGGCCCATAAAGCCTAATTGAAGGTTGTAGAAGAGGTCAGCCCACTAACTATGGAAACAAGTGAAGTCTACGTCAGCCCACTAATTATGGAAACAACCTCTCATTCTTCCATTTTTGTTACAAAATGATTAGGTACCAGATAAAGAAAATAAAGCCCCAATTAACAACATTGAGCAAGAACATGAATCTCAAGAATTGATTGGAGGGCTATTCAAAATTTGTAAAGGTATTCATAGGGTTTTCCCCATGGGATGAGACTGGGTATGCCCCTATGGATTCTTTGCTCACCAGATTTGACGAGCACATGGAAGAAATGATTTTTGGGTTTGGGAGTTTTAGTATTGAATCCATGAATGCCTTAACCAAAATCATGTTCAACTCCAATGATACTAAGGAGGAAGTGGGACATATAGAAAGAGCCATCAAAGATGTGAGATTTTAGATGGAGGGGTCTAGAATCTAACTCAATCATGTGAAATAAATTAATCAGGGCACAACCTCTGAATTTATTGAGGCATTTTTGAAGGTCTAGGATAGGGTCAAGTAATAAGATTTCTCTTCCCATTACCTAATTTGTGAGGTAAGGACCTCATGCTAACTAAAATATCCATAACTTTGGCCTTGAGGATAAAGTAATCTTTCAATTTTGTCTTTATTTTCAAGCAAGTGGGGAACTCTTTTGCGAAAAACCATTCATCACCACATGGCACTATCAAAAGTACATATAACTACCTACCTTAATGAAGATATTTATATGAAGTTCTTGTGGTTTCATCTTTCTTTAAGTATCCCCACATAAGTTAATGTTTCCAGTTCTTGAGAGGTAGAAAGTGGTATAAGTAATGACCAAGTGGGATGGAAGTAGATTTAGAAGGACTCGATAGGTCAACACATGGGCACTACCTTAAGGCAAAAGGATATATTTGATTTTTTTCCTCTTTTTTCCTCCCCATGTGGTCTTTCCTTTCTCCCCCTTTTGTCTCTAGTGGATATGTATATACCACAAAAAGTACTTGTGCACAAAGGAATTAAGTAAGGTAGATAGATAAGGTTGTTTCTTTCAAGAAACAAATGTAGTTATTTTGTATCAAAGATCTTTGTTGATATTTTGTAAAGTCTGTAAATCTCAGTGTATAGAATGTGGTTTGTAGACCCATAGAAGGGTTGGTCAAATTTTTAATTTTGCCTTCCAAAATTTATATCTACATTTCTCTATTAGCCATACACATTGTCATATCATTTTGGGAGAATTACTGCAATCAGGCTTCCTTGAAGAATTCTCTTTATTTCAGCCAATGCTTGCTGGTATGTATAAGATGAGTTTTGAGTAAAGAGATCTTGAAGTGATTTTTATGGGATTCATTTACCTTTAAAAATATTGAGATCTTTCTATTTTGTTGCTATTTTTTTCCTTGGCCTAAATAATACTAAATTACTTTGTTTACGTTGATAACAATTTCATTTGTAGCACTTATATGTATTTTATTAATTGAGAACATGTTTTAGTAGTCCTACCATTCAAGCATGAATTGTTGATAATAATGGCACAAAAGTAGACTATAAGTGGATTAAAATTTCTAACCCTGTAGGCTCTTTGCTTTCTTGATATTTATATTTTTCTACATCCCCTAGTTTTGTTCTAAGGTATTTTCCCAACTTTGTTCTGTAACCCATTTCCTAAACCAACCACATAGAGAAATGATGAAGTCTTTGCTTGCATAAATTAGTCACCTTCACATCAAAATTTGCATTTTCTTGCACGACCAAGACCCAGCCTACAAGGATCTTGGGAGTAGAAATTTTTTCTTCCCAATCTTTAAGGTGATATTGGTCGAATATTCCAAACTAGTGACAATTGTTACTATGTTGGTTGGACACAAGAAAAAGTCTCGTCAATGGGTAGTTTGATGGAATAGCTACATATCAAGAAAATAATCAACATCATTCTTCAATTGTTAATCCCAAAGAGGGGTATCATTAAGAGAAGGCTTAAAAGTATGTTATTCCATCAATATGTCCTTTAAGAGAGAAAAATGTTGGGAGAGAAATCATTCATCATTTCATAAAGAGGGTTATTGTAAACCCTAAATCCTTCTATCATGTTAATTTTTTACAAAAGAAGAGTTTAGGAGGTATAAAGGAAGACTTATTAGAGATGAGGCCAACAAATACTTGATCATCAAAAGTAGTCAATCTTTGAACAAGGAAATCAATCATTTTGCAATGAAACAAGTTAGAGTTATAAAACAAAATGAAATTGTTTTGGATTTTTTATTTTTTTAAACATGTAAATGCAAGAATGGATCTATGAATAATTAGAAATTTCTATGTCTCATTCATTAATGAATTCAAAAGTAAAACCAAATGCATAAAATCTAAGAAATTTGTATTTTTTATTGTTTTGAAACATGTAAGATTGGAATATATCTAAATCTAAAAAAGATAAATATAATCACTATGTGATGTAGTAGGATCTTGGTTCAATGAGAAATCTTGCATCACCCAAAACATTTCTTATTTTATGTACTAGTTTTTTCTTGGGTCAACAAGAAATCTCGCAAATTAGTTGTTTCTACCTAGAGATTTGTGTTGTAAACAATTAGCATCTTTTTGAGAACCTATTTTTTGTCCTTTCCCTAAGAGCATAAAAGCTAATGTGTCATATTCTTCAAGTTTTCTATCATATTTTTGGTCTTTGTTCCTATTTTTTCATCCTACAGAACATGGTATTTTGGTTGGCATAATTTCTTATGATAATATAGCATCTTGCACAGTTGGGAGCCGACTCCTAGATTATGTTTGGACCTACCTTCAAGAGCACATGAAAAATTTATGCCATTACTTGGGTTATGGCTCACATCTCCAAGGCAGGACCTATATTATAATTAAATGCATGACTAGTCAACTTTTGGTCTGGATGGCTATATAAGAGCTTGGATTAGATGTAGAAAATCAACACAGATGATAAGTAGTTAGAAGTAAGAAGGTAGATAAAGAATATGAGCTTGGTTCTGATGTTTTAATTTTTTGTGTAAGGCCACAACCTAGAAGGCCTTACAATTGGGCATGTTGGTTGTTGTTATCATGTATAATCAATCAGTAAATCTATGAATTCTTTGGTCTCTTTGTTGCATTTCTATGTTTACTTCCATGTGTACTCTTGGCAATGTGCTAGTAGGTTTAAGTTGAGGTTATTCCTTCTACCATCCTTGTGTCAGGTGGTATCCAGGATTGAGTTTTTTTTTGTGAATTGGATCATGGAGAACCTTAATTGGATTAGTTATAGGGTGGGAGATTTAAAATCTAACCTATAATTTATATAAGGATATGTTCTTGCAGGAAGTATTGTCAAGGTGGTTCAAGGTAGAGAAAATGTAGACAATTTTATCATGGACATGTTGAGCCATATTGCAATGAGCCTTGAAGTTGTAGAGACAACTCAAAGAAGAGGTGTACATCTTGAGAGTACTGGTGATAATGAAGAAGCAACACCTAATCCTAACCCTAAAAATGAAGTGGAACAAGATGAGGAAAGGCTTCTTAGAATTTTGTCTAAGGCCAACTCTAGACCTATTATTGAAGTTAATTTCTACAATGAAAGACTTGAAACTAATGGTGTATTGGATTGGATATTTGAGATGGATAAATACTTTTAATATGAACTCACTCTTGATAAAAAGAAGGTGAAGATAGTAGTCACAAAGTTGAAGGGTTGTGCTTCACTTTAGTGGGATCACGTGCAGACTAAAAGACAAAAAAGAGAAAAATAAAATACCAAGACATGAGAAAAGAAGATTGGAAAAGTGAAGAAGAAATTCCTTTCTCCAGATTATCAAGTTAACTTATTGAGGAGGATACATAATCTAAGACAAAAAGACATGAGTGTGACGGAATATAACAAGGAATTCTACAAATTGGATATTAGATGTAAGAATATGGATGATGGAGTTGAAAAGGTAGTTAGATACTTGAATGTTTGAGGACATCTAATAAAGATGAAATTAGTTATGTTAAGATGGATAGTGTAGAAGAAGCATATCATTATGCCTTGAAAGCTAAAGAAAGGATGGTGAAGAAACATGATCAATGACAAAGAGGAAGAACTTGAAGAATTCAAAGAAGTGGAGATAAAAACCAATGGATAAAGTAGTAAATCTGATAACACAATGCAAGATAAAGGAAAGATAGAATGGAAAGAAGAACCTACTGGGAAGAGAGGAAATTACACTAGAGGTATCTATAATAGTTACCCTAGGAATCATAATGGTGGTAAGAGAGATCTTGGTTTAAGGTCACTTGCTTCAAGTGTGGGGAAGAAGGACATAAAACCTTTGAATGCAATAATTCTAATAAGAAGATTGGAGGTAGTAGTAGAAATAATTTGGCTTGTGAAGAAGTTGCTAAAATACCTAATGATCATGAGCATGGTGAGAACCTAATGATAAGAAAAAATTTATGGAATGAGGAGATTGATGAAGAGCCTATTTTGAGAATTTTTTTCAAGACTAAGTGTAAGATATTTAGAATATAAAGTCCACCAATATAACTAAGAGGGGGGGTGAATTAGTTATCCAACTATTATAGCAATTATCAACCTTATTAATCCTTAACCATATCAGCAATATAATTAGCAACATAATAAGATACTTATACACAATAGCACCAAATATGTTAACTAGGGAAACCCTTGATCAGAGGGAAGTCCCTAGTGGAGATGGTACCCACAAAATTATTTACTAATATAAATATTCCTTGTTAGAGGATGGACCCTATTAGGATTCTATGAAATAAATTCAGTCCCTGTTAGGAGTTGTTGAAGGCACATGGACCCACTATCCAAACAACTTTAGGGGCAAGACCAATGAACCTACTATCCAAATGATCTTTATATTATTCCTTGTAGAATAATAGAATTGAATGATACTTCCTCTTCTTTCCTATCAACTAGAATTTTGTTCCTTCTCATCTTGATACCAGATCACCAACTTTGCATTCAATAATCCCTTAGATTTCTTACTCATATTTATCAAATACGCTGCTCTTGTTTTTACGTCTTATTCACTTGATCACTTTTCAATGAAGGAAAACATCTTTCCCTTATACCATTTCCTCAAAACAATCTCTTGAGTCGGCCTTGACACTTTCCCAATTAATTATAATAGAGCCACATTAAGATAATTAATTATTTCACAATTACATAACACTATCAGCTCACAATCTTTACAATTTCTCACATGTGCAATTCCAAACTTTAAACACTCACTAAAATCACCATCAAACTGTCTTCTATCATTGTATAACTTTTCATGTCATGATTCTATCTCTATTAAGATATATGATCCAATCATTGGAAACTACTTAACAGGTACTCTGTCTCTGTACTGCTCTCTATTAATCAAGCATATCTTCTATCTATCATTGACTTACTTGATGTGCACATAACCTCATCAATAGGACATAGTGTAGAACATTTCCTTAACTACACGTCACCCAAACATCAAACCTTTTTTTGTATGACCATGATCTATGTCTGTTATTCTACCAGTATTCATAGAAACCATACTATGCTGTCATCAATGACAAACACAGCTATGAATACAACATATCAAACATGCTACATGCTCTCCAATTCTTAGGATACTCCCCCAAAGGAATATCATGAGCATTCATACTAAAAATCTCCCCCTTTGGCATTGATGGCAACATAGATGAAAAATATCTAAGTTCCAAGAATACCAAAACAACACTCTGTTGCAACTGTTGATGTTCTCATCTTCCCAAATCCTCTTCATCAATCAAATCAAAAATCCTCTAGAACACTACTATGTTCTATATTACTTTCTTTAGGATCAACAACATTTGTTCATACTAAGAAACTTGCATCTTTTCCCCATTCAATGTTACTCCCCATTGACAGCAATCTTTCCTCTATTATAAGATCTTCTCCCCTATAGATGGTGTTTCTCTATACAATCTCTCCCCATAATACTAAGGAGATGTTTTTCCATTGTCTCCCCCATTCATGCTTAGGATTTTTTTTTCATGCATGCTTCTCTCCCCCATTGACATGAATCACAAAGGCTTCATTATGTCAATCATCTTCTCTAAATCTTCAATCAACTCAAGTGTCCAAAGACACTATTCAAAACCAGCTACCAAGAGTCCTTGATGACTCTTCTCATCTCAAATACTCCCCCATATAGGAAGTATCAGCATTTAGTCTAGTCAGTCAATAGTGCTATGTACCACTGGACTAGTGCAATATCTGCATCATCTACTCTAAAGTTAGTTGGGGCATAACCCCAAGCATACCTCTCAAGTACTCAAATGTATCTTTAGGCAACGGCTTTGTAAAGATATCTACAATCTGATCTTTAGTGTTGACATACTCTAATCTAATTTCTTTGTCTACAACTTTCTCTATCAAAACATGATACTTAATAGATATATTTTTAGTATTAGAATGCATACAAGATTCTTAAGCATACTTATTTTACTTGTGTTAGCACAATGTATATAATAGGTTCTAAAAAATCTATCCCAATATCCTTCAATGTCTACTTCATCTACATGACCTAATTACAATTACTTGTTGTTGCTACATATTCTACTTTAGTTGTACTTTTTGAAATATTATCTTGTTTCTTTCTTAACCAAGAAACTAATCTTCCTCCAAGGAAAAATGCTCCACCATTGGTACTATTTTTATCATCCATATTGCCTGCCCAATCCACATCAGGATAAGCACATAAAGTGAAATAACTTGATCTGTCATACCATATCCAATAATAAAATGTTCCCTTCAAATATCCAAATATCCTCTTTACTACTACACAATGATACATCTAAGGATTATCTTGAAATCTAGCTACAATCTCAACTAAATTTTCTATATCTAGTCTAGTATGAGTCAAATATTGCAAACCTCCAATCATTGATCTATACTTGTTCTGCTCAACAGCAGGTGTCTTATCTTTTCTAGATAGTTTGTGACTAGTCATCATTGGTATAACAACATTCTTACAACTTTTCAAGCCAAATATTTTCAACAAGTCTTTCAAATACTAAGCTTATGAAATAAAAATACCATCATTGTTTTGCACAATCTATAAACCTAGGGAAAACTTCATCTCACCAATCATATTCATCTCAAATTCATTCTTAATTTCTTCAAAAAACTTATCACTTGCCTCATCATTACCTCCAAATATTATGTCATCAAAAAATATCACACTAATTAATAGATCATTTTCAATTTCTTTTAAATATAGATTACTATCTATCGTACCTTTAGCAAATCCAAGCTTTGCCAAATACTTGTCCAATCTTACATACCAAGTTCTAGTTTCTTGCTTTAAATCATATAGAGATTTCTTCAATTTGCATACCATATCCTTGTCTTCTGTAAAAGGGAATCCTTTAGGCTATTCAATATAAACCTCTTCTTCAAGTTTTCCATTTAGATAGGCTGATTTGACATCCATTTGATACACTTTGAACTTCTTATTTGCTGCATAAGCCAAAAACATTCTTATTGATTCCATTCTAGCTACAAGAGCATGTGTTTCTTCATAATCAATTCCTTTTTGTTGTGAATAACCCTTACATACTAGTCTATCTTTGTTTCTCACAACTTCACCTTGTTCATTCATCTTGTTTCTAAATACCCATTTAGTACCTATAACATTTTTGTCTTTTGGTCTAGGAACCGATTTCCATGTGTCATTCTTCACAATCTAATCTTGTTCTTCCTTCATTCCTTAAAATCAATGATCATCTTTGCATGCCTCATATGTACTCTTAGGTTCTACTTGAGAAATTAAACATAATTCATTTTGACTTTATTTCTTTTCATCAATCCTTTGTCTTTACTTCCAATGATCCATTCTAGAGGGTGATTCTTTAACAGATTCTTGTTAGGAGTAGGAGTTTCTATCTCCACTCTTATCTCATCTCTTGGTTTAGATTTTTTTCACCTCTTTGCTCAACAATTTGTACATCATTCTACAAGTCATTATCAATCTCAAAGAAAACTTCTTCATTTTCTCTAGCAATTCTAGGATTGTCTTCTTCCTCATTATAATTGTAATCCATCATTTTCTCCTTAATTCCAAACTTTTCATTAACTTTTACATTTGAAAATTCAACAATTTTCTTAGTTCTATGATTAAAAAAATTCTAATATTTGCTTCTCTATGAATAACCAAGGGACATACCTTCATCACTTCTTGGATCAAACTTACCAACATCATCATGTCTCTTTATGTAACACTTACTTCCAAAAATTATGAAATACTTTATTGAAGGTGTATGACCAAACCATAATTCCTAAGGACTTTTATTTGTACTTTTTTTGATCTATACTATGTTCATGGTGTATATTGTTGTATTAATTGTTTCTCTCCAAAATGTCTTGGATACATCATTACTCTTGCTACCTCTATTGCTGATTTGTTTCTCCTTTCTGCTATCCCATTTTTCTCAGGGGTCTTAGGTGATGATAATTATCTTTTAATCCTATTTTCTTCACAAAAAATGTTAAACTCTCTAGAAGTAAACCCTCCACATCGATCTGATCTCAAAATTTTAATCTTAAAACCAAATTCATTCTCAACTCTATTCTTAAATATCTTGAACTTCTCAAATGCTTTAGAATTTTCTTTAAGAAAAACTACCCACATCATTCTAGTGAAATCATCAACAAAAATCATAAAGTACCTTTCTCCATAGAATCCTCTTGTTCTAGTAGGGCCACTCAGATTTTTATGAAAAATCTCCAACTTCTTTGTACTAGTGAACTTTGTGCTAGGAAATGATACCTTCTTCTTAGCCATAATACATTCTTTGCAAACAACATTAGTAAGCTTCAAGATCTTGGGAAAATATCTAATTGCAAATGTGCCACTAACCTTCATTGTGTTATCAAAGTTTATATGACAAAACCTTCTATGCCATAACCAATTATTATCTACTTTTGAAACCAAGCATGTCATCTCAGTAGAATTCAACTAAAACACATTGCCTCTAGATCTTGTACCTATTTCAATCATCTTACCATCCTTATCTTTGATGATACAATTCTTCTCTGTAAACTGCAACTAATAACCTTTATTCACCAGCTATCCAACACTTAATAGGTCATTTTTAAGCCATCAACAAAGTAAAAATAATTTGTGTTAAAATTTCTATTAATAGTAATAGATCCTATCCATGTGATGTGATAGGTCACATTGTTACCAACTCTAACAATACCTCCATCATGATTTCTGAATTTAACAAACTTGTTCATATCACTTGTCATATGATGTGAACAACCACTATCTATAATCCAGTCATTTATTTTCAACTTGAGAGACTAAAACCTTTTCTTCTCTAATTTATTTATCAAGATCATCTTCCTTTATGGCTGCAAATCCTAACTCATCATCACTTTCACTTTGAGCTCTTTATTTAGATCCATCATCTTCATTAGCATACAAAGAATCTCTAGATCTTCTAGGCTTGAAATTTTTTTTATAATTTTTCTCTCTTTAAGGACACTTAGATGCATAATGACCAAATTAATTACAAGTTCAAAATTTAAATATTTTCTTACCATCTAGTTCTCTTCTTACAACTAGGGATATACCTTCTTCAATCCTTATGTCCTCTTTAGATCTAGTTATGTTGCTACTAGCATAATCTCCATGTGTGCTTGCACTTCTAGATAAGCATGGATGAACACTTAAGGCACTAAAATTTGTCTCCACTCTTGTCGATTCTCTAGACTATCTTAGACAAGCTTCTATTGCTCCCAATCTTCCAAGCAAAGTCTTCCTAGTAAACTTCTTAGTATAGGGTATTAATAGCTTAATCATTTGTGCTACTTGATTGAATAGTGGTGTCAAAGTTTTTAGAATCTTCTAGAAAACCTCATCTTCTTCCTTGGATCCACCACATGATTTGATTCCTACAAAAATCTCAGATATTCTACCAACATAGCTTCTCACATATTCATCTTCCAACATTTTAGCATCTTGAAATAGGCATATCTAGTTCTGTAATCTCATTCTTTTTGTATGTTTACCTCTTTCAAAAGTAGATTCTAAAGTTTGCTAAATCTTCTTGTTAGTTTTTTTTAAAAGCCATCTTGGACCCATACATGGAATACAATTCTTCATCTTTTATTTCCATATGTCATAGTTCACCCTATCAAACTTAGGACTATCTTTTTTGAAGTGACTCGACATTGATCTTCCAAAGATGTTAAGCTTTCTCTTCAAAGACTTGATGCTCTAATACCAATTGCTATAATATAAAGTGCACTAATATAACTAAGAGGGGGGGTGAATCAGTTATCCGACTATTATGACAATTATCAACCTTATTAATCCTTAACCATATGAGAAATATAACCAACAACCATAACAATATATGCATACACAATAACACCATATATATTTACTAGAGAAACCCTTGATTAGAGGGAAAAGCCCAGTGGGGATGGTACCCACAAAATGATGTACTTATATAAATATTTCTTGTTAGAGTATGGACCCTATTAAAAGTCTATGAAATACATTTAGTGCATATCAGTCCTTATTAGGAGACTTTGAATCCCTGTTAGGAGATTCAAACCTTGTTAGGAGTTGTAGAAGGCAGATGAACCCACTGTCCAAACATCTTCAGGGGTAAGACCTATGAATGCACTTTCAAAATGATCTTTGTATTATTCCTTGTAGAATAATAGAATTAAACTATACTTCCTCTTCTGTCCTGTCAATCAAACTTTTGATCTTGATACTAGATCACCAACTTTGCATCCAATAATCCCTTGGATCACTTACTCGCATTTATCAAATACTTTGCTCCTATTCACACTTCTTAATCAATTGCTCACTTTTCAAATAAGGAAAACATATTTTTTTTATACCATTTCCTCAAAAAAATTCTTTAAGTCAGCCTTGAGGATTTTCCAATTAATTATAATAGAACCACATTAAGATAATTAATTATTTTGCAATCACATAACATTGTTGGCTCACAGTTTTTACAACTTCTCACACGTGCAATTCCAAACTTTACACGCTCACTAGTATCACCATTAGATTTTCTTGTGTCACAATATAACTTTACATGTCATGATTCTATCTTTGTTAAGAGATACAATCCAATCATCAAAAACTACCTAACATGTACTATGTCTTTGTATATCTCTCTAGAAATCAAGCATATCTTTTGCCTATCATCGAATTACTTGATGTGCACTTAACCTCATCAATAGGACACCACATAGAATATTTCCTTAACTATGCATCACTTGCCTTTGTTCATATGACCATGGTCTATGTTTGTTACTTTGCATGTCTTCATTAAAACAATACTATGTTTTAATAAATGATAAACACATTCATGAATGCAACACATCAAACATGATACATGCTCTCCAATGCTTAGGGTACTCCCCCAAAGGAATACCATCAGCATTCATGCTAACAAGATCACTAAAAAATTTTGCAAGGTAATCATTGATAGTGGAAGTTTAGATAATTTGGAATCCGAGGAGCTAGTTGACAAGTCACAGTTGTAGAGATTGAGACATTTTAAACCTTGTCATGTTTCTTGGATCTAGAAGGAGCATAAATTACTTGTAAGTGAAAAATGCCTTGTTAAGTTCAAAAATGGGAATTATCATGATGAATTCTTGTGTGATATTATGCCTATGGATTGTTGTCATAGTCTTTTGGGTAGACCTTCGGAATATGGTAGACAAGCTTCACATGAATTTAGATTGAATTAATATACTATTTGGGTTGATTAGAGAAAGAAAGTTTTGTTATCTTGGTAGAAAATCCTAAAGAGAATCATTGTACCATAGCTATAGTATGTTTGGTTGAAGGAAATTAGTTTTCTAAAGATGTAAGGGAGTAGAATTTTTTTCTTTAATTCCTAGAAACACTAAGAAACAAGATGAACTTGAACATGTACCTCAGATTGAATCTTTCTTGGCAAAGTTTCAAAACATAATTTATGATAATGTACATGATGGTTTACATCTTGTGAGAAGTATTAGTCACAATATGGACCTAATACCTGCAGCTTGTTTGCCTAATAAAGCACCACATTGATTAACACCTGTGAAAAATGTTGCATTGAATAGACAAGTGCAAAAATTGCTTTAAAAGGGTCTGATTAGAGAAAGTTTGAGTCCTTGTATTGCACTTGTTGTATTGGCACCTAAGAAGAATGGAGAATGGAGAATGTACACTAATTCTAGAGATATTAATAAGATCACATTGAAGTATAGGTTTCCCTTTCCTAGGATGGCTGACATAATGGTTATTTTGAGTGGAGAAAAATATCTTGCAAAGATTGATTTGAAGACTGGCTATCATCATATTAGAATTAGAGAAGGGGGTGAATGGAAAATATCTTTTAAGGAAAATGAAGGATTGTATGAATAATTGGTTTAACTAATGCACCTATCATTTTCATGAGGTTGATGAATGAGGTTTTGAAGATATTCTTGGGTAAGTTTTTAATTATGTATCTTGATGACATTATGATATTTAATAAGACTAAATAAGAACATCTTGAGCATATCAAACAAGTATTGTCAAGGAAGAGAAGTTGGTGCTTAACTTGAAGAAATGTTCTTTCATGAAGGAGGATATTATGTGTCTTGGTTTTTCAATTCCAGCAGATGGTTTTAAAATGGATCCTAGAAAAGTGAAATTTATTCTTGATTGGCCTAAAGCTAAGAATATTGGAGAAGGATTGGAAAGTTTCTACATGAAGTTTATAAAGAATTTTAATTCAGTATGCAATGATATGATATAAGCTATGAGAGGTGACAAAAATATTTTCAAGTGGACCCATGGAGCTCATAAGAGTTTTGAAACATTGAAACAAAAGATAGTAGAATCACCCATACTTGATTTACCTAATTTTAGTAAGATTTTTCAGGTTGAGAAGGAAGACCTATAGCTTTTTTTAGTTAATATTTGAATGATGCTAAGAAAAGATATTCAATTTATGATTAGGAATTCTATGTTATTGTTCAAGCCTTGAATAAGTGGAGACATTATTTAATGCCTAAAGATTTTGTGTTGTACACTAACCCTAAAGCTTTGCAATTTTTGGGAAGTCAGAACAAGTTGAATTAGAGATAGATGATATGGGTTGATTATTTGTATAATGTATATTTTTTATTGAAACATAAAAGTGGACAATCAAATAAGGTTGTTGATGCTTTGAGCAGAAGAAGGAATTTGGTGATAGAAATGAGAGTTAAGGTACTTGGTTTTTATTATTTGAAGCATTTGTATGAAATTGATCATGATTTTGCAAAACCTTAGAAGGCTTGTAGGAACCAGTTGATGAGTGAGAAAAATAGGTGGACTAGTTATTTCATTCTAGAAGACATGTTCAAAGAACCTCAATTGTGCATACCAAGAGTATCTATGAGGGATAATATCATGAAAGAAAAAAATAGTGGAGGACTTGTTGGACAATTTGGAATTAATAAAATAGTAAGGTGAATTTTTGATAAGTACTTTTAGCCTCAAATTTA
This sequence comes from Cupressus sempervirens, assembly GCA_028749045.1. NCBI lineage: Eukaryota > Viridiplantae > Streptophyta > Pinopsida > Cupressales > Cupressaceae > Cupressus > Cupressus sempervirens. Next base: position 240,578,686 of record CM053788.1, on the reverse strand, counting down.
TAAGGATTTATAGAAGATGGTTAGAAGTTGCAAAAAAATTCAAACAAAAAATGGAACTAGTCAAAATTTAGGATTATACTCACCATTGCCTATACCTAATAAACCTTGGGAAGATATCAGTATGGACTTTGTTTTTGGCTTTCCTAGAAATCAAAGAAGTAATGATTCCATTATGGTAGTAGTTGATAAATTTTCAAATATGGTGCATTTCATACCTTGTAAGAAGACATCTAAAGTAGTAAATTTGAATTATTCTTTAAGGAGATAGTGATATTGCATGGGTTTCCTAGAACTATTGTTTCATATAGGGTACTAAGTTTATCAATCATTTTGGAGAACACAGTGGAGGAAAATGGATACAGAGTTGAAGTTTAGTTCTAAATTTCATCTACAGGAAGACAAAAAAACTAAGGTAGTGAATTTAATCTTGAGTAACTTACTAAGATGTTTGGTTATGAATAAGCCTGCTAATTGGGATTTGATTTTAGCACAAGCGGAGTTTGCATATAACAATTTTGTGAAGTATTTAGAAGACACCCTTTGAGATGTTAATGCATTGAATCCTAATGGAGTTACTCAACTAAGGGATTTGACTACTAAGATGAAGAGAAGTGTTGAAGTTGAAGAATTTGCAAATTTCCTAGAGACTTTGCATGTGGAAGTAAAGAAGAATCTAGAAGATGGTAACCGTGAGTATAAATAGAGAGAAGATAAAGATCAAACATAAATCTTTTAAGATTGGAGATCAAGTTCTTGTTCATTTGAAGAAGAATAGATTGCCAATTGATACTTATTGTAAGCTAAAGAGGAAGAATTTTTCTCCTTGTAAGATCCTAAGGAAGTTTGATAGTGCAAATGCTTTTGAAGTTGAATTTCCTAGAGAGATGGAAATTTCACCTATATTCAATATTCCAGACATCTTTTAGTACTTTAAAATAGATGAGTAATTAAAAGATAACCTAGATTATACTAAGAACAAGTCTAATAGAATTAAGAAGCTTTTAGATAGCAGAATAAGAGCACCAGAGGAAAAGACTACATGGAATACCTTATCCAATGGAAGATAAACCAAATAAAGACATTTCGTGGGTAATGAAAGCTAAGTTAGATCTTTATGATATGGGTCTAAGCATCAAGGATGCCTAATGTGGAAATCAATTCTTTACTTACCCCAAGTGGCTGATGCAGGAGCATCTTGGATCAATGGGCAATCTTACATCACCCAAAAAAATTTCTTATTTTTTGCACTAGTTTTTTGTTCAAAAAGTAGCCATTTATACCTTGAGTTTTTTGTTGTACATAGGTAACATCTTTTTGAGGACCTATTTTTAGTCCTTACCCTAAGAGCACAAAAGATGATGTGTTATACACTTCAAGTTTTGTGTCATTCTTTTTGGTTTTTGTTCCCTTTGTTTTCATCCTACAAAGCATGGTATTTTATTTTGCATGATTTCCTATGATGGCATGGCATCTTGCATAGTTGGGAGTCAACCCTTAGATTGTGTTTGGACCTACCTTCAAGAGCACATGAACAATTGATGCCCATTATCTAGGTTCTGGCTTACATCTCCAAGGCAAGACCTATATTGTAATTAAATTCCTAACTCACTAACTCATGGTCTAGCTAGCTATAAGAACTTGGATTAGATGTAGGAAAGAAACATAGATGATTAGTAGTTAGAAGTAAGAAGACAAATAGAGACTACAAGCTTGGACTCTAATTTTGCAATTCATTGTGTATGGCCACAACCTAGAAGGCCTCACAGTTGGGCATGTATGTCATTGTTATCATGTGTAATCAATTATTAAATCTATAAATTCTTTGGTCTCTTTTCTAAAATAATGTATTTTCTTAATTATTGTGTACTCTTGGCAAGGTGCTAGTAGGTTTAAGTTGAGTGTATTCCTCCTACCATCCTTGCATCACTATGATGCATGCAAATCAAGTTTAGATACCAAATCAAAAGTATGTAAGAAGATTTGGGTTCACCAAAATGTATAATAGATGAACCTATATACCTAAATTTATACAATAGATCAAAGATGTAATGCAAATAGTGGTTAACACAATGTATACAATGGAAAAAAGATGCAATTCAAATAGTGGTTAACAATACATATAAGGTAGATCTAGAAGCATAACATGTAGACAAAGGATATCTAATTGCCAAAAGAAGAAATATCATAATTTGGGTTCACCAAAACATATTCATAAGATGAACCTATACATTTAGATGTATACAATGTGATAAAGATATGATATGATACAATGCATATAGGGAGATCGAGACACCAAATTGGATTTGAAATTGTTATAAGTCGGGTTCACCAAAATGTCCAACATGAAATAAGGATCATGTAAAAGTGATATTTTTCTAATTCATAAGATACATGAAGCCACCTCAAAAATGAAATGATTGACATTACTTGATAAGATGCTAATACAATATATGGGCTTAAGAGTTTTTTATTTCTTTTTTTCTTAGAATCAAGTAATATGAAAAATATTAAATAAGAGCATTCCAATCTAAACTAATTGATAGAAATGACATAAAGGGGAATGGAGAAGGATTCAAATGAACCTTGAGATGAAATATGAGAAGTGGGCTCTTAATATCCAAATTTATTACTACCAAAATGAGCCTTGAAGATTGTAGTCTAACCCTCTACCAAATTTGAGCTGAGAGTGGTAGGTAGAAGATGAAACTTAACCTTTACCCAAGGATGGGTGGCCTATATCGAGTGATTTTGCCTAAATTTTTCAAAGGACTTTTGATTTGACCCAATATGCCTCATCTCAATTTAGTGACTCTGTAAACTATTTTTGCAAATAAAAATATAGGGAAGAAGGTTGACTAAAGGGTTTTACCTTAGTCAAACCCTTGCTTATGAATCAAACTTAAAAATAAAATGAAATTTCATAAAGATGAAATATGAACAAAATATGAGTAGTAAATAACCTTATATTATAATGATATAATGCATCTTTGGAGTTGATCATAATGTTGATGTAATAGTTGTATATGTGAATTTTGGGCCTCAGATCCCCACACACACTTCAACATGGTCTTTACCTGAGAGATCATCTTGGAATGAACATTGAATTGTTCATTTGAGTAATCTAATCAACACGACCTATTGCCTTCTAGCTAGAAGGATTTTACCTTGCTATCAGATCAAGAAGCGGGCAACCAAACCTTTTAGTATGAAGGATTTATATAGCTAAATGATAATACAACTAATCTAAATGAGAGATGAAATTAATCTAAAGACATATAAAGAAAATTAAACTATATGATTGCATTTTAATCTATATGATATTAAAACTAAGCAATGAAAAGCTATGAGAATACTAAGCAAATGAGTATGCAATTCAATAGTAATTTGATACAATTCAAATTTCAACATTTTTAATGAGGAATTGAAGGCCTCTTAAATAGAATTCCAAAATTTACTAAAGGTCAAGATCAATCAAAATGAACAGTCGAGATTGAAAGTGAGATTCAATTGAGATGGAAACTTCCTTGTGTAGGTGAAGTTAACTATTTTAGATCTGAGTGTGATGAGTAGTTAACTGAGCTTCATGTGAGTGTGAGAAAAAGTTAACTAAATTAATCCCAATTTGAGAGATAGTTCACTTAAAGTTTCCATTTTAGAACTGAAGAGAAGATTTGAAGAGATTATTTAATTTAATAGAGTGAGATATGACCTCATAAATGCATAAACGTTAATTAACTGAGTAATTAAACCCAACAATTAAGATAAGGACATTATTAAATTAAAATAATTTTAATTCCTTAGTATATTAGCTTTAGGAGATAATTTAATTTAATTAAAGCATAAACACTTTAAATTAAATTAAATCTAATCAATAGGTTTAATGTAGCTAATTCAAGTTGATACTTAGGAATTAAATAAATAGTGTGATTAATGTAGAGTAGAGTTTTTCTGCATCTAACAATTAAGTCAAGTAGCAAGAATCAAAATGAGAATTACCTAGTGAGATAGGACTTTAGGGTTGTTCAAAATAGACCAAAATCAGTTTACATGGCAATGTGCCAATTTTGGGGTATTACATTTGCCCCTCTTTGAATGAATGTGTAAGAAGCACATTCAATTCAAAGAAATCAGAAGTATGATGCGAAGATCAAGAAATGAGATTAGTTTCGACATTGATGATACATAGACCAATTAATAAGCTTTTAAAGGTTATCTCTAGAACAAAGCTTAACCTTAGGGAATCTAGATAGAACACCTAGATATTGAGATTGATGAGCTTTTAAAGATTATCTCAAGAATGGATCTTAACCTTAAGGGATCCAGATAAAACACCTAGATACCTAGATTGATAAGCTTTTAAAGATTATCTCCAGAATGGAGCTTAACCTTAAGGGATCTAGATAGAACACCTAGATACCTAGATTGATAATATTTTAAAGATTATCTCCAGGATGGAGCTTAACCTTAAGGGATCTAGATAGTACACCTAGATACCTAGATTGATAAGCTTTTAAAGATTATCTCCAGAATATAGCTTAACCTTAAGGGATCTAGATAGAACACCTAGATACCTAGATTGATAAAAAATTTAAATATTATGTCCAAAATAAAGCTTAACCTTAAGGGATCCAAATAGAACACCTAGATACCTAGATTGATAAGCGTTTAAAGATTATCTCCAGAATGGAGCTTAACCTTAAGGGATCTAGATAAAACACTAAGATACTAAGATACATAAGGTAGCAAGATCCCATCATGAGTCATGGAATCATCCCCAGAACAAGGCTTGACCCTTAGGTTTTGGGGTTTAGACTGTCCCGACACCTATCCATCAAACTCTGATAAAGACTACTATAAGATGTGATCAGTTGATCAAAAGATGAAATAGATGATGTAGATGCCAAATAGAGGGGATCAAGATACCCTGAGTGATGAGATTCCCTGAGTGATGAGGACATAAGATTTACATTAAGTTGAACCCAGATCTAATGATGTAATCATCCTACCCCCTCAGGAGTGAAATCAAAAGATGACACACCAAAAATATGATGTGGAGAAGTATATCAAGAGATATAGAAGAAATCAGAGATTGAAAAGAATATAGAAGAGATCAAAATGATTAGAAGAAAATTTGAAGTCAATCCAAAGCGATTTTGAGGTCTAGAAGACTAACTTTGACCAAAGGTTGACTAGAGTTCACCATAGTTGACTTTTTCCAAAAAATTTAGAGAATTTGAAGAAAATGTGATTCGAAAAGATTCTAAGATTCACAAAGTATCAAAAAAATGGACTGCACAAGCATTTAACCGTGTCAGTCCCAAAATTTTAAAATGTGTTTTTGAGCTACTTAAGTGTGTCAAATTTTGAATTTGATCTCGAAAATGGATTTAGAATGGTTGAATTAGCCTAGGGTGATTTTCACACCAATCGGAGCAATTTAAAAAATTAGGTCAAAATCTATATACAGGCCCACAAGGTCATTTTCAAATCATTTGCACTTTTGTCTTTATTGAAGAAGAGAGCTCTAAGGCAAAGATGGTGATCTCGTTGTCTACACATCTATTCAAGTGGTCTCAATGACATAGCCGATTGGCAGACTATGGGCATCTGGTAAGCGGTTGATAACCTTGCCTTGCATTAACTTTTTTATTCTTTAGAATGTATTTTTAGCATATTTTTAGGGCTTTTAAGTAGTTTTGTGTCAGTTCTTACGTAAGGATGTCTCTCCTTGCACGAAGCTGGTCTCTTCTCGCATGAAGAAGTACTAAGCTTGTACTTCTTCCTTGGTGCAATGGTTTTTCTCGCATTAGAGATGCCCACGTGTTACACGAGAAGCCCTAGTTTTTCAGTAGTTTTCACTAGTAGTTTAGTCACTCGTCACGAGAAGAGTTGAGTTCTCAAGTGAAGATGTGCAATCTCACGTGAGAAATTGAAATTTCGTGTGAAAAACTAGTGTTCTTTGTAAGTTTTAAAATTGAAATTTTGGTTTTTCATTGCAATGTTTGCACTTATTTTTTTCGTATTCATTTTTTGAGTGAAGACTAATCATTTTCATGTTGTATGTGTTCATGTGTGCAAGGTACCTTTGATGATATCAAATTTTGATCCCATTACCCACCATACAGAGCTTTTTTATGGTAGCTCAATGATGCAGATATGGTGCATATTGATAGATTGGGGACATCATATCTATGTTGGATTCCACCAATGTTGGTGAATCATAGTCTATTGATTGCACTGGCAAAGCATTTCCATTCAAAGACAAACACCTTTCATCTTCTATAGGGGGAGATGACTATTACCCTGGAGGACATCTACCAAATATTGAGGATCCCTTTCCATAGGTCGAGGGTGGTCTAGAACATAGTTTCATGAGTGGGTACAGAGGTGTTGCAGACCATCTTTCAGTAGGACTTGATTGTAGGTAGAGCGATCACATGGGATGAGCTCATACATACGTATGGTCCCACTCACAAATTAGCATTAGTTTTGGGGATTTTCATCAACTATTTCTTGATGCCTAACAAAGGCCAACACAGAGTAGAGTGTAGATGGGGCAAGATGCTCCAAAGGATGTTAGAGACCCCAGAGAGATATGGGTGGGAACAGTGTATGCTTTTGCATATGTATCATGTGATGCACAAGATAGTGTATCATAAGAGGAAGAGCATGGTCGTCGAGGTCTACGTTCTTCAGATCTAGGCATGGGAGCATTTACCCATTACAAGACCCATTTTTAAGGATGAGAGGCAACCTATGGAGCCCTATATTTGTAGATATAGAGGCTAGCTTACCCAGATAGCTTTGGGTAAGATTGGGCAATGGAGGGCACGTCTCGATGACTTGGTCTCTATAGTATGGTGGCCCTGGAGAGAGACTAAGAATTGGGGCAATGCTCTCTGGGAGCTAAGTCATATGTTTGCTTCACGACCACTGATAGGTCATTTTGTACAGATAATAGAGAGATTTCCAATTATGTGTGGAATTAGTATGGGCATCCTTAGGACATCTCCTAGGAGTACTACTTGCATGCATAGTTAGTGATAGATTTGGACCATGGGTGGTCATAGAGGTTAGATCCCGAGAGGTCTATGATTGATGTGTGCAACTTGGTTTTGACATAGTAGGACTACCTACTAGGAGTAGTGGGCAGAGGGATGATGCCAGCTTACTAGGCATATTTCATGAGTTATCCCTTACCACGCTTTACATATCCAGTGGGGATGTGAGCTCCTAGATAATTAGTGCAGGCTCCCTAGCCACCACCATAGTAGCTAGAGAAGCCACCATAAGTGAGACATTAGACTAGATAGGTTCTGATTTGGTAGTTTGGAGTGGACCCTAATGCTGGTGGGAGTGGAATAGGTGAGAGGTGATGACAGAGACCTCGAATAGAGCAGTAGCAACTAGCTGAGAAACCAACTAAGTAGGGAGATGAGAAGATGCAGGATCAGCATGCTATGGGAGCCCAAGATGGAGATCTCTTGACACATACGCAAGATGCTCTGAGGAGAGCAAGAGAGTGGATACAGACTACACAATGGTAGCTAGGAGATCTTCACATACAAGTTGCTATTACAGATGCCAAGATAGTAGAGCGAGATCGAGAGATTCATGATTTGCGAGGACAGCTAGAGCTAGTGGTGCAAAGGGTAGAGCAAAGATCTAAGTAGTTGCAAGACAATATTTGGCTATAATCAACTAGAGCTACATATTACTTTGTAGCTTATGTGGTAGTTGTACTAGATGAGGCTAAGCAGGTACCTCAATTTTCAAAGTATGCATAAGAGTTAGGAGGTGCACAACCAACCATGAGACCTGAGATGCCTCCTCCTCCTCCTCCTCCTCCACCACCACCAAGAGGTGAGGGGCAAGGAGAGAGTTAGATACTTTTTTATTCTAATTTTGATCTGGCTCTATATCCATTGTTGTGCTAGCACCTTATTTGATTGATAGCACTTGAGTAGCATACAATTTTGCACTGATGTACTCTTTCTAATATATAATCAAGATTCTAAGTTGAGTACTATTTGCGTGTGTCATTTTCTATCTTTTAATTTGATGTTCATGAGATGTTTTATGTTATGATTATGAAATATAAATATGATGTGATGTATGAATGAAAATTTATTTTGATATATGAATGTAGTGAATGAAAATTTATTTTGATATATGAATGTAGTGTACATGAGATAGAGTATGAAATTATGTATGAAATGCAAAATGTAAATGGACTAACATCTCATGTAGTGTTCCATGTTTTTGTTGATAGTGATAGGTATCCATTGAGGAGCAAGAGGATGAACCAAAGAACCAAATGCTTGTACACTCATGAAGAATCATGATATTTTAAAGAAACCAACAATCCCTCATCACAAAAGGATGTAAGTGAATTAGTCATTGAACCATGTACTTATGCAGTGCAAGCTTATACTAGATGTGAACCCTAGGCTAGATGTAACCCTAGGTCTGGTTACCAAACTTTGACAATTATCATCACTAAGCATTTAGATAAATCCTATGTGCCATACAATTCCCACTAACATTACAATCATGAGAATATGAATATAACACATGTGCTATTTTTTTGAGATTAAATGTAAGCATTTGAGGCATAAGAAGCTAGAATGACTAGAACACTTGTCCCTTTTAACATAGAAAGTTAACATAAGATTCAAAGCATAAATGCTAGGATGACTAGAATGTTTCTTGCATGTAGATAGACCAAACACATGAGAGATCCTTCCTATGCTAATTAGTTAGTAAGTGTTCTATCTATAATGACCCTTGCATTCATAACCTGAGACAAAAATGTGCTAGATATACTTGCAGTGACCTATATGTTCACTTAGTAGGATGAGTATCAGTATTTACCATAGCATAGAGAATTCACTCCAACAAGCAAGGAAAAGAACCAACCTCAAAGAAGAGTCCATATTAAAGGAGTCGAGGTACACACGGCCATCCAATACAAGATGGAGGCTCTTATAGTGTACACCCCTCTTATAGAAATGCTCTCGATCATTGGAACTAACCACAAATAGAAAACAAAGAAAAGATCATTCCCCTAGTCCTTGCTTCTCTAGTTGAAAGAGACATCATTGAGTTTCTCAAAGAGACATAATAAAGTGAAATCCAAACAAACAAAGAAAAGCTCAATGTATCGAAACAAGTTTATCATTTTGAGTTCATTTTTTGTGTTATATGATTTATGTCAAGTGTCAGTATCCAGAACATGGATGAAAGAAATATCTTTAGTAGGGTGACAATAGTAGATAGACATAGTTAGAATAATTGGTGACTGAATTCAAAGAGGAATCTTCAGTAAGAAGATCCTTAGTAAGAAACTGAGCAATAGTAGACAGACATAGTTAGAACAATTGGTGACTGACGTGAGAGAGATCTTCCATGAGAAGAATCTCAAAAAATGACACTAGCGACAATAGATAGGTATAGTTTGAATAACTAGTTATTGACGCTTAAGAAATTATCTATGAGAGGAATCTCAAAAAGTGACACTAGCAACAATAGGCAGACGTAGCTAGAACAACTAGTGACAAATGCTTAAGAGATTATCCATGAGAGGAATCTCAAAAAGTGACACTAGCAAGAGTAGGTAGATGTAGTTAGAACAACTAGTGATGGACACTTAAGATATTATCTACGAGAGGAATCTCAAAAAGTGACACTAGTGATAGTAGGTAGATGTAGTTAGAAAAATTGGTGATAAACACTTAAGAGATTATTTGTGAGAGGAATCTCAAAAAGTGACACTAGCAATAGTAGGCAGACATAGTTAGAACAATTGGTGACTAACGCCTAAGAGATTATCCATGAGAGGAATCTCAAAAAGTGACACTAGCGATAGTAGGCAGATATAGTTAGAACAACTGGTGACTGACACTTAAGAGATTATCCATGAGAAGAATCTCAAGAAGTGACACTAGCAATAGTAGGCAGACGCAGTTAGAACAACTGGTGACTGATGCAAAAGAGATCTTCAATGACATTATAGGGTGTTTCCCCTAAGTTATGACGAGATTTGCTCCATGGATACATGAGTGAAATTAGCAAAGTAAAGCAAAAAAGCAACAATACATGAAGCCAAAAGGTGCACCGCAAGATGTAGCATTGGGAACAAGAGATGTTAGTTTACCAAGTTTTCACCTTCTTGGTAGAGATTCTTTTTTTGCTACCATGATGTCTGTTTGCCAGGTTTTCATCAATGGTACCTTTTTTTTGTATTTTTGAGTTTTTCAATTTTTTTGTATTTTTCAATTTTTTTGGTATTACCAAGGCGCCTATTGCTAGGTTTTCACCAAGCTAATGATTTTTTTAGGACTTTTTGCAATTTTTAGATTTTTTTTAGGACATTTAGATATATACAAAGAGCTTTTAAAACTAGATCAGTTGTAGAACCACTTCAAGTGTAGAGTGTTGATGGGCTCCTTGAGCACCTCTCCCTTGGCTGTAGAAACTTGGTAAGAACTAGATTCGAACACTGTAGTAATTATGTAGAGACCAAGCCAGTTGGATTTAAACTTCCCTTTTTGTACCTATTATTGTTAATTCTTAGGGTTTTCTCTCAGAATGAGATCACCTAGCTAGAAGTCACGTGGCTTAACTTTCTTATTGTAACTGCTGGACATATGATGTCAATAAGCTCAAAGATGATCACATGCCACTTGTCGACATTCATCTAACAATACTAGCTCTTGAAGCCAAGATATTCTATAGTCAACATCAATAATGAGGCCCTTCATGGAGATTCTTAGAGTAGGGATCTCAACCTCAATTAGTAGCATAGCATCCACTCCATAGACCAAAGCAAAGGGAATTGTACCCGTTGGAGTTCTAATACTTGTTCTGTAAGCCCATAAAGCTAGATTAATCTGAAGGTTCCAGTCCCTTCCAAATTTATTGAATGTATGATGCAAGATCTTAAGGAGGCCTTTTCTTGACCATTACCTAAAGGATAATAGATAGAAGACTAGTGTTACATAATTCTGAACTTTTTGCATAACTCCTTAAGATCCTTGTTTTTAGACTATCCTCCATTGTCAATAATAATGGAGGAGGGTACACCATACCTGCATATGGTGTAATTCATGATAAATAAAGCTACAATTCTTCTATTGGTGATAGAGAGAGGTACTGCCTCTACCCACTTAGTGAAGTAGTCTATAGCTATAATAATGAACATGTGTCCATTTGAAGAAGATAGGTGAATCTAACCCACAAGATTGAAGGCTCATTGTTGGAATGGCCATAGTGTAATAGATGGAATTAGCTCTCTCACTAGAGCATGAATAAGATTCTCATGGATTTGGTATCATTTAAAAGACTTGGCATATTTGATTGCCTCTTGCTCCATATTTAGCCAATAGTAACTAGCTCTAATAAGTTTATGAGCTAGTGTTAGGCTATTTGAGTGAGATCTACAAATGCTCTCATGGACATCATTAAAGCATGTTTGGACTCATTGGGTTCTAGACACCTAAGGAGTGTTCTATCAAGACCTCTGCTAAACAAGTTGTCAGCAATAATGACATACCATGAAGAAATATTATAGATAAGGTGACATTTTTCATTTTGGGTTAGACCATCCAGAATAGTTTGGTCACATAGATAGGAGTATATGTGGTGGTAGTGGGATGAATCATGTCCTACGATAGAATATATCATCCAAGATTTAGGGGTATCATAGGTAGGGTAGAGTAACATTCCCATCAGGAACTTGTGTCAGAGATCATTCTCTGGCATCTGTAACAAGGATGCAAGAGTAGCCATGGCATCAGCCGCTTCACTGTTTGCTCAAGGAACCTATTCAAAAATGATATGAGAAAATTATTTCTTCATATCATCCACCCTACATTTGTAAGGGATCAATTTCTCATCTTTTGTCTAATATACATCATTGACTTGGTTGATTATGAGTTGTGAATCACCAAAGATGTTCAACTGATCGATTCTCCATTCAACTATAATCTTCATGCCATTAATGAGAGCTTCATATTCTAAAATATTGTTCGTACAAGGAAATAAGATCTTGTACACATTAGGAAGTGAATACCTCTATGGTGTTATGAATAGTAACCTAGCATTGGATCCCTATTGTGTGAAGGAACTGTCAAAGAACATCACAATTGATTCATCAATGCTTCAGCTAGTTGATCAGCAATGGCTTGTCTTTTGATAGCCTTTCATTCAACATATTGAATGTCAAACTCACTTAGTATCATGACCCATTTAGTTAATCTTCCTATTAGAGTTGCTTTGCTAAGTAAGTACTTCAATGGGTCAAATTTAGCAACTAGTCATGTAGTATGGGCAAGCATGTAGTGTCTCAAATTTTGGGAAGCAAAGATGATTGCCAAGCAAGCCTTCTCAATGATACTATAATTTTTTGATAGGAGATCAATGTGTGACTTAGTTAGTAGATGGCTCTTTCCTTGTCATTGTCCTCTTGAGCTAGCAAGATACCCAAAGATGTCTCTATTGCTGAGATGTATAAAATAAGAGGCTTCTCATGAATAGGAGGCATCAAGATCAGTGGATTAGCAAGATGTTTCTTTATTTGTGTTAGACTTTGATCACAATCTTGGCTCTAGTTATATTTGAAACCTTTATATAGGGTCTTAGTAAAAGGTTATGATCTATCTACCAATTATGAGATGAATCTATGAATGGATTGGAGTCTTCCTTGTAAACCCCTCATCTGACTGATATTACGGGGTGGAGGCATATCCATGATTGCTTGAACTTTTCTAGATCAACCTCAGTTCCTTTTATAGACACGATGTAACCCAGTAGTTTCCCTGATGTTACACCAAATGTGCATTTCTTAGGATTGAGTCTCAAACTAAATTTCTCCATGTAATTCAGGATAGGTCCCAAATCTTGAAGGTGAGTGTGGCATTTTGCGCTCTTAGCTAGAGTGTCATCGACATAGTCCTCCATTTTTTTATGCATCATGTCATGAAAAATTGTAATTATTTCCCTCTAATATGTAGCACCAGCATTTTCATACCAAATGGATTTCACATTCCAACAAAAATTTCCCCATTCACAAGTGAAAGCAGTCTTTTCCTGATCTTCTAGTGCAATTTTGATATGATTATAACCAGAAAAATTGTCCATGAGTGAGTACATCTCATATCCTATCATCATGTCCACTATCATATCAATGTTAGGGAGTGTAAAATCATCCTTCAGACATGCTAAGTTCAAATCTCTAAAATCTGTGCAGACTCTGATAGATTTGTCATGCTTGAAGACTAGAATGATGTTTGATATCCATTCAGCATAATCAATAGTGTGGATGAAACTAGCCTTTAGAAGTTTTTCCAATTTAGCTTTGACAAGTAATGCAACATGAGGATGCATTTTTCTAAGTTTTTGTTTGACTTGTTTAACTCTCGGTGCAATAGATAAGTGATGCATAATGAGAATAGGATCTAATCCTGGCATGTCTGAGTATGTCCATGCAAAGTTTATCTTTTTCTCTTATAAGAAGGAAATGAATTCCTCTTTTTCTTCTAGAGAGAGTGACTCTGTAAGATGTATCATGTGAGGTTATTCCTCTATTCCCAAGTTGATTGACTGTGTTGGTTGTATCAACATCGATGATCTTTCCTAAAAATGACTAGGAAGTGCATCAAATATCTCATATGTGGGTACCTCAGAGAGGTTTTCACCCTTGGATGCATGTTTTATTTTTACTTTTTTAGGTTCTGACACTACCACAATATGGTTTTCACCATCAGACCTTCTATTTTTTTTCTTTTTGATTATATGACTAAGATATTTGATGTCAACTTTAGTCATGTTGACGCTTTGTTTGCTGGTGGAAGATGTTACTGCTTCAATAATGTTTAAGTGGTAGTCAAGAGCATAGTCATTCTAGAATGTGAGGACTTCATTAGATGCATTGGAATTCTAGTCTATGATTTTAGGATAAGTGAGTGAAAGAGATGTGGCCAGTTTGAGTGCATTCATAGTATAATCATTAAATGTTTGGACAAGCAAATTGAGACCTAGAGCAGTTTCATCCACAAGTATATTTGAATGCCTCTAAACACTAACATCATCAATCAAAGACTTGAAGACACTAGTTGGATAGGACTCATCCGATCTAACCCTAGATGATTCACCTACTTCAAGGTGGTTTTCATAGACATGAACTTGCTCTATGTCTTTGTCTATAGTTGCTTCTGAGAGAGATACTCTCGAGAATCTGTACTGCATGGAGATAGGTTGTAAAATTCCCCAACAATGATAGGGACAAACTTTCATTTATCATCTACATTTTTACAAAGGTACTCAATGTATAAAACATGATTAGACTCTCCTTGTTCTTGTTGGATATGATGTGAACCAGTAGTATCCTTAGAAGAATCACTATCTCCATCCATGGTGCTGACATGTGGTACAAAGTCATCTAGTTCTACAAATAATTTAGCTAGATCATTAGGAATTGGATAAGGATAAGGATCCTCATCATCAGCATTATCTTCATGATCATCAGACTCAGGTTGTGGCTCATGTTTAGATGAATTCTTAGGTTCTAGTATGAATTTATTACTCCCTAGATGAAAGGGCGTCTTCTTGAAGCCTAGGCCAAATGTGTTTGATTCCTTTTAGCTATCACTTTGATAGGATCAATCAGACTATTTGTGTTGCATCCAATAGGTCAAGTTCCTTTGAAGCCAAAGTGTTTCATGAGCCTAAGACCTAGACCATACTTCTCAGGAGTGATCTCAAGAGCCTGTTCAATGAGATCAACTAGAGTTTTCTCTTTGTAGATGCATGTAGTGATAGCTTTATTTTCAGCTTCCTCCTCAAGAGGACTAGTGGCTTTGACAAAAGTACCATCAAACTTAGTTTGAGGTGTCAACACAAAAGGTTTCTTTGTTTTAGATGGTCTTCCATAGTAAAGAGGACACTCGGGAATAGATGTCAAAGATAGAACTAGTTCCATGCAACATTCACCCATTCCAATTTCCTTTAGCTTGAGTGACTACTCAACTTGCTTTAGCTTGTTATCATGATAGTCCATAGATTCCCTATTAGCGAGCACAAAGTTTTCAGCAAATTTTAGCATGTTTCAAGTGTAGCTAGTGCTTGCTATGGTGACTTCAGAGCCATGAAATGGGAATTTTATGCATTGATGGTATGTGGATGGCATAGCATCCATCTCATGTATCCATGGCCTTCCTAGAAAAATATTGTAAGCCAAGGGAATGTTGAGGACCTGACAAGTGACATCCCTTTCTATGGGACCAACATGGAGAGGCAACACCACAAGACCTAAAGATTTTTCACTCGGCTTTGTCATACACTTTGATAGTGATCTTGCAACAGGGATTAATGGACTCTTTAGAATAGTCCAATTGTCTAAGAAAATTAGTAGAGACAATATTTAAACCAACTCCATTATCGATGAGCACATGAGAGACACATTTTTGGTGTATCATAACCTCAATGTGTACAGGTTGATTATGTGGGTGACGGTGAATTTTCATCCTCCTTAGAGAAGGACATAGTAAGGTGAAGTTAGATGACCTAAAATAGAATGGAATCTCTCAAGATCAAGATTTTGAGGTATGTTTGCCTCAGTAAGGGCTTTATCAAGAATTTGCCTATGAGTAGGAAAGATTTTGAGTAGCTCAAAGATCATAATTTGAGCATTAGTTCACTATAACTAATCAAGGATACTATAGCTAGTAGCCATAGAAATTGTTGTAAGTTTTGTACCTTTTCCAAATGGACCAAAAATGGGTTTGTCTTTATTTTTTTCAAGATCAAGAGCAGAAGGTGTAGGGCCTTTGAGTACCAACTTGGCATGAGAACATGTAATAGCATTGGCACAAGTTTGCAATGATTCATTATCAAATGTGTTGGAAGTAAGGCTCCTTAAGAAAAATGGTGTCTTGGGTTTATTATTATCTTATTTTCCCTTAATGGTAATAATGTCATAGTACTCAAATTCCAAGTTCAACCATGTTGATCACATTGTCATCATTAGAGTACATATAGTTGACCTTATTGTTAGGTTTTGGTTTTGAGCTCTCTCCTTTTTCATAAGATGGGAATGGCTCCTTGAAAGCCTTGTGATTCAAGTTCACGTTATGTCTATCCATAAAAATGTCACCATTGTCAATCAAGTCCTAGACTTTGTGACATAAGTTTATGCAGTTGCTAGTTTTGTGACCTTTGTTTTGGTGATATTTGCAAAATGCGATTTCATTCCACCATGGTGGTCATGGTTGCAAATCATAAGGTTAAGAGTTATCCAATAGAGAAATGAGCTTATTTTGTAGCAAGGCCTTGTAGACCACATCCAAAGGTTCACCAAGAGGTGTATACTCTCATTTTGAGTGTGAGACCCAAGAGTTCCTTAGTTTTTTTCTAGATGCCTTATTGTCAAAAGGAGGTTTCTCAAAAAATTTGGATGCTTTGAGATTATCTATAAGATTGAACACTACCTTGACAAGTTTAGGAGTGACATTGTCAACAAACCCATCATGTACAACCTCTTAGTTTTTGTTTTTGTACTTAGGTTTGTCCTTGTTAGAGGTGGATCCATGTTTTGTGTCCTTTTGAAGGGTAAGTTCACCCTTTTTGACCATGAATTCCTCTATATGGATAGCTTGTATAACCATGTCTTTGAAGGTGTATGGACCTTAAAGTTGAACTCTATACCCAAAATTAGGTAGGGAGTTATCAATGAAGATATCAAACTTTTCCATCTCAGGAATCTTTCATGAATATTTGGTGTAAAGTTGTCTCCGTCTCTGAAGGAATGTGAGGAAAGGTTCCCCAACTCTCTGTTTAAGATTACATGAGTCTCAAATGTTAATTAGGTATTGTATGTTGTGAGAGTACTATTGGACAAGTACGTTAGCAATCTTATCAAATATTTTGATACCAGGAGGCAAGTGTGAAAGCCACTCCATAGCCTAACCACCTTGACTTCTTAGGAATAGACACATGAGATATGTCTAATTATGAATAAATTCCATAGACAAGGCCTCAAATTCCCACAAATGATCTTGGGGATCAATAGTTCCAAATTATTTTTCATACTTAGGTCACTCAACTCCTCTTGGAAAAGGATGCATGTCTATACTCTTGTCAAATGGGAATGGACAAAGAGTGTCTAAGGTGTATGTTTTTGCCAGTTTTTTTTTATCACATGTCACTTGGGCTAGTTGGTCTTGCATAATCTTCAACTATTTTTGCAATTTAGAAGTTTCAATTTCCCCTTCAAGTGTAATGATAGTTTCCACGTTAAAGTGATGAGGTAGCTTAGCTCCCTATTGGGCAAGTTTGAGAAAGTATTTCTCTTTCTCTTCATTAAGAAAGATCTCCATGACTTTGTGGATTTTTTGTCTTTATGAAATTTTTTGATATGCTCAGGGAGTATTTCTACCTCTTCTTCATTCTCATTAGTAAAAGGTTCCCAATTCCTTTCAGTCCTATGTCAATTTTGGTCTCGACTATGTTCTCCATGTTCTAGTTCATGATTAGCCATTATAGGGATGTAAATGGTTTTAGTAAGTTTTGATTGCAAAGGTCCTCTGAATAAAAATTTAGCCACATTGTTTGGAGATGTAGGACCTTTTCTAGTTTAGGGATTCTCTTGATATAAGGAGTTCCTAGTTTGTTGTAAGTTGATAGAGAATTTTCTATAAACATGGGGTGATCTAGTGGGTGTAGGAGATCGTGAAAACTCCTCAATAGATGAACTAGACATAGACTATGTATGGACTAAAAAGAAACCTCTTCCATGATTATGACCCCTAGCTCTACCTCGCCTAAGTCTAAGGGGATAAAACACATTTCTACTTCTTATTGCCACAGTCATAGACAAGGAAAAAAAGAAAAAACCTAGACAAGGACCACCCTAGTGTTGATATATCAGTCAAGTTTGTCATTAGTGACACACACTTATTCAAATTGTATATTGCTACTGAGCTTATTGTATAGCTATTAGTGTTTGCCAAGTTTTTTAGTTGTCACCAAGTTCGTAGTGTATGTGATGTGAGTCCAATGTTAACCAAGCTTCCCAATGTTAACCAAGTGACTTAGTTTATACCAAGCTTGATGTGATAGTGTTTACCGAGTCATACAATGTAAATCAAGAGACTCAATTTATATGACAAGTTTCATAGTATCTACCGAGTCAACAATGCAAACTGAGTTTAGCACTACTTGGAAGTGATCAATGTGGATTGAGATTCTACATCTACCAAGTGCATGATGATGTCAAGCATTCATAGTGGAGGCCAAGTATGAGAACCTCACAGAGTCAGTCTTCTGAACCCGAATGTCTTCATGTGGGCCAATTTTGTAATATTTGTGGTAACTTGTATTGTGGATGACTTTGTAATTTGTATAATTGGATTGATATATATGTAATGCATTGTGTCATATCCAAGGTGTGGAAGAGCATGCATGAAATAAATGTAATCATCAAAGAAGAGCAGAAAGAGTGAATTGAAAAGGCTATAGCAGTATAAGGAGCAGCAAAGTCATATCTATCATAGCAAGGTGATCAATACTCAAAGGAATCTCATTCAACAAACCAAGTTGCAAATCAAAGATCATCTATTGTTTCATCCTAATAGGTGGATCAGTCAAATCCTTTCACAAGGTAGACCTTACAGTCTTTTGTAAATCTCTTTACCAGGTGCATACTTAATTGTATGTTTGTCAATCCTTTCACAAGGTGGACCTAGTAGTCCTCATTGCTCCTAACAGGGTAGATCATTAGAAGTGATCAATGTAAGCTTTAATAGGCTAGCTTTAAACTACAGTATTAAAGTTATGGGTATCATCCCCACCCCAATTTTACTTTCTATTTGGAAGGTTTTTGGGTCACCAAATCTTTGTGTCATAGTGTTATGAATGCTTTCATATTTTTAGTTTCTTATGCATGTAATTAGATCATATTTTATATGATGAATTAAATGTTGATTGGTTTAAGAGTTAAATTTTTTGAACTTTAATAAGTTACTGATTCACCCCTCCCCTCTTAGTAACTTAGCTTAGTCTTGAATATTTCTAATAATTGGTATTAGAGCATTGTGGTTCTTAGGAGAAAGCTTATCAACTTGAGCAAAGATCAAGGCTATGGAGATATTCAAACTTGACAAAGCTATTGACAATGAGAAGCTAGATTTAGAAATGGCCATTGCCCAACTCAAGAAAGCAAAGGAGCAACTCTCTCAAATCTTGAAAAGAAGAAAAGAACTTGCAATTCAAATGAATGATCATCTCTACATTGAAGAAAGAATAGGAGAACTTCATTCAAGAAATTCAAATGAAGCTAATGAAGCAATCAAAAAACTCTTAGAAAAGAATGGTTCCCTAAAAGAAGAAGTAAGAAAACTAAGAAGAGAACAAGAAATTCAGTCAGTAAGGTTATGTGAAGTCATGGAACAAAGAAACAAGATAAAAGAAGAGATAGATGGAAGGAACAATGAAATGTAAAACCAATCCCTTCAGCAAGCAGATCTTATTGATCATCTTTCCAATGCAAATGAGGAAATCATGAGCATAAGATTTGAAAATGAAAGAATGAGGAATGATCTATATTCTAAAAGGAAAATCAATGAAAGAATGAGAAATGATCTAAAATCTAAAAGACAAATCAATGAAAGATTGAGGAATGATCTAAACTCTGAGAACTAAATCAATGAAAGAATGATGAAATCTCAAGGAGACATGAATCAATTGAATGAGAAAAATAACTATAGGAAAAAAGGAAAAGTAGGAATTGGATATATAGAAGAAGGAGAATCATCCAAGCAAGGAGCTCAAAAGAACCAAAGACCTACTTGTAATCACTGTGGTAAGATAGGTCATATATCAAACAAATGTTGAAGCAATGGAAAAGCAAAATTCAATAGAAAATGCTACAATTACAATTAGTATGGTCATAAGGCTAATGAAAGAAAAACCAAGATTTGAAGGCAAATGTCACAAATGTAAAAAATATGGACACAAGTCATCAGAATGCAAAACCAAGGTATTGAATCTAGTAGAACAAATTGTGAAAGCAATATTTGGATGGGACTACAACACCTAGTGCAGATGTCATTACAATGGAGAATTTGGATGGGACTACAACACCTAGTGCAGATGTCATGAAAATGGAGAATTTGGACACATTGGAATAAATTGTGTAAAGCATCATTTGAGGAAAAGAGACACTACTAAAAGATGTTTCATGTGTACAGAACTTGGTCATCTTGCCAAGAACTACATGAATACTAGTAGAACTAAAGATGAGAAAAAGGCAAATGTTGATAACATCCAAAAATAGATGGGACAACAATGGGTTCCTAAGTCTACTGAGGACACAAGTCTGAGTAATGATCAAGTCACTCAAAAATTAGGTGACCATCATTTTTACTTAAGTTCTCGTAGGAGAATGTGGAACTATGCTATCAAAGAAGACATTCAAAATAGTTCCAGATTGAAAGAGCAAAATGATCCAAATTAGTATCCAGCTACAAAGGAAGCACCGAGTGTAAGTGTCTACCAAGTTATCTTCTCTACCGAGTAAGGTCGAGTCACAAACTCTATCGAGAAAGGTTGGGAGTGATAAAGATGCATGTAGTTACCAGGTCATGAAGACTATGTTGAGTGTTCAATACAAGCATAGTGGATGACAACCTGTAATGTGATGTCAATCGATCCACCTCTGTACTGAGCATGTATGGAAACAAATTAAAAAAAGGCATGAAGTCAAAGTCATTTCCTATCGTGAAATTACAAGTGCTATTGTGAAAGTGTGATCTTTAGAGTTTCCAAGTGATTTGATTGAATTTCTAGTGAAATTTTTTGAATTCCTTCAAACCCTACTGAGTGAAGATGGCATCCAACAGTAGCAAGGTTAAGCAATGATCTGACATGTTAGTTTGTGGAGTGGAGTTGAAAGCACTTGATTTCAAGCTCACTCCTACAGTGGCCAAAACCCTAAATTTGAGTGGAGCTCAATCTTAAATCCCTTGAAAGGTACTTCTATTTAATGATATTCACACTCATTTCAAGTGTGTTATTGAAGAAATTGGTACATTGGAAATGGATGATGCCCTAGGTCAGTTATGTGTGAATGGAGTTTTGAAACCCAAGCACCAATGATGCAAAACCCTCTATATTTGCCTTCAAGAAATCTTAGTTCAACTCAAGGGACTTACAATAGGCTGGTACACCCTCAAGGAACCAAGAACATCTCAAAGATTTCAACAAAGAACCTCAACATTATACACCAACAAAGACAACATCTTCATTCACACAATCAGATTTCTATGTCTGATTACATTATTTGTAACTTTTAATCCTGAACTTTTCTTGTCAAACCATTTGATGAAAGTTTTCTAAATTATGAATCATAAAACATATCCAAAGCTTAGATAAAAATAATAAATCCATTACAAGTTATAGTCTCTACATGCAGACCCATTTTCTCTGTCATAAATCAGAAGTAAAACCAGTAACCTTGCCTAGGGCATCAAATATCTTTCACAAAAAAAATTCAAACAATCCCAAACCAATTCCAAATTATCCATTTTTAGTCTAGTTTCCAAATCTATAAGCCATTTATTTTTCCAATACATAAATCATTTTATAATCACAAATATTTTCCTGCAACACCATTGAAGGCATTTAAAAACTAATTTTTACTCAAATCTTCATAACTATCACAAATCCACATAAAAATGACTTACACCAAAAGGAAATGAAGGATAATTCACATATATTTCTAATTAATATTATTATATGTCCTAATTTTCCAAAATGTGTCCATACCAAACACTACAACATGACTATATTTAGGGAATTTCAAATCTGCAAATACCCATTTTCACCAAAATACTCATATCTTATTCATTTCTTTATAAAATTGAACCCAACTAAAAGCATGAGTAGGAGAATTCATCATCCTATCTATCCATTACTATATTACATGGTTTTCAGGCTGTAAAAGGTTGTACAAGGCCTAGAAACAACACTAAAATTAAAACACTAATCAAAATAACAACAATAGAATGCACCAAAGATGTATCAAAATATTTCCTCTTCTCCAATCCTGATTTGGTTCAAACATAAAATGGTATTTATATCCATATTAAAGTTATAAACCTTCCTAACTACCCCCAAGACCAAACATCTACCTTTCTACATCATTTTGTAAATGTTAGCAACTTTCTCAATGTTGCATTTTACAACTTTTTATGCAACTTTTACATTTTTGACAAAATGGCTTCATAGCCTTTACATCTTGACCCAAATGCAACATAAATGACTCAAATGGATTTAAATATCTAAAATAAGGACTCTTAAACTTCTCATGTTCTTATACTTTAGGTGCTCCTGCACCATACTCCTAACCTTGAAAAGTTTCCATGTCCCTTGGAAACATGCAGCCACCTACAAGAAAAAGATTAGACCAAAAATGTTCACCTTCACCTTTGCCTCTTCATGCCTTTTCTCTCATCAAATTACCCTTCATGGATATAGGAGTATCCTCAAAATCACTTTCTAAAATGCTCCTATCAGTGGAGCATTAATGGTTGTAATGCAAAGGTTCCATAAATCCACCTTTCCTCTTGCTACTACACAACTACCAACCCATTGCCATCTTACCCATCCAAGACCCTGGAAGATGCACTATCACCCTCTCTTAGTGGTTTCTATCTTTACACCTTCTATCCAACTTCATCTTGATGGAGACAATATTAAGACCCCTTCTTAGGTCTTCCACACACACACACTTTCTTACTACAAATTTGATGGATAAAAACCCTACAACCAAAACTCATCAATAAAACAAATACCAAATCTCTAAGGTCTTGGTGTGGATTGCCTCCCTTGGCACTCTACCCACACACTCAATATATTCAAGATTTGATAAAAATTTGATGTAGAGAATCATAAAAACCAAACCAATCTATGGGATACATGTTGATCCCTTCAAAATCCATTAAATAATTTCATTAATTAGAGGCATCCCTCCTCCATTTACATATCCTGATCTCTATATCTGATTCCATTGTTCATAACTTGGGTTATAAATGTCTTCTTGAAAATTACTTTGATGGAATTGTTTCAAATTATACCTACTAAAACATATCCAAATCTCAATGGAATCCAATACACCAATTAAAAATTATGTTGTCTGCATCAAGACCCATTTTATATATCAAAAACCAGAAGTAAAATATGTAACCCTGCCTAGGGCATCAAATATCCTTCACAAAACAAATTAAAAAAAAACCCAAACCAATTGTAAATTATCCATTTTTTATTCTATTTTTTAAATCTATAATCCATTTATTTTTACACATAAATCATTGTATAATCACAAATCCTTGCTTGCAACACCATTGAAGGCATTTTAAAACCAATTTTTACTCAAATCTTCATAACTATCACAAATCTCCATAAAAATGACTCAAACCAAAAAGAAATGAAGTTAAATTCACATATATTTCCAATGAATATTATTAGAGGTCTTGAGTCTCCAAAATTTTTCCACCCCACATGCTACAACATGACTATATTCAGGGAATCTCAAATCTCCAAATGCTCATTTTCACCAAAATGCTCATAACTTATTCATTTCTTTATAAAATTGAACCAAAAAAAAATCATGAGAAAGAGGATTAATCATTCTATCTATCCATTACTCTATTACATGGTTTCTAGGTTGTACAAGGCCATAAAAGGCCTAGAAACAACACTAAAATTAAAACACCAATCAAAATAACAACAATAGAATGCATCAAAGATGTATCAAAATATTTCCTCTTCTCCAATCTTGATTTTTTTCAACCATAAAATGGTATTTATATCCATTTTATAGTTATAAACCTTCCTAACTACCCCCAAGACCAAACATCTACCTTTTTACATCATTTTCAAAATGTTAGCAACTTTCTCAATGTTGCATTTTACAATTTTTTATGCAACTTTTACATTTTTGACAAAATGGCTTCATAGCCTTTACATCTTGACCTAAATATAACATAAATTACTAAAATGGATTTAAATATCTAAAATAATGAATCTTAAACTTCTCATGTTCTTATACTTTAGGTGCTCCTGCACCAACCAAAATCTAGAAACCAAAGGATTAACTCATATCCCTCACAAGTCCTATGAATTTCAAGGTAAATGGATTAGGTTTTTCTTCAGCTAGGTGCATGATGGTCAGTTATGGTTGGAGCAACTAGTGTTGATAACAAAGAAGATGATTCATTGAATCACTGGCCTCCAAATGCTAGCCAAGGCCAAAATGACAAAAACCCTAAGTCAGGAAAAGTTGGAAAAGAAAACCCTAGTAGAATGGGATGGTAGAGGAATGAAAATCAGCAATGTTTATGATATTGAACTAAATTTTGGTATTCACATCATTGCACATAATATTTATAGCTCTATTAGGTTAAATAGTGTGTCATGTGAAGCTATGGACTTGGCATACAAGGTGGTAAAGAACAATCTATCACTTGACCTTATCAAGCTATTGCTAAGATAGTTCAACAAGAACATGGAAAGCATAAGGACCTTCAAAGAATAACTCATGTAAGTTATGTTTCTTATTGACTTGTCTATTCTTTTATGTTCAAAAATTATTTCCTTCTAAAGGTATTGTAGTATAGAGAAAAGATGTGCCTATGCTTTATCAGATAAATGAGTATATTGCAGAGATGGGTGAAAATTATAATAGTATCATGGACAAGTATTTTTATGTATTCAAAGAGAAAATGAACAATAGGTTCTGAATCCCAAGAAACTAGTTGAATATTATAAGGATGATGCGTGTTTCATGGTGGATTCTGACAAAGTCTACATTCAAGCAGTTAAGTCTAGAATTACATGGGTAAAACCTCTTGGTTATGGGGTCAATATTGATGAAACCAAAGATATCATTGAAGCCCTTGTAAATGAGCCAGTTGATCCTAAGGTTGTATATTTTGTAACATATGATGAAGCAAAAATTAGGATAGAACTTGAGATAAAACTTCCTCAGGTGATAAGCAAAGGGAAGAAAATAATTGCAAAACTGAAATCTAGTTCAACCCTTTTGTTAATCGAGGGTAAAGGAGAAGATGAGGAAGTAGAGGATGTAGAAGCAAAGGAGGTAGAATTTGAAGAAGAAGAGTCATTAAAGAAGAAAGGAAAGGTAATTATTACCAAGCTAGCCAAGCCATCCACTATAGTTTTCAAAAGGAAATCTTCAAGGAAGAAGTCTGACAAGAAAGGAGGAGACATTGTATTTAGAAAACCTCCACCCACCTTCCAAGATAGACTAAAAGATTTAGAAGTAGGAGCAGAGGAGTAGAAGCAGATTGAAGACCTGGTGATGAATAAAATGGGTAAGTGGAAATACTCACCAGATTAGCTTGCCTCTCAAATTCCTAATGAGTTATTGGAAAAGATAAAGCCAAGATGGGATTTTATAATGTAAACTATCAAAGACATATATGGTCAAACCTTGAGGTAGCTATTATCAAGCATATCAAATGCTGAGCTAAAAGAGTCATTGAAGAAAAATGAAGAAAAATTAAATCTAAAGTTTAATACTTGTCTAGTTTTGATCAAGGACATTGAGCATGTTGTTAGGAATGCATTAATCACTTGGAAGAATATTTATTCATTACATAAGCCAAGTGATTTTCTAGTCACTATTAAAAATGATGATGATGTTGATGATGAAGATAAGAAGAAAGATGAAGAAGAGAACATTTAAGAAGTAACTCATTTGGACAATGAAGAAGATGAAGAGGATCAAGGACAAGAGGCTACCAAGGAAGCAAAGATAGATGATGAGGTGACTAATCTAGTAAAGATAGTTGCAGTAGTCATTGTCTCACTTCCTCACTCTCCAAGTAAACCAGTAACCACATCAAGCATAGAGACAACCCCAACAATTATGATTGTGACCACCAGTGCCAATACAATTGTCCAATCACTCTTTGCTCCTACTTAGCTCATCATGTCACTAAAAAAAGTGACTTCCACTTCATCTACTGAGCTATGGATTCCTCCTTCATCTACCAAGTTGAGTACTTTAGTTTTGAGCACTTCAATTTTGAGCATACCAATTTTGGACACTTTAGGTATTTCTATTAATATTCCTTCAATAAGTACAGTAATAGTTTTCACAACCAGTCCTAGCATATCTACAATTGTTTCCATTCTGGGTACAAAAGCAATAAGTATAAGGACAGTTGAGCCCAAGGTTCAACTGAGCACAAAATTTTTGAGTAAAAGAAAAAATCTAGAGGAAGATATTGATTTAGATGAGGAAATTGTTATCCCAAATTGGGACATTTCCAAGCTTACCTTAAACCAAATGCAGTTATTTGGTGAACTCCTCTAGAAAAAGGCTAAACAGCATAAACTAAGAGAGGAGAGAGATAAGGAATTTAAAATAAATGAAGATGCAAAGAATACATTTGCAGAGGCTATAGGTATTGAGGTTGATTCTTCTCAGTTAATTTTGTGTCAGCTAGCAGAGGTAGTATAGAAATTCAATGAAGACATTGAGGAACAAGAAAAGTTAGTACAAAAAGTAGAGAAGAAATCTGATAATAAAGTGTGGAGCACATTGCTTAGCAGATAGCAATTCATCAAGTAGAACTTTCTACAATTTTGGGCAATTTAGAAACATCTTGTACAAATGTGTCATCACTTTTTGGAAGAACTGCTTAGAGAGGAAGCAAGAATAAGATCCACATTGATTGATATTCAAAATATGATTCTTCCCATCATGGATGCATTATAGAAAAATATTGTACATTCAAAAGCTATCATCCATGACAATAATTTCTCCATTACAGATCATATGATAGAACTATTAGTAGAAGTCCAAGTTGTACTTCAAACATGCAAGATTTTGCAAGACAATTGGAATAACACCTTGGCAATTATTCTCAAGGTACATTCAGATTTTCTTTCTCATTTTGGTTCTACTATGTAAATAAATAGAATAAATCTTTGCCATTAATGTCAAAAAGGGGGAGAAAATATATATTGGAGAAAGACATATGTTATGGGGGAGATCATGCAATAAGTTCAAAAATCAATGGGGGAGTAAGATGTGTACAGAGAGATATATTGTATATAGCAAGAAGATGTATAGTATATATTGTATATATTGTATGAAGGAGCCTTACCATGTACAGATATATCCCTTACAAAATCAATTTTGAAAAATCTCAAAAACAATATACTCTACCAAGTTAGTATTACAAGGAATGGATAAAAGATTTTTAGGAAACCTTTTTCAATTTAATTTTGGTTGATAAGTGTTTTTGTCACTAATGCCAATGGGGGAGATTGTTGACATATTAGTCAAGTTTTTTATTAGTGACACAAACTTATTCAGATTATAAATTGCTATCAAGCTTATTGTACAGCTATCAATGTTTGCCAAGTATTTCAGTTGTCACCGAGTTTGCAATCTATGTGATGCGAGTCCAGTGTTAACCAAGTGGCTTAGTTTATACCAAGCTTAATGTGATAGTGTTTACCAAGTCATACAATGTAAATCAAGAGACTTAGTTTATATGGCAAGTTTCATCGTATCTACTAAGTCACCAATGCAAACCGAGTTTAGGACTACTTAGAAGTGATCATTATGGACCGAGCTTCTATGTCTACTAAGTGCATGATGATGTTGAGAATTGATAGCGGATATCAAATATTAGAACCTCACAGAGTCAGTATCCTGAACCCGAATGTCTTCATGTGGGATGACTTTGTAATATTTGTGGTAACTTGTATTATGGCTGACTTTGTAATTTGTATAATTGGATTGACATATATGTAATGCATTGTGTCATATCCAAAGTGTGGAAGAGCATGCATGAAATAAATGTAATCATTAGAGAAGAGTAGAAAGAGTGAATTGAAAAGGCTACAACACTATAAGGAGTAGTAAAGTCATATCTATCACAACAAGGTGATCAATACTTAAAGGAGTCTCATTCAGAAAACCAAGTTATAGATTAGAGATCATCTACTATTTCATCCTAACATGTGGATCGATTAAATCATTTTACGAGGTAGACCTAACAGTCTTTTGTAAATATTTTTATTGATTGCATACTTAATTGTATGTTTGTAAATCATTTCACAAGGTGGACCTAGCAGTCCTTATTGCTCCTAATAGGGTAGATCATCAAAAGTGATCAATGTAAGCTTTAATACACTAACTTTATACT
Organism: Cupressus sempervirens; assembly: GCA_028749045.1. Taxonomy (NCBI): domain Eukaryota; kingdom Viridiplantae; phylum Streptophyta; class Pinopsida; order Cupressales; family Cupressaceae; genus Cupressus; species Cupressus sempervirens. The sequence continues at coordinate 240,550,442 of CM053788.1, read as the reverse complement.
GCAGTGCTAAAGTTGTGGGTATCATCCCCACCCTAATTTTACTTTCTATTTGGAAGGTTTCTAGGTCACCAAATCTTTGTGTCATAGTGTTATGAATGCTTTCATATTTTTAGTTTCTTATGCATGCAATTAGATTAGAGTTTATATGATGGATTAAATGTTGATTGGTTTAAGAGTTGAATTTGTTGAACTTTGATAAGTTATTGATTTACCCCTCCCCTCTTAGTAACTTAGCTTAGTCTTGAATATTTCCAATAACTAGAATGTAGTCTCAAGGGAACAAGATAAGAGTGGTGTATACTAAGGTAAGAGTAATCTAAGCAAGGGCTAGAATAGCCATAGATTATGACTATTGTGACACAGAGTATGACAAGCACTATAGGACAAGAACAAGATAACTAAGAGACGAGTCCAATTTAAGTGTAAGTCACAAGTGTTTAGCTAAGTGAGATGCCATTTTTTGAGACTGTTTGTAGATAGAAAAGAGGTAACAAGCTATAGGGACAAACCAAACTTAGAGCACAGATAACTCTGATAGATAGTTTTCGCAATTGCAAGGCAAGATCCCGCACGAAGATTCCTAGGGGAACGCATAAGAAAGTTCAAAGAACCATGTGAAGACTAAGAACAACAAATTTTGCAAAGGTTTCTTTTTTAAAGCCATGCGAGGATGTACTAAACTATCAACAAAATAAGATCCTGACACAAATAGATAAATTTGCAAGATCTCACGTGAAAGATTTTCACAAGGCCTTGCAAAAACTTGGATAGGGCCACACAAAGAAGTGCCAACCAAAATGTTCTCAAATGAAATTTTACAAAACTAGGCATGAAAACAAGGAATAGACTGACAACAAAGACTAAATTTTGAAGAGATCTTAAAGGTTTTAGACTATTTTGGATAGATTATTGGTTATTTGGACATATTTTAGATAGTATTTGGTTTTGAAAAAGACTAGTTGTTTTCAGAAAGACATCAAAATCAAGTAGTAGTCAAATACAATCCAACCGAGGACAAGGCAACTCATAGGGATGGGGGGAGTCTTGACTTTTAGTTTGTTTAGACAGGTTTGGACAAGTTTAAGACTCAATAACAAACAGGCTTAATCTCTAGAACCAAAAATGGTAGAGGAAGCAAAACCTTTGTCCCACAACTTATGTGCATGCATTCACCTCACACAACCATGTCACCCCACTAGAGGGTGCCCATGTTTTTGATGTATTTCAAGGGCTTGATAACATATATGCTCAATGAACACCCTTGTGGTAGGGGTCAAACATATACCACCTTCCAACACCTAAGTACATGCCTATGGTGAGTTATATATTAGAGATTCGTCCCCCTCCTTGCACAAAGATTGTGCCCTCTTTTGGAGGTGAACTATGTATCAACTAACTAAGAAGTTTTTACTTGGCTTCAATTCATATAAATCCTCGGTGGCTTCGTAAGTGGAGTTGAGACCAGTAGCCCACACCAGCATTTGAGAGTGCACATACTTGACTAGCAAGATTGGAGTCAGTGCCAGCCAGTGCAATAGATAGAGCCTCCTCTTGATATGCAATATTGGGAATCAAGAGGAAGAAATTAATATGGCTTTGGAGTCTTTCACTCCACAAAGCTTCTTTATTATAGTGAGTTGGAATCTCTAGTGAAAGGAGTGTGCTCATTTGGATCATTCTTAGAGGTTGGATCACTTTGGAAGGCCCTCTAAGGGTTGACTCAAACTAGTGGTTCGGATGTAAGGGTCTAATTTTTGGTTTTCCTCAAGAGAAAAGAGCATACTCCTCTACCTCATCACCTTGCCCAAACACACAAGACATGTTAGTCACTAAGTTAGCTTAATTGATCTAGACTTATCCTTTCTCAAGATTTTGATTCCCTAAAAGGAAATCATCATCGCTTCATAGAAGAGGACTCACACTAGAGAACCACTAACTTGCTTGCCTCCCTTGGATGTCATCTTTTAGAGGCTTCTAGGTTTCTGATTTACCCTTGGTCATGACCTCTAAGTGGTAAAGAGCATACTTCCCTATTCCCATGTCTTGTATCCTATGAAGTTCACAAGCCCTAATTATACTATGTGTAGAAAGCAAGAAAAAGACATGACTTTTAAAGTGGGTTTAAAATTGGTCTTCAACTTGTGTTTCTTTGATAGTGTCCAACAATCACACAGTTAGTACATGTTTAAAGTGTTTATATAAAGATGTCTTCATCAAAATGTCCTGCAAACCATTGCTATGGTGTAGAATACAAAAATGATAAAGAAAATGTTTCAAAGAAAACACATTAGTTGAATGAAATGCTAAACTAAATTTTGGAAAAACTACATTTTGCATGTGCTATTGCAAGACTTCACGCAAAATCCTACACAAGCCCGCACAAGAAAACTTTGTGTACTATTGTGCAATTATGCACTTTTTTGTATGAGGAGGTGCATAGAAAGAGGCAAAATCTTTGCATAAAAATCTAGAAATCTGTACAGATGTGTGTGATAGAAACATTAAAATAATAGAAAATAAAATAAAATGAGGCTAGAAAATTTGATTTTCTCGGCGCCATAGTGGGCACCAGAAATGTATATATGAATTGTGGGCCTCAGGTCCTCACACACACTTCAACATGATCTTTACCTGAGAGATCATCCTAGAATGAACATTGAATTGTTCATCCAAGTAATCTAATCAGCATGACCTATTACCTTCTAACTATAAGGATTTTTCCTTGCTGTCAGACAAAGAAGCGAGCAACTAGACCTTTTAGTACAAAGGATTTATATAGATAAATGGTAATGAAACTAATCTAAATGAAAGATGTAATTAATCTAAAGAAATATAAAGAAAGTTAAACTATATGATTGCATTTTAATCTATATGATATTAAAACTAAGCAATGAAAGCTATGAGAATACTAAGCAAATGAGTATGCAATTTGACAGTAATTCGATACAATTCAAATTTCAATCTCCTTAATGAGAATTGAAGGCCTCTTAAATAGAATTCCAAAATTGACCAACGGTCAAGATCAATTGAAATGAACAGTCGAGATTGAAGGTGAGATTCAGTTGAGATGGAAACTTCCTTATGCAGGTGAAGTTAATTGTTTCAAATCTGAGTGTGATGTGTACTTAACTGAACTCTACATGAGTGTGAAAACAAGTTAACTAAATTAATTCCAATTTGAGAGATAGTTCACTCAGAGTTTCCATTTTGGAACTAAAGGGAATATTTGAAGAGATTTTTTAATTTAATAGAGTGAGGTATGACCTCATAAATGCATAAACTTTAATTAATTGAGTAATTAAACCCAACAATTAAGATAAGGACATTATTAAATTAAATAAATTTAATTCCTTAGTAAATTATCTTTAGGAGATAATTTAATTTAATTAAAGTATAAACACTTTAAAATAAATTAAATCTAATCAATAGGTTTAATGTAGCTAATTTGAGTTTATACTTAGGAATTAAATAAATAGTGTAATTAATCCAAATTAGGGTTTTTCTACATTTGACAATTAAGTCAAGTAGTGAGAATCAAAATGAGAATTGCCTAGTGAAATAAGACTTTAAGGTTGTTCAAAATAGACCAGAATTGGTTTACATGGCAATGTGCCAATTTTGGGGTATTACTATAGCTTGATCTAAAAGGAAATTAGAAAAAACCATGTTGTAGTTTTCCAACAATGTTTGATAATGAAGAAGAAGGAATAATTCTTTGAAGAATAGAAGACTTGGATGCTTCAAGACCTTCAGAATTATCCATTTTCTTGATTGGTTCTTGATCGTGAATGTTTTCACCTAGTGTAGGGATATAAAATGAGGAGATAAGAGGTAATTTTACACTTTACTCCCTCGTTTAGGGATTCAAATTTGATCCAAACTAACCACAAATCAAGAATTCCTACTAATACCCTAGCATTGAGTTCTAAGTAAATTTTGGCCCCCAAATGTTAGGGATCATCTGCCATGGTGGCCTTTACCAAGCATAGGTCACTAATAGAAACCTATAACTAGGAAAATGAGCCAAATTTGAACTATGGAACTCAAAAAACCAACAAGTGTGAAATTTTTTGGTACAACCTAATCTAAGACTACGAGGGCATGAGAAGTCCAAAAATGGTAAGTTAATCCTAGGAGATGAAATGCATTATCTAATTGATTTAAAAATAGAGGAGCACACTTATAAATAAGGGCTAACCTAGAGTTTTGAAGAAATTGAGCCAATATAGGATTTATAATGTTAATTTGAAGGTCTAATAAGTGATAGGAGAGCACAAAGTCAATGTGGGAACCCATGCATACTAAAATGGAGTTAAAATGAGAACTTATTTAACAGTTCTTAGTTTAAGGATGATGCATAATTTGTTTCAAGAACATCATTTAGATTGAGTTTACAAGTGATTGGACAATCAACCCAATTAAACCTCTTTTTAATAATGACAATATAAACAATTTATTCAATTATTAAATCATCACGATTAATCCTTTGTTTGTGATTTTTTTTTAAGCACAAGTTAGTATAAGTTCAATACATAAATAGGATAAAAAGATACAAAATACACAATTATAGATCATTGATCAATTACTTTAGGCAAACTATTGAAAAAAAAAATTGTATGCTTACTATTATTTTGTTTACTTCATAAAAAATTTCAACATGGTCCCTAGTAGTAAAATATGGTGTAGAATGAAGGATATTGGTATCCTAAAGAAATATGAAGAAAATAATCATGGGTTTAATGAGGACGTTTGAGTAAAAGTTCAAACTTTGATAGAAATTTCAAAAAATTGTAGGAGTGACATACATGTCAAAAAAGGTTGTTCACTATTCTCTACCCTTTTTGGACTAAATATGACAAACTAGAAGAATAACTAAATTTACCAAGAGCTAATGGCATTATTTAAGGAGAGTATATTGTAAGGCTTCTCTTTTATGCAAATAATCTCATTTGCTAGATCTACTCAAGGGTTACAATAATAATACTATGCCTTAAATACTTCTACCAAGAGGCGGGTGTCTAGGTTAATATAAATTAGACCAAAATCATGATCTTCTCCAATTAAAAGAAATTAACAAATGGCTCAGAGAACATTTAAAGGAAGTAAAAAAATACTAGTACCTTGGGTTTGAATTCAATAACAAGCTTAGTTGGGATACTTATAGAAGAAAGATAAAATTGAGAGATTGGAGAGCACCTTGTGCATTATAGATTAGAAGTAGGGAGATAGAGCTATGTGAATGGAATTATATAGATTATATCTAGGTTTTAAGTTATTTTACTAGTGCTTTATTTATGTGAATTATCTAACTAACAAAACTTTTTAAAATTATAATGAAAGAAAAAATAGAGGGATCCAAAAAAATGTGTGACGATAAGGAACTTTGAACTCAAATTTTTAGTCCCCCGATGACATTTTTCTAATTGCAATCAGTACTTTCCCATTGAGGTCATCATTGAGGTGCATACCTAGGTGATAAAATGAGTTGATGAAGACACATAGGTGGCCTAAGGTTATCATAAAATATGTCTTGAAGGTTAGAGAAGGTTCAAATACAATAAAAGTTTAAATGTGAATGAGTGAATTTGATTTCCACACAAATACATGTCTACATAACAACAAATAAATACATGTAAATGTTATGGGCACAATCTGGTTGTCCTCAAGAAGGCAATGATGCTCATAGCGTAATTGAGGACTAACCCACATCATCTTTAATGTGAAATAGGTAGGTGTCAAAGGCATAAAGAAGCGTAAGAGAAAAGAGATGGTGTCTTTTACATAAGTGGAAGTTTGTGAAGCTTACAATGACATTTATACTAAATTTTACAGCAAAGATTACTTTGTCAAAAGAGAGTTAAGAATATATAGAAGCCTATCATCAAGAAAAATATTCTATCCTATTTACTAAAGTATTTAACATGATATCTTTTCCCCTCGCTACTTTAATGTTTGGTCCTCCATAGTAATATCTCATTTATTAGTGGTGTCTAAGATGCTTTTCACAATTAATTTTTCTAATCAAAACTTTTAAATTTGCAAGGTTGAAAAAACATTTTATTTTAATTATTTTTAAACTCGTAATTCCTCTTTTTTATTGGCTATAACAATTTTAGTAGGGGCTAATTTGATCTTCTTAATTTTCTGGGAATTCATTGGAACCTAGTGAACATTTCTCATTACAAGGTATGCATATTATTTTTCCCTTGTAACCACAAAAAAAATTGTAAAACAACACATTCAATTACCACCTAAGAACATTGTAAACCTTGTCACATTTTAGCAACAATAATTTGTGGCACAAATGCAACCCCTAGGCCCATATGTACAACATACCCATTCCATGGCATTCATATATCCAATGTTCATTGAAAATTAAAATATTATAATTTCTCATCATGTATATTTGGCTATGTCTTATGCAAAAATAAGGCACTTAATTTATTCTTCTAAGAAATTCTCAAATGTCATTCATTTTTTTCACTGTATACCTGGATGTAAATGTGAGATTTCTAGAAGACAGACAAAAGAAATCTCTAGAATTTGCCAAAAAGAAATTTAAGGTTTTATTTTATTTCTTTTTTTAGTTATCATTCTATTGTGATAAATAACTATTATTAATTCCTACCTTTATTGGCAAGGAACTAATGTTTTCATTTCACTATCTGTAATTAATTTTCACAAAAAAAAAATTTCAAATATAAAATTTAAAGATATCATACAACTATTTTAATTTTTAAATATTATTTTTCTTCATTACTTTGAATTTTCTAATTGGCTACTACCATTTTGTTGGGGTTTTATTATTTTTTCAATTCAAAAATAACAAAAATTATGAGATAAGCATCAATTTATAGCATTCAATTATTGTCAAATAAGTACAACCACCATCTAGTAAGAACAAACCCGCATGGTTGGCCTAGCATTGTAGTAAGAACAGACCCATCGATATCCTACCAATGTCATACACATTCTGAGAAAATAATTTGTCTCCAAAGAAGCAGTGAGATTGGTCTGATTTGCAATTATAGAAGGAAACTATCAATGTTTAGAATTATCTCCCATTTCTTTTTTTAAAAAATTATTAATCCTTCTTTTTTAGTCGAGAGGCTCTTTAGTCTCATAAGAGACCCTCCAATCCATGCAACATTTTTTTGTGTAATTCATAATGTTTTGAAAAAAAATTAATTAATTAATAAATAATATAAAATGTTAATTGAAAATGAATTATAGCTTGCTGCCAGTGCACCATTCAATTGTATAATTGTTTGAAGCTATCTTTTGCAATAACCAATCTCATCTTTAGCTATTATCACTATGGTACTATGTATAGATGCAAACTACTTTGATTTTGTGAAATTCATTGACATTGACACAAGGTGTGTCTTATTAGTTTTACAAACATTTTGTTTAACTAATATAAATCTATCATTTTTTCCTTTTGCAGTCATTTACTTTTTTAAAATTAAATTGCCTTTGATACAGATGTCCAAGGAAGGAATTGTGTGATACAACCATCTGTTGAAAGCATGAATGTTGATGATACTTCTATGGGGGAGTGTCCTAGAACCATGATTAGATCATTATCATGATGATATGTTACATTCATGACTATGCTTTTCATTGATGTCAACATAGCAATTTTTTGTGGTATCTGATAGAAGAACAATAGTAAAGATCAAGTTGGTACGGACAGATAGTTGAGAATTTTCACTAAGAGATGTTAAAGGGAGATAATACTAAGTTTCTAGTATATGGATCTAACCTTAGAAGCATAAGATATTAATTCTAGAAGAAGTTATGAAAGTTTTGGTGAAGATTGTTCTGAGATAGAGTTTACAGAAGCATGTTCTAGTAAACTTGTTATATCTCTTAGCAGATTTCTTATTCTGAGAAGCTGAAGTTAAAGATGTGAAGAATAAATTCTAGAGATGATTTATCTAAGCTCACTCATCATAATGTCACATGTATGGATAATTATTCAAGTGAAAAGGTGAAAGATTAATGTTATCACTAAGTGTAATGTGTTCTTAATGAGGTCCTATAATAATTAATTGAGAAGGTGTAACAGCTGACTCAAGGAATTATTTTATGGATTTAGTATAAAGGGAGGAAATTTTCCTTTATCATGTATGGAATAGATGAATAATTGCAAGAAGCATGAAGAGAAGAATGCTAAGATAAGCAGAGCAAAGAAAAGGTGAAGAAAACTTCATTGCCAAGGTTTTATTATGAGATTTGAAGTTTGATATTTGGATTTGACATTTGTGACCTGGTCTACAAGGTCTAACAATGATTAGTCTAGTTGAAAAGATAGAGGAAGGAGGTTAAAGTATAGTACAGACAATTATTCTACAAGGAATAGTTGAAATATTAGTTGGACAATGAGTTTAGTGGTCTTGTCCCAGAAGTTGTTTAGATAGTGGGTCCTTCTGCCTTCCACAACTCCTCACAGGATTGGAATCTCCTAATAGGGATTCAAAGTCTCCTAATAGGGACTCGTATGTACTAAATGTTGTAATAGACTCATAATAGGGTTCATCCTTTAACAAGGAATATTTATATTAGTACATCATCTTGTGGGCATCATTTCCATTGGGGTTTTCCCTCTAATCAAGGGTTCCCTAGTTAACAAATCTGGTGTAATTGTGTATGTGCATCTTAGTATGGTTGTTGTTTACTTTGATTGAATGGTTAGGATTATTTAAGGTTGATAATTATTGGATAACTAATTACCCGCCCCCCCCCCCCCCCAGTTATCTTGGTGGACTATTATTTCTAACAATTGGTATCAGAGCTTCAAGTCCTTGAAGATAAATTTTAACAACTTTGGGAGATCCATGGAAAACATATTTTGAAAGGATAGCCTAAAGTTCGATGGAGCAAATTATGATAGTTGGAAGGAAAAATGAAGACACATCTGTTGTTTATGGATCCAAGATATTAGATCTTTGACAAAATTAGAAAAGATAATTATTGTTGAAAGTGCTTTAGAAACTTGTACCAAGGAAGAAAGAGAACTTTTCATGTGTGACATGAGAGCTAGAGAAGTATTATTGTTTGCACTTCCTAAAATTGAGTACAACTAGGTAAAATCACTTAATACTTCTCATGAGATTTGGAAAGATTTGGAATAGTTTTGAAGGTGATGAACATTCTAAGAAATTGAGGCTACAAAGCTAGATTTGTGCATTTTAAGATGCTAAAATGATGGAAGATGAATCTCAAAAATTACTACAGGTATCATATCTCAAGGAGGAACCAAACAAGATGATGAGGTGATCTAGAAGATATTGATGAGCTTAACACCACCATTTAAGCAAGCAATTCAAATGATACTAGTGTTGATCTATTGTACCAAATATTTCACAAAGGAAACATTACTTAGGAGACTTTAAGTAGTTGAGAATGAGCTTAGACAATCTCAAGAATTGACCAAAATAGAAACAACTTTTAGTGCCCTAAATATTTGACCTAGCTTATTGAGGAGCACAAGTGTTAGAGGAGACTTATCTAGTAGTAGTAGATCTGATGAGGATAGAAAGATAGAAGAAGGAGTAACCCTTCTGGTAAGAAGAGAAAATGATGGTAAGAAAAAATTTAAATGTTGCACTTGTAATGAGTTTGGTCATTATGCATCTAATTGTCCTAAAAGAGAGAAAAATTATAAAAGAAAGTTCAAACATAGAAGAGATAGAGAGTGTTTGTATGCAAATGAAGAAGATGATTATGATGAACAAGAAGTAAGTGCTAGTGATGATGAAATAGGATTTTTAGCTATTAAAGAAGAAAGTCCAAAGAAAATGGCTTTGATATCACAGGTTGAAAATAAATCTAATTGGATAATTGATAGTGGTTGTTCACATCATATGACTGGTGATATGAACAAGTTTGTTGACTTCAAAAGTCATGACGGATGTGATCAGAGTTGGAAATAATGTAGCATGTCATATTAAAGGTATTGGATCTATAACTCTTGATGGTAAGACTAGCACTGAGGATGTATATTTTGTTGATGGTTTGAAACACAATCTTCTGAGTGTTGTACAACTAGTGGATGAAGATTATTAGTTACAATTCACATAGAAGACATGTATGATCAGAGACAAAGATGGAAAGGTAACTGGAATAGGAACCAAATCTAAAGGTAATGTATTTCAGCTGAATCCAATTAAAATAACATGTTTGGTTGCTAAGGTAGATAATATTTGGTTAAGGCATAAGAGATTTTTTCATATAAGTTTTGATAGCATTGTGAAAACTAGTAGTATGTTTGCAATTAGAGAGTTGCATAAGATTGTTAAGCCTACTAACACAATTTGCAAGGAGCGTGTATTGGAAAAGCATACCAAAACTTCTTTTCCCATATTGAATTTTACTACTACAAAAAAGTTGGAGATTGTACATACAGATCTTAGTATTCCTCCAAAGACTAAAGAACTCTATGGTGAAAGGTATTTCATGATATTAGTCGATGACTTTTCTAGAATGATGTGGGTTACATTTCTCAAAGAAAAATCTAAGGCATTTGATAAGTTCAAGATATTCAAGAATAGAGTTGAGAATGAATCAAGTATGAAGATTAAATGTTTAAGATCAAATAGAGGAGGAGAGTTTACTTCAAATGAGTTTAAAATTTTTTGTAAAGCCAATGGAATCAAAAGACAATTATCAGCTCTGAGAACCCCTGAACAAAATGGCATTGTAGAGAGAAGAAATAGGTTAGTAACAAAATCAGCAAGAGCTATGTTAGTTGAGAATGATATATCCAAGATGTTATGGAAAGAAGCTATGAGTATAGTAGTCTACACTATGAACAAAGTGAAGGTCAAGAAAGACACAAACAAGACCAGTTATGAACTATGGCTTGGTCACTCAGCTATAGTTAAGTATTTCATAATTTTGGTAGAAAATGTTACATCAAAAAAGATAATGATAGTGGTAAGTTTCATGTTAGAATTGAAGCTATGTTTATTGGCTATTCATTGAAAAGTAGAGCCTATAGATGTTATAATCTAAGAACTAAAACTATTTTGGAAAGTACAAATGTAAGAGTTGATGAGAAATTTAGGATACAAGAAAGAGTAGTTGATTACAATTTTGATGATGAGAATGTTGTTACTAAACCAAAGAAAGATAAAGTATTCTTTGAGAATAATAATGATCTCCAAAATGAAGGAGAGAAAAGGCATGAACAAAGCTTGGAACCTTTAATGGAGCTAAGAGTTGAGATAACAACTCCTACTTCTAGTAAGAATTGTTAGAGTGGGGTTGTCGTTGCACCAAAAGATCAATCTATTAATGCCTGATACAAATACTCAACTTATAGTACACAGGAGGTGGTTAAGCCCTTGTCATGAATCCCAAGGGGAGCATTGAAAAAATTTCCAACAATCTCCCCCTCAGCGTTACCCTAGGTTTTAAGGATTTGAACCTATGACCAAGATCAAATACCACTTGTTAGAGTGGGGTTGCCATTACACCAAAAGGCCAATCGATCAATGCCTAATACAACCACTCAAATTATAGTACACAAGAGGTAGGTAAGCCCTTGTTATGAATTCAAAGGGGAGCACTGAACAAATTTCCAACAAGAATATGACAAAGAATCATCCACCAGAGCAGATCATTAGAAGCAAAGATAAAGGTGAGATGATAAGAAGCAGAGTCAATAAAGAACTATGTCTAATATCTCAAGTTGAACCAAAGAATGCAGATGAAGCATGTAAAAATGACTATTGGGAGCAAGCTATGAAAGAAGAATTGGATCAAATAGTGAAGAATAAGATATGGGAATTAATCCCTAGACCAACAGACAAGAATGTGATAGGAACAAAATGGGTATTTAGGAACAAGATGAATGAACAAGGTGAAGTTGTAAGGAATAAAGCAAGATTGGTATGTAAAGTTTACTCATGGCAAGAAGGAATAGACTATGATGAAAATGCTCCTATGACAAGAATAGAAGTAGTAAGATTATTCTTAGTCTATGTAGCACATAAGAAATTTAGAGTGTATTAAATGGATGTCAAGTTAGCATTTATGAATGGAGAACTTGAAGAAGAGGTATACATAGAGTAGCCTAAAGGTTTTCCTTTAACAGATGATAAGGACATAGTATGCAGATTAAAGAAAGCATTGTATGGCTTGAACTAAGCACCTAGAACTTGGTATGCAAGGTTGGAAAAGCATTTTAAAAGCTTGGATTTAGCAAAGGTATGGTAGACAATAATCTATACTGGAAAGAAATATATCATCGATTGATGATTTTGGTAATATTTGTTGATGATATCATATTTGGAGGAAATGATGATGAAAGTGACAAGTTTGCAAAAGAAATGAAGAAGGAATTTGAAATGAGCATGATAGGAGAAATGAAATACTTCCTAGGATTACAAATTGTGTAGGACAAAGAAGAATCTTTATTTTTCAGACTATGTATTTGAAAGATCTATTAAAAAGGTTTGGTTTGGAAACATGTAAACCAATTGGAACACCTATGGTAACTGGACACAAGTTATCTATAAAGGATGAGACACCTATTGTTGAGCAGAAGAAGTACAGATCTATGATTGGAGGGTTGTAATATCTGACTCACACAAGGTCAAATATAGAAAATATAATTGGAATTGTTGTAAGATTTAAAGTTGATCCCCAAGAAGCACATTATGCAGTAGTCAAAAGGATATTTAGATACCTTAAAGGAACACCAGAGTTTGGATTGTGGTATCATAGATCTAATGATTTCACTTTATATGCTTATACTGATGCTAATTGGGTAGGCAGTATGGATTATAGAAAGAGCACCAGTGGTGGAGCCTTCTTTCTTGGAGGAAGATTGGTTTCTTGGTTAAGCAAGAAGTAGAATTGTTACCTCACAAAGTATAGTAGAAGTAGAATATGTTGCAACAGCAAACAATTGTAATCAAGTTGTTTGGATGAAGCAAATGCTAAAGGATATAAGGATAGAATTCAGTGAACTTGTTACCATACATTGTGATAATACAAGTACAGTGAATATATCTAAGAATCTAGTGTTGCATTCTAAGACTAAACATATTTCTATCAAATATCACATGTTGAAAGAGAAAGTTGCAGAAAAGAAAATTAGATTGGAGTATGTAAACACCAAAGCGAAGATTATAGATGTTTTCACCAAGCCGCTTCCCAAAGAGACTTTTGAGTATTTGTGAGGCAATGCTAGGGGTTATGTCCCTTCCTACATTAGAGTAAATGATGCAAGAGTGCATCAATATAGTGTAACAGAGCACTATTGTTTGTCTGGACTAAATGTTGATGCTTCCCATATGGGGGAGTATCTATGATGGACAGATTCATCTAGGACTCTTGTTGAATGTTATTTTGAGTAGTGTCTTTGGACACTTGAGCAAGTCAGAGAAAGTTGTTGCAGAGATTGATGGTTGTTGAAACCTTTGACATTGATGTCAATGGGGGAGAAATTATAGCATGAAAAATAATTTGATATAGGGAGAGATTTTAGTTGAGATAGAGCACATTTAGGTGTAGCAATGAGGGAGAATGATTGATGAAGAGGATTTGAAAAGAATGTTTAACAATCATTTATAGTTGGTATTTTTGGAACTAGATGTTTTTCATCCATGTTGCCATCAATGCCAAAGGGGGAGATTGTTGAAAGCATGAATGTTGATGATACTTCTAAAGGGGAGTATTATAGAAACATGACTAGATTATTATCGTGATGATTTGTTACATTCATGACTATGTTTGTCATTGATGTCAACATAGAAATTTTTTGTGGTATCTAACAGAAGAACAATGGTAAAGATCAAGTTGGTATGGATAGATAATTGAGAATTTTCACTAAGTGTCTACTATATGAAACTAGCCTCAAAAGCATAAGATATTAAGTCGAGAAGAAGTTATGCAAGTTTTTGTGAAGACTATTTTGAGATAGAATTTATAGAAGCATGTTATGGTAAACTTGTTGTATCTCTTAGTAGATTTGTTATTCCGAGAAGCCAAAGCTAAAGATGTGAAGAAGACATTCTAGAGATGATATAGCTAAGCTTGTTCTTCATAATGTCACATGTATGAAAAGTTATTCAAGTTACAAGGTGAAAGATTAATGTTATCACTAAGTGTAATGTGTTCTTAATGAGGTCCTATAATAACTAATTGAGAAGGTGTAACAATCAACTCAAGGAATTGTTTTATGGATTCAATATAAAGGAAGGACATTTTCCTTTATCATGTATGGAATAGATGAATGATTGCAAGAAGCACAAAGATTAGAATGTGAAGATAAGAAGAGAAAAGTGAAGGTAAAGAAAACTTCATTGCTGAGGTTTTATTATGAGATCCAAAGTTTGATATTTAGATTCGAGGTTTGTGACCTAGTCTACAAGGTCTGACAGTGATTAATCCAATTGACATGATAGAGGAAGGAGGTTAAAGTATAGTACAAACAATTATTCTACAAGGAATAGTTGAAAGATCACTTGGACAATGAGTTCAGTGGTCTTGCCCCAAAAGCTATTTGGACAGTGGGTCCTTCTGCCTTCTACAACTCCTAACAAGGTTGGCACAACTCCTAATAGGGTTGGAATCTCCTAACAAAGATTCAAAGTCTCCTAACATGGACTCATATGTACTAAATGTTGTAATAGACTCCTAACAGGGTCCATCCTCTAACAAGGAACATTTATATTAGTACATCATCTTGTGGGCATCATTCCCACTAGGGTTTTCCATCTAATCAAGGGTTTCCCTTCTAATCAAGGGTTTCCCTAGTTAACAAATCTAGTGTAATTGTATATGTGCATCTTAGTATGGTTGTTGTTTAATTTGATTGAATGGTTAAGATTATTTAAGGATGATAATTATTAGATAATTGATTCACCCCTTCCCAGTTATCTTGGTGGACTATTGTTTCTAACACCGTCTAGGGAAGAAAGGCATATGTAATTGGAATAAAGGGCTTATCAAGTAAAGGTGTGTATCATACCTATGAATAAATTTTATTATACATATTTCACAAATGCATTTAAATTTTGCTTCAATATTGAATCTATGGTAGTTAATTATCTATACTAAATATTAATTCATTTCTCTAACTGCAAATCTAAAATAAAATTTAAATGTAATTAATAGTTTTTCCGGTTTATTTTGAGAGAAATCTCAATATTGTGACTTCAAGAGAATTTTTTAATGATTAAAAATTTTCTCTTGCAGTTTTTTGTCATTCTACAAAGGAGAAAGACATCATTCTAAAACACAATTGTAGGAAAATGCACACATCATAAAAGAATCTTACATTCTCAAATATAATTAAATTTGGTTCAACTTTTTGTAACTAATATTCATTGAGAGTTTTGTCAGTCATTAAGAGCTTTGTTATTTTCTCAGTTTTATTAAGTTTTATGGTATTTAAGAAATTGTTAAGTTTTATGATTTTATAGATATTTTATCTATTAACTTTTTAATTACAATTTTCTAAAACAATATAATCTAAAGAAAAACATAATATTTCAATTTATTTGATGATATGCTAAATATTTCTTTTACAATTTATTTTATGTTTATTTCATAAAATTTATTTTTTAATGTATGTTACAAAAATATTTTCATAAGGTGATGAGCAACAATTATTTGAGAACAAACTTGGAACAAACAATCCGTCTGCAATATTGCTGCCCTTTTACATTTTGAATTTTGAATGATGGTGAACCCTAAGCCTCTAGATCTACCACCATGCCTGTACTTGTAACTCATGCTTGCAGTGTGTAGAGACTTGGTCGACTCGCTGAATGGTTGTGGGTCCATTGGTGTTGATGAGTTGTCTTGTGTAGACAATTCTACTTTGGAGGGTGGGTTGTCATGTGATGACATTGCTACTTTGGGGGGTGGAATCTCTACTTGTTGTTAGCTGGGGGGAGCCCAAAAGTTAGATGTTGGTTCTCCGTCAGGGTGGAAGAGTGCGCTTGTGGGTACTCCAAGTATCAACCTCAATATAGAGAACCCCAAGATAACTCATGGTCAAGATGGCCCAATGATTGCACTTCCTGATAGTATTATGGACAATGTGACTTTTGGCCTCAAACTTTGTGTTGTTGGATGATTTGTTTCTTTTCATCCTACTATTGAAATGGTACGAAAATGGGTGGATCAGAAGTGGAAGGCCAAAGGTAGTGTAAGTGTTTATGATATGCCTAGTGGACTATTCTATTTCAAATTTACCACAGAAGAGGATTTCAATACTATTCTCTCTAGGACTTGGTATTTTGGGAAGCACTATCTGGCTCTGACTAGATGGCATCTAGGCTTTGGAGCTAAACAAACTTGCCCCTATTTGGGTAAGATTACCGTGTCTCCCCCTGGAATTTTGGGATGAAAAGATATTAAGGTGGGTGGGGAATTCTTTCGGTCATTTTGTCACTACTAATAAAGTGACAATGCAAAAATTGAGGTTGGTCTATGCTAGATTCTGTGTGAATGTAGCGCTGAATAGAACACTACCTATTGTTGTTACATTGAAGACTAAATGGGGTGAGAGAGTTCAACCCATGGAGTATGAGAATGTAGATTTGTACTGCCAAAGATGTGGACAATTTGGCCACCTTATTGTGGATTGCAAAGCTAAAATACAAAAAGATAAACAGAAGGAGGGCTCACTAGGGATTGTTATTGAAACCTTGGGGGAACCTTCTGAAGTGTCTAAGAAGGCAGTAAAGACACCCTCTAAAGCTTTCTCCACTATGCTCCCCACTCAGGAAAATGGTTTGATTCCTGAGGGGAGGGTTGCTATGGAGGATAAGAAGGACTTGGATGAATACCCTTTCAAAAGAGATCTAGAGGATCTTCTATGCTCACCTAAGGTGAGGTCTTCAGAGGAGTCATTATTGGAAGGGGAAATTGAGGTATCCCACTCTCTCTCGGGTTCCTCAACAACTCAAAAAGGGGATGACTAGTAGGATACTCCTTCCAAGGAAATGGGGGTATCCCACTTTCACCCAGGCTCCTCAAAAACATAGGTTGGGGATTGCCAGCTGATAACACCTTCCAAGGGATGTGAAAATAGGGAGATAGATTGCACCCCTTTGAGGATGGTTAAAGCTTCTTAGGCCGAGATACCTGCAAAAGTACTGGCAAGTATTGATAAGATGGATAAGGAGATGAGCCCTTCTTTACCTCAGGATAAGGATAATGGAGAATGGAAAGTGCAGAAGAAGAAGAGGAGGGGGGGGAGAAAACCAGATATAGGTGCCTCAGGGACAGTTGAAAGACCATCAAGTAGAGTAACCAAGACAAAGAAAATTGCTAGGGATGTGGCCAGTGGTAAGCAACTTACACTGGAGATAGTAACAAAAGATAAGAAATAAAATTCCTTTCCTAGAATATGAGGGGATTAAATAATCTCTAGAAGCAATATGCTCTTAAATAAATTATTTCTCAAGAAAAAATTGACTATGTGCTAATACAAGAAACAAAAATGTCTAGTACAAGTTTTGTTAAAATAGCAAGTTATATTTGGCTAGGGGCTGGGTACTTACATATGGATGTGGATGGAGCCTTGAGGGGTATTTCCACCATGTGGAACCTGAACTCCATGAAGGGGTATGAGGTCTGGAAGGAAAAAAAATTCATTATCAACTATTTCCAATCTAATAGTCATTGTTGGAGGCTGGTCAATATTTATGCCTCTAAGAGCTGAATTGGGAGGAAGGAAACATATGATAAGCTGACTAGGATTACTAAAACTATGAAGGAAGAGCACTGGATGTGTATGGGTGATTTCAATACTCCCCTTACCATTCAAAAAAGCTGGGTGGTAACAGAGAATGTCTGGAGAGCTTGCAAGACCTTAATGAATTCATGAGGAAGTTGGATTTGATGGATGTGGAGTTGTGAAGAAACCCATATACTTGGACTAACAATAGGAAAGGAGAGGATCTTATCCAAGTTAAGCTGGATAGACTATTAGTGTCAGGGAATTGGAGCAGAATGGGTAATTCCTATCTTAAGAACCTCACCAGAATGGTTTCAGACCACTCCCCCAATTTATTCCATTGGGAGGATGGTATTAAAGAGGGATAGAAACCTTTTAGTTATGAAATAATGTGGGAGTCTCACCCAGAATTCAGAGAAAGAATCCAGGATTGGTGGAACATAAGGATAGATGGTACTGCAATTTACAGGCTTACTCAAAAACTTGATAATATTCGAAGGAATGTCAGAGTCTGGGCTAAAATTTCATTTGGTGACTTATTTAAAATTAAAGGTGAAGTGGAGGAAAAGCTCAAAAAACTCCAAGGTGTCATTGCAAAATGGAATAATTTGGAGGAGAATATGTAGGAAGAAGGGAGGTATAGAAAGAAGTGGAAAGAGATCCTTCAAAGGGAGGAAATCTTCTAGAAACAAAGATCTAGAATCCAATGGCTAAAGGAAGGGGATAAAAATACTACTTTTTTCACAGGTCAGCATCCAACCACAAAAGAAGAAACACTATATCAAGATTGAATGATGTAGGGGGAAGGGTTTTGAAAGAGCAGGAAGAGATGGGTAAACATGTGGTAGAACACTTTAGTAAAGCACTTGAGAAAGAAAACTTTACTAGGAACCTAGTTATCAAGAGAAAATTGATTAATTCAATCCCAAGGATTCTTGGAGAAGAGGAAAATAGTCTAATCCTTGGTAATATCATGGAAGAGGAAGTGAAAAGGGTTCTATTTTCTATGAAAGCCTTTAAGGCCTCGAGACTGGATGGATTCCCTTCGGCATTTTTCTAACATTTCTGGGAGGTGGTTAAATTAGATGTGATTTGGGCCACTAGGGATTTTTTTATAATAGGTAAACTACTAAGGAGAATAAATAAGACCTTTATTGCCTTAGTTCCAAAAAATTCAAATCCTTTGAACTTGCTTGACTTTAGACCTATAAGTTTATGTAATACTATTTATAAGATCTTTGCCAAGGTTTTAGTGAATAGATTAAAGCCTTTCTTGGAAAGAATCATTGGAAGTCCTCATAAGGGATTTGTGCCAGGAAGACAAATATTGGATGCAGCTATAACCACCTGTGAGGTTATCCATTCAATGGAAAAGAAGAGGCAACCTAGGATGGCATTCAAGTTGGACATTTCCAAAGTGTATGATAAGGTCAATTGGGACTTCCTTAATGAAGTGCTAGAAACAATAGGATTTAGTAATAGGATCATTAACCTGATCATGATGGTGGTGGGCTCAGTACAGTATTCTATCATGTTAAATGGTTCCCCATGGGGTAACTTGAATGCAGAGAAAGGCTTAAGACAGGGTGACCCACTTTCTCCTTATCTTTTTATTATGATAGCTAAAGTTTTAGGAAGGTCTTTCTTTAAATTAGTTAATACGGGTTGTATTAAAGGTTTTAAACTAGCTACTAATGTTGAAACTGGGGTTATACAGTAGTTTTTGGATGATACCTTCCTATTTGGGGAATCTTCACTTATGGAGGAAGAAGCTTGGAAGATGACTTTATACAATTATGAAGAAAGCTTAGGGCAGCAGGTGAATTACCATAAGAGTGAGATTTATTTCTTTAACACTGAAGCCTTGCTTCAAAGAAGGATTAGGAAAACCTTGGATTGTCAATCCGCTTGCCTCCTGGACAATTATCTAGGTCTTCCCCTCACTACTAAGGAAGTAACTAATGAATTTTGGAACACGATTGTGGAGAGAATTCAGAGGAAGCTTGCAAGTTGGAAAGGGAAGATATTAAGTAATGTTGGAAAATTACAACTGCTCACTGCTGCTCTTCAAGGAATCCCTATCTACTTTTTATCCATTTTCAAAATCAACCAAAACATGGTAGAGAAAATTGAGAGAATTCAAAGGAGTTTCCTGTGGTCAGGGACAGAGGAGAAAAATAATTGAGTCTAGTCAATTGGGAGGAGGTGTGTAAACCAAAATCTAAGGGAGGATTAGGGGTTAGAAGGCTAAAGGATCTTAATAAAGCTCTCCTCACAAAAATTGGTTGGAGACTAGCAAAAGGAAACATGGGACGGAAAAATATCATGAAGGCTAAATATTTTTCTAATTCCTCCTTTAGGTGGAACCTATATAATAATGACCTCCCTGGAGGTTCAAAGATTTGGCAGAATATTATTAGGAATAGAGGTTTGCTAAGAGAAGAATTGAGGTGGATTGTGGGGAATGGCTTCAATATCATATTTTGGGAAGATAGGTGGATGGATGGGAAACCATTGGCCTTGAGTAAATATAGTGGTTTAATGGAACTTCTCAAAGAGGATATAAGGTGAAAAGTTGGGGACTATATTGATCAGGGGAGGAGGTGGAAGAAGCTTCATTAGGAGGGCTATTCACATGAGGATTTTTTTATCTTAAAGGAACTGGAAGAATTGATAAAAGAACAAAGACTCCCCTTACTACCTCAGGAGGATATTATGGCTTGGGACTTAACCCCAAATGGGAACTTCACTATAAAATCTGCATATACTTTCATGTTCAGTAAGGATCCTAGCCCAATTTTGTGACATAAGGTATGGACTACTAACCTTATTCCTAAAATCAATTTCATTTGGTGGACGACATATCATGGAAATTTTTTAACACTTGACAATTTGAAAAAAAGGGGGTTCTATATAACAAACTGTTGTTGTCTGTGTAAGGAAAGGAAGAAAGTATTTCCCACCTTTTCATAGATTGTCAGTTTGCTTTAGGGATCTAGACTAAGGTTTGGGAAAGATTTGGTGTGGCTTGGGTTATGAAGGATAACTTGGGCCAATTTGTGTAGTGTTGGGATTGCCCCTTTTACCACCCAAGATTAGTTTTTTTATGGAATATTATTCCACCATATGTTTGCTGGCACATATGGAAAGAAAGAAATAATAGGATATTTAGGGAGGAAAGTAAGATAGTGGAAGTGGTTTTTGGAATAATGAATAAATTATTAAAGGAAAATTTAAGAGTGGCTAAATGCAAAATGCCAAAGGAGAAGCCAAGTAGACTTGAAGGCCTAGTGGCTGAAAATTGGGGTTGTCAAGAGGTTTTCTTCCTTTTTGATAACCTAGCTAGGAGGAGAAGACAACAAACAAAATGGAGACCTCCCACCATAACATAGTATAAACTGAACTTTGATGGTGCTACAAAAGGAGGATTTGGAGTGGCAGGAGGTGTGCTGCAGGACAGGAATGGTGATGTGCTATTGGTTTATGTGGGTAAGGTGGGGAATGGTAGCAATAATGTGGCAGAGGCTATGGCGTTATTATGGGGTCTTCAACTCTTTAGGGAAAGACAAATTATGGAGTTAACAATAGAAGGGGACTCCAAATTAGTGATTTATTTGGTTAAGGGGGAGGCTAGATTGAGATGGAAGATTAGAAATATCATCTTGGATATTAAGAAAATCTTGAATGAAATGAAAATGGCCCACCTATAGCACATCTATAGGGAGGGCAATCAGGTGGCAGACGTGGCGGCTACCATGGGGTTTAATGTAATGCCAATCACATGTTGGGAGAATTTAGCTGATCTCAACGAAGATTTAAGGGTGTTGATATCCAAGGAAAAAGGCAGGAAAAATTCAAGATGATGTCTATAAACTTTAAAAGTAAGGCCAAATTTGGCAAGACGGCAATTTTAGTCGCTAAATTAAACTATTGCATTTTGAAAATAAAGGGCAGACGTGGTCGTACAAACAGCAAGTGGAGTGATTACGAATTAAGAAAAATGTCTTTTCATAGTTATGGAAACTTGTTGCAAGTTTCAAATTGCTCTCCAAAGGGAAGTATGAAAGATATTATTAATCAGGGTGTTAGAAATTGTCGAGGTGAAAAAATTATGATTTTTCAGATCCATGAATCCCATAATAACTTGGTATGGGATTTTGGAGCTCATCAAACACAGGTCTGCACTTTTTATTTTCATCTTTTCAAAAGAGTTGAGAAGGAGAGTAGTCGCAGAAAGATCGAAGCCAAAAAAGTTCAAATGTGTATTTCTGAAGAAGGGGAGTTGAAAATTGGAGAAATTGAAATGGGGGGGGGGGACCTGAATCGGTTAGAGCCAACAAAAATTGAGAACTTTAAGGATAGAATGGCTACCTAGTTTTTACTAAAGGAAGGGGGTTTTATGCCCTACATGATATTGATGGTTGGATATGATGAGAATTGCATGCACCAGTTTGTGAATAGCTGGAATGATAGGAAGGTTACCATCAATGGTATCAACTTCCAAGTCATAGAGGAAGTAATCGCCATGGTGATCGGCCTCTCCATGAAGGGAAAAAAATGGAGAAAATTTAACAAAATTACTGACGAGGCCAACATGAATAGCTTTTTTACGGAGGATGAGGTGTCGATTCATTATAGAGGTGGGTTTAAAAGAGATAAGTTACCCGCTCCTTGGGATGATGTGTGCCTGGTCCTTATGAGGTATCTAACACTAGAGGGCAAGTTTGGTGTATGCTATTACTACCATTTTCCTCTGTTGAATCATTTTAGAAATAGTGACTTCATTTCTATTCCTTTTTTTCTTCTACACTCTCTTGAAGACATGGTTGCTGATGTTAGGGGAAAAAATAGTAAAGGTTTAAATTTTACCATAATTCATCAAGGCTTAATTTTTTGCCTTTATCAGTTTCACCTCGCCTTGTGTCCCCCCAGAGAGGTGGTTGTGGAAAACCCATGCCATGGTCAGAACTTCCCCCCAAGCTCAAGTACGAGGACGAAAATGCACACCCCTAGGCCATCCCCTAGTAAGGAAACTAAGAAAAAGAAAAATTTTGACATAGCCTTAGAACAAAAGGAAAACAAGAAGATTAAAATTTAAAAATTAGTGGAGGTTGTTGGAGAGGATTCGGGGGAGGATAATGGGGGTAAACCTAGAAGGAGGTCTGGTAGGCTTGCCCATGCCTAGGCTAGGTGCAAACAAAAGTCCATTAGATACCCAGTGGAGGAGGTTGAAGAAGATAGCTCTAGCAACAATAGTGATAGAAGGGAGGAGGAAGATATTTCTAACTCCAAGAAGGATGATGGTAATGAGGAGGGGGAGAAAAGTTTTAACTCTGGGAACAAGTCAGTGGATGATACTCAAACCCAAGCATCTGATGGAAAAGCGGGGAAAACAGAGACCACCCATGTGTCTGCCAGCTTCTCCCTCAAACCTATTACCTTTTGTGAAGAGAACAACAAGAAGGATAATTCCCCCATAACCATTTCATCCCCTGTTAAGGAGAATTTGAAGGTTTCCTCTAACCCACAGGTTTTGCAAGATAAATCACAAGTGCCGAAAATGGAGGTTGCTGCAAAGGGAGATGCAGGGCCTAAAGATAGGATAGAGGTGATGGATGAGAAATACATGCATCTGGAAGGAAGGGTCAAACCTTTGGAAGAGGGGTTCTTCACCTTCTACAAATTTGGCCTTAAAGTTACCCATGCTATAGCAACAACCCTTCAATTGCTAGCACAAGAAAAGGAGGACGAGGGCTTGGACATGGAGGATCATAAGTTGCTCTTCAAGTTTCTTGTTGATGACTAGGCCCAGATCCTACTACATGCAAAGGGGAAGGGGAAAAAGGAAAACTAAGTTTTTTTATGTTCTTATCAGTTACTGGGATCTTTGGATCCAAAGACTTTTAATACTTTACTGGCAGTATTGGTTTTGCTGGTTATCAGCTTTAATTAAGACTTGGGTTGGCTTGGGTACCTTTTTGGATAGTGCAAAAATCTAGTAGTTAGTTTTTCTCCTTTCTGGTTTTAGCTTAGTTGCTAGTCTTTGTTCGTGGTTGCAGACTTTTGGATCTTTGCTTAGTTAATTTTGAGACTGCTGGTGTTTCTAGCTGGTAATGTGTTGGTTACCATCTTTTTTATTGTATATTGGCTGACCCCCTTGCTTTTGGTCGCTTTTAATTTCAAAAACATTAAGTTACAATAGAATATTGGTATGAGATTAGATCATTTCTATTTTCATCTTTCTTTGAAAATAAATGATTAGAAGAAACTTTCCTCTTTTTAGTATTTATAGTTTGATACAATATTTTATTACTATATCCAAAATTCAAATTTACCCACACCCCTACAAAAATAATTGCATAAGGTAATGAACAACATAATATTGTTTCTATTTTCATCTTTCTTTCAAAAGAATAAGAGGAAAAAGCTTCTTCCATTAAAGAAAAAAAAATCTTTTAAGAGTAATAAAACACAAATAATATGAAAAAAAAAAAAATTAAAAATTGAGAAGAAACTTTCCACATCTTTTTGAATTTATACTTTTATTTAATAGCTTATTACTATATGATACATGATTTTATAGTATTGTTATTATCTCGAACAATAATTTTAATCCTCCTTTAACATATAATTATTTAATATTATTACATTACATTATATTTATACTATAACAATATTATGTTATTTTTTATTTAATATTTTGAATATATATTTTAATCTGTAGAAATAAATGAATATACTAGAATTGGAAATTGTAAATTTCAATAATACAATACTAATTTAAAAATAATAAATTTATATTATATTCTAAATATCATTTTATTCTTAAAAGATTGAAAAAATATTTTTAATTGTGATTACAATTAGGGGGGCATAGATGTGGTATATTAGAGAGAGATGGAGGATAAATAGGGGAAAATATAAGGGGGAGAGAGTAATTATGGTGAGGTTAGTTATGGGATACATTGTAAGAGGGTAATTACACATAGACACACTCAGAGAGAGAAAATAGACTAATTATAGGGGGTATGTAGGAGATAATAAGGACATGTGAGAGGTATGAGGTAGGAATGAGCATGAATAGGGGGAAATATGGAAAGAGTAGGTACAAGATGTACTATCAGAAGTTAATGAGAGAAAGAGAGTAAATAAGGAAAAGAAATGATGAGAGAGAGGTGGAATAATTAGGGAATGGAATAGAAAGAGATGGTGATAGAGGATGAAAAAAGGAATATGGTAGATGTTTATCATAATTAGAGTGAATATATAGTGAGAAAAGGGAGAAAAGGATAGAAATGAGGAGAGAGAGGGGGGGGGAGGGAATAATTAGGGAATGGAATAGAAAGAGATGGTGATAGAGGCTGAAAAAGGAATGTGGTAGATATTGATCATAATTAAGTGAATATATGGTGAGCTTGGGAGAAAGGGAGAGAAATGGGGAGAGCAGGAGAAGAGAGAGAGAGAGAGAGAGAGAGAGAGAGAGAGAGAGAGAGAGAGAGAGAGAGAGAGAGAGAGAGAGAGATGGAAATGGAGGATGAAAAAGGAATGTGGTAGATATTCATCATAGTTAGGATGAATATATAGTGAGATAAGGGAGAAAATGAGAGAAGTGGGGAGAGTAGAGATGTGTGTGTGTGTGTGTGTGTGTGTGTGTGTGTGTGTGTGAGAGAGAGAGAGAGAGAGTGAGTGAGAGAGAGAGATAGAGAGAGAGAGAGAGAGTAAACATTGCATGGAATATAAATATGTGATCATGTACAGGAGGGAAGAAGGGGCGAGTTAGAGATCAGATAGAGATATGTTGTAATCAAGATTCATTTATGGTGATATGAGCATGAGAAGGGGAGAAGTGGGAGAGAGGAGAGATGAGAGAATGATGTAAGGGGGGGAGAGAGAAGAGATGGAGCTTTAGGAGGAGGATAATTGGGGATCCTAGAATAGGAAAATAGCTTGATGAGAGAGATAATAGGAAGAGAGATGTATTTATTTATGTGTGTGTAATCAAGAGAGAGGGTATTGTTGTAATTGTAGGAGGGTGTGTGAGATTATAGGGAGAGAAATGAGGTAGATGTAGGGGATAATAGGGAATTCTATAGTGGCAATTACAAGGAGACATGAGAGTGAAAGAGATAATTATTTTGTGCAGACATGTGTAGGAGAGAAGTGGAAGAAGGTGAGAGATATGAGGTAGCCTTAGAGGATAAAAAGGAATAATATAGAGATAACATGAAGGAGAGAGTGTGAAAGAGATCAATTAGGGAGAGATAACAAGAGAGCAATAGAGGGATAGTACTTTTTAGGGAAGTATTGAGGAGAGGGGGAGAAGGAAAGAGATGATGGAGAGAGAGAGAGAGAGAGAGAGAGAGAGAGAGAGAGAGAGAGAGAGAGAGAGAGAGAGAGAGAGAGAGAGAGAGAGAGAGAGAGAGAGAGATAATAATTAGGATATGGAATATAAATAAATGGTAATGGGAGAGGGAGAGAGAGAGAGAGAGAGAGAGGGAGAGAGAGAGAGAGAGAGAGAGAGAGAGAGAGAGAGAGAGAGAGAGAGAGAGAGAGATTGTAATTATGGACAAGTGATGGTGGGAAGTGGGAGGAGAGAGATGATATATAGAAAGTTAGGTAATAAAATAATTAGGCCATAGAATAGAAATATACGGTGATGGAATAAGGAATATGGGAGAGAAAATATATATATATAGTAATAAGGATGAATATATGGTGAATTGAGGGGCAAGATGGGAGAAGGGGGAGAGGATAGAGATGAAAAATGAACAAAAGGAAGAGAGTGGGAGAGATAAGATTGAGGTTTAGAAGGAGGATAATTTGGGATTGGAATAAACAAATATGTTAGAGAGAGAGGGGAGGAGATTCTAATTATAAGGGAATATATGGGTGATGGAAATTACAAGGGTTTGTGTGAGTGATAGAGACATTATTTGTGTGGGGACATATATGAGAGAGAGGTAGAATAGGATGAGGGATATGAGATAGAAATAGATGCCAAAAAAGAAATGATATGGTGAGAAGAGGGAGGAGAGAGAATGATTTATAGTGATTAGGGAGAGATCGAAAGAGAGGGATATTATTTATAGAGAATTGATGGTGAGAAAGGTATAAGAAAATATATGAGAATATATATATATATATATATAGAGAGAGAGAGAGAAGGAACTGATTGTGAGAGGGGGGAAGAGAGAAATGATATATAGAGATAGGAATAGAATAATAGGGAATGTAATAGAAATATATGGTAATGGAAGAAGGAACACAAGAGTAGAGAGAGAGAGAGAGAGGGAGAGAGAGAGAGATTATAGGGGGTATGTAGGAGATAATTGTGACATGTGAGAGGCATGAGGTAGAGAATGAGCATGAATAGGGGGAAATATGGAAAGAGTAGCTAGGGGATATACTATTATAAGTTTAATGAGAGAAAGAGAGTAAATAAGGGAAAGAAATGATAAGAGTGGGAAGGGGAGGGAGAGAGAGAGAGAGAGAGAGAGGTGGAATAATTAGGGAATGGAATAGAAAGAGATGGTGATAGAGGATGAAAAAGGAGTGTGGTAGATATTTATCATAATTACAATGAATATATATTAAGATAAGGGAGAAAAGGAGAGAAATGGGGAGAGTAGGGAGGGAGAG